>CM060445.1:55784619-57102299 GCA_030545235.1 Helianthus tuberosus | reverse complement strand
GGTGATACTCCGCGTGTGGATTTTGGGGGTGTGACACTAATCATGATTGAGCGTTTTATGCAAAACACAGGTGGTACTTGTTCGATCACCGCTATATTTGAATTATTTCATTCACTACGACACCTTGTGCCGTCGGTAGAACTTGCAGCTTGGGCTGATCATGATCGAGCGTTTCATGTAAAACTATTTCATTGAACTTGTTGATTCTAAGTTCCATTTAGTGGATGTTATTGTTTCTAGAATTCATTTGCATATTGTAAATATCCCCTTGGAATTCTATTGGTTGAAATTCCTCTTTTATTGGACCCCTGTTAACTTGGTCATATTGGTGACTGTATCAGTATATCTCGTTTCCTTTGACATTATTCGTATTTACTTACGCATAACGTAACTCTAAGGAGTTAACGTAGTGATGTGTGCAAAATGCAACATATAAATTACATCAATTGTGGCATAAAACTAACCCTTTTTTAGTACTAATGTTGGAAAAAGTGTGCTTTTGTCTTTCTTTTTGTATTTTCAGGATTAAATGAGCTCAAATTAACAAAAGAAGCAAAAAGGCAGCTAAATCTAACATAGATACGAGAAAAGGAACAAACGTGACATGCCCGACCCCACGACAGCATCTTCCCAAGCAAAACAAGAGAACAGAAGGCTGAACACGCCCCGTGTTCAATGAGCACGGGGGCGTGCCCAAGTGTCAGCATAAAAGACAAAGTTGTAGAAGCTTCCATCGCCCACCACAGGGCCGTGCTCAGCGGACACGGGGCCATGGTCAAATCTTGATAGTACAGATATGCTTCTGCACACGGGGTCGTGCCCAGCGGACACGGGGCCGTGGTCAACTAATGCAGACAAGAGCAATTAATGAAGACAGAGAAGGATGTGGACACGGGGCCGTGCCCACTGGACACGGGGCCGTGCCCGAGTTTCTGTTTAGCCTATAAATAGGAGTGCTTGGCTTAAGATCAAACCATCCCTTGGCACACCACCTCTCTCACACTTCACCCACCACCCACCACCACCATAACACCATCATCCACCACCATCATCCATTGTCCATCATAGAGTGTGTGAGTCGTCTCGGGATCCAAGATTGATCGTAAGAGTTCTTGACAATCAAGGCCATGTTTGCCTAAGTCTCTTACATCACTTGGTGAAGACAAAGTGTCTAGTGTGTCTTGGCATTATTTTACTGTCTATATAAAATAAAAGATTTTCTTATGTATTAATGACTTTAATAACTAGTTTCTTGGTTATGTATTAATGACTTTAATAACTAGTTTCTTATGTTGAAGGTGATTTTTCCTTATCGTTTGTCCGTGGTGTCTTGGCATTATTTTACTGTCTATATAAAATAAAAGATTTTCACCATTCATATCTCCACGGTCTATATGGAGTTATGTTGGCTACCTGGTCGGGGGTTAAGGGAACGGTTTGGTAAAATTCTTGCCTTGTTCAGTGTATAGATCCTGCAAGGACCTGGGTCAAATTTAGTAGGACCTCCTTCAATACTTAACGGTATTGGATGGCGGGGGTCCAAACTCTTTGATCCCCTCATATGTAAGCTACTATTAATACTTTAACCCGGCTACTTAGGACTGTATGTCACACCCCTTTCTGCGGCGGAAGCACAAGGTGTGATCATGAAAGGTTCTCATTGCATACGAAAGGTAAACATGCTATATGCTCGTAAAAACATCAAATACCATAATTTGAAAACATAAGTTTAGCGTTTACATCGCTAAGTCGCATAAAGAATTGTCTTAAAAGTTTACAACTTTATTTAAAGATAAACATAAGCGACATCCACGAGCATGGGTAAGACCGCGCGCACATCCATCCTAGTTACCTGAAATACATGTGAGTTTTGGAAAAACGTCAACATAAAGTTGGTGTGAATTCATGCAGTTTTAGTTTTTCACGTTTGTATACTTTGTGTGAAAACATAGTTTACGTCATGTAAAAATCAAGTTTTCATATATAAATCCAGTTTCATGTGTACACCACGTACTCATGTAATATTTCAAATTCTTCTTGAGTACCCCACGTACTCAAATATAATTCCCATTTTCTTGAGTACCCCACGTACTTCAAGTATAATTCAAGCTTTTCTTGAGTACCCCACGTACTCAAGTATTCATCAAGTTTTAGTATGGTATGAATTTCATGTAATTAAAATATTCCTGTAAATATCAGGATTGTTAATGGGTTGCAAAGCCATTAACATGTGACACGACATAGGAAGTCACCAAACCTAAGGCATTTAATTGGTATATTCTGAGACACAAAAGCACTACTCGATTCTCGCCCTCACCGAGAGTGTGGCTGCCAGGCACCCGTTAGATCTAACCTTTTGTTCTGCGGTCTAAGTATGTACACGATTAATGGTGCTTCTGTACCCTATTCGTGACACTATTTCTCATAACGCATCCTACTTGGTTCTCGTTCTCACCAAGCGCGTTTCTTGTTATCATTTCTCATAGCGCCTCATACTTGGTTCTCGTTCTCACCAAGTGCGCTTCTCATATTCTTATATTTCGTCACACTTGGTTCTCGTTCTCACCAAGTGTACTTCTTGTATTTATATCATACCAATTATAAATTTTGTACATT
Source organism: Helianthus tuberosus (assembly GCA_030545235.1). Classification (NCBI taxonomy): domain Eukaryota; kingdom Viridiplantae; phylum Streptophyta; class Magnoliopsida; order Asterales; family Asteraceae; genus Helianthus; species Helianthus tuberosus. The sequence continues at coordinate 57,099,683 of CM060445.1, read as the reverse complement.
TGTACATGTATTTCACCCCCGTAGTTATAAAAACTGAAAACAGTTAAAGAGAAAAGGGGGAGCATGAACTCACAACTTTGCGTTCCTTGCGTCGTAAACTCCACCGGATTTGCTTAAATAACGTCGTAACCTATACGCGTTTTCTTAACGTTAGTCACTAGACTTGCGTCGCACAAGTACAGTCACTTTCTGTTGTGTATATATTCTTGTGTTAAAAATATTCTATATTTTTAACTAAGTATCCTACTTATATTATTTTCTCAAAAATAAATGTGTGCAGTGAGGTTCGTTCGAATGGTCATTTCTAACGCTCGAACCCTTAGGGTCTTAACCCTTTCCTTTCGGCTCAACGCGTCCGCTACAACGTTTGCCTTTCCAGGATGGTACTTAATCTCACAGTTATAATCATTTAGCAGCTCGACCCAACGTCGCTGGCGCATATTCAATTCCTTCTGATCAAATATGTGTTGCAAGCTTTTGTGATCTGTGAAGATTGTACATCGAGTACCATATAAATAATGTCGCCAAATCTTCAAGGCGAATACCACTGCACCCAGCTCCAGGTCGTGAGTGGTATAATTTCTCTCGTGAACCTTCAGTTGTCTTGAAGCGTAAGCGATGACTTTTTGGCGTTGCATGAGCACGCAACCCAAGCCTTGTCGTGAGGCGTCGCAGTATACCACGAAGTCTTCAGTGCCTTCGGGTAAGGATAGTATCGGTGCATCGCATAGCTTGCTCTTAAGTAACTGGAAGGCTTCTTCTTGTTTGTGACCCCAGTCGTACTTCTTGTCTTTCTGAGTAAGGGTCGTTAGCGGTTGAGCTAGCTTTGAGAAATTCTCGATGAATCGCCGATAATAGCCCGCTAAGCCCAAAAATTGTCGAACTTCAGTTGGGGTCTTGGGAGCTTCCCAATTCTTTATTGCTTTTATCTTGGACGGGTCTACATGAATGCCCTTCTCATTCACAACGTGACCAAGAAATTGTACTTCGCGAATCCAGAATTCGCATTTCGAGAACTTTGCATAAAGCTTCTCTTTCTTCAGTAGTTCCAAGATGGTTCTGAGATGTTGCTCGTGCTCTTCTATCGTTCGCGAGTAAATCAGGATATCATCGATAAATACAATCACGAATTTATCGAGATATGGTTTACATACGCGGTTCATCAGATCCATAAAGACCGCTGGTGCATTCGTCAGCCCAAACGACATCACAAGAAATTCGTAGTGCCCATATCGCGTTCTGAATGCAGTCTTCGGTACGCTTTCCTCTTGGATTCTCAGTTGATGGTATCCAGATCGAAGGTCGATCTTGGAATAGTAGCTTGATCCTTGCAATTGATCAAATAAGTCATCAATCCTTGGTAGCGGATACCGATTCTAGATCGTGAGTTTGTTCAGTTCCCTGTAATCGATACACATCCGCAGTGTTCCATCCTTCTTCTTCACGAATAATACCGGAGCTCCCCAGGGAGAGAAGCTTGGCCTTATAAATCCCTTATCCAACAACTCCTGGAGTTGTGTAGATAATTCTTGCATCTCGGATGGCGCAAGTCGATAGGGTGCCTTGGCTACAGGAGCAGCTCCTGGAACCAAGTCTATACGGAATTCGACTTGTCGTTGCGGAGGTAGTCCTGGCAGATCTTCGGGAAAAACATCAGGGAATTCCTTCACCACAGGAATGTCTTCGAGTTTTGGCTCCACAGCCTTTTTGTCTATAACGTGTGCTAGGAAGGCGACACATCCTTTCCTTAAGCATTTCCGTGCCTTCATGCAACTGATGATTCGAAGAGGCGCATCTCGTTTTTCTCCATGCACGATGAGAGTTTCATCATTCGCTAAAGGGATGCGAATGATTTTCTCATGACAAATAACTTCAGCTTTGTTCTTGGACAACCAGTCCATCCCGACTACTACATCGAAGCTACCCAATTGAATAGGTAGGAGGTCGATGCTAAATCTTCGTTCACCAAGTTCTAGTGTGCAGTCTCTCACAACTTCGCCCGATTCAACAAGTTTACCATTGGCTAGTTCTATGGAATAAGGAATTTCTAATCTACTAGATTCTATTCCGAGTATGCGTTTAAATGCCACAGACATGAAGCTATAATCGGCGCCAGTGTCAAATAGTATGGATGCAAAGTGATTGTTAATGAGAAACGTACCGGTGACCACGTTAGGGTCCTCGCGTGCGTCTCTTGCTCCAATCACAAATGCTCGAGCCGGAGCGTTGTTTCTCTCTGGGCAGTTCTTCATGAAATGATCATTGCTTCCACACTTGAAGCATCCTTGCCCTTTCCCGTTACCATTCTTGCTACCAGCACCGTTTCCATTTCCACCATTGTTCCTATCATCAGCCCCGTTACGATTTCCATTCCCGTTCCTCTTACTCCAACAGTCTTCAATGCGGTGACCCAACTTTCCACACTTGTCACACTTTGAGATGTGACAAGCTCCCTCGTGATGGCGTTTACACCGATGGCATTTGGGCAAGGTGCCCAGGTATCCCTTTGCTGGAGCGTCGTTCATGGCTGCAAGAGATTTCGCCTCCTGAGGCGGGTTGGGGTCACGCTTCTTGTTGGAACTCTTGTTGCTACGAATTGCCTGATTCAGGTTTGCATGCTTCCTTTTCTTGTCCCCAGATGACTCAGCATGTGTTTCGGTCTTCTCTGTTGGGTTTAGTGATAATTTCTTCAAACGAACACAATCTTCAGTCAGACTGACAGCCAGAGTTACAGCCTCCGTGATTGTTTGTGGTTTGGCCGACGTCACCATGCCACGAACTCTGGGGCCAGTCCCCAAATGTAGCGTTCAACGCGCTTGAATTCGGGAGTCACCATGTAGGGAAGCACTCTAGACAGATCGTGGAACCTTCGAGTGTAACCATTAATGTCAGCACCTTCCATAGTCAACTTCCAGAACTCCGTTTCCAGCCTTTGGAGTTCGGCACGAGAGTAGTACTTCTCTCTCATTCTTTCCTTTAGCTCGTCCCAAGTTAGGCCATAACGGCATCATCGCCCAAGGTTTGGACTTGCAGGTTCCACCAAGTCAGAGCTTCATCGACAAACAACCCAGTAGCAAGGGTGACTTGTTGACCCGCGGTACACTTGCTCATGCGGAAAGTAGCTTCAGTCTTCTCCGTCCAGCGCACAAATGCTACTGCACCTCCTGTGCCGTCATAGTTCATCGGCTTGCAGTCGAGGAACTGCTTGAAAGTGCAGCCTGGAATTGATTCAACCAATTCACATGTGAGCAATCGAAGAAATAATGAAACAAAGACCGTTCATAAATTTCTCCCTGCTTAGCACATTGTCTTAAGGTTACCTTGAGCTGCATTGCCTCCAGACGAATCTCCATTCCCATTACGCCTAGCATTGCTTGGTCCTCCACTGTCTTGGGTTCGGTTCGCCTCATACTGGGCGATAGCAGCGGAGATCCTTTCCTCTAGCAGAGCGTTCAGCTCTTCAGCAGTTCTTGGCAGTGGGGGAGGTGGAGGTTGATCATCATTGCGAGCATTCACAGTTTTCCTGGGTGCCATGTTCTGACAGAACATAACACAACAGGGTTAGACATTTGTTTGATATCGTCACCCTAGACAGTAGTATCATATATATTCACAGGTATATATACCACCTAAGTGACATCAAACAATTATTACTCTAGCAGAGTACTTAGTAGGCTTGCACTGAGGGAATCTATACGTGATAAGACTTGCTGTGATTTTTGTGCACTGAATTCCATAATTATGTATGCATCCATAATTACGTAACTCCTTGCACAGTCCGCACAGTTCGTTTCATCCTCGTATTTCTTCCTTCAGGTAGGCCATTGCTTCCAGGTAAAGTCACATCTACTTGTGACATTCTACTTCTAGTACATGCTAATTATCACACATAATTGCAAGTAATTTCTAGTCAACGACAAGTGCTACTCAAGTGCACTCTAAGTCTCGTAGTGTCTTTTCTAGACTCATGTTGACAGTTTCAGGCAGTGGATGTCGTGGGACGTTTTATGCAATGAAAACTCTTTGAAAATTGTTTTCGTGAATGGATCCTAGAGATTGTAGACTAGACTCGAGAAGGAATCCTGGTTCACTACAATCGCAGCTCTGATACCAATCTGTCACACCCCTTTCTGCGGCGGAAGCACGAGGTGTGATCATGAAAGGTTCTCATTGCATACGAAAGGTAAACATGCTATATGCTCGTAAAAACATCAAATACCATAATTTGAAAACATAAGTTTAGCGTTTACAATTCTAAGTCGCATAAAGCATTGTCTTAAAAGTTTACAACTTTATTTAAAGATAAACATAAGTGACATCCACGAGCATGGGTAAGACCGCGCGCACATCCATCCTAGTTACCTGAAATACATGTGAGTTTTGGAAAAACGTCAACATAAAGTTGGTGTGAATTCATGCAGTTTTAGTTTTTCACGTTTGTATACTTTGTGTGAAAACATAGTTTACGTCATGTAAAAATCAAGTTTTCATATATAAATCCAGTTTCATGTGTACACCACGTACTCATGTAATATTTCAAATTCTTCTTGAGTACCCCACGTACTCAAATATAATTCCCATTTTCTTGAGTACCCCACGTACTTCAAGTATAATTCAAGCTTTTCTTGAGTACCCCACGTACTCAAGTATTCATCAAGTTTTAGTATGGTATGAATTTCATGTAATTAAAATATTCCTGTAAATATCAGGATTGTTAATGGGTTGCAAAGCCATTAACATGTGACACGACATAGGAAGTCACCAAACCTAAGGCATTTAATTGGTATATTCTGAGACACAAAAGCACTACTCGATTCTCGCCCTCACCGAGAGTGTGGCTGCCAGGCACCCGTTAGATCTAACCTTTTGTTCTGCGGTCTAAGTATGTACACGATTAATGGTGCTTCTGTACCCTATTCGTGACACTATTTCTCATAACGCATCCTACTTGGTTCTCGTTCTCACCAAGCGCGTTTCTTGTTATCATTTCTCATAGCGCCTCATACTTGGTTCTCGTTCTCACCAAGTGCGCTTCTCATATTCTTATATTTCGTCACACTTGGTTCTCGTTCTCACCAAGTGTACTTCTTGTATTTATATCATACCAATTATAAATTTTGTACATTTGTACATGTATTTCACCCCCGTAGTTATAAAAACTGAAAACAGTTAAAGAGAAAAGGGGGAGCATGAACTCACAACTTTGCGTTCCTTGCGTCGTAAACTCCACCGGATTTGCTTAAATAACGTCGTAACCTATACGCGTTTTCTTAACGTTAGTCACTAGACTTGCGTCGCACAAGTACAGTCACTTTCTGTTGTGTATATATTCTTGTGTTAAAAATATTCTATAATTTTAACTAAGTATCCTACTTATATTATTTTCTCAAAAATAAATATAAGTCTTTTGTGTTTTGCACTCTGCACCCGAATTATGTATCTTGTATGTTGTATGTGTATTTTTATGTTTATACTCCTCATGAGTATTTAGTGTATTTTTAAGTCTTAATACACTAGCACGTATAACACATACTATATACACTTAGCACAAAAGTTGGTGATAAAATAATATATATTTTTCTCTCAAAAATATATATACATAATATCCATTTTTATTTTTGAAGAAATCCCCATTTCTTATCTCCAAAAATTAGGGAAACCTTGGTAACACTTTAAATACATTTTTAGGTAATAAGTTTCCCAAAAACTTATATTTTTTTCTAAGTGTCAAAGTTTATAAAAATTTTGACAGAGTTTCCCCTAAAAATGGAGGTTTCCCATGTTTTCAAAACATGTGTTTATTTTCTTTTAAATCGTCAACAATCATCAACAACAATTATCAACAATAATCATCAACAACAATCACTAATTTCTCTATTTCATGAACTTGAATATTTACAAAATGTGTAGTAACTTACTAGCATATTTAGTAAGTCTTGTTATCCTTAAAAATAAGTTTAGTTTCTTAAAAACTTTATTTTTAAAGAATATGAAGTTTCTCAACTTCTAGTCAGGATTCGCAAAAATATTTCTTTGTTAAATTTTTCTTGTGACACAAGTGTCTACACACTTGTTTATTTACTAAAAATGCTTTTAGTTCGGATAAGATCCGGGTTTTAAACAAGACTAATATTTTTGCTTGGTTCTTCTGAAAAACCACTTGTAGATCTTTAGATCTACTAGTTTAGAACTTCATTTCATAAGAAAAATTGTTTTTACACAAGTTCATGTTTAGTGTGTAGTAGTGTTTCATCATTTAACCCCTTTTCATACTTTAACAAACTCTATGCCATGATTCTTGAACATGACAAATCCGGGTTAGATGATGATCCGAGCTACCACAACATAGATCGGCACTAAATAATCACCACAAAACAAGTCTTACAAGTTTTACACAACATTATAGTTTTTATCCAACTTATTTCTCATTCTTGTAAACTTTTAGTATGTGATTTAGTATGTTCATGATTTTCACCCGACAAAGTTCATATTAACCACTCTAGACAAGATCAAGAAGGTGTTTTAGAGCACTTACTACTAGCACAAGGCTAGGGAAGTTCAAGAGTGCAAATGAGGTGGATAAAAGCAATTGGTGAAGGTCCTTCAATTTCCGTGAGCACCGAGCCTCGTTAGCGACCTTCTTACACCTCCTAGTCACCTTAGAATGCTTGGAGGATGAATGAAAAAGATGGAGGTGTGTGGGTGTGATGAAGCCGTAGCCAAGGGGAAGGGAGGAGAAGAGTTTTGTGAAGTTGGGTGGTGAATGGTGAGAATGTGGGTGGTCTAAGGGTTATAAACTACAAGTTCTCCAACAAACCATTACCCTTTGGATTACATGCTCCTTAAGTACCATGCATATCCACTAATTTAATCAAGAAAATCAAGTGGGGTGTCCCACTAGTCCAAATCCGGTTAGGGGGGGGGGGGGGGTTGGCTTAGTTGTGATGCAATGGAACTTGTTACATAATCTAGTTACATGTTACATGATAGATTTAGTGTTAAGTGTGTTAAGTAATATACAGTGTGTTAGGGTGTTCGGGGACCCTAACTAGCTTAGAAAATAAAAACAATGCTTCTAGCATTATTTTGGTGTTCCGGGTATTGTCCGGTTGTTCGGTTAGACACGGATTCGTTAAAGTGCTAAATTACACTTTTTAGTGTCTTTTAGGTATCTTTCTTGTACTCTTTCAATTCCCAACACTTAGGGAAATATTCTGGATGATAAAACGACATTTCTGCATAATATTCATATGTCTAAATGCTGATTTATTGCTGAATTATATAAATTCTGCACTTAAAGTGCGTTTCGGGTGCTTTTTAGTGCTTATTTTTGCTTTTGTATTGCATATATATTAAACCCTTGTATGTACTCTTGGGTTTTAATGCATTCTTGTTGTCGGACCTACACCTAGGCTCCAATTTTATTGTCTGACTGCTTTCTACAGTTCTGTTGACACTTGTGTCCTACCGGTGAGTTTACTAATATTTCTGACTCAACGCTCTCGTTTATGCATAAAGCAATATTTTGTAGTATACAACGTGCATGAATTCACTTGTTTAGTATGAAATCAGATGTTGCTGACAATTAAGCACATAATTGCAGTCATTAAGCAATAATTAATGTGTACGGAAATTACCGGTTTGGGCCAGTTGTCACAGTCTCCCCCCGTTAGAAGAATTTCGTCCCGAAATTCAGGCTGAACTCACTCTCGCTGGAGTCTTCTTGAATAGGTGGGGATACTTTTTCTTGAACTGGTCTTCACGTTCCCATGTGTACTCGGGTCCGTGCTTAGAGCTCCAACGTACTTTGATAAGTTTTACGCTGCTCCTCCTGGTCTTGTTGACTTTCCAGTCGGTAACCTCAACGGGTTGTTCTGTAAATCGGAGGGCTTCATCAATATTCACTTCATCCATCGGGATGATCACGCTTTCTTGTGTTGGACTCTTCTTCAGGTTGGATACATGAAACGTATCATGTACTCCATTAAGTTCTTCCGGTAACTCCAACTTGTATGCCACGGTACCAATTCTCTTCAATATTCTGAATGGTCCGATGTATCGTGGATTCAGCTTTCCACGCTTTCCAAATCTGACTACGCCCTTCCAAGGTGAGACTTTTAACAACACTTTGTCTCCTACCTTGAATTCTACTGATTTCCTTTTCGGATCGGCGTAGATCTTTTGTCGTTCTCGAGCCGCCTTAATGCGCTCTCGGATCTGCGCAATCTTGTCGGTTGTCTCTTGTACAAGTTCAGGACCAACCATTCGCTTATCTCCGGCATCTGCCCAACATAAGGGCGATCGGCATTTGCGGCCATACAGAGCTTCGAACGGCGCGGCTTTTATGCTCGTATGATAACTGTTATTGTAGGAAAACTCAACTAAAGGTAGATGAGTATCCCAACTGCCGCCAAGGTCCATGACACATGCGCGAAGCATATCTTCCAATGTTTGTATAGTCCGTTCGCTCTGGCCGTCAGTTTGCGGATGGAATGCCGTGCTTAGATCTAACTGAGATCCAAAGGCTTCCTGAAATGATTGCCAGATTCTTGAGACAAAGCGTCCATCTCTGTCTGAAATGATTGAGATTGGCACTCCATGACGTGCCACAATTTCCTTTAAGTATATCTCTGCAAGCTTTCCTGTGCTATCCTTCTCTCGGATCGGTAGGAAATGCGCAGATTTCGTCAATCGAACAACTATTACCCATATCATATCGTGCCCTCTCGGGGTCCTGGGTAATTTCGTTATGAAGTCCATCGAGATCTGTTCCCACTTCCACACGGGAATCTCTGGTTGTTGTAGTAGGCCAGACGGTTTCTGATATTCTGCCTTAACCTTGGCACAGGTTAGGCATTTTCCAACATAAACAGCAACGTCGCTTTTGAGTCTCGGCCACCAATAGTATTCTTTCAAATCTTGATACATTTTATCTGATCCTGGATGGATCGAGTATCTCGATTTATGCGCTTCATTAAGGATGACTTCTCGTATGCCTCCATAGAGCGGAACCCAAATACGCTTCTTGAAGTATAAGGCTCCCTCTTCATTTGGCACCATGTATTCCAGCATACCCCGTAGGTATTCAGCTTTACGGTTCTCTCCTTTAAGAGCTTCTTGTTGTGCATCGCGAATGCGTGCAGTGAGGTTCATTCGAATGGTCATTTCTAACGCTCGAACCCTTAGGGTCTTAACCCTTTCCTTTCGGCTCAACGCGTCCGCTACAACGTTTGCCTTTCCAGGATGGTACTTAATCTCACAGTTATAATCATTTAGCAGCTCGACCCAACGTCGCTGGCGCATATTCAATTCCTTCTGATCAAATATGTGTTGCAAGCTTTTGTGATCTGTGAAGATTGTACATCGAGTACCATATAAATAATGTCGCCAAATCTTCAAGGCGAATACCACTGCACCCAGCTCCAGGTCGTGAGTGGTATAATTTCTCTCGTGAACCTTCAGTTGTCTTGAAGCGTAAGCGATGACTTTTTGGCGTTGCATGAGCACGCAACCCAAGCCTTGTCGTGAGGCGTCGCAGTATACCACGAAGTCTTCAGTGCCTTCGGGTAAGGATAGTATCGGTGCATCGCATAGCTTGCTCTTAAGTAACTGGAAGGCTTCTTCTTGTTTGTGACCCCAGTCGTACTTCTTGTCTTTCTGAGTAAGGGTCGTTAGCGGTTGAGCTAGCTTTGAGAAATTCTCGATGAATCGCCGATAATAGCCCGCTAAGCCCAAAAATTGTCGAACTTCAGTTGGGGTCTTGGGAGCTTCCCAATTCTTTATTGCTTTTATCTTGGACGGGTCTACATGAATGCCCTTCTCATTCACAACGTGACCAAGAAATTGTACTTCGCGAATCCAGAATTCGCATTTCGAGAACTTTGCATAAAGCTTCTCTTTCTTCAGTAGTTCCAAGATGGTTCTGAGATGTTGCTCGTGCTCTTCTATCGTTCGCGAGTAAATCAGGATATCATCGATAAATACAATCACGAATTTATCGAGATATGGTTTACATACGCGGTTCATCAGATCCATAAAGACCGCTGGTGCATTCGTCAGCCCAAACGACATCACAAGAAATTCGTAGTGCCCATATCGCGTTCTGAATGCAGTCTTCGGTACGCTTTCCTCTTGGATTCTCAGTTGATGGTATCCAGATCGAAGGTCGATCTTGGAATAGTAGCTTGATCCTTGCAATTGATCAAATAAGTCATCAATCCTTGGTAGCGGATACCGATTCTAGATCGTGAGTTTGTTCAGTTCCCTGTAATCGATACACATCCGCAGTGTTCCATCCTTCTTCTTCACGAATAATACCGGAGCTCCCCAGGGAGAGAAGCTTGGCCTTATAAATCCCTTATCCAACAACTCCTGGAGTTGTGTAGATAATTCTTGCATCTCGGATGGCGCAAGTCGATAGGGTGCCTTGGCTACAGGAGCAGCTCCTGGAACCAAGTCTATACGGAATTCGACTTGTCGTTGCGGAGGTAGTCCTGGCAGATCTTCGGGAAAAACATCAGGGAATTCCTTCACCACAGGAATGTCTTCGAGTTTTGGCTCCACAGCCTTTTTGTCTATAACGTGTGCTAGGAAGGCGACACATCCTTTCCTTAAGCATTTCCGTGCCTTCATGCAACTGATGATTCGAAGAGGCGCATCTCGTTTTTCTCCATGCACGATGAGAGTTTCATCATTCGCTAAAGGGATGCGAATGATTTTCTCATGACAAATAACTTCAGCTTTGTTCTTGGACAACCAGTCCATCCCGACTACTACATCGAAGCTACCCAATTGAATAGGTAGGAGGTCGATGCTAAATCTTCGTTCACCAAGTTCTAGTGTGCAGTCTCTCACAACTTCGCCCGATTCAACAAGTTTACCATTGGCTAGTTCTATGGAATAAGGAATTTCTAATCTACTAGATTCTATTCCGAGTATGCGTTTAAATGCCACAGACATGAAGCTATAATCGGCGCCAGTGTCAAATAGTATGGATGCAAAGTGATTGTTAATGAGAAACGTACCGGTGACCACGTTAGGGTCCTCGCGTGCGTCTCTTGCTCCAATCACAAATGCTCGAGCCGGAGCGTTGTTTCTCTCTGGGCAGTTCTTCATGAAATGATCATTGCTTCCACACTTGAAGCATCCTTGCCCTTTCCCGTTACCATTCTTGCTACCAGCACCGTTTCCATTTCCACCATTGTTCCTATCATCAGCCCCGTTACGATTTCCATTCCCGTTCCTCTTACTCCAACAGTCTTCAATGCGGTGACCCAACTTTCCACACTTGTCACACTTTGAGATGTGACAAGCTCCCTCGTGATGGCGTTTACACCGATGGCATTTGGGCAAGGTGCCCAGGTATCCCTTTGCTGGAGCGTCGTTCATGGCTGCAAGAGATTTCGCCTCCTGAGGCGGGTTGGGGTCACGCTTCTTGTTGGAACTCTTGTTGCTACGAATTGCCTGATTCAGGTTTGCATGCTTCCTTTTCTTGTCCCCAGATGACTCAGCATGTGTTTCGGTCTTCTCTGTTGGGTTTAGTGATAATTTCTTCATACGAACACAATCTTCAGTCAGACTGACAGCCAGAGTTACAGCCTCCGTGATTGTTTGTGGTTTGGCCGACGTCACCATGCCACGAACTCTGGGGCCAGTCCCCAAATGTAGCGTTCAACGCGCTTGAATTCGGGAGTCACCATGTAGGGAAGCACTCTAGACAGATCGTGGAACCTTCGAGTGTAACCATTAATGTCAGCACCTTCCATAGTCAAGTTCCAGAACTCCGTTTCCAGCCTTTGGAGTTCGGCACGAGAGTAGTACTTCTCTCTCATTCTTTCCTTTAGCTCGTCCCAAGTTAGGCCATAAGCGGCATCATCGTCCAAGTTTTGGACTTGCAGGTTCCACCAAGTCAGAGCTTCATCGACAAACAACCCAGTAGCAAGGGTGACTTGTTGACCCGCGGTACACTTGCTCATGCGGAAAGTAGCTTCAGTCTTCTCCGTCCAGCGCACAAATGCTACTGCACCTCCTGTGCCGTCATAGTTCATCGGCTTGCAGTCGAGGAACTGCTTGAAAGTGCAGCCTGGAATTGATTCAACCAATTCACATGTGAGCAATCAAAGAAATAATGAAACAAAGACCGTTCATAAATTTCTCCATGCTTAGCACATTGTCTTAAGGTTACCTTGAGCTGCATTGCCTCCAGACGAATCTCCATTCCCATTACGCCTAGCATTGCTTGGTCCTCCACTGTCTTGGGTTCGGTTCGCCTCGTACTGGGCGATAGCAGCGGAGATCCTTTCCTCTAGCAGAGCGTTCAGCTCTTCAGCAGTTCTTGGCAGTGGGGGAGGTGGAGGTTGATCATCATTGCGAGCATTCACAGTTTTCCTGGGTGCCATGTTCTGACAGAACATAACACAACAGGGTTAGACATTTGTTTGATATCGTCACCCTAGACAGTAGTATCATATATATTCACAGGTATATATACCACCTAAGTGACATCAAACAATTATTACTCTAGCAGAGTACTTAGTAGGCTTGCACTGAGGGAATCTATACGTGACAAGACTTGCTGTGATTTTTGTGCACTGAATTCCATAATTATGTATGCATCCATAATTACGTAACTCCTTGCACAGTCCGCACAGTTCGTTTCATCCTCGTATTTCTTCCTTCAGGTAGGCCATTGCTTCCAGGTAAAGTCACATCTACTTGTGACATTCTACTTCTAGTACATGCTAATTATCACACATAATTGCAAGTAATTTCTAGTTAACGACAAGTGCTACTCAAGTGCACTCTAAGTCTCGTAGTGTCTTTTCTAGACTCATGTTGACAGTTTCAGGCAGTGGATGTCGCGGGACGTTTTATGCAATGAAAACTCTTTGAAAATTGTTTTCGTGAATGGATCCTAGAGATTGTAGACTAGACTCGAGAAGGAATCCTGGTTCACTACAATCGCAGCTCTGATACCAATCTGTCACACCCCTTTCTGCGGCGGAAGCACGAGGTGTGATCATGAAAGGTTCTCATTGCATACGAAAGGTAAACATGCTATATGCTCGTAAAAACATCAAATACCATAATTTGAAAACACAAGTTTAGCGTTTACAATTCTAAGTCGCATAAAGCATTGTCTTAAAAGTTTACAACTTTATTTAAAGATAAACATAAGTGACATCCACGAGCATGGGTAAGACCGCGCGCACATCCATCCTAGTTACCTGAAATACATGTGAGTTTTGGAAAAACGTCAACATAAAGTTGGTGTGAATTCATGCAGTTTTAGTTTTTCACGTTTGTATACTTTGTGTGAAAACATAGTTTACGTCATGTAAAAATCAAGTTTTCATATATAAATCCAGTTTCATGTGTACACCACGTACTCATGTAATATTTCAAATTCTTCTTGAGTACCCCACGTACTCAAATATAATTCCCATTTTCTTGAGTACCCCACGTACTTCAAGTATAATTCAAGCTTTTCTTGAGTACCCCACGTACTCAAGTATTCATCAAGTTTTAGTATGGTATGAATTTCATGTAATTAAAATATTCCTGTAAATATCAGGATTGTTAATGGGTTGCAAAGCCATTAACATGTGACACGACATAGGAAGTCACCAAACCTAAGGCATTTAATTGGTATATTCTGAGACACAAAAGCACTACTCGATTCTCGCCCTCACCGAGAGTGTGGCTGCCAGGCACCCGTTAGATCTAACCTTTTGTTCTGCGGTCTAAGTATGTACACGATTAATGGTGCTTCTGTACCCTATTCGTGACACTATTTCTCATAACGCATCCTACTTGGTTCTCGTTCTCACCAAGCGCGTTTCTTGTTATCATTTCTCATAGCGCCTCATACTTGGTTCTCGTTCTCACCAAGTGCGCTTCTCATATTCTTATATTTCGTCACACTTGGTTCTCGTTCTCACCAAGTGTACTTCTTGTATTTATATCATACCAATTATAAATTTTGTACATTTGTACATGTATTTCACCCCCGTAGTTATAAAAACTGAAAACAGTTAAAGAGAAAAGGGGGAGCATGAACTCACAACTTTGCGTTCCTTGCGTCGTAAACTCCACCGGATTTGCTTAAATAACGTCGTAACCTATACGCGTTTTCTTAACGTTAGTCACTAGACTTGCGTCGCACAAGTACAGTCACTTTCTGTTGTGTATATATTCTTGTGTTAAAAATATTCTATAATTTTAACTAAGTATCCTACTTATATTATTTTCTCAAAAATAAATATAAGTCTTTTGTGTTTTGCACTCTGCACCCGAATTATGTATCTTGTATGTTGTATGTGTATTTTTATGTTTATACTCCTCATGAGTATTTAGTGTATTTTTAAGTCTTAATACACTAGCACGTATAACACATACTATATACACTTAGCACAAAAGTTGGTGATAAAATAATATATATATTTTTCTCTCAAAAATATATATACATAATATCCATTTTTATTTTTGAAGAAATCCCCATTTCTTATCTCCAAAAATTAGGGAAACCTTGGTAACACTTTAAATACATTTTTAGGGAATAAGTTTCCCAAAAACTTATATTTTTTTCTAAGTGTCAAAGTTTATAAAAATTTTGACAGAGTTTCCCCTAAAAATGGAGGTTTCCCATGTTTTCAAAACATGTGTTTATTTTCTTTTAAATCGTCAACAATCATCAACAACAATTATCAACAATAATCATCAACAACAATCACTAATTTCTCTATTTCATGAACTTGAATATTTACAAAATGTGTAGTAACTTACTAGCATATTTAGTAAGTCTTGTTATCCTTAAAAATAAGTTTAGTTTCTTAAAAACTTTATTTTTAAAGAATATGAAGTTTCTCAACTTCTAGTCAGGATTCGCAAAAATATTTCTTTGTTAAATTTTTCTTGTGACACAAGTGTCTACACACTTGTTTATTTACTAAAAATGCTTTTAGTTCGGATAAGATCCGGGTTTTAAACAAGACTAATATTTTTGCTTGGTTCTTCTGAAAAACCACTTGTAGATCTTTAGATCTACTAGTTTAGAACTTCATTTCATAAGAAAAATTGTTTTTACACAAGTTCATGTTTAGTGTGTAGTAGTGTTTCATCATTTAACCCCTTTTCATACTTTAACAAACTCTATGCCATGATTCTTGAACATGACAAATCCGGGTTAGATGATGATCCGAGCTACCACAACATAGATCGGCACTAAATAATCACCACAAAACAAGTCTTACAAGTTTTACACAACATTATAGTTTTTATCCAACTTATTTCTCATTCTTGTAAACTTTTAGTATGTGATTTAGTATGTTCATGATTTTCACCCGACAAAGTTCATATTAACCACTCTAGACAAGATCAAGAAGGTGTTTTAGAGCACTTACTACTAGCACAAGGCTAGGGAAGTTCAAGAGTGCAAATGAGGTGGATAAAAGCAATTGGTGAAGGTCCTTCAATTTCCGTGAGCACCGAGCCTCGTTAGCGACCTTCTTACACCTCCTAGTCACCTTAGAATGCTTGGAGGATGAATGAAAAAGATGGAGGTGTGTGGGTGTGATGAAGCCGTAGCCAAGGGGAAGGGAGGAGAAGAGTTTTGTGAAGTTGGGTGGTGAATGGTGAGAATGTGGGTGGTCTAAGGGTTATAAACTACAAGTTCTCCAACAAACCATTACCCTTTGGATTACATGCTCCTTAAGTACCATGCATATCCACTAATTTAATCAAGAAAATCAAGTGGGGTGTCCCACAAGTCCAAATCCGGTTGGGGGGGGGGGGTTGGCTTAGTTGTGATGCAATGGAACTTGTTACATAATCTAGTTACATGTTACATGATAGATTTAGTGTTAAGTGTGTTAAGTAATATACAGTGTGTTAGGGTGTTCTGTGACAACCCTCACTAAATCAGGTATCCGTACGACTTAATTAATGATAAATTATTGCTTAATTACTGTGCTTGTTTAAACTAGCTGATGAACTGCTACTGGATATCTGATACATGTACTTACTTGCATCATACTTTACTTATCGTCACTACATTATTTACATGCTGAACCCTAGTGACAAACATGATGCACAAAAAGCACAGTAGCACTAAACGGATACACAGTGAACATGCTGATATAACCAGCATCAGGCAGACACTGCCTCTAAGGCCTGTTAAGAGCCTCAAATATTTTGCTACACTAATGGTGAGTGTAGGGATACAAGTGTTGTAGAACTGCGTCTCTAGGAATAAGTTACAGTGAACGGATGTGCCTAAAACGTACTTTAAGTACAAAACACAGCACTTTAATAAATAATCCAGCTTCTAGCTGGCTAGTAAAGTGCCAGAACATGGGAAAAATATCACTAGACACTTTCCAAGGTGTCGGAAATAAGTTGTGTCACTAAAATAACAATAACGACACTTTAAAGCTTTATTAAGCGCTTTAACGGATTACTATCCAACCGAACAACCGGACTTTACCCGAAACATGAAAATATTATTATTTTCACTATTTATTTTTTTTCTGAGCTAGTTAGGGTCCCTGATTACCCTAACACCCGTTGTAACATACTACACGTTAGTAACCAAGTTAATTACTTAACTAACCTAATTAACCTAACTAAACTTCCTAACCACCTACTTGGAATCGGACTAGGACCCCCCCCCCCCCCATCCTAACCGGCCCTAACTAAGGGGGACACCCATTAGTACCATTTGATTATTTAAATCCCCATTGTCTAATATCTAGACAACACATAACCCAATGGATAATTACCTTCTAATTTGCCTATAAGTTCATGTAGTTACACTAGAGATCATTCACTTCACCACATCCCAAACTCAAACTCTCTCCCTCTCTTTATCACTTTCGGCCGAGACCCCCACCCACATCCATCCTATTTTTGGTTTTGGTTCTTGACATTCCAAGTTCATCCAAGCTTTAAGGGTCGCATCTTAGGAGTCTTGGTGCAATCGGAAGGCGAAGAACCATCTTCTCTAGCTTTTATCCACCCGTTTTTCATCAAGAATCTTCCCTAGCCTTGAGCTAGAGGTATAACACTTAAAACTCATATTTGAACTTATCTAAGGTGGTTAAAAGGATTTGTGTCGGTTAAATATCGTTAACATACAATTTGATGCTTAAAAGTCTACTAAAAGCATGAAAAATGGTGGTTAATAGCATTTAAGTTGTGTAAAAGCTGTAGTATTTGAAATATATGGTTATCTAGACCCGATCTATGATGTGGTAGCTCGGATCATTGTTTAACCCGGTTTAGTAAGATCATGGATCTTAACATAAGCTCGTTTTTGAATGATACAAGGTTTAAAAGGCGAAACTCTACCACACACAAAGCACGAACTTGTGTAAAAATGCTTTACTTGTGTAAAAATGTTTTAACTTGTACAAAGGTGTTTAAAACTAGTGGATCTACGTATCTACACCCGGTATTTTCAAAGGACCACATATCAAGGAAATCATGTATTTTAAAGGATGGATCTTACACTAACAAGCATGATTTTTATAAACCACAAGTGTGTAAACACTTGTGAAATAAAAAGATCCGACAAAGAACTAGTTTTGTCAAAAGTTACTAGAAGTTGTAAAGACGGATTTTCTCTAAAAACGAGTTTTTTACAAGATCGGATTGTTTTATATAAAGACCCATTACAAGCAAAGAGATTTACTACATATTTTTAGACAAACCACAAGTTCGTATATTTTTGCGATTATGTCTATCTTTGACTAGTTAAAATGTTGAAAAGATGTTTGATAATGTTGAGAACATTGGTTGATTTGATTTGATAAAGAAAATGATACGCTTGAAAGCGTGGCCACCTCCAGTTACAGAGGAAACTCTGGCGAAATTTTCCTAAAAACCTAACACTTAGAACTATTTACACTACAAGTGTTAGAATCATTTTTGACATGTTTTCGAACATAAATTTCGCCATGACTTTAATTACTAAATATTCGGAGGTGGGATTTTCACAAAATATTAACGTGATAAATATATATTTTCACACACTGTTTATGATTATTTTGTGAAAACACATAAATATTATTTTTAGAGGAAAATAATATTTACAAGCGTTAACAAATCCAAAATAATACAAACGCTTTCACCATAAATATATAAGTTACACCGGTAATTATATTACCACTTGGTTGTTAAAACGTAACTTACACACTTACAGAAATATTTATGAACGCATATTTTAACAACGTATTTTTGGAAGGAATACTTATATTGTGGAATTGGAAATATATATAGATTAAGTGAGACTTAATGATATAATTTGAACGCACATGTATTGAATCCCCCATCCTTGAGAAGGAGATTTACTACCAAGTATATACAGAACGTAAACACAAAATAGTTGTCTAACTATTTCCCAAAGATTTAACTATAAAGCTAAGGCACGGCCGTCCGTCTAATAGAATTAGCACTTGTAGGTCGTCGCACAGCTTTCTGATTTGGAGTACTTGGTAGAGACGCATTCACTGTGAGTTCATGTCCCCCTTTTCTCTAACTGTTTTCAGTTTTCTTAACTGCGGGGGTGAAATACATGTTACTTGGGTTACAAATACTTTATACATGGTATGGTTAGCGTAAGGAGGTTTACTACTTAAGATCATGTGAGTGGGTAGGCGGAAACTTGAGGCCATTAATCCTCAAGGTAGGACCGAGGGACAGGAGCGGTAGATCTATCTGGGTGTAGCGAGCCCAGCCCCAGGCCCAAACAGAACGGACCTCGGGGTGACTTTGTGCCCAACGCATAAATCCGCTAGGTTTGAGTCTTCCTACTTGCACTTCACACTTATCAATGGCTTTGCAACCCATTGACGATCTCTTTTTTTCCTTACACTGCTACATACCAGGGAACTTTTATACTTACAAGTGTTTTACTTACTCACTTGCACATGAACTCGCTCAACATTATTGTTGATTTTTCAACTTACATGTATTTCAGGAAATTAACGAGATCTGGCACGGTATGGCATGTTTTCCGCTGCACTAGTTTCCAAGGTCATCCGGGGTTTAGGGGATGTGTCTCTTTCCTGGACAAGACACAATCCTTAAACCATGTTTATGTTATGTTTCAAGTTTGTAATGTCTGTTGAACAAGGTTATGGTTGTTAGGGTATGTTCCCGTTAAAACAATGGTACTGTATTTGGTTTCAAAACTTAATGGATGATCTTGCATGATTTTATTTCATATAGCTTTGTTATGATTAAGCTATGGTATTAAGAAGTCACACCAAATTAACCACGCTTCCGCAAAGCCAGGGTGTGACAGCTTGGTATCAGAGCTCTGATCATAGCGAACTAGGATTCTTTCTCGAGTCTAGACTATGATCACTAGGGCTCTCACGAAAACATTTTACTGCATACCACTTAAGTCCAGATCCAAAACTTTTTACAAACAAATGTTGAGCACATTTTATCAATTATAGGCTCAGCCTGGAGGGCTGAGGCTCGGTCTGGAGGATCGAGGTGACCGAAGTAGTTGAGCACGTTGGTTTATTATAGGCTCGATCTAAGAGGTCAAGGTGGAGGATATAGCAGTCTTCGAGACTGGGAGAGATTGGCTAGTGAGACTAGGAGAATGATTTGAATGCTTACTTGGTGACTATGTGATTAACTGATTATATGATTGATTATCATACGTATATGTGTTTGTGTTACAAACGTTATGCTTTCATCAAGTACTAGAAAGATGGACACTACGAATCCCATGGCCATAGTATCAGACGACATAGTTTCATCAAAACACGAGGTGTACATTTCCGATACTACCGGCACAGACAATGACGACTTTCAGCCCTTTTGCGCTGCCTGGAGTCGTAGCAGAGCCTACTGATGGCCATCTTGTTGGGAACTTGCCACCCGCGGTGATCCCTGCTCCTGTGCCCCTTGCCGCGTATCTCGTTGTTGATATGCCCCCGACGTTGTCTCTGAAGACGATGTCGAACTATTAAGAGGAGGACCCACTTGAGGGCAAGGCCCTATTGCTGCTGGTATTAGACTACTGCATGCGGACGCTCCTGTAGGGAAAACTCATGTCCATTCCCCTATCCCAGACTCATTTGAGTTTCTGACATCCGCATCTTCGCACATACAGGGAATGCAGCACCACTCACACGACGCCGACCCTGATATGGCATCATCAGTTGCACCAGTTCCCGCGCACAGCTTTGAGTTTGATCGCGATAATGAGGACAATTCTGTTTTTTTTTCCACCTGGTGTTGATCCAGACCATGACATTGAATTCATGCACTTAGACCAGCCCTTGGGGGATCCTGTAGCCCCTGTCAACCCCTGTGTTTGTTGACCCAGCTGATCTTGAGATAGAGTTTTTGATCCGGAGCCGGCCGTGGCCCCTGAGCCAGGCGCTGCTCCTGACCCCGCACTGGAGCATGACCTTGTTCATGCCAATGCACCTACTGTTGCTACTTGATTGATCATCTGCTTGGACGAGAGAAAATTTGGGGTAACTGTGCAAGACAATTTATTATTACGGGGGCCCACGTAATAACGACTTGCAGTGCACAGAAATCCTGGTGGACTCTGCGGGTCAAGCTAATGAAAACCAATGTAGCAGGAAATATCTAAAACACGAATGACCAAGACGATGTAGCCTCGAGTTCATTCTATTACGAGCAACAAGCCAAATTGGCAAGCCTATGTGAAGGCTCAGAAATTTATTTCCCCACTCATACATTGAGTATATTTGCGTGTGAAATTGGGTGATTACATGATGGCTTATGTTGCTATACATACCTCATAGACAATTGAAACGTTGTCTAACCCGCTTCACACCACTTCGACAAAAGGGAATGTCACCCAGACGTGACACAAACACCAGTACGTTGCCAAGGACAGAAGACGAGCTGCAAGAACGCATCTCACAGATAAATGCACGACATGAAGCCCTCCACTCTAAGTACAACGATGGCATTACTGGAGATAACCCTCCAACTGGCTGCACCTATAAACAGTTCCTGAACTGCAAGCCTTTGAACTTTGTCGGAACCGGAGGCGCCGTTGCATTTGTTCGTTGGTCCGAAAAGACCGACTCCATTCTAAGAGTGAGTAACTGTTCGCCCCAACAGAGTGTTACCTACATCCCGGGGATATTTCTAGATGGCACACTCTCTTAATGGAACCTCCAGGTTCAGACCCTTGGCACAGACGTTGCCTATGCACTGAGCTGGGACGAGCTCAAGGAAACGATTGAGAAGAAATGTTGTTTTAGGACTGAAATTCAGAAACTTAACGTGGAGTCCTGGAATTTGAGAATGGACGGACCAGAGACTCCTGAACATGTCCAGCGATCGCACGACTTGTCTAGGGTCGTCCCCTACCAAGTCATTGATGTAGTATGATATAGTGATGTACTTGTAAGCTTTACATTGGGGTCTCGAATTGTGGCAATACAATCGCAGTATTCTCATCACATGCGATGTTCAATCTATTGTTTATGTCCTATAACATAAGAGGTTATGCGATTGATTTGTTGATAGCATGAGATGTTATGTGTTGGTATTGTTGAATGCATACGTACACTTCACTTGCTATGACCTAACCTATGTGAAACATCTTTTAGAAGATGCCGCCAAGACGCGAAATGCGCATGCCCACCTCTGAGGCAGAACTTAAAGAGATAATTGCTGCAGCTATAGCACAGCACGAGGCCCTACGCTCCGAACCTATCAGAGGTACCTCAGAAAATAACGGTTGTTCCTACTGGCACTTCCTCAACTACAAGCCTCCGAAGTTCGACGGCACTGGGGGTGCCATAACTTTAGTAAAATGGATTGAAAGTATGGAATCCATCTTTCGAATGAGTGGTTGTACGCCAGAACAACAAGTCCCATACGTTTCTGAGTTGTTTCAAGATGGAGCTCGATTATGGTGGAATCTTCAGGTTCGAATAATGGGCCTAACTACAGCATACGCGTTAACTTGGGACGAACTGAAAGGAATGATGCATAAGAAGTATTTCCCTCAAACGGAAACCCAGAAGTGGGAAGATGAGTTTCGGAGCCTGATGATGGAAGGTCCGAAGGTGTTGGAGTACGTGCAAAGACTTCATGATTTTTCACGAGTTGTTCCGTACCTGGTGAAACCAGAATTAAAGAAACTTGAACAATTCATTTGGGAACTGGCACCTCAAGTCTTGAGCTTGATGACAGCATCTACGCCGCCAACAACTATTGCTGCAAGCAAGATGGGTGTGGCACTCGTTACGGAAGCAATTAGACTAGAAAAACTTCCAAACCCGGACAAGGAAACTCAGGTAGAGTCGTCCGGAAAGAACAAAAGGAAGCTCACCGAGGATACCCGAACGAATAATGATGAACAGAGATCTATTCGAGGTTGCTTTGACTGCGGGGACAAAGGGCATTTCAAGAAAGATTGCCCTAACAACAAACAGGCCAATGATAAGATTTACTTAGAAACCAAACCAAGATGTGCTGAGTGCAAGTATCACCGTGATTGTGGATGTCAGAAGCCTAGGTACGGGGGAAAGGACACAACAAAGGAGGTTGTGGGATGAAGAGTCCCATACAAGGAGAAAACAGTAACAACGCTCTAGGTGGAAGTGGGAAAGGAAATGGCCGAATGCTAGGATGCTTCCATTGTAGGGACGTTGGACATTTTAAGAGGGAATGCCTAAAGTTGAAACAAGACCGTGAGAGAACATCCAACATCGGAGCTTGTGAGGCATGCCAGGATCCAGGTGCAATTTCTGGTACGTTCTCTAACAACCAAAACTTTTGCATCTATTTTTGTTTGATGTTGGTGCCGATTATAGCTTCGTGTCATTAGAATTTAAGAATATACTTGGTTTAACCGCTAATAAGTTAGATGTTCCGTATTCAATCGAATTAGCTAATGGGAAGTTAGTAGAAGCCAATGAGGTTATCAGAGGCTGTGTGATCGAATTAGGAGAGCACGAGTTTGCTTTGGACCTACTACCAGTCCAGTTGGGAAGTTTCGACGTGGTAGTGGGAATGGATTGGTTATCGGACAACAAAGCTGAGATAGTTTGTCACGAAAAGGTTGTTCGTATCCCAACCGATGATGGTGAGACCATTGTTGTTCACGGAGAGAAACGTGACACGCCGCTAAGGATTATCAGCTGCCTGAAAGCGCGAAGGTGTTTGCAGAAGGGATGTGTTGCCCTCCTGGCACACATCGTGGATAAGAGGCTGCTGAGCCAAGAATCGAAGACATCCCTGTCGTAAGGGAGTACCCAGAAGCCTTCCCAGAAGACTTGCCTGGATTACCGCCTCTGAGGCAAATAGAGTTTCACGTCGATTTAATTCCAGGCACGGCACCCGTAGTCGATGCATCATAGCGACTTACATTTTCGGGGATGCAAGGATTGACAGAGAAGTGTTGGCAATGGATGGAGAAGGAAGATAACAGACCAAAAATTCCTTTTTGGGGTAATCCCATTTTTACCCATCAAAAAGAAGGATGATGATTTTCAAATAAACATCAACTACAGAGAACTGAACAAGCTAACGATCAAGAATAGATATCCTCTGCCAAGAATTGATGATCTGTTTGATCAACTGCAAGGCTCAAGCTTTTATTCAAAGATCGATCTTCGATCTAGATACCATCAGTTAAGGATTCAAGAGGAAAGTATCCTAAAGACAGCATTCAGAACACGATATGGACACTACGAGTTCCTTGTTATGCCGTTTGGTTTGACAAACGCACCTGCAGTCTTTATGGATTTGATGAATAGAGTTTGCAAGCCATACTTGGACAAGTTCGTGATTGTATTCATTGACGACATCTTGAATTATTCAAGAACAAAGGCCGAACACGAACAGCACTTACGAGCTATTTTGGAACTGTTAAAGAAAGAACAGCTGTATGCCAAACCTTCTAAGTGCGAATTTTGGCTACGTGAAGTCCAATTTCTTGGACATGTGGTTAATGGAGATGGAATTCATGTTGATCCCACAAAAGATCGAGGCAATCAAGAATTGGGAAACGCCTACGACGCCAACCAAGATTCGACAATTCTTGGGTTTGGCTGGATACTATCGAAGATTCATAGAGGGCTTTTCGAAGATCGCTCAACCATTGACGCTCCTCACACAGAAAGACAAGAAGTTTGATTGGGGAATCAAACAGGAAGACGCGTTCCAGATACTAAAGGATAAGCTCTGCAAGGCGCCAATCTTAGCACTACCGGAAGGTACTGAAGATTTTGTGGTATACTGCGACGCATCGCGTCAAGGATTGGGTTGTGTGTTGATGCAACGCCAAAAGGTCATTGCTTACGCATCGCGACAGTTGAAAGTACATGAAAAGAACTATACCACACATGATTTGGAGCTCGGCGCAGTGGTTTTCGCTTTAAAGATCTGGAGACACTACCTTTATGGTACGAAGTGTACAATCTTCACAGATCACAAGAGCCTACAGCACATATTCAACCAGAAGGAGTTGAATATGAGGCAAAGACGATGGATTGAATTGTTGAACGACTACGACTGCGAGATAAAGTATCATCCAGGGAAGGCGAATGTTGTTGCCGATGCCCTAAGTCGTAAAGAGAGAATCAAGCCCATAAGGGTTAGAGCTTTAGAAATGATTATACGAACCGATCTTTCCTTGCGCATTCGTGCCGCGCAGAAAGAAGCTCTCAAGGAAGGAAACCTTGAAAAAGAATGTCTCCGTGGGATGGAGAAGCTTTTGGTGCCAAACGAGGAAGGAACGTTATGTTTTAAGAAAAGGATTTGGGTTCCTCTGTTTGGTGATTTGAGGAAAGTTATTTTTGAAGAAGCTCACAAATCACGGTACTCTATCCATCCTGGAGCGGATAATATGTACCAAGATCTCAAAAATTACTATTGGTGGCCTAGGATGAAAGGCGACGTTGCCGTTTATGTGAGCAAATGTTTAACATGCGCTAAGGTTAAAGCCGAATACCAGAAGCCTTCGGGACTTCTGCAACAACCAGAGATTCCCAAGTGGAAGTGGGAACAAATCTCCATGGATTTTATTACGGAATTCCCAAGAACGCCAAGAGGCCATGACACTATCTGGGTGATAGTGGATCGTTTAACAAAGTCAGCACACTTCTTACCCATCAGGGAGAAGGATAACACTAGCAAATTGGCTGAAATTCACATGAGAGAGATCGTTGCGCGTCATGGAGTACCTCTCTCGATCATCTCTGATAGAGACGGAAGGTTTGTGTCAAGGATATGGCAATCCTTCCAAGAAGCCTTTGACTCACAATTGAATCTAAGCACTGCGTTTCACCCGCAAACTGACGGCCAGAGCGAGCGAACGATACAGACTTTGGAAGACATGCTGAGAGCATGTGTTATGGATTTGGGCGGTAGCTGGGATAAACACCTACCTTTGGTCGAATTTTCATACAACAACAGCTACCACACCAGTATTGGTGTCGCGCCATTTGAAGCCCGTTACGGACGCAAGTGCCGATCACCCTTATGTTGGGCTGACGCAAATGATAGGCAGCTTGCCGGTCCCGAAATCGTCCAAGAGACGACAGACAAAATCACGCAGATTCTTAAACGCATCAAAGCAGCTCGCCACAGACGAAAGGCCTATGCGAATCCAAACCGGAAACACGTGGAATTCCAAGTTGGAGAAATGGTGTTATTGAAAGTTTCACCCTTGAAGGGGGTGGCACGCTTTGGAAAGCGTGGAAAGTTAAACCCACGCTACATTGGTCCTTTCAAAGTTTTGGAAAGAATAGGACTAGTAGCATACAAGTTGGACCTGCCTGCTGAACTGAATGGTGTTCACGATACATTTCATGTATCCAATCTAAAGAAAAGTCCAACTCAAGTTACCGTTGCCATTCCCATCGACGAGATTCATGTTGACGACACACTTCACTTTGTTGAAAAACCTGTAGAGGTCACGGATTGGAAAGTTAACAAGACCCGCCGGAGCAGTGTCAAACTCGTCAAGGTTCGTTGGAATGCCAGACATGGTCCTGAATGCACCTGGAATCACCACAAAACAAGTCTTACAAGTTTTACACAACATTATAGTTTTTATCCAACTTATTTCTCATTCTTGTAAACTTTTAGTATGTGATTTAGTATGTTCATGATTTTCACCCGACAAAGTTCATATTAACCACTCTAGACAAGATCAAGAAGGTGTTTTAGAGCACTTACTACTAGCACAAGGCTAGGGAAGTTCAAGAGTGCAAATGAGGTGGATAAAAGCAATTGGTGAAGGTCCTTCAATTTCCGTGAGCACCGAGCCTCGTTAGCGACCTTCTTACACCTCCTAGTCACCTTAGAATGCTTGGAGGATGAATGAAAAAGATGGAGGTGTGTGGGTGTGATGAAGCCGTAGCCAAGGGGAAGGGAGGAGAAGAGTTTTGTGAAGTTGGGTGGTGAATGGTGAGAATGTGGGTGGTCTAAGGGTTATAAACTACAAGTTCTCCAACAAACCATTACCCTTTGGATTACATGCTCCTTAAGTACCATGCATATCCACTAATTTAATCAAGAAAATCAAGTGGGGTGTCCCACAAGTCCAAATCCGGTTGGGGGGGGGGGGTTGGCTTAGTTGTGATGCAATGGAACTTGTTACATAATCTAGTTACATGTTACATGATAGATTTAGTGTTAAGTGTGTTAAGTAATATACAGTGTGTTAGGGTGTTCTGTGACAACCCTCACTAAATCAGGTATCCGTACGACTTAATTAATGATAAATTATTGCTTAATTACTGTGCTTGTTTAAACTAGCTGATGAACTGCTACTGGATATCTGATACATGTACTTACTTGCATCATACTTTACTTATCGTCACTACATTATTTACATGCTGAACCCTAGTGACAAACATGATGCACAAAAAGCACAGTAGCACTAAACGGATACACAGTGAACATGCTGATATAACCAGCATCAGGCAGACACTGCCTCTAAGGCCTGTTAAGAGCCTCAAATATTTTGCTACACTAATGGTGAGTGTAGGGATACAAGTGTTGTAGAACTGCGTCTCTAGGAATAAGTTACAGTGAACGGATGTGCCTAAAACGTACTTTAAGTACAAAACACAGCACTTTAATAAATAATCCAGCTTCTAGCTGGCTAGTAAAGTGCCAGAACATGGGAAAAATATCACTAGACACTTTCCAAGGTGTCGGAAATAAGTTGTGTCACTAAAATAACAATAACGACACTTTAAAGCTTTATTAAGCGCTTTAACGGATTACTATCCAACCGAACAACCGGACTTTACCCGAAACATGAAAATATTATTATTTTCACTATTTATTTTTTTTCTGAGCTAGTTAGGGTCCCTGATTACCCTAACACCCGTTGTAACATACTACACGTTAGTAACCAAGTTAATTACTTAACTAACCTAATTAACCTAACTAAACTTCCTAACCACCTACTTGGAATCGGACTAGGACCCCCCCCCCCATCCTAACCGGCCCTAACTAAGGGGGACACCCATTAGTACCATTTGATTATTTAAATCCCCATTGTCTAATATCTAGACAACACATAACCCAATGGATAATTACCTTCTAATTTGCCTATAAGTTCATGTAGTTACACTAGAGATCATTCACTTCACCACATCCCAAACTCAAACTCTCTCCCTCTCTTTATCACTTTCGGCCGAGACCCCCACCCACATCCATCCTATTTTCGGTTTTGGTTCTTGACATTCCAAGTTCATCCAAGCTTTAAGGGTCGCATCTTAGGAGTCTTGGTGCAATCGGAAGGCGAAGAACCATCTTCTCTAGCTTTTATCCACCCGTTTTTCATCAAGAATCTTCCCTAGCCTTGAGCTAGAGGTATAACACTTAAAACTCATATTTGAACTTATCTAAGGTGGTTAAAAGGATTTGTGTCGGTTAAATATCGTTAACATACAATTTGATGCTTAAAAGTCTACTAAAAGCATGAAAAATGGTGGTTAATAGCATTTAAGTTGTGTAAAAGCTGTAGTATTTGAAATATATGGTTATCTAGACCCGATCTATGATGTGGTAGCTCGGATCATCGTTTAACCCGGTTTAGTAAGATCATGGATCTTAACATAAGCTCGTTTTTGAATGATACAAGGGTTAAAAGGCGAAACTCTACCACACACAAAGCACGAACTTGTGTAAAAATGCTTTACTTGTGTAAAAATGTTTTAACTTGTACAAAGGTGTTTAAAACTAGTGGATCTACGTATCTACACCCGGTATTTTCAAAGGACCACATATCAAGGAAATCATGTATTTTAAAGGATGGATCTTACACTAACAAGCATGATTTTTATAAACCACAAGTGTGTAAACACTTGTGAAATAAAAAGATCCAACAAAGAACTAGTTTTGTCAAAAGTTACTAGAAGTTGTAAAGACGGATTTTCTCTAAAAACGAGTTTTTTACAAGATCGGATTGTTTTATATAAAGACCCATTACAAGCAAAGAGATTTACTACATATTTTTAGACAAACCACAAGTTCGTATATTTTTGCGATTATGTCTATCTTTGACTAGTTAAAATGTTGAAAAGATGTTTGATAATGTTGAGAACATTGGTTGATTTGATTTGATAAAGAAAATGATACGCTTGAAAGCGTGGCCACCTCCAGTTACAGAGGAAACTCTGGCGAAATTTTCCTAAAAACCTAACACTTAGAACTATTTACACTACAAGTGTTAGAATCATTTTTGACATGTTTTCGAACATAAATTTCGCCATGACTTTAATTACTAAATATTCGGAGCTGGGATTTTCACAAAATATTAACGTGATAAATATATATTTTCACACACTGTTTATGATTATTTTGTGAAAACACATAAATATTATTTTTAGAGGAAAACAATATTTACAAGCGTTAACAAATCCAAAATAATACAAAAGCTTTCACCATAAATATATAAGTTACACCGGTAATTATATTACCACTTGGTTGTTAAAACGTAACTTACACACTTATGGAAATATTTATGAACGCATATTTTAACAACGTATTTTTGGAAGGAATACTTATATTGTGGAATTGGAAATATATATAGATTAAGTGAGACTTAATGATATAATTTGAACGCACATGTATTGAATCCCCCATCCTTGGGAAGGAGATTTACTACCAAGTATATACAGAACGTAAACACGAAATAGTTGTCTAACTATTTCCCAAAGATTTAACTATAAAGCTAAGGCACGGCCGTCCGTCTAATAGAATTAGCACTTGTAGGTCGTCGCACAGCTTTCTGATTTGGAGTACTTGGTAGAGACGCATTCACTGTGAGTTCATGTCCCCCTTTTCTCTAACTGTTTTCAGTTTTCTTAACTGCGGGGGTGAAATACATGTTACTTGGGTTACAAATACTTTATACATGGTATGGTTAGCGTAAGGAGGTTTACTACTTAAGATCATGTGAGTGGGTAGGCGGAAACTTGAGGCCATTAATCCTCAAGGTAGGACCGAGGGACAGGAGCGGTAGATCTATCTGGGTGTAGCGAGCCCAGCCCCAGGCCCAAACAGAACGGACCTCGGGGTGACTTTGTGCCCAACGCATAAATCCGCTAGGTTTGAGTCTTCCTACTTGCACTTCACACTTATCAATGGCTTTGCAACCCATTGACGATCTCTTTTTTTCCTTACACTGCTACATACCAGGGAACTTTTATACTTACAAGTGTTTTACTTACTCACTTGCACATGAACTCGCTCAACATTATTGTTGATTTTTCAACTTACATGTATTTCAGGAAATTAACGAGATCTGGCACGGTATGGCATGTTTTCCGCTGCACTAGTTTCCAAGGTCATCCGGGGTTTAGGGGATGTGTCTCTTTCCTGGACAAGACACAATCCTTAAACCATGTTTATGTTATGTTTCAAGTTTGTAATGTCTGTTGAACAAGGTTATGGTTGTTAGGGTATGTTCCCGTTAAAACAATGGTACTGTATTTGGTTTCAAAACTTAATGGATGATCTTGCATGATTTTATTTCATATAGCTTTGTTATGATTAAGCTATGGTATTAAGAAGTCACACCAAATTAACCACGCTTCCGCAAAGCCAGGGTGTGACATGTTCGGGGACCCTAACTAGCTTAGAAAATAAAAACAATGCTTCTAGCATTATTTTGGTGTTCCGGGTGTTGTCCGGTTGTTCGGTTAGACACTGATTCGTTAAAGTGCGAAATTACACTTTTTAGTGTCTTTTAGGTATCTTTCTTGTACTCTTTCAATTCCCAACACTTAGGGAAATATTCTGGATGATAAAACGACATTTCTGCATAATATTCATATGTCTAAATGCTGATTTATTGCTAAATTATATAAATTCTGCACTTAAAGTGCGTTTCGGGTGCTTTTTAGTGCTTATTTTTGCTTCCGTATTGCATATGTATTAAACCCTTGTATGTACTCTTGGGTTTTAATGCATTCTTGTTGTCGGACCTACACCTAGGCTCCAATTTTATTGTCTGACTGCTTTCTGCAGTTCTGTTGACACTTGTGTCCTACCGGTGAGTTTACTAATATTTCTGACTCAACGCTCTCGTTTATGCATAAAGCAATATTTTGTAGTATACAACGTGCATGAATTCACTTGTTTAGTATGAAATCAGATATTGCTGAAAATTAAGCACATAATTGCAGTCATTAAGCAATAATTAATGTGTACGGAAATTACCGGTTTGGGCCAGTTGTCACACTGTATCCCTGCTGACTCAGACTACTTAGCCGAGGGTAACGTCACCTTCAAAAGAGGGGTCTACCATAATATGAATTAATAACTTAATTAATTATCTTTCAATAATCCGACCCTTTAGGATTGTATCCTTGCTGACTCAAACTACTGGGTTGAGGGTAACGTCACCTTCAAAAGAGGGGCCTACTACAATAACTAAGATAATCTCTTAAAAAGTGCAAAAGTGCGGAAATAATCAAAGGTAACACGAGTCGGAGCCAAGTGATTCATCTTGTCTATCTGTTTTATTTTTATTTTTATTTTCAGCATTTAAGTTAGTTTTTATTTTTCTATTTTAAAACCTTTTTCTAACTTTTTGATTTGATTAGACGTTGAGGATAAACCGGTACTAAAAGCTCTTATGTCCTTAGACGACCTCGATATCTTACCAACACTATACTATGCTCACGATGGGTGCACTTGCCCATATGTGTGTTTAGTGTTAGTAAATATCGTGTTTTTTAAATTTAAAACTTGGCTAAAGAAAGTGTAAAAGGGCTTAAAATATACTTAAACTTATATACACACTTCACACGCATCAAGTTTTTTGGCGCCGTTGCCGGGGACACAAGGATTTTAAGAAAGCTTAAAATCGACGGCCTAATCAGTTTTTCAAAACCTTTTTAAAACGCGCGCACATTTTTCTGCATTTTAGTTTAGTTTTGCATTTACAGTAGGTTGAACACGGGCCGTGCTCACTGAACACGCCCCGTGCTCAACGAAATCAGTAAATTTAATTAAAACGCCCAGATACAGATTCTGTACACGGGGCCGTGTCCACTGAACACGGGGCCGTGTCCAGCCTCTGTTTCCGTTTTTATTTTTGTTTTCTGATCTCGAGACTTGGTTGTGGTCTGCTGAGTGATTCTTATGGATCAATACTCAGGAGGTTACAACTACACCTATGAGGAGGATGATTATAGGAATAACTATTGCACTAATTGTGGTGACCCGCACTCGGTTCAATATTGTCACTTATATCAACCATCCACTTCATACACCTACTATGAGGAGTCCAGGTACGAGCCATCAACTTCATACACATCCTATGAAGACCAAAGGTATGAACCTCCTCCCTCATACTCATATTTTGATGAACCAAGGTATGAGCCCTCTTACTCATAATTTGAGGAACCAAGATATGAGCCCACACCTTCATATGCTTACTATGACGAACCATGGCGTGAACAACCCACCTCATATGAGTACTATGAAGAACAAAATTACGACCCTTATCCATCATATGCTTACAATGAAGAACAATGGTGTGAACCATCTACTTCATATGGGTATTATGAGGAACAAAGGATCGAACAACCGGATTCAAGCTTTGAAAATCCCGATCCTTTTTCTATAACCGAAGTGACCGATAGGATATTAGAACACCTTAGAGTTATCGATCGCTATATAAAAGAATCTCGCACAAGGGAAGAGGAGTCCCGCGCAAGAGAACAATTAAATAAAGAAGAGATAACCGAAAGTGTGGAAATGGAAGAACAAATAAGTGAAAAACCGACACATGAGTTAAACAACGAAAAAGGTGAGTCCGACAACGTTAAAATTCAAGAAGAGTCTAATTTTGAAGAAATTAATCTCTTGTCACCTTCTTTTGAAAATCATTGTTTAGTTCCAACTCATGCTAAGTTCTTAAAAGAGTTAAACACTAACACTAAAATTGACGAAACGGTAAGTGTTAAGTTAACTATTGATCAAACCTCACTAATAAAAGAAGACCCATTTGAAATTAACATTACACCGGTTCCATGTTTCTTTCAAAATTCATTTATTAGTAATGTCACAATTGATAAAGATCTTTGTGTTAACATAATGCCTAACTACATTTTTGAAAAATTAAGTATTAGTGATTTTTTTCCACTTCAAATACCCATTTTCTTATCCAATTGGAAGGTAATAAAATCAATCGGTGTAGTTAAGGATGTCTTGGTTCAAACAAATCAAATGGTAGTCCCCACCGACTTTGTCATCCTCGATGACGCTCCTCTAGTGTTGGGATGACCATTTGTAAAAACTCACGAAGCTTTGAAAAACCGGAAGTACTAATGTTGGAAAAAGTGTACTTTTGTCTTCCTTTTGTATGTTGAACAATTTACTTTTCTGCATGTTGAACAATTTTATTTTCCTTTTGTATGGTTTGTGCTCGTTAAACAATTTACTTTTCTGCATGTTGAACAATTTTATTTTCCTGCACTTAGACAATATGATGGCCAAAGGTGGAGGGATCCTGAGTTTTAGGACGAAGCCCTTGGTCATCAATCGTTAGTATGCTTTTTTGAACAATCAACAGTTGAAGGGGGAGGGATCCTGTGTTTTCAGGACGAAGCCTTCAACTGTTTTAGATAAATATGTTAAAAACTAGTTGTAGTTTTGGTAGATGGGTCTCGTTTTGAGATGAAGCCAATAGTACAACCTTTTGTTATGTTAATAATAAACTAACCTTTCTAGCCTTATCCATTGTTATTTATATTTTCCTTTGAAAATTATATTGTATGTGTTTGGCTCAAATTTTCATAAATTGTTTTTTCCTTTATTTCAAATATTCTGACCAAATATCCTGGTCAGGATACTTAGCACCTTAATCGGAAATGTTCCAATAAATCTTTTCCCAAACACAACTCCAGAAACTTAGATTATTTAGATAAGGCTTTAAAAAATGAAAAAGAGAGATCATACCAGAAATACTTAGTGAATAGATTCCAACTTCCAACCTTTAAACCCTTTGCAACATTTCCATCATGGATGTCCCCTGTCCGGAACATTGAGTTCAATTTCATCCTTCGAACCATTTACAATGCATCAAGATGGATGTCCCCTGTGTATTAGTGCATAACATACTTGAATACTAAGCAATTTCTTGGTTTAGACAAGAACGTGTATAAATACAATCATAGTTGATGTCACGTTTGTAAGCAACTTGAGTATTAATGGGGATAAACTGTGAGTACCCTGGAGATAGATCCAAAACATTCTGGGGATAAACCCTAAGTATCCTGGGGATAATCCCACGTTTTCATGCGCTACAGGCGGGAGTGTATAAACTCCAAGACTTAGAAAGGTGAATACCTTTAAACCTTAGAGAGTATGAAAATACCCTTTTGTGAGAGAGGGTGATCA
This sequence comes from Helianthus tuberosus, assembly GCA_030545235.1. Classification (NCBI taxonomy): domain Eukaryota; kingdom Viridiplantae; phylum Streptophyta; class Magnoliopsida; order Asterales; family Asteraceae; genus Helianthus; species Helianthus tuberosus. The sequence continues at coordinate 57,065,795 of CM060445.1, read as the reverse complement.
ATCCTCATATACCTTAAGGATCCAGGATATAGCCAATAATAACAAAATTATCAGCCACTTTTACATGAACTGGTCCCACTATCTTGAACTATTCCTGGATAACTTGCGCTCCAGGCGGGGTGTTTAAACCCAATTCGAGAGAAAGGTGAATACCTTCAAACCTTTGAAGGGATAAGGATCTCTTAAACGTGAGAGGGGGGGCCAATCCTCTAATCTTTCAATTTATCTTGTGTATATATCCTGGAGTAACATCCTAGTGCATATTATGAAAAACACCGTTAAACTAAGGTAGGTGTTAGCTTGGCTAACATCCCTCCGATGCTTAAGTCAGTATTGGGTTTCAAAGAACAACAAATTAAATAAACATATTTAATAGAATCCATACCATCCTGAGTTAGAAATTAAATTCTAAACTCACTTGAAACAGGCTTTAAGATGTATAGCATTACAGGATCTTGGCAACATACCCCCTCCATATTCTTGAGTCGGTATGCTCCTTTCCCTGATTCTGATTCAATTTCATAGGGTCCTTCCCATTTTGGAGCTAACTTTCCATCGGCAGGGTTGGTTGTATTCTAGAAAGCTTTCCTCATCACCCAATCTCCAACTTGAAATCTTCTAGTCCTCAAATTCTTGTTATATTATTTGGATATCTTCTGTTGATATCCTGTCATCCTTAGCTTTACTGCATCCCTTGTTTCATCAACAGTATCCAACTCTTGACATAAAGCTTCAGGATTTGTCTCAGGATCCCGGAGGCTTGATCTTGCTGTAGGTATCACCATCTCCGTCGGGATCACTGCTTCTGCCCCAAACACCAAAGAAAATGGGGTTTGCCCAGTAGCATTCTTCACCGTTGTTCTATCAGCCCATAGGACAAACGGTAATTCTTCTGCCCATCTTCCTTTTTCTAGCACCTAACATCTTCTTTAAGTTGTTAACAATTATCTTGTTTGAAGATTCTGCTTGTCCATTTTCTTGAGGATGTACTGGAGTTGATGTGATCATCTTGATTCCCCAACTTTTGCAAAAATCAGTAGTTCTTTTACTGATGAACTGAGAGCCATTATCACAAATTATTTCAGTCGGTACCCCAAATCTTCTCAGGATATTCCTCTTTATGAAGGATACCACTTCCTGATCCCTGACTTGAACAAAGGCCTCGGCTTCGACCCACTTGGAGAAATAATCCGTCATCGCTAGCATAAAAACCTTTCCTCCCAGAGCTTTTGGCACTTTTCCCACTATATCCATACCCCATTTCATGAATGGCCAAGGGGAAATAATAGGATATAATGGCTCAGCAGGCTGATGTAATATATTGTTGTGCCTCTGACATGCATCACATCTTCGAGCGTATTCTGCAGCATCCTTTCTCATAATCAGCCAATAGTATCCCGTTCTTAATACCTTTGAGAATAACGATCTGCCCCCAGTATGGTTGCCACAGTCTCCTTCGTGTATATCCTGAAGTACCTCCTTGGTCTCAGGATCCTCCAAGCACCTTAAGTATGGACCTGCAAGGGATTTCTTATACAAAATATTATTTATAATGGTAAAACGAGATACCTTCATCCTGAAAGCCTTAGGATTCTCATCCTTTGTGATGTGTCCTTCTTTGAGATATGTCATAATTGAGGCCGTCCAGGATTCAGAATCCTCTTCAGGATACTTGTCACCAGGATCCCGGACACTTGCTACTTCCTTATCCTGAGACTTGAAGAGTTCCATCGCAGGATACAGAATATGTAGTATTGGTATTTGAGTTCCTTCCGGCATCCTGACTGTAGATCCCAAATTTTCCAGAGCATCTGCCTCAGCATTATCCTCTCTTGGTACCTGTTCAAGTGTAAAAACTTCAAAATATCCTGCTAATTTTTTGACAATTTCAAGATATTCAATTAACATTTCACCTTTAACTGCATAGGATCCATTGAAATGGTTAGTGATTAACAAGGAATCAACATACACTTGCAAACATTTAATACTCATGTTCCTAGCCAATTCTAATCCTGCAATCAGAGCTTCATATTCTGCTTCATTATTGGAAGCAGGAAATTCACATCTAATAGCCTGGGGTAATATGTCCCCTTGTGGCGATTTTAGTAGTATACCTAATCCTACACCTCTTACATTAGATGCACCATCAGTATACAATGTCCAGGATCCTGAAGTTTCTCCTAGTTGTTGCACTTCTAGGTCTACTTCATTTTGAATGTCACTACTAAAATCATCCACAAAGTCTGCTAGAGCCTGAGACTTTATAGCATTTCTAGGTTCATATACTAAATCATAGGCACTTAATTTTACGGACCATTTAGCCATCCTACCCGACATCTCAGGTTTCCTAAGCACATTTTTAACAGGATAATTAGTTTTAACATGAATCCTATGTGTCTCAAAATAATGTCTAAGCTTAGTCGATGCCATAACTAGGGCTAATATCAATTTTTCAAAATGTGAATATCTAGTTTCAGCATCTAACAAATTTTTACTGACATAATAAACAGGATACTGCTGACCTTCGTGATCCTTTACCAGAACGACACTTACTGCACTCCCTGATACTACAAGATACAAGGATAAGGGTTCACCATCCTCGGGCTTCATCAGCAGAGGTGCACTTGAAAGATACTGCTTTAATCCTTGCAGGGCTGCTTCATGTTTTTCTCCCCACTCGAATTTCTTATTCTTCTTCAGGATATCGTAGAATTCCTTGCATTTCTCTGAAGATCTTGATATAAACCTTTTTAATGTCGCTACTCATCCTGTTAACCTTTGCACATCTTTCATGTTGGACGGTGATTTGATATCCAGGATAGCTTTAATCTGTTCCGGGCTTGCTTCTATTCCCCTCTTAGTCACCATGTATCCTAAAAACTTTCCTACCCCCACTCCGAAATGGCACTTAGCAGGATTCAGCTTCGTGTTATATTGGTCCAGGATATTGAATGCACATTCAAGATCCTGAAGATAATCCTCCGCCTTCTTGGACTTTACCACCACGTCATCAATATACACCTCCATGGTGTCCCCCAGTTTGTCTTTAAACATCATATTCACCAATCTCTGATATGTTGCACATGCATTTTTCAAACCGAAAGGCATGGCAGTATAACAATAAATACATGTAGGTGTCATGAAAGCTGTTTCTTCTTGATCGGATGGCTCCATTTGAATTTGTTGGAATCCTAAGGATGCATCCATAAAATTCAGCATTTCATGACAGGCGGTTGCATCTACCATCGAATCTATGTGAGGCAAGGGAAATGGGTCTTTAGGACATGCTTTGTTAAGGTCTGTGTAATCTACACAAACTCTCCATTTCCCATTCTTCTTTTGAACCACGACCACATTTGCTAGCCACTTGGGGAATTTGACTTCCCTAATCATCTTGGACTTCAATAATCTTTCAACCTCTTCCTGTATGATTGCGTTTCTTTCAGGAGCAAACTTCCTTCTTTTTTGTTGAACGGGCCTGAAAGACCTGTCAATCCCAAGCTTATGAGTTATAATATCTTTAGCAATACCTGTCATATCCTCATGCTTCCATGCAAACGTGGACATCCTGCATTTTAGAAAATTAGTTAGCTGGTTCTCAATATCCTGAGGGATATTCAGCTCCTACGAGCACCGATATATCTGGATTATCCTGATCCAGGATAATTTTCTTAACATCTTGCTCTGAGGCTTCCACGATATCCTGGGCTCGTATCTTTAATTGCTATCCTGCTTTGGACTTTGTTGAAGCCTTCATTAAGGAGGAATAACATTCTTTTGCCTCCTGTTGATCGCTTTCCACTTTAACTACCCCCCAAGGGGTAGGAATCTTGATACACTAATGATAGGTTGATGGGACAGCCTGCATATCGTGGATCCATGGCCTGCCCAATATAATATTGTAGCAGGATAATGAATCCATAACACAAATCGTTGCATTGAATTTACTCCTTCAACATATACTGGCAGCTTTATTTCTCCCATAGTATTTTTTGCCTCTCCACTGAACCCTACAAGCACAGTGGATTTTGAAGTGATCTCCATCTGGGGAATGTTCATTCTCTTCAGCGTTTCCAGCTGGATAATGTTGACAGAGCTACCGTTATCCACCAGTATCCTGCGCACAAAATGATTAGCAATATATCAAGTGATTACCAAACCATCGTGATGAGGATCCTGGATGCTATCCCGGTCATCACTATCAAACGTTATCACTTTGTCAGTTGTAAGAGTTGTCATCCTGGTGGGCTTGTCTCCCCGTTCCGCCTTAGTCTCCTTGTCATGTCTTTTTGCTGCAGAATAAGAGGTTCCACATATATCGGATCCTCCTGATATGAAGTTAATGATCTTGGCGTCTGGAGGAGGTGATGCTGCTCGTTCAGGATCCTTCTTAGTATCCTGACCCTTATTCTTTTTTCTACCAAGAAGATCCTTCAGGTATCCCTTGCTTAGCAGATAGCTTATTTCCCTCCTCAGAGCTATGCAATCTTTCGTCACATGTCCAAAATCCTTATGGAAGGCACACCACTTGGATTTATCCTTCCAATCGGCCTTTTGCTCGTTCTTTCTTGGCCACCTCGTTTTATCTCCCAAACCCTGCATAGCATACATTAGTTCGGGTATATTAATAGAAAAACAATATTCTGATAATTCAGGATACTCTTCAGCATCCTCATCCTCAGCATTCACTTTCTTGCTGTCATTCCTGCCATACGGCTTAGAGAGGTATGGCTTGTATGAGGATTCTGACTTCCTGTTTGTTGATTCGTATGTCGAGGATGAATTCATCCTCTCTTGCATCTTCTTATCGTCTTCAAGCCTTATGTATCTCAGAGCCCTGTTTCGAGCTTCGTCCAGGTTCCTGCAAGGATTTATCACAAGATCCTGGTAAAATTGAGAATGTTTTTGCAATCCCATCTTGAATGCCTGTACAGCCGTGGCAACATCAATGTGTGGAATATCCAAGGATTCCCTACTAAACTTGTTTACATAATCCCTTAGGGATTCTTGAGGACCCTGAGTTATCCTGTAGAGATCACTGGTTAGTTTCTCGAAACTTCTACTACAAGAAAACTGACTATTAAACAAGTTAACCAAATGAGCAAATGATGTAATTGAATGAGGTGGGATGTTTAAGAGCCATTTTAAGGCTGATCCTGTTAGAGTAGAGCAGAAGCCCTTACAAAGGCATGCTTCCTTAAGATCTGAAGGAATAGGGTTAATTTCCATCCTCTCGCTATACTGAGCTATATGCTCCTCATGATTCGTGGTTCCGTCATAAAGTTTCATATTGGGAGTTTGAAATCTTTTCGGAATTTCAGCATCACATATAGGATATGCAAACCGGGATATCCTGTGGCTATTCTGGGATACTTCCGGAATAGGCTGCACAACCCCAGGCACACTAGATATCATATCCTTCAATTTCTGCAGCTCCCTAGAAAGTGCTGAGATCACACTTGTATCCTGTAAAGATCCAAGACTGTTAGTTGCGAGAGTATTAATATTATTAGATACATTACCAGTTTGAGGATTCTGGCCATATCCTGGAGCATATCCTGGTCCTCGAACAGTCGATATCCTGGCTGTTGAGGGTATTTCAGGAGTATTGCCCGGGGAATGACTGGGCATAACATTGCCCTGACTATCCTCAGTATACACCGCTGAACTAAAGTTCAGGGTTCTGGGCTGCAAGGGAGTGACAGTATCCTCAGCAGGTCTCTTGGAGGTAGACTTTAAGAGTTGTATCTCGTTTATCAGCATCTTGTTAGTTTCTTGCTGTTGCTTCATCTGATCCTGTATACTACCAAAAAAAGTTAGAATTTCATCATTAGAAGCCATAATAGGAGTTCTCCCTGGAACACCAGATCTGTGGACATGTTTAGCAGGAACAATGTCTCAGGATATGTGAGTCTCAACCCTCCGTGGAGGAGCCTGAGCCTGTGAAGGAGCTTGCATCTGTGGAGGTGGTGGAAGCACCGAACCAGTTGTGGAAGAGGTTGTAGCAGGCATGGATGAAGAGCTCATGTTTTATTTTGAGGCCATTGAAAATAGTTGTGTAAAAATTTTTGAAAATAGAAAACCAAGTAGTTATTTTAAGAAAGCTTTTAGTAGAAATAGCACCACTTGCCCCACGGTGGGCGCCAAATTGTTTTGGTCAAAAATTACCGAAGCAATTAAGTGATCAAATTAGTTTTGTGAGGTAGTGTGCTAGTAATACTCGTGGAAAATATGTTGGTTTGCTAGTTTGCAAAAATAGTTTCAGGATATAGCTCAGGATACCAAGATATATCAACAATCAAACAATGATCAGAAATGTAAAGGTTGACACAAGATATACGAGGAAAGCCCTTGATCAATCTAGATCTCCGGCATAAAACCTTGGGAGCTGACAATCGTCGGCTGCCTTGTTCTTCTTATTGTTTTGGTCAAAAATTACCGAAGCAATTTAGTGATCAAATTAGTTAAATGAGGTAGTGTGCTAAGAAAGTGTGTTGAAAATATGCTAATTAAGTTGTTTACAAAAACAGTTTTCAGGATACGGTTCAGGATATTGAGATGTATCTACGATCAAACAATGAGCGAAAATGTAAAGGGTGACACGGGATGTATGAGGAAAGCCCTTGATCAATCTAGATCGCCAGCACAAAACTTCTGGAGCTGACAATCGCAGTTGCCTTGTTCTTCTTATTACTTCAAATGTCAGGATACAGTGCAGGATATGATGCGGATCGACTAAGTCTTACAATGTGAATTCGATACAAGTGTAAGTGTATTGTGAGTGTTTGCAGCTAGAGAGAAAGAGTGTACAAGAGATTGTGTGCCCTAATCTGATCCGATCAATCCTTTTTATAGTAAAAGAAACTAACTAACTATCCTATTATTCCGGGATTCAGCGAATATTCCATATGTGAACGTTGTAGTCCACGTATTCCGGCTTCAACGTCCATAATCTAACTGATTTTCCCGAGTCTTGGGGAGAAGAAGTCCACTTGAACGTTAGAGACTTGCACCTTTTAATCTGCACGTGGGTTAATTAGTTACTACCAGGATATCATATTAGGATGTTACCAATATCCTGATCCGGTATCTTGGTCACAATAAAAGAAACAAAGTCAGAATATTAGTCGGGATATATGAGCAGAAAATCACCCATAACAATTGTCCCCAAAATATATCTGCTGGTATACCAATTCCAACGGATATATTTTAAAACTTATCCCTTAAATCGAGGTTATTAAACTGAAACGACGGTTGATGTGACTTTGTGCAACTTCCAAAGCGATATTTACTCTTTGCCCCCTATATTCAGCTTCTATTTAGCCGATTTATTCAGCATTATGATCATCACATTTCAAGCCATTCCTCAGGTATTTTCTTTCTCTCTTCTTCTCTGTTTTTCTTTACTTGAATTTCTTGTTTCTTGGTTGAAACCTCTCATGGCCTCACGAACAAGATTACGTTCAAACGAGCCAGCCCCAACCCTCATAAGTCAAAACCTTATTCGAGAACCGGAAAGGGAGATTTGTTCCTTCAACAATGCCGACATTGCCGTCTTGAAAGATTCCGGTGCCTTTCCTGCCGGAGCGATCATCCGCCCTTTTGATCGGGAGGTCCGATCAGACGCGGTATCAAATGAGTGGGTATGCTTTTTAGCCTATCCTTTTTCCTTGGGACTCCGGTATCCTTTTCCACCCTTCATCTCCCGTTTCTTCAAACTTACCGGCCTCACTTATGCTCAGACTATGCCAATGGTGTGGCGAGTTTTAATGGTGTTAAACCAAATTAAATCTCGTCATTTCCCTGACCTATGCGTCGAAGACCTCCCCATAGCATATCGACTGAGATCCCATGGTAACAGCCGCTTTCTCCTGTTCTCCACCTCCAAGAACCCCCTAATCCTCAAGGCCACTAAGAATGAAGATTAGTGACAACGAAAGTTCTTTCTTGTAAAAAGGGATTCTATCGAAAAGGGTTTTGACCTGCCAGTTCAATGGTTGACTTCGTGTAGGATTTAAGGTTTTAGGAATATCCCCAAATATATCTTAAAACTATATCCTTAACTGACATCCTGATTTCTTGTGCAGCAAATTTCAGAGATCTAGCACCTCCAAGCGCAGAATCGGAGCCCAGGGTCAAAGAGATCTATCGACTTCCTGCCAGTGAAAGAACCTTCTCCCTGTCTCTCATAAGCTCAAGTCAAAAATCAAGCTCAGAAATGTCTGGTAAGTATATGATTAGACTAATTCTAGAGTATGAGTGTTAAGAATTAAACATTTATCCCCTTTTTATAGTGCCGATCATCAACCTCGAAGGCTTCCAGCTCGACGAGTTGGACAGTTACTCTAGCCTTGCACCTGTTAAGCAAGAATCCAATCCAAAGCCAGCTACCACGCCAAAGCCTACCGGTTCGAAAACCGCTACTGCACCCAAAGCTCCCCCAGCATCCAGGACTCGATCCTCCAGCTCCCGGAAGAGGAAGGAAGCAGACTACCCTGCTACCCCCATGTATTCCCATTCGAAAACTATAGGTTTACAGAGTCCAGCAAATTCATGACCGGCTTCCTCAACCAGGTTCGTATCCTTGACCTACATCCTGCACCATATGCTGGTTATAAATGTCAATAAAAGTTAATACCTGTTTCCTTATTTTGCAGGGTCTCGAACGCCTAGTGTTTCTCTATGAAGATGCATGTGGCTTGAACACCATGCTAGAGAGCAAGCTGAAAAAGGCCGAAGACACCATCGCGGATCAAGCAGCGATCGCCACCGCCAAATCAGAGCACTATGAAGCCAAGTACAAGGCAATGGCCCAAGAGCACCAGTCTGCCATCCAGAAGATCACCCACGAGGCTCAAGCCAAGTCCGACGCTGCCCAAGTTCAACACGAGCAGGATAAGGCTTCATACCGGGAAAGCCTCAAGAATTCTGTTGTCATCTCCCTCCTCCAGGCTAGACTGAAAATGGCCTATGAGGCTATGGCTCTGGGCTTTGAATGCCCTTCATGGAACATCAAGGCTTGGGAGGTGAAACTGAAAGATCTTGGTGGTAATCCTGTGGAGTCTCCTGTAAAGTCCGCTGCGGAGGAGCCTGCTAAGGTGGCTGAGAAGGTGGATAATACTAGTGCTTCGAGGGATGCTGGTGGCGATGCTGGGACGGATGATGGGGAGTGTTATGGGTCATTTTCTGAGCGTACATATCTTGACTAATATCCTGCTTTTAATTGTTTATTTGTGACCAGGATACTGGACTGGGATATTGCTAACATCCTGAGTGATATCCTAAGGTTGATTGAATTAACCACGTGCAGGTTAAAGGCTGTGGGTTACTAATGGTCAGATGGACTTCTTCTCCTCAAGACTCAGGCGTATCTGTTATGTGAAAGACGTTGAACCCGAAAGACCAGGTCTACAACGTTCGAGTGGGGAATATTCGCCGGATCCCGGTTTATTAGGATAGTTTGTTACACTTCTTTTACTATAAATAGATGGGGGCGGATCAAATTAAGGCACGCAACTTTCACACTTTCAAACACTTTTGCTCTCTAGCTCACTGCAAACACTACACATAACACTTGTATTCGAATTACATTGTAACACATAGTTGATCCGCACCACATCCTGCATTGTATCCTGATATTTAAAGCAATAGAAGAACAAGGCAGCTGCGATTGTCAGCTCCCGAGGTTTTGTGCCGGCGATCTAGATTGATCAAGGGCTTTCCTCGTACATCACGTATCAACCTTTACCTTTTTGCTCATTGTTTGATCACAGATACAGCTCTATATCCTGAGCCGTATCCTGAAACTGTTTTTTATAATCAACTTGGTTTACATATTTTTCATACATATTTCTAGCACACTACCTCACTTAACTAATTTGATCACTTAATTGCTTCGGTAATTTTTGACCAAAACAATTTGGCGCCCACCGTGGGGCAACTGGTGCTATTTTTGCTAAAAACTTTACTAAAATCATTACTCGGTTTTCTATTGTCAAAACTTTTTTCTAAATTGTTTTCAATGGCCTCGAGATCAAACATGAGCTCTTCCACCATGTCTGCTACAACCTCTGCAACAATTGGTTCGGTGCTTCCACCTCCTCCTCCGAGAATGCAAGCTTCATCACACGGAGCTGAAAGTCATGTAACTCGGGATGTTATCCCCGCTCCCAGTACCCAGGGATCCGGTCCTGTTTTGGCATCTAATGATAAATTCTGAATTTGTTTGGTAGTGTACAGGAACAGATAAGGTAGCAGCAGGAAACTAATCGGATGCTGATGAGAGAAATACAACTCTTGAAATCTGGCCCAAGTAGACCTGCTGAAGAAACTGTCACTCCTATACAGCCTAGGGCTTTGAACTTCAGTTCCGCAGTTTACACTGAGGATAACAGGGGGAATATCGTCCCAAGCCATTCTCAGAATCATACCCCTAAGATACCCTCCTCGGTCAGGATGCCAACTGTGAGGAGTTCAGGATATGCTTCAGGATATGGCCAAAATCCTCAGACCGGTAATGTGTCAAATAATAATATTCTTGCTACTAACAATAATGGGTCTTTGCAGGATGCAGGTATAACGTCGACATTTACTAGGGAGCTTCAGAAATTGAAGGACATGATATCCAGTGTACCTGGAGTGGTCCAGCAAATTCCGCAAGTATCTCAAGACAGCCACAGGATATCCCGCTTTGCATATCCTATCTGTGATGCTGAAATCCCAAAAAGATTTCAGACCCCTAACATGAAACTGTATGATGGGACTACGGATCCTGAAGAGCATATTGCCCAGTATAGAGAAAGAATGGAGATTAACCCTATCCCTCCAGAACTCAAGGAAGCATGCTTGTGCAAGGGTTTCGGTTCTACCCTGACAAGATCAGCCTTAAAATGGCTGTTAAATGTTCCTCCTCACTCAAGTACTTCGTTTGCTCATTTGGTTAATTTATTTAATAGTCAGTTTTCTTGCAGCCGGAGTTTTGAGAAACTAACCAGTGATCTTTACAGGATAACTCAGGGACCTTAGGAATCCTTGAGGGATTATGTGAACAAGTTTAGTCGAGAATCCTTGGATATCCCACATCTTGATGTTGCAACGGCTGTACAGGCTTTTAAGATGGGGTTGCAAAAGGATTCTCAGTTTTATCAGGATCTTGTAATGAATCCCTGCAGGAATCTCAACGAAGCTCGTAACAGGGCTTTGAGATATATCCGCTTGGAAGATGACAAAAAGATGCAAGAGAGGATGAATTCTACCTCAACCTACGAATCGACCAACAGGAAATCAGAATCCTCGTATAAACCATATCGCTCCAAGCCATATGGCAGAAATGACAACAAGAAAGTGAATGCTGTTGAAGACGAGGATCCTGAAGAATATCCTGAATTATCTGAATATTGCTTTTCTGTTAATATACCTGAGTTAATGTATGCTATGCAGGGTTTAGGAGACAAAGCTAGGTGGCCTCGAAAGAATCAGTAGAAAGCTGATTGGAAGGACAAATCCAAATGGTGTGCCTTCCATGAAGACTTCGGACATGTGACCAAGGATTGCATTGCTCTAAGGAAAGAAATAAGCTACCTGTTAAGTAAGGGGTATCTGAAGGATTTGCTGGGAAGAAAGAAGAATAAAGGGCAGGATCCTGAGAAGGATCCTGAACGAGCAGCATCACCCCCAGCAGATGCTAAAATAATTAACTTTATTTCGGGAGGATCCGACATTTGTGGGACTTCGTATTCTGCGGCCAAGAGACATGCAAAGGAAGCAAAGACTGAAAGGGGAGACAAACCGGCCAGGATGACTACCCTTACAACCGATAAAGTGATCACTTTTGATAGTGATGACAGGGATACTATTCAGGATCCTCACCATGATGCTCTCGTAATAACATTATATGTTGCTAACCATTTCGTACGCAGGATATTAGTGGACAATGGTAGCTCCGTCAACATAATTCAGCTGGAAACAATGAAGAGGATGAATGTATCTCCGATGGACATTACTTAGAAGTCCACTGTGCTCGTTGGTTTCAGTGGAGAAGCTAGGAATACTTTAGGAGAGATAAAGTTACCGGTATATGTTGAAGGGGTCAACTCGATACAACGCTTCTGTGTGATGGACTCCCTATCCTGCTATAACATCATACTAGGCAGGCCATGGATCCATGATATGAAGGCTGTACCATCGACTTATCACCAGTGCATCAAGATCCCTACCCCTTGGGGGGTCGTCAAAGTTGATAGTGATCAGCAGGAGGCGAAGGAATGCTACTCATCCTCAATGAAATCCTCAACCAAGCCTAATCCAGCATAGCAATTAAAGATGCGGGCCCGGGATATCGTGGAGGCTTCAGAGCAGGATATGAAGAAAGTTATCCTAGATCAGGATAATCCTGATATCTCGGTGCTCGTAGGAACCAATATCCCTCAGGATATTGAAGAGCAATTAACTAACTTTTTGAAGTGCAGGATGTCGACATTTGCATGGAAGCATGAGGATATGACAGGCATATCCAAAGACGTTATTACTCACAAGCTTGAAATTGACAGGTCGTTCAAGCCTGTTCAGCAAAAAAGAAGGAAGTTTGCTCCTGAACGAAATATAATCATCCAAGAGGAAGTTGAAAGATTGTTAAAGTCCAAAATGATCAGAGAAGTCAAGTTTCCGATATGGCTGGCAAATGTGGTCGTAGTACAGAAGAAAAATGGGAAATGGAGGGTCTGTGTAGATTACACAGACTTGAATAAGGCTTGTCCTAAAGACCCATTCCCTCTTCCTCATATCGATGCAATGGTGGATGCTACTGCTGGGCATGAGATGTTAACATTCATGGACGCATCCTCAGGATTTCAGCAGATTCAAATGGAGCCTTCGGACCAGGAGGATACTGCCTTCATGACACCGACAGGTATTTATTGCTATACTGCTATGCCTTTTGGTTTAAAAAATGCAGGTGCAACATACCAGAGATTGGTGAACATGATGTTCAAAGATAAGCTGGGGGACACAATGGAGGTATACATCGATGATATGGTGGTGAAATCTAAAAAGGCTGAGGATCACCTCCAGGATATCAAGGGAGCATTTGATATCCTGGATCAATACAACATGAAGCTAAATCCTGCTAAGTGCCATTTCGGAGTGGGGGCAGGAAAGTTTCTAGGATATATGGTGATTAAAAGAGGAATAGAGGCAAGCCTGGAGCAGATTAAAGCCATCCTGGATATCAAATCACCTTCAAATATGAAGGATGTTCAACGGCTAACAGGCCGACTAGCAGCGTTGAACAGATTTATTTCAAGATCCTCGAAAAAATGCAAGGAATTTTATGATATCCTCAAGAAGAATAAGAAGTTCGAATGGGGAGCAAAGCATGAAGCAGCCTTGCAGGATTTGAAGCGATATCTCTCAACTGCACCTCTATTGATGAAGCCTGAAAATGGTGAACCACTATCCCTATACCTCGCTGTATCAGGGAATGTTGTAAGTGCCGTTCTTATAAAGGACCATGAAGGTCAGCAATATCCTGTCTATTATGTTAGTAAAAGTCTATTAGATGCTGAAACTAGATATTCTCATTTAGAAAAGTTGATACTAGCATTAGTTATGGCATCAACGAAGCTTAGACATTACTTTGAGACACATAGGATTCATGTTAAAACCAATTATCCTGTTAAAAACGTGCTTAGGAAGCCAGAGATGTCAGGTAGGATGGCCAAGTGGTCAGTGAAATTGAGTGCTTATGACTTAGTATATGAACCTAGAAATGCCATAAAGTCTCAGGCTTTAGCTGACTTTGTGGCTGATTTCAGTAGTGACATCCAAAATGAAGTAGATTCAGAAGTACAGCAGCTAGGAGAAAACTTAGAATGCTGGACATTATATACTGATGGTGCCTCTAACGTAAGAGGTGTAGGTTTAGGTATACTACTAAAATCGCCACAGGGGGACATATTACCCCAGGCTATTAGGTGTGAATTTCCTGCTACTAATAATGAGGCAGAATACGAGGCTTTAATTGCAGGATTAGAGTTGGCTAAAAATATGAATATCAAGAATTTGCAAGTGTATGTTGACTCCTTGTTAATCACTAATCATTTTAATGGAACCTATGCAGTTAAAGGAGAGAAGTTAATCGAGTATCTCAAAATTCTCAAAAAATTAGCAGGATATTTCGATATTTTTACACTTAAACAGGTACCAAGAGATGATAATGCTGAAGCTGATGCCTTAGCAATTCTGGGATCATCGGTCAGGATACCAGAAGGGACCCGAATACCAATATTACATATCCTGTATCCTACGATGAATCCTCAGGATGAGGAAGTAATAAGTATTAAGAATCCTGATGAGGAGTATCCCGAGGAGGATCCTAAGTCCTGGACGGCTCCAATCATGAGATATCTAAAGGAAGGATACATCCCAAAGAATGAGAATCCTAAAGCCTTTAGGATGAAGGTATCATGATTCACTATTATAAATGATGTTTTGTATAAGAAATCTCTTACAGGACCATATCTGAGGTGCTTGGAGGATCCCAAAACCAAAGAAGTACTTCAGGATATACATGAAGGGGATAGTGGAACCATACTGGGGGCAGGCCCTTATTCTCAAAAGTATTAAGGACAGGATATTATTGGCCGACAATGAGGAGAGATGCCACAGAATATGTCCGAAGATGTGACGCCTGTCAAAGACATAGTAACATATTACATCAGCCTGCTGAACCGCTGTATCCTATTGTTTCCCCTTGGCCATTTATGAAGTGGGGTATGGATATAGTGGGAAAGCTTCCAAAGGCTCCAGGAGGAAAGGTTTTCATGTTGGCCATGACGGATTATTTCTCCAAGTGGGTTGAAGCAGAAGCATTTGTTCAAGTTAGAGATCAGGAAGTGGTATCCTTCATAAAAAGGAATATCCTGACTAGGTTTGGAATACCAGCTGAGATAATATGTGACAATGGATCTCAATTTATAAGTAAAAGGACTACTGACTTCTGCAAGAGTTGGGGAATCAAAATGATTACATCCACCCCGGTACATCCTCAAGCAAATGGACAAGCTGAATCCTCAAACAAGATAATTGTCAACAACTTGAAGAAGAGATTAGGGGCCAAGAAAGGAAGATGGGCAGAAGAATTACCCTTTGTTTTGTGGGCTGATAGAATGACGGTAAAAAATGCAACTGGTCAAACCCCGTTTTCCTTAGTATTTGGAGCAGAAGCAGTGATCCCGACAGAAATGGTGATACCTACAGCAAGATCCAACCTCAGGAATCCTGAGCTGAATCCTGAAGTCCTATGCCAGGAGTTGGATACTACTGATGAGACAAGAGATGCAGCAAGGCTAAGGATGGCAGCATATCAACAAAGGATATCCAGAGCATATAACAAGAATATAAGGACCAGAAGGTTCAAAGTTGGTGATTGGGTGTTAAGAAAGGCTTTTCAAAATACTACTAATCCTGCTGATGGAAAGCTGGCTCCAAAATGGGAAGGACCATATGAGGTTGAATCAGAATCAGGAAAAGGTGTATACCGACTCAAGAATATGGAGGGGATATGCTGCCGAGATCTTGGAATGCTATACACCTTAAGCTTTATTTCAAGTGAGTTTAGAATTTAATTTCTAACACGGGATGGTATGAATTCTATCTCTTTTAAATATGTTTGATTTAATTTATTCTTTGAAACCCAATACTGACTTAAGCATCGGAGGGGTGTTAGCCAAGCTAACACCCACCTTAGTTTGAAGATGTTTTGCAGTATATGCTTCGGGATATAGCTCCAGGATACACACTCAGGATACTTCGGAAGATTAGAGGATTGGCCCCCTCTCTCACGTATAAGGGATCCTGATCCCTTCACAGGTTTAAAGGTATTCACCTTTCTTCCGAATTGGGTTTAAACACCCCGCCTGGAGCGCAAGTTATTCGGGAATAGTTCAAGGTGGCGGGACCATTCATGTAAAAGTGGCTGACAATTTCGTTACTGTTGGCTATATCCTGAATCCTAAAGGTATATGAGGATTGATCACCCTCTCTCATGAAAGGGTATTTTCATACTCTCTAAGGTTTAAAGGTTTTCACCTTTCTAAGTCTTGGAGTTTATACACTCCCGCCTGTAGCGCACGAAATTTTGGGATTTCCCCCAGAATACAAGGGATTTATCTCCAGTACGTTCTTGGGTTTTACCCCTGTAACACGAAAAATTGTCTATACAATTGGAACTGATATCCAGAAGATTTCTAAGTATTTGAAGACATTGTACATAGGGGACATTCCTACTGAGGCAATGGTGTAAAGCTCAAAGGATAAGGCTCGGACCTAATACACTAAGTGGCTCAGACAGGGGACATCATCATTGGAAGAGTTGCAAAGGGGTTGAAGTTTGAGAGTAGGGTTATACTCTATTCCTGGTATGATCTTTCCTTTGGAAACGTTATGTAAGTTTTTGACAATACTATGTTTGACAAAAGGTTAAACATCCTGATTAGGATAAATTCTCGGGATATATTCTCAAAATATATTTTCAAAATACTCTTCAGGATATTTGATTAAAATATTTGAAACTGATACTAGTTTGAAACTTTGATCAAACAAGTATTGTCAAAACAGGTTTTTGAAAGTGGACTGTCTTTCATTCTATAAAAAGTTTCCTATGAAGATTGATTGAATTTTTAGAAGTTTTATTTAAAGTTATCGTAATATGACACTGAGTATTTTGATCAGGATATTTTTGAAAGACAGTTGTACAAAATTTTGCAAAGCTAAAATCTACATTAAGGAATGCATAACGGAAATTAAAAGGCAACAACAAATAAGTCAAAAGCAAGTTATATTATGAACATGTCAAAAGTTGTGCTTTTGGATTCACCTCAAACCGAGGCCCATCCACCAAAAGCACAATTAGTCTTTACCATACTTATGTAACGGTTGAAGGTTCTATCTCAAAACAGGACCTGTCCACCTTCAACCGTTACGACATTCAAAACAGGTTATACTAACCGATGACCAAGGGCTTCATCCTGAAAACCCAGGACCCATCCACCTTCGGCTATCAAATTGTTTTGATGCAGAAATAAAAATTGTTCATAAGACATAAAATTTTTCAAACAATTCAAAGAGAATAAGCTTTAGGGGGCAGCGCCTTCTTCGTTCACGATGATTTCAGCAGCATCCGTCTTGGGATCCGCCTCAGCATCCCTCTTAGCATCGGTTGCTTTTTCAACTACTTTGGAAGATCCTTCGGCAGCTGGTTTGGTAGAAGTGCCGCTGAGGTTCTTTAGCTTCGTTTCCCAGGCACCGACGTCCCAAGAAGGGCATTCAAAACCTAGTGCTTTGGCTTCATGGGCCATTTTCAGCCTGGCCTGGAGAAGAGAAGTGACGACGGAACTCTTAAGGCTTTCCCGGTAGCTGACCATATCCCGTTCGTGTTGCGCATGGGCAGCGTCAAGATCAGCTTGGGCTTGGAGAGCAGCTTTGTTGAGAGCAGTATGATGTTCTTGAGTCATAGCCTTGAACTTCTCCTCGTAATGACGAGATTTAGCGGCTGCAATCATGCCTTGGTCAGAGATCGTGACTTCAGCTTTCTTTAACTTGGATTCAAGCATCTTGTTGAGCCCGCAGGATTCTTGATATAGATGAACCAGACGTTCAAGACCCTGCAAAAATAAGAGAACAGGTATTGATTTTGATAAATCCTCGTAAATGGTATAAGCTGGCAGGATATGGTTTGAGAATACTAACCTGGTTGAGAAAGGAAGTCATAAACCCGCTTGCTTCGATGAACCTGTAATTCTCGTAGGGAAATGTGTCAGAGATGATGGGGGAATCGGGCTCTTTCCTTTTACGGGAGCTTGAACTCCGGGGCTTGGTAGCTGGCGAAGGTTTGGTAATGACGATGGCTTTGGAACCGATGGGTTTGGATGAGGCTGTGGCCTTGGGACTAGGTTCCTTTTTAATTTGAACCTGATCAGAATAGCTGTCCAACTCGTCGAGGTCAAAAACTTCAGGGATCTTGGCTAGTGCTACGTAAAGGAAAAAAAGTTTTACATCTTTATTACTCTTCATTCTATTATGCTATGCTAACTAATTATTTTAAAAGTAATCCTTACCAGACATTTTAGATGACGAGTATTGACTGGAACTCGGGATGTGTGTGGTAAAACTCCTGTCTATTGCAGGTAATTGGTAAACAGTCTTGATTCTTTCGTCTGATTCCGCAGTAGGGGGAGCTACTTCCTTGAAATGTACTGCAAGGGAATCAAAAAGAAGGATATTAGCAAAAGATAAAAATCTAAAGGTACATGGGAACATTCGTAACCCTACCGGTGGTTAACCACTCCAGGGAAGGCTAGCACCCTCAGCAATGGAGTCTCGTTTGACGAAAAAGAACTTGCGTTGCCATCCATCTTCGTTTTTGGTGGCTTTAAGAATAAGGGGTTTGTTGGAAGTCGAAAAAAGCAAAAACCAGCTAGAACCATGAGATCGAAGGCGGTAAGCGATGGGCAGATCTTCAATACAAAGGTCAGGACAGTGAAGGTTTTTAATTTGGTTTAGAACGATTAATACCCTCCAGACCATGGGCATGGTCTGAGCAAAAGAGATACCTGTGGTCCGGAAAAATTGCATCATAAATTCGGGAAAAGGGTATCGGAGACCTAGCGAGAAAGGGTATGCTGGAAAGCAAACCCAATCAATAGAAGAAACATCCGATCGAATTGACCGATCGAAAGGTCTAAAGACAGTGTTATCAGGAAAAGCACCGGAAGCTCTCAAAGCCGCAATGTCTGCGTTATCAAAATCACAGACTTCCTTCTCGGGATTTTTTAGAAGATTCTGTTGAATGAAGGTCTCGGATGATTCACTGGTTTGGGAATGAGTTCTGGCAGCCATTACGAATAAGGAAGAAAGATTGACAGAAAGTGAATGAGAAATAGGGAATTACCTGGAGACTCCGTTGGAGATATCTGGTTTTCAAACAAGAAGAGAGAAGATATAGGGGCATTGTAGATCTCCATCGAGTTAAAAGCGCGTTGGAGGTTATGATGTGATCTTGACCGTCGTCTCGATTTAATTGCCTTGATTTACGAGATAGAAGTTTTAAAATATATCCATTGGATTGGTATACCAACAGATATATTTTGGGGACAATTGTTATGGGTCATTTTCTGAGCGTACATATCTTGACTAATATCCTGCTTTTAATTGTTTATTTGTGACCAGGATACCGGACTGGGATATTGCTAACATCCTGAGTGATATCCTGAGGTTGATTGAATTAACCACGTGCAGGTTAAAGGCTGTGGGTTACTAACGGTCAGATGGACTTCTTCTCCTCAAGACTCGGGCGTATCTGTTATGTGAAAGACGTTGAACCCGAAAGACCAGGTCTACAACGTTCGAGTGGGGAATATTCGCCGGATCCCGGTTTATTAGGATAGTTTGTTACACTTCTTTTACTATAAATAGATGGGGGCGGATCAAATTAAGGCACGCAACTTTCACACTTTCAAACACTTTTGCTCTCTAGCTCACTGCAAACACTACACATAACATTTGTATTCGAATTACATTGTAATACATAGTTGATCCGCACCACATCCTGCACTGTATCCTGATATTTAAAGCAATAGAAGAACAAGGCAGCTGCGATTGTCAGCTCCCGAGGTTTTGTGCCGGCGATCTAGATTGATCAAGGGCTTTCCTCGTACATCACGTGTCAACCTTTACCTTTTTTGCTCATTGTTTGATCACAGATACAGCTCTATATCCTGAGCCGTATCCTGAAACTGTTTTTTATAATCAACTTGGTTTACATATTTTTCATACATATTTCTAGCACACTACCTCACTTAACTAATTTGATCACTTAATTGCTTCGGTAATTTTTGACCAAAACAGGGAGGATTCTGGAATGGATGCTGGAGAAGATGCCGCCGATGAAGTCATATGGAAGAGGGTGCTGCCCCTTAAAAGCAGCGAAGTGGGCAATGATGGATATTCGTGCCTAGGTCGGAGCCCACTTTTTTAGGTTTGATGGTTGTGGTTTGTGATCCTTGAACAATTTACATTTCCTGTCTTTGAACAATTTACATTTCCTGCACTAAAACAATATGATGGCCAAAGGTGGATGGGTCCTGGGTTTCAGGATGAAGCCCTTGGTCATCAATTAGTATAATCTGTTTTGAACAATATAACAGTTGGAGGTGGATGGGTCTCGGTTTGAGATGAAACCTTCAACTGTTAAGTAAATATGGTAAGGAACTAATCGTGCTTTTGGTGGAGGGATCTCGGTTTGAGATGAAACCAAAAGCACAACTTTTGACATGGTAATAATATAACCTCCTTTTGACTTATTCGTTGTTGTTTTTTCAATTCTCATTATGCATTGCTTAGTTTAGATTTCAACGTTCCAAAATTAGTGCAATTATTTCCAATGTCTTATCCAAATATTATGAAAATATCTTGATCAGTATATTCGGCAATATCCCATAAAGACTTTCGTCTAATAGGGTTTTTAAAATTCAAACAATTCAGATAAAGTTTTTAAAGAAAAAAGGACAGTTCATTTTTATTTTACAATGTTTGTTTTGACAAAACTTGTTTGACTAGAATACAGTTTTAGTTTTTAACCCAAGTATTATATCCCAAATATCCTGAAACATATTCCGAAAATACATTCCGAGAATATATCCTGAGAATATATCCTAACCAGGATATTTAAGTTTTTGTCAAACATAGTTTCAAAATCCTGAGAATATATCCTAACCAAGATATTTAAGTTTTTGTCAAACATAGTTTCAAAAACTCAAATGATTTAAATAGGGTTTATAAAGGAAAGATCATACCAGAAATAGAGTGTAACCCTATTATTCAAACTTCAATCCTTTTGCAATTTTTCCAACGATGATGTCCCCAGTCTGGGACACTTAGTGTACTAGGTCCAAGCTTGATCCTTTGAGCTTTACACAATTGCCTCAGTAGGAATGTCCCCTGTGCATAATGTCTTGGAACACTTAGAAACTTTCTGGACATCAATTGCAACCGTTTGAATAATTACAGGGGATAAACCCTTAAATATACTGGAGATAAATCCTTAGTGTTCTGGGGATAAACCCATAAGTATTCTGGGAAAAATCCCAAATTTTCATGCGCTACAGGCGGGAGTGTATAAACTCCAAGACTTAGAAAGGTGATAACCTTTAAACCTTAGAGAGTATGAAAATACCCTTCCACGAGAGAGGGTGATCAATCCTCATATACCTTTAGGATCCAGGATATAGCCAACAATAACGAAATTGTCAGCCACTTTTACATGGACTGGTCCCGCTATCTTGAACTGTCCCTGGATAACTTGCGCTCCAGGCGGGGTGTTTAAACCCAATTCGAGAGAAAGGTGAATACCTTTAAACCTGTGAAGGGATCAGGATCCCTTAAACGTGAGAGAGGGGGCCAATCCTCTAATCTTTCGAAGTATCCTGAGTGTGTATCCTGGAGCTATATCCCGAAGCATATACTGCAAAACAATCGTAAACTAAGGTGGGTGTTAGCCTGGCTAACACCCCTCCGATGCTTAAGTCGGTATTGGGTTCAAAAGAATAAACATATCAAACATATTAAAAGAGATAGAATTCATACCATCCTGAATTAGAAATTAAATTCTAAACTCACTTGAAATAGAACTTTAGGTGTATAGCATTCCAGGATCTTGGTAGCATATCCCCCTCCATATTCTTGAGTCGGTATGCTCCTTTTCCTGATTCTGATTCAATCTCATAGGGTCCTTCCCACTTTGGAGCCAACTTTCCATCAGTAGGATTAGTAGTATTCTAAAAAGCCTTTCTTAATACCCAATCTCCAACCTGAAACCTTCTAGTCCTTATATTCTTGTTGTATGCTCTGGATATCCTCTGTTGATATGCTGCCATTCTTAGCTTTGCCGCATCTCTTGTCTCATCAATAGTATCCAATTCATGGCAAAGGGCTTCAGGATTCTGCTCAGGGTCCTCAAGGTTGGATCTCGCCGTAGGTATCACCATTTCTGTTGGGATCACCGCTTCTGCTCCAAATACTAAGGAAAATGGGGTTTGGCCAGTTGCACTTTTCACCGTCGTTCTATCAACCCATAAAACAAAGGGTAATTCTTCTGCCCATCTTCCCTTCTTAGCTCCAAGCCTTTTCTTCAAATTGTTGACAATTATCTTGTTTGAGGATTCTGCTTGTCCATTTGCTTGAGGATGTACCGGTGTGGATGTGATCATTTTAATTCCCCAACTCTTGCAAAAGTCAGTAGTCCTCTTACTTATAAATTGAGAACCATTATCACAAATTATCTCAGCTGGTATTCCAAACCTAGTCAGGATATTCCTCTTAATGAAGGATACTACTTCTTGGTCTCTAACTTGAACAAATGCTTCAGCTTCAACCCACTTAGAGAAATAATCAGTCATTGCTAGGATGAAGACTTTTCCTCCCGGAGCCTTTGGCAATTTTCCTACTATATCCATTCCCCACTTCATAAATGGCCAAGGGGAAGCGATAGGATAAAGTGGCTCAGCAGGTTGATGTAATATATTACTGTGTCTTTGACATGCATCACATCTTCGAGCATATTCTGCAGCATCTTTCCTCATCATCGGCCAATAGTATCCTATCCTTAATACCTTCGAGAATAACGACTTGCCCCCAGTATGGTTACCACAATCCCCTTCATGTGTATCCTGAAGCACTTCTTTGGTTTCGGGATCCTCCAAGTACCTCAGATATGGTCCTTCCTTGAGATATCTCGTGATCGGAGCCGTCCAGGACTTAGGATCCTCCTCGGGATACTCATCATCAGGATCCTGAACACTTACTACTTCTTTATCCTGAGATTTAAGAGGATCCGTCACAGGATACAGGATATGTAATATTGGTATTTGGCTTCCCTCCGGTATCCTGACTGATGACCCTAGATTTGCCAAGGCATCAGCTTCAGCATTATCCTCTCTTGGTACCTGTTCAAGTGTAAAAATATCGAAATATCCTGCTAATTTTTTAAGAATTTCGAGATACTCGATCAACTTTTCACCTTTAACTGCATAGGTCCCATTAAAATGATTAGTAATTAACAAGGAATCAACAAATACTTGTAAACCCTTGATATTTATGCTCTTAGCCAATTCTAATCCCGCAATTAAAGCTTCATATTCTGCTTCATTATTAGTGGTAGGAAACTCACACCTAATAGCCTGGGGTAATATGTCCCCCTGTGGAGATTTTAGTAGTATACCCAAACCTACACCTCTTATATTAGATGCACCATCAGTATATAACGTCCAGGATTCTATATTTTCTCCTAGTTGTTGCACTTCTAGGTTTACTTCATTTTGAATATCACTACTGAAATCAGCCACAAAGTCAGCTAGGGCCTGAGACTTTATGGCATTTCTAGGTTCATATATTAAATCATAGGCACTTAATTTTACTGACCACTTAGCCATCCTACCTGACATCTCGGGTTTCCTAAGCACATTTTTAACAGGATAGTTGGTTTTAACATGAATCCTATGTGTCTCAAAATAATGCCTAAGTTTTGTTGACGCCATAACTAGGGCTAATATCAATTTTTCTAAATGAGAATATCTAGTTTCAGCGTCTAATAAACTTTTACTAACATAATAGACATGATACTGCTAACCTTCATGATCCTTTACAAGGACAACACTTACTGCATTCCCTGATACTGCAAGATACAGGGATAATGGTTCACCATCCTTAGGCTTCATCAATAGAGGTGCGGTTGAAAGATACTGCTTCAAATCCTGCAAGGCTGCTTCATGCTTTTCTCCCCATTCGAATTTCTTATTCTTCTTCAGGATATTATAAAATTCCTTACATTTTTCCGAGGATCTTGAGATAAATCTGTTTAATGCTGCTACTCGCCCTGTTAATCTTTGAACATCTTTCATATTTGAAGGTGACTTGATATCCAAGATAGCTTTAATCTGCTCCGGGCTTGCTTCTATCCCCCTTTTCGTCACCATGTATCCTAGAAACTTTCCTGCTTCCACTCCAAAATGGCATTTGGCAGGATTTAGTTTCATGTTGTATTGGTCCAGGATATCGAATGCTCCCTTAATATCCTGGAGGTGATCCTTAGTCTTTTTAGATTTTACTACCATGTCATCGATGTACACCTCCATGGTGTCCCCCAGTTTGTCTTTAAACATCATGTTCACCAATCTTTGGTATGTTGCACCTGCATTTTTTTAAACCAAAAGGCATAGCAGTATAACAATAAATACCTATCGGTGTCATGAAAGCAGTATCCTCCTGATCTAAGGGTTCCATTTGGATCTGTTGGAATCCTGAGGAGGCATCCATGAAGGTTAACATCTCGTGGCCTGCAGTAGCATCCACCATTGAATCAATATGAGGTAGAGGAAACGGGTCTTTGGGACAAGCTTTGTTCAAGTCTGTGTAATCTACACAGACTCTCCATTTCCCGTTTTTCTTTTGCACCACAACTACATTTGCCAGCCATTTAGGAAATTTCACTTCCCTAATCATCTTTCTCTTTAATAATCTTTCAACTTCCTCCTGAATGATTGTGTTCCGCTCCGGAGCAAAATTCCTCCGTTTTTGTTGGACAGGCTTGAAGGACCTATCAATTCCGAGCTTGTGAGTTATAATATCCTTGGAAATACCTGTCATATCCTCATGTTTCCACGCGAATGTAGACATCCTGCATTTCAAAAAGTTAATCAATTGGTTTTCAATATCCCGAGGGATATTGGTTCCTACGAGCACCGAGATATCCGGATTATCCTGATTTAGGATAACTTTCTTTACATCCTGTTCTGAAGCCTCCATGATATCCTGGCCTCGCATCTTTAATTGCTATGCTGCACTAGGCTTTGTTGAGGATTTCATCGAAGAAGAATAACACTCCTTTGCTTCCTGCTGATCACTTTCCACCTTGACTACTCCCCAAGGGGTAGGGATCTTGATGCATTGATGATAGGTTGACGGCACAGCTTTCATATCATGGATCCAAGGCCTACCTAATATAATATTATAGCAGGATAAGGAGTCCATGACACGAAAGCACTGCATTGAGTTGACCCCTTCAACATACACGGGCAACTTTATCTCCCCTACGGTATTCCTGGCTTCTCCACTGAAACCAACAAGCACAGCGGACTTCGAAGTAATATCCATCGGGGATACATTCATCCTCTTCAACGTTTCCAGCTGAATTATGTTGACGGAGCTGACATTATCCACCAGTATCCTGCGCACAAAATGGTTAGCAACATATAACGTTATTACCAAAGCATCATGATGAGGATCCTGGACAGTATCCCTGTCATCGTTATCGAACGTGATCACTTTATCAGTTGTGAGTAGGGGTGTTCAAAAAAATCCGAATCCGAAACCGAATCCGAAATATCCGAAAACCCGTATCCGAAATATCCGAATTTTTGGATATCCGAATTTTCGGATATCCGAAAATCGGATAATCCGAAAATTCGGATTCGGATAGTGATTTTGAGAATTTTCGGTTCGGATTCGGATAGTGATTTTGAGAATTTTCGGATAATCGGTTTATCCGAAAATATCCGAAAATTTAATTTTTATTTTTTTCGGATATCCAAATATCCGAAAATATCCGAAGTATCCGAAAAATATCCTAAGTATCCGAAAAATATCCGAAATATCCGAAAAATATTCGAAGTATCCGAAATATCCGAAAAATATCCGAAATATCCGAAATTTATATTCGGATATCCGAAAAATCTGGTTCCAGATATTAAAAAATAATAAAAAAATAAAAATTAAATAAAAAATTGGATATTCAGATATCCGATTAGATATCCGAACCCGAATCCGAAATTTCGAATATCCGAAAATCGGATATCTGAAATTTCGGATTCGGGTTC
Organism: Helianthus tuberosus; assembly: GCA_030545235.1. NCBI lineage: Eukaryota > Viridiplantae > Streptophyta > Magnoliopsida > Asterales > Asteraceae > Helianthus > Helianthus tuberosus. The sequence continues at coordinate 57,039,870 of CM060445.1, read as the reverse complement.
GGATGTCAATATTTCACTATCCGAAATTTCGGATATCCGAAAACTGGATTATCCGATCTTGAACACCCCTAGTTGTGAGGGTTGACATCCTGGTTGGCTTATCTCCCCTCTCTGCCTTAGCTTCCTTCGCGTGCCTTTTCGCCGCAGAATATGATGTCCGCAAATGTCGGATCCTCCTGAAATGAAATTAATTATCTTGGCATCCGCAGGAGGTGATGCTGCTCGTTCAGGATCCTTCTCAGTATCCTGACCCTTATTCTTCTTTCTTCCCAGGAGATCCTTCAGATATCCCTTGCTCAAGAGATAGCTTATTTCTTTCCTTAGAGCAATGCAATCCTCAGTAACATGTCCGAAATCCTCGTGGAAGGCACACCATTTGGACTTATCCTTCCAATCAGCTTTTTGTTGATTCTTCCGGGGCCATCTTGCTTTGTCTCCTAAACCCTGCATAGCATACATCAGTTCAGGTATATTAACAGAAAAACAATATTCAGACAACTCAGGATACTCCTCAGGATCCTCGTCTTCAACAGCATTCACTTTTTTGCTGTCATTTCTGCCATATGGCTTAGAGCGATATGGTTTATACGTGGATTCTGATTTCCTGTTGGTTGACTCATAGGTCGTGGATGAATTCATCCTCTCTTGCATCTTTTTGTCATCCTCCAGCCGAATATATCTTAAAGCCCTGTTCCGAGCTTCATCCAGATTCCTGCAGGGATTCATTACAAGATCCTGGTAAAATTGAGAATCTTTCTGCAACCCCATCTTGAAAGCCTGCACAGCTGTTGCAACATCAAGATGTGGGATATCTAAGGATTCCCGACTAAACTTGTTCACATAATCCCTCAAGGATTCCTGAGATCCTTGGGTTATCCTGTAAAGATCACTAGTTAGTTTCTCAAAACTTCGACTGCAAGAAAATTGACTATTAAATAAATTCACTAAATGAGCAAATGATGTAATTGAGTGAGGAGGAACGTTTAAGAGCCATTTTAAGGCTGATCCTGTTAAGGTAGAACCAAAACCCTTGCATAGGCATGCTTCCTTGAGATCCGGAGGGATAGGGTTGATTTCCATCCTCTCCCTATACTAGGCAATATGCTCCTTAGGATCCGTAGTTCCGTCATCGAGCTTCATGTTGGGGGTCTGAAATCTTTTTGGGATTTCAGCATCACAAATAGGATAGGCAAACCGGGATATCCTGTGGCTGTCTTGGGATACTTTTAGAATTGGCTGGACCACTCCAGGTACACTGGATATCATGTCCTTTAATTTCTGAAGCTCCCTAGAAAATGTTGATGTCATACCTGCATCCTGCAAAGATCCAACACCATTAGTAGCAAGAGTATTATTATTATTAGATACGTTACCAGTCTGAGGATTCTAGCCATATCCTGAAGCATATCCTGAGCTTCTCACAGTTGACACCCTGACCGAAGAGGGTATCTCAGGAGTATGATTCTGAGAATGGCTAGGCACAATATTCCCCCTGTTATCCTCAGTATATACTGCAGAACTGAAGTTCAAAGCTCTGGGTTGCAAAGGAGTGACAGTATCCTCAGCGGGCCTGCTTGAGCTAGATTTCAAGAGTTGTATCTCTCTCATCAGCATCTGGGTGGTCTCCTGCTGCTGCCTCATCTGTTCCTGTACACTGCCAAACAAATTTAGAATTTCTTCATTAGAGGCCAAAACAGGACCAGATCCCTGAATATTGCGAGCGGGGATAACATCCCGAGCCACATGAATTTCAGTTCCTTGTGAAGAGGCTTGCGTTCTCGGAGGAGGAGGTGGTGGAAGCACCGAACCAATTGTTGCAGATGAGGTAGCAGACATGGTGGAAGAGCTCCTGTTTGATCTCGAGGCCATTGAAAATAGTGTAGCAAAAAGTTTTGAAAATAGAAAACCAAGTAATGATTTTGCAAAAGCTTTTAGTAGAAATAGCACCACTTTCCCCACGGTGGGTGCCAAATTGTTTTGGTCAAAAATTACCGAAGCAATTTAGTGATCAAATTAGTTAAGTGAGATAGTGTGCTAACAAAGAGTGTTGAAAATATGCTAATTAAGTTGTTTGCAAAAACAGTTTTCAGGATACGGCTCAGGATATTGAGCTGTATCTACGATCAAACAATGAGCGAAAATATAAAGGGTGACACGGGATGTACAAGGAAAGCCCTTGATCAATCTAGATCGCCGGCACAAAACCTCGGGAGCTGACAATCGCAGCTACCTTGTTCTTCTTATTACTTCAAATGTCAGGATACAGTGCAGGATATGATGCGGATCGACTAAGTGTTACAATGTGAATTCGATACAAGTGTAAGTGTATTGTGAGTGTTTGCAGCTAGAGAGAAAGAGTGTACGAGAGATTGTGTGCCTAATCTGATCCGATCAATCCTTTTTATAGTAAAAGAAACTAACTAACTATCCTATTATTCCGGGATTCAGCGAATATTCCATATGTGAACGTTGTAGTCCACGTCTTCCGGCTTCAACTTCCATAATCTAACTGATTTGCCCGAGTCTTGAGGAGAAGAAGTCCACTTGAACGTTAGAGACTTGAACCTTTTAATCTGCACGTGGGTTAATTAGTTACTACCAGGATATCATATCAGGATGTTACCAATATCCTGATCCGGTATCTTGGTCACAATAAAAGAAACAAAGTCAGAATATTAGTTGGGATATATGAGCAGAAATCACCCATAACACTTATTACTTCAAAATTCAGGATACAGTGCAGAATATGGCTCAGATCAATGCTAAGTGGTACAACGATTACAAGTGTTGAGTGTTACTGCGTAATGTTAGGGGAGGATTCTCTAACAATTAGTGATCCTTACTTGTTATCCTAATTAATGATCCTTACTTCTGTGACAGATAGTGATCCTCAGAAGAGCTTCAGGATCAGGATCATGGATCACCTTAAGGATCCTCATACTAACGATTGTTTGTTTGTGTTTCGCATTATTTTGCAGGAGTAACAAGCTTGACTTGGTCTTGGCAACGTTACTATGGAATATTCCACGGGTATTTCGCACACGTTTGACTGGAAATGGACGTTGTGGAGAACGTGGGAGCTTGGCACAAAAGTCGGATAGTTTGTTAGTTTAGTTAACTTCTATTTTAAAAGGGGTGACGAGATAGAATTTAGAACACTTAGCCATTTTCAGCTACACACACTCTCGTACAATCGCACTCTTGAAGCTCTCGGCAAACACTTAACAGTTTATACTCTCTTTTACACATTTCACCATAGTGATCCTTGTACCTGGCTCGTTACTATCCGAAGTTGTAAACATTTATTGATTTATTTGAGCTTGGTGATCGGTAGTTTCCATCACCCGGGGTTTTTTGTGCCGGAGATCAACTCTTGATCAAGGGCTTTTTCCCCGTATAAATCCTTGTGTCGTTTGTGCAATTTACATTGAAGTGATCCTTATCATTGTTCACATTTAAAGCATCATTCCTCGTAACAAAGAGTTTGGTTGCATTATACTCATCAGATTTTTTGACCAAAACAGTTTGGCGCCCACCGTGGGGCAATTGGTGCTTCATTCCTAAGAAGTTTTTCTGTTGGTGATCATTCCGGTTCATTGCATACAAATACATGGCTTCATCATTGAAGAATACCTCTACTGCAATGTCTGCAGTCAATTCATCTCAGGGCATTCCACCTTTGCCTCCACCACCTTCTGGACCTCAGAAAAATGCCGAGAAGAAACCAACTCCTATTTTCTCCAAACCTCCAACTTCTTCTGCTTCTTACACTCCCACTACTAGTGGCATGTTTACCTTGATTTTGCAGATGAAGGATCATATACAGTAGTAGGACAAGACCAATGAAAGGATTCTCAAAGAAATCGGAGATCTCAAGAAACAAAAGAAAACGGCAGAGGATCATTCCCCACCGATGCCCAGATCTTTGAATTTTGATACTCCGGTGATTACTTCTCAGCCATCAGTGGTTCCAGATATTCAATATGTGGGTGGACCAAAAGGAGTGCACTACGGAACAACAACAGTGACCAAGGCATCGGGTTCCTATTTCCAGCCAGCGGGATCCTATCCTCAGCATATGGGATCCCTCACGAATTCAGGAGGATACTCAGGAGCGCAGCAGGTTCAAGGATCCTCCTTTGTTCCAGGATCATCCCAGGTTCAAGGATCCTCCTTTGTTCCAGGATCATCCCAGGTTCAAGGATCCTCCTTTGTTCCAGGATCATCCCAGGTTCAAGGATCCTCCTTTGTTCCAGGATCATCCCAGGTTCAAGGATCCTCCTTTGTTCCAGGATCGTCCCAGTTTCAGGGATCCTTCCAGATGCCAGGATCCTTGAGGAGTTTGCAAACAGGAAGTTCAGATGTCCATCGGGGAGATTTTATTCCAATGCAGACCAATGCTTCTACTGGTCCTTCGATCATTCCAGAGCCCCAACAATATGGATTAACATCCATTCTTCCTAATTTGAATCCAATGGGAGGTAACACTTTTAATAATTCTTATACTACTAACCATGGCCTTATGCAGGATCCAGGTATCAATCATGCCATGGCCAGAGAATTGCAAAAGTTGAAGGATATGATATCAAGTGTTCCAGGAGTGGTCAAACCTATCCCAGAGATTGCAGATGGGAGCCACAAGATATCTCGTTTTGCACCACCAATCTGTGATGCTGAGATACCCAAGAGGTTCCATGGCCCAACTATGAAGCTGTATGATGGTTCGACGGATCCTGAAGAACACATAGCACAATACAGGGAGAGGATGGAGATCAATCCAATCCCAGAAAGGTTAAAGGAAGCATGCCTGTGCAAAGGATTCGGATCCACTCTTACTGGATCAGCTCTCAAATGGCTGCTAAGTCTTCCCCCCTACTCTATTACCTCATTTGCTAATCTAGTTAACCTATTTAATAATCAGTTTTCTTGTAGTAGAAAATTTGAACGATTAACTAGTGATCTATATAGGATAACCCAGGGTCATAATGAATCATTAAGGGATTACATTACCAAATTCAGTAAAGAATCCTTAGACATTCCCAACTTGGATATAGCCATGGCTGTTGAAGCCTTCAAAATGGGATTGCTTAGGGATTCATTGTTCTATGATGATCTTGTTATGACTCCATGCAGGAACCTAGATGAGGTAAGAACCCGGGAACTTAGGTTTATCCGGCTAGAGGATGACAAAAGAATCCAGGAAAGATTAGCAGGATCCTCAAAACAAGAGAAGCAAGGATCCTCGTTCAAGAACAACAAGTTCAGATCCTATAACAGATCTGATAACCAGAACGTGCATGTTGTTGATCAAGAAGAGGATGATGAGGATTATCCTCCAATCTCTGAATATTGTTTTTCTGTTGATAACAATGAACTAATCCTTGCGATGCAGAATCTAGGTGATAAAGCCAGATGGCCCAGAAAGAATGATAGGCCAGCTGCAACTAAGGATAAATCAAAGTGGTGTGCATACCATGAAGATTTTGGGCATCTCACAGAAGAATGCATTGCACTAAGAAAGGAAATTGGATACTTGTTGAGCAAGGGGCATCTGAAAGAATTGTTGGGAAGAAAAAAGTCAAGGACTCAGGATCCTGAAAGGATCCCTGAGAAAGCTCCGGCCCCTCCAGCAGATGCACAAGTAATAAACTTTATTTCTGGAGGATCAAACATTTGTGGCACATCCTTCTCAGCAGCTAAAAGGCATGCAAAGGAAACTAAAATGGATAATGGAGAAAGACCCGTTCGAACATCAAGTGTCTCCGAAGGAAAAGTCATAACCTTTGATGAGGATGATCGTATTGACATCCAGGATCCTCATCACGATGGTTTAGTTATTACTCTTTTCATTTCTAACCATTTTGTCCGCAGGATCCTTATAGACAGAGGAAGCTCAGTGAACATTATCCAGCTTGATGTTCTAAAGAAGATGGGTATCCCTGAATCAGATATCATACCAAGATCCTCCGTGCTCGTGGGATTTAGTGGCAAAACTAAGAATACCCTGGGGGACATTAAGCTCCCAATATACATCGAAGGCCTACACTCTTATCAAAAATTTTGTGTTATTGACTGTTTATCTTGTTGTAATGTTATCCTTGGCAGGCCCTGGATACACGATATGAAGGCAGTCCTATCTACTTACCATCAATGTGTGAAGCTCCCTAGTCCTTGGGGAATAGTCAAGATTGATAGTGATCAACAGGAGGCTAAGAATTGCTATACTTCATCGATGAAACCAGCCTCGAAGTCAAGGGAGCAATAGCAATCAAAGTATCCTCCAAGGGATGTCTTGGAGGCAAGAGAGCAAGATGTGGTAGAAATCCTCATGGATCCTCATGATCCTGAATCCAAAATCTATATCGGATCAGGGATCCTTGGCAAAATGAAAGAAGACCTCGTATCCTTCCTCAAAAGGAGGAAAACTACCTTTGCATGGAAGCATGAGGATATGACAGGTATATCTAAGGATATTATCACTCACAAACTTGGCATTGATAGGTCCTTCAAACCGATCCATCAAAGGAGAAGAAAGTTTGCACCAGAAAGAAATGCCATTATCCAGGAAGAGGTAGAGAAATTGCTCCGGGCAGGTATGATTAGAGAGGTCAAGTATCCAAGATGGTTGGCCAATGTGGTTGTTGTTCAAAAGAAAAACGGAAAGTGGAGGGTATGTGTCGATTTTACCGATTTAAATAAGGCAAGTCCCAAGGATCCTTTCCCATTACCCCACATTGACTCCATGGTGGATGCAACTGCGGGTCATGAACTGTTAACTTTTATGGATGCTTCATCTGGATTTCAACAAATCCAAATGGAACCATCCGATCAAGAGGATACAGCCTTCATGACTCCAACTGGTATATACTGCTATATTGCTATGCCGTTCGGACTAAGAAATGCAGGTGCAACATATCAAAGGCTGGTGAATATGATGTTCAAAGATCAGATTGGACAAACTATGGAGGTTTACATAGATGATATGGTGGTAAAATCCATAAAAGCTGAGGATCACCTAAGGGACTTGGAGGAAGCATTCGATATCCTTGACAAATATAACATGAAACTTAATCCTTCAAAATGTCACTTTGGTGTTGAAGCAGGTAAATTCTTAGGATATATGGTGACAAAGAGAGGCATTGAAGCTAGCCCGGAACAAATCAAAGCAATAGTGAACATCAAATCTCTGGCCAATGCTAAGGATGTCCAAAGGCTAACAGGCAGGATAGCAGCTTTGAACAGATTTATATCCAAATCCTCAGAGAAGTGCAAAGAATTCTATGATATCCTAAGGAAGAACAAGAAATTTGAGTGGACTGAGAAGCATGAAAATGCCTTAAGAGCTCTCAAAGATTACCTATCCTCAGCCCCGGCCTTGATGAAACCAGAAAAAGGCGATGTGCTATCCTTATATCCTGCAGTATCCTCAAAAGCAGTAAGTGCGGTCCTTGTTAAGGATCACGAAGGTACACAACATCCTGTCTATTATGTAAGTAAAAGTTTACTTGATGCCGAATCCAGGTATTCACACTTTGAAAAGCTTATTCTTGCATTAATTATGGCATCCACTAAGTTGAGACATTATTTTGAAACTCATGTTATTGTTGTTAAAATTAATTTTCCAATTAAGAATGTCCTCAGGAAACCAGAGATGTCAGGAAGGATGGCTAAGTGGGCAGTGAAGCTTAGTGCCTATGATATAAGATATGAGCCTAGGACAGCCATCAAATCCCAAGCATTAGCCGACTTTGTGGCTGATTTCAGTAGTGATTTACAAGAAGAAGCTGAGTTAGAAGTCCAGCAGCTAGAGGAGACCAAGGATCCTTGGATACTCTATACTGATGGATCCTCAAATGTAAAAGGCACAGGGCTTGGAATACTACTAAAATCGCCACAGGGGGACATAATACCCCACTCTATAGCTTGTGAGTTCCAAACCACTAACAATGAGGCTGAATATGAAGCCTTAATTGCTGGTTTGCAAATTGCTAAGCATATGGGGATCAGGTATCTTGAGGTACATGTAGATTCATTGTTAATTACAAACCACTTTAATGGATCCTATGCTGTTAAAGGTGAAAAGCTAACCAAATATTTAGAGATAGTCAAAGAATTGGCACTCTCTTTTGTTTCCTTTAGTTTGACACAGGTACCAAGGGAAGAAAATACAGAAGCTGATGCATTGGCTAACTTAGGATCATCTTTGAAGATCCCGGAGGATATCAAGATCCCTATTATCCATATCCTGACCCCGGCTATCGAGGATCATGTGGCTATGGAGATAGGAAATAATTCTGCAATTATCCCTAGTGAGGATACTCAATCCCATTCAGGATCAGGATCATGGATCTCACCAATCATGAGATACTTACAACATGGAGAGATTCCTACAGGAGAAAACCCCAGGGCTTTCAAAATTAAGGTATCTCAATTCACAATTTTAAATAATATGTTGTATAGACGATCTCTTGCAGGACCATACTTGAGATGCATTGAGGATCCTGAAATCCAAGAAGTTTTAAAAGACTTCCATGAAGGAGATTGTGGAAACCACACTGGGGGCAGAGCATTATTCTCAAGGATCCTGATGACAGGATACTACTGGCCAACCATGAAGAGAGATGCTGTGGAGTATGCTAAAAGATGTGATCCTTGTCAGAGACACAACAATATCCTTCATCAACCAGCTGAATTTTTGCATCCTATATCCTCCTCTTGTCCATTTATGAGATGGGGTATGGATATAGTTGGTAAGCTCCCTAAGGCACCTGGTGGAAAAGTATTCATGCTTGCTATGACTGATTACTTCTCCAAGTGGATAGAGGCTGAAGCTTTTGCCCAAGTCAGAGAAAAGGAAGTTATATCCTTCATAAAAAGAAATATTATAACTAGATTTGGTATTCCTTCTGAAATTATATGTGATAATGGTTCCCAATTCATTGGGGGCAGAACCACTAACTTTTGTGACAGCTGGGGGATTAAGATGATAACATCAACACCAGTCCACCCACAAGCTAATGGTCAAGCAGAATCATCCAACAAGATCATCATCAACAATTTGAAGAAGAAGCTTGGATCCAAGAAAGGGAAATGGGCAGAAGAACTACCTTATGTGCTTTGGGCTGATAGGACAGCCCCTAAGAATGCTACTGGTCAAACGCCATTCTCTTTGGTATTTGGGGCAGAATCAGTGATCCCAACAGAAATGGTGGTTCCAACTGCTAGAACAAGTACCCGTGATCCTGAGGAAAATGATGAAAACTTGGCTCAAGACCTGGATACTATTGAAGAAATCAGGGATCTGGCTAGGATAAGGATGGCCAGTTATCAACAAAGAATGGCTGGTGCTTACAACAAAAATGTCAGGATCAGGAAGTTTCAAGTTGGAGATATGGTATTAAGGAAAGCATTTCAGAATACCACCAATCCTGCTGATGGAAAATTGGCTCCAAAATGGGAAGGCCCTTATTTGATTGAAGCTGAAGCAGGAAAGGGGGCATATAGATTGCTAACCATGGAAGGTGATTTGCTACCAAGAGCTTGGAATGCTGTCCACTTGAAGAAATATTTCATATGAGCAGGATCATTATGGCACAGATGATCCTTACGTCAGGGGTATCCTTGAAGGATCCTTAAAGTATCGGTGATCCTTACTCTGGTAATGTCCTAATCTTGAACTATTTCATTTCTTTATTTTCTCATATAAGGATAAGGATCATGTGTCCTTTATCCATCTCTCACGTGATTTCAAGTTTTGAAAGTTCAGGTATCCTTAGCAAAGTATTGGTTATCTGCAGAAGCAATCCGTTCTTAGGGTTTAACCCCAGTTATTTGGGCTTGACCCCAGTTCCGCCTGTAGCGCATGATGATCCTGGTATAGTTCAAGGCAGTGGGACCAGTACTCGCTTTAGGGGCTGATAATTCCATTGTACTGGCTATACCTAGGATCCTACGTATAATGGTAGACGTACCATACATCCGTTCCTAAGGTTTCTAACGTTTTCACGTTAGCTAAGGTTTTGGCATTTTCATGTCACTAAGTTTGGATAGTCGCCAGTTAGGGCCATACTCCAGTTTACATACGATCCTTGGGCTTGTCCCCAGTTATCCTTGGGCTTGTCCCCAGTTATCCTTGGGCTTGTCCCCAGTTATCCTTGGGCTTGTCCCTAGTTGCTAACTCTTATCTTATATTGGCTTAGTTCCAAGTTATGCTCTATTTCAGGTCCTTGAAAATAAACAACTAGGGATCCTTGATCCTTACTTCTTTCTAAGGTTTATCTTATAGTTATCCTTATTATTGTTAGGATCCTAACTTGGATTCTCAGGTATGATCCTTAACTATTTTTGATTCTATTCGTTGTTTATTTGAATAACCCTTATACTTTGACAACTAAACATGTGACCCTTAAAATATATTGCTTTTTGGGATTCTTTAACTATAGGATATTTGATCATGGATCATGTCCTAAATATTTTCAATCTGACTTATTCAAAATTGTTTATTCAATAAGTGTACATCAAAACAAAGGAGAATTAAAGAATCAAAAAGGATAACAATACAAGATAAGTGACAAAAGATTAAGATTTTATTTATTAACAAAAGACTAACCCTTAAAAGGTTGTCAAAATTACCTACCCCGAGCATCTACCAGCAATACGTGGCCCGTCCGCTGGGGTAGGTAAAGGGTGTCCACGATAATAGGTTCAAAAGTAGTGCAGGAATATAAAGGCAGCAGGATCACAATGGCTTCATCCCCCAAACAGAGGATCCCTCCACCATTTGCAATCCTGCCTATTGTCCAAAGGATCATACATGATCCTTAATCCTAAAAACTATTGTTCAGTACAAACCATCAAATTGTTCAACAAAACAACCATCAAACTAAAAAAAATTGGGCTCCGGCTATGTCTAGAAGTTTCCATCATCGCCCAATCATGCATCCTAAACCTTCCCTGCATCACCACCTCCGGCTCCACTTGTTTCACCACCTTCACCCTTGCCTCCAGCCTCAATCGCCAAAACTTCCTCAGCCTCTTCAACATCTTCAAGATCAGCCAACCTTGCTTTCCAGCCCTCAACATCCCAGCTGCTTCTGTCGAAGTTAGGATCTTGAGCTTCCTGGGCCATCTTCATTTTTGTCTGATACATTGTGATGGCAGCAGAGACCTTTGCACCTTCTATGAGATCATGCTTTTCATAGTCAAGGTCGATCAGAAGTTTAGCCGTCTTAGTCTTGGCATCTTGGAGTTCCTTCTGAAGATCAGCAATTTTGAGGTCCTTAAGCACTGCAACCTGTTGGAGGTCAGCAATCTTCTTGTCCTGCTCCTTGACGCTTCCCACATAGTCCTCAATCTCAGCGAATTTCTGCAAAGGGGATAAAAGATAAGGTCAGGACCAAGTGATCCTCAAATCAGCAGGATATGCCAGCAGGATATACAAGCAGATACAGTGATCCTTACATCATTGAAGTACTCGAGGAATTGATGACGGATCAGAGGCAGACCCTGCAGATCCTCAGCCTCGGAGGCCTTTCTCTTCTTGCCACCCTTTCCTTTAGTGGGTGCGTTGGGAATGGAGATGCTAGGACTGGTAGTGGACCTCTTCTTCCTGGGTCTAACAGTATCAAGGTTAGCCGTGTTGAATTGAGAAGCAGGCTTGGTGGATTTTCCAGCACCTACACAACCAAAACAAGATAAGTATCTTTACTTCACTTATATTTCACTATTTATTTAAATTTTAAACAAAGATACTTACTTGACATCGTGACAGAGCCTGAGGATACCTCCTGAGAGTCTTGGGTTGTTGTCTTGAAAGTTCTTGTTTCAGGATCAAGTTTCTTGAAAGCGATGAGTCTCTCTTTGGCAGCAGGAGACAGTCTGAGGTGTGTGACGGTGATAGCTGCATAACAAGAAAGCAAAAATATATAAGTGATCCTTATATCAAAGGAAAGTTCTCTGGTGATCCTTCTCAGGATCCTCCACCCTACCATGGGTAGCCCATTTCTTGGGTAGATCCTTTCCGTCATCAATAGAATCTCTCCTGACGAAAAAGAAACGCCGCTTCCAGTTAGCATCATTCTTGGTAGCTTTGAAGATCGGGTGTTCCTCACCAGGTTTACGTTTAAACAAATAATGATGAGAACCAAAGGTAGTAAGATCATACAGCTCTCCCAGCTCTGACATTCCTAGGTCTATCCCTTCCTGCTCGATGATCCTTTCAAGGGTATACAAAACCCTCCAGATCATCGGCATGGCTTGGATATAAGAGATGCCGGTTAGGGAAAAGAAAGATTGGGTGAAGGCTGGAAAAGGATATGTATAGCCTATGGTGAACGGAGTGACAGGAAAAGCAACCCACTTGTCGGAAATATGATCACTCAGGGCATTGGGATCAAAAGACTTAATCACAGTGTTCGCCGGGAAGCAGTGGCGGATCCTATCAATCTGCGCATCATTGAAACATCAGCGTTCTTTTATGGAATCTTCGATGATCCCCTGGCTCTTCAGTGGGCTGTTTTTAGGGTGATCCTTAGCTGGGGAGTTCCGGAGCAACATCTTTGATAGAAAAATGGGAAGAGACGGAAAACAGAGTAAAAGAAGGAAGAAGATGAAGAGAGAATACCTGTTTATCTTCGGATGCAGTTATAAAGGGAGTATCTCTGAAATTTAAATGCAAACGATCATATCTCTATCTCCTATTTATAATCATGATTGTGCAGGGTTGTCACTTCTGTGACGTCATGGTTGCAACGGATAGTTCTACAATAACGGCTATATTTCCGATAGTTAGTTGCGGATAAGATCAAGAAAATATAATTCGTTTATTTTACATATTACTCCTTATATTTTGGGGGCAATTGTTAGGGGAGGATTCTCTAACAATTAGTGATCCTTACTTGTTATCCTAATTAATGATCCTTACTTCTGTGACAGATAGTGATCCTCAGAAGAGCTTCAGGATCAGGATCATGGATCACCTTAAGGATCCTCATACTAACGATTGTTTGTTTGTGTTTCGCATTATTTTGCAGGAGTAACAAGCTTGACTTGGTCTTGGCAACGTTACTATGGAATATTCCACGGGTATTTCGCACACGTTTGACTGGAAATGGACGTTGTGGAGAACGTGGGAGCTTGGCACAAAAGTCGGATAGTTTGTTAGTTTAGTTAACTTCTATTTTAAAAGGGGTGACGAGCTAGAATTTAGAACACTTAGCCATTTTCAGCTACACACACTCTCGTACAATCGCACTCTTGAAGCTCTCGGCAAACACTTAACAGTTTATACTTTCTTTTACACATTTCACCATAGTGATCCTTGTACCTGGCTCGTTACTATCCGAAGTTGTAAACATTTATTGATTTATTTGAGCTTGGTGATCGGTAGTTTCCATCACCCGGGGTTTTTTGTGCCGGAGATCAACTCTTGATCAAGGGCTTTTTCCCCGTATAAATCCTTGTGTCGTTTGTGCAATTTACATTGAAGTGATCCTTATCATTGTTCACATTTAAAGCATCATTCCTCGTAACAAAGAGTTTGGTTGCATTATACTCATCAGATTTTTTGACCAAAACACGTAATAGAAAGAAAAAGAAGTGTGAGTTCGAGAGCCGAAAGTGAAGTGTGTCTTCCTATCGATCTGGCCTTCTATTTATAGTTACAATTAACGAACTAACGTTCCTATAAACTAGGGATACTCCAGAATATTCCCTTTTGAATGTTGGAGACCCCTTCTTCCGGCTTCAACGTCCTTCTTCCAACTGATTGGAGCGAGTCTTCAGGAGAAGAAGTCCACACGAACGTTATAAGCCTGCAGCCATAACCTGCACGTGAATAATTAGTAACTAACAGGATACTGCATCAGGATGTTACCAATATCCTGATCCGGTATCCTAGTCACAATCAGAAACAATAAAGTCAGGATATAATTCCAGGATATGGGTTCAGAAAACCACCCATAACAATAACTAATATAACAAAAACCCTAACAGTTGCGACGTTACTTTACTGTAACATTATGACACTACTTTACCGTAATGTAGCGCATGCTTTCTCCCCCTGTGTTTTAAAAACATTTAAAAAGGTAGGGTCCGTAAACTCACCTTAGGGTGCGTGTTATATCCAAACGCGTTATGTGTCAGAGACACAGACTGGCACATCATGCAAGTAAGCACCAAGACGTCCCTAATAATATTAGCACATCATAAGTAACCAATACTGTGATAAAGTTGTTTCACGTGTGACCGAGCTCTATCGATACACTAAACCTATGACCCGATGGTATACTCGTTACCACGAGTAAGTTAAGGTACCCTCATGGGCGTGTATAAAAATATATATGTATTTATACGAGGATACATATATAATTTAATGTGTATGGATACATATATATATTTATACCAAAATATATCCTTATAACTTCTAGCGTGAATACGCGTAGCCAAGCGATACACCAAGGAATATACCTGTATCTTATTTTATATTTGTCAAAATAAATCTATATACATATTTATTTTAAGTTGTCCATTGATACTATAATGTTTCGAATGCTTATGTTCGTTTATATAAACATTTATTATGTTTCGTATCCCGTTTAGACGTCATCCAAAATAAGTATATAATTTATATTTATCTTTACCAAATTACTTGAATCCCAACATGCTTTCGTTTATTTTTTTAAAACACATAAGTTATATTAAAGATTCTTATGAAAATCGGGCAGAGTTTCCTCTGTTTTTGTAACAACCCGACAACACAAGTTGTCGTACGTTTCCCAAAAATCAAGTTACAATACACATATATTATACACAATATAGTTTAATGCCTCGTCGTGTCCGACTAATAACCCGTCGTCTCAGTATAAAGTTGTATACATTTATTAATCAATATTATATACATGTTTGTGTATAAGTCCATATATCACGATTGTCACACGTATAATATCCATAACTTTTACAAGTCTTATTCGTTTGTTGGGTCGGGTTCTATTGCTCGGTTTTACACACGTTTATTAATACAAAATAATAATATACAAAACTAAATGAGTGGACTTTGCGCATGTTGTTACCTACTCGTATGACTCGTTTGCACCAACACGAAATGGCCTTCTTGATAAGCGTGTTACTCGAATCTGGCTAGTTGACTCGAGCTTTAACAGGGGTTGACAATTTGACTTGTTTTCAAATAACCCGCAAGCTCACCCCTCGGTTTCCAGTTGCCTTCTGATTCGTTGTTTTTGGTCTTGGGGTGAAGCTTGGAGGGTTGGTATATTGTATCAACTTCCGTTCTTTTGTATTTGTGTTGGCTTTTGCCGTTAGTTTGTTCCTTTTGTACATTTAAGCTCTTTTAATCCTGAAAATCAAAAGTATACAAAGAAACACACTTTTTCCAACATTAGTACTAAAAATGGTTTTTTATACCTTGTTTGTTATAATTTATATGTTGCATTTGACGCATATCAGATAGACATATTATATATATAACTTAAATTGAAAGGTCGGTGCTGACCCCTTTTTTATTTGACAAAAAATCATTCTAAACTTTTCTAAATGACAAAATTCACCCATCGAATTTATAATTTGACAAAAACTAACTTTCTAACTTGACAAAAATGACTCTCCTACTTTCTAACATGATAAAAAGACACCCATACTTGCTAACTTCTCTTTAACCCTCAAACTTTTGACGTGTAACTCATTCTACCCCCAAACTTTGCTATCATGCCTAAGGTAACGCTCTAACTTTGTAAATGTCACTTTGACCCTCTCAAGTTTCTAAAGTTTCGAGCTTACCCTAAAACTGATTTCTTACGTTTTTATTTTTATAGACGTATCGGTATAATTTAGAGTTCGTCATTTTTGTTTGAAAACGAGTCAGGTCAATTATATATTGATTTTTTATGTACGTTTTGACGTATATTTTGTTTCAAGGCAAAACGGGTCAAATGTATACGTTTTGATTCAACTGTATAAATTTGAGTTATCATACTTTTTGACGTAAATTAGTTTGGAAACGAGTCTGGTCGATTGTAGTTTGTACGTTATCATTTTGCATACGGCGCTGGCGTAACGAGCGACAGTTAAAAAAAACTAGTATATCTTAAATGGGAAGTCAGGTTGAGGGAGATTAGTTATGATTAATGGTATAACTGAGGGGCTGTTTGGCAATTTCTGAATGGTTAAGTGTTGAATCAATAAGAGGTCTGAACTATTAAGTGCTGAACTAGTAAAATGTCTGAACCATTAAGAACTAGTATAATGCTTAACCGTTTAGAAGCAAATGTCTGACAATTTCAGATTATAGGTCTTAACCATTCAGGCTCAGTATAATGCTTAACCATTAAGAGGCAAATGTTTAAACCATTCAGGCATCTGCTCGCGAAACAAACAGTCTGAACCATCAAGTGCCGAATTAGTAAGAGGTCTGAACCATTAAGGTGTTGTTTGTTTTTTTCTAAAAAGCTATGTGCAAGCTCTTCTGCCTGCGCCGCGCAGACCACGCGCAAACATTTCCATGCGCAGACCGTTTGTTTTTTCGAAGACGTTTCATTAAAAAATGTCTGCGCAAGCTCTTCTTGGTGCAGACTTGGCACAGCCACTTCTAGGATCTTCTAAGGTCTGCAGAGAGTTAAACACCACCACTCACCACCACCGCCCATCACCACCACCACCCCCACCACCGTCCATCATCACCACCACCGTCCATCACCACCACCACCACCGTCCATCACCACCACCATCCACCACCCACTACCGTCCATCACCACCATCACCACCGTCCACCACGCACCACCACCGTCTACCACCATCACCGTCCAACATCACCACCATTGTCCGTACACCACCAGTTTATTTTAGAAGTCTGGATACGTTAAAAAACAAACAACCTTCTTCTTGCAGACTGCAGAGGTTTGGTCCACCTCTTATTCCACAGATGTCTACAGATGTGGTCCGCAGACTGCAGACATTTTACCTCTTAAAAAACAAACACCACCTAAGAGTCAGAGGGATGCTCCCCTCATCGAAGCCAATGAAATTCGTCCATGTCAACTCCCATCTTCAACTCCCCTCAAGCATTTAATCACAAGGGTGGTTTCACCCAAACTATTAAAAAAAAAGAAAAATTCATGATTGATTAGAACCCCTCTCTCTCCTCTTCCCTCCTCTCCCCTACAAGCGGTGAACACTTCCCGATTTCCATGTTGCCACACAGTGAAAGAAGAGACGACAGCAGTATTACCACACGGTGAAAGGGCACACCACACCCATCCTGTTCACCCTTAAGAGTAAACAAGCCCCAAGTAAAAGTAACATTTGCGGTCAAACTTGTATTTTATTGTTAAGGGATGTGCAATTCAACGTGTCATCCAACGATGAAACCCGGGGGGGCAAAAGCAATTCAACGCCCCGCTTGCGGTCTGCTCATATAATGTAATATATGTGTGGGCGCTCGGGGGGGCAAAAGCAAAAGTGCACTAATTTTTAACGTTATTTTACTAATTTCGTGAAAATAACGTTAAAAAGAGGGGATCATTAATCAGGCATCATGTGGTGGCGTTGATAGCCGAAAGACAAGGGGGTACATGCACCAATTGGCGTTTGTCTCAATTGCTGAGTGTTATGTGCCTTATGTCCAAGGCTTGATGCAAAACCACAATCGAGCCGGGGGTCTCATTGGAAGCAGCCTCTCTATTCCTACGGGGTAGAGGTAAGGCTGTCTACATCCCACCCTCCTCAGACCCTACCTTAGCTTTGCTATAGGTGGGATATACTGAGTACGATGATGATGATGATGATCCAACGATGAAACCCTAATTACTTCGTAACGGACCACTACTAACTTTATATAACCCACTATGACCGCCGACCTCAAACCCTAGCATCCTCACCCCCCATTTTCATATCCCTAAACCCCCTCTCAATCCTTCAATTGTTTTCTCCAATTGCTGTAAGCACTCTAAAGGCAATTCTCTTTCACTTCTCCCCAATTGTTTTCCGTATTCTGTTAATTTATTACTTGATTTTGATTTGATTGTAGTGTTGAGAAATCATGTCGGACGATGAACGAGTTGAAGAGAAGGAGCTGGATCTTTCTTCACCAGAAGTTGTAACCAAATACAAATCGGCAGCTGAGATTGTTAACAGTTAATATCGTTCTTTTTTGTGTTTCTTTTATGCTAATTGTTGTGATTCTGTGGCTTACGTGTTAAGAAAGTTGCAGAGTTTTGTTCAGAATGTGTTGTTTTTGGATTGTGAAATTATTTGCAGTGGGGCAGAGAGAATTAGGGTTTATAATCTATTTTGATAGTAGAAAATAGAAACCTTTAAACTACTGTGCAAACAGAAGATTAACTATTTTTGTTTGTTTTGCTATATTTGGTGAACATGATGAAAGCATATAAAATGTACCACTTTTCTTTTTTGGTAACTTGAATGTGCTACAATTCTAAGCTTAGGGAAAAAAGTTTTTTTTTTTTTTTTTTTTTTTTTTTTTTTTGTTTATGATTTTCATGTTATGCATAAAAAGAGAAAAATCTTGTAAGTTATAGTTTTTTTTTTTTTTTTTTTTTTTTTTTTTCCGGGTTGAACCGGCGAATTTGTTTACGTTTGGTCCGTTGTGTTAACTCTTTAACAGATTATGAACATTTCTAGTTAAGTTAGATTATGTGTTTAGAGGGGCTGAAGTCAGTGGATCACTTTTTGTTAGACAATGCTGATTTGAGCTTTGAAGTTGGTTTGTAGTTAACTATGACTAATAGTGGCCGTTTAAATTTTTAACTGTACAGAGGCATTACAGTTGGTTTTGTCAGAATGCAAACCCAAAGCCAAGATTGTTGATATATGTGAGAAAGGGGATTCATACATCAGAGAGTAAGTTTTTACTTGTTTACTGGGACTCTGTTTTGAGCAAGATTATTGTAATGGTTATTATCATTTTGTGACATCTGTTTTTAAATGCAGGCAAACTGGGAACATGTACAAGAATGTTAAGAAGAAGATCGAAAGGGGTGTTGCATTTCCAACATGTTTGTCGGTGAACAACACAGTCTGTCATTTCTCCCCCCTTGCCAGTGATGAAACAGTATTGGAGGAAGGTGACATTTTGAAAATGTAAGTGTTATCGTGGTCTGAACTATCAAAGTTTTGTGCTAAATATATAATGATTGGTTTGGGTGGTTTCAGTGATATGGGGTGTCATATTGATGGTTTCATTGCCGTGGTGGGTCACACACACATGCTTCAGCAAGGACCTGTAACGGGTCGGGCAGCTGATGTCATTGCTGCTGCAAATACTGCAGCTGAGGTTGCTTTAAGACTTGTGAAGCCTGGAAAGAAGGTAATTTAGCTTAGCAGTTCTTGTTTAGCCATATGTTACGTATTTTGAGATGATTTTTAGATGTTCTGCATAGTCCTTTTTTATTATCATGAAAGTGAGTCTTAATTTGTGGTATATACAGAATAAACTGCTAACGGGTAAAAACAACATGAAAATTTCCAGTTTTTGTTTTTTGGTTTTGTTTTGCTGTTTTCAAGCCTTGTATATATTCAGCAAAGAAGTATTCATGTTGATGTATGACAGTGATCAGCTCTGTTGTTCTTTGAGAAGTATTTGATTTATCAAGCGATGATTTTGCCTTCTCTTTCTTTTTTTTTTCTCTTTCATAAAAGTGGACTGCATTTTTTTATTTTTTCTTAAAAGGCAACTTTGCCGAGGTGATCATTCGTATGTTGGTTTCCTCTTTTTCCCTGTTGCCTACAGTGATCCTGGCTTATCTTAGGTTTTATATGTGCATCTAATTTGTTAGTTGACCGTAAGCCTTTTGAGTCTACAGTTTTTTTATAACTTGTGTATACATGTTGCGATCTACATGTTGTTTATGATTTAGAGTTTTTTGTTTAGGCCCTTTTATGAGGTGATTTTTTGACATTTATTTACTCTAATGTATGACAGTGATCAACTCTGTTTTTCTTCGAGAAGTATTTGATTTATCAAGCGGTGATTTTGCCTTCTCTCTTTTTTTTTTCCTCTTTCATTAAAGTGGACTGCATTTTTTTATTTTTTCTTAAGAGGCAACTTTGCCGAGGTGATCATTCGTATATTGGTTTCCTCTTTTTCCCTGTTGCCTACAGTGATCCTGGCTTATTTTAGGTTTTATATGTGCATCTAATCTGTAG
This sequence comes from Helianthus tuberosus, assembly GCA_030545235.1. Lineage (NCBI taxonomy): Eukaryota > Viridiplantae > Streptophyta > Magnoliopsida > Asterales > Asteraceae > Helianthus > Helianthus tuberosus. The sequence goes on along the minus strand of CM060445.1, from coordinate 57,019,695 downwards.
TTGACCGTAAGCCTTTTGAGTCTACAATTTTTTTATAACTTGTATATACATGTTGCGATCTACATGTTATTTATGTTTTAGAGTTTTTTTGTTTAGGCCCTTCTATGAGGTGATTTTTTTACATTTATTTACTCTAATGTAGCTATGGGAATCATGATTTTGGTTTCTCCTTTTTTTTATTTCCTTCGTAAATGCAAACTACTTTCGTATTTTTATTCTGATGAGGCAACTTTGCCGAGGTGATCGCTTGTATGTTGGTTTCCTCTTTTTCCCTGTTGCCAATAATGATTCAGCTCAGCATGGGTTTTTGTGCATCTAATCTGTTAGTTGATCATATGCCTTGTGAGCTTACACTTTTTTTTGCAAAGCCTGTATACGCTTTGGTAAAAGCTATCTGTTTTTTTTTTTAAATTAGCCACTATGTGTTATGTACATTTTTTTTTAGTTCTTATTTCTGGCAACTTTGCCGAGGTGATTACTTGCTTGTTGATTTCCTCTTTTTCCCAGTTGCCTAAATCAACTTTGGCTTGCACTTGGGTTTTCTTAATGTTCATCTACTCAGTTGGGTGACCATGCTCCTTGTGATCATATAATTTGTAATGAATTTTATGTCTGTATAATTGGTTTAGTAACACATTTCATACGCTTGTTTGATTGTTACAATTCATAGTATTCATGTTTTGCATTTGCGGTTTTTTAAAAGAGGCAACTTTGCCGAGGTGATCACATGTTTCTCGATTTCCTCTTTTTCCCTGTTGCCTATATCAACTTTGGCTTGTTCTTGCGTTTTGCATGCCTATCCACTCAATTGGCTGAGTGTGCTTCTTGTGAGCCTACATTCTTGAACGTCTATTCTTTTGTATGCATATTATACCATTTTAGTTCATATCGTTAACTCTTAAAGTGTCATATTAACGTCAATCTCGGTTTGCATGCCTCTTGTTTTATGAGCCTTTCTGGTTTTGTGTTTTGTCAATGTGTTTTTTCTAGAAAACGTGATTTTTCTAAATGATGATGTTATTTTTGCGCTATGGAGTTGCTCCAATGATGCTCTTATTAGTCATAGTTACACTGATAGAAAATCATGTTTCACAGTTTCAATATAGTTGGTTCTAAGCATCTTGATTTGTGCCACGTGTCTTAAATGATGAATACTTATCAAAAACTATGGTAGAACATTCCAAATGTTGCTTTGTCATAGTTACTCTGATAGATTTTTTTTGTTAAACTTAATGTGCACTTCTCCAGTTTTGTTCTTTTTTTAAATCTTTTTTGGGTGATATGTAACATGATATTTCTAAATGATGATGTATATATATGTGCAATGGAGTTTTTCCAATGATGCTCTTAATAGTCATAGTTACACTGATAGAAAATCATGTTCTAGTTTTGTGATCTGTGCAACCTGTCTCTGTGAGCCTCTAATTATTAATTTTTTGTTTCAGAACCAAGATGTGACAAAGGCTATCCAAGAGGTTGCTGCTGCGTATGACTGCAAAATTGTAGAAGGCGTTCTTAGCCATCAGCTGAAACAATTTGTGATTGACGGGAACAAAGTTGTATTGAGCGTCTCAAATCCCGAGACAAGAGTTGATGATGCCGAGTTTGAGGAAAATGAAGTTTATGCAATTGACATCGTCACCAGCACAGGAGATGGCAAGGTGCATACTTATTTTATATTTAATTTTAGTTTTTGAGGTTTATTGGCTAATAGTTATAACTTATTAGTGGTTCTGTTTTGCAGCCAAAATTGTTGGACGAGAAACAGACAACGATTTACAAACGAGCAGTTGACAAGAGTTATCACCTGAAAATGAAAGCATCTCGGTTTATATACAGTGACATTTGTCAGAATTTTCCAATCATGCCGTTTTCAGCTAGGTATGCTCTTGTTTATTCAGTGTTGTTTACTTTTATTTTTTATTTTATTATAAAGTTTCTAAATGGAAATGGGCGCGATAGGGCTTTGGAAGAGAAACGTGCACGATTAGGATTGGTTGAGTGTGTTAACCATGAGCTTTTGCAGCCCTACCCTGTTCTTCATGAAAAGCCTGGTAAGACATTTACTTTTGGTGCCATTAAATATTATTTACCAAGGCAGAACAAGGATCATTTGTGGTAGTGGTGTGTTCATTGAGGGCTCAACCCAACACAGACCCTGAAATCGAACTAGACACATGAGTCCATACAAGACATGAACATGAAAATTGGGTATTGATATTAAAAAAATTACAATCTATAACCAAACATACAAATGTATATAAAACACGTAATGCTTATTTCTCTTTTATGTTGTAAATTTATGCTCAAACATTCACCCTCTTAGTTTGTGGTTTGCAGGTGATTTTGTTGCGCATATCAAATTCACGGTTCTTCTGATGCCAAACGGGTCTGATCGTATAACGTCTCATGGACTCCAGGAACTACAGCCTACTAAAACAGTTGATGACCACCCTGAAATCAAAGCGTGGTTATCTCTTCCTGTAAAGAGCAAAAAGAAAGGCGGTGGCAAGAAGAAGAAAGGTAAGTTGGCATGAGTTTATGAGCAGACGTCACAATTTCAACTTGTTATGTTTTATTCTAACTTTTCAAATGAGTCCGTTTTCAACCTGTAACGGGTAATGTTTCAGGTAAGCAAGTCGAGAAAGTTGAAGGTGAGGCCAAGCCTGAGCCGATGGAAACATGAAGTGGTGGTGCCTAACAAAAACAAAAAAAAATCAATTTTGGTTTCTACCTTTTTGTATGGTGTCAGAGTTTGTTGAATGAATTATGTCTTTAAAGATGTGTTCAAAAGCATTGTTGATTCATAACCTCTCTCTCTCTCTTACATAAGTCTTTTTGTGAGGCTTTTTTCAAGTACCATTAAAAACTTCATATCTGTGTTTAGTTAACTTATTGTTAAGAGTTAAATGCCATTTTAGTCCCTATGGTTTGGGCTATTTTGCCAGTTTAGTCCAAATGTTTCATTTTTAACCTGTGGGTCCAAAAAGGTTTCACAGATGCCATTTTAGTCCACTGGGTTAACTTCATCTATTTTTTCTGTTAACGAGAAGGCTAATTCGGTCATTTTATATGGCTGAATTGCCCTTTTAGTTAACAGAATTACATACAAAATGACCAAATTGGCCTTCTCGTTAACAGAAAAAAAAGATGAAGTTAACCAAGTGGACTAAAATGGCAACTGTGAAACCTTTTTGGACCCACAGGTTAAAAATGAAACCTTCGGACTAAACTGGCAAAATGGCCCAAACCACAGGGACTAAAATGGCATTTAACTCTATTGTTAAATAACCCAAACGTGACAAAATTGTGAATTGATGTAGATTGTGAGAGGAGAAACATCTTTAGCTATGAGAGACGCCCCTCAGCTAAATGTGAATTGATGTAAATTGTGAGGAGAAACATCTTTATTGTTTCTTCCATCCCTGCACTTGTGGCCTGATGGTATCCCGCCAAAACAAACCACCATTTATCACCCTCCCATTGACACTCACACAGTCACACTCACCATTTTCAACTTTCACACACTGTGAAACAAAACAAAAATAAAAATAAATAAATAAAAAAACCAAAATGGTGATGGGTTCATCCAACTTGATGATGGGCTTAACCCTGGTCCTAGTGGTCTGTCTAGCAATAGTTCTTGGGTTAGTCCTTGTTCTACTAGCTGAACTCTACTGCTCCATCCTCTTACGCCGCCGTCACACCACCGCCGCCGATCAAGAAACCACCACCGCCGCCACCGACCCACCACCAAATCTCTCCAATTTATACACCCAAAGCATCCTCGCCGCCCCAAGAAAGATGGTAGAAGACTTGGGTTTTCCAATGGAGACTCAAGTTCAATTCCCACTTGTGTCATATTGGGGTAGATATTGGGTAATGATGGTGACAAACCCATGGGGGGGGGGGGGTTTCGATCTTGAGCGGCACCCCGGATTTCATCCGGCTGTTACTTCAGCGAGGCATCTCGTGTGGAGGCAGTACAGTTTCCTAAGGAACGTCGTAACCAAGTCTGACCAACCCAGCACGGGCCCAATTAAGACAACGTAGTCTGGGCAGATCTTGGCTAGGGCCGCCGTTTAGATGGTGTGACATTGGGTCACTAAAAAGAAACTCACCGTTCAAAAAAAAAAAAAAAACTAAGAGTAAATTACAAGTTTTGTTCTTTATGTTTACACCAAATTGCAGGCACTGTCCTTTAGCGCAAAAGTTTACGAGTTTTGTCCTTAACGTTTCAAAATCTTGCACGTTATGTCATTTAGGACAAACCCAGTTAGATTTTTTAGTTAAATATGGTCATGTGCAAGGCACATGAGGGTATTCTTGTCATTTTATTTTCCCAAGGACTATTGAGAGTAAATAAATTATAACAAGGGACTTTTGTGTAAAATATAAAAAATAAAAATCTTTAATCTCTCTCTACACTCATCTATCTCCCCTCTCTCTACCTATCTGTTATCAAAGAACTTGGCTGAAGAGAGATGATTATCAACACATACAACAACCTGCAAAAAGAAATTCATTTATTATCAACACATACAGCAACCTCCAAAACATGACGAAATGCTTAAAAAGCTTCCCCATTTCTTTCTGTATAAAAAACGATAACAATCAACATACAATATCTAATGGTTCAACAATCTGCCTGTATTAATAGTTGTTTCTACGATTCTAACTACACAGAATTTGCAGCAACACATACAAATAAGAATACTGTCACCATTTATTACACAAAATCCACTAATCTAACAAACACGACATGAAACTGTCATCCGAATGTTCATAATTTAACCTCCAAATTAAGCAACCACATTCAACCTATGAAATCAAAGTCATCAAACTAACCTGGTCGTTTTTGTCTCCACCTTCAACCGTTCCGATTCGTCAAAGATCCATACCCACCACCGCCTCAGATCCAACCACCACATTGATTCATAAACCGGTTTTGGCCCATTAACACCCTATGCGTTGTTACATGTGTGGTATACCAATAAGCCTAATTTCCAAATTCTTCAAGCCCAGAAAGAAGAGACGTACAGTGGAAAGGTCGCCAACTTGAACCAGAGTAAAGGAGCCACCAGACCACTGGTTGCCGGCGTCGATGAGGCCAGCGAGATGGAGGGCGTGCTGGGTTTTGGAGAGGTCGCTGTGGATCGCCGACGATGGCAGAGAGAGAGAGATATATAGAGAGAGAGAGTTTCAGCTTTATACATGTTTGAGAAAAGGTGTAGATGGTGGTTCGCAGAGGGAGGTGGTGGTGGTCTGGATAATGTTTTCAGAACCGGACCGGAGGTCAACCCGGTCGTCTTACGGGGTCAAAGGTCGGACCGGTCCGACCGGTTTAACCGGATTTAGGACCCGGATTACGTCATAAATTATATAAAAATATATACTCCAAAAACACTTGTATACCATAATTAAGAATAAAAAACGAAAGGAAGAATTTGAAATAAGAATAAGAAACGAAACAAAGAATTTGAAAAATAACACTTATGAATGAATAAAATCAATCAATTGATTTAGCTGCTTGATTCAATATAATGTTTAAAACACAAATAAAACAAAAAGGTGTAACTTATAATTTTAATTGAAGCACAGGGATTAAAATGAAACATTTTAAAAGCACCTTGGGAACCATCAAAAATTATACTTTCCCGACTTCCAATACCAGCTTCTTCTTCATTCATTTCCCTATTCATCTTTTCTTCATGTTTCCATGGCTTCCAACAACAATAAAAAAAAAAACTCATTCCCATCAATCTGCTTGAATCGAGATGAAGAGATGATGAGTTGAAGACTTGAATCGATGATTAAGATGTAGGCTGTGTGAATTTGAAAAGAAGAAACATGGAGGCTGCATATTCTGTAGAGAAAGGAGATGGAGGCTGCTGGATGCGTGTTTGATTTTGAGGGAGAGTCATTAGGTTTTGTTAATTTTGGGTTATTTTAAGAAAAAATTAAAGCCGGTCCGACCCCCCTTCTCTACAAACCGCCGGTCCGACCTCCCAGATCCCGGTCCGACCCCGGGTCGCTGCAGAAACGGTCTAACTTCATGAACCGGCCCGGTGTGCCTTCCGGATCCCGGCCCGACCGGTCCGGGTTTAAAAACCTTGGGTCTGGACGATGGGAGAGAGAGAGATATATATATATATATAGAGAGAGAGAGAGGGAGTTTCAACTTTATACATGTATTATTTTTTAAGAGGATGGTTCAAATGAAAACCACTTTTATTGTAAAAACTCGAAAACTAACTAAAAAATAGCCTAAAAAACACACCAAAAATTTTTTTTTCAATTTTTTTTTTATAAAAAATCGCAGGTTTTTATATATAAACTTTTTTTAAAAAAAAAAAAAGTTTTTTTTGTATTACACATGCACTACAAATTTTTTTTTTTGAAATTTTTTTTATATACTAAAAGTAGCGAAAATTATTATGCAAAAAAAAAAAAAATTGGTATGTTTTTTTGGCTTTTTTAATTAGTTTTCGAGTTTTCACAATAACTAGTGGTTTTCATTTGGACATTCCCCTATTTTTTAATTAACATATCTTTTAACTAAATGGACAAAATTACAAAAATATCCTTGTTTGCCTACTAAAATTACAAAAATATCCTGATTTAACCAAAAAAATTTAACTGGGTTTGGCCTAAAGGACATAACGTGCAAGATTTTGAAACGTTAAGGACAAAACTCGTAAAATTTTGCGCTAAAGGACAGCGCCTGCAATTTGATGTAAACGTAAAGGACAAAACTTGTAATTTACTCAAAAACTAAATGTGAATAAAAGTCTCTTACATGGCATTAATTTGACATTTACGTTCGGCAACCATAACACGTGGTCTTAACGCATTTTTTATTTATCTGGTGTTATGTCGCAATATTGTAGCTTAAGTGTTACAAGTGGACCTGGCATACCCAAATCAAAATATATGACCAAGTCTCTCGGAGGTCACTTGTTCGATAACCGGGTCACTCATTTCTGGTTCAGTTTCCTTTCGTCATTTAATACCAGACTTCCCGTGTTGGTTTATTAGGATTTATGTGGAAATTGGATGTTTGATACCAGACTTACATGATTCCACACTATGTTTTTAATAAGATATAATGGTCCTTTTAAGTGAGCTCAATCCTTGATCTAAGATGCTTTTTGAGCTTTTTATTTGTTGGAAATTGAACATAGATGTGGTTAGGGAACCAATGGCACATATTCTTGTTTCTGATTTTAGTTTAGTTATTATTTCATGGAGTGGTCAGAAACAGTTTGGTGCAGCTCCTGATGTTCCTTTTGAAGTTGATGGTTCTGAAGCTAGCTTGTTCAAAACCCATGGCCCACTACTTTCAACTTCCAATTTGGTAAGAACCTATGCAGTTATAGCAGTCCAAAATCAAATAGCTGTCAAGGTCCGCTATATGATATATAGGTTATAGCATTGGTATAGCGGTGCTAGTAATTTTTATATCATGCATAATTTATGTATTTATATACATATACATATATATATTTGAAAAATATTAATAATAATATTAAAATTCATAGTAATATCATGCAAAATATTAGTAGTAATATCAAAATCCAAAACATGAACTGAGGAAGTCCAACGATTTAAAGATTTAGGTTTAAGTTGTTAAACGATGAACTGATGAAGAACCAGTGTCTAGCGAATGAAGACTTTTGGCCTTGGTTTAGGTTTAATTTTGGGTTTATTTCAAACAAAAAGTTGATTAATGTGGACTTTACGTTACTTTTGGGCTGAAATATAAAAACTGCCAAAAGCAGTGTTACGACCGCTATACAGTGGGATTTAGCACCGCTATAAGGGACCGCTATTTGGACCGCTATGAGTTTGTATGTCCGCTAAGCGCTATAGCCGTGCTATAGCACGCTATTGACTGCATAGGTAAGAACTCGTATAAGCTTAGTTGCAGATTATGATATCTACATTACAATGTTAAAAAGCATTGTTAACTTTCAAAAAAAATCGTTAAAAGTGTAAAGTAATTTGTGAGAAATATGTTTTGGGAAGTACTGGCTTTTGACTTATGGAAGTCAAAGTTTGACATTAGCATATGTAACAAGTTCATGATGCTGGGCATATGGTTCCTATGGATCAACCAAAGGCAGCTCTAAGCATGTTAAAGAGGTGGACAAGGGGATCACTTTCTGAAAGTGGAGCTGAGGCCGAATCCGTTGTTTCTTCCATGTGATGTCTATAGCTAGATTGGTGGTGCGTCTAAGTTCTAAAGACTTTTAACCAAGTTGAACAATAAGAGCATCACTGGCTAGCATATTGGATGGTTTCATGCTCTGTGGAATGCAAAGCACGGATTCAATGATTTAAAAAAAAAGTTATTGTCCTTTTATGAATATTATTTCAGTATTGAATAACTATTATTTATGTTTGAATGTTAAAAAACTCTTTTAAGTTAAATAAAATCAGTTTATTTATATTTCAGTTTATTTCAGCAGCTTGCAGAAGTTAAAAAACAAACAGTCTTCTTCTTGCAGACTGCAGAGGTTTGGTTCACCTCTTCAGCTGCAGATGTCTACAGATGTGGTTCGCAAACTGCAGACGTTTTATCTCTGAAAAACAAACAGCACCTAAGAGCACTTGCAACGCTTCTGAGGTGGACGCGTCTAGAATTTACAGATAGGGTGAAACCGGACGAGCTGCATTAAGGGGATCAAGTCCACAAGTCCATCCCTGATTTCAAATTCCAAAACCACTCCAGACGTTAAGGCGATGTTCATTTAAAAGAAATAACATATAATGCTTCATGAAACGACAAGTTTTTATTAAAAAGGAAGAAATTGATTATCAACAACTCAGGTTTTAACCCTTCCAGAACCCGAACTCTGGGTTTTAACAATTTTAGCATATTCAACAATTTCAGTCGTTTCAACAATATAAACTTAGTTTCCAACCGGCACGGACACTCAATTTTCGGGACATTTGTGACAACTGTCAAAATTTCATGTATCCGTACAACTATTAAACCATGATTAGTGCTTAATGACTGTGCTGAATCACAATTAACTACTTACTAATTATTGCCATATACATACATGTGCATCACATATTGCTTAATGTCATATCATTATTTCATGAAAGCTTATTTGACTCGAATGATGCACGAAACATAGTTAGCACAGTTATCAGATAAATCAGGAATATGCTGACGGAATACAGTACATAGACAGACAGTATGTTGAGACACAGAATGAGCCAGAAACCAAGTCTTACACTAGTATAGTGTGTAGGAAAGTAAGAATTACAAAACTGCCTTCCTAGAAATAGTTTAGGTGCCGGAAAGTGCCTAAAACTCACCTAAAGTGCTGAATTCAGCAAAATTCAGCAAAAATCAGCATTTTAACAATCTAATTTTATGCAGAAATATGGTTAAATGGCCCTGAATGCTTTCCTAAGTGTTGGGAATCAAAAGTGTCACAAAAGGATACATAAAGCACACTAAACTGCATAGTTTAGCACCTTAACGAATCAGTAACCAACCGAACAACCGGACACTACCCGAAACACCAAGTTTACACTAGAAGCACAGTTTTAACATTTCCAAGCTAGTTATGATCCCCGAACGTCATAACACCCCATATAAATATCAACTAACTAGAGATCCTAACAAATACTTACATTTTAACCTAAATGTAACAAGTTTAGTTTAAACCTAGTCTAGAACCCCCCCCCCCCCCACACCTAGTGGACGGCCCCAACAAGGGCCCCACTCTTGATTTTCTTTCAATTTTATATTGGATTATGTTGGCACTTTGTAGACATAATATACACAAGTTAAAGAGTTAAGATGGTTATAAGTTAACACCATGAGTTCATAACTTCATTCTTCACACACTCAAAACACACACAAACTTCTCCTCCTCCCCTTGGTGCTCTCGGCCGAGAATCAACACACACACACCCATCATTTTTGATCAAGCTTCATACAATCCAAGCATATACAAAGGTGTTAGAGGTCACACAAAGGAGCTAGGAGCTTATGGAAGTTCAAGGACCTTGTTCATTTGCTTTTACCCACTTGTTTTCTTCACTTGATCATCCCTAGCCTTGTGCTAGTGGTAAGAACCTTGATCTTGCTATCTTACTTCCATTTTAAGTGGTTAAAAGAAGAATCATAATCATAATCTTGAAGAACACTAAGAAACACAAGAAGTAAACTTGAACATAAGCTTAAAGTATGAAGAAATCTTGATGATTATGAGTTGTTATGCTTGATGATTGTTGTTCATACATGCATTTGATGTTGATCATCATATGATCTTGCTAGATCATGATTAAAAACATAATCTAGCAAGATGAGAGGATGAACATGTTAGAGATTATTGGATCATCCACACAAAGATCATGAACTTGAAAGAATAAAGTTGTTTCTTGTTAAGAAATGATCAAAGTAAGTTGTTAATCATGTAGATCTAAAAATTTCATGGATGATTTCTAAAGAAACCAAGTTAAAAATATAAGTTTTACTAAAACTTGGTTCTTACATAAATAACCCCCATTTTTGGTGGATAAACAAGTGTAGAAACACTTGTGTAACAAGAAAATCTCATAAAGAAACATTTTTAGAAATTGTGATCATAAGTTGTAAAGATCTATCTTCTTCAAAAATGAAGTTTTTAAAGAATCACTCACACTTTAAAGGATAACAAGGCTTACTAATAACACTAGTAAGTTACTACAATTTTTTGTGAAATTTCAAGTTCATGAAGTAGCATATTATACTTGTTTTTGGCAAAGTTGGTAAGTAAATGTTGTTTATTTTTTATTGTGGATTGATTGTGTTGTTTTTACAAAAGAAAATGATATGCTTGAAAGCATGGAAACCTCTATTTTTAGGGGAAACTATGGCAAAATTTTCTAAAAATGTAAACACTTAGAAAAATATTTCTAAACAAATATTTACAAGTGTATTTTAAACCATAAATTGTTACAAAAATTTTGCCATAAATTTTGTTACAAAAATTATAACTATTGGAGGTTGGTTTTTAAAAATAAAAGTGACTAAATATGTATTTAAGAAATATATATTTAGATGACACCATATGTGTGATTATTTGTATATTCTGTGTATTAGTTATATTATTTTAGGACATGAAATAATATAACACATCAAAATACCAAGAATTACAATCCAAAATATTACCAAAATTCCAAGGAATAAATATACAAGTTATACACAAAATATTGGTGAAACCGAACTATGGAATAAGACTTACAAAATATTCCGGAAAATTTATCCACAAAGTATATTTTGGTAAATAATATTTTGGACACCAAGGAAACGAAAATATGATTTTTACAATTACTACAAGAATATATCATATTTTTGACAAGGGAAAAATATATTATTTTTGGCAAGTATGAATATATATTTTTCTTGAAATTTTTAGAAGATATATTATTTTTAAGAAATATATATTTTCTTAAACAAACATGAAATACAATATTTTTGGGGTGAAAGATATATTTTCTCAAATAAATATGAAATATATCATTTTTGGAGAAAAATGAGTTTATATACATATTTTCCAAGTTAGACAAGAAAATATATTATTTTTGAAACTTATGAGAAAATACAAATATTTTTTCCAAAAGAAAAATTATAAATAATTTTTCTAAATAAAATTTATTACAATATATATTTTGGAAATATATATTGGTGGACTTTTATTAAGGATATTATTTCGGAAAATTAATACGAAATTCAGTATATGGATACTTAATGAATACAATAAAAATACGTCTTCTCGTACGTATAAATACACACCGGAATACGACCACAATACATGGCAAAAATATACAAGTATAAGAATACGAATACAAATACACCATCCTTGGGAAGGATATACAAGTATAAATACTTGGGAAGTATTAAGTTAAAATATATTGTTTTAACAATTATTCCAAAATTTAATAAATATAATTTAAGTTAAAATATTAATTATTTTAACAAATAATTATATAACTTGGAATAATATCGAAGATACGAAGAAACGTAATTCAAAGACATTAATACTAAGTCAAGGCACGACTCGCTCGTCTAATAGATCATAGTGCGTTGTAGGTAGTCGTGTTTACCGAAGAAGCTTGAGTTACAATGGTTGAAGACGCAAGAGTGTGAGTACATGACCCCCTTTTCTCTAACTGTTTTTGGTTTTATAACTTCGGGGTGAAGTACATGTTACAACTATTTACAAACATTTTGATTTGGTATGGTTAGCTAAAGAAGGGTACTACTTGATCATGTGAGTGGTGGGTGTCACACCCCGACCACGTAAAACAACAATTCGTGGTGAAAACGTCGGGGAGTGTTGTAACAGAATCATTGTTTCATAACACATGGAAATTGAATTTTTGTTTTATTGATTTAAAAGTTGATACAATGTCTTAACAAACCAAGAAACATAACATAATTAACTAGTCTTGCGTCTTTTAATGTCACTAAGGCCTAAGTCCGCCTAAGTGTGTTGGGATTGAACCCTAACAAAGGAACAGATAATGTAAAGCCAAAACCAGGTCACAACAGAGGATTCACAATAAACAGTAGTTTACACTTTGCTCTCCCCTTGAATGTGACTTATAACAACTGATGGTCTCTATCTGCTGCTCATAATCAACTGCTGCTGTCCTTTCAACTGCTGATGTAATCTTAAAGACTGCTAAAGATAAACTCTGTTGCTCTATCTACTGCTGTCTCTTAAGTGCTGCTGAAGACACAAACACTGCTCATTCAAGGACTGATCACCTTTGAAGAAAGCACTGATGTTGTTGATGAGCATCAGTGCTTAGGCTACAACAGTAGAACGTGAAGCAGTTGTTTCCTCATGTTTTGTATTTCATTTATTATCAGTTGTTAGACATCAGTAGTATGTGTAAGGACAGTAGATAAAGGTTGTTAGGTTGTTAGATGTCACTATCATGGTGACGTCAGCTGAGATACCTCAGTGGTTTGGTTTGCCTATAAATGTAACAGTGCCCTGTACTGTTACATTTGATTGACTGAGTGAGTTCTTCTCCTCTAGTCCAATCCTTTCATCTTGTGTGCAACCAACCTTGGGGTATCAGGCTGAGGGGGAGCTTAGTATGTAAGCATATCTGTAATCTTTTGCTTTGATTTGTAAATCATTCGACTCTATGAGAAGCAATCGTTTGTCATACTATGTTTTCCTTTGATTGTGTTTACAAAGTTTGATATTCATTTCCGCTGCACTTTACACGTTTTCATATTCTTTAATCGTTCAAATTATACAAACAAACACAATCATGAGAGCCTCAGATTCTAACAATTGGTATCAGAGCTCGGACAGTCAAATTCGATCTAACAATCAATTTGACATAACAGTTCAGCTCAAAATTCATTGATACTAAGGTTGGTTGTATTTTGTTGAAAAACATAGTATCGAGCAAATCATGTTCAAAATGGTTATTCAAAAGCTCTGTAAATCAACCAAGATGTCATATGACACGCAAATTTCATACAACAGGTGATTTCATGCATAATACACTCATGATTTCTAGATCTGAAAGTATATCTGTCAAATTATGAGATTATTTCTTATTTTCTAAATTGATTTCAACTGTTGTTATGTAAAGTGTGATGTCAAACTTTTAAATGCTAAAGTATGAACCTCAGATTAACAAAACACATGCTCATAAAAACATCTATGTTTTGTTAACATGAAAAGAGGGAAATTAAAACTTTAGATATCCAGATCTTATGTGTTGAAAACAGGTTGAGTTCTTAAAAAGGACAAAATCAACTATGTTAAAATACATTAAGAAAATTCACAAAAACTCCGAAGTGTGTTCATCTCAAAACTTCTGAAGTCAGAAGAAAAGAGTATAAACATAAAACACTGAAGAGTCAAAGTGTAGGGTAATAATGGCCATAAAGCAACGATGTGGATTCACCGGTTCAGAAAAGGGTTTTTGATTCTAGGGAATGAATTACACAGATAATCATGTTTGCAATCAACTGACAAAGAAAATGGTACCAAACAGTGGACAAAATATGATCAAAATTGTCAAAACCACTGACCATTTTCATAAAGCTTGAGTATGATATGATTATGTTTTCTATGGAAAATACACCAGATCCTTTTTTATACTGTTCTCAGAAATTCCTTTAACCATTTTTTTAAGGGGAGTTTCTCAAATAATCAGGATATATTATTCATTTTTTTTGGAATAATATATTTGGAACTTTTGCTTGTTTTTGTTGACAATAGTTTCAGTTCCTGACAGGATGTAATACCTTATTTTTGGTGGTATTATTGTCCTCGTGAATGGGTCAAAAGGAAATGGTATATGTGTTAAAATCATGTCATTACTCAGGTTTGTTCCTAAACTTTTATCAAAGGTTGATTGCAGACTGTGCTTGAATTACTAGGGTACTTATGTTTTAATTGAATATTAAACGAAAATGAGTTGCCTTAGTAAAAAGTTTTCATCATCTGGGGTACTAAACCACTGTCTTTCAAAATTGACATGTGGCAAAACCTTGAATGAAAATCCTCAAAACTGTTGCTGAAACACCTGTTCTTCAGAATTATACCATTTACTCTAACCGCTGTTTTGTGCTAACGTCTGATCTCTAAACACCGTCCACTGCTGAAAGTTAACCACTGATCCTTCATTTTCTTAAAAAGCACTGATGCTCAAAATTAGTGTCTTATCCACTGATATGCTATCTATTGATAGTTAAAATCATCCACTGCCCATAATTTTTTACCGTTGTAACCACTGATGCTTGATACGTCAGTGGCTCTGAAAACAACTGTTCTCCATACTTCATCCGCTTCATCAGTGTTTGACACGTGGTCAGTTTTTAGCCCTCAGATCTTAATAACCGCTGCCACATCAGCATTCATTTTTAAATAAAACCCTGCCCTAAACCCCAAACAGGGTTTTACACTATCGAATTGAATTCCAAAATTCTCTTCACATAGCAGTTTCCAACCTTTCTTCTCAAAACCTCCAAAATCATTCTCCGATTCTTCTTCATCAAAATGACGAAGTCAAAAGGAAAATCAAAATCAAAACCCACATCACCACCACCTTCGACTGAAGCCGCTCAAACGGCCGAAGAACCCATCGAAATACCATTCAAACAATCTCACAACTATCTGGGTTTATTCACAAAACCTACTGATAATCACACCTTTGACACCATCATTGAGTCGTTATCTGCATCAAAGTACAAAACTTTGTTAACAGCAAATGCTCCCATCTATCTGCAAACCCAGAGAGAGTTTTGGAAAAAAGGCGTCGCTTGAAAAACAAGACGGAAAAGTCATAGCCATTAACTCCTTGATACAGGGTAAAGCAGTTCAAATAACCCCACAGTCGATCTCCGAAGTCTTTAATCTCAATGATCAGAAAGGTAAACTCTCTTTTGAGAAAGCTGAGATGAAAACTGATTTCGTAAAAAGGGGATATGCAGAAGAATCAAAGGTAGATACCCTACAAAAGGGTTATTTTCCATCTGCACCCAGATTTTTATTTCACACACTCCTAATGTGTGCTTCTAATAAAACTACATCTTTTAACGAAATACCATTGAAAATTCAATGCCTGGGTTACGCTATTTTGAATAGTAAGGACTACAACTACTCCCAGGAGATTTTCAATGACATGGTGAAAAACGTTGAAAGTAAAGCATTTTTACTCTTTCCAAGATTTTTGAGTTACTATTTTGAACAAAAATTTGAAAAGGAAAGTTTAAATTTGCTAAAACAAGGTGTTCATTGTCAAATAAAAAGCTTAACAAAAGAAACATTTTCAAGGATGATGGCACCAATAAAAACAAAAGCAGGGGTACCTGAGCAGATTTTAGTGATTACAACTGCTTCTCAGGTATCAGCTGCTGAGCCCACTGCTCCAGGTGATCATAGCAGCACAACCACTGCTTTGAAACCCACACATGACATAACCAAAAAGACCAAAAAGAAAACATCCAGAAAACCCACCAAACCCAAAACAAAGGCAACTCTGGAAGATGAGATCCCAGAGGAAATGCCTGTGACAACACAGAAGTCACCACAAACCACTGCTGCTACTTCCTCACAGCAGTTGGAAGAAAGATCTCAACCCATGCCTAAAACTCCTCCTGCATCCTCACAAAAGGATCAGGTTGTAAGCACAGGGACACCACAATATGAAGCTCTGAATCCACTTGGATCCATCTTCCTCAGTCCTGATCCCAAGGACATGTCTCTTTCAACCCCCATCCCCTCACCAATAATAATGCCACAATCCATGCTATCTCTGTTGCATGCAGCTGCTATTGCACAGACACAAACCAGTTCCTCTCTATCACCTATCACTGAGAGTATACATCCACAAGTGACTGGGTCTGATGCTACTACTCCTGCTATCCTAGCAACAGTTGAGGAGGTTACACAGCAGGAGTTACAAGTAACTCTTGTCAGTAGTTCAAGTGGAGCAGCAACTACAAATGTTGGATCAACAGGTCTACATTTGGACAGTTGTTTCATCAGTCAGACTCCCTTGAAGGCAATTTCTTCCATAGCACCTCTGAAAATCACTAGTGAGACTATTTTGTCCACTAGTAACATTAAAGATTTATCAAGTGCTGAAGAGAGAAGTCCCCAGTACCAAGAACAAGGGGCATCAATGGGTGACTTTTGGGACTCAGTTCCTAAGTCAAACATTGATATAACCACTGCTGGTGGGGATTCAGATGATCCTACTATAGTAGGTGATGATTCAAAATATCAGGAATTGACGGACAGGGTTGACAAACTGGAAACCTCAGTTGCTGAAATAAAGGAGATGGTGCAAGAGATTTTGAAAGCTCAAAAAGCACAATCCACTGCTGCCCCACCACAATCTGCTGTTCCTGCTCAAGCACCTGCACAACAGGCATTTGCTGCAAATGAGCTTTGGAATATTTTTCAACCCATGCTTGAAGCACAGCAACTTATGGCTGACAAAAAGCATGCCATTCAAGTACAAATGCTGACCAACATGGTTGAATCAAGGTTCAAGGATACTCAAGCAGATATCAAGGCTATTAAGGCCAGTATCCAAATTGCCACTGGCAAGGCTCCTTCAACTTTACTATTCTTTGATGACCCCCTTGCAGATAATGCCAAAAAGGGGGAGATATTGAAGCAAATGAAGAAAAAGGGAATTGAACATGGCATTCATATTGAACCTGAAAAAGAAAAACAGGTCTCAAAACCTGTTAGCCAAACAGCTTATACAGCAGCAGTTACAAAAACTGCTGTCAGTAGCCAAACAGCTGCCATATCATCAACACACACCACTCTACCACACACCACTACAACTACTGCTCCACCACCATCATCTACAATCATACCTCCTGTCATAAAACAGAAGACAACAGATGTTACAACATCTGTTGTAATGACAACAGTGATTGAAGCACCAGTTGTTTCAACCACTGTCAGTCAATCACTGCCACAAACCACTGCTATCAAATCTACTACCACTGCTCCACCCAAAACATCATCTGCTCCTTCTTCATTAAAAAGGAGAAGGAATCTCATATCAGATGATGATTCACCACCACCATCACCAACATCAAAAATTACCTCACCATTTCCATCCCCTGCTCAAAAGCAGAAGACAACTGCTGACATATCAGCAGTTGTAATGACAACAGATGTTGAGACACCAGTTGTTTCAACAGCTGTTTGTCAGTCATCTTCCACTGTTCCCACCAGTCTTGCATCACAACCTCCTAAGCTTTACAAACGAAAAAGAGAAACAACTCAGGACACTGATGAAAAGTATGATCCTGTTGCTGCTAAGAATCCACTGGAATTAGAAGCTGTGAAAAATGAGATGAAACAATTTTACACTGAAGATGATCCTTCAAAAAGGAAATTTCCTTCTCTCATAGGTTTCATAATTCCAGAAGACATGGATGAATATCTTGAAATGAAAGTAAGACAAGCAAGGATAAGAGCCAAAATTGAATGCAAGAATCAAGGCAATGAAGCTATCTTGAAAAGAAGAGAAATCCTGCTAAACAAGGTTAAACAAATAAAAGAATATGCAAGTGATTTGAACAAGGAAATGTCAAGCATATCTCCTGAAGCAGATCAACGAAATGAATTGAGGAAGGAATATCTTGCATACATAATGAAAGAGAAGTTCTATCCAGCTGAAGAAACAGATTTCAAAGATTGGCCAATAATTGCATTAAAGCATGAGGCAAAAAGAATTGAAAAGATTAACAATGATCCAAGAAAGAAGAAGACAGCTCCAAATTGGAATAAATACAAGAAGCTCATAGCTGATCTTATTTCTGAATACAAGAGAAAGAAGCAGGAGTTGGTAGATGCAAGAGTGGATTCTGCAAGTGCCATAGCAAAATGGACCAAGCAGCAAACAGACGAAGCTTATGAAAGACTTAGGAAAAGGAGGGACACCCCTAAAAAGTCTAACTACAAAAAGCTGAAAGAACAGGTCAAGACCTTTGAAACACAGATCAGCACAGCAGAAGCCTTTGTTACAAGGTTGAGAAAAGAAAGGAAGGAAATGCTGACTGTTGAAAAGGAAAGGCTTGAAGAAGATGATCTGATTGAAGAAGCCACCAAGAAATTGGCTTCAGATAAAGAAGACCTAGCAAAACTACAAGCCCATACAAAAAGGGTCAAAGTAGTAAGCAAACCATCATCAGCAGATATCACAGACAGTGAGCTTGATCAACAACAGAAACAAGAGCTGCTTGACAAAGAAGTTGCAGAAGACATAGCTGCAGCAAACAAAGTCATAGAAGAAGCTTTTAAAAGAATGTCTGAAGTTCAAGATACTGCTTTACAGTTTTTCTCAAGGCCAAAAGCATCCAGCTCATCAGGAAATAAATCTCTCCCAAGAAACCCATTTGGTTTAAAAATACTCAAGTGGATGTCTGATCAAAAGACCCACGTATTGACCTTGTTCAGAACCAATGGAGAAGTGAGGCATATATCAAGGAATCAAGCACTAGGCCTGGGTGTTGAAGATCAACTAGATCTACTTGAGCTTACACTGTGCAGGGATGAAGATGACCAGAGTGCAAAGGAATTTGAAGCTGAATTCAAAGAACAAGCTAAGGCACTCTTGATGAGCAATAAAGGTCCTGAATAATGAAAGGTTTTGGCATTATCTGTTCCAGGGGGAGATTGTTGGGATTGAACCCTAACAAAGGAACAGATAATGTAAAGCCAAAACCAGGTCACAACAGAGGATTCACAATAAACAGTAGTTTACACTTTGCTCTCCCCTTGAATGTGACTTATAACAACTGATGGTCTCTATCTGCTGCTCATAATCAACTGCTGCTGTCCTTTCAACTGCTGATGTAATCTTAAAGACTGCTAAAGACAAACTCTGTTGCTCTATCTACTGCTGTCTCTTAAGTGCTGCTGAAGACACAAACACTGCTCATTCAAGGACTGATCACCTTTGAAGAAAGCACTGATGTTGTTGATGAGCATCAGTGCTTAGGCTACAACAGTAGAACGTGAAGCAGTTGTTTCCTCATGTTTTGTATTTCATTTATTATCAGTTGTTAGACATCAGTAGTATGTGTAAGGACAGTAGATAAAGGTTGTTAGGTTGTTAGATGTCACTATCATGGTGACGTCAGCTGAGATACCTCAGTGGTTTGGTTTGCCTATAAATGTAACAGTGCCCTGTACTGTTACATTTGATTGACTGAGTGAGTTCTTCTCCTCTAGTCCAATCCTTTCATTTTGTGTGCAACCAACCTTGGGGTATCAGGCTGAGGGGGAGCTTAGTATGTAAGCATATCTGTAATCTTTTGCTTTGATTTGTAAATCATTCGACTCTATGAGAAGCAATCGTTTGTCATACTATGTTTTCCTTTGATTGTGTTTACAAAGTTTGATATTCATTTCCGCTGCACTTTACACGTTTTCATATTCTTTAATCGTTCAAATTATACAAACAAACACAATCATGAGAGCCTCAGATTCTAACAAAGTGTATCTTGATCAATGCTATGCATCATTTCCAGAAACACATGTGAAAATAGGTACGTCAGCATAAAAATGCCTGTGAGATACATAAGTTTTATTGATTTAGGATTCATGACTTGTAAGTTTAAAGAAAATGTTTAACAAAAGTAGTCATGAACCTTGTAAAATGTTTTTGTTTTATAAATCATATAAAAATCAATAAGGAAACAGATGACATAAAAGAAATATGTATGGTTAAGTAAATAACCAAGTAAAAATGAATTTGTATAAAATGTGTTGTTTGTAAAACAATGTTTTGTAAAGATATGTTAATTGTGTAAAATTTAATATGTCAAAATTGAAATGGTTTAAATAACGCTACGATATGTAATATCATAAAAGCACTTATATATAGGAAGTACCAGCGGCGTATCCAGCATGCTTTTATCATATTACACACGTCTCGTTACTTAAATCACTTACCCAAACAAACTACCAATGTAAAAATGTTCATGTATAACTAAATGTAATGTTTAAACAAATGTTGAAATGTTATTGTGTAAACAAATGTAATGTAGAGTGAATAAAAAGCCTTTATTGATTAAAAGCATTTACTCGACCCTATAAGAAAGAAATGTACAAAACAATGCATTTGATAAATTATAATCAAAATTTATGTTTTGTAAAATAATGCATGCTTTACTGATACAAACATCTATGCGGTATTGTGAAAATGCATACATTCAAGCCTTGAGACTGTGGCGATAAACCCTTAAATAAATAAAAGGTTTATCTAAGTTATGTGCATCGAATTCGGTCATTCCATCCATCCAAACAAACCTAGGATTTTAGGAACGGGAGTTGTCAATACCTATGGTACCACTACATACTAACAAACGGCGTAGCTAATGTTAATGAATGTATTTTTGAGCCATTTAAACAAACCAAATATCATACCAAAATGTAAGCATGTTTTATGAACATAATGTACTAAGTATGCAACAAATGAACATACATAGCATGGAATGTAATGTAAAACAATGTACTAAGTATGCACTAAATGGACATACATAGCATAAAAGGAAATGTAAAACAATGTACTAAGTATGCACTAAATGGACATACATAGCAAAAACATAATGAAATCATGTACTAATAGTGTACTAATGAACATAGCAAGTATATGATATGAAAACATGGAAAGCACGAAAGTAACAAGTAGGCACATGTGTTTCACCCCAAAATGTTTGAAAAACAGTAAAAGAGGGGAACTATGTACTCACTTGAGGGTGCTTAGAAGTCTTGAATAACAACCAAGCAAAGCTAGAGGGATCACGGAATCAAACTGCACCTAATATAGGTAACTATGTAAATAAACGGACCTAATCGGAGGATCGGATAAAATGTGGTTTCTTAAACCAAATGAGTGTATGAACTCATGTGATATGGTTTAACAAAGCCTACATTCTAAAACGGAACCTATCCTAGGTGCTTACGAACCATTACGACCCGTTTAGGTAGCTTACGCTACTTTAACGCGTCGTTCGCGTAAAACGCGTTCGGACCGCCTAACTAGTCCTATGACAAGTAATATATGCCTTAACATGTCTAATATTGCTGCCTAATCAGTTTAGATATCAAAAATTATGTTACATATGCCTAAAATGAATTTTGGCGCAAAAAGGGCATTTTGGTCATTTACCTAAGGCATATAAACCACCTATCATACAACTAACTAAACGTAGTGACCATAAGGTATAACCTCGGAAGGTTATTCCCTATACAACTATGGTCACCTAATGTGTTTGGTCGGATCCTAATGATCGACCAAACGGGTCGGGGTTCGAAAGTCTAAGCGGTTGTTTAGACCGCTTACCTTACGACCATACATAAGCACTAAACCTAAAGTGACGAGCTAAACATGTTAAAACATGTTTAATGAATTTAGAAAACAGGTTTGGTATCAAAACAAACGGTTTTTGATACCTAAAAGAAGTTTGGTTACAAAATACGCAAGAATACGCATTTTGGCCGAAACTACGACTCGTCACTAAGCCTAGATAACGTGGTAATCAGTAGGTATAGTCACAAGAGACTAAAACCATCGTGATTACGCTCACGTTATGAAGTTCAAACGAACTTCATGTTGACCATAAACTGGTCAATGCAGAAAGTCAAACATAGTTTGACTTTCACGCTAAAACGCGTAAAAGAACGAAAGAGGACTTACAACGGGTCCAAGAATGGAAGCTTTGATCCGAATATTCTCAGGTATGAAGTGATAACACATCAAATTAGAGAACAAATTCAGATCAAAGGTGTGAGTTTGAGAGTGAAGTGGGTGGGGGTATTTATAGATTTCATAGAACCGTTAAGATCGTTTCTTGAAACCCGAGCTTTGATCTAGGCCGTACACTTGCACCCATTGTTTTCTAAAACCATGGGAGCCCCTAATATGAGTCCATAGTATCATAAAAACCATTAAATACCAGCCCATAGGGTGCAAAACCATGGGTTAAAACCATCAAAATCTCAAAAATGGACCAAGTTCAATGTATCTGCCAGAATTTTCAAAAATGGTCCATGCACTTGTAAAACTTGATTTTTTTGCACTTTTAAGCCCCGTCAACCCCATTTCAAGGCTCTAAAATAAATTTAAAGTATAGGGAACTTAAAATATGCTCAAAAACATCTCGGATGTCGGTTCATTTGGTCGTACGGTTGCGTTGTTCGGTTAATTACGACGGAAATCGTAATGAATGCAAAAACGATCCAAATTACGCGACGAATGGAATTTTATCATGCCAATCACTAAAATAAAATATTTAAATGATTACATAAATTTTTGGATGTCCGGATATATCCAGGATGTAAGATATGCGAGAAAATGCAAACTTATGCACTTTTGACGCTTTTAGTCTCTATTGATCAAATAAGTTTATTTTAGCATACCGAACCCATCAAAGCCTATTTCTAAGCTATGTAAAGGATATTTAGGGTATGTTTAACTTATGATCAAGTTCCAGAATGTTCGTTACAGTACGAATCGTCATACTTTCGCAGTTTGTCGAAATTAGTCCCTGTAAGCGAATAAACTTGATTTCGACACACCAAACCATCCAAAACTTATTTCTAAGTTATGTAAAGGTTATTTAAGGTATGTTAAGCCTATGTCACTATTCCGGAGTGTTTGTTTCATTAAACTGATTATATTTACGCATCAGATCGCGTATAATCTTCCAGAAAGCGATTTAAAGCTCGAAATCGAACAAGAATTGATATGTGCAAACGATACACACATTTATACAAATTCCAAGTATGAAATACAATATTTCATTGGTTTGGTATTCGTATGATGGTTGAAGTGACACGGGTGTCACAGTCTCCCCTAGTTTAGGAAATTTCGTCCTAAAATTTTATTTTAGAGGAAACTTGTGAAGACAATTGTGATGGTTTCGTTTTCGAATGAATCCCTCGAACCCTAAGTAAAACTCTGGGCCATGTTTGGATTCCTAGCGAAATTGTCAACCGTCAAAGTGAAGTCCTTGTAGTAACAAAACATGGAGTTTCGAACTACGAACAGAAGAATGTTCCTTATGAAGAATATCATAGGAAACTTGTGTGTGCTCGAAATCAGAGTCGGAGAGTGTAAGATAAAATGACATTGGTCAAGGTCGAGGACTTCTAGTAACTTAAATAACGCTACGTTCACAATGTAATAAGGAACACTTATATACAAGTATATAAAGCGTTATTGGTGCGTCCACCGTACCTTCATTACATTATTCACGTTTCGTTATTGTTGCCACTATAGGTTCTTACACATGATAAATCTTACTGGGGATCTGGTGCACTGAATTTCATAATTATGTACACGTCCATAATTACGTAATTCCTTGCATAGTCCGCACAGTGCATTTTATAATGTGTAGGGGAAAACCAAATGAACAGACTTGTGATGAGCGTGACTAGACCACTATAGGGTCCTTTTAATTAAATTGATAAATGATTTAAATAGACTACCAAGGAGTCTGTTCAGCCATATCATCACGTCATTCTTAACCAGATTCTGAATCAATCTTTTTGACTAGACCACTCAAAGGGTCTCTTTTTGAATCATGGAATGGTACTATAAGATCCAAGGGTCTTAACTATCACGTAGAAGCCCAATAAGGATTTAAGGTAGTACCTTTTTGAATATCCTACTATGAATCCCTCATATGAAGATATGGAAGATTCTACGAGGATTTGGATAACGAATATCCAGATTACTCAAAAACACAAAATGCATAAAAGAAAACACATGAACACATAATCATAAATTGTTTATCTTGATCTTCATTTTGTTACCATTTTGTTAATTTGTTTTGTTAATTGTGCACGTGTATTTAAAGCACACCAGGTATCCAATCCATGGATTTTGATTAGCACTTTAAACGTTTCAAGAATCTAACTATAAAGATAGGAAGATCTTAAAAAAGAAGATTCGATTTCGATTTTAAGGAATCGAAATGTTCGAATTAAGGCATACAAGGAATCCAATGAAGGACTCTGATTTGAACGATAATCATCCACAAGGATCTAATTGTGAAGGTAAGAAGATCCCATATGGATTTTGGGATTTGAAAAGCGGGAGGCGTTTCAAAACCTTGCACTAGACGTGCTTAAGTCGAAACATGAGGTAAAAATGCTCATGAAGTTGAGGTGCTAGATATGCCAAGGCGACATATGGAGCAGAATTTGGAGGTTAAGTCAATGTATGAGAAAAAAATGTTTTTGAAAACTATGCATGGGGTTCTTTTTGAAATAGGTTTAATGTTTTTGAAACCTTGCATAATACTTTTGAAATCTTAAAGTAGGTGTATTAGGTAAGTATATTTACAAAATGTTTTAAAATCATGCGAGATGAGATTTTGAAATTATGTATAAGGTTTTTGAAAACATGAATGATGCTTTTGAAATCATGCTCTTGATATATTAAGTAGATACACTGTGTTAAAAAATGTTTTCAAACTATATGGAACATTTTGAAATCATGAAGGTTGTTTTGAAAACTTATGCTATGCATGTTGTTATGAAAACCAGAATGTAATGGGTATGAGATTGAAAATACCCTCAGTTATCTAACCAAGGATTCAAAGGCACAGATGTGCAAAAAGCACGATTACTCATAATGTCACTTTATTTCCTGTAGTTCGTCTCTTAGAATGAAACGAGTACTTTAAATTTTCAAGGAAATCATGAGCAAACACAAGAAAGGGAGATTCATAAGAGTAGTTTTGTAAAGAACATATTTCCTTGATGTAGGTATCATAGGGAATGCCATACACACATGTAACTACACATGTATATCAGAATTGTGAACAACGATTTATTTATAAACAAAATCGATTGTTTCAGAGTTCAACAAAAGAAACAAAAGCAACAGATACAAGCTATTCAAAGTAGCAACATCTTATAATCAGCCAAATGCTCATCCGTGGGTCAGATTTGCATTAGCAAGCGTTGGGCATTTATTCACGAAATGACCCATCTCGCCACAGTTGTAGCACGATCCAGGTGGAAAGCGAGCTTGAGCAGGGTTGGCTTGGAGCTGAGCAGTAGCAAGATTTGCAACAGCTTTGTTTTGGATAGTGAAGCGACATATGTCAACCAAATGTCCCCATCGTCCACAATGGGTACATTTGAAACATGGTGTTTGATCTGGATGATGACAGTTGCATTGATTGCATAAGGGAGCAGTTCCCTTGTACCGCTTCTTGGCTGGTGGTGCTGTCACCTGGCTAGGTCCCGCTTGATTTGGTGCAACTGCTGCGGGTTTCTTTGAAGCTTTACGCTTCCTTGACCTTTTCGAAGGCTTGGCTTCTGCTTTTTTCGATGCTTCTTGGGTGGCTTCATTATTGAGACGAGACATGGCGACACCTAAATCCACAGACTTTAGGATTACTTCGCCTATTCGCTGGGCAAATTTGGCAGTTCGCTCGGACATTTGAGTGTTGCTGAGATGAAGAGACATTCTAGAAGAAATGAAAGGCATAGGAATAAACAAGTGAAATGTTATCGGATAATTAAAACAGAATGGTAATGCATAAAATTGCGATCATTTGTTTGTTACCTAAGGCAAACAAATGAGACGGTGACAAATCAAAGTAAACGGGTCATATTAATGTATCACTGAAGATATGCTTGCCTATAAGTGAACACTCACCCCAAGAGTTCCCAGGTAAGAGTGACTCGTCCGATACTGCGGATTTGTACGAACACTCTAGCCTTAGACAGAAAACTCAGAGTACAGGCATTCACCCTTCCAGTTTGCACGTGTTCACATTATAAGACCCAAACTTTG
The DNA here is from genome assembly GCA_030545235.1 of Helianthus tuberosus. Taxonomy (NCBI): domain Eukaryota; kingdom Viridiplantae; phylum Streptophyta; class Magnoliopsida; order Asterales; family Asteraceae; genus Helianthus; species Helianthus tuberosus. Next base: position 56,993,361 of record CM060445.1, on the reverse strand, counting down.
ACGAGATTTTGAAAACTTAGAGGGTTCAAAACCTAGTAATCAATCATCCTAGAACAGATGATTGGTTTTCGAAGCGGATTCGAAATTTGTGTTCTTGTTGTGGTTGTCGCCTAAGGATAGGTGACGGTATTGTTGTATGACTAAACGCAAGTAAACTCGCGTTAGGGTCCTAGGAAGGTTATAGACTAGGTCAAAGCATTGCTAATAACCTAATTCCCTATAACCATGAGCTCTGATACCAACTCTTCTGTCACACCATGACCACGTACAACAACAATTCATGGCGGAAACGTCGGGGAGTGTTGTAACAGAATCATTGTTTCATAACACATGGAAATTGAATTTTTGTTTTATTGATTTAAAAGTTGATACAATGTCTTAACAAACCAAGAAACATAACATAATTAACTAGTCTTGCGTCTTTTAATGTCACTAAGGCCCAAGTCCGCCTAAGTGTATCTTGATCAATGCTATGCATAAAAATGCCTGTGAGATACATAGGTTTTATTGATTTAGGATTCATGACTTGTAAGTTTAAAGAAAATGTTTAACAAAAGTAGTCATGAACCTTGTAAAATATTTTTGTTTTATAAATCATATAAAAATCGATATGGAAACAGATGATATAAAAGAAATATGTATGGTTAAGTAAATAACCAAGTAAAAATGAATTTGTATAAAATGTGTTGTTTGTAAAACAATGTTTTGTAAAGATATGTTAATTGTGTAAAATGTAATATGTCAAAATTGAAATGGTTTAAATAACGCTACGATATGTAATATCATAAAAGCACTTATATATAGGAAGTACCAGCGGCGTATCCACCATGCTTTTATCATATTACACACGTCTCGTTACTTAAATCACTTACCCAAACAAACTGCCAATATAAAAATGTTCATGTATAACTAAATGTAATGTTTAAACAAATGTTGAAATGTTATTGTGTAAACAAATGTAATGTAGAGTGAATAAAAAGCCTTTATTGATTAAAAGCATTTACTTGACCCTATAAGAAAGAAATGTACAAAACAATGTATTTGATAAATTATAATCAAAATTTATGTTTTGTAAAATAATGCATGCTTTACTGATACAAACATCTATGCAGTATTGTGAAAATGCATACATTCAAGCCTTGAGACTGTGGCGATAAACCCTTAAACAAATAAAAGGTTTATCTAAGTTATGTGCATCGAATTCGGTCATTCCATCCATCCAAACAAACCTAGGATTTTAGGAACGGGAGTTGTCAATTCCTATGGTACCACTACCTACTAACGAACGGCGTAGCTAATGTTAATGAATGTATTATTGAGCCATTTAAACAAACCAAATGTCATACCAAAATGTAAGCATGTTTTATGAACATAATGTACTAAGTATGCAACAAATGAACATACATAGCATGAAATGTAGGATCGTTTTGTGACCCAAACGAGTCGATCAGAAGAGTTCTAATCTATTTCAAAGGCGGAAACAATGAAATAGACTTGTAAAACAGCTTGATACACTTCTAAATGTCTTGCATATTGATTATAACAAGTTTACAGATCAGTAGACACGTCGGCAGCACTTCGGTACCGGAAACACGAAAAGTTACAAATTATTTCGTTTGAGGCCTATTTATAAAGTTGTGATTTCGTTTGAAAGTGGCAGTTGCCATTTCAAACGAAATAGCTCATGTTAATTTCGCTTGAAATGTCACTAGCCACTTTCAAGCGAAATTAGCTTAAACACACCCAAACCCTATCTTTCTCGTACAACGTGCCCTGATCTAACAATTCTAGTATAAGACTTGATACAAGACGAAGTCGACAGACGCATGCACTAACAGACTCCCCCTCAAATGTTGACGAGTCTTAAGTGTCGAGTCTTCACAATCTTCAGTCTTTATCAGTCTTCGGGCTCTTTCAAAGTATCTGACAATAAAAGTATCCTCAATCTTCTCTCTTCTACCTTTTATCTTTTACCAGAATCAAAAACTCGCTCTTGATCAGATTCAGGATCAACCACTGGCTCTAGTATTCTCAACTCTTCTCCTCCTCGAATGTTGATATACTAACAGACTCCCCCTTGAATTATGCTGGGATCGTAGTCTGGCTATCACAAGTTTCAAGATCATGACCTGTCTCACATCCTGCTCAGGTACTAGAAACGCAACCTGGCTCTCTCATAGCTATAACCTGCACATACTCTACCTCAAAGTAAATTTTACAAATTAACAATTTGACAAATTTATTCTTAGCTAACCACTATATAATCTCAGTTCAAAACATCAATTATTGATATAACAATTTAAATTTCTGATGACCACTTGTATGAATATCATTTTTCTAAACACGCACTCTCAAACCTGTTCATCATGTTTAGCACTCGGAATTTTGAAAATCAGCTTTTCAACATCAGTTGTCTAAAATCTTTTTGAAATTTTTCAAAGTTTATGCTAAAACACTCCGAAAATCTTTTTGGATTTTTGATATAAAATGAAATACAGTAAAGAAATATTTACAAACAATATTTTGTGAGTTTGTGTAAGAGGATCATATCAGTTTTTGAGACAAATCACCAACACCGTTAAGCTTCAAACATTTTAAGTTCTAAACGATTCACTTAGATTGTCAGTATACTGATCCACTTAAATTTTCACACAAAGTTCAACTGTTTCGAGATACGAGATTAATGTCTTAGAGCACTTAAACTTATTCGCGTGTCCCACCTCAGAATATACTCCCGTATCCAGATCCCAATATTCAGTCTTACAGGTGAGTATACCTAGATGATATCTGTAAGGGGTTAAATGCGAGGGCCGTGAGAGCTCATGTCAGAACTTCCGTTCAGCAAAGAGATGACGGCTTCGACTTTAGGTGTGTCCCCTTTAGAGGATCTTTTGTTTCAACAGCACATGATTAGCATTTTGCAATGTTTCATCATTTTTTATGCTGAGGGTGGTGCTATATTTCAAGCGAGCAGAAAGTATTATACGGGGACTAGGCCATTGCTTCCGCAAAATCAGAAGTCCCGGGATAATACCCCAGATATCACTCAGTATAAAGACCTAGTATCTCAGAAAGAGGGACCTTTCAAACAGGATTTCGGGGGTTACCCATATATCCGAGAGATGTTCCCCACGATATAAGCAAGTTTCAAATTTAGGTTTATATCTCGTCACAATCTACTAAATGTGTAAAAACCTACTGGCATATCATCAGTGAGACTGTTTATCACATTTTACTTTCTATTTCTTTAGCATGCTGTGATTGTCCACTGATGTACTATCATTTCCTCCTTTATACAACAAAAACTCAATTTTTGATTTTATCATGTTTTTGACTTTTTCAAATTTTCTCAAATGTTTTTGGATTTTCTAAAAAATTCTTACTCCCCCTAAAATGCAAAATCATTTAAAGAAATTTGAAAACAAACTGTACAAGAAACATGACAACTGTTATCAAATCGCTTCAATTCGCCATCCACTAGGCATAAAAAATCAGAACTCCCCCTCACAACAAACTATTTTCCCATTATGATTTCAAAACACTTAAGTTTGTTTTAATCAAATGGTTTTTTCGGAAAATAAGTTTTGTTGATTTTACCACTTGTAAGATTGGGGTTATCATCACTTTGTTTTCAAATCAAATACCATTTGTAGGAAATCAAGTACAACTTAATGTCCCCGATTTACCACTTGTAAGTGAAAACCTTATCCAACTACTTATAGGTTCACTCATCAAACACAACCATTAGTAAAATCAAAATATAACAACATCAAGACAAACTACCACTTGTAGATTTACCAACCAAACTTTTTCAAGAATAATGCCGATTCCTGCTCCACGATTACCAACTTGGAAGCTCCGGCAAGTCAGAATTTTAGTTTGAAAATGCTGTCACCCAAGCCTGACCAGCCTTGGGTGATTTTGGTACACATCTATCCCACCAACGTTTTGATTGATAAAATTATTTTGCACCTTTCACTTTCCCATCAACCATTTTTCCAAATATATGTTTAACTTTCCCATTGAAAGCCTTTTCAACATCAAATTATTCTTTACCAGAGAAGAATTGATATGAAATCTCAAACCTACCTTTTGATTTCAGATTTTCTGCCCGCAATGGCGGAAAATTTTCATCGTTCAACTCAGGAACGGAATTCACATTCTTTTTCTCAACAGATGACTCCTCTGATTTTATGGAATCAGATTCATTGTCAGAACTACTTTCAGACTTAACAACCCATTTCTGCTTGTTCAAATCAACTTTTCTTTTGTAAAAATGTTGTGAAACATCACCAGTTTCGAAAGTTGAATTTTCAAACACTTTAGATTTCTCAGTTGGTTGTTTCTTTTCATCAACAAATTTCTTTCTCAATTCAAAGTTAGAAGAAACTCCCTGTTTTGTATAATTGGAATCAGAACAATTCCAAGTTATGTGTCCAACTTTGTGACATTTAAAACACGTTCTTCATTCCACTCTTTTCTCAGTTCTCATCATCATATTCTTTTTCTTCTCAGCAAGAAACTCCTGGTTTGATTGTTTCTAGAAAGGTTTCTTCTGTTCTTCTTTTGAACTTCCAGCTGCAACAAATTTTGTTTTTGATTTATAATTTTTCTTATTTTCATAATTTTCTGAAGAACTAAAACCAAGACCTTTCTTTTTGAAATTACCGTTATGGTTTGGTTTCTTTTGAAAACCAGAACCAGAACCGTAACCCTTTTTCTTTTTGTTCAATCTCTGTTGAACTCTTGAAGTGTACTTTTTAGATTTTTCAGAAATATTTAAATCTGTTATTTCAGAAATATTAATTTCTGTCAATTTGAAAACCTGTTTGATCATTTGAATTTTGACTCTTCTTCTTGGAAATTCCTCATCAGAATATAATTTGTCCGAATCATTCAAAGTATATGCCACCTTGATTGTTTCATCATTCAAATTAGATTTTGATAACAGGAATTCTTTATTATAAACCCGTTTAACCGGTGAACTCGGACTCTTTTCTGATGAACTTGGACTTTCAGACTTAGACTCCGACTTTGACTCTTCATCCATATCCAACACCTGATCGACCACTTTCTTTAACAACTCAGACTTATGATCAGTGTCAGACACTGTGAATGTGACATCAATATTGACTGGTAATTTATCAATGATTTCAGACTTTAACTTGATGTTGAGAGCCTTATTTAAACCTTCCTCATTTGGTTTTCTGGGAGAATAACTTTCAAAGATCGGGGGCGGACACTTATTATACTTAGCACTTTGTTTCTTACCAGCATCCGTTTCTTCTTTCTTTTGTTCTTGAAAAGCTTCAAGACCTGCAACAGTAGCATAAACTCGATCAATCAAATAATCACAAGTTGTATAACTCAACAACAATCTTTTGATTCTTTCACTTTCTATCTTTTCGAGTTCCAACTCCTGCTTCAGTTTTGCACAGTCTTCAATGTACTCATTGATGACCTTCTGCTTTGACATTAATGTAGAACTCATCTTTGTCATAGCAACCTCAATTTCTGAATTTTTCTTTTTCAGACCATTTACTGTTCTGTTCAGCACATCGTATGATTCTTTCACATAATTCACATCAGACAACAAATTCTCTTTCAATTCTTCCAATTCACTAATCTTCTTGTCTTTCTCCTCACAATCTTTGCAAGACTCCTCACATTTCAAACAAGGTTTAATGACTTCAACTATCTTTTCAACCTCAACAATCTTTTCAACTTCAACAATCTTTTCTACCTCAACGATTTTCTCAATTTCAACGAGTTTTTTAACTTCGACTATTTTTTCAACTTCAATAATTTTTTCGACAACCTTTTCAAACATCAATTTTTCATCTACTTTCACTTTTATCTCACTTCCTTCTTCTTCAATTTTCTTTGTTGAACTTTCTTCAACTCCAGTTTTCTCAGCTTCCAGTTTTTCATTTTCTTCAGCAATTCTTTGTATCTCTAATTCTTTCTTCAGACGAGCCGCTCGTTTTTCTTTCAACACTTCAATTTTATCTGCAAAAAACAAAATTAAAACTAAATGAGTCTAAACTTTTTCTTGCATTATTAATGTAATCTTCTTCGTCATCAGTATCATCATCACTTTCTGATGATCTAAAGATCTTTGTTCTTTTTACCTCTTGTTCTTCCAAGATTCTAGCAACAAGACCTGAACCAGGTGGAATGTATTTATCCCAACTAAATCCCTCTGCAACAAATTCATCATCTTGATCAATTATCCCAAAACAAGCTCTTTTCTCTTCAATGGTACGTGCATGAGCAGTTTGTGGTTGTTGAGCAATCTGATGAAAAATTGACTTTTGATAATAATTGTTCTTTCCAGACTGATCTTGTCTTCCATTTGCTTCTTTATTTTTGCACTCCCGCTTAAAATGTCCTTTTTCTTTGCAACGAAAACAAGTGACCTTTGATTTGTCAAATCCTATCAGAGATGCACTCATTTCTCGAAAATCATCTCTTCCTGTAACTTGTGTAAAATTTTCTGCTCTTCTAACTGCACTAGCCAAACACCATTTGATATCCATCAATACAAGTTCCTCCGCATCAATTTGGTCATAATCCTCTTTGGTAAGCATCAGATTACCAATTCTGCCTGCAATCAAGCTTTCATATGATTCCAACATAGTAACGAGTGATGCCATGTGTTGCTTAGCTATTTCCGGTGAAAGATTTTGACCATTTGAATGTTCAAGGTAACATTGCACTGCAGATTTGTAGAATTCTTTTGTTGAGGACTTGGTGTTGTAAAATTTGGATCAAAACTTGAATATGAAGACGAAGATCCACCACTTTGAGTCACAGTACTTCCCTTTGTTCCGGAAGAACTATTAGCACTGAAACCAGTCTGAATCTTTGGACTTGGAGTAACTTCAAATTTGTTTTCTCTGTAGTATAAACTCACATCTTGTTGAACATTTGGATTAGACATAATAGCAGTTTTCTGAATATCCAACTCATGCTCTTCAATCTTCTGAATAAACTGTGCCAGATTCATATTTTCAGATTTTCGCATGTGTTTTATGATAAACAAATAAGTTCCCAATTTTTGCTGTGGTAATGCATCGGCTAGCTTATCAACCCATTCTTCATCATCTTTCTTTATATCTAATCTTCCCATTTCCAAAACCAAATGACAATATCTATCAATGATCTTTTTTGTTGTTTCACCTTCCAAGGCTACAAACATATCAAATGATTTCTTCAGTAAAGCTCTTTTGTTCTTGATCATATCTTCACTTCCTTTAAACTTTTGAATCAACGCATTCCAAATTGACCTAGCAGTACCCTCATGTTGGAGTAAAACAAAGATATCTTCTTTAATTGCTTGTTGAAGAATACTGATCATCATTTTCTCACTTGTATATTTCAATTTACCATTCTCTGAAAAGTCGCAAAATGCTTTTTCAAGCCCACGTTCATTTTTCGGTTTCTCGTAATCTTTTTCTAATGAACACCATGCGTCAAACTTATAAGCTTGCACCCAATTCTCAAATCGATTCTGCCATCCTTTAAAATCTTCAATGTACATCAGCTTTGGCGGTTTTTGATGAGTTCCCGTTTCATTCTCACTGTACAATGTTTCAGCAGCTGTAACTGGTGCAACTGGTGTAGCAAAAGCATTGTAAAATTCCTCTTCCATGTTCAGGCAAAATTTTTCACAAAAACTCAACTCTCAAACTCAGTTTCACACAAAATACCAACTCAAACGCAATTAACTCTCAAACAAAAACACTCTTGAAGCGGAATACCCCTTTGATGCGAAATATCACTTTCAAACGAGATACTTTTCACACGGAATACCTGATTTCGTGTGAACCAGAAGAAATTTCAAACGGAATCACAATTTGGAGCGAAATTAACTAATTTCGTGTGGAATATCTCAAACGGATTTATACTTTGAAGCGGAATCAGGTACATTCAAGCAAAATCAGATGTACTTTTCAAGCAGAATAGAAAATTCAAGCGGAATCAAGTGCTAATTTCGTGTGAAATGCTGCTGACATCATCTTTTTCGATCTGATTTTCAAACGAAATTATGTATTTTACCAATTTTAGACTGAATTAAGGTCCAAAACTCTCAAGAATTCATTAAAACACTGTTTCGCATGTCATGTGTGGAATTCAGACCATTGTGACCGTAAAAACTTGTGAATTTTATAAACGAAGGTGTAGAAGACAGATTTTAAGGCTGTTTTGGCAAGAACTCTTCCTCCTGAGCTCTGATACCACTTGTAGGATCATTTTGTGACCCAAACGAGTCGATCAGAAGAGTTCTAATCTATTTCAAAGGCGGAAACAATGAAATAGACTTGTAAAACAGCTTGATACACTTCTAAAGGTCTTGTATATTGATTATAACAAGTTTACAGATCAGTAGACACGTTGGCAGCACTTCGGTACCGGAAACACGAAAAGTTACAAATGATTTCGTTTGAGGCCTATTTATAAAGTTGTGATTTCGTTTGAAAGTGGCAGTTGCCATTTCAAACGAAATAGCTCATGTTAATTTCGCTTGAAATGTCACTAGCCACTTTCGAGCGGAATTAGCTTAAACACACCCAAACCCTATCTTTCTCATACAACGTGCCCTGATCTAACAATTCTAGTATAAGACTTGATACAAGACGAAGTCGCCAGACGCATGCACTAACATGAAATGTAATGTAAAACAATGTACTAGGTATGCACTAAATGGACATACATAGCATAAAAGGAAATGTAAAACAATGTACTAAGTATGCACTAAATGGACATACATAGCCAAAACATAATGAAATCATGTACTAATAGTGTACTAATGAACATAGCAAGTATATGATATGAAAACATGGAAAGCACGAAAGTAACAAGTAGGCACATGTGTTTCACCCCAAAACGTTTGAAAAATAGTAAAAGAGGGGAACTATGTACTCACTTGAGGGTGCTTAGAAGTCTTGAATAACAACCAAGCAAAGCTAGAGGGATCACGGAATCAAACAGCACCTAATATAGGTAACTATGTAAATAAACGGACCTAATCAGAGGATCGGATAAAATGTGGTTTCGTAAACCAAATGGGTGTATGAACTCATATGATATGGTGTAACAAAGCCTACATTCTAAAACGGAACCTATCCTAAGTGCTTACGACCCATTACGACCCGTTTAGGTAGCTTATGCTACTTTAACGCGTCGTTCGCGTAAAACGCACTCGGACCGCCTAACTAGTCCTATGACAAGTAATATATGCCTTAACATGTCTAATATTGCTGCCTAATCAGTTTAGATGTCAAAAATTATGTTACATATGCCTAAAATGAATTTTGGCGCAAAAAGGGCATTTTGGTCATTTACCTAAGGCATATAAACCACCAATCATACAACTAACTAAATGTAGTGACCATAAGGTATAACCTCGGAAGGTTATTCCCTATACAACTATGGTCACCTAATGTGTTTGGTCGGATCCTAATGATCGACCAAACGGGTCGGGTACGAAAGTCTAAGCGGTTGTTTAGACCGCTTACCTTACGACCCTACATAAGCACTAAACCTAAAGTGACGAGCTAAACATGTTAAAACATGTTTAACGAATTTAGAAAACAGGTTTGGTAACAAAACAAATGGTTTTTGATACCTAAAAGTAGTTTGGTTACAAAATACGCAAGAATACGCATTTTGGCCGAAACTACGACTCGTCACTAAGCCTAGATAACGTGGTAATCAGTAGGTATAGTCACAAGAGACTAAAACCATCGTGATTACGCTCACGTTATGAAGTTCAAACGAACTTCATGTTGACCATAAACTGGTCAATGCAGAAAGTCAAACATAGTTTGACTTTCACGCTAAAAACGCGTAAAAGAACGAAAGAGGACTTACAACGGGTCCAAGAATGGAAGCTTTGATCCGAATATTCTCAGGTATGAAGTGATAACACATCAACTTAGAGAACAAATTCAGATCAAAGGTGTGAGTGTGATAGTGAAGTGGGTGGGGGTATTTATAGATTTCATAGAACCGTTAAGATCATTTCTTGAAACCCGAGCTTTGATCTAGGCCGTACACTTGCACCCATTGTTTTCTAAAACCATGGGAGCCCCTAATATGAGTCCATAGTATCATAAAAACCATTAAATATCAGCCCATAGGGTGCAAAACCATGGGTTAAAACCATCAAAATCTAAAAAATGGACCAAGTTCAATGTATCTGCCAGAAATTTCAAAAATGGTCCCTGCACTTGTAAAACTTGATTTTTTTGCACTTTTAAGCCCCGTTAACCCCATTTCAAGGATCTAAAATAAAGTTAAAGTATAGGGAACTTACAATATGCCCAAAAACATCTCGGATGTCGGTTCGTTTGGTCGTACGGTTGCGTAGTTCGGTTAATTACGACGGAAATCGTAATGAACGCAAAAACGATCCAAATTACGCGACGAATGGAATTTTATCATGCCAATCACTAAAATAAAATATTTTAAGGATTACATAAATTTTTGGATGTCCGGATATATTCAGGACGTAAGATATGCGCGAAAATGCAAACTTATACACTTTTGACGCTTTTAGTCTCTATTGATCAAATAAGTTTATTTTAGCATACCGAAACCCTCAAAGCCTATTTCTAAGCTATGTAAATGATATTTAGGGTATGTTTAACTTATGATCAAGTTCCGGAATGTTCGTTACAGTACGAATCGGCGTACTTTCGCAGTTTGTCGAAATTAGTCCCTTTAAGTGAATAAACTTGATTTCGACACACCAAACCATCCAAAACTTATTTCTAAGTTATGTAAAGGTTATTTAAGGTATGTTAAGCCTATGTCACTATTACGGAGTGTTTGTTGCATTAAACTGATTATATTTACGCATCAGATCGCGTATAATCTTCCAGAAAGCGATTTAAAGCTCGAAATCGAACAAGAATTGATATGTGCAAACGATACACACATTTATACAAATTACAAGTATGAAATACAATATTTAATTGGTTTGGTATTTGTATGATGGTTGAAGTGACACGGGTGTTACAGTCTCCCCTACTTTAGGAAATTTCGTCCCGAAATTTAATTTTATAGGAAACTTGTGAAGACAACTGTGATGGTTTCGTTTTAGAATGAATCCCTCGAACCCTAAGTAAAACTCTGGGCCATGTTTGGATTCTTAGCGAAATTGTCAACCGTCAAAGTGAAGTTCTTGTAGTAACAAAACATGGAGTTTCGAACTACGAACAGAAGAATGTTCCTTATGAAGACTATCATAGGAAACTTGTGTGTGCTCGAAATCAGAGTCGGAGAGTGTAAGATAAAATGACATTGGTCAAGGTCCAGGATTTCTAGTAACTTAAATAACGCTACGTTCACAATGTAATAAGGAACACTTATACACAAGTATATAAAGCGTTATTGGTGCGTCCAGCGTACCTTCATTACATTGTTCACATTTCGTTATTGTTGCCACTATAGGTTCTTACACATGATAAATCTTACTGGGGATCTGGTGCACTGAATTTCATAATTATGTACACGTCCATAATTACGAGATTGAAAATACCCTCAGTTATCTAACCAAGAATGATGCTTCTGAAATCATGCACTTGATATATTAAGTAGATATACTGTGTTAAAAAATGTTTTCAAACTATATGGAACATTTTGAAATCATGAAGGTTGTTTTGAAAACTTATGCTATGCATGTTGTTATGAAAATCAGAATGTAATGGGTATGAGATTGAAAATACCATCAGTTATCTAACCAAGGATTCAAAGGCACAGATGTGCAAAAAGCACGATTACTCATAATGTCACTTTATTTCCTGTAGTTCGTCTCTTAGAATGAAACGAGTACTTAAAATTTTCAAAGAAATCATGAGCAAATACAAGAATGGGAGATTCATAAGAGTAGTTTTGTAAAGAACATATTTCCTTGATGTAGGTATCATAGGGAATGCCATACACACATGTAACTACACTTGTATATCATAATTGTGAACAATGATTTATTTATAAACAAAACCGATTGTTTCAGAGTTCAACAAAAGAAACAAAAGCAACAGATACAAGCTATTCAAAGTAGCAACATCTTATAATCAGCCAAATGCTCATCCGTGGGTCAGATTTGCATTAGCAAGCTTTGGGCATTTATTCACGAAATGACCCATCTCGCCACAGTTGTAGCACGATCCAGGTGGAAAGCGAGCTTGAGCAGGGTTGGCTTGGAGCTGAGCAGTAGCAAGATTTGCAACAACTTTGTTTTGGATAGTGAAGCGACATATGTCAACCAAATGTCCCCATCGTCCACGATGGGTACATTTGAAACATGGTGTTTGATCTGGATGATGACAGTTGCATTGATTGCATAAGGGAGCAGTTCCCTTGTACCGCTTCTTGGCTGGTGGTGCTGTCACCTGGCTAGGTCCCGCTTGATTTGGTGCAACTGCTGCGGGTTTCTTTGAAGCTTTACGCTTCCTTGACCTTTTCAAAGGCTTGGCTTCTGCTTCTTCCGATGTTTCTTGGGTGGCTTCATTATTGAGACGAGACATGGCGACACCTAAATCCACAGACTTTAGGATTACTTCGCCTATTCGCTTGGCAAATTTGGCAGTTCGCTCGGACATTTGAGTGTTGCTGAGATGAAGAGACATTCTAGAAGAAATGAAAGGCATAGGAAGAAACAAGTGAAATGTTATCGGATAATTAAAACATAATGGTAATGCATAAAATTGCGATCATTTGTTTGTTACCTAAGGCAAACAAATGAGACGGTGACAAATCAAAGTAAACGGGTCATATTAATGTATCACTGAAGACATGCTTGCCTATAAGTGAAAACTCACCCCAAGAGTTCCCAGGTAAGAGTGACTCGTCCGATACTGCGGATTTGTACGAACACTCTAGCCTTAGACAGAAAACTTAGAGTACATGCATTCACCTTTCCAGTTTGCACGTGTTCACATTATAAGACCCAACCTTTGACGAGATTTTGAAAACTTAGAGGGTTCAAAACCTAGTAATCAATCATCCTAGAACAGATGATTGGTTTTCGAAGCGGATTCGAAATTTGTGTTCTTGTTGTGGTTGTCGCCTAAGGATAGGTGACGGTATTGTTGTATGACTAAACGTAAGTAAACTCGCGTTAGGGTCCTAGGAAGGTTATAGACTAGGTTAAAGCATTGCTAATAACCTAATTCCCTATAACCATGAGCTCTGATACCAACTCTTCTGTCACACCACGACCACGTAAAACAACAATTCGTGGCGGAAACGGCGGGGAGTGTTGTAACAGAATCATTGTTTCATAACACATGGAAATTGAATTTTTGTTTTATTGATTTAGAAGTTGATACAATGTCTTAACAAACCAAGAAATATAACATAATTAACTAGTCTTGCGTCTTTTAATGTCACTAAGGCCCAAGTCCGCCTAAGTGTATCTTGATCAATGCTATGCATCATTTCCTGAAACACATGTGAAAATAGGTACGTCAGCATAAAAATGCCTGTGAGATACGTAGGTTTTATTGATTTAGGATTCATGACATGTAAGTTTAAAGAAAATGTTTAACAAAAGTAGTCATGAACCTTGTAAAATATTTTTGTTTTATAAATCATATAAAAATCGAATAGGAAACAGATGATATAAAAGAAATATGTATGGTTAAGTAAATAACCATGTAAAAATGAATTTGTATAAAATGTGTTGTTTGTAAAACAATGTTTTGTAAAGATATGTTAATTGTGTAAAATGTAATATGTCAAAATTGAAATGGTTTAAATAACGCTACGATATGTAATATCATAAAAGCACTTATATATAGGAAGTACCAGCGGCGTATCCACCATGCTTTTATCATATTACACACGTCTCGTTACTTAAATCACTTACCCAAACAAATTACCAATATAAAAATGTTCATGTATAACTAAATGTAATGTTTAAACAAATGTTGAAATGTTATTGTGTAAACAAATGTAATGTAGAGTGAATAAAAAGCCTTTATTGATTAAAAGCATTTACTCGACCCTATAAGAAAGAAATGTACAAAACAATGTATTTGAAAATTATAATCAAAATTTATGTTTTGAAAAATAATGCATGCTTTACTGATACAAACATCTATGCGGTATTGTGAAAATGCATACATTCAAGCCTTGAGACTGTGGCGATAAACCCTTAAACAACTAAAAGGTTTATCTAAGTTATGTGCATCGAATTCGGTCATTCCATCCATCCAAACAAACCTAGGATTTTAGGAACGGGAGTTGTCAATTCCTATGGTACCACTACCTACTAACGAACGGCGTAGCTAATGTTAATGAATGTATTTTTGAGCCATTTAAACAAACCAAATGGCATACCAAAATGTAAGCATGTTTTATGAACATAATGTACTAAGTATGCAACAAATGAACATACATAGCATGAAATGTAGGATCGTTTTGTGACCCAAACGAGTCGATCAGAAGAGTTCTAATCTATTTCAAAGGCGGAAACAATGAAATAGACTTGTAAAACAGCTTGATACACTTCTAAATGTCTTGTATATTGATTATAACAAGTTTACAGATCAGTAGACACGTCGGCAGCACTTCGGTACCAGAAACACGAAAAGTTACAAATTATTTCGTTTGAGGCCTATTTATAAAGTTGTTATTTCGTTTGAAAGTGGCAGTTGCCATTTCAAACGAAATAGCTCATGTTAATTTCGCTTGAAATGTCACTAGCCACTTTCAAGCGGAATTAGCTTAAACACACCCAAACCCTATCTTCCTCGTACAACGTGCCTTGATCTAACAATTCTAGTATAAGACTTGATACAAGACGAAGTCGACAGACGCATGCACTAACAGACTCCCCCTCGAATGTTGACGAGTCTTAAGTGTCGAGTCTTCACAATCTTCAGTCTTTATCAGTCTTCGGGCTCTTTCAAAGTATCTGACAGTAAAAGTATCCTCAATCTTCTCTCTTCTACCTTTTATCTTTTACCAGAATCAGAAACTGGCTCTTGATCAGATTCAGGATCAACCACTGGCTCTAGTATTCTCAACTCTTCTCCTCCTCGAATGTTGATATACTAACAGACTCCCCCTTGAATTATGCTGGGATCGTAGTCTGGCTATCACAAGTTTCAAGATCATGACCTGTCTCACATCCTGCTCAGGTACTAGAAACGCAACCTGGCTCTATCATAGCTATAACCTACACATACTCTACATCCTGCTCAGGTACTAGAAACGCAACCTGGCTCATCATGTTTAGCACTCGTAATTTTGAAAATCAGCTTTTCAACATCAGTTGTCTAAAATCTTTTTGAAATTTTTCAAAGTTTATTCTAAAACACTCCGAAAATCTTTTTGGATTTTTGATATAAAATGAAATACAGTAAAGAAATATTTACAAACAATATTTTGTGAGTTTGTGTAAGAGGATCATATCAGTTTTTGAGACAAATCACCAACACCATTAAGCTTCAAACATTTTAAGTTCTAAACGATTCACTTAGATTGTCAGCATACTGATCCACTTAAATTTTCACACAAAGTTCAACTGTTTCGAGATACGAGATTAATGTCTTATAGCACTTAAACTTATTCGCGTGACCCACCTCAGAATATACTCCCGTATCCAGATCCCAATATTCAGTCTTACAGGTGAGTATACCTAGATGATATCTGTAAGGGGTTAAATGCGAGGGCCGTGAGAGCTCAGGTCAGAACTTCCGTTCAGCAAAGAGATGACGGCTTCGACTTTAGGTGTGTCCCCTTTAGAGGATCTTTTGTTTCAACAACACATGATTAGCATTTTGCAATGTTTCATCATTTTTTATGCTAAGGGTGGTGCTATATTTCAAGCGAGCAGAAAGTATTATACGGGGATTAGGCCATTGCTTCCGCAAAATCAGAAGTCCCGGGATAATACCCCAGATATCACTGAGTATAAAGACCTAGTATCTCAGAAAGAGGGACCTTTCAAACAAGATTTCGGGGGTTACCCATATATCCGAGAGATGTTCCCCACGATATAAGCAAGTTTGAAATTTAGGTTTATATCTCGTCACAATCTACTAAATGTGTAAAAACCTACTGGCATATCATCAGTGAGACCGTTTATCACATTTTACTTTCCATTTCTTTAGCATGCTGTGATTGTCCACTAATGTACTATCATTTCCTCCTTTATACAACAAAAACTCAATTTTTGATTTTATCATGTTTTTGACTTTTTCAAATTTTCTCAAATGTTTTTGGATTTTCTGAAAAATTCGTACTCCCCCTAAAATGCAAAATCATTCAAAGAAATTTGAAAACAAATTGTACAAGAAACATGACAACTGTTATCAAATCGCTTCAATTCGCCATCCACTAGGCATAAACAATCAGAACTCCCCCTCACAACAAACTATTTTCCCATTATGATTTCAAAACACTTAAGTTTGTTTTAATCAAATGGTTTTTCCGGAAAATAAGTTTTGTTGATTTTACCACTTGTAAGATTGTGGTTCTCATCACTTTGTTTTAAAATCAAATACCATTTGTAGGAAATCAAGTTCAACTTAATGTCCCTGATTTACCACTTGTAAGTGAAAACCTTATCCAACCACTTATAGGTTCACTCATCAAACACAACCATTAGTAAAATCAAAATATAACAACATCAAGACAAACTACCACTTGTAGATTTACTAACCAAACTTTTTCAAGAATAATGCCGATTCCTGCTCCACGATTACCAACTTGGAAGCTCCGGCAAGTCAGAATTTTAGTTTGAAAATGCTGTCACCCAAGCCTGACCAGCCTTGGGTGATTTTGGTACACATCTATCCCACCAACGTTTTGATTGATAAAATTATTTTGCACCTTTCACTTTCCCATCAACCATTTTTCCAAATATATGTTTAACTTTCCCATTGAAAGCCTTTTCAACATCAAATTCTTCTTTACCAGAGAAGAATTGATCTGAAATCTCAAACCTACCTTTTGATTTCAGATTTTCTGCCCGCAATGGCGGAAAATTTTCATCGTTCAACTCAGGAACGAAATTCATATTCTTTTTCTCAACAGATGACTCCTCTGATTTTATGGAATCAGATTCATTGTCAGAACTACTTTCAGACTTAACAACCCATTTCTGCTTCTTCAAATCAACTTTTCTTTTGTAAAAATGTTGTGAAACATCACCAGTTTCGAAAGTTGAATTTTCAAACACTTTAGATTTCTCAGTTGGTTGTTTCTTTTCATCAACAAATTTCTTTCTCAATTCAAAGTTAGAAGAAACTCCCTGTTTTGTATAATTGGAATCAGAACAATTCCAAGCTATGTGTCCAACTTTGTGACATTTAAAACACGTTCTTCGTTCCACTCTTTTCTCAGTTCTCATCATCATATTCTTTTTCTTCTCAGCAAGAAACTCCTGGTTTGATTGTTTCCAGAAAGGTTTCTTCTGTTCTTCTTTGAACTTCCACCTGCAACAAATTTTGTTTTTGATTTATAATTTTTCTTATTTTTATAATTTTCTGAAGAACTAAAACCAAGACCTTTCTTTTTGAAATTACCGTTATGGTTTGGTTTCTTTTGAAAACCAGAACCAGAACCGTAACCCTTTTTCTTTTTGTTCAATCACTGTTGAACTCTTGAAGTGTACTTTTTAGATTTTTCAGAAAGATTTAAATCTGTTATTTCAGAAATATTAATTTCTGTCAATTTGAAAACCTGTTTGATCATTTCAATTTTGACACTTCTTATTGGAAATTCCTCATCAGAATATAATTTCTCCGAATCATTCAAAGTATATGCCACCTTGATTGTTTCATCATTCAAATTAGATTTTGATAACAGGAATTCTTTATTATAAACCCGTTTAACCGGTGAACTCGGACTCTTTTCTGATGAACTTGGACTTTCAGACTTAGACTCCGACTTTGACTCTTCATCCATATCCAACACCTGATCGACCACTTTCTTTAACAACTCAGACTTATGATCAGTGTCAGACGCTGTGAATGCGACATCAATATTGTCTGGTAATTCATCAATGATTTCAGACTTTAACTTGATGTTGAGAGCCTTGTTTAAACATTCCTCATTTGGTTTTCTGGGAGAATAACTTTCAAAGATCGATACTTAGCACTTTGTTTCTTACCAGCATCCGTTTCTTCTTTCTTTTGTTCTTGAAAAGCTTCAAGACCTGCAACAGTAGGATAAACTCGATCAATCAAATAATCACAAGTTGTATAACTCAACAACAATCTTTTGATTCTTTCACTTTCTATCTTTTCGAGTTCCAACTCCTGCTTCAATTTTGCACAGTCTTCAATGTACTCATTGATGACCTTCTGCTTTGACATTAATGTAGAACTCATCTTTGTCATAGCAACCTCAATTTCTGAATTTTTCTTTTTCACACCATTTACTGTTCTGTTCAGCACATCGTATGATTCTTTCACATACTTCACATCAGACAACAAATTCTCTTTCAATTCTTCCAATTCACTAATCTTCTTGTCTTTCTCCTCACAATCTTTGCAAGACTCCTCACATTTCAAACAAGGTTTAATGACTTCAACTATCTTTTCAACCTCAACAATCTTTTCAACTTCAACAATCTTTTCTACCTCAACGATTTTCTCAATTTCAACGAGTTTTTTAACTTCGACTATTTTTTCAACTTCAACAATTTTTTCAACAACCTTTTCAAACATCAATTTTTCATCTACTTTCACTTTTATCTCACTTCCTTCTTCTTCAATTTTCTTTGTTGAACTTTCTTCAACTCCAGTTTTCTCAGCTTCCAGTTTTTCATTTTCTTCAGCAATTCTTTGTATCTCTAATTCTTTCTTCAGACGAGCCGCTCGTTTTTCTTTCAACACTTCAATTTTATCTGCAAAAAACAAATTAAAACTAAATGAGTCTAAACTTTTTCTTGCATTATTAATGTAATCTTCCTCGTCATCAGTATCATCATCACTTTCTGATGATCTAAAGATCTTTGTTCTTTTTACCTCTTGTTCTTCCAAGATTCTAGCAACAAGACCTGAACCAGGTGGAATGTATTTATCCCAACTAAATTCCTCTGCAACAAATTCATCATCTTGATCAATTATCCCAAAACAAGCTCTTTTCTCTTCAATGGTACGTGCATGAGCAGTTTGTGGTTGTTGAGCAATCTGATGAAAAATTGACTTTTGATAATAATTGTTCTTTCCAGACTGATCTTGTCTTCCATTTGCTTCTTTATTTTTGCACTCTCGTTTAAAATGTCCTTTTTCTTTGCAACGAAAACAAGTGACCTTTGATTTGTCAAACCCTATTGGAGATGCACTCATTTCTCGAAAATCATCTCTTCCTGTAACTTGTGTAAATTTTTCTGCTCTTCTAACTGCACTTGCCAAACACCATTTGATATCCATCAATTCAAGTTCCTCTGCATCAATTTGGTCATAATCCTCTTTGGTAAGCATCAGATTACCAATTCTGCCTGCAATCAAGCTTTCATATGATTCCAACATAGCAACGAGTGATGCCATGTGTTGCTTAGCTATTTCCGGTGAAAGATTTTGACCATTTTGAATGTTCAAGGTAACATTGAACTGCAGATTTGTAGAATTCTTTTGTTGAGGACTTGGTGTTGTAAAATTTGGATCAAAACTTGAATATGAAGACGAAGATCCACCACTTTGAGTCACTGTACTTCCCTTTGTTCCGGAAGAACTATCAGCACTGAAACCAGTCTGAATCTTTGGACTTGGAGTAACTTCAAATTTGTTTTCTCTGTAGTATAAACTCACATCTTGTTGAACATTTGGATTAGACATAATAGCAGTTTTCTGAATATCCAACTCATGCTCTTCAATCTTCTGAATAAACTGTGCCAGATTCATATTTTCAGATTTTCGCATGTGTTTTATGATAAACAAATAAGTTCCCAATTTTTGCTGTGGTAATGCATCGGCTAGCTTATCAACCCATTCTTCATCATCTTTCTTTATATCTAATCTTCCCATTTCCAAAACCAAATGACAATATCTATCAATGATCTTTTTTGTTGTTTCACCTTCCAAGGCTACAAACATATCAAATGATTTCTTCAGTAAAGCTCTTTTGTTCTTGATCATATCTTCACTTCCTTTAAACTTTTGAATCAACGCATTCCAAATTGACCTAGCAGTACCCTCATGTTGGAGTAAAACAAAGATATCTTCTTTAATTGCTTGTTGAAGAATACTGATCATCATTTTCTCACTTGTATATTTCAATTTATCATTCTCTGAAAAGTCACAAAATGCTTTTTCAAGCCCACATTCATTTTTCGGTTTCTCGTAATCTTTTTCTAATGAACACCATGCGTCAAACTTATAAGCTTGCACCCAATTCTCAAATCGATTCTGCCATCCTTTAAAATCTTCAATGTACATCAGCTTTGGCGGTTATTGATGAGTTCCCGTTTCATTCTCATTGTACAATGTTTCAGCAGCTGTAACTGGTGCAACTGGTGTAGCAAAAGCATTGTAAAATTTCTCTTCCATGTTTAGGCAAATTGTTTCACAAAAACTCAAGTCTCAAACTCAGTTTCACACAAAATACCAACTCAAACGGAATTAACTCTCAAACAAAAACACTCTTGAAGCAGAATACCCCTTTGATGCGAAATATCACTTTCAAATGAGATACTTTTCACACGGAATACCTGATTTCGTGTGAACCAGAAGAAATTTCCTACGGAATCACAATTTGGAGCGAAATTAACTAATTTCGTGTGGAATGTCCCAAACGGATTTATACTTTGAAGCGGAATCAGGTACATTCAAGCAAAATCAGATGTACTTTTCAAGCGGAATAGAAAATTCAAGCGGAATCAAGTGCTAATTTCGTGTGAAATGCTGCTGACATCATCTTTTTCGATCTGATTTTCAAACGAAATTACGTATTTTACGAATTTTAGACTGAATTAAGGTCCAAAACTCTCAAGGATTCATTAAAACACTGTTTCGCATGTCATGTGTGAAATTCAGACCATTGTGACCGTAAAAACTTGTGAATTTTATAAAAGAAGGTGTAGAAGACAGATTTTAAGGCTGTTTTGGGAAGAACTCTTCCTCCTGAGCTCTGATACCACTTGTAGGATCATTTTGTGACCTAAACGAGTCGATCAGAAGAGTTCTA
The DNA here is from genome assembly GCA_030545235.1 of Helianthus tuberosus. NCBI lineage: Eukaryota > Viridiplantae > Streptophyta > Magnoliopsida > Asterales > Asteraceae > Helianthus > Helianthus tuberosus. Next base: position 56,972,208 of record CM060445.1, on the reverse strand, counting down.
ATCTATTTCAAAGGCGGAAACAATGAAATAGACTTGTAAAACAGCTTGATACACTTCTAAATGTCTTGTATATTGATTATAACAAGTTTACAGATCTGTAGACACGTTGGCAGCACTTCGGTACCGGAAACACGAAAAGTTACAAATGATTTCATTTGAGGCCTATTTATAAAGTTGTGATTTCGTTTGAAAGTGGCAGTTGCCATTTCAAACGAAATAGCTCATGTTAATTTCGCTTGAAATGTCACTAGCCACTTTCAAGCGGAATTAGCTTAAACACACCCAAACCCTATCTTTCTCGTACAACGTGCCCTAATCTAACGATTCTAGTATAAGACTTGATACAAGACGAAGTCGACAGACGCATGCACTAACATGAAATGTAATGTAAAACAATGTACTAAGTATGCACTAAATGGACATACATAGCATAAAAGGAAATGTAAAACAATGTACTAAGTATACACTAAATGGACATACATAGCAAAAACATAATGAAATCATGTACTAATAGTGCACTAATGAACATAGCAAGTATATGATATGAAAACATGGAAAGCACGAAAGTAACAAGTAGGCACATGTGTTTCACCCCAAAACGTTTGAAAAATAGTAAAAGAGGGGAACTATGTACTCATTTGAGGGTGCTTAGAAGTCTTGAATAACAACCAAGCAAAGCTAGAGGGATCACGGAATCAAACAGCACCTAATATAGGTAACTATGTAAATAAACGGACCTAATCGGAGGATCGGATAAAATGTGGTTTCGTAAACCAAATGGGTGTATGAACTCATGTGATATGGTGTAACAAAGCCTACATTCTAAAACGGAACCTATCCTAAGTGCTTACGACCCATTACGACCCGTTTAGGTAGCTTATGCTACTTTAACGCGTCGTTCGCGTAAAACGCGTTCGGACCGCCTAACTAGTCCTATGACAAGTAATATATGCCTTAACATGTCTAATATTGTTGCCTAATCAGTTTAGATGTAAAAAATTATGTTACATATGCCTAAAATGAATTTTGGCGCAAAAAGGGCATTTTGGTCATTTACCTAAGGCATATAAACCACCTATCATACAACTAACTAAACGTAGTGACCATAAGGTATAACCTCGGAAGGTTATTCCCTATACAACTATGGTCACCTAATGTGTTTGGTCGGATCCTAATGATCGACCAAACGGGTCGGGTTCGAAAGTCTAAGCGGTTGTTTAGACCGCTTACCTTATGACCCTACATAAGCACTAAACCTAAAGTGACGAGCTAAACATGTTAAAACATGTTTAACGAATTTAGAAAACAGTTTTGGTATCAAAACAAACGGTTTTTGATACCTAAAAGTAGTTTGGTTACAAAATACGCAAGAATACGCATTTTGGCCGAAACTACGACTCGTCACTAAGCCTAGATAACGTGGTAATCAGTAGGTATAGTCACAAGAGACTAAAACCATCGTGATTACGCTCACGTTATGAAGTTCAAACGAACTTTATGTTGACCATAAACTGGTCAATGCAGAAAGTCAAACATAGTTTGACTTTCACGCTAAAAACGCGTAAAAGAACGAAAGAGGACTTACAACGGGTCCAAGAATGGAAGCTTTGATCCGAATATTCTCAGGTATGAAGTGATAACACATCAACTTAGAGAACAAATTTAGATCAAAGGTGTGAGTGTGATAGTGAAGTGGGTGGGGGTATTTATAGATTTCATAGAACCGTTAAGATCATTTCTTGAAACCCGAGCTTTGATCTAGGCCGTACACTTGCACCCATTGTTTTCTAAAACCATGGGAGCCCCTAATATGAGTCCATAGTATCATAAAAACCATTAAATATCAGCCCATAGGGTGCAAAACCATGGGTTAAAACCATCAAAATCTAAAAAATGGACCAAGTTCAATGTATCTGCCAGAAATTTCAAAAATGGTCCCTGCACTTGTAAAACTTGATTTTTTTGCACTTTTAAGCCCCGTTAACCCCATTTCAAGGATCTAAAATAAAGTTAAAGTATAGAGAACTTACAATATGCTCAAAAACATCTCGGATGTCGGTTCGTTTGGTCGTACGGTTGCGTTGTTCGGTTAATTACGACGGAAATCGTAATGAACGCAAAAACGATCCAAATTACGCGACGAATGGAATTTTATCATGCCAATCACTAAAATAAAATATTTTAATGATTACATAAAATTTTGGATGTCCGGATATATTCAGGACGTAAGATATGCGCGAAAATGCAAACTTATGCACTTTTGACGCTTTTAGTCTCTATTGATCAAATAAGTTTATTTTAGCATACCGAAACCCTCAAAGCCTATTTCTAAGTTATGTAAATGATATTTAGGGTATGTTTAACTTATGATCAAGTTCCGGAATGTTCGTTACAGTACGAATCGGCGTACTTTCGCAGTTTGTCGAAATTAGTCCCTTTAAGTGAATAAACTTGATTTCGACACACCAAACCATCCAAAACTTATTTCTAAGTTATGTAAAGGTTATTTAAGGTATGTTAAGCCTATGTCACTATTACGGAGTGTTTGTTGCATTAAACTGATTATATTTACGCATCAGATCGCGTATAATCTTCCAGAAAGCGATTTAAAGCTCGAAATCGAACAAGAATTGATATGTGCAAACGATACACACATTTATACAAATTACAAGTATGAAATACAATATTTAATTGGTTTGGTATTTGTATGATGGTTGAAGTGACACGGGTGTTACAGTCTCCCCTACTTTAGGAAATTTCGTCCCGAAATTTAATTTTATAGGAAACTTGTGAAGACAACTGTGATGGTTTCGTTTTAGAATGAATCCCTCGAACCCTAAGTAAAACTCTGGGCCATGTTTGGATTCTTAGCGAAATTGTCAACCGTCAAAGTGAAGTTCTTGTAGTAACAAAACATGGAGTTTCGAACTACGAACAGAAGAATGTTCCTTATGAAGACTATCATAGGAAACTTGTGTGTGCTCGAAATCAGAGTCGGAGAGTGTAAGATAAAATGACATTGGTCAAGGTCCAGGACTTCTAGTAACTTAAATAACGCTACGTTCACAATGTAATAAGGAACACTTATATACAAGTATATAAAGCGTTATTGGTGCGTCCACCGTACCTTCATTACATTGTTCACATTTCGTTATTGTTGCCACTATAGGTTCTTACACATGATAAATCTTACTGGGGATCTGGTGCACTGAATTTCATAATTATGTACACGTCCATAATTACGTAATTCTTTGCATAGTCCACACAGTGCATTTTATAATGTGTAGGGGAAAACCAAATAAACAGACTTATGATGAGCGTGACTAGACCACCATAGGGTCCTTTTAATTAAATTGATAAATGATTTAAATAGACTACCAAGGAGTCTGTTCAGCCATATCACCCCATGTCATTCTTAACCAGATTCTGAATCAATCTTTTTGACTAGACCACTCAAAGGGTCTCTTTTTGAATCATGGAATGGTACTATAAGATCCAAGGGTCTTAACTATCACGTAGAAGCCCAATAAGTATTTAAGGTAGTACCTTTTTGAATATCCTACTATGAATCCCTCATATGAAGATATGGAAGATTCTACGAGGATTTGGATAACGAATATCCAGATTACTCAAAAACACAAAATGCATAAAAGAAAACACATGAACACATAATTATAAATTGTTTATCTTGATCTTCATTTTGTTACCATTTTGTTAATTAGTTTTGTTAATTGTGCAAGTGTATTTAAAGCACACCAGGTATCCAATCCGTGGATTTTGATTAGCACTTTAAACATTTCAAGAATCTAACTATAAAGATAGGAAGATCTTAAAAAAGAAGATTCGATTTCGATTTTAAGGAATCGAAATGTTCGAATTAAGGCATACAAGGAATCCAATGAAGGACTCTGATTTGAACGATAATCATCCACAAGGATCTAATTGTGAAGGTAAGAAGATCCCATATGGATTTTGGGATTTGAAAAGCGGGAGGCGTTTCAAAACCTTGCACTAGACGTGATTAAGTCGAAACATGAGGTAAAAATGCTCATGAAGTTGAGTTGCTAGATATGCCAAGGCGACATATGGAGCAGAATTTGGAGGTTAAGTCAATGTATGAGAAAACAAAATGTTTTTGAAAACTATGCATGGGGTTCTTTTTGAAATAAGTTTAATGTTTTTGAAACCTTGCATAATACTTTTGAAATCTTAAAGTTGGTGTATTAGGTAAGTATATTTACAAAATGTTTTAAAATCATGCGAGATGAGATTTTGAAATTATGTATAAGGTTTTTGAAAACATGAATGATGCTTTTGAAATCATGCACTTGATATATTAAGTAGATATACTGTGTTAAAAAATGTTTTCAAACTATATGGAACATTTTGAAATCATGAAGGTTGTTTTGAAAACTTATGCTATGCATGTTGTTATGAAAATCAGAATGTAATGGGTATGAGATTGAAAATACCCTCAGTTATCTAACCAAGGATTCAAAGGCACAGATGTGCAAAAAGCATGATTACTCATAATGTCATTTTATTTCCTGTAGTTCGTCTCTTAGAATGAAACGAGTACTTAAAATTTTCAAAGAAATCATGAGCAAATACAAGAATGGGAGATTCATAAGAGTAGTTTTGTAAAGAACATATTTCCTTGATGTAGGTATTATAGGGAATGCCATACACACATGTAACTACACTTGTATATCAGAATTGTGAACAATGATTTATTTATAAACAAAACCGATTGTTTCAGAGTTCAACAAAAGAAACAAAAGCAACAGATACAAGCTATTCAAAGTAGCAACATCTTATAATCAGCCAAATGCTCATCCGTGGGTCAGATTTGCATTAGCAAGCTTTGGGCATTTATTCACGAAATGACCCATCTCGCCACAGTTGTAGCACGATCCAGGTGGAAAGCGAGCTTGAGCAGGGTTGGCTTGGAGCTGAGCAGTAGCAAGATTTGCAACAACTTTGTTTTGGATAGTGAAGCGACATATGTCAACCAAATGTCCCCATCGTCCATGATGGGTACATTTGAAACATGGTGTTTGATCTGGATGATGACAGTTGCATTGATTGCATAAGGGAGCAGTTCCCTTGTACCGCTTCTTGGCTGGTGGTGCTGTCACCTGGCTAGGTCCCGCTTGATTTGGTGCAACTGCTGCGGGTTTCTTTGAAGCTTTACGCTTCCTTGACCTTTTCAAAGGCTTGGCTTCTGCTTCTTCCGATGCTTCTTGGGTGGCTTCATTATTGAGACGAGACATGGCGACACCTAAATCCACAGACTTTAGGATTACTTCGCCTATTCGCTGGGCAAATTTGGCAGTTCGCTCGGACATTTGAGTGTTGCTGAGATGAAGAGATATTCTAGAAGAAATGAAAGGCATAGGAAGAAACAAGTGAAATGTTATCGGATAATTAAAACATAATGGTAATGCATAAAATTGCGATCATTTGTTTGTTACCTAAGGCAAACAAATGAGACGGTGACAAATCAAAGTAAACGGGTCATATTAATGTATCACTGAAGACATGCTTGCCTATAAGTGAAAACTCACCCCAAGAGTTCCCAGGTAAGAGTGACTCGTCCGATACTGCGGATTTGTACGAACACTCTAGCCTTAGACAGAAAACTTAGAGTACAGGCATTCACCTTTCCAGTTTGCACGTGTTCACATTATAAGACCCAAACTTTGACGAGATTTTGAAAACTTAGAGGGTTCAAAACCTAGTAATCAATCATCCTAGAACAGATGATTGGTTTTCGAAGCGGATTCGAAATTTGTGTTCTTGTTGTGGTTGTCGCCTAAGGATAGGTGATGGTATTGTTGTATGACTAAACGTAAGTAAACTCGCGTTAGGGTCCTAGGAAGGTTGTAGACTAGGTTAAAGCATTGCTAATAACCTAATTCCCTATAACCATGAGCTCTGATACCAACTCTTCTGTCACACCACGACCACGTAAAACAACAATTCGTGGCGGAAACGTCGGGGAGTGTTGTAACAGAATCATTGTTTCATAACACATGGAAATTGAATTTTTGTTTTATTGATTTAAAAGTTGATACAATGTCTTAACAAACCAAGAAACATAACATAATTAACTAGTCTTGCGTCTTTTAATGTCACTAAGGCCCAAGTCCGCCTAAGTGTATCTTGATCAATGCTATGCATCATTTCCTGAAACACATGTGAAAATAGGTACGTCAGCATAAAAATGCCTGTGAGATACGTAGGTTTTATTGATTTAGGATTCATGACATGTAAGTTTAAAGAAAATGTTTAACAAAAGTAGTCATGAACCTTGTAAAATATTTTTGTTTTATAAATCATATAAAAATCGAATAGGAAACAGATGATATAAAAGAAATATGTATGGTTAAGTAAATAACAATGTAAAAATGAATTTGTATAAAATGTGTTGTTTGTAAAACAATGTTTTGTAAAGATATGTTAATTGTGTAAAATGTAATATGTCAAAATTGAAATGGTTTAAATAACGCTACGATATGTAATATCATAAAAGCACTTATATATAGGAAGTACCAGCGGCGTATCCACCATGCTTTTATCATATTACACACGTCTCGTTACTTAAATCACTTACCCAAACAAATTACCAATATAAAAATGTTCATGTATAACTAAATGTAATGTTTAAACAAATGTTGAAATGTTATTGTGTAAACAAATGTAATGTAGAGTGAATAAAAAGCCTTTATTGATTAAAAGCATTTACTCGACCCTATAAGAAAGAAATGTACAAAACAATGTATTTGAAAATTATAATCAAAATTTATGTTTTGAAAAATAATGCATGCTTTACTGATACAAATATCTATGCGGTATTGTGAAAATGCATACATTCAAGCCTTGAGACTGTGGCGATAAACCCTTAAACAACTAAAAGGTTTATCTAAGTTATGTGCATCGAATTCGGTTATTCCATCCATCCAAACAAACCTAGGATTTTAGGAACGGGAGTTGTCAATTCCTATGGTACCACTACCTACTAACGAACGGCGTAGCTAATGTTAATGAATGTATTTTTGAGCCATTTAAACAAACCAAATGGCATACCAAAATGTAAGCATGTTTTATGAACATAATGTACTAAGTATGCAACAAATGAACATACATAGCATGAAATGTAGGATCGTTTTGTGACCCAAACGAGTCGATCAGAAGAGTTCTAATCTATTTCAAAGGCGGAAACAATGAAATAGACTTGTAAAACAGCTTGATACACTTCTAAATGTCTTGTATATTGATTATAACAAGTTTACAGATCAGTAGACACGTCGGCAGCACTTCGGTACCAGAAACACGAAAAGTTACAAATTATTTCGTTTGAGGCCTATTTATAAAGTTGTTATTTCGTTTGAAAGTGGCAGTTGCCATTTCAAACGAAATAGCTCATGTTAATTTCGCTTGAAATGTCACTAGCCACTTTCAAGCGGAATTAGCTTAAACACACCCAAACCCTATCTTCCTCGTACAACGTGCCTTGATCTAACAATTCTAGTATAAGACTTGATACAAGACGAAGTCGACAGACGCATGCACTAACAGACTCCCCCTCGAATGTTGACGAGTCTTAAGTGTCGAGTCTTCACAATCTTCAGTCTTTATCAGTCTTCGGGCTCTTTCAAAGTATCTGACAGTAAAAGTATCCTCAATCTTCTCTCTTCTACCTTTTATCTTTTACCAGAATCAGAAACTGGCTCTTGATCAGATTCAGGATCAACCACTGGCTCTAGTATTCTCAACTCTTCTCCTCCTCGAATGTTGATATACTAACAGACTCCCCCTTGAATTATGCTGGGATCGTAGTCTGGCTATCACAAGTTTCAAGATCATGACCTGTCTCACATCCTGCTCAGGTACTAGAAACGCAACCTGGCTCTATCATAGCTATAACCTACACATACTCTACATCCTGCTCAGGTACTAGAAACGCAACCTGGCTCATCATGTTTAGCACTCGTAATTTTGAAAATCAGCTTTTCAACATCAGTTGTCTAAAATCTTTTTGAAATTTTTCAAAGTTTATTCTAAAACACTCCGAAAATCTTTTTGGATTTTTGATATAAAATGAAATACAGTAAAGAAATATTTACAAACAATATTTTGTGAGTTTGTGTAAGAGGATCATATCAGTTTTTGAGACAAATCACCAACACCATTAAGCTTCAAACATTTTAAGTTCTAAACGATTCACTTAGATTGTCAGCATACTGATCCACTTAAATTTTCACACAAAGTTCAACTGTTTCGAGATACGAGATTAATGTCTTATAGCACTTAAACTTATTCGCGTGACCCACCTCAGAATATACTCCCGTATCCAGATCCCAATATTCAGTCTTACAGGTGAGTATACCTAGATGATATCTGTAAGGGGTTAAATGCGAGGGCCGTGAGAGCTCAGGTCAGAACTTCCGTTCAGCAAAGAGATGACGGCTTCGACTTTAGGTGTGTCCCCTTTAGAGGATCTTTTGTTTCAACAACACATGATTAGCATTTTGCAATGTTTCATCATTTTTTATGCTAAGGGTGGTGCTATATTTCAAGCGAGCAGAAAGTATTATACGGGGATTAGGCCATTGCTTTCGCAAAATCAGAAGTCCCGGGATAATACCCCAGATATCACTGAGTATAAAGACCTAGTATCTCAGAAAGAGGGACCTTTCAAACAAGATTTCGGGGGTTACCCATATATCCGAGAGATGTTCCCCACGATATAAGCAAGTTTGAAATTTAGGTTTATATCTCGTCACAATCTACTAAATGTGTAAAAACCTACTGGCATATCATCAGTGAGACCGTTTATCACATTTTACTTTCCATTTCTTTAGCATGCTGTGATTGTCCACTAATGTACTATCATTTCCTCCTTTATACAACAAAAACTCAATTTTTGATTTTATCATGTTTTTGACTTTTTCAAATTTTCTCAAATGTTTTTGGATTTTCTGAAAAATTCGTACTCCCCCTAAAATGCAAAATCATTTAAAGAAATTTGAAAACAAATTGTACAAGAAACATGACAACTGTTATCAAATCGCTTCAATTCGCCATCCACTAGGCATAAACAATCAGAACTCCCCCTCACAACAAACTATTTTCCCATTATGATTTCAAAAGACTTAAGTTTGTTTTAATCAAATGGTTTTTCCGGAAAATAAGTTTTGTTGATTTTACCACTTGTAAGATTGTGGTTATCATCACTTTGTTTTCAAATCAAATACCATTTGTAGGAAATCAAGTTCAACTTAATGTCCCTGATTTACCACTTGTAAGTGAAAACCTTATCCAACCACTTATAGGTTCACTCATCAAACACAACCATTAGTAAAATCAAAATATAACAACATCAAGACAAACTACCACTTGTAGATTTACTAACCAAACTTTTTCAAGAATAATGCCGATTCCTGCTCCACGATTACCAACTTGGAAGCTCCGACAAGTCAGAATTTTAGTTTGAAAATGCTATCACCCAAGCCTGACCAGCCTTGGGTGATTTTGGTACACATCTATCCCACCAACGTTTTGATTGATAAAATTATTTTGCACCTTTCACTTTCCCATCAACCATTTTTCCAAATATATGTTTAACTTTCCCATTGAAAGCCTTTTCAACATCAAATTCTTCTTTACCAGAGAAGAATTGATCTGAAATCTCAAACCTACCTTTTGATTTCAGATTTTCTGCCCGCAATGGCGGAAAATTTTCATCGTTCAACTCAGGAACGGAATTCACATTCTTTTTCTCAACAGATGACTCCTCTGATTTTATGGAATCCGATTCATTGTCAGAACTACTTTCAGACTTAACAACCCATTTCTGCTTCTTCAAATCAACTTTTCTTTTGTAAAAATGTTGTGAAACATCACCAGTTTCGAAAGTTGAATTTTCAAACACCTTAGATTTCTCAGTTGGTTGTTTCTTTTCATCAACAAATTTCTTTCTCAATTCAAAGTTAGAAGAAACTCCCTGTTTTGTATAATTGGAATCAGAACAATTCCAAGCTATGTGTCCAACTTTGTGACATTTAAAACACGTTCTTCGTTCCACTCTTTTCTCAGTTCTCATCATCATATTCTTTTTCTTCTCAGCAAGAAACTCCTGGTTTGATTGTTTCCAGAAAGGTTTCTTCTGTTCTTCTTTTGAACTTCCACCTGCAACAAATTTTGTTTTTGATTTATAATTTTTCTTATTTTTATAATTTTCTGAAGAACTAAAACCAAGACCTTTCTTTTTGAAATTACCGTTATGGTTTGGTTTCTTTTGAAAACCAGAACCAGAACCGTAACCCTTTTTCTTTTTGTTCAATCTCTGTTGAACTCTTGAAGTGTACTTTTTAGATTTTTCAGAAAGATTTAAATATGTTATTTCAGAAATATTAATTTCTGTCAATTTGAAAACCTGTTTGATCATTTCAATTTTGACACTTCTTATTGGAAATTCCTCATCAGAATATAATTTCTCCGAATCATTCAAAGTATATGCCACCTTGATTGTTTCATCATTCAAATTAGATTTTGATAACAGGAATTCTTTATTATAAACCCGTTTAACCGGTGAACTCGGACTCTTTTCTGATGAACTTGGACTTTCAGACTTAGACTCTGACTTTGACTCTTCATCCATATCCAACACCTGATCGACCACTTTCTTTAACAACTCAGACTTATGATCAGTGTCAGACGCTGTGAATGCGACATCAATATTGTCTGGTAATTCATCATTGATTTCAGACTTTAACTTGATGTTGAGAGCCTTATTTAAACATTCCTCATTTGGTTTTCTGGGAGAATAACTTTCAAAGATCGATACTTAGCACTTTGTTTCTTACCAGCATCCGTTTCTTCTTTCTTTTGTTCTTGAAAAGCTTCAAGACCTGCAACAGTAGGATAAACTCGATCAATCAAATAATCACAAGTTGTATAACTCAACAACAATCTTTTGATTCTTTCACTTTCTATCTTTTCGAGTTCCAACTCCTGCTTCAATTTTGCACAGTCTTCAATGTACTCATTGATGACCTTCTGCTTTGACATTAATGTAGAACTCATCTTTGTCATAGCAACCTCAATTTCTGAATTTTTCTTTTTCACACCATTTACTGTTCTGTTCAGCACATCGTATGATTCTTTCACATACTTCACATCAGACAACAAATTCTCTTTCAATTCTTCCAATTCACTAATCTTCTTGTCTTTCTCCTCACAATCTTTGCAAGACTCCTCACATTTCAAACAAGGTTTAATGACTTCAACTATCTTTTCAACCTCAACAATCTTTTCAACTTCAACAATCTTTTCTACCTCAACGATTTTCTCAATTTCAACGAGTTTTTTAACTTCGACTATTTTTTCAACTTCAACAATTTTTTCGACAACCTTTTCAAACATCAATTTTTCATCTACTTTCACTTTTATCTCACTTCCTTCTTCTTCAATTTTCTTTGTTGAACTTTCTTCAACTCCAGTTTTCTCAGCTTCCAGTTTTTCATTTTCTTCAGCAATTCTTTGTATCTCTAATTCTTTCTTCAGACGAGCTGCTCGTTTTTTCTTTCAACACTTCAATTTTATCTGCAAAAAACAAATTAAAACTAAATGAGTATAAACTTTTTCTTGCATTATTAATGTAATCTTCCTCGTCATCAGTATCATCATCACTTTCTGATGATCTAAAGATCTTTGTTCTTTTTACCTCTTGTTCTTCCAAGATTCTAGCAACAAGACCTGAACCAGGTGGAATGTATTTATCCCAACTAAATCCCTCTGCAACAAATTCATCATCTTGATCAATTATCCCAAAAGATGCTCTTTTCTCTTCAATGGTACGTGCATGAGCAGTTTGTGGTTGTTGAGCAATCTGATGAAAAATTGACTTTTGATAATAATTGTTCTTTCTAGACTGATCTTGTCTTCCATTTGCTTCTTTATTTTTGCACTCCCGCTTAAAATGTCCTTTTTCTTTGCAACGAAAACAAGTGACCTTTCATTTGTCAAATCCTATCAGAGATGCACTCATTTCTCGAAAATCATCTCTTCCTGTAACTTGTGTAAATTTTTCTGCTCTTCTAACTGCACTAGCCAAACACCATTTGATATCCATCAATTCAAGTTCCTCCGCATCAATTTGGTCATAATCCTCTTTGGTAAGCATCGGATTACCAATTCTGCCTGCAATCAAGCTTTCATATGATTCCAACATAGCAATGAGTGATGCCATGTGTTGCTTAGCTATTTCCGGTGAAAGATTTTGACCATTTTGAATGTTCAAGGTAACATTGCACTGCAGATTTGTAGAATTCTTTTGTTGAGGACTTGGTGTTGTAAAATTTGGATCAAAACTTGAATATGAAGACGAAGATCCACCACTTTGAGTCACAGTACTTCCCTTTGTTCCGGAAGAACTATCAGCACTGAAACCAGTCTGAATCTTTGGACTTGGAGTAACTTCAAATTTGTTTTCTCTGTAGTATAAACTCACATCTTGTTGAACATTTGGATTAGACATAATAGCAGTTTTCTGAATATCCAACTCATGCTCTTCAATCTTCTGAATAAACTGTGCCAGATTCATATTTTCAGATTTTCGCATGTGTTTTATGATCAACAAATAAGTTCCCAATTTTTGCTGTGGTAATGCATCGGCTAGCTTATCAACCCATTCTTCATCATCTTTCTTTATATATAATCTTCCCATTTCCAAAACCAAATGACAATATCTATCAATGATCTTTTTTGTTGTTTCACCTTCCAAGGCTACAAACATATCAAATGATTTCTTTAGCAAAGCTCTTTTGTTCTTGATCATATCTGCACTTCCTTTAAACTTTTGAATCAACGCATTCCAAATTGACCTAGCAGTACCCTCATGTTGGAGTAAAACAAAGATATCTTCTTTAATTGCTTGTTGAAGAATACTGATCATCATTTTCTCACTTGTATATTTCAATTTATCATTCTCTGAAAAGTCACAAAATGCTTTTTCAAGCCCACGTTCATTTTTTGGTTTCTCGTAATCTTTTTCTAATGAACACCATGCGTCAAAGTTATAAGCTTGCACCCAATTCTCAAATCGATTCCGCCATCCTTTAAAATCTTCAATGTACATCAACTTTGGTGGTTTTTGATGAGTTCCCGTTTCATTCTCACTGTACAATGTTTCAGCAGCTGTAACCGGTGCAACTGGTGTAGCAAAAGCATTGTAAAATTCCTCTTCCATGTTTTGGGAAATTGTTTCACAAAAACTTAAGTCTCAAACTCAGTTTCACACAAAATACCAACTCAAACGGAATTAACTCTCTAACAAAAACACTCTTGAAGCGGAATACCCCTTTGATGCGAAATATCACTTTCAAACGAGATACTTTTCACACGGAATACCTGATTTCTTGTCAACCAGATGAAATTTCAAACGGAATCACAATTTGGAGCGAAATTAACTAATTTCGTGTGGAATGTCTCAAACGGAATTATACTTTGAAGCGGAATCAGGTACATTCAAGCAAAATCAGATGTACTTTTCAAGCGGAATAGAAAATTCAAGCGGAATCAAGTGCTAATTTCGTGTGAAATGCTGCTGACATCATCTTTTTTGATCTGATTTTCAAACGAAATTACGTATTTTACCAATTTTAGACTGAATTAAGGTCCAAAACTCTCAAGGATTCATTAAAACACTGTTTCGCATGTCATGTGTGAAATTCAGACCATTTTGACCGTAAAAACTTGTGAATTTTATAAAAGAAGGTGTAGAAGACAGATTTTAAGGCTGTTTTGGCAAGAACTCTTCCTCCTGAGCTCTGATACCACTTGTAGGATCGTTTTGTGACCCAAACGAGTTGATCAGAAGAGTTCTAATCTATTTCAAAGGCGAAAACAATGAAATAGACTTGTAAAACAGCTTGATACACTTCTAAATGTCTTGTATATTGATTATAACAAGTTTACAGATCAGTAGACACGTTGGCAGCACTTCGGTACCGGAAACACGAAAAGTTACAAATGATTTCGTTTGAGGCCTATTTATAAAGTTGTGATTTCGTTTGAAAGTGGCAGTTGCCATTTCAAACGAAATAGCTCATGTTAATTTCGCTTGAAATGTCACTAGCCACTTTCAAGCGGAATTAGCTTAAACACACCCAAACCCTATCTTTCTCATACAACGTGCCCTGATCCAACAATTCTAGTATAAGACTTGATACAAGACGAAGTCGACAGACACATGCACTAACATGAAATGTAATGTAAAACAATGTACTAAGTATGCACTAAATGGACATACATAGCATAAAAGGAAATGTAAAACAATGTACTAAGTATGCACTAAATGGACATACATAGCAAAAACATAATGAAATCATGTACTAATAGTGTACTAATGAACATAGCAAGTATATGATATGAAAACACGAAAAGCACGAAAGTAACAAGTAGGCACATGTGTTTCACCCCAAAACTTTTGAAAAACAGTAAAAGAGGGGAACTATGTACTCATTTGAGGGTGCTTAGAAGTCTTGAATAACAACCAAGCAAAGCTAGAGGGATCACGGAATCAAACGGCACCTAATATAGGTAACTATGTAAATAAACGGACCTAATCGGAGGATCGGATAAAATGTGGTTTCGTAAACCAAATGAGTGTATGAACTCATGTGATATGGTTTAACAAAGCCAACATTCTAACACAGAACCTATCCTAAGTGCTTACGACCCATTATGCCCCTTTAGGTAGCTTATGCTACTTTAACGCGTCGTTCGCGTAAAACGCGTTCGGACCGCCTAACTAGTCCTATGACAAGTAATATATGCCTTAACATGTCTAATATTGTTGCCTAATCAGTTTAGATGTCACAAATTATGTTACATATGCCTAAAATGAATTTTGGCGCAAAAAGGGCATTTTGGTCATTTACCTAAGGCATATAAACCACCTATCATACAACTAACTAAACGTAGTGACCATAAGGTATAACCTCGGAAGGTTATTCCCTATACAACTATGGTCACCTAATGTGTTTGGTCGGATCCTAATGATCGACCAAACGGGTCGGGTTCGAAAGTCTAAGCGGTTGTTTAGACCGCTTACCTTACGACCCTACATAAGCACTAAACCTAAAGTGACGAGCTAAACATGTTAAAACATGTTTAACGAATTTAGAAAACAGGTTTAGTATCAAAACAAACGGTTTTTGATACCTAAAAGTAGTTTGGTTACAAAATACGCAAGAATACGCATTTTGGCCGAAACTACGACTCGTCACTAAGCCTAGATAACGTGGTAATCAGTAGGTATAGTCACAAGAGACTAAAACCATCGTGATTACACTCACGTTATGAAGTTCAAATGAACTTCATGTTGACCATAAACTGGTCAATGCAGAAAGTCAAACATAGTTTGACTTTCACGCTAAAAACGCGTAAAAGAACGAAAGAGGACTTACAACGGGTCCAAGAATGGAAGCTTTGATCCGAATATTCTCAGGTATGAAGTGATAACACATCAACTTAGAGAACAAATTCAGATCAAAGGTGTGAGTTTGAGAGTGAAGTGGGTGGGGGTATTTATAGATTACATAGAACCGTTAAGATCGTTTCTTGAAACCCGAGCTTTGATCTAGGCTGTACACTTGCACCCATTGTTTTCTAAAACCATGGGAGCCCCTAATATCAGTCCATAGTATCATAAAAAAAATTAAATATCAGCCCATAGGGTACAAAACCATGGGTTAAAACCATCAAAATCTCAAAAATGGACCAAGTTCAATGTATCTGCCAGAAATTTCAAAAATGGTCCCTGCACTTGTAAAACTTGATTTTTTTGCACTTTTAAGCCCCGTTAACCCCATTTCAAGGCTCTAACATAAAGTTAAAGTATAGGGAACTTAAAATATGCTCAAAAACATCTCGGATGTCGGTTCGTTTGGTCGTACGGTTGCGTTGTTCGGTTAATTACGACGGAAATCGTAATGAACGCAAAAACGATCCAAATTACGCGACGAATGGAAATTTATCATGCCAATCACTAAAATAAAATATTTTAATGATTACATAAATTTTTGGATGTCCAGATGTATTCAGGACGTAAGATATGCGCGAAAATGCAAACTTATGCACTTTTGACGCTTTTAGTCTCTATTGATCAAATAAGTTTATTTTAGCATACCGAACCCCTCAAAGCCTATTTCTAAGCTATATAAATGATATTTAGGGTATGTTTAACTTATGATAAAGTTTCGGAATGTTCGTTACAGTACGAATCGGCATACTTTCGCAGTTTGTCGAAATTAGTCCCTGTAAGTGAATAAACTTGATTTCGACACACCAAACCATCCGAAACTTATTTCTAAGTTATGTAAAGGTTATTTAAGGTATGTTAAGCCTATGTCACTATTCCGGAGTGTTTTTTGCATTAAACTGATTATATTTACGCATCAGATCGCGTATAATCTTCCAGAAAGCGATTTAAAGCTCGAAATCGAACAAGAATTGATATGTGCAAATGATACACACATTTATACAAATTCCAAGTATGAAATACAATATTTCATTGGTTTGGTATTCGTATGATGGTTGAAGTGACACGGGTGTCACAGTCTCCCCTACTTTAGGAAATTTCGTCCCGAAATTTAATTTTAGAGGAAACTTGTGAAGACAATTGTGATGGTTTCGTTTTCTAATGAATCCCTCGAACCCTAAGTAAAACTCTAGGCCATGTTTGGATTCTTAGCAAAATTGTCAACCGTCAAAGTGAAGTCCTTGTAGTAACAAAACATGGAGTTTCGAACTACGAACAGAAGAATGTTCCTTATGAAGAATATCATAGGAAACTTGTGTGTGCTCGAAATCAGAGTCGGAGAGTGTAAGATAAAATGACATTGGTCAAGGTCCAGGACTTCTAGTAACTTAAATAACGCTACGTTCACAATGTAATAAGGAACACTTATATACAAGTATATAAAGCGTTATTGGTGCGTCCACCGTACCTTCATTACATTATTCACGTTTCGTTATTGTTGCCACTATAGGTTCTTACACATGATAAATCTTACTGGGGATCTGGTGCACTGAATTTCATAATTATGTACGCGTCCATAATTACGTAATTCCTTGCATAGTCCGCACAGTGCATTTTATAATGTGTAGGGGAAAACCAAATGAACAGACTTGTGATGAGCGTGACTAGACCACCATAGGGTCCTTTTAATTAAATTGATAAATGATTTAAATAGACTACCAAGGAGTCTGTTCAGCCATATCACCACATGTCATTCTTAACCAGATTCTGAATCAATCTTTTTGACTAGACCACTCAAAGGGTCTCTTTTTGAATCATGGAATGGTACTATAAGATCCAAGGGTCTTAACTATCACGTAGAAGCCCAATAAGGATTTAAGGTAGTACCTTTTTGAATATCCTATTATGAATCCCTCATATGAAGATATGGAAGATTCTACGAGGATTTGGATAACGAATATCCAGATTACTCAAAAACACAAAATGCATAAAAGAAAACACATGAACACATAATCATAAATTGTTTATCTTGATCTTCATTTTGTTACCATTTTGTTAATTTGTTTTGTTAATTGTGCACATGTATTTAAAGCACACCAGGTATCCAATCCGTGGATTTTGATTAGCACTTTAAACATTTCAAGAATCTAACTATAAAGATAGGAAGATCTTAAAAAAGAAGATTCGATTTCGATTTTAAGGAATCAAAATGTTCGAATTAAGGCATACAAGGAATCCAATGAAGGACTCTGATTTGAATGATAATCATCCACAAGGATCTAATTGTGAAGGTAAGAAGATCCCATATGGATTTTGGGATTTGAAAAGCAGGAGGCATTTCAAAACCTTGCACTAGACGTGCTTAAGTCGAAACATGAGGTAAAAATGCTCATGAAGTTGAGGTGCTAGATATGCCAAGGCGACATATGGAGCAGAATTTGGAGGTTAAGTCAATGTATGAGAAAAAAAATGTTTTTTAAAACTATGCATGGGGTTCTTTTTGAAATAGGTTTAATGTTTTTGAAACCTTGCATAATACTTTTGAAATCTTAAAGTAGGTGTATTAGGTAAGTATATTTACAAAATGTTTTAAAATCATGCGAGATGAGATTTTGAAATTATGTATAAGGTTTTTGAAAACATGAATGATGCTTTTGAAATCAAGCACTTGATATATTAAGTAGATATACTGTGTTAAAAAATGTTTTCAAACTATATGGAACATTTTGAAATCATGAAGGTTGTTTTGAAAACTTATGCTATGCATGTTTTTATGAAAATCAGAATGTAATGGGTATGAGATTGAAAATACCCTCAGTTATCTAACCAAGGATTCAAAGGCACAGATGTGCAAAAAGCACGATTACTCATAATGTCACTTTATTTCCTGTAGTTCGTCTCTTAGAATGAAACGAGTACTTAAAATTTTCAAGGAAATCATGAGCAAACACAAGAATCATAAGAGTAGTTTTGTAAAGAACATATTTGCTTGATGTAGGTATCATAGGGAATGCCATACACACATGTAACTACACTTGTATATCAGAATTGTGAACAACGATTTATTTATAAACAAAACCGATTGTTTCAGAGTTCAACAAAAGAAACAAAAGCAACAGATACAAGCTATTCAAAGTAGCAACACCTTATAATCAGCCAAATGCTCATCCTAGGGTCAGATTTGCATTAGCAAGCTTTGGGCATTTATTCACGAAATGACCCATCTCGCCACAGTTGTAGCAAGATCCAGGTGGAAAGCGAGCTTGAGCAGGGTTGGCTTGGAGCTGAACAGTAGCAAGATTTGCAACAGCTTTGTTTTGGATAGCGAAGCGGCATATGTCAACCAAATGTCCCAATCGTCCACAATGGGTACATTTGAAACATGGTGTTTGATCTGGATGATGACAGTTGCATTGATTACATAAGGGAGCAGTTCCCTTGTACCGCTTCTTGGCTGGTGGTGCTGTCACCTGGCTAGGTCCCGCTTGATTTGGTGCAACAGCTGCAGGTTTCTTTGAAGCTTTAAGCTTCCTTGACCTTTTCGAAGGTTTGTCTTCTGCTTCTTTCGATGCTTCTTGGGTGGCTTCATTATTGAGACGAGACATGGCGACACCTAAATCCACAGACTTTAGGATTACTTCGCCTATTCGCTGGGCAAATTTGGCAGTTCGCTGGGACATTTGAGTGTTGCTGAGATGAAGAGACATTCTAAAAGAAATGAAAGGCATAGGAAGAAACAAGTGAAATGTTATCGGATAATTAAAACAGAATGGTAATGCATAAAATTGTGATCATTTGTTTGTTACCTAAGGCAAACAAATGAGACGGTGACAAATCAAAGTAAACGGGTCATATTAATGTATCACTGAAGACATGCTTGCCTATAAGTGAACACTCACCCCAAGAGTTCCCAGGTAAGAGTGACTGGTCCGGTACTGCTGATTTGTACGAACACTCTAGCCTTAGACAGAAAACTCAGAGTACAGTCATTCACCCTTCCAGTTTGCACGTGTTCACATTATAAGACCCAAACTTTGACGAGATTTTGAAAACATAGAGGGTTCAAAACCTAGTAATCAATCATCCTAGAACAGATGATTGGTTTTCGAAGCGGATTCAAAATTTGTGTTCTTGTTGTGGTTGTCGCTTAAGGATAGGTGACGGTATTGTTGTATGACTAAACGCAAGTAAACTCGCGTTAGGGTCCTAGGAAGGTTATAGACTAGGTCAAAGCATTACTAATAACCTAATTCCCTATAACCATGAGCTCTGATACCAACTCTTCTGTCAAACCCCGACCACGTAAAACAACAATTCATGGCAGAAACGTCGGGGAGTGTTGTAACAGAATCATTGTTTCATAACACATGGAAATTGAATTTTTGTTTTATTGATGTAAAAGTTGATACAATGTCTTAACAAACCAAGAAACATAACATAATTAACTTGTCTTGCATCTTTTAATGTCACTAAGGCCCAAGTCCGCCTAAGTGTATCTTGATCAATGCTATGCATCATTTCCTGAAACACATGTGAAAATAGGTACGTCAGCATAAAAATGCCTGTGAGATACCTAGGTTTTATTGATTTAGGATTCATGACTTGTAAGTTTAAAGAAAATGTTTAACAAAAGTAGTCATGAACCTTGTAAAATGTTTTTGTTTTATAAATCATATAAAAATCGATAAGGAAACAGATGACATAAAAGAAATATGTATGGTTAAGTAAATAACCAAGTAAAAATGAATTTGTATAAAATGTGTTGTTTGTAAAACAATGTTTTGTAAAGATATGTTAATTGTGTAAAATGTAATATGCCAAAATTGAAATGATTTAAATAACGCTACGATATGTAATATCATAAAAGCACTTATATATAGGAAGTACCAGCGGCGTATCCACCATTCTTTTATCATATTACACACGTCTCGTTACTTAAATCACTTACCCAAACAAACTACCAATGTAAAAATGTTCATGTATAACTAAATGTAATGTTTAAACAAATGTTGAAATGTTATTGTGTAAGCAAATGTAATGTAGAGTGAATAAAAACCCTTTATTGATTAAAAGCATTTACTCAACCCTATAAGAAAGAAATGTACAAAACAATGCATTTGATAAATTATAATCAAAATTTATGTTTTGTAAAATAATGCATGCTTTACTGATACAAACATCTATGCGGTATTGTTAAAATGCATACATTCAAGCCTTGAGACCGTGGCGATACACCCTTAAACAAATAAAAGGTTTATCTAAGTTATGTGCATCGAATTCGGTCATTCCATCCATCCAAAGAAACCTAGAATTTTAGGAACGGGCGTTGTCAATTCCTATGGTACCACTACCTACTAACGAACGGCGTAGCTAATGTGAATGAATATATTTTTGAGCCATTTAAACAAACCAAATGTCATACCAAAATGTAAGCATGTTTTATGAACATAATGTACTAAGTATGCAACAAATGAACATACATAGCATGAAATGTAATGTAAAATAATGTACTACGTACGCACTAAATGGACATACATAGCATAAAAGGAAATGTAAAACAATGTACTAAGTATGCACTAAATGGACATACATAGCAAAAACATAATGAAATCATGTACTAATAGTGTACTAATGAACATAGCAAGTATATGATATGAAAACATGGAAAGCACGAAAGTAACAAGTAGGCACATGTGTTTCACCCCAAAACGTTTGAAAAACAGTAAAAGAGGGGAACTATGTACTCACTTGAGGGTGCTTAGAAGTCTTGAATAACAACCAAGCAAAGCTAGAGGGATCACGGAATCAAACGGCACCTAATATAGGTAACTATGTAAATAAACGGACCTAATCGGAGGATCGGATAAAATGTAGTTTCGTAAACCAAATGAGTGTATGAACTCATGTGATACGGTTTAACAAAGCCTACATTCTAAAACGGAACCTATCCTTAGTGCTTACGACCCATTACGACCCATTTAGGTAGCTTATGCTACTTTAACGCGTTGTTCGCGTAAAACACGTTCGGACCGCCTAACTAGTCCTATGACATGTAATATATGCCTTCACATGTCTAATATTGTTGCCTAATCAATTTAGATGTCAAAAATTATGTTACATATGCTTAAAATGAATTTTGGCGCAAAAAGGGCATTTTGGTCATTTACCTAAGGCATATAAACCACCTATCATACAACTAACTAAACGTAGTGACCATAAGGTATAACCTCAGAAGGTTATTCCCTATACAACTATGGTCACCTAATGTGTTTGGTCGGATCCTAATGATCGACCAAACGGGTCGGGTTCGAAAGTCTAAGCGGTTGTTTAGACCGCTTACCTTACGACCCTACATAAGCACTAAACTAAAGTGACGAGCTAAACATGTTAAAACATGTTTAACGAAATTAGAAAACAGGTTTGGTATCAAAACAAATGGTTTTTGATACCTAAAAGTAGTTTGGTTACAAAATACGCAAGAATACGCATTTTGGCCGAAACTACGACTCGTCACTAAGCCTAGATAACGTGGTAATCAGTAGGTATAGTCACAAGAGACTAAAACCATCATGATTACGCTCACGTTATGAAGTTCAAATGAACTTCATGTTGACCATAAACTGGTCAATGCAGAAAGTCAAACATAGTTTGACTTTCACGCTAAAAACGCGTAAAAGAACGAAAGAGGACTTACAACGGGTCCAAGAATGGAAGCTTTGATCCAAATATTCTCAGGTATGAAGTGATAACACATCAACTTAGAGAACAAATTCAGATCAAAGGTGTGAGTTTGAGAGTGAAGTGGGTGGGGGTATTTATAGATTTCACAGAACCGTTAAGATCGTTTCTTGAAACCCGAGCTTTGATCTAGGCCGTACACTTGCACCCATTGTTTTCTAAAACCATGGGAGCCCCTAATATGAGTCCATAGTATCATAAAAACCATTAAATACCAGCCCATAGGGTGCAAAACCATGGGTTAAAATCATCAAAATCTCAAAAATGGACCAAGTTCAATGTATCTGCCAGAGATTTCAAAAATGGTCCCTACACTTGTAAAACTTGATTTTTTTGCACTTTTAAGCCCCGTTAACCCCATTTCAAGGCTCTAAAATAAAGTTAAAGTATAGGGAACTTAAAATATGCTCAAAAACATCTCGGATGTCGGTTCGTTTGGTCGTACGGTTGCGTTGTTCGGTTAATTACGACGGAAATCGTAATGAACGCAAAAACGATCCAAATTACGCGACGAATGGAATTTTATCACGCCAATCACTAAAATAAAATATTTTAATGATTACCTAAATTTTTGGATGTTTGGATATATTCAGGACGTAAGATAAGCGCAAAAATGCAAACTTATGCACTTTTGACGCTTTTAGTCTCTATTGATCAAATAAGTTTATTTTAGCATACCGAACACCTCAAAGCCTATTTCTAAGATATGTAAAGGATATTTAGGGTATGTTTAACTTATGATCAAGTTCCAGAATGTTCGTTACAGTACGAATCGGCATACTTTCGCAGTTTGTCGAAATTAGTCCCTGTAAGCGAATAAACTTGATTTCGACACACCAAACCATCCAAAACTTATTTATAAGTTATGTAAAGGTTATTTAAGGTATGTTAAGCCTATGTCACTATTCCGAAGTGTTTGTTGCATTAAACTGATTATATTTACGCATCAGATCGCGTATAATCTTCCAGAAAGCGATTTAAAGCTCGAAATCGAACAAGAATTGATATGTGCAAACGATACACACATTTATACAAATTCCAAGTATGAAATACAATATTTCATTGGTTTGGTATTCGTATGATGGTTGAAGTGACATGGGTGTCACAGTGGGTATAACACTTAAGGCCATAAATCCTCGTTGTAGGACCGAGGGACATGAGTGATAGATCTATTTGGGTGTAGGGAGCCAACACCCATGTGGACCAGGGTGGCCCATGAGGTGACTATGTCTTATTCCAGGAGACAAATTTGCTAGGTTTGAGTTTTCCTGCATCACTTCACACATATCAATGGCCTTGCAAACCATTGGTGATATGTTTTCCTTGTTGCTTTCATACCAAGAGTTTACAAACTTACATACATACTTTCAATGATTACAAAGGTTATTCATACACACAAACAAACACATGAACTCGCTCAACTTTTGTTGATGTTTTCAAACTACATGTATTTCAGGGAATTAGATGTGGGTCTGGCGGTCGTTCGGAAGTTCCAAGTGTGGTTTAAGAATAAAAGATGTCATCCATGGTCTTAGGGTTTGGTTAGTGTGTCTTATCCTGGACGAGACACGTCTCCCAAATCCTGGTTTTATTTAATGTCTTTTGTCGAGTCTTTGTAAACTCTTAAATAAGTTGCATGGTTTGTGCTCGAATTTGAATTCTATGTTTTAAAACAATGTTATTATTATGTTTTTAAAACTTATTTAATGGATTAACATCTTCGGTTTTATCATATAGTTGTTGTTATGATTGAATGCAATGATATTAAGCAAGTCACACATAATCACGCTTCCGCACCACTATTGAGCTGAGCTAGTGAAGCCTTTTGGAGACCACTTTTCGATTGTATGACTGTTGTAGACTGATAGACATTTTGGACAAGGGTAGTGTGACCCTGTGATCCCTTTTGATATGATACTTTGAAAAACATGTAACAATATGCGTGGTCGATGATTAATGAAAGCTCAATCGTAATGTTCTCATTAAATACGTTTTTAATTTACATGGTTATAATTGATTGTGATGTTATATGATTGCTGCTATGATAACTACTTATATACCTATGTATATACACTCCTAGGTCTTAATCGTGTAATAGACACTTATGTGCTTGAATCGTTATTAAGACCTGACCTATACAATCTTCTTTATAGATGATACCTCCTCGAAGGAACAATCAGTTGCCCACAACAGAGGAAGAACTGCATGAACGGATTTCACAAGAAATCGCACAACATGAGGCCTTACGCTCTGAACACAGCGGAGGTACCTCAGTAAATAACCCACCTCACGGTAATGTTTAAGTCACTTAAGACACATTACGATACGTTTGGCCATTCCATGTGCATTTGCTAATGCTTCCTGTGAATAATGTTGCTTGTACTGGCTGTACTTACAAGCAGTTCCTAGACTGCAAGCCTCTGAACTTTGACGGCACTGGAGGTGCTATAGCTTTCGTAAGATGGGTTGAGAAAACAGATTCTGTGCTGCGAATGAGCAAGTGTGCGCCAGAGCACCAGGTCACCTACTTTTCTGGATTGTTTCTTGATGGAGCTCTATCGTGGTGGAACCTTCAGGTTCAGACCCTAGGTGAGGAAGCAGCGTATGGTATGACTTGGGATGAGATGAAAGAACTGATGCGCAAGAAGTACTTCTCGAGGGCAGAGATTCAGAAGTTGGAAACCGAGTTCTGGAATCTGAAGATGGATGGACCTAAGATAGCTGAGTACATATAGAGATTCCATGATTTGTCTCGCGTTGTCCCTTACATGGTAGAACCGGAATTTAAGCGAGTTGAACGCTTCATCTGGGGATTGGCACCCCAAATTATGAGCATGGTGACTACTTAGAAGCCTCCAACAATCACTGAGGCCATTGATTTGAGCGTGGCATTGACTGAAGAAGCAATCAGATTGAACAAGTTCTCGATTTCTGACACCAAGAAAAAGGAGACTCATGTCGAGTCGTCTGGAGAGAACAAGCGGAAGTTCTCAAATTTCAAGAAGGGTACCCAAGGAAACAACAGTGGTAACAAGAAGAGAGATGCGAACCCACCAGCCGAGGTCAGGACTGGTGTTGCAAGTTCAGAGAACAAGGGAAAGGGATACATGGGCACCTTTCCCAAGTGTGATGTGTGCCAGTTCTATCATGGCGGCCAGTGCAGGGTTAGGATATGTGAATCATGTGGAAAGAATGGTCATTCAAAGGAAACATGATGGGCTGGTACTGGTCGTGGAAATGGTGGTCAGAGAGGTAGTGGTAATGGAAATGGCAGTGGAAACCGTGGTGGAAACGATAATGGGAATAGGAATAATCAGGGAAGTAATGGAAATCGTGGTGGTTCTGGAAACCAAGCTGGTAGTGGAAACCGTGGAACAAACAACAATCAGGGAGGTACTGGAAACAAACAAGGTTGCTTTAACTGTGGTGATGTTGGGCATTTCAAGCAGGATTGCCCAAAGAACAATCAAGTCCAAGAAAGAGTCTTCAACATTGGAGCTAGGGAAGCTCGCTAGGATCCGAATGTAGTCACTGGTACGTTCCCTATCAACCAATACTTTACATCTGTGCTATTTGATACTGGTGCCGATTATAGCTTCGTGTCCCTAGAATTTAAGGATATACTTGGATTGGTTGCCAGTAAGTTAGAAATTCCATACTCAATAGAACTAGCTAATGGAAAGCTAGTAGAGGCAAACAAAGTGATTAGAGGTTGTGTAATAGAGCTCGGAGAGCATGAGTTTATGCTCGATCTTCTACCAATTGAGTTGGGAAGCTTTGACGTGGTAGTTGGAATGGATTGGTTGTCAAGCAACCGAGCTGAAATCGTATGCCATGGGAAGGTTATCCACATTCTATTGGCAAATGGAGAGACGATTGTAGTGCATGGAGAGAAACACTATACGCCTCTAAGGATTATCAGCTGTTTGAAGGCCCAAAAGTTTATGCGGAAAGAATGTGTTGCCCTCTTGGCTCACGTTGTTGATAAGGAAGTCGAAGAGCAGAAGCTGGAAGATATCCTTGTGGTAAGAGACTATCCTGAAGTCTTCCCCGAAGACTTGCCAGGATTACCGCCGCAACGAAAAGTCGAATTCCATATTGAATTGGTCCCAGGTGCCGCGCCTGTGGCCAAGGCACCTTATCGACTTGCGCCATCAGAAATGCAAGAATTGTCGACGCAGCTTCAGGAGCTTTTGGACAAGGGATTCATTAGACCAAGCTTCATGCCTTGGGGAGCTCCAGTTCTGTTTCTCAAGAAGAAGGACGGTAGTTTCCGTATGTGTATTGACTACCAAGAGCTAAACAAGTTGACCATCAAGAATCGGTATCCTTTTCCGAGGATTGATGATCTCTTCGATCAACTTCAAGGTTCAAGTTACTACTCCAAGATCGATCTTCGATTAGGTTATCACCAGCTGAGGATTCAAGAAGAGAGTATACCGAAAACTGCCTTCAGAACTCGTTATGGGCATTACGAGTTTCTAGTGATGCCGTTTGGGTTACCGAATGCACCGGCAGTGTTTATGGATTTGATGAACCGAGTTTGCAAGCCATATCTCGATAAATTCATGATTGTGTTTATCGATGATATTTTTATTTATTCACGAACGAAGGAAGAGCACGAGCAACACCTTAGAGCCATTTTAGAGCTGCTCAAGAAGGAGAAACTGTATGCTAAGTTCTCGAAGTGTGAGTTCTGGCTGCGTGAAGTACAGTTCCTTGGTCATGTAGTGAATGAAGATGGAATCCACGTGGATCCCACCAAGATTGAGGCAATTAAGAATTGGGAAACTCCAAAGACGCCGACCGAGATCCGATAGTTTCTAGGCTTAGCAGGGTATTATCGTCGATTCATTGAGGATTTTTCAAAAATCGCTCAACCGCTGACCTCCCTTACTCAAAAGGACAAGAAGTATGAGTGGGGAGATAAACAAGAGGAAGCTTTTCAGTTACTAAAGAATAAGCTTTGCGATGCACCTACATTATCCCTACCCAAAGGCACCGATGACTTCGTGGTATTCTGTGACGCCTCGCGTCAGGGATTAGGTTGCGTGCTGATGCAGCGATAGAAGGTTATCGCTTATGCTTCGCGCCAGTTGAAGGTTCATGAGAAAAACTACACCACACATGATTTGGAATTAGGCGCAGTGGTGTTTGCTTTGAAGATTGGGTAGCATTACCTTTATGGTACCCGATGCACGATCTTTACGGATTACAAGAGCCTACAACACATATTCGATCAGAAAGAGCTTAATATGAGACAACGGCGATGGGTAGAGCTGTTAAATGACTATGATTGCGAAATCAAATATCACCCAGGAAAGGCGAATGTGGTGGCAGACGCCTTGGGTCGCAAAGAGAGGATTAAGCCCATAAGGGTTAGGGCTTTGGAGATGATTATACAGACATACCTCTCGTTGCGCATTCGTGCTGCACAAAGAGAAGCCCTTAAGAAGGAGAACCTTAAGGATAAATATCTCCGTGGGATGGAGAACAAGTTGGTGCCCAATGAGGAAGGAACCTTGTGTTTCATGGGATGAATTTGGGTTCTCCTCTTTGGTGGTCTTAGAGATGTGATCTTTGATGAAGCTCATAAATCAAGGTACTCGATCCACCCAGGATCGGATAAGATGTACCAAGATTTGAAGGATTTCTACTGGTGGCCGAGACTGAAAGGTGATGTTGCAACTTATATTGGAAAGTGTTTGACTTGTGCCAAGGTGAATGCCGAGTATCAGAAGCCTTCAGGTCTACTACAGCAACCTGAGATACCCATGTGGAAGTGGGAGTAGATCTCGATGGACTTCATAACAAAGTTGCCAAAGACACCCAGAGGTCATGATACGATTTGGTTAATCGTAGACCGTCTGACAAAATCTGCGCACTTTTTGCCAATCAGAGAGAAGGATAACACAGGTAAGCTAGCTGAGCTATACCTAAGGGAGATAGTTGCACGTCATGGAGTGACTATCTTGATTATATCTGATAGAGAAGGGAGATTTGTGTCAAGGATTTGGCAATCTTTCCAAGAAGCGTTTGGTTCACAGTTGAATCTAAGCACCGCATTTCATCCACAGACGGACGGTTAAAGTGAGAGAACGATTCAGACGCTTGAAGATATGTTACGAGCTTGCGTAATGGACTTGGGTGGCAGTTGGGACACTCACCTACCTTTGGTAGAGTTCTCCTATTACAACAGCTACCATACAAGCATTCAAGCTGCACCGTTCGAAGCTCTCTACGGACGAAAGTGTCGATCACCGTTATGCTGGGCATACGCAGGTGATAGACAGTTGATTGGTCTCGAATTGGTCCAGGAAAAGACAGATAAGATCATACAGATTCGAGAGAGCATTAAGGCGGCTTGTGATTGACAAAAGAGCTATGCGGACCAAAGAAGGAATCCTTTGGAATTCAAAGTGGGAGATATGGTTTTATTAAAAGTCTCACCTTGGAAAGGTGTGGCACGCTTTGGGAAGCGTGGAAAGTTAAACCCATGATTTATCGGACCGTTCAAGATCCTGGAGAGGATTGGTCCTGTAGCTTACAAGTTGGAGCTACCGGCAGAGCTTAATGGTGTTCATAATACATTCCATGTATCTAATCTGAAGAAGAGTCCAACACAAGAAACAGTGGTCATTCCTGCTAATGAAGTTCACATTGACGACACACTCCACTTTACCGAAGAACCCGTTGAGGTTACTGATTGGAAAGTTAACAAAAATCAGAGGAGTAGTGTTAAACTTGTCAAGGTTCGATGGAACGCGCGCCATGACCCAGAGTTTACTTGGGAGCGTGAGGACCGCATGAAAGCAAAATACCCACATTTATTCCCTAACACCATTGCACTTAGTAGTAAAGCTTAAAATTTCGGGATGAAATTTTCTTAACAGGGGGAGAATGTGACAACTGTCAAAATTTCAGGTATCCGTACAACTATTAAACCATGATTAGTGCTTAATGACTGTGCTGAATCACAATTAATTGCTTACTAGTTATTGCCATATACATACATGTGCATCACATATTGCTTAATGTCATATCATTATTTCATGAAAGCTTATTTGACACGAATGATGCACGAAACATAGTTAGCACAGTTATCAGATAAATCAGGAATATGCTGACGGAATACAGTACATAGATAGACAGTATGTTGAGACACAGAATGAGCCAGAAACCAAGTCTTACACTAGTATAGTGTGTAGGAAAGTAAGGATCACAAAATTGCCTTCCTAGAAATAGTTTAGGTGCCGGAAAGTGCCTAAAACTCACCTAAAGTGCTGAATTCAGCAAAATTCAGCATTTTAACAATCTAATTTTATGCAGAAATATGGTTAAATGGTCCTGAATGCTTTCCTAAGTGTTGGGAATCAAAAGTGTCACAAAAGGATACATAAAGCACACGAAACTGCATAGTTTAGCACCTAAACGAACCGGTAACCAACCGAACAACCGGACACTACCCGAAACACCAAGTTTACACTAAAAGCACGGTTTTACCATTTCCAAGCTAGTTATGATCCCCGAACATCATAACACCCCATATAAATATCAATTAACTAAAGATCCTAACTAATACTTACATTTTAACCTAAATGTAACAAGTTTAGTTTAAACCTAGTCTAGACCCCCCCCCCCCCACCTAGTGGACGGCCCTAACAAGGGCCATACTCTTGATTTTCTTTCAATTTTATATTGGATTATGTTGGCACTTTGTAGACATAATATACACAAGTTAAAGAGTTAAGATGGTTATAAGTTAACACCATGAGTTCATAACTTCATTCTTCACACACTCAAAACACACACAAACTTCTCCTCCTCCCCTTGGTGCTCTCGGCCGAGAATCAACACAAACACACCCATCATTTTTGATCAAGCTTCCTACAATCCAAGCATATACAAAGGTGTTAGAGGTCACACAAAGGAGCTAGGAGCTTATGGAAGTTCAAGGACCTTGTTCATTTGCTTTTACCCACTTGTTTTCTTCACTTGATCATCCCTAGCCTTGTGCTAGTGGTAGGAACCTTGATCTTGCTATGTTACTTCCATTTTAAGTGTTTAAAAGAAGAATCATAATCATAATCTTGAAGAACACTAAGAAACACAAGAAGTAAACTTGAACATAAGCTTAAAGTATGAAGAAATATTGATGAATATGAGTTGTTATGCTTGATGATTGTTGTTCATACATGCATTTGATGTTGATCATCATATGATCTTGCTATATCATGATTAAAAACATAATCTAGCAAGATGAGAGGATGAACATGTTAGAGATTAATGGATCATCCACACAAAGATCATGAACTTGAAAGAATAAAGTTGTTTCTTGTTAAGAAATGATCAAAGTAAGTTGTTAATCATGTAGATCTAAAAATTTCATGGATGATTTCTAAAGAAACCAAGTTAAAAATATAAGTTTTACTAAAACTTGGTTCTTACATAAATAACCCCCATTTTTGGTGGATAAACAAGTGTAGAAACACTTGTGTAACAAGAAAATCTCATAAAGAAACATTTTTAGAAATTATGATCATAAGTTGTAAAGATCTATCTTCTTCAAAAATAAAGTTTTTAAAGAATCACTCACACTTTAAAGGATAACAAGGCTTATTAATAACACTAGTAAGTTACTACAATTTTTTGTGAAATTTCAAGTTCATGAAGTAGTAGATTATACTTGTTTTTGGCAAAATTGGTAAGTAAAGGTTGTTTATTTTTTATTGTGGATTGATTGTGTTGTTTTTACAAAAGAAAATGATATGCTTGAAAGCATGGAAACCTTCATTTTTAGGGGAAACTATGGCAAAATTTTCTAAAAATGTAAACACTTAGAAAAATATTTCTAAACAAATATTTACAAGTGTATTTTAAACCATAAATTGTTACAAAAACTTTGCCATAAATTTTGTTACAAAAATTATAACTATTGGAGGTTGGTTTTGAAAAATAAAAGTGACTAAATATGTATTTAGAAAATATATATTTAGAAGACACCATGTGTGTGATTATTTGTATATTCTGTGTATTAGTTATATTATTTTAGGAAATGAAATAATATAACACATCAAAATACCAAGAATTACAATCCAAAATATTACCAAAATTCCAAGGAATAAATATAAAAATTATACACAAACTATTGGTGAAACTGATATATGGAATAAGACTTACAAAATATTCCAGAAAATTTATTCACAAAGTATATTTTGGTAAATAATATTTTGGACACCAAGGAAATGAAAATATGATTTTTACAATTACTACAAGAATATATCATATTTTTGACAAGGGAAAAATATATTATTTTTGGCAAGTATGAATATATATTTTTTCTTGAAATTTTTAGAAGATATATTATTTTTAAGAAATATATATTTTCTTAAACAAACATGAAATACAACATTTTTGGGGTGAAAGATATATTTTCTCAAATATATATGAAATATATCATTTTTGGAGAAAAATGAGTTTATATATATATTTTCCAAGTTAGACACGAAAATATATTATTTTTGAAACTTATGAGAAAATACAAATATTTTTGCTAAAAGAAAAATTATAAATAATTTTTCTAAATAATATTTATTACAATATATATTTTGGAAATATATATTGGTGGACTTTTATTAAGAATATTATTTTGGAAAATTAATACGAAATTCAGTATATGGATACTTAATGAATACAATAAAAATACGAATTCTCGTACGTATAAATACACACCGGAATACGACCCCAATACATGGCAAAAATATACAAGTATAAGAATACGAATACAAATACACCCATCATTGGGAAGGATATACAAGTATAAATACTTGGGAAGTATTAAGTTAAAATATATTGTTTTAACAATTATTCCAAAATTTAATAAATATAATTTAAGTTAAAATATTAATTATTTTAACAAATAATTATATTACTTGGAATAATATTGAAGATACGAAGAAACGTAACTCAAAGACATTAATACTAAGTCAAGGCACGACCCGCTCGTCTAATAGATCATAGTACGTTGTAGGTAGTCGTGTTTATCTGAAGAAGCTTGAGTTACGATGGTTGAAGACGCAAGACTGTGAGTTCATGACCCCCTTTTCTCTAACTGTTTTTAGTTTTATAACTTCGGGGTGAAGTGTGACAACCCTCACCAAACCAGGTATCCGTACGAATTAATTAATATTTAATTAATGCTTAATTACTGTGCTTGCATACAATTGTGGTTAAACGGATTCTTGATTTCTGATACATACTTATACATGCATCATACCTTATTACTGTCACTCCATTATTTACACAGAACATCAGTGACAACCTTGATGCACAAAAGCACAGTGAGCACACTATACAGATAACCCAGTAAACATGCTGACATAGCCAACACTAGACAGACACTGTCTTTGAGGCCAGTATGAGCCGGGAATAGTTTACTACACTAGTAGGGAGTGTAGAGAGGTGAGGATTGTTAAACTGCGTCACTAGGTGATAGTTATAGTGACCGGATGTGCCTAAAACATGCTCTAATTAAAAAATCCTGCACTTTAATACAAAATTCAGCATTTAAGCTAACTAGTAAAGTGCAAAAACATGGAAAAATAATACTAGACACTTTCCAAAGTGTCGGGAATTCATTGTGTCACTAAAAATGATATTAAAGACACTTTAAATGCTTATTTAGCACTTTAACGGATCAGTATCCAACCGAACAACCGGACTTTACCCGGAACATAAAAATATTGTCAACGACATTGTTTTTCCTTTTCTGAGCTAGTTAGGGTCCCCGAACACCCTAACAACCGTTATATTAAATAACACGCTAAATACCTAACTTAAAGTTCTAACTAAACAAACTAGTACTTAACCATGTCATTGAAATCAAACTATTAACCCCCCCCCCCCTAACCGAACGGTTCCCCAAGGGAACACCCACCACAAATTTTTGATTATTATATTAACCTATGTCTAATATCATGAGGACATATTACATGAGGGACAATAGAGAATTTTGGGTTATAAGTAAACCCTTGGGTCACCATTTCATTCATAAACACCAACACAAAAATTTCACTCTCTCTCCCTCTCCTCTTTGAGTTCGGCCGAGAGCTCACACACACCCACCATCACTTTCAAATTTCGATCTTGCAATTTCACATACATACAAGTGTGCTAGAGTTCATACAAGGAGGCTCGGTGCTTTCGGAATCACAAGGACCTCTCTACATCGCTTTTATCCACCTAGTTTTCGCTTTGATTCTTCCCTAGCCTTGAGCTAGTTGTAAGTGCTTCTAAACACTTCCTTGTTCATGATTAAAGTGGTTAATAAGAAGTTTAACGGTTAAAACTCAAGAACATGCGAAAACAAAACTTAAAGTCTTGCAAGAATGATAAACTAGTTGGTTAAAGAGAAAATAATGGTGTAAAACTTGTGAATCTTGTTTAGTTATGGTTATTTTACGTTGTTGGTTGCTAGAAGTGGAACGGATCGTCATCTAACCACGCTAGATCATGTTCATGGAACATGAACTAGCAATATGTTAAGTGTGAAAATTACAAGATGATGAACCTTTCCATACATAGACATGAACTTGTGTAAAAATAATTTTTCTTGTAAAATAGAGTTCTAAACTAGTAGATCTAAAGATCTACAAGTGGTATTCTCAAAGAACCAAGTGTAGGATGCAAACCTTGTTTAAAAGCCGGATCTTTCATGAACTAAAAGCATTTTGGCAAACAAACAAGTGTGTAAACACTTGTGTGACAAAAGATTTAACCAAGAAATATTTTCGTAATTTTTGGAATAGAAGTTGTAAACTTGCATGTTCTTTAAAAATAAAGATTTCCAAGAAAATGATTTTATTTTTAAAGATGGAAAGATCTACTAAATATGTTGGAAAGTTACTACATATTTTACGCAACTTACAAGTTCATGTGTTTGCGATTTATGCTTATTTTGACTAGTTTGATGTTTGAATATTGTATATTGATGATTGGAAATTGATTGATTGAATTTTGAAAAGAAAATGATACGCTAGTAAGCGTGGCCACCTCCAGTTACAGAGGAAACTCTGGCGAAATTTTTCCAGAAAATAACACTTAGAATATTTTTGGTGACAAGTGTTAAATTTTTTACTTGTTTTCCAAACAAACTTCGCCATGATTTTTATTATAAAATAACCAAGTATTCGGAGGTGGATTTTCTTAAATAAAACTTGTTAAATATATATTGAGAATATATTTTTCATAATAAAACGCTTGTGTGATTTTATGAGTATTTTATGAACTACGCATATATTATTTTAGAGTAAAAATTGGAATACATTGTGAAAGCACGACTCCAAAATAATACCAACGCTATCACAAATAAATATTTAAGTTACACCGGTATTGTTATTACCACATGAACTTTAAAATGTAACTTATGTATTTTTCGGAAAATACTCTTAAATGTGTATTTTGACAAAGTATTATTTTGGAAATTGTATGAAGTAAAATATAATATTTTTGGGAAAAATATGTATATTTTGGAGATAGAATATTTTAGACAAATGAATAAAAATGTATTTTATTAAGTGAGACTTAATAATATATTTTTGGAATTATAAAAACGCACATGTATTAAAACCCCCATCCTTGGGAAGGAATATAATTATTAAATAATTAAGAAGTGGAAATACGAAATAGTTGCCTAACTATTTCCCAAAAACGTTAAACCTTAAGCCAAGGCACGGCCGTCCGTCTAATAGAAGTTAGTACTTGTAGGTCGTCACGCAGCAGGTTATTTTGGGACGGACTATTTCGAGACGCACTTCTGTGAGTTCATGTCCTCCCTTTTCTCTTAACTGTTTTCAGTTTTTATACTTCGGGGGTGAAATACATGTTACTATGATTACGAATACTTTTTACATGGTATGGTTAGCGTAAGGAGGGTTACTACTTAGATCATGTGAGTGGGTAGGCGGGAACTGGAGGCCATTAATCCTCATTGTAGGACCGAGGGTCAGTAGCGGTAGATCTATCTGGGTGTAGCGAGCCCAACTCCAGGCCCAACAGAACGGACCTCGGGGTGACTTTGTACCCGACGCAAAAATCTGCTAGGTTTGAGTCTTCCTACTGCACTTCACACATATCAATGGCCTTGTAAACCATTGGTGATCTCCTTATTTCCTTATTTGCTACATACCAGGGATTTTATACTTACAAAGGTTTTACATACTCACTTTCACATGAACTCGCTCAACTTTATGTTGACTTTTCAACTTACATGTATTTCAGGGAATTGGGGATCTGGCAAGGTATGCACTGTCGTTACGCTGTGTAGGAGAATGGTGTCATCCAAGTTTAGGGATTGTGACTTTTACCTGGACGAGTCACAAGTCTTAAACTGTGTTTATTTCATATTTTGTGATTGTGTCTTATGAACAAGGTTTTTATTATGTTGTGTTGTAAACTCGTTGCATGTGTCAACTCTAAAACAATGTTGTCGTATTTTACTTTTAAAACTTGAAGTAATGGATGATCATCATGGTTTTATTTTCATATAGCTTTGTTGTGATTAAGCTATAGTATTAAGAAGTCACACCAAATAAACCCACGCTTCCGCAAAGCCCGGGTGTGACAGCTTGGTATCAGAGCTTTGATCATAGCGAACTAGGATTCCTTCTCGAGTCTAGACTATGATCACTAGGGCTCTCACGAAAAAATTTTTACAACGCATACACTACGTCCAGATCCGGGTCACAAAACATTTTTTTTACAAACAAAAGAGTGAGCACATTTTATTTGTTAGTTATGGCTCAGTCTGAGAGGCTGAGAGAGTAGTCTAGTGGGACTAGGAGGCTCAGTATGAGAGACTGAGAGAGTAGTCTAGTGGGACTAGGAGGCTCAGTCTGAGAGGCTGAGGGAGTAGTCTAGTGGGACTAGGAGGCTCAGTCTGAGAGACTGAGAGAGTAGTCTGAGAGACTAGGAAGTTCAGTCGGGGAGACTGAGAGGATAGTCTAGGGTATACTAGGATGATTGCTTGTTTGCTTATTGGTGACTAACATGTTTATATGATTATATGATTGATTATTTGTGCATGTGTGTTTGTGTTACAGACGTCATGCCTTCATCAGGTACTGGGGAGTCGGACACTACAGATCCCATGGCCATAGTATCAGACGACATAGTTTCATCGGAGCACGAGGTGCACACTTCCGATACTACCAGCACAGACGATGACGACTTCCAGCCCTTTGCACTGCCTGATGTTGTAGCAGAGCCTGCTAATGGCCATCTTGTTGGGGATTTGCCACTTGCGGTGATCCCTGCTCCTATGCCCCTTGCCGCTTATCCCGTTGTTGATATGCCCCTCGACGTTGTCTCTGACGACGATGTCGATCTATTTGAGGAGGACCCACTTGAGGGCGAGCCCCATATTGCTGCCGGTGATATCCTACTGCTTGTTGATGCTCCTGCAAAGGAGGCTCCCGTTCATTCACCTGTTCCAGACTCCTTTGAGTCTGTGGCATCCGTACCTTCGCACACACAGGGAGTGCAGCACCACTCACACGACGCCGACCCGGACATGGCGTCATCCGCTGCACCTGCTCCTGCGCATAGCTTTGAGTTCGATCATGATGTTGATGATGATTCAGATCCTATTTTTCCACCTGGCTTTGATCCAGACCAGGACATTGAGTTCGTACACTTAGACCAGCACTTGGAGGATCCAGTAGCCCCTGTCGACCCTATGTTTTCCGATCCAGCTGATTTTGAGATGGAGTTTGTTGATCCAAAGCCTGCTGTGGCCCCTGAGCCAGGCGTTGCTCCTGACCCCGCATTGGAGCATGACCCTGTTCATGCCGATGCACCTGCTGTTGCTCCTTTGGCTGATGACATACCTGTTGACGATCATCCCGTTGTTGCTCCACCGTTGGTGGATGATCATGTTGCTGATGCTCCTGTTGATGCTCCACTTCTGTTAGAGGATCCTGTTGTTGCACCACTTCCTGATGCAGTGCCGGTGATGTTCGACCGTGCACCTTTTGCGACCTATATTGATTCACGATACGCACACACCCGCAACGGGTGGATAGACGAGGACGATGATTACCCACTTTTCGTGATACCAGTTACACCACCTGTAGCCCCCGTTTCAGCTCCTGTTTCAGCTCCCATTGACGTTCCCTTGATTCCCCCACACACCACAGATACTCACCGCACAGATCTCTTGATCACTTATCTCCAGGACATTCCTCCACCACGTCCTGGGGAGGGTTCGTCACGTCATCCGTTTGGTCATACACCTTTCGTGTTAGGAGGAGATCAGTTTGTACCTCAGGTTTCTTACCCCACTGTTGTTCCCACTGTTGCACCATTTACTGTGCCATCCTTTGCTCCATCTAGTGAGCCATTCCTCTGGACTACGCCCCCCATTATGCCACCGACGGATCCGTATCACCCATATCACGTGGGGTATTCTACGGAGGATGTTCTCACATCTTTCATGATACAGCAGGAGGCGCTGACCCGTCGCGTACAGGAGCTAGAGAGAGCTCAGCGACTCCCGTGCCAGTGCCAGACCCCACCTGCAGTATCACACCCTCCTCGTCCGCTTTCACCTGATTCTGCCGCTCGTTTTTGGACTCCCGAGCAGCAGATAGCATACTTACTGCCCGCACATCGCGCTATGGAGGTGGACTGGCTTCATATGCGACGTTTGCTCTTTTCTCGTTTTCCCCCTCCTCCACCACCATCAGCTTAGGCCTTTTTGATTCGACGCAGGTAGACTTTTGGTGAGACGACCACGATTGTGCAGACTACACAGCTTTTGGAGACCGCATTTTTTATGATTGTGACTTTTGATGATTTGTATATTTGTTGTTGTTGTCACTGACTAGAAAGTTTGGACTAGGGCGATGTGGCCCTTAGTCACTGATGATGTATGATACAGTTATAAACTTGTAAACCTTACGTTGTGGTCTTGATTTATGAAAGCGCAATCGCAGTATTCTCATCATATGTGATGTTTGATTGATTGTTTATGTTCTATAACATAAGATGTTATGTGGTTGATTTATTTATAACATGAGATGTTATGCGTTGATATTATTGCTACATACGTACACTTTACTTACTATGACCTGACCTACGTGAAACATCTTTTAGAAGATGCCTCCAAGATGCCAGACGCGTATGCCTGCCAACGAGGCAGAACTTCAAGGAATCATTGCTGCCGCCATAGCGCAGTATGCAGCCTCACAAGGAGGAACCAGCGGAAGTAATTCGAACAATAACGGCAATAACAATCCACCATATGGTAATGTTAAGTCGTTAAGACATACTACGATACATCTGGATATCTTTAGCACGTTTGCTAATACCATTTGTATATTCTAACGTATGTGCAGGGTGCACTTACAAGCAGTTCCTAGACTGCAAGCCCGTGAACTTCGATGGCACCGGAGGTGCTGTTGCTTTTGTAAGATGGGCCGAAAAGACGGAGTCTGTTCTTCGAATGAGCAAGTGCGCTCCATACCAACAAGTGACTTACATCTCAGGGCTATTCCTGGACGGAGCCCTATCCTGGTGGAACTTACAAGTGCAAACTCTTGGTGAAGCCGCTGCTTATGCGATGACATGGAACGAACTAAAAGAGTTAATGCGAAGGAAGTATTGCTCTCGTGCTGAGATATAAAGGTTGGAGACTGAGTTCTGGCATTTAAGGATGGATGGTCCCAAGATTGCGGAGTACGTTCAGAGATTCCACGACCTGTCTCATGTGGTACCTTATATGGTTACACCGGAATTCAAGCGAATCGAGCGCTTTATCTGGGGTTTAGCTCCACAGATCATGAGTATGGTCACTACTTCCAAGCCTGCAACAATCACAGAGGCCATCGATCTAAGCGTAGCTCTTACTGAGGAAGCCATCCGCCTGAACAAGTTTTCGAATGTTGAGATGAAGAAGAAAGAGACTCACATAGAGTCGTCTGGTGAGAATAAAAGGAAATTCTCGAACTTCAAGCAGGGTACAAGCAGTGTTAGCAAGAAAGGAGAATCAAGCGCACCGGTCCAAGCTGCAACCGGTGTTGGAAAGAAGGGGAAAGGATATATGGGTACTCATCCCAAGTGTAACACATGCCAGCGTCATCATTCTGGCCGGTGTGGGCCAAAAGTATGTGAAGCTTGTGGAAAAGTTGGCCACTTGAAGGATTCTTGCTGGGCTAGAGCTGGCCGGGGAGGCCAAGGAGGTTTTGGTAATAGAAACAATAATCGTGGTGGTAATGGAAATCGTCCACAAGGGAATAATGGAGGCAATGGAAATTGAGGGAACAATGCAAATCAAGCTGGGGACGCGAATCGAAATCAAAACAACAATCAAGCGGGGAACGGAGGAGGTAATGGCAAAAAATTGGGTTGTTTTAACTGCGGTGACATTGGGCACTTTAAGAGGGACTGCCCAGGATTGAATCAAGCCCGCGGAAGAGTGTTTAACATTGAAGCGAGGGAAGCGTGCTAGGATCCCAATGTTGTTACTGGTACGTTCCCTATAAACCAACGCTTTGCATCCGTTTTGTTTGATACTGGTGCCGATTATAGCTTCGTGTCATTAGAATTTAAGAATATACTTGGGTTGACGCCTAGTAAGTTAGACATTCTGTACTCCATCGAATTAGCAAATGGAAAACTAGTTGAGACCAGTGAAGTTGTCCGAGGATGTGTGATTGAACTAGGAGGGCACGAGTTTATGCTAGACCTGCTACCTATCGAGTTGGGAAGCTTTGATGTGGTAGTGGGAATGGATTGGTTGTCCAGCAACAAGGCCGAGATTGTTTGCCATGAGAAGACCATTCGCATTCCACTGACGGATGAAGAAACGATCATAGTGCACGGAGAGAAGCGCGATACACCACTAAGAATTATTAGCTGCCTGAAAGCTAGAAAGTGCTTGAAGAAGGGATGTGTTGCATTTTTGGCACACATCGTGGATAAGGAAGCTGCTGAACCAAAGATCAAAGACATTCCAGTCGTCAAGGAATATCCGGAAGTCTTTCCAGAAGACTTTCCAGGATTACCGCCTCAAAGGCAAGTCGAGTTCCACATTGACTTGGTTCCAGGCGCCGCGCCTGTAGCCAAGGCACCCTATAGACTTGCGCCATCAGAGATGCAGGAGTTGTCGACACAACTCCAGGAGCTATTGGACAAAGGATTCATCAGACCAAGCTTCTCACCTTGGGGAGCTCCGGTTCTGTTTGTTAAAAAGAAGGACGGTAGTTTCCGTATGTGCATAGACTACCGTGAGCTTAATAAGTTGACTATCAAGAACAGATATCCTTTGCAGAGGATCGATGATCTATTTGACCAGTTGCAAGGCTCAAGCTTTTATTCAATGATCGATTTGCGATCAGGATACCATCAACTAAGGATACAAGAGGAAAGTATCCCGAAGACGGCCTTTAGGACTCGTTATGGACATTACGAGTTCCTAGTTATGCTGTTTGGGTTGACGAACGCACCTGCAGTTTTCATGGACCTAATGAACCGAGTCTGCAAGCCGTACTTGGATAAGTTTGTAATCGTGTTTATCGATGACATTCTGATTTACTCGAAGACGAAGGACGAGCACGAACAGCACTTAAGAGCTATTTTAGAGCTACTTAAGAAGGAGAAATTATACGCCAAGTTCTCGAAGTGCGAGTTCTGGCTGCGTGAAGTCCAGTTTCTTGGACATGTGGTAAATGGAA
The DNA here is from genome assembly GCA_030545235.1 of Helianthus tuberosus. Taxonomy (NCBI): domain Eukaryota; kingdom Viridiplantae; phylum Streptophyta; class Magnoliopsida; order Asterales; family Asteraceae; genus Helianthus; species Helianthus tuberosus. Next base: position 56,931,189 of record CM060445.1, on the reverse strand, counting down.
ATGGAATCCATGTTGATCCCACAAAGATCGAGGCGATCAAGAGTTGGGAGACTCCAAAGACGCCAACCGAGATTCGACAATTTTTAGGTCTGGCTGGCTACTATCGAAGATTCATTGAGGATTTTTCTAAAATCGCTCAACCTCTGACCGCGCTCACACAGAAGGATAAGAAGTTTGATTGGGGAATCAAACAGGAATAAGCATTCCAGTTACTGAAAGATAAGCTTTGCAATGCGCCGATTTTATCGCTACCAGAAGGAACTGATGATTTCGTGGTATACTGTGACGCCTCGCGTCAAGGTTTGGGTTGCGTGCTGATGCAACGCCAGAAGGTTGTAGCTTACGCTTCACGCCAATTGAAAGTTCATGAAAAGAACTATACCACGCATGATTTGGAGCTAGGCGCAGTGGTATTTGCGCTGAAAATTTGGAGACATTATTTGTATGGTACGAAATGTACAATCTTTACGGATCATAAAAGTCTGCAGCACATATTCGACTAGAAAGAGCTGAATATGAGACAGAGACGTTGGGTCGAATTGTTGAACGACTACAACTGCGAGATCAAGTATCATCCAGGGAAGGCGAATGTGGTCGCCGATGCCCTAAGTCGAAAGGAAAGAATCAAGCCCATAAGGGTTAGGGCTTTGGAAATGATCGTCCAGACGGATCTCGCTTTGCGCATTCGTGCCGCGCAGAGAGAAGCTTTGAAAGAAAAGAATATTGAAGAGGAATATCTCCGTGGGATGGAGAAGCAGTTGGTGCCAAACGAGGAAGGAACGTTATGTTTCATGAAACGGATTTGGGTTCCTCTGTTTGGTGGTTTGAGAAAAGTTATTTTTGATGAAGCTCACAAATCACGGTACTCTATCCACCCAGGAGCGGATAAGATGTACCAGGACCTTAAGGATTATTATTGGTGGCCTCGGATGAAAGGCGACGTTGCTGTTTATGTTAGCAAGTGTTTAACGTGCGCCAAGGTGAAAGCTGCATACCAGAAGCCTTCAGGACTTCTGCAACAACCTGAAATTCCCAAATGGAAATGGGAACAGATTTCAATGGATTTCATAATGAAACTGCCCAAGACGCCCAGAGGTCATGACACTATTTGGGTAATAGTTGACCGTCTGACCAAGTCCGCACACTTCTTGTCGATCAAAGAGAAAGACAATACGAGTAAACTTGCGGAAATATACATGAGAGAGATCGTCGCACGTCATGGAGTGCCTCTCTCGATCATCTCGGATAGAGATGGACGCTTCATATCAAGGATTTGGCAATCCTTCCAAGAAGCTTTTGGCTCGCAGTTGAACCTGAGCACTGCATTTCATCCGCAAACTGATGGCCAAAGTGAACGAACTATTCAGACATTGGAGGATATGCTGAGAGCATGTGTAATGGATTTGGGTGGTAGCTGGGATAATCATTTACCGTTGGTCGAGTTTTCATACAACAACAGTTACCACACAAGCATTGGAGCTGCGCCATTTGAAGCTCTTTATGGACGCAAGTATCGATCACCACTATGCTGGGCTGATGCCGGTGATAGACAACTCGTTGGTCCTGAAATAGTCCAAGAGACAACGGACAAGATTGCGTAGATTCGAAAACGCATCGAGGCAGCTCGCGATAGACAGAAAGCTTATGCAGATCCAAAGAGGAAACCTTTGGAGTTTCAAGTTGGGGATATGGTTTTATTGAAAGTTTCACCCTGGAAGGGTGTGGCACGCTTCGGAAAGCGTGGGAAGTTGAATCCGCGTTACATTGGCCCGTTCAAGATACTGCAAAGGATTGGGCTTGTAGCCTACAAGTTGGACCTACCTGTTGAACTCAATGGTGTTCACGATACATTTCATGTATCAAATTTGAGGAAGAGTCCAACACAAGAGACAGTGATCATTCCCGCTGACGAAGTACATATCGACGACACGCTCCACTTTACCGAAGAACCCGTCGAGGTTACGGATTGGAAAATTAATAAAACACGCAGGAGTAGTGTCACACCCCCAAAATCCACTCGCGGAGTACTACCGCTTGGAGGCGTGACATGACCAGGATCAAGCCACCAATCATATTGAACATAAGTAAAAAGTAAAAGTCATTCATCAATACGATAGGTGTTTACAAAACCAAATATAAACAAGTGTGTAGCGGAAGCATTAATGTAAAAACCCAACATCAGTTTAAGTACAAAAAGGCATAATGTTTAACAACACATTCACGATCCATATCCACAACGACTGTGCCTCCCGTGCAAGCTCCAAAAGTACCTATGGTCCTGCAAGGCATGTAACAGAGAGTCAACAACTAGTTGAGCGAGTTCACAGTTGGCTATTTAGTGAAAATGTTCATTTCGTAAATCGTATGTTCGATTAGTAATCATGTATCGTATGTAATAGCATCGCGGCCCTCAAGGCATGTTTGCGAAGTTTAGTGGGGGTTTCCCATGTTTTCTAGACTAGTTATATTTGTATCGCGGCCCTCCAGGCATGTTTGCGAAGATTAAAGTATAGTTCGCGGCCATTCCAGGCATGTTTGCGAAGATCGTTCTAGTATAGTTCGCGGCCATTCCAGGCATGTTTGCGAAGATCGTTCTAGTATAGTTCGCGGCCATTCCAGGCATGTTTGCGAAGAGAAGTATGTGTATCACTAGTCTAGTAGTATATACCATTGACCTTCCACTCCCGAGGCCTATGGTATGTAATTCCGATAACTATTCAACATAAAAAAATCAATCAACCCATTCCCAACCCCGGGAATCCCATGCCTTGGTAGAAGTATGAACTCACCTTGTTTCGCTCGGTATGCTAAGTATGTGCTCACGGTTAATCAATCACGTCCTAAGGTATGCACATATACATAATCAGTTTGTATTAAAGTTGTTTGTGCGTAAACATAATCATCATGAACATCGCATCAATCACAATACACGTATTTGCAATCATACAAGTAATACTTTATACATAACAGCAGTTGACTAGCTCAGTTAAGTTTTTATCAGAAACAGTTACTGTGCAAATTACCCAAGTCGGTGAAACACCCACTGTTTCGCCATGAGCCCCTCCGACGAATCACTCATGTTTCGTCAAACAAGTCTCGGCGAAACACATTGTGTTTCGCCATGTCGGTTTCATCAATAAAAATGTGTTTCGCCGGTACCTGATTCGTCGAAACACACAATAGTTTCAGCAATAATTATCATGTCACAAATAATCATATCACAAATCCCTTGTGGCCGACAACTATCATTCACCGCCAATTCTCATAGGACCAAAATAACATATAGCCGATTGGACCTTCAACATCAACAACCGATTGGACCCTTATATGCATTATCAACACTACCAACATCACTAATATAAATTGGCGGTTCACAAGTTCCCACCAATCTCGGTTTTTAATAAACCACCCATGTTACCCTCCAAAATCTTATCCATCCAGCCGAAAATTCCAAGAAGTGTTCTTTATGTTTCAATATGACAACATATATATACAACCAAAAAAAACAAATGAATCATGAGAAACATATCCTGACAACACACACATGGGTTGCAACTAAAAGCATTCATCAAACCGAATATTTAATCAAAAACAAGTAATCGATTCAGTATATACACACTAACCGAGATGAAAAGAACGATGAATAAGCTAAGGGGGCTTCGAAAGTTCCAAACAACCGTCACACAGAAGAGGGGCGCTCTAGGGTTTCTATTTTGTTAACGTCTGACGAATGAGACGGTTCTGTGTAATTTATATGCGTACAAGTGAACTGGGCCCTAATGGGCTTTGGTGAAACTGGGCTTCGGCGAAACACCTGTTTCGTCGAGATGCTTATGGCGAAACAGTCTATTTCGTCGGGTCTAGTCTGTTTCGTCGAGTCCTTTTATGTGTTAACAGTTTTAAGTTTTCAACAGGTTTCATGTTATACAGCCAAACACAAAATCATGCAACCACAATGCGTTCATAAAAATATATAAAAAAAAAATAACGTGTACAGTTACAAGTTAAACAAGTCAAACAACTACACAGTCAAAGTCAACGTGCACTAAATGCGAAAATGAAAGTCGGAAACTCGAGTTGTCACATTATCCCCAACTTGAAAGAAATTTCGTCCCGAAATTTAGCATGCGGTTACCGAGGAAGCTAGGTAAGTTATCGTTTACTGGTTTTCCTGGGGTGTCACATCATTCCCCCGTTGAGTTGGAATTTCGTTCTGAAATTCCGTAGTAGCTTCAGCCTCAGTAGTAGTTGCATTGTTTTCGAACAACTGGGGATATTTGAGTTCCATTTGATCTTCGCGCTCCCAGGTGAACTCTGGGCCGCGACGGGAGTTCCAACGAACTCGTACAAGAGGTATTCTAGTGTTCTTGAGGACCTTAACATCCCGGTCCGTGATTTCAACTGGTTCTTCGATGAAATGCAACCGTTCGTCGATAGTGAGCTCCTTCAAAGGAACTATAAAGGTCTCATCTGACTGCCACTTCTTCAGATTCGACACATGAAAGACGTTGTGAACTGCACTGAGTTCAGCTGGTAAGTTCAGTCTGTAGGCCACTTTGCCTATCTTTTCTATGACTTCAAATGGTCCAACGTATCGTGGATTGAGCTTGCCTCGTTTGCCAAAACGAACAACACCCTTCCAGGGTGACACCTTGAGTAGTGCTCGATCCCCAACTTGGAATTCGAGTATTTTCCTGTCTTTATCAGCGTATACTTTCTGACGGTCATGTGCTGCCGCCATGCGTTGTCGTATTTGAGCAATCTTTTCAGTAGTATCAACTACCATTTCCGGACCTGTGATCTGACTGTCACCCACCTCTGCCCAACAAAGAGGTGATCGGCATTTACGCCCGTACAATGCCTCAAATGGAGCAGCTTTAATGCTGGTGTGGTAACTGTTGTTGTACGAAAATTCCACAAGTGGCAGATGTTTTTCCCAGCCTTTGCCAAAGTCAATTACGCACGCCCGAAGCATGTCTTCTAGAGTTTGAATAGTGCGCTCAGACTGCCCATCGGTCTGAGGATGATAAGCTGTGCTCATGTCTAATCGAGAGCCAAAAGATTTGTGCATTGCTTGCCACAGTTCTGAAGTAAAACGTGCATCACGATCAGAGATAATAGATGTGGGCACCCCGTGCCTCGAGACAACTTCCTTAAGGTATACGTCTGCTAAAGTGGAGAACTTATCCGTTTCCTTGATAGCCAAGAAGTGAGCAGACTTGGTGAGTCGATCAACGATCACCCAAATAGTATCATTCCCACGTTGAGATCTAGGCAGGCCAGTAACAAAATCCATGGAAATTTGCTCCCATTTCCATTGTGGTATCTCAGGTTGTTGGAGTGGGCCTGATGGTTTCTGATATTCTGCTTTGACTCTCGCACAAGTCAAACACTTGCTAACGTAAGTTGCTATGTGGGCCTTCATGCTAGGCCACCAATATGTAGTTCTGAGGTCGTGGTACATCTTATCTGAACCAGGATGTACTGAGTAGCGAGACTTATGAGCTTCATCCATTACAAGTTCGCGTAAACTACCATAGAGTGGGACCCAGATGCGTCCTGTTACATAGTAGGCGCCGTCTGCCCTTAGTTCTAACCGTTGCCTTGAACCGCGTAGAGCTTCAGCCCTGACGTTTTCTGGTTTCAATGCTTCTACCTGAGCATCTCGTATCTGTGAAGGAAGACTAGACTGAATAGTGAGTTGCAACGCTCGTACACGCCTAGGTATAGTATCCTTTCGACTGAGGGCGTCGGCCACCACATTAGCCTTGCCTGGATGGTACTTTATAGCACATTCGTAATCGTTCAGTAACTCGACCCATCGACGTTGTCGCATGTTCAAATCTTTCTGCTTGAAAATATATTCGAGGCTCCTGTGATCGGTGTAGATGGTGCACTTGGTGCCATACAGGTAATGTCGCCATATCTTGAGCGCAAAAACAACAGCTCCAAGTTCTAAATCGTGCGTAGTGTAATTCCGTTCGTGAATCTTAAGTTGGCGCGAAGCATAAGCAATGACTTTATCCCGCTGCATCAACACACATCCAAGACCTTGGATAGATGCATCACAGTAGACTACAAAATCGTCCGTGCCTTCAGGCAATGAGAGGATAGGTGCGCTACAAAGTCTATCCTTTAAATGCTGAAACGCTGTATCCTGTGTATCACTCCAACGGTAAGCAACACCTTTCTGTGTCAGTAATGTAAGTGGCTGTGCAATCTTTGAGAAGTCTTTGATAAACCGTCTATAATAACCCGCCAATCCCAAGAATTGGCGTATTTCTGTCGGTGTGCGAGGTGCAGGCCAGTTCTTGATCGAATCTACCTTGGATGGATCAACATGTATCCCATCCTTGTTTACCACGTGGCCTAGAAAGTGGACTTCACGAAGCCAGAAGTCGCATTTTGAAAACTTAGCGTACAGTTGTTCCGTTCGAAGGAGTTCCAAAATAAGTCGTAAATGTTGTTCGTGTTCCTCCCGATTCTTCGAATAAATTAGGATGTCATCAATAAAAACAATAACAAACTTGTCAAGATAAGGTTTGCACACCCTGTTCATAAGATCCATGAAAACCGCAGGCGCGTTCGTTAGCCCGAATGGCATGACCAAAAACTCGTAATGACCGTAGCGAGTTCTGAATGCTGTTTTGGAGACGTCCTCATCCCGGACTCTCAGTTGATGGTAACCTGACCTTAGATCAATCTTTGAGTAATAGCTCGACCCTTGTAACTGGTCGAATAAGTCGTCGATGCGTGGGAGTGGATAACGATTCTTCACGGTCACCTTGTTTAGTTCGCGGTAATCTATGCACATACGAAAGGTACCGTCTTTCTTCTTCACAAATAATACTGGAGCTCCCCAGGGCGAAGAGCTAGGACGTATGAAACCCTTTTCCAAGAGTTCTTGCAATTGCTTAGACAGTTCTTCCAGTTCAGTTGGAGCTAAGCGGTAAGGCGCTCGAGCTATAGGTGCTGCTCCTGGAGCTAGCTCGATCTGAAATTCGACCTGGCGATGGGGCGGTAACCCAGGTAACTCTTCAGGAAACACCTGAGGAAAGTCGCGTACTACAGGAATATCCCCAATCTTTTTCTCTGTCGTCAATGTATCAGTAACGAGTGCTAAAATAGCTATGTGGCCCTTTCGCAGACACTTCTGAGCCTTCAAGAAAGAGATGATGCCACTCACGACACCACTCTTGTCGCCTTGAACTTCGAGAGGTTCTTTGCCAGAACGAGGAATTCGAATGATCTTCTCCTTGCATAGGATCTCTGCTTGTTGTTGGGATAACCAATCCATACCAATGACGACATCAAAACTACTCAGAGTTATAGGAATGAGATCGATAGAGAAAGTCTGACCAGCGAGGATAAGATTACAACCCTGAACTATGTGTGTGGCCTCTAGACTTTTACCGTTAGCTAACTCTACGACATGTTTGGTGCTTAACAGTGTTGGTGCGCGTTTAAGCATTTGACTAACTTTCAGAGACATATAACTGGTATCCGCACCCGAATCAAATAATACGGTAACATAAAAGTCGTTGAGAAGAAACTTACCCGTAACCACATTAGGATCGTTCCTTGCGTCACTCTGGCCAATCACAAACATACGACCTTTTGCACCATTGTTGTTGTTGTTTCCCCCATTGTTGTTCCCACTGCCCTGATTATTGTTATTGTTGCTTTGATTCTGGTTTAATTGGGGACAGTTCCGCTTGAAATGACCTTCAGCCCCACACTGAAAGCATGTCTTATTTCCTTGCTGTTGTTGCTGTGACTGGTTTCGTGGAACGGGTGACTGTTGTTGCTGGTTCTGACTCGCAGGCCTTGAGCTCCTGCAATCTTTAGCGTCATGACCTACTCTTAGACATCTCTGACAGCGGCCTTTACGACACTGACCACTGTGGTGTTTGTTGCACCTGTTACATAGTGGATGAATTCCCCGATATCCACTCTGCCCCTGGCCACCAGACGATTGCTGACTCAGACTCTGGTAGTCACTAGTCTTGCGCTGCTGTTGTGCTTGAGGCTGTACAATTGCTGAACCTCTGCTGGAATCCCCTTCCCATTTCCGCTTGTTGTCACTGGGAATAGCAGGAGTAACTGGAGTGGTAGCGGTAGTAGTAGCGTTGATACGTTTAGGCAGCCTGTTCTGTTCCACCGCCTGATCAGTGAGGCGATGAGCTAGCTTAACGATCTGTTGAATAGTGCCCAGATTCGCTGAAGTTACGTGGCTTTGAATCTCCGGCACCAGACCATTGAGATACAGTTCGATACGCTTAATGGGAGGGTCCACCATAGTAGGACACATAATAGCCAACTCATTCGATCTTCTGGTGTACGCTTCAATTTCTGACCCCGTCATTTTCAAATGGTAAAATTCTACCTCCAGTTTATGAATATCATCACGACTACAGTATTCCTCTTTAATCAATTCCTTGAAACCGTTCCAGGGTGTGGCGTTAGCAACAGCCAACCCTAACATCTGAACTTGCGCATTCCACCAAGTCAGCGCAATGCCTTCTAAAGTACCAGTGGCGTACTTCACCCTGCGAGCCTCAGGGCATTCGCACATTTCAAATACTGACTCGAGCTTTTCAAACCAATGGAGAAGTCCAACCGCTCCTTCCGTGCCACTAAAAGTAGTAGGACGACAGTCCATGAACGTTTTGAAGGTGCAAACAGGTGGCTGAGCGTGCTGACCTGTTGTGTATAAGAATTAAGAAAAGTTTAAACACGAGAGTTGGTTTAGGAGTGTAGGATCTCAAGATCCTAGTGTGAGTTTACAACTGCAGGGTATACCTCCTGCTTGTGCGGCTGCAAGTGCCGTAGCAATTTGCTCGTTAATGAGAGCCGTCAGTTGGGCTTGCGTCATGTTAATACGTCCAGACATGATCTTCATAGCAAATATGACATAAGTGAGAGAGGTTCGAGAGTAGTGCGATAACAAAAGGGAATAATCACACAAGTGTTCTCATGCAATAGTGTTAAGTTAACCTAAGCATACCCAGAGCAAAGTTCTATGCAATTCTAGCAAGTAGGCAGTAAAACATGTACCATATTACCTAGGATGTCGAGTCTTGCACGTGGAGCGAGGCGTCGTTGTGGATCGTTGAGCACTGTTTCGGTTATAGTCTGGTTTTAATAAAAATGTTTTCCCCTTATTAAAACCGAGTTCTCTATAACCAATGGCTCTGATACCAATCTGTCACACCCCCAAAATCCACTCGCGGAGTACTACCGCTTGGAGGCGTGACATGACCAGGATCAAGCCACCAATCATATTGAACATAAGTAAAAAGTAAAAGTCATTCATCAATACGATAGGTGTTTACAAAACCAAATATAAACAAGTGTGTAGCGGAAGCATTAATGTAAAAACCCAACATCAGTTTAAGTACAAAAAGGCATAATGTTTAACAACACATTCACGATCCATATCCACAACGACTGTGCCTCCCGTGCAAGCTCCAAAAGTACCTATGGTCCTGCAAGGCATGTAACAGAGAGTCAACAACTAGTTGAGCGAGTTCACAGTTGGCTATTTAGTGAAAATGTTCATTTCGTAAATCGTATGTTCGATTAGTAATCATGTATCGTATGTAATAGCATCGCGGCCCTCAAGGCATGTTTGCGAAGTTTAGTGGGGGTTTCCCATGTTTTCTAGACTAGTTATATTTGTATCGCGGCCCTCCAGGCATGTTTGCGAAGATTAAAGTATAGTTCGCGGCCATTCCAGGCATGTTTGCGAAGATCGTTCTAGTATAGTTCGCGGCCATTCCAGGCATGTTTGCGAAGATCGTTCTAGTATAGTTCGCGGCCATTCCAGGCATGTTTGCGAAGAGAAGTATGTGTATCACTAGTCTAGTAGTATATACCATTGACCTTCCACTCCCGAGGCCTATGGTATGTAATTCCGATAACTATTCAACATAAAAAAATCAATCAACCCATTCCCAACCCCGGGAATCCCATGCCTTGGTAGAAGTATGAACTCACCTTGTTTCGCTCGGTATGCTAAGTATGTGCTCACGGTTAATCAATCACGTCCTAAGGTATGCACGTATACATAATCAGTTTGTATTAAAGTTGTTTGTGCGTAAACATAATCATCATGAACATCGCATCAATCACAATACACGTATTTGCAATCATACAAGTAATACTTTATACATAACAGCAGTTGACTAGCTCAGTTAAGTTTTTATCAGAAACAGTTACTGTGCAAATTACCCAAGTCGGCGAAACACCCACTGTTTCGCCATGAGCCCCTCCGACGAATCACTCATGTTTCGTCAAACAAGTCTCGGCGAAACACATTGTGTTTCGCCATGTCGGTTTCATCAATAAAAATGTGTTTCGCCGGTACCTGATTCGTCGAAACACACAATAGTTTCAGCAATAATTATCATGTCACAAATAATCATATCACAAATCCCTTGTGGCCGACAACTATCATTCACCGCCAATTCTCATAGGACCAAAATAACATATAGCCGATTGGACCTTCAACATCAACAACCGATTGGACCCTTATATGCATTATCAACACTACCAACATCACTAATATAAATTGGCGGTTCACAAGTTCCCACCAATCTCGGTTTTTAATAAACCACCCATGTTACCCTCCAAAATCTTATCCATCCAGCCGAAAATTCCAAGAAGTGTTCTTTATGTTTCAATATGACAACATATATATACAACCAAAAAAAACAAATGAATCATGAGAAACATATCCTGACAACACACACATGGGTTGCAACTAAAAGCATTCATCAAACCGAATATTTAATCAAAAACAAGTAATCGATTCAGTATATACACACTAACCGAGATGAAAAGAACGATGAATAAGCTAAGGGGGCTTCGAAAGTTCCAAACAACCGTCACACAGAAGAGGGGCGCTCTAGGGTTTCTATTTTGTTAACGTCTGACGAATGAGACGGTTCTGTGTAATTTATATGCGTACAAGTGAACTGGGCCCTAATGGGCTTTGGTGAAACTGGGCTTCGGCGAAACACCTGTTTCGTCGAGATGCTTATGGCGAAACAGTCTATTTCGTCGGGTCTAGTCTGTTTCGTCGAGTCCTTTTATGTGTTAACAGTTTTAAGTTTTCAACAGGTTTCATGTTATACAGCCAAACACAAAATCATGCAACCACAATGCGTTCATAAAAATATATATAAAAAAAATAACGTGTACAGTTACAAGTTAAACAAGTCAAACAACTACACAGTCAAAGTCAACGTGCACTAAATGCGAAAATGAAAGTCGGAAACTCGAGTTGTCATAAGTAGTGTCAAGCTCGTCAAAGTTCGTTGGAATGCAAGACATGGGCCTGAATTCACGTGGGAACGTGAGGATCGTATGAAAGAGAAATACCCCCATTTATTTCCTAAGACCCCTGCAACTAGAAGCAGAGCCTAAAATTTCGGGACGAAATTTATTTTTATTTAACGGGGGGAGAATGTGACAACCCTCACCAAACCAGGTATCCGTACGAATTAATTAATATTTAATTAATGCTTAATTACTGTGCTTGCTTACAATTGTGGTTAAACTGATTCTTGATTTCTAATACATACTTATACATGCATCATACCTTATTACTGTCACTCCATTATTTACACAGAACATCAGTGACAACCTTGATGCACAAAAGCACAGTGAGCACACTATACGGATAACCCAGTAAACATGCTGACATAGCCAGCACTAGACAGACACTGTCTCTGAGGCCAGTATGAGCCGGGAATAGTTTACTACACTAGTAGGGAGTGTAGGGAGGTGAGGATTGTTAAACTGCGTCACTAGGTGATAGTTATAGTGACCGGATGTGCCTAAAACATGCTCTAATTACAAAATCCTGCACTTTAATACAAAATTCAGCATTTAAGCTAACTAGTAAAGTGCAAAAACATGGAAAAATAATACTAGACACTTTCCAAAGTGTCAGGAATTCATTGTCACTAAAAATGATATTAAAGACACTTTAAATGCTTATTTAGCACTTTAACGGATCAGTATCCAACCGAACAACCGGACTTTACCCGGAACATAAAAATATTGTCAATGACATTGTTTTTCCTTTTCTGAGCTAGTTAGGGTCCCCGAACACCCTAACACCCGTTATATTAAATAACACGCTAAATACCTAACTTAAAGTTCTAACTAAACAAACTAGTACTTAACCATGTCATTGAAATCAAACTATTAACCCCCCCCCCCTAACCGAACGGTTCCCCAAGGGAACACCCACCACAAATTTTTGATTATTATATTAACCTATGTCTAATATCATGAGGACATATTACATGAGGGACAATAGAGAATTTTGGGTTATAAGTAAACCCTTGGGTCACCATTTCATTCATAAACACCAACACAAAAATTTCACTCTCTCTCCCTCTCCTCTTTGAGTTCGGCCGAGAGCTCACACACACCCACCATCACTTTCAAATTTCGATCTTGCAATTTCACATACATACAAGTGTGCTAGAGTTCATACAAGGAGGCTCGGTGCTTTCGGAATCACAAGGACCTCTCTACATCGCTTTTATCCACCTAGTTTTCGCTTTGATTCTTCCCTAGCCTTGAGCTAGTTGTAAGTGCTTCTAAACACTTCCTTGTTCATGATTAAAGTGGTTAATAAGAAGTTTAACGGTTAAAACTCAAGAACATGCGAAAACAAAACTTAAAGTCTTGCAAGAATGATAAACTAGTTGGTTAAAGAGAAAATAATGGTGTAAAACTTGTGAATCTTGTTTAGTTATGGTTATTTTACGTTGTTGGTTGCTAGAAGTGGAACGGATCGTCATCTAACCACGCTAGATCATGTTCATGGAACATGAACTAGCAATATGTTAAGTGTGAAAATTACAAGATGATGAACCTTTCCATACATAGACATGAACTTGTGTAAAAATAATTTTTCTTGTAAAATAGAGTTCTAAACTAGTAGATCTAAAGATCTACAAGTGGTATTTTCAAAGAACCAAGTGTAGGATGCAAACCTTGTTTAAAAGCCGGATCTTTCATGAACTAAAAGCATTTTGGCAAACAAACAAGTGTGTAAACACTTGTGTAACAAAAGATTTAACCAAGAAATATTTTCGTAATTTTTGGAATAGAAGTTGTAAACTTGCATGTTCTTTAAAAATAAAGATTTCCAAGAAAATGATTTTATTTTTAAAGATGGAAAGATCTACTAAATATGTTGGAAAGTTACTACATATTTTACGCAACTTACAAGTTCATGTGTTTGCGATTTATGCTTATTTTGACTAGTTTGATGATTGAATATTGTATATTGATGATTGGAAATTGATTGATTGAATTTTGAAAAGAAAATGATACGCTAGTAAGCGTGGCCACCTCCAGTTACAGAGGAAACTCTGGCGAAATTTTTCCAGAAAATGACAAGTGTTAAATTTTTGACTTGTTTTCCAAACAAACTTCGCCATGATTTTTATTATAAAATAACCAAGTATTCGGAGGTGGATTTTCTTAAATAAAACTTGTTAAATATATATTGAGAATATATATTTCATAATAAAACGCTTGTGTGATTTTATGACTATTTTATGAACTACGCATATATTATTTTAGAGTAAAAATAATATAACTGGAATACATTGTGAAAGCACGACTCCAAAATAATACCAATGCTATCACAAATAAATATTTAAGTTACACCGGTATTGTTATTACCACACGAACTTTAAAATGTAACTTATGTATTTTTCGGAAAATACTCTTAAATGTGTATTTTGACAAAGTATTATTTTGGAAATTGTATGAAGTAAAATATAATATTTTTGGGAAAAATATGTATATTTTGGAGATAGAATATTTTAGACAAATGAATAAAAATGTATTTTATTAAGTGAGACTTAATAATATATTTTTGGAATTATAAAAACGCACATGTATTAAAACCTCCATCCTTGGGAAGGAATATAATTATTAAATAATTAAGAAGTGGAAATACGAAATAGTTGCCTAACTATTTCCCAAAAACGTTAAACCTTAAGCCAAGGCACGACCGTCCGTCTAATAGAAGTTAGTACGTGTAGGTCGTCACGTAGCAGGTTATTTTGGGACGGACTATTTCGAGACGCACTTCTGTGAGTTCATGTCCCCCCTTATCTCTTAACTGTTTTCAGTTTTTATACTTCGGGGGTGAAATACATGTTACTATGATTACGAATACTTTTTACATGGTATGGTTAGCGTAAGGAGGGTTACTACTTAGATCATGTGAGTGGGTAGGCGGGAACTGGAGGCCATTAATCCTCATTGTAGGACCGAGGGTCAGTAGCGGTAGATCTATCTGGGTGTAGCGAGCCCAACTCCAGGCCCAACAGAACGGACCTCGGGGTGACTTTGTACCCGACGCAAAAATCTGCTAGGTTTGAGTCTTCCTACTGCACTTCACACATATCAATGGCCTTGCAAACCATTGGTGATCGCTTTATTTCCTTATTTGCTACATACCAGGGATTTTATACTTACAAAGGTTTTACATACTCACTTTCACATGAACTCGCTCAACTTTATGTTGACTTTTCAACTTACATGTATTTCAGGGAATTAGGGATCTGGCAAGGTATGCACTGTCGTTACACTGCGTAGAAGAATGGTGTCATCCAAGTTTAGGGATTGTGACTTTTACCTGGACGAGTCACAAGTCTTAAACTGTGTTTATTTCGTATTTTGTGATTGTGTCTTATGAACAAGGTTTTTATTATGTTGTGTTGTAAACTCGTTGCATGTGTCAACTCTAAAACAATGTTGTCGTATTTTACTTTTAAAACTTGAAGTAATGGATGATCATCATGGTTTTATTTTCATATAGCTTTGTTGTGATTAAGCTATGGTATTAAGAAGTCACACCAAATAAACCCATGCTTCCACAAAGCCAGGGTGTGACATGAAGTACATGTTACAACTATTTACAAACATTTTGATTTGGTATGGTTAGCTAAGGAAGGGTACTACTTGATCATGTGAGTGGTGGGTATAACACTTAAGGCCATTAATCCTCGTTGTAGGACCGAGGGACATGAGTGATAGATCTATTTGGGTGTAGCGAGCCCACACCCATGTGGACCAGGGTGGCCCATGAGGTGACTATGTCTTATTCCCAGAGACAAATTTGCTAGGTTTGAGTTTTCCTGCATCACTTCACACATATCAATGGCCTTGCAAACCATTAGTGATCTGTTTTCCTTGTTGCTTTCATACCAGGAGTTTACAAACTTACATACATACTTTCAATGATTACAAAGGTTATTTATACACACAAACAAACACATGAACTCGCTCAACTTTTTTTGATGTTTTCAAACTACATGTATTTCAGGGAATTAGATGTGGATCTGGCAGGCGTTCGGAAGTTCCAAGTGTGGTTTAAGAATAAAAGATGTCATCCATGGTCTTAGGGTTTGGTTAGTGTGTCTTATCCTGGACGAGACACGTCTCCCAAATCCTGGTTTTATTTAATGTCTTTTGTCGAGTCTTTGTGAACTCTTAAACAAGTTGCATGGCTTGTACTCCAATTTGAATTCTATGTTTTAAAACAAAGTTATTATTATGTTTTTAAAACTTATTTAATAGATGAACGTCTTCGGTTTTATCATATATTTGTTGTTATGATTGAATGCAATGATATTAAGCAAGTTACACATAATCACGCTTCCGCAAAAGACAGGGTGTGACAACGTTGACTCTATCGGCTAGAAAGAAAAGATGGAAACAAGTAGTGGTGTCATCTTCTAAGCCTAAAGTCACAATAAGTAAATGGTCTGCAGCCGAAGAAGAAGTTCTAGCTCGTGCATTTATTCACATCTTTGTCGAGTTGAACAATGGCAACAACCCAATATGCACCGACATCTAGGTTCGTGTCCATAAGAATTTCTATCATGAAACTGGGTTCTTCATGTCGATCCGCCGACAATTTAAAGTCACACTGGCACATGATAGCAACTCTAACTAATAAGTTTATTGAGTTTTTAGACCGCAAACCTCACACAAAAAAAATCGGTGACGATCAAATAATGATTCTTACTAAAAAAGAGTACACTGAAGAAATGAAAGCAATTTTTAAGCACTAATATGTGTGGAATGTTGTAAAAATCGAGCCAAAATGACTCGAATCGGTCTCCTTCCAACCAAAAAGGACTAAGCTTCGGCAACTCTAGCACACTAGCTTCCGATATACACACGTTAGCGTCGACCTTTGTGCTAATGAGACTGCGACGTCAATTGAGGATTTTGGGATCAATCTCGAGGACGAATTTCAAGAATTTCGTCGTCCAACTGGCAAATAAGTCAAGGATGAAGATACATAGCCGGGACCAGACCTTCTTCAAAAGGGGCCGGACCGAAACAAAAGGAATGCATATCTCAAAGCTCCGTCCCTCAGCCACAAAACAGACGCACCTCCAACAGGTGCGTCCTAACCGAATGACGTCATCAAGGTTGACTAATATAAATACCCCCACCAAGTAGATCACAAGTACGATTTTCTGAACCTTCGTCCTAAATTTCTCTCTCTACTTTCTCTCTCTAGCAAATACTTATCCTCACGCTGGAGGGGGGGGGGGGGGGTCGCAGAGTGGCCCTCCCACCTCTGCGATGAGCCTAATGGTTTGTTCAGTGTGCAGGTTTGGTCTATACGTGGTTTACAGTATCCGGCCACTTTTTGGATCTTTAAAGGACAAATGCAAAGACCATATCAAGGTGATACTGAAACTTGTTGACAAACTCAGTGTTCGAATGGAATCAGATATGGATTGAAGAGAGTAAACCATAGACGTGTTCAAAGGGCAATCAAGATACTAACATACTAATGATGACCGAACACACATGGGAAACTGAAGACACACTTGAAGTTATATAAACATATAAAAAATGGCATAAGGGTATATGGAGTGGTTAAACACTTGGATTAGGTAAACTTCAAAATCAGCCAATCAAACAATGCCACGTCATTTTACCTATTTTGTTTGCTCAAAAACATTGCCGGTGGTTAGACACTTGGATTAGGTAAACTATTATTAAAAAAAAACATAAAAAATCAAAAGCTGACAACTTCATCTCTCAAACAAGTTCACCCCGCATCGGTAAACCTTTACCGCTCAAACATATTCGCCGATCGGTAAACACCATCGGCGGCGGTGTTACCGACCGGTAAACGCCTTACCGATGGTGTTTACCGCACCACACCGTATACCCTAACATATCTTATTATTTTTAGTGTATGCACATTTTTATTTTTATTTTTAATTTAAGTACGCTTTTATTTTAATTTATGTATGTTTTTAATTTTAGTCTATGTATGTTTTTATTTTTTAACTTTTACTTCTATTTTCTTATTTTTAATTTAATTTTAAGGTATGCTCTATTGTTTGAACTAGGTTGTTCCACCCACACATTGCGGTGGAGAACCAACCTTTTTTGGAAAGCAAAAATCATGACGTCACAACAAAAATTCATTTAAAATTTAAAGCAGTATTTTTTTTTTTTAAATTCAGGGGTTGCAGTGTAATGCGGGTTTAAAAGAGTAAAAAATAACGTTATTAAAGTTCATGGGACATGTGATAAATTTATTAAAACTCAGGGGGTAAGAATGTAAATTGGTTTAAAAAACTTTAACATAATTTTAAGGGGTCAACGTGTAAGAACTAAAACCTTTGTGGCCAAAACATAAAAAAAAGAATAAGCTGTCTTGTAGGATGGTTACAAATGTCACCAAAAAATGAATATGGTACATAAATGCCATAAGATAAAAGGTTAAATATATGAGTGTAGATGACATTATTGTAACTAAAAGCAAAATGGAGACTAAAGAAAACATATTAGTTTAGTGGTAAAACAAAAAAGTACAAAAAAGTGAGGTTAAAAATAAAACATAAAAAGTTTCATGTAGCTAATGTGTTTTAATATATTGTATAATATATACGAAATATAAAAAATTATTGTAAAAGTAATTTCATCTATATAGATTAACTTTACAAATAAGGGATGTTGTGGCGTTTAAAAAGGATGTAGCATTGTGGGAAAATTTGGTGTTTTTTAAGAAAGTTTAGAATATGATGTGAGTCGAGGTGACGATTTAAAAATCCATTATATGACCTATTCAAGAGTAGTAAATGCAATGACAAGTAACACGGGTTGTCTAACACAAGGAATGATGCAAACCAGTTAAACTAGACATGGAGGTGTATGGGACAGTTTAATATCGGTTTACAAAAGAACAAAAAACCAAACCATTACTTTTAGGTTGGATTTGGTTAGTTTGGTTCGATTTTATAAGGTGATCACTGGTGATGTATGTTTTTTTAGAAAAGATGTGCGCAACCTTTTATGTTTGCGCCGTGCAGACCACCACTGTCCAGCACCACCACCGTCCACAACCACCCTCGTCACACCCCAACCGATGGCGAAAACATCGGGGCGCGGCACTAAGCGAATCAGATTGCTCAAGAGTATCCACAACACTACTTGTTTCAATATAGATTAATCAAAATTTCATAAATAAGTCTAAAATATCAAACATATTCCACAACCACATAAAGTATCAAATAACATCATGATTCAAATATTGTTCAAATGGTCTAATTATCTAAGATGAGTTTCTAAGCATCATCCTAGCTTGTTTCTTGATTCCCAGCTACTATCAACCTGCAACATGTATTAAAATAAAATCAACAAAAATGTTGGCGAGCATACAAGTTTGAATACGTAGCATAATAGTTTAAAAACTCATATCCAACATGAATACATATCACATGTTTCAACATGCTAGTTTACGTGGTTCAAATGGTAACCCAAGTTTCCAATGCTTTAACATGCCTTTCCTACTTCGACGCATCGAAGAGGAGGTTAAAGAATCAAATCTTAACAAAAATCCCAAGACTAATGGAGAGGTGCATTACCCCTATAGCGCTACAATTGTTAAGGCGAGCTACACATAAGTATCAAACGTTCATATAGCATAAAAGTTTCAAGTATCACAAGTAGCATGTTTTCATGTTTAACAACGGATTGATTATGTTTCAAATAAATTTCAAGTGTCAAGTGTTTTGATATAGAATACATGTTGCATCCCAAAAGTGTTTAAATAAAAAAGGGATCAAGTATACTCACAGTGGGTGCTTAGAACCAAACACTGTCTAATTGGATCGAAGGGAGTACCGGATCAGCCTGCGTACGGGGAACAGAGCATAAGTCCTCTAAGAGCTGACCTGGTTGGGAACAGAGTGTCGAATAGTGCGAAAATCGGGTAAAAGTGTCAGACAGACTACTTGAGCGGATGGTCATCCGGACGGATAACCATTCGAACGGATGGGTTCCATCCGATTGGATGGTCATTCGAGCGGATGACCATTCGAACGGATGGCCATTCAAACAGTGGGGGTTTGTGAACTGTTAAAGTTTTCAATGTTGTGATCATAGTGTCCTGTAAAAACAAACAAAAAATGTTATCATAATCAGATCATCTGGATGAATGGTCATCCGATCGGATGGCCATTCGGACAGATGGTCAGTGAGTGATGTTTTGTGAAATTTTCTAAGTTTCGGTTTAACGGTGACGGTGCGACGACGTGTCAAAAAACGGAAACATACCAAACCCAGCTCGTTCGATCGGATGGGCGTCACCCCTTTTTGAACCGACGAGCCATTTCTGATGAAGTTTCATGTTTGGACCTTCAAATCGGCCTGTTCTCCGGTGGAATTCAGTTTTCAAGCCGACTACCTAAGGAACGAGTCAAGAGTCTGTTTGAGCCTGATTTCACCAAGGTTTTGCATAAAAATTGAAGAAAAGTTCGAAAACCAGTTGTAAAATGTGATGTTCATCAGATCTGAGCCGGAAACATGTGAAATTCCGTCAGATCTGGTGTAAGAGTGTGAGATTCCTTTAGGTTTTGCTGAAAAGTTGTGAAAATCCTTTAGATCTGAGGCTGATCTTGGCAAATGGTGCTCCACAACAGTTTGCATAACCAACTGAATGGAAACCACCTTCAAGAGGCCCAAATCAGTTGGTTTTCATGAAAAAGTTGAAGTGTTTGTGTGATTTTGATGAAGAATATGGTGTAGAAGTGTTAGATGATGAAAGTTGTACATGGATTTACGAGAAATACTTACGAAATGGGATTGAATCTTGATTAAAGTGACTAGGAGTGCGTGTGGTCGAATGACAGAGGCAAAGGTGTGAAATGAAGGGTTAACAACCCTATTTATAGGTGATAGTGAAAGTTGGCAGAGAAGGGCAGGCGGTTGGATGGCCTTCCAGTCGAATGGCCATCCGGTCAGATGGTCATCCGATCGGCTGTCCATTTGGACAACCGACTCTCGTTTGTTCGTTTCCCAGCTTTGGTTCGTTTTGCGAGCTAGATTAATGTCACACCCCGACCACATAAAACAACAAAACGTGGCGGAAACGTCGGGGAGTGTTGTAACATAATTAATTGTTTCACAACCATGGAGATTAAAGTTACGTTTTATTTATCAAACAAGAGAGTTACATTGTCTTAAAACAAGAAAACAAAGAGTACATAACATAATTTAACTAGTTCTTGCTTCATTTTAAGTCACTAAGGCACAGGTCCGCCTAAGTGTGTCTCGATCATCCTATGCAACAGCACCTAATATAGGTAACTACGTCAGCATAAAAATGCATGTGAGATACATAGGTTTTGTGAAAATAGGATTCATGACTTGGGTTTAAAGAAACTGTTTAATAAAAAGTAGTCATGAATCTTCCGGACCTAAATAGGGAGATCGGATAGAATGAGGTTTCGTAAACCAAATGAGTGTTGGAACTCATATGATATGGTTTAACAAAGCCTACATACTAAAATGAAACCTAACCTAAGTGCTTACGACCCATTACGACCCGTTTAGGTGGCTTATGCTACTTTAACGCGTCGTTCGCGTAAAACGCGTTCGGATCGCCTAACTAGTCCTATGATAAGTAAAATATGCCTTAACATGTCTACTATTGTTGCCAAATCAGTTTAGATATCAAAATTTATGTTACATATGCTTAAAATGAATTCTGGCGTAAAAAGGGCATTTCGATAATTTACCTAAGGCATATAAACTACCTATCATACAACTAACTAAACGTCGTGACCATAAGGTATAACCTCGGAAGGTTATTCCCTATACAACTATGGTCACCTAATGTGTTTGGTCGGATCCTAAAGATCGACCAAACGGGTCGGGTTCGAAAGTATAAACGATTGTTTAGATCGCTTACTTACGACCCTATACAAGCACTAAAACTATAAGTGATGAGCTAAGCATGTTAAAACATGCTTAACTAAGTTAGAAAACAAGTTTGGTATAAAAACAAACGGTTTTGATACCTAAAAGTAGTTTGGTTACAAAATACGCAAGAATACGCATTTTGGCCGAAACTACGACTCGTCACTGAGCCTAGATAACGTGGTAATCAGTAGGCATAGTCACAAGGGACTATAACCATCGTGATTACGCTCACGTTGCGAAGTTCAACCGAACTTCGCGTTGACCATAAACTGGTCAACATAGAAAACGCTAAAAGAACGAAAGAGAACTTACAACGGGTCCAAGAACGAAAGCTTTGATCCGAATATTCTCAGGTATGAAGTGGTAAACACATCAACTTAGAGAACAAATTCAGATTCAAAGGTGTGGGTTTTGAGTTGTGAACTTGAGGGTTATTTATAGATTTATTAGGACCGTTAAGATCGTTCATCGAAAACCGAGCCTCAATCTCATTCATACATGTGTACCCATGGATTTGTAATACTATGGGCACATCAAAATGGCCCCTAGTATCAGGAAATACCATGTGCAAGTGGGTTTTGTGAGTGTAACAGCTGGAATAAGCTGGAAACAGCTTTCTGCTGGTCTGGGGAAGCTTTACGGACCGTATGGTCCATCCCTTACGGACCGTATGTGGTCTGCAGACCAGCAACTTTCAAAAGTTGACAGTTTAGCCCATGCACTTGAGAATCTTGCATTTTAATGCATTTCTTGCACGTTTAAGCCCCGTTAACCCCATTTCAAGGCTCAAAAATGAAGTTAAAGTATAGGAAACTTGAAATATGCTCAAAAATATGTCGGATGTCGGTTCGTTTGGCCGTACGGTTGCGTTGTTCGGTTAATTACGACGGAAGTCGTAACGGACGCAAAAACGGTCCAAATTGCGCGACAAATGGATTTTTCTTATACCAAACACTAAAATAAAATATGTTAATGCTTACATAATTTTTTAGATGTCCGGATGTATTCAGAACGTAAGTTATGCCCGAAAATGCAAACTTGTGCACTTTTTGACGCTTTTAGTCCCTGAATGACCCAAAAGTTTATTTTAGCACACCGAACCACTCAAAGCCTATTTCTAAGCTATGTAAAGGATATTTATGGTATGTTTAACTTATGGTCATGTTACAGAATGTCTGTTCCAGTACGAATCGTCATACTTTCACAGTTTGTCAAATTTAGTCCCTGTAAGCGAATTAACTTGATTTTGCCATACCCAAGCCTTCAAAACTTATTTCTAAGTTATGTAAAGGTTATTTAAGGTATGTTAAGAATATGTTGATGTTCCGGAGTGTTTGTCGCATTAAACTGATTACGTTTACGCATCAGTTCGCGTATAACTTCTCAGAAAGCGATTTAGAGCTCGAAATCGAACAAGAATTGATATGTGCAAAGAACACACATATTTATACCAAATTCCAAGTATGAAACACAATATTTCATTGATTTGGTATTTTTTTGATGGTCGTAGTGACACAGGTGTCACAATTAAGTGTTACGTTGCGTATTATTGTGAGTAACCATCACATGGTATGATTATATGATTAATACAAAAGTTTCCGTGTTTCAAGTCTGCGTTCAAGCTAGTTTCCCGTTCAATAAGTATCAAGTTTCTCGTTCAATAAGTATGAAGTGTCAAGTTTCTAGCATCACAAGGGTCAAGATTCATACTGTTCATGTATAAAGCATCACCAAAAAATCACAAAAGCATTACACAGAGTAAAAGTTTCACATAGTTTCACACATAATTAAGATTCAAATAGTTTCATTTCTATTATGATCGATCGTCTCGAGATTACAAGCATCACAAGGTAGGAAGTACGATGAGACTTGCCAAAAGATGAAAGTTTCGAAACGCGGGGCCTTACAGTCTCCCCTCCTTTAGGGGATTTCGTCCCCGAAATCTAAGAGGAAGACTTCTTGAAGAGCTGTGGATACTTGGTTTTCATCTCACTCTCGAGTTACCATGTGAATTCGGCGCCACGCTTTCCTTCCCATCGCACCTTAACTATGGAAATTTTGCTGCGCTTCAACCGCTTGGTACCTCGGTCCATGATTTCGACCGGTTTTTCCACAAAATGAAGAGTCTCATTTATTTACAAGTCTTCGATGGGAACCTGATGTTCCTCATCTGCTAAGAACTTCTTGAGATTAGAAACGTGGAATGTCAGATGTATGTTGCTAAGCTTTTGAGGCAAATCGAGTCGGTAAGCCACCTTGCCAATCCTTTCGAGTATCTTGAAGGGACCCACATAGCGAGGGGCAAGCTTTCCCTTTTTACCAAAGCGTATCACTCCTTTCCAAGGAGATACTTTGAGTAGAACGTGATCTCCCACATTGAATTCCAGAGGCTTACGCCTTTCGTTAGCATAGCTCTTTTGTCTGCTCCTAGCCTTGATCAAGTTATCACGGATTTGAAGAATCTTATCTGTCGTCTCTTGAATGATTTCTGGGCTAGTAAGTTGCTTGTCACCAATCTCGTGCCAACTGAGAGGAGATCGACAGTTGCGACCGTATAAAGCTTCGAAAGGAGCCATTTGAATACTGGAATGATAGCTGTTGTTGTACGAGAATTCGATCAATGGTAAATGTACATCCCAATTACCACCAAAGTCGATGACAAAAGAATGGAGCATATCATCTAGGGTTTGAATAGTGCGTTCAGTCTGTCCATCCGTTTGAGGATGAAAGGTTGTACTAAGATTCAAGTGAGAACCCATAGCGGACTGAAAGGTTTGCCAAAGACGTGAAGTGAAACGACCATCACGGTCAGAGATAATTTCAATGGGTATACCATGACGATATATGATTTCATCAATGTAGATTCGAGCAAGTTTCTCTACTTTGAAATCTTCGCGAATAGGAAGAAAGTGGGCTGATTTGGTCAAACGGTCAATGATAACCCATATACTATCATGACCGGCAGGTGTATGAGGGAGTTTAGTTATAAAATCCATAGCGATGCTATTCCATTTCCAAACAGGGATCTTGGGTTGTTCGAGAAGACCTGAAGGACGTTGATGTTCGGCTTTGACTTTTGAGCAAGTAAGGCACTTCGAGACGTACGCGGCGATGTCCTTTTTCATACTAGGCCACCAACAAGTCATACGCAAGTCATGGTACATCTTATCAGCACCAGAGTGAATAGAGTATCAGGATTTGTGAGCCTCATTCATAATGAGCTCGCGAAGATTGTCGTGATCTGGCACCCAGATGCGATTGAGGTAGTATTGAAGTCCATCAGACTTTGTTTCAAGTTGATCAGTAGAAGCACCTCGTATTTTAACGATTTGACTACCTTTGTTGGCTGACGAGTACTGAGCTTCGTGGATACAATCATGAAGATCACTAGTCACCTGAAAATAGCAGATGCTACTAACATGAGTCTTACGACTAAGAGCAACGACCACCACATTCGCCTTGCTAGGATGGTAACGAATCTCGCAGTCGTAGTCGTTAAGCAACTCTACCCATTGTCGCTGACGCATATTCAGTTCCTTTTGGTTAAAGATGTGTTGTAGGCTCTTATGGTCGGTGAAAACCACACACTTAGTACCATATAGGTAGTGTCGCCAAATCATTAACGCAAAAACAACTGCGCCAAGCTCTAAATCGTGGGTAGTATAGTTTTTCTCATGTATTTTGAGTTGTCGAGAGGCATAGGAAATGACCTTATCCCGTTGCATGAGCACACAGCCCAGGCCACGGTTCGAGGCATCACAATACACCACGAAATTGTCATTCCCATCAGGGAGAGTGAGTACAGGAGCGTCACAAAGCAGATTCTTAAGAGTTTAAAAAGATTCCTCTTGCTCAGGACCCCAAGCAAAAGGTTTATCTTTCTGAGTCAACAAAGTGAGAGGAACAGCGATCTTCGAAAATTCCGAGATGAATCGAAGGTAATAACCTGCCGATCCCAAGAAGGAACGAATCTCAGATGCAGATTTAGACGTACTCTAATTCTTCACTGCTTCGATTTTGGAAGGGTCAACATGGATTCCTTGTTTGCTAACAATGTGCCCGAGAAATTGTACTTCATTAATCCAAAATTCACACTTAGAAAACTTTGCGTATAAGCGTTCACCACATAAGAGTTCTACAATAAGGCGTAAATGTCATTCATGATCAACTTGGGTTTTTTAATAAATAAGAATATCATCAATAAAGACTATCACAAAACGATCCAGGTAGGGTTTACAAACACGATTCATAAGGTCCATGAACACCGTGGGTGCGTTGGTCAAGCCAAAAGGCATAACCACGAACTCGTAGTGCCCATAACAAGTGCAAAATGCGATTTTGGGGATATCTTCTTCGAGAACACGGAGCTGATGATAACCTGATCGGAGGTCGATTTTAGAGAAACAACTTGCGCCTTGGAGTTGGTCAAATAGATCATCGATACGAGGGAGAGGATAACGATTCTTAATGGTGAGCTTATTAAGCTAACAGTAGTCGATGCACATGCGAAATGAACCATCTTTCTTCTTGACGAACAACACAGGATCACCCCAAGGTGAGGTACTTGGACCTATAAAACCTTTGTCGAGTAGTTCTTGCAGTTGACTGGATAATTCTTGCATCTCAGAGGGTGCAAGTCGGTAAGGAGCTTTGGCAACAGGAATCGAACCAGGTATAAGATCAATATGAAAATCAACAGATCGAGGAGGAGGAAGTCCTGGAAGATCTTCAGGAAAGACATCAGGGAAATCACACACTACTGGAACATCACTTACGCTCTTTCCCTTGCCCTTTTATTCCACTATGTGGGCCAAGAAGGCAAAGTACTGTTTACGTAAGCATTTATTCGCTTGAGTGCATGACATCAACTTCAGTCCTCTAGAAGGTTAGTCTCCATAAACGTGCAAAGTATCACCAGATGGAAGGGGTTGACGAACGCACTTCTCGTGATAAGCGATTTCGGCATGGTTCTTGCGCAACCAATCCATGCCGACTATGATATCGAAACTACCCAATTGCATGGGTATGAGGTCAATAGTAAAAACGTGATCTTTAAGGGTCAGGGAACAATCACGGAGAATAAAATCAACTAGAATAGATTTACCATCGGCAATCTCAATAGAGAACGACTTAGGTAGTTTAGAGCGTGCACAGTTTAACAAAGATTCAAATTCTACGGACACAAAGCTTCTGTCGGCACCAGTATCAAATAGTATCAAAGCGTAAAGATATTAACGAGAAACATACCATTAACAACGTCATTGTCATTATGCGCCTGATTCGCGTTGATGTTGAACGCTCACCCTCGAGCGGCTTACTGTTGCTCCTGATTCAGCTGGGGACATTGGGGACAAAGATGAGTGGTGTCTCCACACTTGTAGCAGGCTCGCACATTGTTTGATGGTTTGGGGTTCTTGTAACATCCGTGCTTGTAATCATTGTGAACAGTTCTATTATCAATAAAGCAATGTTATTTTATCCCAATGTTTGTTTGGTTATGTTTTACATTTTTCATGTTTTGACTTTTATGTAATTTCAAACTCTATATCGCTTTCTGGAGAGTTATACGCAAACTAGTGCGTAAACGTAATCAGTTTAATGCGACAAATACTCCGGAACATCAACATATACTTAACATACCTTAAATAACCTTTACATAACTTAGAAATAAGTTTTGAAGGCTTTGGTATGGCAAAAACAAAGTTAATTCGCGTACAGGGACTAAACTTGACAAACTACGAAAGTATGCCAATTTGAACTGTAATGAACATTCCGGAACATGACCATAAGTTAAACACACCTTAAATATCCTTTACATAGCTTAGAAATAGGCTTTAATGGGTTTGGTGCGCTAAAATAAACTTTTGGGTCATTCAGGGACTAAAAGTGTCAAAAAGTGCACAAGTTTGCACTTTTGCGCATAACTCACGTTCTGAATACATCCGGACATCCAAAAATTTATGTAAGCACTATAATATTTTATTTTAGTGTTTGGCATGAGAAAAATCCATTCGTTGCGTCATTTGGATCATTTTTCGCGCTTGTGCGCATTCCGTCGTAATTAAGCGAACATCGCGTTCGTACGACCAAACGAACTGACATCAGACATATTTTTGAACATGTTTCATGTCCACAATGTTTGGGCATCATTTTAGGGCCTTAAAGTTGGCTTTACGGGCCTTAGAAGTGTCGGGAATAGCCTTAAACACGTGCAGGGACCAAAACTGCAATTTCTGAAACATGGTTCTGATCAGACATGGCCAGGCGGCCCGCCTGAGGTTTGTCTGATACTGAAGCGGGCCGCATCAGCCCTTCAGATCGCCCAAAGGTTAAGTTTCAGCTGATTTAAGCTTTTAAACACCCTCCAAAGGTCAAGTGCCACTTGTTAAACTCTTATGGTGGCCAAAAATCAGTACCACAACATTGTGACAAGTGTACGGGCTAGATCATTCCCTCTTCTCCAAGAAACGATCCTAACGGTGGACCGAAATCTATAAATACCCAACACATTTCACTTCATTTCTCACAAGAATCTGATCATTTGTGCTCTAAGTTGAAACCTTTGTTTCATACCTGAGCTATTTTGATCTAGATTAGCATTCGGGGACCCTTCGTAAGTGTTCCTTCGTTCTTTTATTGCTTTTCGAGTCCGAAAGTCAAACTTTGTTTGACTTTCTGCATTGACCAGTTTATGGTCGATGCGAAGTTCGTTTGAACTTCATAACGTGAGCGTGATCACGATGGTTATAGTCCCTAGCGACTATACCTACAGATTACCACGTTATCTAGGCTCAGTGACGAGCCGTAGTTTCGGGCAGAATACGTATTCTTGCGTATTTTGTAACCAAACTACTCTTAGGTATCACAACCGTTTGTTGTGATACCAAACCTGTTTTCTAAACTTAGTTAAGCATGTTTTAACATGCTTAGCTCGTCACTTTTAGTTTAGTGCTTATATAGGGTCGTAAGGTAAGCGATCTAATCAATCGCTTATACTTTCGAACCCGACCCGTTTGGTCGATCATTAGGATCCGACCAAACACATTAGGTGACCATAGTATATAGGGAATAACCTTACGAGGTTATACCTTATGGTCGCTTCGTTTAAGTAGTTGTATGATAGGTAGTTTATATGCCTTAGATAAATTACCAAAATACCCCTTTGATGCCGAAATTCGTTTTAATCATATGTAACATAACTTTTGACATCTAAACTGATTTGACAACCATATTAGACATGTTAAGGCATATATTACTTGTCATAGGACTAGTTAGGCGGTCCGAACGCGTTTCACGCGAACGGCGCGTTAAAGTAGCATAAGCTACCTAAACGGGTCGTAATGGGTCACAAACAATTATGTTAGGTTTCAATTAGTATGTAGGCTTTGTTAAACCAAATGACACGAGTCTCTACACTCGTTTGGTTTACAAACCCTCATTCTACCCGATCTTCCGATTTAGGTCCGGTTTATTAACATAGTTACCTATATTTGGTGCCGTTTGATTCCGTGATCTCTATCATTGTTTGGTTGTCACTCCAGGACTACTGAGTAATCTCAAGTGAGTACATAGAACCCCCTCTTTTAAATGTTTTCAAGGTGTTTATATGAGTACATAGACCCCTCTTTTACTGTTTTCGAAACATTTTGGGGTGGAACACATATGCCTACTTGTTACTTTCATGCTTTCCTGTTTACACATCATATACCGGCTATGTTTGTTAGTACATTATAGTACATGATTTCATTACATTTCATGCTATGTATGTCCACTGTGTGCATACTTAGTACATTGTTTTACATTACATTTCTGTTATGTATGTTGACTGATAGCGTGCTAGCACATTGCTTTACAAGACTTTTCTGCTTTGTATGTTAACTTAGCATACTTAGTACATTGTTTTCATATGACATGTATGCAACTGCTATGACATTTGGTTTGCACAAACGGGTCTATATTATGTTCATTAACATTTGCTACGCCGCTCGGGAGTAAGTAGTGGTACCATAGGACTTGACAAATCCCATTCCTAACATCCCGGGTTTGTTTGGATGTAAGGAATGACTGAATCCGAAAACATTTCTTTTGTTAACCTTGACTGAAAGGGTTATCCGACTGTCTCAAGGCTTGAATGTATGCGTTAACTTACCACATAAATGTTTGTATCAATGTAACATGCATTAACTATGCAAAACATAACTTTTTGATATATTCAAAATACCTTGTTTTGTACATTTCTACTTTTGGATTATGTAACAATACTTTACTTACAATACATAACATTTGTTATTACTTGACTACTTTTGGACTATCAACATTTGACATGGTTTATACAAGGACTTTTTGACTATTGGTTTAAACATAGACTTTATACACTGGTGGTTTGTCTAAGTGACTTAAGTAACGAGATGTGAGTAATATGATACAAGCATGGTGGATACGTCGCTGGTACTTCCTATATATAAGTGTTTGTATCATATTACATATCATAGCGTTATTTAAATCATTCATTTTGGACTTATACATTTTATACAAGTAACATGTTTTCACAAGACTTTGGTTTACAATACAGTTTATTTTATACAACTCATTTTACATGGTTACTCATTTAACCATACATTATTCACTTATTTATACATATCATCTGAACTTATTGTTTTTCAAGCGGTTTACAAAACAAAACAAATTACAAGGTTCATGACTAAACTTTTTCTTAAACTTAAGTCATGAATCCTATTTTCACAAAACCTATGTATCTCATAGGCATTTTTATGCTGACGTACCTATTTTCACATGTGTTTTCAGGTGCTTTTCCGTAGGATGATGATCATGACATTAGGGCGGACCTGTGCCTTAGAGACTTAAAATGGAGATAGACTTTGTTTAATTATGTTATAATCTCTTTATTTACTGTTTAAAACAATGAAACTCTTGTGTTGATAAATAAATACAACTTTGTATGCCATGGTTATGAAACAATTAATTCTGTTACAACACTCCCCGACGTTTTCCGCCACGTTTTGTATGTTATACGTGGTCGGGGTGTGACAGAAGAGTTGGTATCAGAGCCAATGGTTATAGGGAATTAGGTTATTAGTAATGCTTTGACCTAGACTATAACCTTTCTAGGACCCTAACACAAGTTACCTTTTGTTTAGATCTTAAAACATGTACATCACCTATCCTTAGGTGATTATCAAAACAAGAACCAAACTTTTTTTTTTCCGAAACGATTTTTGAAAAAAAACAATCATCTGTTTTTGAATGATTTATTACAAGGTTTTGAACCCTCTGTTATATGGTTTTGAACCCTTTCAGTTTGGCTTTTGGCCTTGTGCCTTCAAATTTTCAAAATCTCGTCAAAGTTTTGGGTTCTAAATAGTGTGAACACGTGCAAACTGGAAGAGTGAATGCCTGTATTCTGGGTTTTCTGTCTAGGCAAGCACTTCGTATATATCTCATCAGACGCGAGACCAGTTGTGCTTACCTGGGAATTCTTTGGATGAGTGTTCACTTATAGGCGAGCATGTCTTCGCGATACATTATTTTTCACCCATTTACTTTGATTAGTCACTGTGTGTCGTTTGTTTGCTTGGTAAAGCGGACAAATGACCACCATCTTTTCTTTTGTTGATTTTGTTTCATCTCATTCTCTTCATCCAATCATCTCACTCGTTTCCTTTCATGTTTTCCTCTTTTAGAATGCCTCCTCGACGCGACAATCTGATTGCGACTGCCGAACTGGCAGAAATAATTGCGCAGCAGATGGCTGCTCAATTCCCGAATCTCTTTGCTCAATGGAACCAAGCCAACAACAACAACAATGGTCCATGCAATTTCAAGACTTTTAACTCGGCTAAACCACTCAAGTTTAGTGGTTCTGAAGGAGCGACTGGGCTTCTTCAATGGTTCGAGAGCATTGAGAATACTTTCCGTCATGTTCAGTGTCCGGATAATCGCAAGGTCGAGTTTTCTTCGAGCGTGTTTCAGATGAGGGCTCTCACATGGTGGAATGGGGTTATGAGAGATCGAGGTGCAGAAGTTGCTCTCGCACAGACATGGGCTGAACTTAGAGCCCTTATGATGAGGGAATTCTGTCCTCGTCATGAGCAGCGAGATTTGGAGAAGGAATTTGATAATTTGAAGCAAGATAGTGGTGAGCATCGGGCGTATACTGATAGGTTTGAGGAGTTGAGTCTGCTTTGCCCGACTATGGTTACCCCACTCGACAAGGCTATCGAAAGGTACATCGACGGCCTACCTGACTCAGTGCAAGACATCATTACTGGTAGTAACCCTGCCACACTCCGTCAGGCGATCGAGTTATCAGCGACATTGACTGAGTCGCAGGTTCGTAAGGGAAAGCTGCATAAAAAGGGTGACAAGAGCAAGAAGCAGTCGGCTGACAATGAAGATAGCAAGAAAGGTCAAAACAAGAAGGGAAAGAATTCTGGAGGGTCAAGGAAGCGGAAGGCTTCCCAAAACTATGCCGTTACTGCACAGGCTCAAGCTGCACCAAATCAGCCTGCGCAGCCACTAGCCAAGAAGCCTTATTTTGGCAATGCACCTTTGTGCAACAGGTGTAACGGGCATCATCAACCACACCTCCAGTGTCGTCAGTGCACCAACTGCGGGAGAAATGGTCATCTTGCTGCCACCTGCCGCATTCCTGTTAACCAGAACCAGGCAGTTCAGAACCAAGCTCAACAAGTTGCTCAGCCTCTTGCTCAGCAACAAGGTCAAGTTGCACGACCTCATTTTCCTCCTGGTTCGTGCTACAATTGTGGGGATCTGACCCACTACAGGAACCGGTGCCCAAGACTAGCTAACCAGAATCAGAATTAGAATCAGGCTCCGGCTCGAGGTCGAGTCTTCAACATGAATGCCCAAGAGGCGCAGGCAGACAATGAAGTGGTGAACGGTACGTTCTTTATTAATAATCAGCCTGCATCTGTTCTCTTTGATTCGGGTGCCGATAAGAGTTTTGTGTCATTGTCTTTTGAGCAAATGTTTTGAGTGTCTAGAATGAAACTAGGTAAACCTTTGACAGTAGAAGTTGCTAGCGGTGAACCCATTGTTCTTGATTCTGTTCTTCACAACTGCCAGTTAAACCTTAACGACCATCTTTTCCCTATTGACCTCACGCCAATGCAACTTGGAAGCTTCGACGTTATAGTGGGTATGGATTGGTTATCTAAGCATCGCGCAGAGATAGTTTGTTCTGAGAAGATCGTTCGGGTGCCACTTTCGACAGGCGAGATCCTACAGGTTCAAGGTGAGAAACCGTCTGGTGGTCTCAAGCTCATGTCTTGTTTTAAAGCTCGGAAATATCTGCGGAAGAACTATGTGGCTTTCTTAGCACATGTTACAGAAGATAAAGGCAAGGGTAAGTCTATTTCAGATATTCCTGTCGTTCGGGATTATTCTGAAGTATTCCCTGAAGACTTACCTGGTCTACCTCCAGCATGCCAAGTCGAGTTCCGTATTGATCTCGTACCTAGTGCAAATCCCATTGCCAGAGCTCCATATCGTCTTGCACCATCTGAGATGCAAGAGTTGTCTAAGCAGCTTCAGGAACTCTCTGACAAAGGTTTCATCCGTCCTAGCTTTTCACCCTGGGGTGCTCCCGTTCTTTTTGTCAAGAAGAAGGATGGATCTTTTAGGATGTGTATCGATTATCGTGAGCTTAACAAGCTTACCATCAAGAATCGATATCCCCTACCGCGCATAGACGACCTCTTTGATCAGTTACAGGGCGCTTCTTATTTTTCGAAGATTGATCTGCGTTCCGGGTATCATCAACTTCGTGTGCATGAAGAAGATATTCCCAAGACAGCGTTCCGCACTCGTTATGGGCATTATGAATTCACAGTCATGCCATTCGGTTTGACTAATGCTCCTGCTGTTTTCATGGACTTAATGAATAGGGTCTGCAAACCTTATTTGGATCAGTTCGTCATTGTTTTTATTGACGACATCTTGATTTATTCTAAGACGCGAGCTGATCATGAGCAACATCTTCGTCTTACTCTGGAACTCCTAAAGAAAGAGCAACTTTTCGCCAAATTCTCCAAGTGTGAATTCTGGCTTAAAGAAGTTCAATTCTTAGGACATATTATCAACGAACAAGGTATTCATGTAGATCCCTCCAAGATCAGTGCGATTAAGGATTGGGATACGCCTACTACTCCTACTGAAGTTCGTTCTTTTCTTGGTCTAGCGGGTTATTACCGCCGCTTCATTGAAAACTTCTCAAAGATTGCAGTTCCTCTAACTGCTCTAACTCAGAAGAACAAGCCCTTTGAGTGGGGATTCAAACAAGAGGAAGCTTTTCAAAACTTGAAACAGAAGCTTTGTGACGTGCCTGTTCTAACTTTGCCTGAGGGCAATGATGATTTCGTTGTTTATTGCGATGCATCTAAACTGGGTCTTGGCTGTGTTCTTATGCAAAGGAACAAAGTTATAGCATATGCATCGAGGCAGTTGAAGATACATGAGAAGAACTACACCACTCATGATCTTGAGTTGGGTGCAGTTGTTTTCGCTCTAAAGATCTGGAGACACTATTTGTACGGTACAAAATGTGTGGTTTTCACGGATCACAAAAGTCTTCAGCATATCTTTAACCAGAAGGAACTCAACATGAGGCAACGGCGTTGGGTCGAGCTTTTAAACGACTATGACTGCGAAATTCGCTACCATCCTGGTAAGGCGAATGTCGTAGCCGATGCATTGAGTCGTAAGGAACGAACTAAGCTTCATTGTGTTCGTGTTCAATCTGTTATTCAAGCTCGATCCGATATCCAAGCACGCATTTCTCAGGCTCAACAATCTTGTGTTGCACAAGGTTTGATGGATAAGGAATTTCCTTATCATATAACACCTGCTCTAGAACTAAAGGACAATGGATCGTATTACTTCATGGACCGATTGTGGGTCCCAAGCCAGGATGATCTTCGTGCCTTGCTTATGGATGAAGCCCATAAGTCTCGCTATTCTGTTCATCCGGGCTCAGATAAGATGTATAAGGATCTTCGTATTCATTATTGGTGGCCTGGTATGAAGAAAGACATTGCCTTATACGTATCGAAATGCCTTACTTGTCTTAAGGTTAAGGCTGAACATCAACGTCCTTCAGGTTTATTGGAGCAACCAGAGATCCCAGTTTGGAAATGGGAAAACATTACTATGGATCTTGTTACTAAACTTCCGCGCACAAAGAAAGGTCATGATGCCATCTGGGTAGTTGTTGATCGCCATACGAAGTCAGCGCATTTCTTGCCAATCCGCGAGGATTTTCCTGCTGACAGACTTGCTCAAATCTATGTTGATGAAATTGTGGCTCGACATGGTGTTCCTTTGAACATCATTTCTGACAGAGATGCTCGTTTCACTTCTCATTTTTGGAGAACCATGCAATCTGCTATGGGGACCCAACTTAATCTGAGCACAGCTTATCATCCGCAAACGGATGGTCAATCTGAAAGAACAATCCAGACTCTGGAGGATATGCTAAGAGCTTGTGTGATCGATTTTGGTGGTAGTTGGGATTCACATCTTAAGTTGATTGAATTCTCCTACAACAACAGTTATCACACCAGCATCAAAATGGCTCCTTTCGAGGCTCTCTATGGTCGAAAATGTCGTTCACCAGTCTGCTGGAATGAGATCGGCGAGGCTCAACTTACTGGACCTGCTCTCATTTTAGAGACAACTGACAAGATCAAGAAAGTTCGTGATAACCTTCAGACAGCTAGAAGCCGTCAAAAGAGTTACGCGGACCCAAAACGCAAGGCCTTGGAATTTCAAGTCGGTGATCGAGTATTACTTAAGGTCTCACCTTGGAAAGGTGTGATCAGATTTGGAAAGAAAGGAAAACTTGCACCTAGATACGTTGGACCATTCAAGATCGTCGAAAGAATCGGAAAGGTAGCCTACAGACTTGAGTTACCTCCTGAACTTGGAAATGTTCATCCAACTTTTCACGTGTCCAATCTCAAGAGGTGTTTAGCTGATGAGAACCTCCACACACCGCTTGACGAAATTCGTGTTGGCAAAACACTGAAATTTGTTTAGAAGCCAGTGGAAATCATGGAACATGAAGTCAAGTGGCTTAAACGCAAGCGCATTCCTTTGGTCAAAGTTCGCTGGGAAGCTAAACGTGCACCCGAGTTTACTTGGGAACGCGAAGATCAAATGAAGGCAAAATATCCGCATCTTTTCCCACGAGTTTCCTCTAAATAAATTTCGGGACGAAATTTCCACAAGTAGGGGAGACTGTAACATCCGTGCTTGTAATCATTGTGAACAGTTCTATTATCAATAAAACAATGTTATTTGATCCCAATGTTTGTTTGGTTGTGTTTTACATTTTTTATGTTTTGACTTTTATGTGATTTCAAACTCTATATCGCTTTCTGGAGAATTATACGCAAACTAGTGCGTAAACATAATCAGTTTAATGCGACAAATACTCCGGAACATCAACATATACTTAACATACCTTAAATAACCTTTACATAACTTAGAAATAAGTTTTGAAGGCTTTGGTATGGCAAAAACAAAGTTAATTCGCGTACAGGGACTAAACTTGACAAACTACGAAAGTATGCCAATTTGAACTGTAACGAACATTCCGGAACATCACCATAAGTTAAACACACCTTAAATATCCTTTACATAGCTTAGAAATAGGCTTTAATGGGTTTGGTGCGCTAAAATAAACTTTTGGGTCATTCAGGGACTAAAAGTGTCAAAAAGTGCACAAGTTTGCACTTTTGCGCATAACTCACGTTCTGAATACATCCGGACATCCAAAAATTTATGTAAGCACTATAATATTTTATTTTAGTGTTTGGCATGAGAAAAATCCATTCGTTGCGTCATTTGGATCATTTTTCGCGCTTGTGCGCATTCCGTCGTAATTAAGCGAACATCGCGTTCGTACGACCAAACGAACTGACATCAGGCATATTTTTGAACATGTTTCATGTCCACAATGTTTGGGCATCATTTTAGGGCCTTAAAGTTGGCTTTACGGGCCTTAGAAGTGTCGGGAATAGCCTTAAACACGTGCAGGGACCAAAACTGCAATTTCTGAAACATGGTTCTGATCAGACATGGCCAGGCGGCCCGCCTGAGGTTTGTCTGATACTGAAGCGGGCCGCATCAGCCCTTCAGATCGCCCAAAGGTCAAGTTTCAGCTGATTTAAGCTTTTAAACACCCTCCAAAGGTCAAGTGCCACTTGTTAAACTCTTATGGTGGCCAAAAATCAGTACCACAACATTGTGACAAGTGTACGGGCTAGATCATTCCCTCTTCTCCAAGAAACGATCCTAACGGTGGACCGAAATCTATAAATACCCAACACATTTCACTTCATTTCTCACAAGAATCTGATCATTTGTGCTCTAAGTTGAAACCTTTGTTTCATACCTGAGCTATTTTGATCTAGATTAGCATTCGGGGACCCTTCGTAAGTGTTCCTTCGTTCTTTTATTGCTTTTCGAGTCCGAAAGTCAAACTTTGTTTGACTTTCTGCATTGACCAGTTTATGGTCGATGCGAAGTTCGTTTGAACTTCATAACGTGAGCGTGATCACGGTGGTTATAGTCCCTAGCGACTATACCTACTGATTACCACGTTATCTAGGCTCAGTGACGAGCCGTAGTTTCGGGCAGAATACGTATTCTTGCGTATTTTGTAACCAAACTACTCTTAGGTATCACAACCGTTTGTTGTGATACCAAACCTGTTTTCTAAACTTAGTTAAGCATGTTTTAACATGCTTAGCTCGTCACTTTTAGTTTAGTGCTTATATAGGGTCGTAAGGTAAGCGATCTAATCAATCGCTTACACTTTCGAACCCGACCCGTTTGGTCGATCATTAGGATCCGACCAAACACATTAGGTGACCATAGTATATAGGGAATAACCTTACGAGGTTATACCTTATGGTCGCTTCGTTTAAGTAGTTGTATGATAGGTAGTTTATATGCCTTAGGTAAATTACCAAAATACCCCTTTGATGCCGAAATTCGTTTTAATCATATGTAAGATAACTTTTGACATCTAAACTGATTTGACAACCATATTAGACATGTTAAGGCATATATTACTTGTCATAGGACTAGTTAGGTGGTCCGAACGCGTTTCACGCGAACGGCGCGTTAAAGTAGCATAAGCTACCTAAACGGGTCGTAATGGGTCACAAACTATTATGTTAGGTTTCAATTAGTATGTAGGCTTTGTTAAACCAAATGACACGAGTCTCTACACTCGTTTGGTTTACAAACCCTCATTCTACCCGATCTTCCGATTTAGGTCCGGTTTATTAACATAGTTACCTATATTAGGTGCCGTTTGATTCCGTGATCTCTATCATTGTTTGGTTGTCACTCTAGGACTACTGAGTAATCTCAAGTGAGTACATAGAACCCCCTCTTTTAAATGTTTTCAAGGTGTTTATGTGAGTACATAGACCCCTCTTTTACTGTTTTCCAAGGGGTGGAACACATGTGCCTACTTGTTACTTTCATGCTTTCCTTTTTACACATCATATACCGGCTATGTTTGTTAGTACATTATAGTACATGATTTCATTACATTTCATGCTATGTATGTCCACTGTGTGCATACTTAGTACATTGTTTTACATTACATTTCTGTTATGTATGTTGACTGATAGCATGCTAGCACATTGATTTACAAGACTTTTCTGCTTTGTATGTTAACTTAGCATACTTAGTACATTGTTTTCATATGACATGTATGCAACTGCTATGACATTTGGTTTGCACAAACGGGTCTATATTACGTTCATTAACATTTGCTACGCCGCTCGGGAGTAAGTAGTGGTACCATAGGACTTGACAAATCCCATTCCTAACATCCCGGGTTTGTTTGGATGTAAGGAATGACTGAATCCGAAAACATTTCTTTTGATAACCTTGACTGAAAGGGTTATCCGACTGTCTCAAGGCTTGAATGTATGCGTTAACTTACCACATAAATGTTTGTATCACTGTAACATGCATTAACTATGCAAAACATAACTTTTTGATATATTCAAAATACCTTGTTTTGTACATTTCTACTTTTGGATTATGTGACAATACTTTACTTACAATACATAACATTTGTTACACATTACTTGACTACTTTTGGACTATCAACATTTGACATGGTTTATACAAGGACTTTTTGACTATTGGTTTAAACATAGACTTTATACA
The DNA here is from genome assembly GCA_030545235.1 of Helianthus tuberosus. Lineage (NCBI taxonomy): Eukaryota > Viridiplantae > Streptophyta > Magnoliopsida > Asterales > Asteraceae > Helianthus > Helianthus tuberosus. The sequence continues at coordinate 56,892,672 of CM060445.1, read as the reverse complement.
CTGGTGGTTTGTCTAAGTGACTTAAGTAACGAGATGTTAGTAATATGATACAAGCATGGTGGATACGTCGCTGGTACTTCCTATATATAAGTGTTTGTATCATATTACATATCATAGCGTTATTTAAATCATTCATTTTGGACTTATACATTTTATACAAGTAACATGTTTTCACAAGACTTTGGTTTACAATACGGTTTATTTTATACAACTCATTTTACATGGTTACTCATTTAACCATACATTATTCACTTATTTATACATATCATCTGAACTTATTGTTTTTCAAGCGGTTTACAAAACAAAACAAATTACAAGGTTCATGACTAAACTTTTTCTTAAACTTAAGTCATGAATCCTATTTTCACAAAACCTATGTATCTCATAGGCATTTTTATGCTGACGTACCTATTTTCACATGTGTTTTCAGGTGCTTTTCCGTAGGATGATGATCATGACATTAGGGCGGACCTGTGCCTTAGAGACTTAAAATGGAGATAGACTTTGTTTAATTATGTTATAAACTCTTTATTTACTGTTTAAAACAATGAAACTCTTGTGTTGATAAATAAATACAACTTTGTATGCCATGGTTATGAAACAATTAATTCTGTTACAACACTCCCCGACGTTTTCCGCCACGTTTTGTATGTTATACGTGGTCGGGGTGTGACAGTTCTGCTGAGCTGGCAGTGCTTGCTGAACCTGATTGGCCTGACGGTAGTAAGGGGTTGTGTGACCATAGCGATTGCAGTTGGTACACAGACGGCAAGACGAGTTGGCAGGATGGTGATAGTTCCAAGTGGCACACTTGGGATGAACCCCTGTGTACGACTTCTTGGTGTTCTCTGGAGCAGGAGGGTTTGGAGTAGCAGCAGGCATAATAGCATTGCAAGTAGGGTTTGGATTCGCAGCAGGGACAATTGAATTGCAGCCCGAATTTTGAGACTTGCGTTTCTTGTTCTTGCTGCCACTTGGTTCCTGCATGATTTGGTTAGCTGGTTTCGAGGGAGCAGAGTTTCCAAACTGTTTATCACGAACATGGTTGTTGTTCACACTTGCTGCAAGACGGTAAACTTCTTCAATAGAGTTGAGTTAAGCTGCTTCAGTGGCGTCACGCATAGCAGGAGGTAACCCATGAATATACTTGGTGATCATGCGCTTAGGAGTAGACACCAAGTGTGGCACGATGATGCTAAGTTGTTTAAAACGGGTAGTATAAGCCAGGTTGTCGTCACCCACTTATTTCAGATGCCAGAATTCATCCTCGAGTTTCTGCTGCTCATGAGGAGGGCAGAATTCGAGCATCATCATCTCCCTAACCTTGGACCAAGGTAAAGCATAAGCTTCATCATTGGAGCGGATGTTCCTCTCATTCGTCCACCATTCTAGAGCTCTGCCTTGAAACAGGCCAGTTGCACTCCTAGTCTATAGATCTCAGGGCACTCACTGTTGATGAAAGTAACTTCTATGTTGTCGAACCACTCCAGCATAGCGGTCACCCCATCACTGTCCGTGAAAGGCTTAGGGTTGCAAAATACAAAGTGTTTGTAGTTGAAGCTCACAGGCTTAGGCTAGATTGCTTTAGAGTCAACAGAGGAGGGAGGAGTGTTTGATCCTTGGATTTCAGTGACAATCTTGGGAACAATGCGTGCAATCTGGTTGGCCATAAAAGACATCATCTTCTTCTGGGTGTTGGCCTTTGACCTCTTGTGTGGGTTGGAAAGAAGACTTGACGACATCTAAAGAGTCAGATTAAGGATCGGGTGAGACTCGATCATAATGTTCGTTCAATAATATAGTCTCACGAACACGTAGCGTAGCATAAAGTTTCACATGATTGCATAAAAGACTCAAGTTGTTTCACACATCACAAAACGTTCAACAAGTTTCTCATTGTTTAATCAAGTTGTCTTACGTAGCATAAAACGTTCAACATGTTTCTCATTGTTTAACCAAGATTCCCTCGTAGTATAACACAAATGATTAAAGCATCATAAATTGAGTTTATTCCTGAGAGATTATTATGACTGTTTTAGATTGCGGAGATACGTGCGATTCGTGTAAAAGTTTCAAAACGGACAAAGTTTCAAGTATAAAACCACATGTAAATCGAGATAACATAAAAGATAGGCTCATAAAACACAGGATTGTTTCGGGTAGAGAAATGTCGACTAACCAAAGTAAATCGAGTCCCTTTTCGAATTAAGGTATCGTGCTTTGGCTTACTTAGAAAAATACGTTCATCGATGTTAGGCCTATGATATTTGTCCTTTCGGTCACTACACGTCCTTAATTGATTTGGAAATTTCGAGACTTTGGCGAGACTGAAAAATCAAAGAGTGGGACTAGTTGTCAAGATGCGAGTTTCACCTCTAACTTGGCAACATCGTACCCTAATGTTGTTGGTACTTGTCAAAATACAAGACAAACTAGATTATGAAATGGAAATTTCCCTTCAAGGTTTGGATGTCACTCCTGACTTGAGGGTAAATCTCGTGCAAAAATACGAACACTGCTGAGCAAAAGTCGTCATCAAAGGCGGGAATCACCCCTGTTTTGATGAGTCGTTTCGAGAGTGTTTTCAAAGCATCCAAGTGTGTATTGTGTTAGCCTTAGGAAAGGCATGTAAATTTAACAAGGAAGTAATTGCTAGGAAGCAGGTACGGTAGAATGGATAAGTTTTAAACAACAAATAAGAGTCAAAGTTTCCTAGAACTATAGACTAGGGCAAAGCATTCCTACTTTTCCTAATTCCCTATAGTTATGGCTCTGATACCAATCTGTCACACCCCAACCGATAGCGGAAACATTGGGGCGCGACACTAAGCGAATCAGATTGCTCAAGAGTATCCACAACACTACTTGTTTCAATATAGATTAATCAAAATTTCATAAATAAGTCTAAAATGTCAAACATATTCCACAACCACATAAAGTATCAAATAACATCATGATTCAAATATTGTTCAAATTGTCTAATTATCTAAGATGAGTTTCTAAGCATCATCCTAGCTTGTTTCTTGATTCCCAGCTACTATCAACCTGCAACATGTATTAAAATAAAATCAACAAAAATGTTGGCGAGCATACAAGTTTGAATACGTAGCATAATAGTTTAAAAACTCATATCCAACATGAATACATATCACAAGTTTCAACATGCTAGTTTACGTGGTTCAAATGGTAACCCAAGTTTCCGATGCGTTAACGTGCCTTTCCTACTTCGACGCATCGAAGAGGAGGTAAAAGAATCAAAATTTAACAAAACTCCCAAGACTAATGGAGAAGTGTGTTACCCCTATAGCGCTACAATTGTTAACGCGAGCTACACATAAGAATCAAACGTTCACATAGCATAAAAGTCTCAAGTATCACAGGTAGCATGTTTTCATGTTTAACAGCGGATTGAGTATGTTTCAAATAAGTTTCAAGTGTGAAGTGTCTTGATATAGAATACATGTTGTATCCCAAAAGGGTTTAAATCAAAAAGGGATCGAGTATACTCACAGTGGATGCTTAGAACCAAACACTGTGTAATTGGATCGAAGGGAGCGCTGGATCAGCCTGCGTGCGGGGAACAGAGTATAAGTCCTATAAGAGCTGACCCAATTAGGAACAGAGTGTCGAATAGTGAGAAAATCGGGAAAAAGTGTCAAACAGACTACCTGAGCGGATGGTCATCTGGACGGATGACCATTCGAACGGATGGCCATTCGAACAGTGGGTGTTTGTACACTGTTAAAGTTTTCAATATTGTGATCATAGTGTCCTATAAAAACAAACAACAAGTGTTATCATAATCAGATCATCTGGACGAATGCTCATCCGATCGGATGGCCATTCGGACAGATGGTCAGTGATTGAAGTTTTGTGAAATTTTCTAAGTTTCGGTTTAACGGTGACGATGCGACAACGTGTCAAACAACGGAAACATACCAAACCTAGCTCGTTCGATCGGATGGGCATCACCACTTTTTGAACCGACGAGCCGTTTCTGATGAAGTTTCATGTTTGGACCGTCAAATCGGCCCATTCTCTGGTGGAATTCCGTTTTCAAGCCGACTTTCGACTAAGGAACGAGTCAAGAGTCTGTTTGAGCCTGATTTCACCAAGGTTTTGCATAAAAATTGAAGAAAAGTTCGAAAACCAGTTGTAAAACTTGATGTTCAGCAGATCTGAGCCTGAAACATGTGAAATTCCGTCAGATCTGGTGTAAGAGTGTGAGATTCCTTTAGGTTTTGCTGAAAAGTTGTGAAATCCTTTAGATCTGAGGCCGATCTTGGTCAAATGGTGCTCCACGACAGTTTGCATAACCAACTGAGTGGAAACCACCTTCAAGAGGCCCAAATCAGTTGGTTTTCTTGAAAAAGTTAAAGTGTTCGTGTGATTTTGATGAAGAATATGGTGTAGAAGTGTTAGATGATGAAAGTTGTACAAGGATTTAGGAGAAATACTTATGAAATGGGCTTGAATCTTGATTAAAGTGACTGGGAGTGTGTGTGGTCGAATGGCAGAGGCAAAGGTGTGAAATGAAGGGTTAACAGCCCTATTTATAGGTGATAGTGACAGTTGGAAGAGAAGGGCAGGCGGTCGGATGGCCTTCTGGTCGAATGGCCATCCGGTCGGATGGCCATCCGGTCGGATGGCCATGATGTCCATTTGGATAGCCGACTCTCGTTTGTTCGTTTCCTGGCTTTGGTTCGTTTTGCGAGCTAGATTAAGTGTTACGTTGCGTATTATTATGAGTAACCATCACATGGTATGATTATATGATTAATACAAAAGTTTCCGTGTTTCAAGTCTGCGTTCAAGCTAGTTTCCCGTTCAATAAGTATCAAGTTTCTCGTTCAATAAGTATTAAGTTTCTCGTTTAATAAGTATCAAGTGTCAAGTTTCTAGCATCACAAGGGTTAAGAATCATACTGTTCATGTATAAAGCATCACCAAAACATCACAAAAGCATCACATAGAGTAAAAGTTTCACACATAACTAAGATTCAAATATTTTCATTTCTATTCGAGATTACAAGCATCACAAGGTAGGAAGTACGACGAGACTTGCCAAATTATGAAAGTTTTGAAACGCCGGGCGTTACAACCCGTTTATTTAAGAAGTCCGCATACGTTAAAAAACAAACAGTCTTCTTCTTACAGACTACAGAGGTTTGGTCTACCTCTTCTTTTATAGATGTTTGCAGATGTGATCCGCAGACTGCAGACATTTTACCTCTTAAAAAACAAACAACTCCTAAGTTATTTTCATTTCATGCACACCCCTAAATCCCTAAATAAAACCTTTAGAGATGTGGTGGAGTGGTAAAGAGTGTTTCAAATATCCTAAAGGTCTTGAGTTTGATACTTGCTTCCACCGGTTCTCTAAAGGCCACCGAGCCGGTGCTTACGCCGCGCTTTACCTGTTCCCCTTGGTTAGTCGGGTATTGGGGGAGGGGGGACCCGGGGGTTCACCGCGTAAGCGGGTTCCCTCGGTTATCAGAAAAAAATCCCTAAATAAAGATCAGATGTTACCACAGTAAAGAATAAAACCATCAACAACAAAGAATCTAGTGAGTAGATAAGCACGTGGAATTTCGGGTTTTGAAAACCAAGATCTAGAAATACTAGAGCAGATGTCGCGATCATAATAAACGGTAACACTGTCTGCGTTGCATCTGACTGGTGGGCGTCCGAGATGATGTAGAGGGCATCCACAATTGCAGGTGCATTAATGTTCATCCGAATTACATGGAAAATCCGTCTGTATGGGCCAAGAAAATATGGATTCTTGTGCCATTAATCTCCTATATATATATATTTTTATTCTTTGTCAATAAATAATTAAGTTTTTTTTAAAGAAAATGTTGGTGCATGCGTCTGTCGACTTCGTATTGTATCGAGTCTTGCATTGCTCATAGCACGAAGTCCGAGAAATAAAAACAAAAGCCTAATTCCGCTTGAAGTGATTCTGGATAATTCCGCGCGGAATTAACTTGTAATTCCGCTTAAGTTGTTAATTTCACTTGTATGCCTAATTTCGTTTGTAATGATTCCGTTTGAAGCATGTTTCATGCGAAATTAGGGACACTATATATAGATGTGATCTCATGTCATTTGGTACGAAATTACCTAGAGGTTTTCTGACGGCGAAGCTCTGTCGAAGTGTCGTCTTGCTGTAAAACTGTTCCAGATCAATATTAACGACAGTTAAAAGTGATATCTTGCTAAATTCAACTCATTATGTCTGTTTCCGCCTTTCATTTTGAGTAGAACGCCTCTGATCGACTCGTTTTGGGTCCATACAACGATCCTACAATTGGTCTCAGAGCACAGGAGGAGGAGTTATGCAGATTTCAGCCTGATTTCATCTCATTTTCTCACTTCTACACCTTCTTTTCTGAATTGAACATCTTTTAACGGTCAAAATGATCTGAATTTCACATATAACAAGCGAAACAGTGTTTTAACTAATCCTTGAGAAAATTGAACCTTAATTCATTCTAAATCTGATAAAATTGATAATTTCACTTGAAATTTTGTTAGAAAATGATGACATCAGTTAATTTCGTTTGAAATTGTTCAGTAATTTCGCACGAAATTATCATTCATTCTTAATTTCGCTTGAAAATTTGCTAATTCCACACGGAATTAGTAATTCCGCTTGAAATCGATCAAACGAAGTTATAATTTCGTTTCAAAGGTGTAATTTCGTTTGAAACCTGAGTAATTCCGCACGGAATTACCTGATTCCGTTTGAAAATATCTAATCTCGTTTGAAGCTGGTGTGCAGGTAATTTCGCTTGAAGGGATAATCTCGCTTGGAAGTGATCTCGTTTGAAACTTAATCTCGTTTGAAAGTGACTGTTTTGTGAAAAAGTTTACCGAATCATGAGTGAAGAATTTTACAACGCATTTGCAACATCCCCAACTACTCCGGCTACCATTGCTCAAAACATGAATTTGGAAAATGAGACTGGAACTACGCAAAACCCCCGAAGCTAATGAGCATTGAGGAGTATTACGGTTGGAAAGATCGGTTTGAAAACCGGGTTCAAGCAAATCATTTGAGATCTTGGGAGTGTATTTTGAAGAAATATGTACTACCACGTACTGATCTGCAGGTTGAGAAAGAAATCTCTGAATTCACTGATAAAGAACGAGACATGTACAGAGATGAAAAGATGATGATTAGTCTACTTCAGCAAGCTATTAAAGAAGATATCTTTGTATTGCTTCAACATGACAAAACTTCAAAATCAATTTGGGATGCTCTTAAAATCAAATTTGAGGGAAGTGAGAAGATGATTAAGAGTAAAAAGGCATTGCTTAAGAAAGAATATGATCTATTCACAAGTTTGCCAGGGGAAGATACAAAGAAACTAATTGAAAGATATTGCCACTTAGTGCGTTCTATGTCATTGTCAAGCATAACCAAAGAACGAGAGGAATGGGTCGACAAATTAGCTGATGCTTTACCTCAGAAAGAATGGGGTACATTTTTGATGATTTTAAAGAACACCGGAGAATATGATGGTTTGACGATTTCTCAGTTCATCGAGAAGATTGAGGGTCAAGATCTTGAACAACAAAAGATTGCAAGGATGAATAATCCGAGTAATCAACAAGATGTGAAAATGTATTACAAAGGCAATGTTCAAGAGGTTGAAATGAGTCCGAAAATCCAAACTGCTTTTAGTGCTGGGAACTCATCTGGGAATGTTGATCAAAGTTCAAACAGCAGCAGTGGTTTTTCTTCATATCCAAGTGTTAATCCTAAAAGTTCAACTTCAAGTTTTCATTCTCAAAGCTCAAAAAGTGGAAATGGTTATGTGATACAGTGCAACATTGTATTGAATCTTCCAGATGGTCAAAGTTTTTCTGAAGAAATTGCAAAAGATCATATGGCATTACTTGCAACTGTGTTACAATCCTATGAAGGTTTGGTTGCAGGGAGGATCGGAAATCCTATGCAGACGAAAGAGGATTACGATCAGATAAATGCTGAAGAGATGGAGCTCATGGACATCAAATGGTGTCTAGCTAGTGTTTTGAGAAGAGCAGAAAAGTTTAAAATGATTACAGGAAGAAATGATTTTTTGGATGCACATGTTTCAACTTTAGGTTTTGATAAATCTAAAGTTACTTGTTTTCGATGCAGGGAGAAAGGTCATTTCAAGAGAGAATGCAAAAACCAAGAGGCTAGTGGAGCAAATAATCCATTTAGAAAAGATGATTACTATCGAAAAGCCATATATCAACAAGTTGCTCATCAACCGTATCAACTAAAGGATTCACAAACTGCTCATGGGAAAATGATTGAAGATGCAAACAAGAAAGCTTATTATGGTATCATTGATCAAGACGATGAGAAAATGGCTCTAGGTTTTAGCTGGGATAAGTTTGTAGATGAGAATGGGGAGTTTAAAGCGTTCATTGCAAAGATAATTCAAGAACCTGATCTGTTTACAGAATGGATGAAAGTGATTGGTGTTCATGAGAAGAATCAAGAAGAAGAATCTGTTTCATCCGATGAAAGTTCAGAAGAAGAAACTGTTTTTGATCAAACATCATCTGATTCTGGTTCTTTAGATGATAGTTCTGAGAAGACAATAGATTTTGATCAATTACTAACTGATGATAGTGGTGATGATGAGGAAGAAAGACATATTAATGTTGCAAAAACTCATTTATCTCCTGAAAGTTTTCAATTTTATTTTGCAGATCGCTTGGAGAAGCTGAAGGAGAGACGAGCAGCAAAAGAACAAAAGAAAATGAAGTGTGAAAGTGTTGATAAAAAAGAAGAGACTGTTCAAAATGAAGAAGTTAAAGCTGAGAAGGTGATTGAAGCTGAAACAGTGATTGAGGTCGAGAAGGTCATCAAAGTTGAAAAGATTGTGGAAGTCATCAAGCCTTGCTCAAAGTGTTTGGAAACTTGCAAGCAATGTGCAGAAAAAGATGAGAAATTGGTTGAGCTTGAAAAGATGAAAGAACAATTATTGTTCAATCTCAATTACGTGAAAGAGTCATATGATGTGCTAAATAGAACAGTAACCGGTCTTCAAAAGATAAATTCTGAAAGAGAAGATGCATTGACTATGATGAATGCTGTGATGATGACAAAGCAGAAGGCGATTAATCATTATATTGAAGAATGTGCAAAGTTGCAACGAGAGTTGGAAAATGAAAAGATAGAAAATGAAAGAATCAGACGGTTATTACAGAGTTATTCTAGTTCTGATTATCTCATTGACTGAATTTATCTAACTGTTGCAGGTTTTTAAGCATTTCAAGATGATGAGAAGCCAAATAAGAAGGATACTGGTAAGAAACAGAGTGTTAGTTATAACAAGTGTCCGCCACCAATTTGGGAAGGATATTCTCCTAGAAAACCGAATGAGGACCAAGTCGAAAAAGCAGTCAATATAAAGTTAAAGTCCGATATAACCGATGAATTACCAGAAAATATTGACGTCGTTTTTACATTGTCTGACACTGATCATGAGTCTGAGTTAATAAAAAAGGTGGTCGATCAGGTGTTGGATACAGATGAGGAGTCGGTGTTAAAGTCTGAGTCAAAGTTCAAGTCTGGATGTACAAGTTCGTCCGTCAAAAGTTCGAGTTCGTCAATCAACAGTTCAAAGTCATCGGTTAAACGGGTGTACAATAAAGAATTTCTTTTATCAAAATATAATTTGAAGGATGAAACATTTAAAGTTGCATACACTTTGAATGATTCTGACAAATTATATTCTGATAAAGAATTTCCAATAAGAAGTGTTAATTTTGAAATGATCAAAAAGGTTTTCAAATTAACAGAAATCAATATTTCTGAAATAAAAGATGTAAATCTTACTGAAAAACCTAAAAAATACACTTCAAGAGTTCAACAACGTTTAAACAAGAAAAAGGGTTACGGTTCTGGATCTGGTTTTCAAAAGAAATCAAATCATAATGGTAATTTCAAAAAGAAAGGCCTTGGATTTATTCCACAAGAAAATAATAAAAATAAAAAATATGTTCGAGATTTTAAATCAAAAATGACATTTTTTTTAGGGACAAGCTGTGAAAAGGAATCAAAAATCTCATTCTGGAAGCAATCAAACAGAGAATTCCTTGCCAAGAAGCAAGAGAATGTGAAGAATGGAGCTAATCAAAGAAAGGAGACAAGAACCTGTTTCAGATGCAATGAAGCTGGTCACATTGCATGGAACTGTCCTCAGACTATAAAGTCAAAACAGGGAGTCCCAGAAAAACTCAAAGAAATTGTTGTTGATAAAACTGAACCACCAACTGAAAAATTCAAAGTTTTTGAAAATTCAACATATGAAGTTGGTGAATGTTCAAAGAGATTTTACAGGAGAAGTGTGAATCCTGACAAACAAAAGTGGGTTGTTAAGAAGTTTTATGAGAAACTTGGCGATGAATCTGATTCCTCAAAGTCAGACGAGCCACAAGTTGAGTTAAAAGATGAAAACTCAGTACCTCCAATGGATGATGTTCATTTTCCACCATTGAGGACTGAAAATTTTAAATCAAAAGTTGGGAAAGTTGAGATCTCGAATCAGTTCTATTCTGAGAAGAAAGAATTTGATATCGAGAAAGCATTTAATGGAAATGTGAAAAAGATTTTTGGAAAAATGGTAGAGGGTAAGGTCAAAGGGGTAAAAGATTTTTATGAATCAAAGAAGGCAACTTACTCAGGTGAAGTTGAGGAGGAAACATCCAAGTTTGGTGAAACTTAGATGTATGTTTTTCACAAGTAAAAGTATGACTTGCCGGAGCTTCCAGGTTGGTAAAAGTGGAGCAGGAATCGGCATCTTTCTTGAGAAATTCACGGGATGGTAACTGTGATATTTCGTCTTACAAGTGGTAAATCAGGGACATTAAGTTGTACTTGATTTTCTACAAGTGGTATTTGATATGTTAAACAATGTGATGAATTGAACCCTTATCCTACATGTGGTTTATGATGAAAACAAAACTTATTTTCCGGAAAAACCATTTGATTGAAACAAGCTTAAGTGTTTTGAAATCACAATGGGAAAATGTTTTGTTGTAAGGGGGAGTTCTGATTGTTTATGCCAAGTGGATGGCGAATTGAAGCAATTTGATATCAGTTGTCACGTTACTTGTATAGTTTGTTTTCAAATTTCCTTTAAATGTATTTGAATTTTAGGGGGAGTAAGAATATTTCTGAAAATCCAAAAACATTTGAAAATTTGAAAAAGTCAAAAACATGATAAAATCAAAAATGAGTTTTGTTGTCAAAAAGAGGAAATGATAGTACATCAGTGGACGATCACAACATGCTAAAGAATTGGAAAGTCAAAATGTGATAAATGGTCTCACTGATGATGTGCCAGTAGGTTTTTGCACATTTAGTAGATTGTGATGAGATATAAACCTAAATTTCAAACTTACTTATATCGTGGGGAACATCTCTTGGATATATGGGTAACCCCTGAAATCTTTTTTGAAAGGTCCCTCTTTCTGAGATACTAGGTCTTTATGCTCAGTGATATCTGGGGTATTATCCCGGGACTTCTGATTTTGCGGAAGCAATGGCCTAGTCCCCGGAGAATACTTTCTGCATTGCTTGAAATATAGCCCACCCTCAGCATAAAAAATGATGAAACATAGAAAAATGATAATCATGTGCTGTTGAAACAAAAGATCCTCTAAAGGGGACACACCAAAAGTCGAAACCGTCATCTCTCTGCTGAAGGGAAGTTCTGACCTGAGCTCTCACGGTTTTTGCAATTTAACCCTTACAGGTATCATCTGTGGTATACTCACCTGTAAGACTGAATATTGGGATCTGGATACGGGAGTATATTCTGAGGTGGGACACGCGAATAAGTTTAAGTGCTTAAGACATTAATCTCATATCTCGAAACAGTTGAACTTTGTGTGAGAATTTAAGTGGATCAGTATACTGACAATCTAAGTGAATCGTTTAGAACTTAAAATGTTTAAAGCTTAACGGTGTTGGTGATGTGTCTCATAAACTGATATGATCCTCTTACACAAACTCACAAAAATAGTGTCTGTAAATATTTCTTTACTGCATTTCATTTACATCTAAAATTCAAAAAGATTTTCTGTGTGTTTTAGCATAAAATTTTGAAAAATTCAGAAAGATTTTTGACAACTGATGTTGGAGAGCTAACTTTCAAAGTTCCAAGTGCTAAACATGATGAGCATTTATTGAGGGGGAGTTTGTGTTCTAAATGAGAAAAGATTTTGAATATGTGCTTACAAATGGTCATCTGAAATTGTTTAAAATAATAAATCTTTCGGGAAAGATATCTGCAAGTAGTTTATAAATTTGTCAAATGTTAAATTTGTGAAATTTATTGTGAGGTAGAGAATGTGCAGGATATCTGAGTGATAGAGAGCCATGTTCCAATACTTGAAGACTCTGTGATTTTAACAAGTCAGGCTGCGATCCCAGCAAATCGAAAGGGGGAGTCTGAAGACATTCGAGGAAAGAGTATTTGTTGGAGAGGAGTATGTTGGTGCTGATGAAGAAAGAGATCGATCAGACTGATAAAGGCTGAAGACGTTGAAGACTCGACACTTAAGACTCGTCAACATTCGAGGGGGAGTCTGTTGGTGCATGCGTCTGTCGACTTCGTCTTGTATCGAGTCTTGCATTGCTCATAGCACGAAGTCCGAGAAATCAAGACAAAAGCCTAATTCCACTTGAAGTGATTCTGGATAATTCCGCGCGGAATTAACTTGTAATTCCGCTTGAGTTGTTAATTTCGCTTGTATGCCTAATTTCGTTTGTAAGGATTCCGTTTGAAGCATGTTTCATGCTAAATTAGGGACACTATATATAGATGTGATCTCATGTCATTTGGTACGAAATTACCTAGAGGTTTCTGTAGGATCGCTGTACGACCTGACTGAGTCGATCAGAAGAGTCTTTTATCCGAATCAGAGGCGGAATCAAAGAAACGGACACTCAATTCAATTTAATCGTCTCTTATATTGATATGATAATGAATTACAACCTGGAGACAATCCGGCAGAGCTTCGCTACTCAGATCCGAACCGTTACAAATGAATAACCAAGTGAACCTATTTATAGTGTTGAGGGTTTCGCTTGAAATGAACCAGGACAGGTTCAAGCGAACTTGACTGAATGGGTTTCGCTTGAACTTGTCACTTGACACTTTCAAGCGAACTCACATGCTTTTCCTCAAAATCTGTTTCTCGCACCTCGAACACTGATTATCCTATCCTATCTCATTACATGATACAAGACGAAGTCAATAGACATAGTGCACTAACAGACTCCCCCTTGGATATTGACGAAGTCTTCAGTGTCTAAACTCTGTCAAAACACCTCTTCAGTCTTGATCATTCTTCAAGCTCTTTCCAAAATGTCTATCATTGTAAGCATCCATCAATCCTTTTCTTTAGCTTCTTCAGGCTCCCCCTTTCATAAAGCTTCCATGCTTTTAGGGATCGTCACCTTTTCTTTCCGGTTACAAGCTCCTCATTGCTTCAAGCTTGTCTTCAGACTCCCCCTTAGACTCTGCTCTCGGGATCGTAATCTGGACTATCTGCAAACACTCAAACATCTATAAGTAACAATATTTAGAATATCCAGGAATCGTAACCTGGCAATTCAAACTTCTAAATATATTCGCTTCCCCTATCAACAAACATAATTGATATGGCAAAGTTTAAGAATCCAACTCCCTCACAGTAAATCATCCAAGTCCAAACTAATGACCTTGGAGATATCACAAACTGTTTTTGATTTTTGATTTTTTTTAAATTCAAGTTTCAAATTAATGAACTTGTTTTATTATCAGAAACACAATCAGCTTACTTAGATTTTGAAACTCAGCATTTCAGACATCGGTTGTCGAAAATAAAACAGAATCAAAATCTTTTTGTATTTTCTGAAATTTAAAGCAGTAAAGAAATATGTACAAACATATTTACAGACAATATTTTTGTTTGAGTTTGCGTTAGAGGATCATATCAGTTTCTGACAAGTTACAAGTACCGTTGAGCTTAGTTACACATTAAGAATTAAACAATTCACTTAGATTGTCGATATATTTATCCACTTAAATTTTCACACAAAGTTCAACTGATTCAGGATACGAATTAGGTGTATTAAGAACTTAAACTCATTCATGTGTCCCACCTCTTGAATATACTCTCGTATCCAGATCCCAATATTCAGTCTTACAGGTGAGTATACCTAGATGATATCTGTAAAGGGAATAAATTATAGTACGAAACCGTGAGAGCTCAAGTCAGAACTTCCGTTCAGCAGAGAGATGACGGCTCGACTTTTGGTGTGTCCCCTTTAGAGGATCTTTTGTATTACAACAGCAATGACTATCAATTTTATTGTTTCATCAATTTGCTGAGGGCTGCGCTATATTTCAAGCAATGCAGAAAGTATTCTCTAGGGACTAGGCCATTGCTTCCGCAAAATCAGAAGTCCCGGGATAATACCCCAGATATCACTAAGCATAAAGACCTAGTATCTCAGAAAGAGGGGTCCTTCAAACGAGATTTCAGGGGTTACCTATATATCCAAGTAGTGTTCCCCACGAAATAAGTAAGTTTGAATTTAGGTTTATATCCCGAAAAAGTTTACTAAATGTATAAAAATCTACCGACACATCCACGGTGAGATCGTTTAACACATTTAAACTTTCCAATTCTTTAGCGTACAGTAACTGTCTACTGATGTACTATCATTTCCTCTTTTTACGCAAAAACTCAATTTTCATTTTATCATGTTTTTGGCTTTATCAAATTTTCAAATGTTTTTGTATTTTCTGACAAATTTTCTCCCCCTAAAATGCAAAAACATATAAAAAATTTGACAACCAATACTGATAGCTTTGTCTCGCCATCCATTTTCTGCTAACTATGCTCTGTTTTGCAGAAAAAACTAATATAAAGTACCCCCATGATTTACAACCCATTGATTTTCGACAGTTTGAAAATCGTTTTTCAATCTTGTGAAAGTAATCATGTTTGTTCAGCCGTGAGGGTTTCGGCGTATTCAATCAACACACAATTTTTTTTTTTTTAAGTATGTACAGGAAAACAAACAATCTCCCTGTTTAACCAAACCAGGGTTCAACATCCTCTTCTTATGCCAGGCTGCCCCAACTTTCATTCTCACAATCTTCAGTTTTGGTAAGCACCTGCACATTCAAAGCATTCAATTACTTGAACAATTTAGCCCAAGTCTGTTGAACCTTAGGCATTTCAACACAATAAGTATCATTCAATTTCGGAAAATCTATCTCATCAAAAACTTTTTCAACTTTAACTTCAACTTTTTCATCTTTTACCAAAATTACTTGTTTCTTAGCACTCCATTTTTGACCTTTCGGAGTACCTCTTTTGTAAAAATGTGACTCCTTTTGAACATTTTGACTTTGAACAACTTTTGGTTTCCAAAACTCATTTGGTTTTGTCATATCAACTGTTGTTTTCCAACTTTGTGTTGTTCTTAATCTTGGTGTGAGAGAACTCCAGGTTTGTCTTGACTCAAACCTGTTTGGTTTTGATTTCCAATTTTGATTTGAAGCACACTTGTTTGTATTGTACTTCCAAGTTTGTTTCGAATCAAATCTGGTTGGCTTTGGTTTCACACCTTCAAACTTTTGTTTTTCAACATCAACAGGCTTTGGATTTGGACACTTTCGTGCTACATGTCCAATTTAATCACATTTAAAACACACTTTCTTTGAAACATCCTGGGCCTGTTGCTGTTTCTTTTTCTTAGCATCAAACTCCTCATTAGACTGTTGTCCAAATTTGAGTTTTTCCTCTTCTTTCAAACTTTTTCCTTGAACAAAATTCATCTTTTGTTGCAAATTCGAATTTTCATTTTGTTTCCAATTATGTTTCTTTTTATAACCCAACCCAGCCTTCATGTCTTTCTTTTAAAACCCGGTTTGTTATAAAAAGTTTTACGACCTTTACCAGCAAACTTTGAAATTTCTGACTTTTCAATCTCAACCATCTTAAAAACTTTATCAATTTTCTCTGAAATCACATTCTGAATCGGGAAAACAATATCTAAGAATAGTTTGTCCGATCCAATCATGGTATAAACCAATCCCTTTGAATCATCATCCACAACTTTCTCAGATTTTGTGATTTTCAAGTAACCATCATGAAAATTACCTTCATCTTCATTCTGTGATTCAGATTTACCTTTTGTAGACTCATCTTTCAAAACACTATCAACAACCTTACTTACCACCTCTGAATCATCAGCTTCATCAGATTTGGTGTAAGTTACATCGATACTTTCAGGTAATTGGTCAACTATGTTCAAACCTTTTGCCACCTTTTCTTCATCATAAAAGGTATAATTGTTTCTCAATGGTGGTGGTACCTGATGAAATTCTGAACCAATACCCTTTTTGTTCTTGTCAATATCTTTGTCATCTGGTGTGATGTTGAAAATGCGTTCGAGAATGTACGAAGAGTTATGATAACTTTGAAGTTTGGTAACAACCTTTTCTTTTTCAGCCAAGACTTGTTTAAGATTAGCAACTTCATCAACACACTTGTTTAATTCAAGTTGCTTTTCTCTAAACTGTCTCTCATACATTTCTTTGGTTGTTAAAGTTTCAAACAGTCTTTGATCAAAACTTTTGACTTGTCTCTTCAAAGTATCATATGCTTCTTGTACTCTCTGACTCGACCAATTTAAAGAATCATACTGTTTTTGTAAATCTAGAAACTTGGTTTCTTTTTCACCACAATCAACACATTTTGCTGTACACAGTCGTCGATAAACCTCATTATCCTTTTCAAGACCTTGACATTTCTGTGTCAGTTTTTCAACTTTTAATTTCAAAATTTCTTCTGTTTCAATCATTTCCTTGCAATTCATTTTGAAAACATTTTCAAGTTTGTTTGTTTCAATTTCTTTTGTTTTTATAATGTCATCTTTTTCAGTACAAGCTCTGCAAGTTTCCATGCATTTCTTGCATTGTTCAGTTGGTTTCAAAATTTTAGAATCAGAATTTACCTCGGTAAATGGCACATCAGTGTTTTTAGCTACCTCTGTCTGTTTCAGCTTTTCCTTCTTTTCATCACCAACATCTTCATCACTACCCAACTTCAAATTCTCAATCTTCTCCTCAGATTCTTTCAGCACCGGTTCTTCTTTCTCCTTCTGTTCCTTTTCAACAGCAAGCTTTGTAGTAATCTTTACTTCTTTAATCAGCTTTTTCAACTCTTCTTCCTTTCTCTTTTTCATTTCCACTACCTTTGGTAGACTTGCTTCAAAAACTTCTTTTATCTTGTTCACTAAATCCGGCAAGTAACTTTTATCAGAAAGCCTTCTTGTGTTGAAAGTGCCCTCATTTGGAAACAAATTTGTTACTGCATCAAAATCCACTTTTGATGGATCAACTACTGGATTACCCTGTGGGTCCATGTAACACTCTAGTTTTGCATTCCATCTCTTGGCTCTTTGTGCTTCCTTAAATGGTTCATCCAACTTGCTAATCTCCCATCTTGAACTATCTCTTCTCCACTAACCATCATGATCAACATTGGCGACAAATGTATATCCAACTGCATCTTCTTCAGGGCAAACTTGACTCCAGTCGTAACCTTCATCGTCATGTATAACTGCAAGAGCCCTTGATTTTTCTTCAGGTTGCTTCAATCTTGGTGGTTCTGATTTGTTCTGATGATAAATCGCTTTCTTGTAATAATCTTCTTTGAACGGGTTTTCAGAATCATCAACATACGCATTTCTGCACTCGCGCTTAAAGTGACCTTTCTGTTTGCATTTAAAACATGTCACCTTAGACTTATCAAATCCCAACTTGGTAGATGGTCCACCAATTGACTTCCTCCCCGTGATCTCCATGAACCGCTGTGCCCGACGAACCGCACTTGCTATGCACCATCTTATATCAATCAGTTCCATCTCCTCGGGGTCTATTTGATCGTAATATCCTTTCGTCAAGTTGGTGTTGCCAATCTTCCCTGCAACGAGGCTTTCATACGATTCAAGTACAGATGCCAAGAAAACCATCTGTTGTTTCGCTGACTCTTCACTGAAATTCTGCCCATTCTTCAGATCCACTGCGATATTACACTGGAATAAATTCTTTGAAGCAGTTTGGCTTGAAGTTGTTGAAGAAGATCCACTGTGAAGACTTTCATTGTTCACTGAATTTGAACTTTCTGCAGAAAACGCTGTTCTTGGAGATCCAGCCTGTGGTACATTTCCTCTGTAGTAAAGTTCCACATTCTGCTGATGAGCTGGATTGTTGACTTTACATCTCTTTATCTCCAACTCATGGCTTTCAAGTCTTTCAGTCAGTAAATCCACAGTTAACTCTTCAGGCTTGATTGTATTTTTCAACATTAGAGCGAAGTATTGCCAATCTTGATCATTTGGCGATGAATCAAACAATTTATCCACCAGCTCCTCTTCAGTATATGTAATTTTGTATCTGGTCAGCTCCATTTTCAGATGTCTAAATCTCTCGATCATTTTACAAACAGATTCATTTTTCATGCAACTGAATAAATCAAACTCTTTACGCAACAATTTCTTTTTGTTTCTTACAATTTCATTACTTCCTACACATTTTCTCTCTAACGCTTCCCACAAACTCTTTGAAGTTTTTTCTTGTTCGAGTAACGAAATAATATCTTCTCTTACTGATTGTTTGATCAATGTTGTCACACCCCCGACCACGTAGAACAACAAAACGTGGCGGAAGACGTCGGGGAGTGTTGTAACAGAATCATTGTTTCATAACACATAGAAATTGAAATATTGTTTTATTGATTAAAGTAGTTACAATGTCTTGACAATCAAAGAAACATAACATAAATAACTAGTCTTGCATCTTTTATTGTCGCTAAGGCCCAAGTCCGCCTAAGTGTATCTTGATAAATCCTATGCATCATATCCTGAAACACATGTGAAAATAGGTACGTCAGCATAAAAATGCCTGTGAGATACATAGGTTTTGTAAAAATAGAATTCATGACTTATGTTTAAGAAAATGTCTAGTCATGAACCTTGTAATTTGCTTTGTCTTGTAAATCATTTGAAAAGTGATAAATAAACCAAATGATATATATGTATAAAAGAATAACACGTGGTTAAGTGGATAACCATGTGAAATGAGTTTGTATAAATTAAGTTGTTTGTAAAACAATGTATTGTGAAAAGTATGTTATTTGTATAAAATGTTATATGTCCAAATTTAAATGATTCAAATAACGCTACGATATGTAATACCATACAATCACTTATATATAGGAAGTACCAGCGGCGTATCCACCATGCTTGTATCATATTAGACACGCCTCGTTACTTAAATCACTCACTCAAACCAAACCAACAATGTAAGATGTCTATGTTTAAACCAATTGCCAAACGTATTGAATAATATGTCAAAATGTTTATGTCAAGATGTAAGTCATGTAATGTATAACCAATGTCAATAATGTTTATGTGTCAAATGTAAATCATGTAATGTGTAACCAAAATGATATGTATGGCTAGTGAAATATATCAACTAAACCATATGCACAAAACAAAGTATTGTAGTAAAACATGGTTTAAATCAAAGCTATGTTTTGTGGAACAAATGCATGCTATACTGATATAAACATCTATGCGGTGTTGTGAAAATGCATACATCCAAGCCTTGAGACTGAGGCGATAAACCCTTAAACAATTTAAAGGTTTATCTAAGTTATGTATATCGAATTCGGTCATTCCTTCCAATCCAAACAAACCCAGGATTTCAGGAACGGGAGTTGTCAATTCCTATGGTACCACTACCTACTAACGAACGGCGTAGCTAATGTTAATGAATGTATTGTTCCATATTAAACAAACCAAATGTCATACCAAAATGCAAGCATGTGATGAAAACAACTGTACTAAGTATGTAACAAATGGACATACATAGCATAAAATGTAAATGTAAAACAATGTACTAAGTATGCACACACTGGGCCTACATAGCATAAAATGTAATTTAGAACAATGAGATCATGTACTATAAGTGTACTAATGAACATAGCAAGTATATGATATAAAAACATGGAAAGCATGAAAGTAACAAGTAGGCACATGTGTTCCACCCCAAAATGTTTGGAAAACAGTAAAAGAGGGGGTTCTATGTACTCACTTGAGATTGCTCAGAAGTCCTAAGATAACCACCAAGCAATGCTAGAGATCACGGAATCAAACGGCACCTAATATAGGTAACTATGTTAATAAACCGGACCTAAATCGGAAGATCGGATAAAATGAGGCTCGTAAACCAAATGAGTAGGGGAACTCATGTAATATGGTTTAACAAAGCCTACTTACTAACCTAACATAAGTGCTTACGACCCATTACGACCCGTTTAGGTAGCTTATGCTACTTTAACGCGTCGTTCGCGTGAAACGCGTTCGGACCGCCTAACTAGTCCTATGACAAGTAGAATATGCCTTAACATGCCTAATATTGTTGCCAAATCAGTTTAGATGTCAAAAGTTATGTTACATATGTTTATAATGAATTTTGGCATCAAAGGGGCATTTTGGTAATTTACCTAAGGCATATACACTACCTACCATACAACTACTTAAACGTCGTGACCATAAGGTATAACCTCGGAAGGTTATTCCCTACCTACTATGGTCACCTAATGTACTTGGTCGGATCCTAATGATCGACCAAATGGGTCGGGTTCGAAGGTATAAGCGATTTATTAGATCGCTTACCCTTACGACCCTAGACAACGTGGTAATCAGTAGGCATAGTCACAAGGGACTATAACCATCGTGATTACGCTCACGTTGCGAAGTTCAAACAAACTTCGCATTGACCATAAACTGGTCAATGCAGAAAGTCAAACAAAGTTTGATTTTCGGACTCGAAAGCAATAAAAGAACGAAGGAACACTTACAAAGGGTCCAAGAATGGAAGGTTTGAATCCGAGTACTCTCAGGTATGAAGTGTTAAACACAACAACTTAGAGAGAAAACTCAGATTTCAAAGGTGTGAGGAATGAGTGAAGTGGGTGTTGGGTATTTATAGATTTCGGTTCACCGTTAGGATCGTTTCTTGGAGAAGAGGGAATGATCACATCCCTACACTTGTTGGAATGTTGTGGTAACTGATTTTGGCCACCATAAGAGATTAACATGTGGCACTTGACCTTTGGAGGAGGTTAGGGGCTGTTAACATGTGTTAAAAATGACCTTTGCTGATCAGAAGAGGCCTAGCGTGACGCCAAGGGGGCTAGGTGTCACGCTAGGGTCCCCCTGATCAGCAAACACTTTCAAATGTTCACCTTTCAGTCCCCGTTGCGTATTAAGGCCATTTTCGACATGTTTAAGGCTCGTGAAGCCATTTTCAAGGCTCCACAAGGATGCCTAAACATTGTGGACATGAAACATGCTCAAAAATATGCCGGATGTCAGTTCGTTTGGTCGTATGATCGCGATGTTCGGTTAATTACGACGGAATGCGCATAAGCGCGAAAAACGATCTAAATTGCGTGACGAATGGATTTTTCTTATGCAAAACACTAAAATGAAATATTTTAGTGCTTACATAAATTTTTGGATGTCCGGAGGTATTCAGAACGTAAGTTATGCGCGAAAATGCAAACTTGTGCACTTTTTTACGCTTTTAGTCTCTGAATGACCCAAAAGTTTATTTTAGCACACCGAACCCCTCAAAGCCTATTTCTAAGCTATATAAAGGATATTTTAGGTGTGTCTAACTTATGGTCATGTTCCGGAATGTTCGTTACAGTTCAAATTGGCATACTTTCGCAGTTTGTCAAATTTAGTCCCTGTAGGCGAATTAACTTGTTTTTGCCATACCAAAGCCTTCAAAACTTATTTCTAAGTTATGTAAAGGTTATTTAAGGTATGTGAAGCCTATTTCACTATTCCGGAGTGTTCGTTGCATTAAACTGGTTATATTAACGCATCAGTGCGCGTATAACCTTCCAGAAAGCGATTTAGAACCCGAAATCGAACCAGAATTGATATGTGCAAATGATGCACATATTTGTACAACTCCCGAGTATGAAATACAATATTTCATTGGTTCGGTATTTGTTTGATGGTCGCAGTGACCCCGGTGTCACAAATGTTATCATTTTATATTCAGCCACAACATTTTTTATATCTTTTTCTGTAAATTCTTCTTCATTTAATAACTCTCCTCCTTCTTTTGCTGGTGCTTTATATTCATTTTTCAGTTTTAACCAACTTTCAGTTGCGAAAGCTTTTACCCAACCCTCAAACCAATTTTTCCACCAATTATAATCTTCAATCTTCATTAGCTTCGGTGGTTTCTGTTGGCTTCCATACATATTCTCATATTTCAAATTCTCTGAAATTTCTTTTGAATACTCTCTCATATCAGATCTTCTTTCTGTCGATTCTGAAGTAAACGCGTTGTAGAATGTGTTGTAAAATTCTTCACTGCTGCCCGACATCTTCAATCACCTGGAGACAAAACAAACAAAGACAATCAGTACAAACAATATTAATCAACTTGAAATCGACTGACACTCAGTTGTCGAGAAATAATCTTGATACTAAATATCCTCTTTCAAGGGAAACCAGTTGTACAAACTGAAAAACAATGTTCAAGCGAACTCCCAATATGATACTTCAAGCGAAAGCACTTTGAAGCGAAGTAGCTTCAAGCAAAAGCAACAAGATTCTTTCAGCTTCAAGCGAAAGCCTGACTTTCAAGCGAAATGGCTGTTTGAAGCGAACTCAGCTATAAACTTCAAGCGAAAACTATAATCTTCAAGCGAAAGCCATAAATTTCAAGCGAATTATCACTGTTCGATGAAGCGAAACCTCATTTTTGGTACAATTTTGTCATTTTTACTTCGAATTTTGATCTGAAACTCTCAAGGGTTTGTTAAATCACTGTTTTGCACAATCTGTGAAAAATTCAATCCATTATGACCGTTAAATCTTGTCCAATTTGAAAAAGAATGAGTAGAAGACAGAAAACTGATGCAATCGAGTTAAACTCTTCTTCCTGTGCTCTGATACCACTTGTAGGATCGCTGTATGACCTGACTGTGTCGATCAGAAGAGTCTTTTATCCGAATTAGAGGCGGAATCAAAGAAACGGACACTCGATTCAATTTAATCGTCTCTTATATTGATATGATAATGAATTATTACCTGGAGACAATCCGGCAGAGCTTCGCTACTCAGATCCAAACCGTTACAAATGAATAACCAAGTGAACCTATTTATAGTGTTGAGGGTTTCGCTTGAAATGAACCAGGACAGGTTCAAGCGAACTTGACTGAATGGGTTTCGCTTGAACTTGTCACTTGACACTTTCAAGCGAACTCACATGCTTTTCCTCAAAATCTGTTTCTCGCACCTCGAACACTGATTATCCTATCCTATCTCATTACATGATACAAGACGAAGTCAATAGACATAGTGCACTAACAGTTTCCCGACGGCGAAGCTCTGTCGAAGTGTCGTCTTGCTGTAAAGCTGTTCCAGATCAATATTAATGACTGTTAAAAGTGATATCTTGCTGAATTCAACTCATTATGTCTGTTTCCGCCTTTCATTTTGAGTAGAACGCCTCTGATCGACTCGTTTTGGGTCTATACAACGATCCTATAGAAAACTTCATTAAAAACACACCTCTGACCCAACTGGCCAAAAGGCCAAACAACATAAACACCCTGACCCAAACAGACAAATGGCCAAATAAATAATTATGTAGGGTCTCAATTAAATTACTCTACTACAAAAGCCACTCAATATATTCACAACTCAGGACCTCATTAATATATTATTTTCAGCTGATACGTTACATTCCATTGATCCATAGTTAAAAAGAAAAAAAAAATGTCTAGTTTGTGTTTATTTGTAATTGTTATAAATATATTATTATTATGGTTATCAACACCAAAAATATATTAGCTTCTTCTCCAAGTTTTGTAATCATATATATACCCCTATTGTATCTCAATGTAAAACATCTCATTCAATGAAATATTATAACTTTTCTCTCAATTGTTCTTCTCTTATAATTGTGCTATTAGGCTAGTTTCACAACACGTTATCAGCACAAAAGCGCTCTCTCTATATGTATTGCTCACAAATCACGTACCAAAAACCCTTCTAATCTGAGGTAATCTATGCAATACTTCTCAAGCACCGAAGGTACTGGCGAGAAGTCACGAATCTTCAAGTAGCAGAGAAAGTCGTTGTTTTGTGATTTGGGTATGATGGTGATTGCTTTCAACATAACGACGATAAGGTGCATAGGGATCTTGTCCAATAGTGGCTCTACGGTTACTTCGAAACTTGCCGGATTAGAACTTCAAGGAAAACAGAAAGACATCTGTAATAACCCTCCTAGAACCCTTAACATAGCCCTAAATGTCCTAAAATATACCCCATACGTGACAAACAGACCCGATATACCTCTGTACTTGTGAAAAACAAGAAAAAACAAACTTTGAGTATCGCTCGCGGGTCGCGACCCCGACCTGCCAGGTCTCTCGCGGGCGTGACGGCTTAGACTTGCCGAACACACAATGCCGACACGTGTCGAAGCTAGATTCGTTGACTCACCAAGCCTATAGCCTACCCTACTTCTCTCGCGGGCTGCGAAGACTGACCCTGAGTTGGTCGCGGGGCGCGAGCCGCCCTACGATCAGCCTATAAAAGGGGTGGTCAGGCTCATTTCCAAATCGTTCAAACTTCTGAAAACTCTCACAAACTTCTGAATAGTAATTACTATACCCGGGCATAATACCCACTATAAAGCGAAGCTCTGCCTCGTTGTAAGTACTATAACCCTGCTATTACCCTACACGATCGATTTAGGATTTCGTAACGTATGTCGGCTCTGCCCAACTCAGTCGTTGGAATTCTGTCTCGTGTTACACCCGATTGATCTAGGACTCCGAAATGCATTGTCACACCCCGACCGCGTAAAACAACAAACCGCGGCGGAAACGTCGGGGAGTGTCGTAACAGAATAATTGTTTCACAACACATGGTGATTAAATATTTGTTTTATTTCATTAATGAACTCATTGTTTTATTACAAACCAGAATAAATACAAATAATTGTCTTTCAAGTTTTAAAGTCACTAAGGCACGGGTCCATCCTATGTGTAGCATGCATCAACAATTATCACATAGTAATACCTGAAACATATGTGAAAATAAAACGTCAGCATAAAAATGCCTGTGAGGAACATAGGTTTTGTTGATTTAGGTTCATGGCTTTGGTTAGCATAAGAAAAGGTTTTGTGTTTACAAAAATAGCCATGAATCCTTGCAAAAAGTTTGGTTTCTAAAACACATTGTTTTGATAAAAAGGTTTGTAGTATATGTAAAGATATACTTTGGTTTTGAAATAGTTAAATAGAGAGTATACCAAAATATACTTTGATTACTGAAATAATAGTTTTGGTAGTATATCACAAGTATACTTTGGTTTAAGAGTGAAAGCATCGGTAGTATATCAATTTATACTTTAGTTTTGTAAATAGCATCTCAAACTATGCTTTGGTTTGGAAATAGCAAATCAACTATGCTTTAGTAGTATATCAAAATATACTTTAATTTGTGAAATAAAAGAGTCGGTAGTATATCAAACTATACTTTAGTAAAACAGTATCATGTTTGTAGTATATCGAAATATACGTAAATCATGACTTGGTAGTATATCAAACTATACTTTTAGTAAACAATAGCATATCAAACTATGCTTTAGCAAAATAGTATCACGTTGGTAGTATATCAAAATATACCATATATCGCGATTTGGTAATACATTCAAACCTTAGTGCATCAAACTACACTTTGGAGACTATAGAAATACCACAAAGGCAATTCTATTTGGTTAAAACTTGGTTTCTGACATTCCATACAACAGGAATGGGATGTCTAGTCCTATAACGCTATATCGTACTACCAATCGGCTTGATCATTGTTAATGAATGTATAATTATCAGTATAAATGAACAAATAGTTCTAACAAAATTTGGAAATCAATTGTTTAAGCCATGGATAATAGTTCAATTTGTCAAAATCTAGTACTATGCATGTGTATCATATAGTTGAAATCATGAAAATAGCGTATCGGCACATATGTATCACCCCAAAACATTTGAAAATGTAAAAGAGGGGACTATGAACTCACTTGAGATTGTAAGTATCCTCGATTAAGTGTCCTAAGGAAGCTCGGAAATCAAGGAATCAAGTGGTACCTAGTAATCGGATCCCTAGTTAAACGATCGGCACCTAAATCGGAAGATCTGGTAGAATGAGGTCTTGTAAACCAAATGAGTATTGGAACTCATGTGATATGGTTTAACAAAGCCTACATTCTAGATCAGAACCTATCTTAAGTGCTTACGACCCGTTACGACCCATTAAGGTAGCTTACGCTACTTTAACGCGTCATTCACGCAAATGTGCGTTCGAGACGCCTAACTAGTCCTATGACAAGTATTATATGCCCTAACATGTTTTAATATGTTGCATAATCAGTTTAAGTGGCAAAAATTAAGTTACATATGCTTAAATACCAATTATGCATGAAAAGGGCATTTTGGCCATTTACCTAAGGCATATAAACTACCTATCATACAACTAATTAAACTAAGTGACCATAAGGTATAACCTCGGAAGGTTATTCCCTATACAACTATGGTCACATAATACGCTTGGTCGGATCCTAATGATCGACCAAACGGGTCGGGTTCGAAAGTCTAAGCGGTGGTTTAGACCACTTGAATTTACGACCCTAAACAAGCACTAGACTAAAAGTGACGAGTTAAACATGTTAAAACATGTTTAACTAAGTTAGAAAACAAGTTTGATATCAAAACAAAGTGTTTTGATACCCGAAAATAGCTTCGATGCAAAATACGTATAAACACGTATTTTGACCGAAACTTTGACTCGTCACTTCGACAAATCAACGTGGTAATCAGTAGGTATAGTCACAAGGGACTATAACTATCGTGATTACGCTCACGTTGCAAAGTTCAAATGAACTTTGTGTTGATCAAAGATTGGTCAAAGCAGAAAGTCAAACATTGTTTGACTTTCATGCTTGAAAAGCAATAACATGCATGAAAGAAGCTTACAAAAGGTCCAAGCAATGGAGAATTTGATCTAAATTACTCAGGTATGAAGCTAAGGCTTCAACTTAGAGTAAATTTCAGATCAAATGTGAGGAATGATGCTTGAACTAAGTGGGTATTTATACTTGTGGTGATGAAACAAGATCATGCCATGTGTTTATGTAACCTCCAAGGATTAAATCATGGCCATACAGGTGTTAGGGACAGCTAGCATGACTTGGAGAAGTGTTAACTTGCTCCCCAAAACAAGAAAATTGCATCAAAGTCCCTCAAAAACCAACCAACAGCTGAAAACAAGAATCTTTCGCTGGGGGTCTATCGCGGGCCGCGTAAGAGCCATACAAGGCTTACGCACCCCGCCTAGACAAGTTTCACAGAATGTCAAAAATGGCCTCTGCAAGTGTAAAACTTGGTTTTTGATGCATTTTTGACACGTTTAAGCCCCGTTAACCCCATTTCAAGGCTCTATAATGAAGTTAAAGTATAGGGAACATGAAATATGCTCAAAAACATCTCGGATGTCGGTTCATTTGGCCGTACGGTCGCGTTGTTCGGTTAATTACGACGAAAACTCAAACGGACGCGAAAACGATCCAAATTGCGCGACGAGTGGTATTTTTGCATTCCAATCACTAAAATAAAATATTTTAATGAATACAAAAATTTTTGGATGTCCGGATATGTTCAGAACGTAAGATATGCGCGAAAATGCAAACCTATGCACTTTTTGACGCTTTTAGTCCCTGTTGATCAAATAAGTTTATTTTCGCGTACCGAACCCCTCAAAGCCTATTTATAAGCTATGTAAGGGATATTTAGGGTATTTTTAACTTATGATCAAGTTTCAGAATGTTCGTTACTATACGAATCAGCATAGTTTCGCAGTTTGACGCAAATAGTCCTTGCGATCGAATAAACTTGTTTTCAACACACCAAACCCTCCAAAACTTATTTCTAAGTTATGTAAAAGTTATTTAAGGTATGTTAAGCCTATTTCACTATTCTGGAGTGTTTGTTGCGTTAAACTGATTACATTTACGAATCAGTTCGCGTATAACCTTCCAGAAAGCGATTTAAAGCTCGAAATCGAACAAGAATTGATATGTGCAAATGATACACATATTTATACAAATCCCAAGAATGAATTACAAGATTTCATTGGATTTGCATTTGTACGATGGTCATAGTGACACATGTGTCACATGCATGTCACGGCTCTGCCTGACTCAGTCATTGGAGTTCTGTCTCGAGTTGCACGGTTAATGTGACTTGGGTTATTTTACTAACACGTGTGCATTGTTTAATTTTAATAGAAAATAACCAGGAGAATCACCAGGAAGCTATAGTAATATCACCTAAGTCAACAATGTGTGTACATTCTTCTTTTTAAATCTTTTTGTGAGTCAAAACGTTTTACCAAAACCTCAAATGTTTTCAAATACAATTACAGTGATTAAGTCTTGGTAATTCTATAATTGCTGCTAGTATTATGGGGTTTGTATACAGTACTTGATAACCTTCACAATTGGGCACAGGTGTCCAATGTGTGACATGACCATAGTCACAGATTTGTCGAGTGACACGTACTGACCGAGTAATTGTGTAGATATAAACATTGTAATCGCCCTTAATACTGTAATGTGTAAATAACTGATGCTTTACCAAAATGGAATGTACTTGCCAGTATTTCTTGCTGATAAAATGTTTTTAAAATGTGTTTCAGGTAACACAATGTGAAAGCCAAATAGAAGCCAGCTGGAGAGTACTGAAGGCTTGAAAAAGTGGCTATAAAAGTTACCTAAATAAAAAGGAGTTTTTGTTTTCAATAATTAGGGTTTATCACTACAAATGTATTGTCAAATGAACTTGGGTTTTACCCCAAAGATTTGTTATAAAAGTTTGGTGTTTTACTCTGATAAAAACATTTCCTAACTACGGTCCTGATGTCTCATTTCCGCTGCCAAATGAATAAACACCGATACCACCCATCTGAGCTCGCGGCACCCGCTTCCGGGATAGGGGTCGGGGTCGGGGGCTGCGACAACATCCAAACACACTACATGTTTGACATCTACTCACTTATACGCAAATTAGGTAATAAATTGATCCTTAGTTGAATTTATTTTACATATAACATACCTATATACAATTAGTATGTAGATTAAAACAATAAATATGTTATTTAAGAACCTCTCACCTGGATATTCTAAAACTCAAATCCCACAAGAAACAAAACCGACGTATGATCAACTGACTTTAGATTTTTTTATTGTTCCGGAAAGGCGATGGTTCGTTAGCTAAATGCCGATGACTCTTTTATTTAACTAGTACACTACCAGCAGTTGATCATAAAAGAGTACATAAAAGAACAACTTCCATCTTTTCCATATACTGTAATCGTCTTAACAATCTTGTTTCACTTGATATTCATGGTAACCATTGTTTGGTTATGTTTTTATATTTATTGAATTTCATAAATAGAGTGACATTGAGAAAATTGAAAGATCAAAATCTTGAATATCATATGAAGATGAAACTGTTATTCATGATATATTTTAGCTTACCAATTGATTAGTTGATTCTTTTTGTTAGACCAGACAAGCCCACAAAATATTTTAAAATATTATAGATTACTTATTATTATAATATCATTTATACAAAAGATATTTGATGTATTTGAAAGATTTGAATAGTCTATATTAGTTATGAATAATCATTAAATTTAAATTTGTACGTATGATCTCTAACATTATTGATTTTATCATATTTGATTATTTGCTATGATATTTGTGGATAATACTGTATGCATGTTTGTATTTTAACTTCAGTTAATCAATAATTTGTAAGATACTATCATAAATTATAAATGTTTGTTGCAAAAAAAAAAAAAAAAACATTTTCAGAAATTAACTTGATGAGTGATAAGTGATCATATGTTTGTAAGAAAACAAGAAATTGATGGGATATTTGTTTATGTAAAAGCAGGATGATAAATATTTGTATATATAATATAATATTCTTGTGACTGGTCAAACACAAATAATATATATATATATATATATATATATAGAGAGAGAGAGAGAGAGAGAGTAAGGATCCTTAGAGAAAGCTACCCTATTTGAGAAACTTGAGAAACATTCTGGACCACATATTTTCCCTAAGCAAAAAAATGTAAAAAAATGCAATTTTTTTTTGCAAAAAAAGCTAAACCCTAATGCAAACCCTAAAGCTAAAACTAAACCCAAAAGCTAAAGCTAAACCCTAATGCTAAACCCAAAAGCTAAACCAAAATGCAAAACACTAATGTTAAACACTAATGCTAAACTCTCAAGCTAAACCCTAAATACTAATGCTAAACCTTAAAGCTAAACTCTAATACTAAACCATAATGCTAAACCATAAATACTAATGCTAAATCCTAAAGCTCAGTTGGGAGTTGGGCCGATTGGTTTCCTTGGAGACTCCGGTTCGACTCCCGGGTGTAGCGAAAGGTGTGGGGACCAGGCAATGATGGTAAGCGCTTGTTAGCCAATGTTGTGCAAGTTCAAGCCTGAGCCGCCCCAGTTTTATCCGGCCATTAATCCAGCGAGGTATCTCGTGTGGAGGTGATACGGTTCCTGGCGATAGCCGTAGCAAGTCTGACTACACCCAGCGCAGGCCCGGTTAAGACAACGTAGTCTGGGTCAGATCTTGGTTAGGGTCCCCGACTTGGGGATGTGAAAAACCACAAAAGAAGTTCACCTGTAAAAAAAAAAATCATTCACCTTAATCAAAGATTTATAACACTTATTTTTCAATTTTAAACATGTATATACATATATGTATAATTGACAATATACACATATGTATAGTTAAAAGATTAACAATATACACATGTGTATAAATCCCTAAAAAAACCTTAAAAAAAGCTCCGATTTTTCCAAAAAAAAAACATTTTTTACATTTTTTTTTGCATTTTTTTGCTTAGGGAAAGTGTGTGGTCCATAATGCTTCTCAAGTTTCTCAATTAGCCTACTACTTCTCACATATAT
This sequence comes from Helianthus tuberosus, assembly GCA_030545235.1. NCBI lineage: Eukaryota > Viridiplantae > Streptophyta > Magnoliopsida > Asterales > Asteraceae > Helianthus > Helianthus tuberosus. The sequence goes on along the minus strand of CM060445.1, from coordinate 56,861,482 downwards.
AGAGTAGGGTAGGGTAGGGTAGGGTTCAAGAGTGAACCATATTGTTTTTGTAAATAAAATGAACAAATCTTGTCCACTGATTTAGGAGAGCTTGAGATTTATAATAATGACAATTTTCTAATTATTTATGTGTAGAAAATAAATGAAAAGGGTATAAGGGTAAATTGTTAACTAGTTCTCTTTCAAATTAAATATTTAATTACATTCTCTCTTTTCATTTCTCTAACCAATTAACTAATTTATTAAATTAAAAATAAACACAATTACTATTCCGCCAACCTGTTTTATACACATACGTATATCCGTTTTATACACATGCGTACATATGTAATTTGAATAATACATATGTGTACTTTGAGTACCCAACACAAGTACATATGTGTATAAACCATTTATTAGTTCTGTTTGTGTATATTTTATACACATTTTCTATTCAGCCAAATTGTTTTATACACATATGTATATCTTTTTTATACACATACGTACACATGTAAATTCAAAAGTACATATATGTATAACAACACTATGAATGAAATGTATTGAACAAAAGATGAAAAAAATTAGGGAAAAGACACATTATTACATATGACCATCTTCATACTTGATGTCAAATATTCGAACTATTTATACAAAAAGAATTAAAAAGTGAGAATTAGTATTTATTGATGATAAACAAACTAAAAAAACAATCTTATTAAAAAGAAACAAGTTTTAGTGTATTACCAGATGGTGCTTGTATACGGTATGACATTTATCTTTTTTATTAAAAAGAAACAGATGGCAAAATCTTTACAATCTTATTAGTAAACTGAACTCAATTGAAAATCTTATTGATGATTTCTTTATTTTAACTAATTTAAATTTAAATTTATACCCCTTGTATTATAAACTATATAATAAAAAAATTACGAATGCTATTGATGCAAAATTTTTTATATTCTTATTAGAAGAAAAGATCTGGTGTTAAATATTAGTTTACCTTACTTCCCAAATTTACCTGAGAGGCATTTGGGACAAAATAAAAAAAAGTTCATTGCTTTTTTCCAAACTCCGCATGCACTACTAATTGTTAATAACAGAATCATCATCCAAGGAAGTTAGAAAATGTAAATATGTCATGAGAAAATGTATAATCTCTACAAAATAGGAAACATGTAACTGAAATCAAGAATTAAAACAAAATGATTTAAATCTAGTTAATGAAAATTAAAGGTAAAATTACAATCCTATCCTTTTAATCAAAAAAAACAAATGGATGGCTGAGATTAGTTCACTCTGTTCACAAACAAGGATGTTGTTCACCCATGAACCTAACCCTATATATATAGAGGCCGGTTAACGTACAATACCACTAATCCTACATTACGTACGCGATATTCTCAGCCGTTGGATCTTCAATCCATCAAAACCAATTTAAGTCATTAAATTAGCCAAATTAATATATTCAAATATTGAAAAAAAAGGTTAAAATCGTCATTACGATATCTTAATCTCTGTAACCGACGAAGATTTGAATCTTAATTTCAAAATCGTATTCCAAAATCCAACCATTAATCAAAATTCGATCCATAAAATCAAATACAACAGCACAAGATTCTTATTAACCAACCTCCTTCTGCGATTTCATATATTATGATTTTGGAAGTTCAGAACAGAAACAAATCGATAGACCTTCTATCGAAGAAGATGATGCAAGATGAAATTATAAATATGCGAAATACATATTGAACGTGCGAAAAAGCATTCCATACAAAAAGAAAGGTTTTGTTTTTTATAGTGTGCGAAATCATTTTTTAACATGCGATTTTAAAAAAAGGAAATAATGTTGAAGATTTTTTATCGTGTGCGAATTCTTGTTTTTACACATGAGATTCTAAAAAAAGTTAATAATGTTTGAGATTACTTATAGTGTGCGAATTCAATTTTTACACACATGCGATTTAAAAAGTGAAGTTGTCTGTGGTTTCTTAAAGTGTGCGAATTTGTTTTCGAATCATATGCGATTTTGAAAAAAATGCAGTTGATGATTTCATGTAAATTTGTCCCTAAAAATGCAAAAACAAAAAATTATGAATTGATAATTAAAAAAATAAAAAAATTAACTATTTTATATATAAAGAAAATGAATTTATTACCGATGTGACTGTAATGTGACTTGTAATGATCAATTTTACCATAAATACTACTGAACTTACCACCCTACCTACATAATAAATTTACTATTTTAATATAAAACACCCAAGGATAACTACCTTGCATATTAAGACACTGAACACAAAAACACACAAAACACACCAACAAAAATGTCATCTGAAGATTCACAACAGATAAAAAACATTGCAATAAAGGAACTATTGTTAACTCGCACGTTGACCGAAATAAGCACCGATGTCACCTCTTCTCTTTTGATTCTTGATGTGCAGGGGAAGATTCTTGAAGAAATCAAGAATAATCAAGAGATGTGGGAGAGACTACTTAATGAACAACCATCAAGCTTCAGGGACGCAGCTTCAGATCACATGAAGGAACAGTCTCGAGCTGATGACTTAGCCTTCTCTTTCCTGAAAGACGCTCTAAACACTGTGAAAGAGAAGATGGAGTTCAGCTCGGCTGAACGTGACAAGATGTTTTCTTCAAGTAACTAGATTTCTGTTTAATGGTTTTATGGTTTTATTTGTGTTAGACAATAACAACTACTTTATATTTATGTTTTTGGTACAAGTTTTGAAAACATCTTCTGCTTCATTATCATATAAATCGCATGAATGATTTAGACATCTTTGTCACAAAAAAAAAACAAGATAACTCAAAATCGCATGTACTAAAATGAAAACAAAGTGAAATCGCATGTAATCTACATATATACTGATGCATATGAAATCACATGTTTACATAATAAAATCGCATGATTGTATGATATAAACTCATATGTATGAAATCGCATGTTTGTCTTGTAAATTCGCATGTACAGTAAAAAAAATTAATCTTCTTCATTTGAAACCTCCTCCCACTGATCTTCTAATTTAGTGCCATCATCAATACTTCCACTGTAATCTTCAAACTCTTCTTCCTCTTCATCGTCTTCGACCTTGTTGGCTTTGTGCCTGGGATCTTTTTCAATCTGGATTCCCTTCATCTTCTTTTGTTGTTTGCCTTGTTTTCCTTTCAGTATCTTGCAAGTCCAAATATCATGACCTTTTTCGTTGTATACACTACATGTCCTTGACCTTTTTCCTTTTCGGCTGATCATTTGTTCCTTCTTCGATTTAATCCTTTTATGTGAGCCACGTCCTTTGTTTCTTATACCAGCCGGCACACGGACAGTAGGAGGTGCATTAGTTACTGGTTGTTGGTAACCAATCAACTTTGAAAACCGGTCAAACTTTGGATCAAGCTGCTTGGTTATATGACTCTGATCAACTTTCTATTTAATTTGCTTCATTTGATCCCTAACTAAAACAAGTTGATCAAGGTCGGAAATCAAATTGCTAACCAAATACTCCCCTGTGTAGATGATTTCACGAGCAATCTATTTAGCCTTCTGTTGCTCACCCTTATCATTCACCTTTACATCGAACGTGGTGTTTAATTCATTCGGAACCACATCCTTTGTCCATCTCTTCATAATGTATTTGTTTGGTATTTCTTTAACACCAAACATCTCGAAAAGAAAATAGATGTGTTTACATAGCAGTCCATACTGTTCAAAATGCCAACAACTACACTATGCAGTTACATCATTTTCAAGATTCTTGAAACACACCTAAGAAAACCAATATATATATATATATATATATATTGAAAATTAAAATCGCATGTGTAAATGAACAATTTCGCATGTCTAAAAAATCATATAATTGAACTAATTTAAAATCGCATGGGTACATCAAAATCGCATATTGCAAAATCATGTTCTGTATGAAATTCGCATGTAGGTTTTCAAAATCACATGTTTTAAATATATATGCTATAATACCTTTAATAACCCATCCCCATGAGCTTTGAAGTCTATCAACGATATCCTTATCTGTGGACCCTCGATTTTGGTGTCCATCGGCATACATTCGGTAATAGTTCCATATATCTCTATTTGCTGATCAAAGAATATAGACCTGGTGTATATCTTAGCAGCATCTTTTTCCAAAGTAGTTTGGCTCCAATCATTAGGCTCAGTATATCTTGAAATGTGATCATTCTTTCTATGATTGAACCTTTGGACGTCCATTACACCGTCAAAATGATTCATAAACTCTACAAGAGTGAGTTGGGCATTAGCCACCTGGAAAAAAAATGGTTATCACTCTCTAATCTCGATGTTGTTCTCATAAGTCCAGACATTGGCTCGTGCCGGTAAAAAGTCAGAATCCACATGGATCTCATCGCAAACATATCATCAATCCATTTATTTTGTGTAAGATCGTAATCAATCATTACCAACTTCTACTGTCTCTCAAATTCTTCAGGATCAATGGAATCAGTCCATACAATATCGCACATCCTCCTTTTAAACTCATCATTATTGCACAACTCGTGTCCCACCTATACAAATAAATGGTTTTTATATCAGCCTATAACAAAATCTATATTATAAAAAACGCTAACGAAAAACAATATAGCATGCTATACCTTATCTGCAACTTTTTTCATTATGTGCCACATGCACAATCTGTGTCTGCTGGTAGTAAAAACCTCCTCAATAGCCTGTTTCATCGCAGGGTCTTGGTCCGTCACTATAACCTTTGGCTGCCGACCAAATGACTTTACGAATGAATTCAGAAGCCATTTATAAGTTCAATGCTCTTTGATGCCAACAACCCAGCTCCAAGGGTTACATTTCGATAGTGGTTGTCAATCCCAGTGAACGGAACAAACACCATCTTGTACCTGAACAAAACATGCGAAATACACATTGTAACATGCGAAATAGACAAAAAATAACATGCGAAAATATACAGTATAACATGCGATATATTCAACACCTAAACTTCAATGTATATTAACATGCGATATTGCAAGTTTAGGAAATCATATAACATGCGAAAAAAATTAAAAACCATTTTATGTAACACTAACCTGTTTGTCTTGAAAGTTGCATCGAACGATATCACATCCCCGAACTCCATAAAGTTACGCTTGCATAACCCATCAGCCCAGAACAAACCACTTAACCGTTTGTCATCATCAACAGAATATTCAAACGAAAAATCAACTAAATACTGTTTTTTGTCGGTCAACCTATTAATCACCATGTCAGCGTCATATTCTCCTATATAGTTGTTAATTCGATTCCTAAAATTTTTGCATTCATCAACCGTGGCGCCAGCATTCTTGAAACCACCGTAACGTTTCCTCATTATATGGAAAGCTTTGACAGGGCTAAGGTTTAAAGTGCCTAGTTCCCATATCATCTCCTCCTGGACATCTGACAATTGTCTGTACGCTGGCAGCATATGAATATCGTGTGGACATACAAACTTATGATTATGGCCATCAACAAATCTCTTTACTGTATATATGTCGCAAACCCCGCCCCCTATCTGTCCCGGGAACGGGCGGCCGCGAGACCAGTTGTGGTGGTATCAATTTTTGTTTATCATTATTTTATTTGGTAGCGGAAATTTCATCAGGACCGTAGTTAGGAAATATTTATTAGAGTAAAACCACCATATTTAATAAACACATGGGTAAAACCCAAGTTTCTTATTACAACATGTTTATAGGGATAAACCCTATTTTATTGAATTTAAAACATCGTCTTTTTAGGTAACTTTTATAGCCATATTTTTTCCAAGCCGTCAGTGCTCTCCAGCTGACTTTCTTCTAATTGGCTTTTACATTTTGTTACCTGAAACGCCTTTTAAAAACATTTTTCAGTGGGAAATACTGGTGAGTGAATCCCAGTTTAATCAAGAAACATCTTATATTGTTTATTTCTACACAATTACTCATTCAGTATTGTCAATCCTGACTGGTGGGTCATATTACACATTGGCTAACTCGTTGTCCAATAGTAACGTGTTTCACATTTTGTATACAAAACCCCAACATACCGGCAGTAATTGAAGAACTACAAAGACTCAATCACTGCTTAATAGCATTGTAAAACATTTAAGGTTTTGTAAAAACAGTTGCAAAAAGGAGATTACTCACATTGCCGATTTAGGTTTCTTCTAAGGTTTCCTGGAAATTATCTACAATTTACACAATGTATACACGTTAGTATGATAACCCTTTATATTTACATTAGTTATACCCTCCCCGAGACGGCATTCCAACGACTACGTCGGGCAGAACCTCGACAGCCGTTACGGAACCCTGGATCAATCGGACAGTGTATCTAATACGTAACCGGGGTTATAATACTTACATCGGGGTAGAACTTCGTTACTTAGGGGGATATAATACCCGTATATTATGCCTACTACTTCAGAATTCGTTTAGAAAGAAAAGAAATGAGCGAGTAGACTGAAGATCCGATGCATGCTATTTATAGGGCTGAAAAACGGGTTTCTCGCGGCCCGCGTAAAGTTAGGCCAAGGCCTACGCGGCCCGCGTCGTAGGGGGTTAGGCCGTAGGTGATCCAGGTCATAACTCGGTTCAACACGCGTTATGACACGTGTCGACACAGGGGTTCGCCTGATCTTTAAGTTGTCGCGGCCCGCGTAGGATTAAGGGGTGGTATACGCGGCCCGCCTAAACCCCATTTTTCTTGTTTTTTTATTTATTTTTAATGATATTTCATATTTTGGGCTCGGTTTTCGCATACGGGATGTATTTAGAGACATATAGGGGTATTTTAAAATATATTAGGGTGTCAGAAAAATATTCGGGAGGGTTGTTATATCCTCCCCACCTTGTTTTAGAGCTCGTCCTCGAGGTCTACTGGAACAGGTGTGGGTATTTCCTTTGCATTTCTAATTCAAGCTCCCATGTGTATTCTGGTCCTCTTTTGTAGTCCCACTTCACTTTGACTAGAACTAGTCTTTTGTGCTTGAGATTCTTAACTTTCCTGTCTTTAATCTGTAGAGGCCTTTCTATAAACTTTAACTGTTCATTTACCTCTATATCCTTAAGAGGCACTACAAGTGATTCATCAGCTAAACACTTTTTGAGATTAGATACATGAAATATATCATGTATTCCTGCCATTTCCTCTTGCAGTTGTAGCTGATAGGCTACAGGTCCTATTCTTCTAGTAATCTCAAAAGGTCCAACGTACATGTGGCTTAGCTTTCCCCTTTTTATGAATCTTACCACTCCTTTCCAGGGAGAAACTTTTAATAACACTTTATCTCCTACTTGAAATTCCAAGGGCTTTCGCCTGTTATCAACATAACTCTTTTGTTTATCACGTGCTGCTTTCAGTCGTTCCTTGACTTGAATGACCTTGTCTGTTGTTTCTTGTACTATCTCAGGTCCAGATAGTTGCTTTTCTCCAATTTCTGCCCAACAGACTGGCGTTCGACACTTTCGTCCATAAAGTGCTTCGAATGGTGCAGCATTGATACTTGTGTGATAACTGTTATTATAAGAAAATTCTATCAATGATAAATGATCGTCCCAATTACCTCCGAAATCAATTACACAAGCTCTAAGCATATCTTCCATTGTCTGAATTGTCCTTTCGTTTTGTCCGTCGGTTTATGGATGATAAGCGGTGCTCAGATTTAACTTGGTTCCCATTGCTTTTTGGAAACTTGTCAAAAAATGAGAGGTAAAACGACTATCTCTGTCAGAAACAATTGATAGAGGAATTCCATGTAATGAAACTATTTCATTTACATATAATTTAGCTAGCTGTTCCATACTGAAAGTTTCTTTCATGGGTAGGAAATGAGCTGCCTTGGTTAGCCTGTCTACAATCACCCAGATTGTATCATTACCTTTTCTTGTTTTGGGTAATTTAGTAACAAAATCCATTGTTATTAATTCCAATTTCCATACGGGCATTTCTAATTGTTGCAATAAACCTGAGGGTTTCTGATGTTCAGCTTTGACTTGTGAACAAGTTAAACACTTTGCAACATATGCTGCTATATCCTTTTTCATTCCTATCCACCAGAAATTCTTTCTTAAGCCTTGATACATCTTATCACTTCCAGGATGCATCGTATACTTAGACTTATGGGCTTCTTCTAATATACGGTAACGTAGATTTCCTAATTTAGGTATCCACATTTTATTCTTATGGAATCTCCAAATTCCATCTGTTCCTTGTTCTAATTCCTTAATCATTCTTTTTAATTTTTCAGTATCATCCTTGATTACTGGTTCTTGTGCTTTTCTAATCTGATCATTTAAATCTATTTGCAGATTTAACTTAAGAGAACGTACTCTTTTTGGCTTTTCATGGTATTTTCGACTTTAAGCATCAGCAACTACATTTGCCTTTCCTGTATGATACTGGATATCACAATCATAATCACTAAGCATTTCCATTCAGCGTCTTTGTCTCATGTTTAATTCCTTTTGCCCAAAAACATATCTTAAACTCTTATGGTCGGTGAATATGGTAAACTTACTACCGTATAGGTAATGTCTTCAAATTTTAAGGGCAAATATTATGGCTCCTAATTCTAGATCATGGGTTGAATAATTCTCTTCATGATTCTTAAGTTGTCTAGAGGCATAAGCTATAACCTTTTGACGTTGCATTAATACACATCCATAACCTAGTTTGGAAGCGTCACAAAAGATTACAAAATCTTCAGTCCCTTCTGGTAACCCTAGTATGGGTGCATGGGTTAATCTTTGCTTAAGAATTTTAAATCTTCTATAATAACCGGCCAATCCTAAGAAACTTCTAACCTCAGTTGGTGACTCAGGGGTTTTCCACTTGGTTATTGCTTCGATCTTGGTGGGATCTACATGAATTCCTTCATGATTAACTAGGTGTCTAAGAAATTGTACCCGTTCTAACCAAAACTCACACTTCGAAAACTTAGCATAAAGCTTTTCTTTTCTTAATAAACTTAGAAGTGCGTGTAGATAGGCTGCTTGATCTTCCTTGTTCCTAGAATAAATAAGAATATCATCTATAAAGACAATTATGAATTTATCCAAATATGGCTTATATATTCGGTTCATCATTGTCACACCCCAAAAACGTCGCAGCGGAATATAAAACGTAGTGGTGACGGAAGCTGGTGCCCATTTATATCTTGTCGATCGATGCATTTAATTTGTTAGACATATTATCCTATTCAAAATCTACGTTTTAAACAATACGTTTTAAATTTGACACAACCATAACTTAGTTAAGTTGTTTTGATCCTCATGGATCTTATTACATTCGTCCCATAAAATTTTAAAATTAGTCCAATATATTTAAGTGACAAAACATGCATCAATAACCACAAGATACGCCATAATTCCCGAAGCCGATCTCAAGTACCTATAGAACACGTTAAAAATCAAGTGTCAACACAAAGGAAGGTGAGTTCTCTTAATTGTTTACTAACAGATTTTAATTTCAAGGAAAACTTTCTAATTAGGTGTTTATTTAAAAACAATTCAGGAAATTTTTAGAAAGTCCATTTTACTTCCTTAATAAAATCCATGGGCATCCATCGGTTCATTACTCCGACGATTGCAGTACTGCCCAGGTTTTGTATATTAAATTCTAGCGTCTATTTTCAGACTCGTATGTTAGCTAGACGATACGAACTATATATTAACCATGCAGGGATAATCAAAGCTAGACAATAAAAAGAATTTTAATTCGTCGTTTGACATTGACACGGGGCGACCGGTCACGACGGGGTTGTCAACCCGATAGATCTACCAACAATTCCTCGCGTACATTACTTAAATGATTAAACGACATCATGGGCGCGGGGTCCTATCTCAATGAACCATTTGATGTCTGCCTCACGTACAGTATATATATCCTACTAATATGACAATTTAATACACGATGTTGTACGAATCCCCTGATCCCCTCCCTTGAGACCAGGCCGGCATCCGTCCCAACTTTACGGTCTGTTTCCCCTCGGAAACACCGTGCCATCCAAATTCCTTCCAAACATTCATTCATCAAAAACGTTTTATCTCGAAACGTATGATTTATCAAACCTCATATATTTTCAATGAAAATATATATTTTATATTAAAAGGTATGTTTTAATCCAAAAACATTATTAAACCCTTTTTATTGGCGTGTTCTACCCCCAAAATATGTATAAAGCAGTAAAAGAGGGGTTTAGTGACACTCACCTTTGGGTGCGTATTTTAATACCGCAATCCCAGAAATTGATTATATACGTCCTAATATGGGAACAATTCTAAATCAATATACATTTAATCACAAAAATCCTAAGTTTCTCCGTTTCCTAGAATTATCACATAACTTTGAGATTTTCTTGAAAAGTTGTCATTTTTTATTATGTTGGCATGTTAATATATGTATGAGTCCATATATATATATATATATATTTATGATTTTGCAATTTGAACGATTTCATTGGTGACCATTATTGTGTAAATCCGTTAACACTCCCGTTTATAAGCAATATATCTATAATTTGCGCGTCGTAACATATATACATAAACGTTCATATAATCTAACACCGAAACACGCGAAACATTACTAACTTAACTATTTTGTCATTTTTAAAGCAAATATACATAAAACATCTCATATATACTAAGTTTCATGCTCAACAAACAAGTTACACACATTTAAAGCAAATTTACCATTTCTACCGCACAAAACGTACATGCATACATGCATTGTCTAATTTTCCCATTATCGAGTTAACACTTAACATATTGTCACATTTACATGCTCAAATCGCTTAATACCTTTTATCACATAAGATTCACTCAAAGTTCACCCATACTCATGTTTATTGAAAAATGCGTATTTTAACGATTCGGTAACGTTTTCGGGCGTCGGAAATCACATATGACCAACCAAACACCAAGTAAATGTAAAATTAGTTAAAATACTTATTTTTAAACTAAAAACATCAGTTTATTTACTGATTTAAATCGGTTTATAAAAATCACCCGAAAAGCCGATTTTTGACCGTTTTAACGCATAGTTTTGCGTTAAACGTTACTATAATCATCCCAACTCGAAACGACTTGATATTTTAACACAATACATGTTATTTACTGATTAAAAAAGTATTATAATCAGATTAGTGCATTTTTTGTTTAAGTCACATAAATCATGCGATTTCACGTATTTTACAACTTTTAAAGCACCAAGTACAACATGCAAAGCTAGCAAACATTATGTCAAAGTTACATATTATTCAACACATCAAAATAATCATATTTTAGTGTTTATAATCTGACTAAATCTGATTTTTACTAAATCACACTCAAATCACCTTTTTGTAATCATAAATCATCATGCATGTTCAAGTAAATGCATCTAGTGGACTCATACAACAACATCATCATCTTTTATGTTCTAATCATGTTTAAGAACACATATACATACGTTTACACAAAATATTTACACCTACATAAACCTCCAAAAGTTCACTTTCTCATCAAATCCCTTTTTAAATCATGAAATACTCTTAGGTCATTATTCTATGACATTGTTTATTCATGCATGTATTCTATCATTCAAGAATCATATTATTCATGAATCACCCCACCAAAAATCAAAACACAATTATATATACACACACATATACCTATGGTTACACACACACACACACACTCATCCATTTTTATTTATTAAAAAACCCATTTGTTTTTAGATTTCAAGTTTGTGTTTAAATCCAAGAACAAGAGAAACTTTTCACTATCTTCTTCTCCATAAAAATAATCAAGAATACTTTTAAAAGATTAGTTTTATACCCTCAAGATTCAAGTGGGGTTTTAACTAAAAAGATGATGTGAAGCTTGGTTCTTGCTTGAAACTCCTTGGAATCACCTTCACACCTTCAAATATACTTGAAATCACCTTGGAATGAGCTTTAATCCTCATGAACAAGTGATAAATTTCGAAAATATATGATAGATGAAGGGAGTTCGGCTGAATTTTGAGAGAGAGAGAGAGAGAGTTGAAATTCAAAATTTGCAATTCTTGAAAAGAATGAGAAGTAATGGGTCTTGTAAGGAGTTGGGGAAACATCACCTCATCTAAGCCAATAAGTAGAGGAGAGAGGGGGAGGATATGATGTGCATGGCTGCCATCTTGCCACACACACACCCATACGAATATATATATATATATATATATATATATATATATATATATATATATATATATGTAAATCTTGGCCAAAAACTGGTATTATACTGGATACCGGGTATTTTATCTAGCGTTTTAATCTTGGCCAAAAACTTGTATTATACGTATTTTACAACTTTTAAAGCACCAAGTACAACATGCAAAGCTAGCGAACATTATGTCAAAGTTACATATTATTTAACACATCAAAATAATCATATTTTAGTGTTTATAATCTGATTAAATCTGATTTTTACTAAATCACACTCAAATCACCTTTTTGTAATCATAAATCATCATGCATGTTCAAGTAAATGCATCTAGTGCACTCATACAACAACATCTTCATCTTTTATGTTCTAATCATGTTTAAGAACACATATACATACGTTTACACAAAATATTTATGTAACAACTGTGCTTGTAATCATTGTGAACAGTTCTGTTATCAATAAAACAATGTTATTTGATCACAATGTTTGTTTTGTTATGTTTTACATTTTTCATGTTTTGACTTTTATCCAATTCCAAACTCTACATCGCTTTCTGGAGAGTTATACGCAAACTAGTGCGTAAACGTACTCAGTTTAATGCGAAAAATACTCTGGAACAGCAACATATACTCAACATACCTTAAATAACCCTTACAAAACTTAGAAATAAGTTTTGAAGGCTTTGGTATGGCAAAAACAAGTTAATTCGCTTACAGGGTCTAAACTTGACAAACTGCGAAAGTATGCCAATCTGAACTGTAACGAACATTCCGGAACATGACCATAAGTTAAACACACCTTAAATATCCTTTACATAGCTTAGAAATAGGCTTTGAGGGGTTTGGTGTGCTAAAATAAACTTTTGGGACATTCAGGGACTAAAAGTGTCAAAAAGTGCACAAGTTTGCATTTTCGCGCATAACTTACGTTCTGAATACATCCGGACATCCAAAATTTTATGAAAGCATGACTACATTATATTTTAGTGTTCGCCTTAAGAAAAATCCATTCGTTGCGTCATTTGGATCGTTTTTCGCGCTTGTGCGCATTTCGTCGTAATTAAGCGAACATCGCGTTCGTACGGCCAAACGAACCAACATCAGACATATTTTTGAACATGTTTCATGTCCACAATGTTTAGGCAACATTTTAGGGCCTTAAAGTTGGCTTTACGGGCCTTAGAAGTGCCGGAAATGGGCTGAATACACAACAGGGACCAAAAATGTAATTTCTGATCTGTCATGGCCAGGCGGCCCGCCTCAGTTTCTGTTAACTCCCACGCGGGCCGCGTCCGCCTGTCTGATCAGATAACAACGAACAGTCAGCACGATCCAGCTGTTTTAACCACAACCACATGCTTGCAACTTGCATTTTCAGCTGATAAACATCATTTTTAACCACCACAACTTTCCGACACTTGTACGGTTACGATTAAGGCACGTTATTCGACAAACGATCTTAACGGTTACCCGAAAACTATAAATACCCCACCCCCCATGCTTCATAATCACTAGAAATTTGATTTGAGAAACTCTAAGTTGAAACATTTGTTTCATACCTGAGATTTTTGAATCGAGTTTAGCATTCGGGGACCCTTCGTAAGTATTCTTTCGTTCTTTTCCTTATTTTTACTGCTTTTTGAGTCAGAAAGTCAAACTTTGTTTGACTTTCAGCGTTGACCAGTAATGGTCAATGCGAAGTTCGTTTGAACTTCGCAACGTGATTGTAATCACGATGGTCATAGTCCTTTGGGACTATGCCTACTGATTACCACGTTGTTTAGGGTCGTAGGGTAAGCGATCTGATCAATCGCTTATACCTTCGAACCCGACCCAGTTTGGTCGATCATTAGGATCCGACCAAATACATTAGGTGACCATAGTAGGTAGGGAATAACCTTCCGAGGTTATACCCTATGGTCACATCCTTTAAGTAGTTGTATGATAGGTAGTTTATATGCCTTAGGTAAATTACCAGAATACCCTTTTCATACATAATTGGTAATTTAGCATATGTAACCTAAACTTTTGTCACATAACTGATTATGTAACATGTTTAGGCATATAACACTTATCATAGGGCTAGTTAGGCGGTCCGAACGCGTTTCACGCGCACGACACGTTAAAGTAGCATAAGCTTCCTAAACGGGTCGTAATGGGTCGTAAACAATTATGTTAGGTTTCATTTAGTATGTAGGCTTTGTTAAACCAAATGACACGAGTCTTTACACTCGTTTGGTTTACAAACCCTCATTCTATCCAATCATCCGATTAAGGTCCGGTTATTAACATAGTTACCTATATTAGGTGCCGTTTGATTCCGAGATCTAGCATTGCTTGGTGATTATCTTTATACATCTGAGCAATCTCAAGTGAGTACATAGACCCCTCTTTTACTTTTTTCCAAACGTTTTGGGGTGGAACACATGTGCCTACTTGTTACTTTCATGCTTTCCTGTTTTCACATCATATACCGGTTATGTTTGTTAGTACATTATAGTACATGATTTCATTACATTTTATGCTAGGTGTGCCCATTGTGTGCATTACTTAGTACATCGTTTTACATGACATTTCATGCTAGGTGTGCCCATTGTGTGCATTACTTAGTACATCGTTTTACATGACATTTCACGCTATGTATGTTCATTTGATTACATACTTAGTGCATTGTTTTTCACATGCTTACATTTTGGTATGACATTTGGTTTGTTTACATGGGACAATACATTCATTAACATTAGCTACGCCGTTCGTTAGTAGGTAGTGGTACCATAGGAATTGACAACTCCCGTTCCGGACGTCCCAGGGAAAGG
The DNA here is from genome assembly GCA_030545235.1 of Helianthus tuberosus. Lineage (NCBI taxonomy): Eukaryota > Viridiplantae > Streptophyta > Magnoliopsida > Asterales > Asteraceae > Helianthus > Helianthus tuberosus. The sequence goes on along the minus strand of CM060445.1, from coordinate 56,846,478 downwards.
GGATGAAAGGAATGACCGAATTCGATGATATAAGACAGATAGACCTTTAATTTGTTTAAAGGGTTTATCACCACAGTCACAAGGCTTGGATGTATGCATTTTCACAATACCACATAAATGTTCATATTAAATATTTGCATGCATTTTTCCACAAAGACATAAGATTGATTTAAACCATGTTTTACTTCAATATTTTGTTTTCGTGCATATGGTTTAGTTGAGACATTTCACTTGCCATACATGACATTTTGACATAGACATTTTACACAAAGACATTTGACATAGACATTTGACATGGATATTTGACATAGACATTTGACATGATTTACATTTGACATATAACATGTTTGACAATTGGTTTAAACATAAACTTCTTACATTGGTTGGTTTGGTTTGATTAAGTGATTAAGTAACGATGCGTGTGTAATATGATACAAGCATGGTGGATACGCCGCTGGTACTTCCTATATATAAGTGTTTGTATGGTATTACATGTCGTAACGTTATTTGAATCATTTCAATATTGAGACATAGAACATTTTATACAAATAATATACTTTTCACAAGACATTGATTTACAAACAACTTATCTTATACGAACACATTTTTACATGGTTATTTATTTAACCTGACATTTACTTATACATATCATCTGATCTTATTGTTTTCAAATGATTTACAAGACAAAGCAAATTACAAGGTTCATGACTAAACATTTTGCTTAAACATAAGTCATGAATCCTATTTTGACAAACCTATGTATCTCACATGCATTTTTATGCTGACGTACCTATTTTCACATGTGTTTTCAGGTGCTTTTCCATAGGATGTTGATCACGATACTAGGGCGGACCTGTGCCTTAGAGACTTTAAAAGAAGATAGACTATGTTTAATTATGTTCTGAACTCTTAAATTCCTGTTTGAAACAATGTAACACCTCTGTTTTTAAATAAAATACAACTTTGTATGCCATGGTTATGAAACAATTAATTCTGTTACAACACTCCCCGACGTTTCCGCCACGTTTTGTATGTTACACGTGGTCGGGGTGTGACAATTTACACCTACATAAACCTCCAAAAGTTCACTTTCTCATCAAATCCCTTTTTAAATCATGAAATACTCTTAGGTCATTATTCTATGACATTTTTTATTCATGCATATATTCTATCATTCAATAATCATATTATTCATGAATCACCCCACCAAAAATCAAAACACAATTATATATACACACACATATACCTATGGTTACACACACACACACATCCATTTTTATTTATTCAAAAACCCATTTGTTTTTAGATTTCAAGTTTGTGTTTAAATCGAAGAACAAGAGAAACTTTTCACTATCTTCTTCTCCATAAAAATAATCAAGAATACTTTTAAAAGATTAGTTTTATACCCTCAAGATTCAAGTGGGGTTTTGACTAAAAAGATGATATGAAGCTTGGTTCTTGCTTGAAACTCCTTGGAATCACCTTCACACCTTCAAATATACTTGAAATCACCTTGGAATGAGCTTTGATCCTCATGACCAAGTGATAAATTTCGAAAATATATGATAGATGAAGGGAGTTCGGCTGAATTTTGAGAGAGAGAGAGTTGAAATTCAAAATTTGCAATTCTTGAAAAGAATGAGAAGTAATGGGTCTTGTAAGGAGTTGGGGAAACATCACCTCATCTAAGCCAATAAATAGAGGAGAGAAAGGGAGGATATGATGTACACGGCTGCCATCTTGCCACACACACACACACACACATATATATATATATATATAGATCTTGGACAAAAACTGGTATTATACTGGATACCGGGTATTTTATCTAGCGTTTTAATCCCGTTTTAGTTCGTTTTAATTTATTTTTAACACTCTATAAAAATAAAATCACCAAAATATTATTGAACAATATTTTGTTTGCCTGGACTGGCGACGTTGTCGGTATTTGGCAGTATGCGCTCTGTGCTGCATGGTATGCGCTTAAAATCGCAAAAATAGGAATTTAAGCGTTTTTATTTATTTTTATTATTCTAAAGTAATAAACTCATTAAATTATTATTAAAATGATTATCAGTTGCTTTGACAGGCTGTGTTGACAGTATTTTGTCGGTACACACACTGCATTGCGCAGTACGCGCTTAAATTCGAAAAATAGGGTTTCCTAGCGTTTTAAATTATTTTTCCACACATATATGGTTAAAATTATTATTCTAATCATAACAAACTATTTTTAGGATTTTAACACTGATCGGGTGGTCACCGATGTTCGTTTCGCATTTTAACCGTTACGCGATAAGCGTTTATCTTACCGTTGCCAACTTAATTTTTATCAATGTTTAAATTTACCAACTCATTAAATTTCACATATAAACATCATAATCAGTCAAATATGGCCCTATTACCTATTTACATCATGTGCTACAATTGTATGGTACGGCCTGAAAAGCCGGGTGTCACAGTCTCCCCCTGTTTAAGAAATTTCGTCCCTGAAATTTTTGCTCTGCAGGTTTTGTTTTCATACTGGGTGAAAACAGCAAAAAAACAGGTTAAATGAATATAGTCTTATAGTTTCTGCGAGAAACTTTGATTCTTACAAAGAATCTTTGTAGACCTATATTACATACACTCTAAATTCCTAATCTCACTTCTCAATGCTCTCCACCCTTTCCAAGGTTCAACATCTTCAACAAAACACAAATCTTCAACCTGGAACTGCAATAGTTTCTTCCATTGTCCACATAATCCTTCTGTTGGTTAATTGGCGACTTTTAACCTTCCCTCAATCCAGGCAAATCCTGTCGCTGGTTTCCTAGATAAACTAAGGTCTGGTTAATTGTCCTTTGTTAGCTCGACAAAATGGTGATCAACACTTCCGTCCATGCAAGGCTTCAAACTGAGCAACCTGAATATTAGCGTGTTAATTATTATTGTAAGATAACTCTGCCAAGGGCATGTGAGTATCTTAGCCTCCTTCGGAGTCCATTCATACACGTTCCCAACTTTTCTTTCAGGGGTCCGAAAAACTTTCTACTATCTTACTGTCCAATCAACTTCCCTTTTTCCTTTTGGGGTTATTAGTGTCAAAGGCTGCACTAATTTAGAGAAATTCTCAATAAATCTCCAGTAGCACCTAGCTAGTCCTATGGACCATCATACTCCCGACGGGGTCTTTGGCGCCCCTCAACAATCACTAACTCCATAGTTAACTTCAATGTCTCCCATGAGTTTCCTTGGCTCGTGTGAAAGTAAGTATGTCATCAACGAATATTATCACGAATTCATCCGATTAGGGTTTCCATACCCTGCTCACGAGATCCACGAATATAAATGGCGCATTAATTTAGTTAAAGGCATGACTAATAATTCGTAATGGCCATATCGGGTTCGAAAAGTAGTCCTCAGCGTATCTTTGTCAGCAACCTTCAATTGATAGTATCCCAATCGTAGATCGATCTTCGTGTAGCAGCTGGATCCCGGTAGCTTGATCGAACAGATCGTCAATCCTTGGTAAAGGGTACCGATTCTTTGATGGTCAACTTGTTCATCTCTCTGAAATCCTCTCACATCCTGAAGAATCCATCCTTCTTTCTCTCAACAAAACAGATGCGCCTCAAAGCAAAAAGCTTGATCGAATGAAACCCTCGTCCAGCAGCTCTTGAAACTGACTTGACACTTCTATCATTCCCAGACGGTGCTTAATCTATCAGGAGATTGTGCAATTGGGCGCAGCACCGGGTACCAGATCGATTCGGAATTCGATCTGTCTCGCAGGGGGAAATCCAGGTAAGTCTTTTTAGGAAAACTTCTGGATATCTGCGAACAATAGGAATCTCTCCGATATTCCTACATTTGGCTTTCGTATCCACTACGTTAACTAAGAATGCAGGATATCCCCTTTGGCAACCAACTGAGCATCCTTACTAAACTGACAACTCTCAACCATCAACACTCAACACTCGACTCGGTCGATCTCCGCGAACAACTGCCACCTTTCTACCGTTATCAAGACAAGATATCTTAGCTAGCTTCTTCAAGCGATAGTCCCCACTTCGCTCTTGGATATTCAATCCATCCTTGCACCTACGTCAAAGCTCCCCAGCTCCACTGGAAATAAACCAACTCTAAAACTACGATCACCTAACTAAATACTACAATCGTGAACGACCTCACTAGTTTCCATCAACTTACCAATTGCTAGTTCTATCAAGCACTTTATACCCAGCTTATTTGTGGGTGAACACAAAAATGGTTCAAAGTTTCTCGAACAACACTTAAGTCAGCTTTGGTATTAAAAGTATGAACATAGATTGGTTTTAAATTCGAAACACACCGGTAACAGTAGCAGGATTCTCACGCGCCTTCCCAACACTTGCCTCGACGCTCTACCCCTGGTATCCTGACCCTTCATTTTCAAACAATCTCTCTCAAAATGTCCTTGCTCACCACGCTCGTAGCATCCCTCGAATGTAATTCCATCCAACGTACTCTTAGCATAGCACTCGCGAGTCATATGTCCAGTCTGACCATATCCGGCGAACTTTCTCTGCTCATCCTCGTGAGTCTTCTTCTTGAAACTACTCCTGCCATCCTTGGCATTATCCTTTCTAGAACGGCTAGAACTGGCCACATACGCCTTCCTCGAACTGCGTTTCCTATCATGCTTCTCATCGGTATCTCTCCTCGAGCTCTCAGACTTTCGCTATCGTGAATCCCCATACCTAGGCTCGGAATGCGAAATTATTTGAATAGTCGATCCGCTGTGATGGCCCGACATCACGCATACCGTTGCCATGTCATTGCATAGGTTACCAGCAATGATCTTGGGCTGTGAGTTGTGCCCATTCTTCTGGGGTAATAGGTAGTCCAGAACCCTTTCTCGCTTTTGGCGGCATTTCGTCGTTTCTATTATTTACAACATTAATAATCGCATAAGACGATAGCCAAAAATAATCCAATCATTAAATGGTAGTGGACCAAACATTGCGCATGTATAATATCCACACATTAATGAGAACAATTCTTAAACCAAAAGAAACCCATTTGATATTTATGCCAGAAATTTACAAAGCTTGTTTTTAGTACTAAGACTAATCAAAATTCGGTGTGTCTACATCAACACCCGCAACAAGTCTATATAAAATTTCCTCCTAAATATCTGAGAATTTGGCATGCAAGCCATAAATAGGGTTCATCAAATGAGACAAACGAAACAAACAACAACTGACGCTTCAATCCCAGGAAGTCCAACATCTTCCTAATAAGCCCTTCTATCTCATCATAACAGTCCATCTGTCCCTCTGAGTCCTTCATTGTCTCCATGCCTCTGCGTAACGTAGCGAATGGACGATCATAGTGAGAGCGATTGACCCAAACCCCTTTCTGCCTCTTCAAAGTGGACGCTGTCTCAACTCTCGAAGTCGAATGCGATCTCTCTAATGGGTCGAGTCCTCTTCCTACAACGAGTGTTGACTTAAAAGAGATGTAGCAAAACACATGACTCGAATAGCGGAATAGACGATTCTATAACGGCGGGCGAAGGAATCTCAAGTGTAGGCTCGACAATATCAGTAAACAGGTCTACTAATGGTTCTATAGGCCGAGACGTGACATATCGTAACCGTATAAAGTAAGTGTGTGATCAACGTGAATAGTAACACATAAGGCCTAAATAAACAGAAAATCACATATGCATATAAACACATAAGGGTTTTCACACATGATAAAATTTCCATGTTTATTTAAAAATCTTGGCTTCGAAAATTTTGGATTTTAAGTCTCAAAATTCTTTGGTTGAAGTCTAGTGTTTTCCTCTGAAAACATCTAGTTTGCTAACAACCATTGGCTCTGATACCAACTTCTGTCACACCCCAAAAACGTTGCAGCGGAATATAAAACGTAGTGGTGACGGAAGCTGGTGCCCATTTATATCTTGTCGATCGATGCATTTAATTTGTTAGACATATTATCCTATTCAAAATCTACGTTTTAAACATTACGTTTTAAATTTGACACAACCATGACTTAGTTAAGTTGTTTTGATCCTCATGGATCTTATTACATTCGTCCCAGAAAATTTTAAAATTAGTCCAATATATTTAAGTGACAAAACATGCATCAATAACCACAAGATACACCATAATTCCCGAAGCCGATCTCAAGTACCTGTAGAACACGTTAAAAATCAAGTGTCAACACAAAGGAAGGTGAGTTCACTTAATTGTTTACTAACAGATTTTAATTTCAAGGAAAACTTTCTCATTAGGTGTTTATTTAAAAACAATTTAGGAAATTTTTAGAAAGTCCATTTTACTTCCTTAATAAAATCCATGGGCATCCATCGGTTCATTACTCCGACGATTGCAGTACTGCCCAGGTTTCGTATATTAAATTCTAGCGTCTATTTTCAGACTCGTATGTTAGCTAGACGATATGAACTATATATTAACCATGCAGGGATAATCAAAGCTAGACAATAAACATAATTTTAATTCGTCGTTTGACATTGACACGGGGCGACCGGTCACGACGGGGTTGTCAACCCGATAGATCTACCAACAATTCATTGCGTACATTACTTAAATGATTAAACGACATCATGGGCGTCGGGTCCTATCTCAATGAACCATATGATGTCTGCCTCACGTACAATGTATATATATATATCCTTCTAATATGAGAATTTAATACACGATGTTGTACGAATCCCCTGATCCCCTCCCTTGAGACCAGGCCGGCATCCATCCCAACTTTACGGTCTGTTTCCCCTCGAAAACACCGTGCCATCCAAATTCCTTTCCAAACATTCATTCATCAAAAACGTTTTTTCTCGAAACGTATGACTTATAAAACCTCATATATTTTCAACAAAAATATATATTTTATATTAAAAGGTATGTTTTAATCCAAAAACATTATTAAACCCTTTTTATCGGCGTGTTCTACCCCCAAAATATATATAAAGCAGTAAAAGAGGGGTTTAGTGACACTCACCTTTGGGTGCGTATTTTAATACCGCAATCCCAGAAATTGATTATATACGTCCTAATATGGGAACAATTCTAAATCAATATACATTTAATCACAAAAATCCTAAGTTTCTCTGTTTCCTAGAATTATCACATAACTTTGAGATTTTCTCGAAAAGTTGTAATGTTTGATTATGTTGGCATGTTAATATATATATATGAGTCCATATATATATGTATTCTTATGATTTTGCAATTTGAACGATTTCATTGGTGACCATTATTGTGTAAATCCGTTAACACTCCCGTTTATACGCAATATATCTATAATTTGCGCGACTTAACATATATACATAAACGTTCATATAATCTAACACCGAAACACGCGAAACATTACTAACTTAACTATTTTTTCATTTTTAAAGCAAATATACATAAAACATCTCATATATACTAAGTTTCATGCTCAACAAACAAGTTACACACATTTAACGCAAATTTACCATTTCTACCGCACAAAACGTACATGCATACATGCATAGTCTAATTTTCCCATTATCGAGTTAACACTTAACATATTGTCACATTTACATGCTCAAATCGCTTAATAACTTTTATCACATAAGATTCACTCAAAGTTCACCCATACTCATGTTTATTGAAAAATGCGCATTTTAACGATTCAGTAACGTTTTCGGGCGTCGGAAATCACATATGACCAACCAAACACCAAGTGAACTTAATATTAGTTAAAATACTTATTTTTAAACTAAAAACATCAGTTTATTTACTGATTTAAATCGGTTTTATAAAAATCACCCGAAAAGCCGATTTTTGACCGTTTTAACACATAGTTTTGCGTTAAACGTTACTATAATCATCCCAACTCGAAACGACTTGATATTTTAACACAATACATGTTATTTACTGATTAAAACAGTGGTTATAATTAGATTAGTGCATTTTTTGTTTAAGTCACATAAATCATGCGATTTCACGTATTTTACAACTTTTAAAGCACCAAGTACAACATGCAAAGCTAGCAAACATTATGTCAAAGTTACATATTATTTAACACATCAAAATAATCATATTTTAGTGTTTATAATCTGATTAAATCTGATTTTTACTAAATCACACTCAAATCACCTTTTTGTAATCATAAATCATCATGCATGTTTAAGTAAATGCATCTAGTGCACTCATCCAACAACATCATCATCTTTTATATTCTAATCATGTTTAAGAACACATATACATACGTTTACACAAAATATTTACACCTACATAAACCTCCAAAAGTTCACTTTCTCATCAAATCCCTTTCTAAATCATGAAATACTCTTAGGTCATTATTCTATGACATTTTTTATTCATGCATGTATTCTATCATTCAAGAATCATATTATTCATGTATCACCCCACCAAAAATCAAAACACAATTATATATACACACACATATACCTACAGTTACACACACACACACATTCATCCATTTTTATTTATTCAAAAACCCATTTGTTTTTAGATTTCAAGTTTGTGTTGAAATCCAAGAACAAGAAAAACTTTTCACTATCTTCTTCTCCATAAAAATAATCAAGAATACTTTTAAAAGATTAGTTTTATACCCTCAAGATTCAAGTCGGTTTTGACTAAAAAGATGATATGAAGCTTGGTTCTTGCTTGAAACTCCTTGGAATCACCTTCAGACCTTCAAATATACTTGAAATCACCTTGGAATAAGCTTTGATCCTCATGAACAAGTGATAAATTTCGAAAATATATGATAGATGAAGGGAGTTCGGCTGAATTTTGAGAGAGAGAGAGAGAGAGTTGAAATTCAAAATTTGCAATTCTTGAAAAGAATGAGAAGTAATGGGTCTTGTAAGGAGTTGGGGGAACATCACCTCCATCTAAGCCAATAAATAGAGGAGAGAGGGGGAGGATATGATGTGCATGACTGCCATCTTGCCACACACACACACACACCCATACGAATATATAAATATATATATATATAAATATATATATAAATATATATATATATATATATGTAAATCTTGGCCAAAAACTGGTATTATACTGGATACCGGGTATTTTATCCAGCGTTTTAATCCCGTTTTATTGCGTTTTAAATTATTTTTAACACTCTATAAAAATAAACTCACCAAAATATTATTGAACAATGTTTTGTTTACCTGGACTGGCGACGTTGTCGGTATTTGGCAGTATGCGCGCTGTGCTGCACGGTATGCGCTTAAAATCGCAAAAATAGGAATTTAAGCGTTTTTATTTATTTTTATTATTCTAAAGTAATAAACTCATTAAATTATTGTTAAAATGATTATCAGTTGCTTTGACAGGCTGTGTTGACAGTATTTTATCGGTACACGCACTGCATTGCGCGGTACGCGCTTAAATTCGAAAAATAGAGTTTCCTAGCGTTTTAAATTATTTTTCCACACGGATATGGTTAAAATAATTATTCTAATCATAACAAACTATTTTTAGGATTTTAACACTGATCGGGTGGTCACCGATGTTCGTTTCGCATTTTAACCGTTACGCGATAAGCGTTTATCTTACCGTTGCCAACATAATTTTTATCAATGTTTAAATTTACCAACTCATTAAATTTCACATATAAACATCATAATCAGTCAAATATGGCCCTATTACCTATTTACATCATGTGCTACAATTGTATGGTACAACCTGAAAAGCCGAGTGTCACAATCATGTCCATGAATGTAGCTGGGGTATTGGTTAAACCAAATGGCATGACAGTAAATTCATAATGGTCATACCTTATTCTGAAAGCGGTCTTAGGAATGTCCTCTTCCTGTACCTTTGATTGATGATATCCTGATCTTAAATCGATTTTAGAGAAAAATCGTGCTCCTTGCAACTGATCAAACAGATCATCGATTCTTGGTAAAGGATACCGATTCTTAATCGTGACTTTGTTCAATTCACGGTAGTCAATGCACATACGCATTGATCCGTCCTTCTTTTTAACGAATAAAATCGGTGCTCCCCAGGGTGATGAACTTGGCTTTATGAATCCTTTCTCTAACTATTCATCTAATTGTTTCTTTAGTTCCTGCATTTCTGTGGGTGCCAATCGGTAAGGTGCTTTGGCAATTGGTGCAGTTCCTGGTATTAAATGGATTCTGAATTCAACTTCTCTGTCGGGAGGTTGTCCTGGTAGCTCTTCTGGAAATACATCTGAAAAGTGGGATACTACTGGAATAACCTTTAATTCTTTTCATTTAGTGTTAGTGATTATTGATATCAAATACACTAATGATCCTTTCCTTATATAACTTGCAGTTTTCATCACTGAGATGAATTTTGTGGATTTAGAGAACTTATTTCCTTTAATTGTGATCTTTTCACCCATTGGTGAATTTACTTGAATTGACTTTTGATCACATAAAATACTGGCTTTATTGGCTATTAACCAATCCATTCCTAACACAACATCAAATCCTGCCAGATTCATTGGGTAATGATTTGCAATAAATTTCTGATTTAAAATTTCTATTCTTGCTCCCTGCCAGATTTCAGAAATCTTAATGGTTTCCCCATTTGCTGTCTCTACTAGACATTCTTGCGGAAGTTTAGTTAATGATTGATTAAGAAGTTTGCAAAATGAAGTATTAATAAAACTTTGGTTCGCACTAGAGTCAAATAATACTTTAGCAAAAACATCATTAACTAAAAACGTACCAGTGATCACATCCGGGATCATCTTTGCTTCTTCTGCAGTTAGAACAAATGCTCTAGCATTTTTAGTATTCTTGAGGTTTGCAGTTGGAGCTAACTTTGCACAATTAGGCTTGATATGACCTTGTTCTCCGCAGTTGTAGCATATTCTGTTGCTAGGATTTTTCTTGCAGTCTTCCTCCTTGTGTCCAGATATTTTTCAAAAGTTACAGTACATGGAGCATCTTCCTGAATGGTTCCTTTTGCAATACCTACAGTAGGGTGCAGAGGTAGAACCTACCTTTCTCCCACTGTTAGAATTTCCAGAACGGAATTCTTGGGTCAGCTTATGGGTTAGGTTCCTCCTTTGATCCTCTTCTCGAGTACGGACTAACTCATCTGTGAAGGTGTTGGCTAGTTCTACCGCTTCTTCTATGGTTTGAGGTCTAGCTGCCTTGACTACATGTCTAATCTCCCCAATTAATCCTCAAATGTAACAGGAGATTAAAACTGGTTCAGGTGATGCAAGGGTTGGTACTATTCGGGCATATTCAAAGAATAAGGTAGTATAACCCTTACTATCTACCCCAATCATCCTAAGGTTTAGGAATTTGTTTGCTATCTATTCTTTTTCATTAGGAGGGCATAGTTTCCTTTCTACCATGTTTTTAAAATCTTCCCATCCCATATTGTAAGTCTTATCACTTCCCTTGACTGGAGGATAGTGTTCCACCATTCTAATGCTGAATTCTTAAACAGATTGGAAGCAAACATTATCTTATCTTCTTCAGCACATTTACTTATTCTTAAGACTGCCTCAGTCTTTTCTATCCAGCGTAGAGATGCAACGGCCCCTTCATTGCCCGAGAATTCAATTGGTTTACATGACCAGAATTTATAAGAACAACCGTAAGATACGGTTCTCCTTCTTTTGGGAATAGGCATTTGAAGTTCGGGTCCATTGTTCACGCTATTTTCAGGTTCAGAGGGTCGCTTACTATCATGTTTACTTTTGTTTTCAGCTTCCCTAACTGTTTTGATAATATATGGCATTGCATCTATAATCCCTTGTGCCACTATATGCGGCATAGCACTGTTATCCACTTGATTTCCATTATTGTTGTTGTTGTTCGGATTCTCATTAACCAAGTTAATGTTACTCTGGTTATCGTTATTCTGGTTTTTTTGTTTTACCTCGTCGTCCATCTGGATTTTAAACATTTACCAAATATTAATATCACCAAAATAAATCGGGCAACAACCACACAACATACATCTTAACCAAAAGCGTCGATCATTGCGACTTTACTCTTTCTATTATAGTATGCGTCAAATACTTACTAATACTAGAAATTTAAAAATTACAATACAGTACTACTATGCATCGCTAACCACAAAGTGGTCTATACTACAACATTTATTATTATTATATAGTATTATATTTTTTTTCATTATTATTATATACTTATTATTATTATTACCAACTCCACCATCACATTACTGGTCTAGATTCATCCAGTAATCCATGTTGTGCTCGTCGTACTTCCAGACGAGTCGCTATCCTACTTGCCTCATTCTCTCCACTCATTGGGGGTGCAGGTGTTGGTACTGGGTCCGGCTAATGGGGTATGGGATTCTCCTGAGGGTAAGGATTCTCTAATATCTCCCTAATGTATTCATCGTTTTCATAGTAGGGATCTAGAGGGTCCAATCCTGGATAGGCGGCTAAGTTTGGCATGGGTTCGTCGTTTAAGTGGTAGCGCGGCACATAATCCCTATGATCATCGAACCATGGATCATAGTCCGGGTCTAAGGGATTTGGGGCTGGAATCCTATGTATCTCCTCAGGGTTGAAATCATGCATTTCTACTTGATTTTCAGGGTTTTCTTCTATCTCCATCGGCTGAATGGGGAATAAATGTAAGGGTTATGGGGCTACTAGTTGTTCCAGATTTGGGTCAGCAGCAGTTGTTGCTAGGATATGGAAATTAGCTAGGCTTCTATTAAGCATATCCTGTGTATGGGCATCTGACTCTCGCTTAGCAGCCGCTAGAACTCTCTGCTGTTGCAACTTTCGCATTCTGTTTCTACGCTCAAACGCTCCCTTACTAAACCATCCTCTCTTTTTCTGAGGGAATGGCTCTTCAGACTGAGCCTTAAAGATAAACATCCCTTTTTCATTATCAGCAGCATACCCAGAGAGGGCTGGCTGTGAAGAGGTACCTTCACTCCTAGGTGACTCGGACAATTGACGATACACTTCTGAGGGTCCTTGATCACTCATACTGAAAACTAACAAATAGACAAATAACACACAATAATAAAATACAGATATGCACGTATTTCCATAATTAATTTCCTAACAATTTTGAATAATATATTGATGTCAGCAGAACACTTATGTGGCTGAATCAGTGGCTTAGCTCTGATACCACCTTCTGTCGTAACCCCCGCCCCCTATCTGTCCCGGGAACGGGCGGCCGTGAGACCAGTTGTGGTGGTATCAATTTTTGTTTATCATTATTTTATTTGGCAGCAGAAATATTTAATAGAGTAAAACCACCATATTTTAATAAACACATGGGTAAAACCCAAGTTTCTTATTACAACATGTTTATAGGGATAAACCCTATTTTATTGAATTTAAAACATCGTCTTTTAGGTAACTTTTATAGCCACATTTTTTCCAAGCCGTCAGTGCTCTCCAGCTGGCTTTCTTCTAATTGGCTTTTACATTTTGTTACCTGAAACGCGTTTTAAAAACATTTGTCAGTGGGAAATACTGGTGAGTGAATCCCAGTTTAATCAAGAAACATCTTATCTTTAACAGTATTGAGAGCAATTATATTGTTTATTTCTACACAATTACTCATTCAGTATTGTCAATCCTGACTGGTGGGTCATATTACACATTGGCTAACTTGTTGTCGAATTGTAACGTGTTTCACATTTTGTATACAAAACCCCTACATACCGGCAGTAATTGAAGAACTACAAAGACTCAATTACTGCTTAATAGCATTGTAAAACATTTAAGGTTTTATAAAAACAGTTGCAAAAAGGAGATTACTCACATTGCTGATTTAGGTTTCTTCTAAGGTTTCCTGGAAATTATCTATAATTTACACAATGTATACGCGTTAGTATGATAACCCTTTATATTTACATTAGTTATACCCTCCCCGAGACGGCATTCCAACGACTACGTCGGGCGGAACCTCGACAGCCGTTACGGAACCCTGGATCAATCGGGCAGCGTATCTAATACGTAACCGGGGTTATAATACTTACATCGGGGCAGAACTTCATTAATTAGGGGGATATAATACCTGTATATTATGCCTACTACTTCAGAATTCATTTAGAAAGAAAAGAAAAGAGCGAGTAGACTGAAGATCCGATGCATGCTTTTTATAGGGCTGAAAAACGGGTTCTCGCGGCCCGCGTAAAGTTAGGCCAAGGCCTACGCGGCCCGCGTCGTAGGTGGGTTAGGCCGTAGGTGATCTGGGTCATGACTAGGTTCAACACGCGTTATGACACGTGTCGACACAGGGGTTCGCCTGACCTTTAAGTTGTCGCGGCCCGCGTAGGATTAAGGGGTGGCTTACGCGGCCCGCCTAAACCCCATTTTTCTTGTTTTTTTATTTATTTTTAATGATATTTCATATTTTGGGCTCGGTTTTCGCATACGGGGTGTATTTAGAGACATATAGGGGTATTTTAAAATATATTAGGGTGTCAGAAAAATATTCGGGAGGGTTGTTATAATATAATCTACCATCCACCGTGCAAATCATAAGTTGAGCTTTGCACCTAGTTCTGATCGTCCCCCTGTTCCTTGATTTGAATGGCTTTTTTTTACTTCGAATAAGCATCGTCAATACACAATGGCTTATGTCCCTCTTTAGAACAAACAAAATACTTAGTTTTGATTATACCACCACTGTGTACTTCACCACCTTTCCGAGTAGAAAAACCAGCTAACTTAGCATATGTTTGGTAAAACACATATGCTTGTTCAATACAGGTAAATTGCATTCCAACCACAGGTGTAACTGATGCTTCAACCTCCGGAGTGTAAACCCTTTCATCTACATAAATCAAATCAAAAAAAGGAAAACACATGCGATTTATCGGACTCCTAACATGCAATATATTAAAAACTCCATAATTTCATCATAAGAACAACAACACGTGCGAATTGTATGACTCATAACATGCGAAAATGATGATTTTGATAAATATGTTTTACACATGCGATTTATCATATTGTAACATGCGAAATCAGTATTCAGACTAAACATTACATGTGAATTGCCAGACTCATAACATGCGAACTTATAGATGTTGCATTCATATCAATTATGCTCAACATTCAAACTTCAAAACAGTTACAACAATGCAAAATCATTACTACGATTAAACAAAACTAGTCTACGAACAGTTTAAAGATCTGAATTAACATAATTACCATTAGAACACTCATTTAGACCACTTGTACTTGCATTTCGATTTGGATTTGGATTTGGATTTGTAGGTTTCGGATTTAAAACATCCTCAATCGAAACTCTCTGATATGCAGATAATTTAACATGATCACCGATCGCTCGAGCTTCTTCAAAATCAACATCTGTGTTTCGTCCGGTGCTGCTCTGTGGATCCATTGAAAAAAACAATTGAATCAAACCCTAACGCAGAAGAACGAAAACTGCAATTTAAGAATTATGAAAAATTTGAAACTGATTTGAATAATAATTACCGGGATATTAGTGTAACGAACTTCTCGCAGATTGAATGATCAGATGATTTTGCCCTCAGATGATTGAATGAAATGTCTGATTTAACCTTATGAGTGAAACACGAATCAGACACGTGTACGGTCAATAAACTCGCGTATATAATGTACGATTAGGGGATTTGTATCTTACACTTTGCCTATATATATATTTAGCCTAGTATGTTTTTTTGGCTTTTTTAATTAGTTTTCGAGTTTTCACAATAACTAGTGGTTTTCATTTGAACCTTCCCATATATATATATATATATATATATATATATATATATATATATATATATATGTAGGATAATGATCATGTGAGAAGTAGTAGGCTAATTGAGAAAATTGAGAAGCATTCTGGACCACACATTTTCCCTAAGCTAAAAATGAAAAGAAAATGTAAAAAATGCAATTTTTTTTTTGAAAAATCGAAGCTTTTTCTTTAAGGTTTTGTTTTTTATTTTTTTATTTTTTTTGGGATTTATACACATGTGTGTATTGTTAATCTTTTAACTATACATATGTGTATACTGTCAATTATACATATATGTAGTATATACATGTTTAAAATTGAAAAATAAGTGTTATAAATCCTAAACCTTAAACCATAAAAACTAAAGCTAAACCTTAATGCTAAACCCTAAAGCTAAACCCTAATTCTAAACCCTAATGATAAACCCTAAAGCTAAACCATAATTCTAAACCCTAAAGCTAAACCCTAATGCTAAACCCTAAAGCTAAAACTAAACCCTAAAGCTAAACCCTTAATGCTAAACCCTAATGCAAACCTAAAGATAAAGCTAAACCCAAAAGTTAAAGCTAAAGCTAAACCCTAATGCAAAACCCTAATGCTAAACCCTAAAGCTAAACCCTAAACCATAAAGCTAAACCCTAAACCCTAATGCTAAACCCTAAATACTAATGCTAAACCCTAAATAAAACTTATTTTTCAATTTTAAACATGTATATACATATATGTATAATTGACAATATACATATATGTATAGTTAAAAGATTAACAATTGTTATGGGTCATTTTCTGAACATATATCCTGACTAATATTCTGGTTTTGATTGTTTATTTGTGATCAGGATACCAGATCAGGATATTGGTAACATCCTGATATGATATCCTGGTAGTGACTGATTTAACCACGTGCAGATTAGAAGGTGCAAGTCTCCAACGTTCAAGTGGACTTCTTCTCCTCAAGACTCGGGCAAATCGGTTGGGTTATAGACGTTGACGCCGGAAGACGTGGACTACAACGTTCACTTGAGGAATATTCGAAGCATCCCGGTTTAATAGGGTAGTTTGTTATTTTCATTTTACTATAAATGGATTGATCGGATCAGGTAGAAACACACACAAACTTTCGCACACTCTTTCTCTCTACTTGTAAACACTCACAACGCACCAACACTTGTACTCGAGTTGCATTGTAACACGTAGTTGATCCGCATCATATCCTGCACTGTATCTTGATATTTGAAGCAATAAGAAGAACAAGGCAGCTGCGATTGTCAGCTCCCGAGGTTTTATGCCGGCGATCTAGATTGATCAAGGGCTTTCCTCGTACATCTCGTGTCACCCTTTACATTTTTGCTCATTGTTTGATCATAGATATAGCTCAATATCCTGAGCTATATCCTGAAACTGTTTTTACAAACAACTTAATTAGCATATCTTCTACACATTTTCTTAGCACACTACCTCACTTAACTAATTTGATCACTTAATTGCTTCGGTAATTTTTGACCAAAACAATTTGGCGCCCACCGTGGGGCCAGTGGTGCTATTTCTACTAAAAGTTCTTGCAAAATCGTTACTTGGTTTTTTATTTTCAAAACTTTTTGCCACACTATTTTTAATGGCCTCGAGATCAAACATGAGCTCTTCCACCGTGTCTGCTACAACCTCTGCAACAATTGGTTCGGTGCTTCCACCACCTCCTCCGAGAATGCAAGCCTCTTCACAGGGAACTGAAAGTCATGTGGCTCAGGATGTTATCCCCGCTCGCAATGTCCAGGGATCTGGTCCTGTTTTGGCTTCTAATGAAGAAATTCTAAATTTGTTTGGTAGTGTACAAGAACAGATGAGGCAGCAGCAGGACACTAATCAGATGCTGATGAGAGAGATACAACTCTTGAAATCCGGCCCAAGTAGGCCTGCTGAAGATACTGTCACTCCTTTGTAACCCAGGGCTTTGAACTTCAGTTCTGCAGTTTATACTTAGGATAACCGGGGGAATATTGTGCCTAGCCGTTCCTAGAATCATACTCCTGAGATACCTTCTTCAGTAAGAGTATCGACTGTGAGAAGCTCAGGATATGCTTCAGGATATGGCCAGAATCCTCAGACTGGTAATGTATCTAATAATAATAATACTCTTGCTACTAATGGTGTTGGATCTTTGCAGGATGCAGGTATGACATCAGCATTTTCCAGGGAGCTCCAAAAACTGAAAGACATGATATCCAGTGTACCTGGGGTGGTCCAGCCAATTCCAGAAGTGTCCCAGGACTGCCACAGGATATCACGGTTTGCATATCCTATTTGTGATGCTGAAATCCCAAAAAGATTTCAAACCCCCAACATGAAACTCTATGACGGAACTACGGATCCTGAGGAGCATATTGCCCAGTATAGGGAAAGGATGGAAATCAACCCTATCCCTCCAGATCTCAAAGAAGCATGCATGTGCAAGGGTTTTTGGTTCTGCCTTAACAGGATCAGCTTTAAAATGGCTCTTAAGTGTTCCTCCTCACTCGATTACTTCATTAGCTCATTTGGTTAATTTGTTTAATAGTCAATTTTCTTGCAGCCGAAGTTTTGAGAAACTAACCAGTGATCTTTACAGGATAACTCAAGGACCTCAGGAATCCTTGAGGGATTATGTGAACAAATTTAGCCGGGAATCCTTAGATATCCCGCATCTTGATGTTGCAACAGCTGTGCAGGCTTTCAAGATGGGATTGCAAAAAGATTCTCAATTCTACCAGGATCTTGTGATGAATCCCTGCAGGAATTTGGATGAAGCTCGTAACAGGGCTTTAAGATACATTCGGCTGGAGGATGACAAAAAGATGCAAGAAAGGATGAATTCGTCAACAACCTATGAGTCAACCAACAGGAAATCAGAATCCTCGTACAAACCATATCGCTCTAAGCTATATGGCAGAAATGACAGCAAGAAAGTGAATGCTGTTGAAGATGAGGATCCTAAGGAGTATCCTAAGTTGTCTGAATATTGTTTTTCCGTTAATATACTTGAACTAATGTATGCTATGCAGGGTTTAGGAGACAAAGCAAGATGGCCCCGAAAAAATCAACAGAAAGCTGATTAGAAGGATAAATCCAAATGGTGTGCCTTCCACGAAGATTTCGGACATGTTACTGAGGATTGCATCGCTTTAAGGAAAGAAATAAGCTATCTCTTAAGCAAGGGATATCTGAAGGACCTCTTGGGAAGAAAGAAGAAAAAGGGTCAGGATCCTGAGAAGGATCCTGAGCGAGCAGCATCACCTCCTGCGGATGCGAAAATAATTAACTTTATTTTAGGAGGATTAGACATCTGCGGCACATCATATTCTGCGGCAAAAACACACGCGAAGGAAGCCAAAGCAGAGAGGGGAGATAAGCCAACCAGGATGTCAACCCTCACGACTGATAAAGTGATCACGTTCGATAATGATAACAGGGATACTGTCCAGGATCCTCATCATGATGCTTTAGTAATAACATTGTATGTTGCTAATCATTTTGTACGCAGGATATTAGTGGATAATGGCAGCTCAGTCAACATAATTCAGCTGGAAACGTTGAAGAGGATGAATGTATCACCGATGGATATTACTTCGAAGTCCACTGTGCTCGTTGGTTTCAGTGGAGAAGCTAGGAATACCGTAGGAGAGATAAAGTTACCCGTGTATTTTCAAGGGGTCAACTCAATGCAGCGCTTTTGTGTCATGGACTCTTTATCCTGCTATAATATTATATTAGGTAGGCCTTGGATCCATGATATGAAGGCTGTTCCGTCAACCTACCATCAATGCATCAAGATCCCTACCCCTTGGGGAGTTGTCAAGGTGGAAAGTGATCAACAGGAAGCAAAGGAGTGTTATTCTTCTTCAATGAAACCCTCAACAAAACCTAGTGCAGCATAGCAATTAAAGATGCGAGGCCAGGATATCATGGAGGCTTTAGAGCAGGATGTAAAGAAAATTATCCTGGATCAGGATAATTCGGATATCTCGGTGCTCGTAGGAACCAATATCCCTCAGGACATTGAAGATCAATTGACTAATTTTTTGAAATGCAGGATGTCAACATTCGCGTGGAAGCATGAAGATATGACAGGTATTTCCAAGGATATTATAACACATAAGCTCGGTATTGACAGGTCATTCAAGCCTATCCAACAAAAGAGAAGGAAATTTGCTCCGGAGCGAAATATGATTATTCAGGAAGAAGTAGAAAGGTTATTGAAATCCAAAATGATCAGAGAGGTCAAGTTTCCAAGATGGCTAGCAAATGTAGTGGTGGTGCAAAAGAAAAATGGGAAATGGAGAGTTTGTGTAGATTACACAGACTTGAACAAAGCTTGTCCCAAAGACCCATTTCCTCTTCCTCATATTGACTCAATGGTGGATGCTACTGCCGGCCATGAGATGTTAACCTTCATGGATGCATCCTCAGGATTACAGCAGATCCAAATGGAACCTTCAGACCAGGAGGATACTGCCTTCATGACACCAATAGGTATTTATTGTTACACTGCTATGCCCTTTGGTTTGAAAAATGCAGGTGCAACATATCAAAGATTGGTGAACATGATGTTCAAAGAGAAGCTGGGGGACACTATGGAGGTGTACATCGATGACATGGTAGTAAAATCCAAAAAGGCTGAGGATCATCTCCAGGATATTAAGGGAGCATTTGATATCCTGGATCAGTATAACATGAAGCTGAATCCTGCTAAGTGCCATTTCGGAGTGGGGGCAGGAAAGTTTCTAGGATATATGGTGACTAAAAGGGGAAAAGAAGCAAGCCCAGAACAGATCAAAACCATCTTGGATATCAAGTCACTTTCAAATATGAAGGATGTTCAGCGATTAACAGGGCGAGTAGCAGCATTAAACAGATTTATTTCAAGATCCTCGGAAAAATGCAAGGAATTTTATGATATCCTGAAGAAGAATAAGAAGTTCGAATGGGGAGTGAAGCATGAAGCAGCCTTGCAGGATTTGAAGCAATATCTTTCAACTGCACCCCTATTGATGAAACCTGAAAATGGTGAACCATTATCCCTATACCTCCTAGTATCAGGGAATGTTGTAAGTGATGTCCTTGTAAAGGATCATGAAGGTCAGCAATATCCTGTCTATTATGTTAGCAAAAGTTTATTAGATGCTGAAACTAGATATTCACACTTAGAAAAATTGATATTAGCCCTAGTTATGGCGTCAACAAAACTTAGACATTACTTCAAAACACATAGGATTCATGTTAAAACCAACTATCCTGTAAAAAATGTGCTTAGGAAACCGAAGATGTCAGGTAGGATGGCTAAGTGGTCAGTAAATTTAAGTGCATATGATCTAGTGTATGAACCTAGAAACGCCATAAAGTCTCAGGCTTTAGCTGACTTTGTGGCTGATTTCAATAGTGATATTCAAAGTGAAGTAGACCTAGAAGTACAACAGCTAGGAGAAAACTTAGAATCCTGGACATTATATACTGATGGTACGTCTAATGTAAGAGGTGTAGGCTTGAGTATACTACTAAAATCGCCACAGGGGGACATATTACCCCAGGCTATTAGATGTGAGTTTCCTGCCACTAATAATGAAGCAGAATATGAAGCTTTAATTGCAGGATTAGAATTGGGTAAGAGCATGAATATCAAGAGTTTACAAGTATTTGTTGATTCCTTGTTAATCACTAATCATTTTAATGGGACATATGCAGTTAAAGGTGAGAAGTTAATCGAGTATCTCGAGATTCTCAAAAAATTAGCAGGATATTTTGATATTTTTACACTTGAACAGGTACCAGGAGAGGATAATGCTAAAGCTGATGCCTTGGCAAATCTAGGATCATCAGTCAGGATACCAGAAGGAACCCAAATACCAATATTACATATCCTATATCCTGCGACGGATCCTCAGGATAAGGAAGTAGTAAGTGTTCAGGATCCTGATGATGAGTATCCTGAGGAGGATCCTAAGTCTTGGATGGCTCCAATCATAAGATATCTCAAGGAAGGACACATCCCAAAGGATGAAAATCCTAAGGCCTTTAGAATGAAGGTATCACGATTCACTATTATAAATAATATCTTGTACAAGAAATCTCTTGCAGGACCATATCTGAGGTGCTTGGAGGATCCCGAAACCAAAGAAGTGCTTCAGGATATACACGAAGGGGATTGTGGTAACCATACTGGGGGTAGATCGTTATTCTCAAAGGTATTAAGAACAGGATACTATTGGCCGACGATGAGAAAAGATGCTGCAGAATATGCTCGAAGATGTGATGCGTGTCAAAGACACAGTAATATATTACATCAACCTGCTAAGCCACTTTATCCGATCGCTTCCCCTTGGCCATTCATGAAGTGGGGAATGGATATAGTAGGAAAATTGCCAAAGGCTCCAGGAAGAAAGGTCTTCACGCTGGCAATGACTGATTATTTCTCTAAGTGGGTTGAAGCCAAAGCATTTGTTCAAGTCAGAGATCAAGAAGTAGTATCCTTCATAAAAAAGGAATATACTTACTAGGTTTGGAGTACCAGCTAAGATAATTTGTGACAATGGATCTCAGTTTATAAGTAAGAGGACTACTGACTTTTACAAGAGTTGGGGAATCAAAATGATCACATCGACACCGGTGCATCCTCAAGCAAATGGACAAGCAGAATCCTCAAACAAGATAATTGTCAACAATTTAAAGAAAAGGCTTGGTGCTAAGAAGGGAAGATGGGCAGAAGAATTACCCTTTGTTTTATGGGCTGATAGAACAACGGTGAAACTGGCCAAACCTCGTTTTCCTTGGTATTTGGAGCAGAAGCGGTGATCCCGACAAAAATGGTGATACCTACGGCAAGATCCAATCTTCGGGATACTGAACAGAATCCTGAAGCCCTTTGCCAGGAATTGGATACTATTGATGAAACAAGAGATGCAGCAAAGCTAAGAATGGCAGCATATCAACAGAGGATATCCAGAGCATATAACAAGAATATAAGGACTAGAAGGTTCTAGGTTGGAGATTGGGTATTGAGAAAGGCTTTTCAGAATACTACAAATCCTACTGATGGAAAGTTGGCTCCAAAGTGGGAAGGACCCTATGAGATTGAATCAGAATCAGGAAAAGGAGCATATCGACTCAAGAATATGGAGGGGGATATGCTACAAAGATCCTGGAATGCTATACATCTAAAGCTCTATTTCAAGTGAGTTTGGAATTTAAATTCTAACTCAGGATGGTATGGATTCTATCTCTGTTAATATGTTTTAATATTATTTATTCTTTTGAACCCATTACTGACTTAAGCATCGGAGGGGTGTTAGCCAGGCTAACACCCACCTTAGTTTACAGTTGTTTTGCAGTATATGCTTATGGATATAGCTCCAAGATACACACTCAGGATACTTCGAGAGATTAGAGGATTGGCCCCCTCTCTCACGTTTAAGGGATCCTGATCCCTTCACATGTTTAAAGGTATTCACCTTTCTCTCGAATTGGGTTTAAACACCCCGCCTGGAGCGCAAGTTATCCAGGGATAGTTCAAGATAGCGGGACCAGTCCACGTAAAAGTGGCTGACAATTTCGTTATTGTTGGCTATATCCTGGATCCTAAAGGTATATGAGGATTGATCACCCTCTCTCACGGAAGGGTATTTTCATACTCTCTAAGGTTTAAAGGTTATCACCTTTCTAAGTCTTGGAGTTTGTACACTCCCACCTGTACGGCATGAAAATTTGGGATTTTCCCCTGGATACCTATGGGTTTATCCCCAGCATACTAAGGATTTATCTCCAGTATATTTTAGGGCTTGTCCCCAGTAACACAAGAACTGTTCAAACGGTTGGAATTGATGTTCAGAAAATTTCTAAGTGTTCAAAGACTTTATGCATAGGGGACATACCTTCTGAGGCGATTGTGTAAAGCTCGAAGGATCAAATTTGGACTTAGTGTATTAAGAATCTCGGACTGGGAACATCTTACTGGAAGAAAATTGCAAAAGGATTGAAGCTCAAAAATAGGGTTACACTCTATTCCTGGTATGATCTTTCATTTGTAAACCTTATATAGGTCACTTGAACTTTTGAGACTATGTTTGAAAAAGGCTTGAATATCCTGATTAGGACATATTCTTAGGATATATTCTCGAAATGTGTTTTCGGAATATGTTTCAGGATATTTGGTTAGAATATTTGGATGTAATACTTGGGTCAAAAACTAAAACTCTAATCAAACAAGTGTTGTCAAAACGAACTTTGTAAAATAAACTGCCCTTTTTTCTTTATGAACTTTACCTGAATTGTTTGAATTTTGAAAAACCCTATTAGACGAGAGTCTTGGTAGGATATCGCCGAGTATACTGATCAGAATATTTTCAAATAATAATGGCATTAATTTTGGAAAGCTAAAATATAAACTAAGCAATGCATAATAAGGAATTGAAAGGCAACAGCAAATAAGTCAAAAGGAGGTTATGTTATTAACGTGTCAAAAGTTGTGCTTTTGGTTTCACCTCAAACCGAGGCCCATCCACCAAAAGTACTATTAGTTTCTTACCATATTTACACAACGGTTGAAGGTTTCATCTCAAACCGAGACCCATCCTCCTCCAACCGTTGTATTGTTCAAAACAGATTATACTAGTTGATGACCAAGGGCTTCATCCTGAAACCCAGGACCCATCCACCTTTGGTCATCATAGTGTTTTAGTGCAGGAAATGTAAATTGTTCAAAGACAGAAAAAGTAAATTGTTTAACAGACCACAATCATCAAATTTAAAAAAAGTGGGCTCCGGCCTTGGCACGTATATCCATCATCGCCCACTTTGCTGCCTCTAAGGGGCAGCTCCTCCTTCCATCATGACCTCGTCAGCAACATCCTTCCCAGCATTCCCTCCAGCATCACCACCAGCATCACCATCAGCATCCTTCAGAACGTCAGCACCATCCACCTTCTTGGTCGCCTCAGCAGGCTCCTCTGCTGTGGGCTTCACAGGAGGCTCCACAGGATTACCGCCAAGATCTTTCAACTTCGTCTCCCAAGCCTTGGTATTCCATGAAGGGCATTCAACATCCAAAGCCATAACCTCATAAGCCATTTTCAGCCTGGCCTGGAGGAGGGAGATGACAACTGAATTCTTGAGACTCTCCCGGTACGAAGCCATATCTTGCTCGTGTTGAACTTGGGCAGCATCGGACTTAGCTTGAGCCTCCTAGGTGATCTTCTGGATGGCAGACTGGTGCTCTTGGGTCATTGCCTTGTACTTAGCTTGGTAGTGTTCCGATTTGGCGGTGGCAATTGCTGCTTGATCTGCAATGGTGGCTTCGGCCTTCTTCAGCTTGCTCTCTAACATGGTGTTCAGGCCACATGCGTCTTCATAGAGGAATACCAGGCGTTCGAGACCCTGCAAAATAAGGAAACAGGTATTGACTTTAATTAACTTTTATAACCAGCATATGGTGCAGGATATAGGTCCAGGATACTAACCTGGTTGAGGAAGCCGGTCATGAATTTGCTGGATTCCGTAAACCCATGGTTCTCAAATGGGAATACGTGGGGTGTAGCAGGATGCTCTACTTCCTTCCTCTTCCGGGAGCTGGAGGCCCGGGTCCTGGATGCTGGGGGAGCTTTGGGAGCGGTAGCGGTCTTTGAACCGATAGGCTTTGGTGTGGCAGCTGGCTTTGGATTGGTTTTTTGCTGAGCAGGTGCGAGGCTGGAATAACTGTCCAACTCGTCAAGCTGGAAGCCTTCAAGGTTAATGACCGGCACTGAACAAAGGGAGAAATGTTTAGTTCTTAACACTTATACTCTATAATCAATCTAATCATATCCTTACCAGACATTTCTGAGCTTGATTTTTTACTTGAGTTTGTGAGAGACAGGGAGAAGGTTCTTTCACTAGCAGGAAGTCGGTATATCTCTTTGATCCTGGGTTCCAATTCCGCGCTTGGGGGTGTTAGGTCTCTGAAATTCGCTGCACAAAATATCAGGATATCAGTCAAGGATATAGTTTAAGGATACATTTGGGGATATTCCTAAAACCCTAAATCCTACCCTTGGTTAGCCATCTAATTGGCAGATCAAAACCCTTGTTAATAGAGTCCCTTTTAACGAAAAAGAACTTTCATTGCCACTGATCTTCATTCTTGGTGGCCTTGAGGATTAGGGGGTTCTTGGAAGTGGAGAACAAAAGAAAGCGGCTGTTGCCATGGGATCTCAGTCGGTATGCTATGGGAAGGTCTTCGATGCATAGGTCAGGGCAATGACGAGATTTAATTTGGTTTAACACCATTAAAACTCGCCACACCATTGGCATAGTTTGAGCATAACTGAGGCCGGTAAGCTCGAAGAAACGAGTGATGAAGGGTGGAAATGGATACTGGAGTCCCAAGGAAAAGGGATAGGCGAGAAAGCAGACCCACTCGTTTGATGCCGCATCTGATCGGACTTCCCGATCAAAAGGGCGAATGACCACTCCGGCAGGAAAGGCACCGGAATCCTTCAAAGCAGCGATGTCGGTGTTTTTGAAAGAACAGATCTCATTTTGTGGTTCTCGGATGAGGTTTTGACTCGTGAGGGTTGGGACCGGCTCGTTTGACCGTGATCTTGTTCGAGATGCCATGAGGGGTATCGACCAAGAAACAAGAAATTCAAAGAAAAGAAAAACAGAGAAGAAGAGAGAAGGGAAATACCTGAGATTTGCTCGATGAATGATGATCATAATGCAGAGTATTTCGGCTAATTATAGGCTGAATATAGGGGGTATTGAGTAAATATCGTATGGGAAGTTGTA
This sequence comes from Helianthus tuberosus, assembly GCA_030545235.1. NCBI lineage: Eukaryota > Viridiplantae > Streptophyta > Magnoliopsida > Asterales > Asteraceae > Helianthus > Helianthus tuberosus. The sequence continues at coordinate 56,819,984 of CM060445.1, read as the reverse complement.
GCGTGTCACATCAACCATCGTTTCAGTTTAATAGCCTCGATTTGCGAGATAAACTTTAAAATATATCCGTTGGAATTGGTATACCAACAGATATATTTTGGGGACAATTGTTATGGGTCATTTTCTGAACATATATCCTGACTAATATTCTGGCTTTGATTGTTTATTTGTGATCAGGATACCAGATTAGGATATTGGTAACATCCTGATACGATATCCTTGTAGTGACTGATTTAACCATGTGCAGATTAGAAGGTGCAAGTCTCCAACGTTCAAGTGGACTTCTTCTCCTCAAGACTCGGGCAAATCGGTTGGGTTATAGACGTTGAAGCCGGAAGACGTGGACTACAACATTCACTTGAGGAATATTCGAAGCATCCCGGTTTAATAGGGTAGTTTATTATTTTCATTTTACTATAAATGGATTGATCGGATCAGGTAGAAACACACACAAACTTTAGCATACTCTTTCTCTCTACTTGCAAACACTCACAACGCACCAACACTTGTACTCGAGTTGCATTGTAACACTTAGTTGATCCGCATCATATCCTGCACTGTATTTTGATATTTGAAGCAATAAGAAGAACAAGGCAGCTGCGATTGTCAGCTCCTGAGGTTTTATGCCGGCGATCTAGATTGATCAAGGGCTTTCCTCGTACATCTCGTGTCACCCTTTACATTTTTGCTCATTGTTTGATCATAGATATAACTCAATATCCTGAAACTGTTTTTGCAAACAACTTAATTAGCATATCTTCTACACGTTTTCTTAGCACACTATCTCACTTAACTAATTTGATCACTTTATTGCTTCGGTAATTTTTGACCAAAACAACAATATACACATGTGTATAAATCCCAAAAAAAAAAATTAAAAATTAAATCCTTAAAGAAAAAGCTGCGATTTTTCCAAAAAAAAAATTGTATTTTTTTTGCATTTTTTTGCTTAGGGAAAATGTGTGGTCCAGAATGATTCTCAAGTTTCTCAATTAGCCTACTACTTCTCACATGATCCTTATCCTATATATATATATATATATATATAATGGAAGTATCTATAGAAAACCCTTATAATTTAGAAAACTTGGGAAACTCTAACCTCCCGGATTTTTTTTTTTAAATTACACATGTTATATACATGTTTTTAAGGGTTTTGGGCAAAAAAATCAAAAAGCGCCGAGTGGATATTTAAAAAAAATAAACAAATTTCTAGGGTAACATATGTCAGATGAATGTAACATATGTTACACCAAAACTTGTTTATTTTTTTTTAATATCTACTTGGCGCTTTTTTGATTTTTTTGACCAAAACCCTTAAAAACATGTATATAACATGTGTAAATTTTTTCAAAAAAAAAAATCGAGAGCTTTGAGTTTCTCGGGTTTCTAACCACAAGTGGGTTTTCTATACATTCTTCCCCTATATATATATATAGTTAGCACAATGAATAACACATCATGTTTTCAAGAGTTTTGTATAAGTTGGCATTAAGCAATTGGCCCATGTAAATTTGTACCCTTTGTGGTTTATCTGATTATAAAGGTTTTATAGCTATTAAAACAAATTATAATAACATAAGCTATTTTACTCAAAAGCATATGCCATGACATGAAAACATAAAACTTAAAAGTAAAGAAAAAAAAAACCACTTCAATTCCAAACTTGTTAGAGCCAAAGGCTTGATTTATGGTGCAGGAAATTGTAACCAAAATCTGCATAGTTTTACAACTCATTTGATGTAACAATTTTCGGCCAAACATGGAAAATAAATATGTTGACCTTCACACCTTTAAAAAACAGACATGAAGGACCACACTATCTACACTGCACCTCTGCATCTTCAAGAAACCACAACTTAATTCAAACAAAATCCATCCCAAAAATCAAAATCACAAGAATCTGTAAACCACCACCTGCCAAAACAAACATTCAGCATGACTTGAGTAGCCCGTTTGAGATTTATGTGGTTCAGTTCACACATCAATTTTGGCTGTTGAAAAATTATCACGATTAAAACAAAATTATCATTTTATCATGAATCATCTTTATCATATGTGTGAGAAAAGAAATGGTTCAAACGACCAAAACAGGCTGATTTGGTTTGGTGTTTTCCGAACTGTATTTAGCAGTTTGGCCCATAATTTTTGTCAAAACTAGCTGAACGTAAATGTGAATACCCTTAGACTTGACTATGTGCATGCATGTGGCATATATGTAAATTTACGAGAGTACATTAATTTGATATGATATGTGACTTGTACCTCACCTCACGTTTTTTTTACTCTATGAGTGTTTTGGTCAAAAATTACCGAAGCAATTAAGTGATCAAATTAGTAAAGTGAGGTAGTGTGCTAGAAAGTGTATTGAAAATATGTTTGTTGAGTTATTTAGAAAAACAGTATTCAGGATACGGCTCAGGATATTGAGCTGTATCTATGATCAAACTATGAGCAAAAGTAAAGTAAACAACACGAGATGTACGAGGAAAGCCCTTGATCAATCTAGATCGCCGGCATAAAACCTCGGGAGCTGACAATCGCAGCTGCCTTGTTCTTCTTATTACTTCAAACGTCAGGATACAGTGCAGGATGTGGTGCGGATCGACTATGTGTTACAATGAAATTTGAATACAAGTGTGGTGTTTGCAATGAGCTAGAGAGTGAAAGTGTTCGAGAGTGTCAGTGTAAATTGTGTGCCTTAAACTGATCCGCCCCCATCTATTTATAGTAAAGATAATGTAACAAACTATCCTAAACTTCCGGGATCCAGCGAATATTCCCACTTGAATGTTGAGGACCAAGTCTTTCGGGTTCAACGGCTTCCTCATAACAAATACGCCCGAGTCTTGAGGAGAAGAAGTCCTGATGACCGTTAGTAAGTTACAGCCATTAACCTGCACGTGTTTAATTCACTCAAACTCAGGATATCGCCCAAGATGTTAGCAATATCCCCGTCCAGCATCCTGGTCACAAACAAACAATTAAAAGCGGGATATTAGTTAGGATATGTATATTCAGAAAATGACCCATAACAATTGTCCCCAAATATATCGGTTGGTATACCAATCCAACGGATATATTTCAAAACCTTTTCTCGTCGATCCAGGCTATTAAAACGAAACGATGGTTGAAATGACAGTGTGCCATTTTCAATGCAACATTTACTCTTTACCCCCCTAAATTCAGCCTATATTTAGCCAAATCATTTATGCTTCTTCTTATCTTTCTTCAAGCGATTTTCAGGTAATCACTTTTCTCTCTATCCTCTATCCTTCTTTCTTGAATTTCTTTCAGTTTGCTCAACACCTTTCATGGCATCACGAACAAGATCCCAATCGGACAGACCGGCCTCAAGCCTCGTAAGTCAAAATTTCATTGTTGATCCAGCAAAGGAGATCTGCTGCTTCAACAACGCCGACATCGCTGCTCTTAAAGATTCTGGCGCCTTTCCCACCGGAACAGTCTTTCGCCCTTTTGATCGGGAAGCCCGATCAGACGCGTTATCCGATGAGTGGGTTTGTTTCTTCGCCTACCCCTTCTCTCTTGGACTCCGGTACCCATTTCCACCCTTTATCTCTCGCTTTTTCGAACTCACCGGCCTTAGCTATGCCCAGATTATGCCAATGGTTTGGCGAGTTTTAATAGTGCTGGATCAAATCAAATCTCGTCATTTTCCTGACCTACTTGTTGAGGACCTCCCCATAGCATACCGGTTGAGATCCCACGGCAATCACCGTTTCCTCCTGTTTTCTACCTCCAAGAACCCTTTGGTTCTTAAAGCCACCAAGAACGAGGATCGATGGCGACGAAAATTCTTTTTCGTAAAAAGAGACTCTATTGATAAGGGTTTCGATCTACCGGTTAAATGGTTAACCAAGGGTAGGATTTAGGGTTTTAGGAATATCCCCAATTATATCTTCAAACTGTATCCCGGACTTATATCTTGATGTTTTTATGCAGCGAATTTCAGAGATTTAGTGCCTCCCAGTGCAGAATCCGAATCCAAGATCAAGGAAATCTACCGACTTCCTGCCAGTGAAAGAACTTTCTCCCTGTCTCTTACAGATTCAAGCCAGAAATCAAGCTCAGAAATGTCTGGTAAGCACATTCTCAGCATATATTTTAAATTAATTACTTTTCAAAAGTATGATGAGTTTAAGAATATCTTCCCTTGTGCAGTACCAGTTGTCAACCTTGAAGGTTTCCAACTTGACGAGTTGGATTGCTACTCCAGCCTCGCACCCATCAAACAGGAATCCAAGCCAAAGTCGTCTGCTACACCAAAACCTACCTCTTCAAGGACCGTTTCTGCTCCTAAAGCCCCTCCGGCATCTAGGACCCGAGCATCCACTTCTCGGAAGAGAAAGGAGTCGGATTCTCCAACTGTTTCTGAAACATTCTCTCTCGAGAACCATGGGTTTAACGAAGCCACCTCATTCCTCAAACAGGTAAAATTTTCCTCTCAATATCCTGCACAAGTATGTTAGTCCTTATCCTGCTCATTTTTACATCGATACCTGTGTCTTTATCGATAGGGTTTGGATCGTCTTATGCACTTGTATGAAGACGCCTGCGGGCTCAACAAGATGTTAGAGATCAAGCTGGAGAAAGCTGAAGCCACCATAGCCGACCAAGGAACCATTGCAGCTGCCAAATCCCAGCATTACGAAGACAAATATAAGGCCATGATCCAGGAACACCAAGCAACCCTCCACAAAGCCAATGAGGATGCCCAAGCCAAACTTGATGCTGCCCTTCTCCAGTACCAGCAGAACATGAGTTCCTATCGGGACAGCCTCAAAGCATCCGTGTTCGTCTCTCTTCTCCAACCCAGGATAAGGATGGCTTATGAAGCCAGGGATTTGGGCTTCGAATGCCCCTCCTGGAACATAAAGACTTGGGAAACGAAACTAAAGGATCTTGGAGGTCATCCCGTTGCTCATCCTGCAAAGCATGCTGGTGAAGAGCCTTCTAAGGCGACAGAGGAAGTGGCCAATGCTGACGATGGTGATGCCGAGAAGAATCCTGAGGCCGATGCTGGTGCGGATGCTGGGAAGGAGGCTGTTGATCAAGAAGGTACCGCTTCTTAAGCGGTGAAGTGGGCGATGATGGATATATGTGCCAAGGCCGGAGCCCACTTTTAAGTTTCATGGTTGTGGTTATGTAAACAATTTACTTTTCCTGTCTTCAAACAATTTATATTCCCTGCATTAGAACAATGTGATGACCAAAGGTGGATGGGTCCTAGGTTTTAGGACGAAGCCCTTGGTCATCAATTAGTATAACTTGTTTTGAATCTGGTAACGGTTGTAGGTGGACAGGTCCTGTTTTGAGATATATCCTGCAACCGTTACACAAGTATGGTAAAAACTAATTGTGCTTTTGGCGGATGGGCCTTGGTTTAAGGTGAAACCAAAAGCACAACTTTTGACTTGTTAATAATATAACTATCTTTTGATTTGTTTATTATTGCCTTGCATCACTTAATGTAATTCTTAGCTTTGTAAAAATTTTATTTTGTTATCTTATGAAAATATCCTGATCAGTATACTCAGCAATATATTACAAAAACTTTTTTATTAGATAGGACTCCCAAATGCTCGTTCAACTTTGTAGAAAGCTTTTGAAAAACAATCTATGTTTTCAAAACCAGTTTTCGATAATACTTAAATGATCAAGGTTCCAAACTAATACGAGTTTCCAACACCTTAATCAAATATCCTGAAAAGGACTTTGAGAATATATCAGGATACTTAACCTTTTATAAAACATAGTGTTACTAAAAACTTAGATGATGTTTACAAAGGAAAGATCATACCCGGAGTAGTATATAACCCTATTACCAAGCCTCAATCTCTTTGCAACTTCTTCAATGAAGATGTCCCCTGTGCGAGGTATTTAGTGCATTAGTTCCGAGCCTTATCCTTTTAACTTTACATAACCACCTTAGTAGGAATGTCCCTTGTGTACAATGTCTTCAAATACTTTAGAAATCTTCTGAATGTCAGTTTCCATTGTATAGGCAATTTTTTACATCCCAAAGGATGTACTAGAGATAAATCCCTTGTATCCTGGGGAAAATCCCAAATTTTCATGCGCTACAGGCGGGAGTGTATAAACTCCAAGACTTAGAAAGGTGAAAACCTTTAAACCTTAGAGAGTATGAAAATACCCTTTCGTGAGAGAGGGTGATCAATCCTCATATAACTTTAGGATTCAGGATATAGCCAACAGTAACGAAATTGTCAGCCACTTTTACATGGACTGGTCCCGCCACCTTGAACTATCCCTGAATAACTTGCGCTCTAGGCGGGGTGTTTAAACCCAATTCGAAAGAAAGGTGAATACCTTTAAACCTGTGAAGGGATCAGGATCCCTTGTACGTGAGAGAGGGGGCCAATCCTCTAATCTTCCGAAATATCCTGAGTGAGTATCCCGGAGCTATATGCCGAAGCATATACTGCAAAACATCCTTACACTAAGGTGGGTGTTAGCCCTCCGATGCTTAAGTCAGTATTGGGTTACAAAGAACAAATTAAACCAAACATATTTAAAAAAAGGTAGAATTCATACCATCCTGAGTTAGAAATTAAATTCTAAACTCACTTGAAATAGAGCTTGAGGTGTATAGCATTCCAAGATCTCGGTAGCATATCCCCCTCCATATTCTTGAGTCTGTATGCTCCTTTCCCTGCTTCTGATTCAACTTCGTATGGTCCTTCCCATTTTGGAGCTAACTTGCCATCGGCAGGATTAGTAGTATTCTGAAAAGTCTTTCTTAACACCCAATCTCCAACCTTAAATCTTCTGGTCCTAATATTCTTGTTATATGCCCTGGATATTTTCTGTTGATATGCTGCCATCCTTAGCCTTGCCGCATCTCTCTTCTCATCTATAGTGTCTAAATCCTGACTCAAGGCTCCAGGATTCTGCTCAGGATCACTTAGGGTAGGTCTTGCAGTAGGTATTGTCATTTCCGTTGGAATCATTGCTTCTGCTCCAAATACCAAGGAAAATGGGGTTTGGCCTGTTGCATTCTTTACCGTTGGCCTATCAGCCCATAAAACAAAGGGTAATTCTTCTGCCCATCTTCCTTTTTTTGGCTCCAAGCCTTTTCTTTAAGTTATTGACAATTATCTTGTTTGAGGATTCTGCTTGTCCATTCGCTTGAGGAAGTACTGCAGTAGATGTTATCATTTTGATTCCCCAACTCTTGCAAAAGTCAGTAGTTCTCTTGCTTATAAACTGAGAACCATTGTCACAGATTATCTCGGCTGGTACTCCGAATCTGGTCAGAATATTCCTTTTTATGAAGGATACTACTTCTTGGTCTCTAACTTGAACAAATGCTTCAGCTTCAACCCATTTAGAGAAATAATCCGTCATTGCTAGCATAAAGACTTTTCCTCCCAGAGCTTTTGGTAGTTTTCCCACTATATCCATACCCCACTTCATAAATGGCCAAGGGGAAACAATAGGATATAATGGTTCAGCAGGTTGATGCAGTATGTTACTATGTCTTTGACATGCGTCACATCTTCGAGCATATTCTGCGGCATCTTTTCTCATTGTTGGCCAATAATATCCTCTCCTTAATACTTTTGAGAATAACGACCTGCCCCCAGTATGGTTACCACAATCCCCTTCATGTATATCCTGAAGTACTTCTTTGGCTTCAGGATCCTCCAAGCACCTCAAATACGGTCCTGCAAGAGATTTCTTGTATAAAATATTATTTATAATAGTGAATCATGATACCTTCATCCTAAATGCCTTAGGATTTTCATTTCCAGGGATGTGTCCTTCTTTAAGATATCTCACAATTGGAGCCGTCCAGGATTTAGGATCCTGTTCAGGATATTCCGCTCTAGGATCCCGAATACCCGCTACTTCTTTATCCTGAGGATTCGTTGCAGGATATAAGACATGTAATATTGGTATTTGGGTCCCTTCAGGTATCCTGATCGATGATCCTAGATTTGCCAAGGCATCAGCTTTAGCATTATCCTCTCCTGGTACCTGTTCAAGTGTAAAAATATCAAAATATCCTGCTAATTTTTTGAGAATATCGAGATATTCGATTAATTTCTCACCCTTAACTGCATAGGATCCATTAAAATGGTTAGTAATTAACAAAGAGTCAACATATACTTGCAAATTTTTGATACTCATGCTCTTAGCCAATTCTAATCCTGCAATTAAAGCCTCATACTCTGCTTCATTATTAGTAGCAGGAAATTCACACCTAATAGCCTGGGGTAATATGTCCCCCTGTGGCGATTTCAGTAGTATTCCTAATCCTACTCCTCTTACATTAGATGCACCATCAGTATATAATGTCCAGGATCCTGAGGATTCTCCTAACTGTTGAACTTCTAGGTCTACCTCGTCCTGAATGTCGCTACTAAAATCAGCCACAAAGTCAGCTAAAGCCTGAGACTTTTTGGCATTTCTAGGTTCATATACTAAATCATAAGCACTCAGCTTTACCGACCACTTAGCCATTCTGCCTGACATCTCTGGTTTCCTAAGCACATTTTTAACAGGATAATTTGTTTTAACATGAATCCTATGTGTCTCAAAGTAATGTCTAAGTTTCGTCGACGCCATGACTAGAGCTAATATTAATTTTTCTAAATGAGAATACCTAGTTTCAGCATCTAACAAACTTTTACTAACATAATAAACAGGATATTGCTGACCTTCATGGTCTTTTATAAGAACGGCACTTACAACATTCCCTGATACAGCAAGGTATAGGGATAGTGGTTCACCATTTTCAGGCTTCATCAATAGAGGTGCGGTTGAGAGATATCGCTTCAAATCCTGCAAGGCTGCTTCATGCTTTGCTCCCCATTCAAATTTCTTATTCTTCTTGAGGATATCATAGAATTCCTTGCATTTTTCTGAGGATCTTGAGATAAATCTGTTTAATGCTGCCACTCGCCCCGTTAATCGTTGAACATCCTTCATATTTGAGGGCGATTTAATATCCAAGATGGCTTTAATCTGCTTCGGCCTCGCTTCTATTCCTCTTTTGGTCACCATATATCCTAGAAATTTTCCTGCCCCCACTCCAAAATGGCACTTAGCAGGATTCAGCTTCATGTTATACTGATCCAGGATATCGAACACTCCTTTAATATCCTGGAGGTGATCCTGAGCTTTCTTTGATTTTACCACCATATCGTCGATGTACACCTCCATGGTGTCCCCCAGTTTGTCTTTAAACATCATGTTTACCAATCTTTGGTATGTTGCACCTGCATTTTTGAAAACCAAAAGGCATAGCTGTATAACAATAAATACCTGTTGGTGTCATGAAGGCAGTATCCTCCTGGTCAGAAGGCTCCATTTGGATCTGTTGAAATCCTGAGGATGCGTCCATGAAGGTCAGCATTTCATGCCCGGCAGTGGCATCTACCATTGCATCAATGTGGGGAAGAGGAAATGGGTCTTTAGGACAAGCTTTGTTCAAGTCTGTGTAGTCTACACAAACTCTCCATTTCCCATTTTTCTTCTGTACCACAACCACGTTTGCTAGCCACCTTGGGAACTTAACCTCTCTGATCATCCTGGACTTCAATAATCTCTCAACTTCCTCTTGGATAATCGTATTCCGCTCAGGAGCAAACTTCCTTCTTTTTTGCTGAACAGGCTTGAATGATTTATCAATTCCAAGCTTGTGAGTGATAATGTCTTTGGATATGCCTGTCATATCCTCATGCTTCCATGCAAACGTTGACATCCTGCATTTCAAAAAGTTAATTAATTGTTCTTCAATATCCTGAGGGATATTGGTCCCTACGAGCACCGAAATATCGGGATTATCCTGGTCCAGGATAATTTTCTTCACATCCTGCTCCGGATCCTCCACGATATCCTGGGCCCGCGTCTTTAATTGCTATGCTGCACTAGGTTTGGTTGAGGATTTCATCGAGGATGAGTAGCATTCTTTCGCCTCTTGCTGATCACTATCAACTTTGACAACTCCCCAAGGGGTAGGGATCTTGATGCATTGGTGATATGTTGATGGCACAGCCTTCATATCGTGAATCCAGGGTCTTCCCAGTATGATGTTATAGCAGGATAGAGAATCCATCACACAGAAACGTTGTATCGAGTTGACTCCTTCAACGTATACTGACAACTTTATCTCTCCCACTGTGTTTCTAGCCTCTCCACTGAACCCAACAAGCACGGTAGACTTTGAAGTATTGGAGATACATTCATTCTCTTTAGAGTCTCTAATTGGATTATGTTAACAGAGCTGCCGTTATCAACCAATATCATGCGTATAAAATGGTTAGCCACATATAACGTTATTACCAGAGCATCATGGTGAGGATCCTGGACAGTATCCCTGTCATCAGCATCAAAAGTGATCACTTTGTCGGTTGTGAGGGTAGTCATCCTGACAGGTTTGTCTCCCCTTTCGGCCTTAGCTTCCTTTGCATGTCTCTTTGCCGCCGAATACGAAGTCCCACAAATGTCGGATCCTCCCAAAATGAAGTTGATTATCTTGGCATCCGCGGGAGGTGATGCTGCTCGCTCAGGATCCTTCTCAGTATCCTGACCCTTATTCTTCTTTCTTCCTAAGAGATCTTTAAGATATCCCTTGCTTAGGAGATAGCTTATTTCTTTCCTTAGAGCAATGCAATCCTCAGTTACATGTCCGAAATCTTCGTGGAAAGCGCACCATTTTGACTTATCTTTCCAATCGGCCTTTTGTTGATTCTTTCGAGGCCACCTAGCCTTGTCTCCTAAACCCTGCATGGCATACATTAATTCAGGAATGTTAACAGAAAAGCAATATTCAGATAGTTCAGGTTATTCTTCAGGATCCTCGTCTTCAACAGCATTCACTCTCTTGTTTTCATTTCTACCATATGGCTTAGGCCGATATGACTTGAATGAGGATTCTGACTTCCTGTTAGTTGACTCATAAGTGTTAGATGAGTTCATCCTTTCTTGCATCTTCCTGTCATCCTCCAATCGAATATATCTTAGGGCCCTGTTTCGAGCTTCATCCAAGTTCCTGCATGGGTTCATTACAAGATCTTGATAAAATTGAGAATCTTTTTGTAGCCCCATCTTGAAAGCTTGCACAGCTGTTGCAACATCAAGATGAGGAATGTCTAGGGATTCCCGGCTGAACTTGTTCACATAATCCCTAAGGGATTCCTGAGGCCCCTGTGTTATCCTGTAGAGATCACTTGTTAATTTTTCAAAGCTTCTACTACAAGAAAACTGACTATTAAATAAATTTACTAAGTGAGCAAAAGATGTAATCGAATGCGGAGGAACATTCAAAAGCCATTTCAAGGCTGATCCTGTTAAGGTTGAACCAAAACCCTTGCACAAGCATTCTTCCTTGAGATCCGGAGGAATAGGGTTAATCTCCATTCTTTCCCTATACTGAGCAATATGCTCCTCAGGATCCGTAGTTCCGTCGTAAAGCTTCATGTTGGGGGTTTGGAATCTCTTTGGGATCTCAGCATCACAGATAGGATATGCAAAACGAGATATCTTATGGCTGTCTTGGGACACTTTCGGGATCGGCTGGACCACCCCAGGTACACTGGATATCATGTCCTTCAACTTCTGAAGTTCCCTAGTAAGTGCTGTTGTTACACCTGTATCCTGCAAAGATCCACTATTAGTAGCATGAGTATTATTATTATTTGACACGTTACCCGTTGGAGGATTTTGCCCATATCCTGAAGCATATCCTGAGCTCCTCATGGTTGACATCCTGACCGAGGAGGGTATTTCAGGAGTATGATTCTAAGGAATGCTGGGCACAATATTCCCCCTGTTATCCTCAGTATACACAGCTGAACTGAAGTTCAACGTTCTGGGATGTAATGGAGTGACAATATCCTCAGCAGATCTGCTCGAGCCAGACTTCAGGAGTTGTATTTCCCTTAAAAGCATTTGGTTTGTTTCCTGTTGCTGCCTCATTTATTCCTGCACACTTCCAAATAAGGTTAAAATTTCATCGTTAGAAGCTAAAACAGGAGCAGATTCCTGAACACTGCGGGTAGGGATAATGTCCTGAGGTCGTGAAGAGGTTGGCATCCTTGGAGGAGATGGTGGAAGCACCGAACCGGTAGTAGCAGAAGTCATAGCAGACACAGTGGAGGAGCTCATGTTTGATTTTGAGGCCATTATGGACAATGTGGCAAAAAGTTTTGAAAATAGAAAGCCGATTAGCGATTTCACAAAAAATTTTAGTAAAGAGAGCACCACTTGCCCCACGGTGGGCGCCAAATTGTTTTGGTAAAAAATTACAGAAGCAATTAAGTGATCAAATTAAGGTAGTGTGCTAGAAAGTGTATTGAAAATATGTTTGTTGAGTTATTTAGAAAATCAGTATTCAGGATACGGCTCAGGATATTGAGCTGTATCTATGATCAAACTATGAGCAAAAGTAAAGTAAACGACACGAGATGTACGAGGAAAGCCCTTGATCAATCTAGATTGCCGGCATAAAACCTCGGGAGCTGACAATCGCAGCTGCCTTGTTCTTCTTATTACTTCAAACATCAGGATACAGTGCAGGATGTGGTGCGGATCGACTATGTGTTACAATGAAATTTGAATACAAGTGTGGTGTTTGCAATGAGCTAGAGAGTGAAAGTGTTCGAGAGTGTCAGTGTAAATTGTGTGCCTTAAACTGATCCGCCCCCATCTATTTATAGTAAAGATAATGTAACAAACTATCCTAAACTTCCGGGATCCAGCGAATATTCCCACTTGAACGTTGAGGACCAAGTCTTTCGGGTTCAACGGCTTCCTCATAACAAATACGCCCGAGTCTTGAGGAGAAGAAGTCCTGATGACCGTTAGTAACTTACAGCCATTAACCTGCACGTGTTTAATTCACTCAAACTCAGGATATCGCCCAAGATGTTAGCAATATCCCCGTCCAGCATCCTGGTCACAAACAAACAATTAAAAACGGGATATTAGTCAGGATATGTATATTCAGAAAATGACCCATAACAATGAGCATCCTATCATGCATGGTATGGTATGAATGCCCCGAATCTGGTCCAAATTGGTAAGAAAAAAAAATGGATATGGCACAAATGGCATTGGAGTAATTATGTCATTTTAAGAGCCTGTTTAAGTTGGAGGTATTGAAGGCCTCTCCATGTAGGTTAGCACATGTTTGAAGATTCTCCCTCACCGACATTTTCATCTGCTAACAAATAGAAATATGTACATTTGTCAAGATACCGATGCTTTGGAATTAATTAATATTTTTTGAAAGTGTAGATAAATTATTTACCTGTCTCCTCCTGAACTCTTTACTCGGAAACTGAGGTCGGCTAGAGCTCATACTATCACTGCTGCTATTAAGGTACAAGTAAAAAAACAGGAACTCAAGTTAGATTAAAAAAAGAAAATAACCTCTGAAAGAAGAATTATAGTCATGTAATTATTCATAGATCGATTCTAACCTAGATTCGTTGTAACACCTGTGCCTCCACGGCCATCAAACAAATACCGAACCAATGAAATATTATATTTCATATTTGGGATTTGTAAAATATGTGTATCATATTGCACATATCAATTTTTGTTCAAATCCAAACTCTAAATCGCTTTCTGGAAGGTTATACACGCACCGATGCGTAAATATAACCAGTTTAATGCAACAAACACTCCAGAACAGTGACATAGGCTTAACATACCTTAAATAACCTTTACATAACTTAGAAATAAGTTTTGAAGGCTTTGGTATGGCAAAAATAAATTAATTCGCTTACAGGGACTAAACTTGACAAACTGCGAAAGTTTGCCAATTTGAACTGTAACGAACATTCCGGAACATGAACATAAGTTAAACATACCATAAATATCCTTTACATAGATTAGAAATAGGCTTTGAGAGGTTCGGTATGCTAAAATAAACTTTTGGGTCATTCAGGGACTAAAAGTGTCAAAAAGTGCACAAGTTTGCACTTTCGCGCATAACTTACGTTCTGAATACATCCGGACATCCAAAAATTTATGTAAGCATGACTATATAATGCTTTAGTGTTTGGCTTGCCAAAAATCCATTCGTTGCGTCATTTGGATCGTTTTTCGTGCTTATGCGCATTCCGTCGTAATTAAGCGAACATCGCGTTCGTACGACCAAACGAACCAACATCCGGCATATTTTTGAGCATGTTTTGAGTTCCCTATACTTTAACTTCATTTTAGAGCCTTGAAATGAGGTTAACGGGGTTCAAACGCATCGAAAAAGGCCTTAAACACGTGCAGGGACCATTTCTGCCACTTTTGAAACATTTCTGAAACAGGGGGTGCTAGCGTAGCGCGACTGCCTAATGCCTTTGCAGTAGCGCTACGCGACTGCCTAACCAGACTAGATTAAGTGTATTTAACATCAGATTGCAGCTGTTTAATCCTCCACCACACACTCACACTTGTCTAGTCAGCTGATAAGAACCCATTTTTAGTCACCACAACTTGCCAACAAGTGTACGCACGAGATTCGATCACGTTATTCAAGAAACGATCCTAACGGTTCGGGTATTCCTATAAATACCCATCCACCCCATTGCAAAACTTACAAGAATTTTGATTTGAGAAACTCTAAGTTGAAACTATTGTTTCATACCTGAGATTTTTGAATCGAAATTAGCATTCGGGGACCCTTCGTAAGTATTCTTTCGTTCTTTTATTGCTTTTCGAGTCTTTCGAGTCTGAAAGTCAAACTTTGTTTGACTTTCTGCATTGACCAGTTTATGGTCAATGCGAAGTTCGTTTGAACTTCGCAACGTGAGTGTAATCACGTTGGTTATAGTCCCTTGGGACTATGCCTACTGATTACCACGTTGTCTAGGGTCGTAGGGTAAGCGATCTAATAAATCGCTTATACCTCGAACCCGACCCATTTGGTCGATCTTTAGGATCCGACCAAACACATTAGGTGACCATAGTGTATAGGGAATAACCTTCTGAGGTTATACCTTATGGTCACATCGTTTAAGTAGTTGTATGATAGGTAATTTATATGCCTTAGGTAAATTACCAGAATACCCTTTTCATGTATAATTGGTAATTAAGCATATGTAACCTAAACTTTTTGTCACATAACTGATTATGTAACATGTTTAGGCATATAACACTTGTCATAGGACTAGTTAGGCGGTCCGAACGCGTTTCACGCGAACGACGCGTTAAAGTAGCATAAGCTACCTAAACGGGTCGTAATGGGTCACAAGCACTTAGGTTAAGTTTCATTTAGTATGTAGGCTTTGTTAAACCATATGACATGAGTCTCTATACTCGTTTGGTTTACGAACCCTCATTCTATCTAAATCCTCCGATTTAGGTCCGGTTTATTAACATAGTTACCTATATTAGGTGCCGTTTGATATCCGCGATCTCTAGCATTGTTTGGTTGTTACTCAAGGACTACTAAGCAATCTCAAGTGAGTACATAGACCCCTCTTTTACTGTTTTCCAAACTGTTTTGGGGTGGAACACATGTGCCTACTTGTTACTTTCATGCTTTCCTGTTTTCACATCATATACTTATTATGTTCAATAGTACACTTATAGTACATGATTTCATTGTTTTCATGCTATGTATGTCCATTTAGTACATGCTTAGTACATTATTTTACATTGCGTCTCTGTTGCATATGTTCCAGTAACATATGGACACATTGTTTTACAGCTCTACCTTGTATGTTTACTCTAGCATACTAGGTACATTATCTTCATAAAACATGCTTACATTTTGGTATGACATTTGGTTTGTTTAAACTATACTATACATTCATTAACACCGATCATGCCGCTCGGTAGTAGGTAGTGGTACCATAGGACTTTACAAATCCCATTCCTGAAATCTCGGGTTTGTTTGGACGTAAGGAATGACCGAATCCGAATACATATTCTTTTGATAACCCATTTTTACATGGTTATCCGGCTGTCTCAAGGCTTGGATGTATGAATTTTCACAATACCGCATAAAATGTTCATATTCAGTATAGCATGCATATATTTTACAAAACATACCTTTTTTATTTACTCAAAATACTTTGTTTTGTACATTTTTACTTATGGTTTAAGTAGTCTTATTTTACTTACCATACATAAACATTTGTTACACATTACTTGACTACTTTTGGACTATCAACATTTGACATGGTTTATACAAGGACTTTTGACAATTGGTTTAAACATAGACATCTTACATTGTTTGGTTTGGTTTGAGTAAGTGATTTAAGTAACGAGGCGTGTGTAATATGATACAAGCATGGTGGATACGCCGCTGGTAATTCCTATATATAAGTGTTTGTATGGTATTACATATTGTAGCGTTATTTGAATCATTTCAATTTGAGACATATAACATTTTATACAAATAACATACTTTTCACAAGACATTGTTTTACAAAACAACTCATCTTTTACAAACTCATTTTACTTGGTTATTCATTTAACCATGCATTATTCTCTTATTTATACGTATCATCTGAACTTATTGTTTTTCAAATGATTTACAAAGACAAAGCAAATTACAAGGTTCATGATTAAACATTTTCTTAAACAGAAGTCATGAATCTTATTTTCACAAAACCTATGTACTCGCCGGCATTTTTATGCTGACGTACCTATTTTCACATGTGTTTCAGGAAATGAAGCATAGGATTGATCAAGATACACTTAGGCGGACATGGGCCTTAGTGACAATAAAAGACGCAGACTAGTTAATTATGTTATGTTTCTTTGATTTTCAAGACATTGTAACTCGTGTATTTAATAAAACAATATTTCAATTTCCATGTGTTATGAAACAATGATTCTGTTACAACACTCCTCGACGTTTCCGCCACGTTTTGTATGTTCTACGAGGTCGGGGTGTGACAGAAAAGTTGGTATTAGAGCTCATGGTTATAGGGAATTAGCTTATTAGTAATACTTTGACCTAGTCTATAACCTTTCTAGGACCCTAACGCGAGTTTACTTGCGTTTAGTCATAAACCAATACCGTCACCTATCCTTAGGCGACGATCACAACAAGAACATAAATTTCCAAACCGCTTTGAAAACTAACCATCTGTTCTAGGATGATTGATTACTAGGTTTTGAACCCTCCATTGTAAGGTTTTGAACTCTCTGTTATATGGTTTTGAACCCCTTTGAATTTTTCAAAATCTCGTCAAGGTTTTGGGTTTTAAATAATGTGAACACGTGCAAACTGGAAGGGTGAATGCCTGTATTCTGGGTTTTCTATCTAGGCAAGCACTTCGTATACATCTCATCAGACGCGAGACCAGTTGTGCTTACCTGGGAATTCTTGGGATGAGTGTTCACTTATAGGCGAGCATGTCTTCGCGATACATTATTTTTGACCCATTTACTTTGATTTGTCACCATCTCATTTGTTTGCCTTAGGTAACAAACAAATGATCACAATTTTCATTCGTTACCATTCTGTATTGATTATCCAATAACCTTTCACTTGTTTCTTCCTATGTCTTTCATTTTCTTCTAGAATGTCTCTTCCTCTCAGCACTGGTCAAATGTCCGAGCAAACAGCCAAATTTGCCCAACAAATAGGCGAAGTGATTCTGAAGTCTGTGGATTTAGGCATTGCCATGTCTCGTCTCAACAATGAAGCCACTCAAGAGTCACCAAAGGAAGCAGAAGTCAAGCCAGCACCATCAGCCAAAGAAACCAACAGAGGAATCAAAGACCATGGATGAACGATCCCCTAAGAAGTCAAGGAAGCGAAAGGCTTCTCAGAACTTTGCCATGGTCGCTCACAATGGTCAAGCCTTCCCCAACCAACCAGCTCAACCACCAGCTAGGAAGCCATACAATGGAACTTCACCCTTGTGCAACAAATGTAACCTTTATCATCATGCTATGGTGAAGTGCCGTGAATGCCAAATTTGTGGACGTAAAGGTCATACAGCAAAAGTTTGTGTTGCAGCAGTACCAAATCAAACAGGACCCATCCGGGTGGCAACACAACCTGCTAAGAAGCAATACAAGGGAACAGCACCAATATGCAACAAATGTAATGCACACCACTTAGCTCACCTACAGTGTCGTTTGTGTGCATCATGTGGGCGAATTGGTCACCTAGCAAGTGCTTGTCGATTTACCCCAAATCAAAGTGGTCCCAACCAACCACAAGCCAACTCTGCTCAAGCTCGTTTCTCACCAGGGTCTTGCTACAACTGTGGCGAGATGGCCATTTCCTAAGGGATTGCCCAAAGCTTGCTAATGCAAATTTGACCCACGGATGAGCAGTTGGCTGAGTAGAAGATGTTGCTGTCTTATGCTTTTGTTTCTTTCGTTTTCTAGTAATGTGAAACAATATGTCTTGTTCATAAATAAAAGTTGTTGTTCGCAATTCTGATATACAAGTATAGTTACATGTGTGTATGGAATTTCCCTATAATACCTACATTAAGGAACTATGTTCCTTACAAATTACTCTTGTGATTTCTCCCTTTCAAGTGATCGCTCATAATTTCCTCGAAAGTTCTAAGTACTCGTTTCATTCTAAGAAACGAAGTACATGAAATAAAGTGAAATTATGAGTAATCGTGCTTTTTGCACATCGGTACCTTTGAATCCTTGGTTGGATAACTAAGGATATTTTCAAATCTCATACCCATTACGTTTTGATTTTTCAACATATACAGTACAAGTATTTCAAAAACAATCTTCATGATCTCAAAACATTTCATATAGTTTGAAAACAATTTTTTCTAAATGCATTGTCTATGTTATTACAAAAACATTGGCCATGTTATCAAAACCAACCTTCATAATTTCAAAAATGTTTCATATAGTCTGAAGACAATATTAACACAGTATATCTTCTTATCAAGTGCATGATTTCAAAAGCATCATTCATGTTTTCCAAAAACCTTATACATAATTTCAAAAAAAAATTCATTTCGCATGATTTTAAAACATTTTTTATAAATATACTTATCTAAAAACCTACTTTATAATTTCAAAAGTATTATATATAAGGTTTCAAAAACGTTAAACACATTTTTCTTAAAAGAACCCCATGCATAGTTTTCAAAAATATTTTCCTCATACATTGACTTAACTTTCAAATTTCGCTTCATATGTCGCCTTGGCATATCTGGCATCTCAACTTCATAAGCATTTTTACTTCATGTTTTGACATAAGCACGTCCAGTGCAAGGTTTCAAAACATCTTCAACTTCTAAAATCCATATGGGATCTTTTTTATCTTCACATTTAGACCCTTGTGGATGATCATCATTCAAATCAGAGTCCTTAATTGGATTCCTTATGCACCTGAATTCGAACATTTCGGTTCCTTATAATCGAAATTGAAATTCTCTTTTAAAAATCTTTCTATCTTTATAGATAGATTCTTGTAAATGTTTAAAGTGCCAAATGAAATCCACGAGATGGATTCCTATTGTACTTTAAATACATGTACTCTGTTAGCAGAACAAACTTCTAGTTAAACAATTTTGTGGTTATGTGACTATGTGTTTATTCATCTTATGTTTTCTTTTATGCATTTTTGTGTTTTTAATACTCTGGATATTCGTTATCCAAATCCTCGCAGGATCTTTCATATCTTCATATGAGGGATTCGTAGCAGGATATTCAAAAGGTACTACCTTCAATCCTTAATGGGCTTCTATGTAATAGTTAAGACCCTTGGATTATATAAGTACCGCTTCATGTTTTATAAGAGATCCTTTTAGTGGTCTAGTCTAAAAGATTGATTCACAATTTGGTTAAAGAACGACATCTAGTGATGTAGCTGAACAGACTCCTTGATAGTCTATTTAGATCATTTATTGATTTAATTAAAAGGGCTCTATGGCGGTCTAGTCACACTCATCACAGGATTGTTCATTTGGTTTTCCCCTACACATTATAAAATAGACTGTGTGAACTGTGCAAGGAATTGTCTGATTATGGACGCGTACATAATTATGAAATTTAGTGCACAGAAACCCAGTAAGATTTGTTATGTGTAAGAACCGATAGTGACAACAATAACAAAATGAGAACCATGTAATGGAGGTATGGTGGACGTACCAATGGCGCTTCATATACTTGTATATAAGTGTCCCTCTTACATTGCAAGCATAATGTTATTAAGGTTACTAGAAGTTCAGAACCCTAACCAATATTGTTCGATCTTTTCAACTTCATGTTTTCAAGCTCTCACGAGTTTCCTCTAAATAAATTTCGGGACGAAATTTCCTAAAGTAGGGGAGACTGTAACACCTGTGCCTCCACGGCCATCAAACAAATACCGAACCAATGAAATATTATATTTCATATTTGGGATTTGTAAAAATATGTGTATCATATTGCACATATCAATTTTTGTTCAAATCCAAACTCTAAATCGCTTTCTGGAAGGTTATACACGCACCGATGCGTAAATATAACCAGTTTAATGCAAAAAACACTCCAGAACAGTGACATAGGCTTAACATACCTTAAATAACCTTTACATAACTTAGAAATAAGTTTTGAAGGCTTTGGTATGGCAAAAATAAATTAATTCGCTTACAGGGACTAAACTTGACAAACTGCGAAAGTTTGCCAATTTGAACTGTAACGAACATTCCGGAACATGAACATAAGTTAAACATACCATAAATATCCTTTACATAGCTTAGAAATAGGCTTTGAGAGGTTCGGTATGCTAAAATAAACTTTTGGGTCATTCAGGGACTAAAAGTGTCAAAAAGTGCACAAGTTTGCACTTTCGCGCATAACTTACGTTCTGAATACATCCGGACATCCAAAAATTTATGTAAGCATGACTATATTATGCTTTAGTGTTTGGCTTGCCAAAAATCCATTCGTTGCGTCATTTGGATCGTTTTTCGTGCTTATGCGCATTCCGTCGTAATTAAGCGAACATCGCGTTCGTACGACCAAACGAACCAACATCCGGCATATTTTTGAGCATGTTTTGAGTTCCCTATACTATAACTTCATTTTAGAGCCTTGAAATGAGGTTAACGGGGTTCAAACGCATCGAAAAAGGCCTTAAACACGTGCAGGGACCATTTCTGCCACTTTTGAAACATTTCTGAAACAGGGGGTGCTAGCGTAGCGCGACTGCCTAATGCCTTTGCAGTAGCGCTACGCGACTGCCTAACCAGACCAGATTAAGTGTATTTAACATCAGATTACAGCTGTTTAATCCTCCACCACACACTCACACTTGTCTAGTCAGCTGATAAGAACCCATTTTTAGTCACCACAACTTGCCAACAAGTGTACGCACGAGATTCGATCACGTTATTCAAGAAACGATCCTAACGGTTTGGGTATTCCTATAAATACCCATCCACCCCATTGCAAAACTTACAAGAATTTTGATTTGAGAAACTCTAAGTTGAAACTATTGTTTCATACCTGAGATTTTTGAATCGAAATTAGCATTCGGGGACCCTTCGTAAGTATTCTTTCGTTCTTTTATTGCTTTTCGAGTCTTTCGAGTCTGAAAGTCAAACTTTGTTTGACTTTCTGCATTGACCAGTTTATGGTCAATGCGAAGTTCGTTTGAACTTCGCAACGTGAGTGTAATCACGTTGGTTATAGTCCCTTGGGACTATGCCTACTGATTACCACGTTGTCTAGGGTCGTAGGGTAAGCGATCTAATAAATCGCTTATACCTCGAACCCGACCAATTTGGTCGATCTTTAGGATCCGACCAAACACATTAGGTGACCATAGTGTATAGGGAATAACCTTCCGAGGTTATACCTTATGGTCACATCGTTTAAGTAGTTGTATGATAGGTAATTTATATGCCTTAGGTAAATTACCAGAATACCCTTTTCATGTATAATTGGTAATTAAGCATATGTAACCTAAACTTTTGTCACATAACTGATTATGTAACATGTTTAGGCATATAACACTTGTCATAGGACTAGTTAGGCGGTCCGAACGCGTTTCACGCGAACGACGCGTTAAAGTAGCATAAGCTACCTAAACGGGTCGTAATGGGTCACAAGCACTTAGGTTAAGTTTCATTTAGTATGTAGGCTTTGTTAAACCATATGACATGAGTCTCTATACTCGTTTGGTTTACGAACCCTCATTCTATCTAAATCCTCCGATTTAGGTCCGGTTTATTAACATAGTTACCTATATTAGGTGCCGTTTGATATCCGCGATCTCTAGCATTGTTTGGTTGTTACTCAAGGACTACTAAGCAATCTCAAGTGAGTACATAGACCCCTCTTTTACTATTTTCCAAACTGTTTTGGGGTGGAACACATGTGCCTACTTGTTACTTTCATGCTTTCCTGTTTTCACATCATATACTTATTATGTTCAATAGTACACTTATAGTACATGATTTCATTGTTTTCATGCTATGTATGTCCATTTAGTACATGCTTAGTACATTATTTTACATTGCATCTCTGTTGCATATGTTCCAGTAACATATGGACACATTGTTTTACAGCTCTACCTTGTATGTTTACTCTAGCATACTAGGTACATTATCTTCATAAAACATGCTTACATTTTGGTATGACATTTGGTTTGTTTAAACTATACTATACATTCATTAACACCGATCATGCCGCTCGGTAGTAGGTAGTGGTACCATAGGACTTGATAAATCCCATTCCTGAAATCTCGGGTTTGTTTGGACGTAAGGAATGACCGAATCCGAATACATATTCTTTTGATAACCCATTTTTACATGGTTATCCGGCTGTCTCAAGGCTTGGATGTATGAATTTTCACAATACCGCATAAATGTTCATATTCAGTATAGCATGCATATATTTTACAAAACATACCTTTTTGATTTACTCAAAATACTTTGTTTTGTACATTTTTACTTATGGTTTAAGTAGTCTTATTTTACTTACCATACATAAACATTTGTTACACATTACTTGACTACTTTTGGACTATCAACATTTGACATGGTTTATACAAGGACTTTTGACAATTGGTTTAAACATAGACATCTTACATTGTTTGGTTTGGTTTGAGTAAGTGATTTAAGTAACGAGGCGTGTGTAATATGATACAAGCATGGTGGATACGCCGCTGGTACTTCCTATATATAAGTGTTTGTATGGTATTACATATTGTAGCGTTATTTGAATCATTTCAATTTGAGACATATAACATTTTATACAAATAACATACTTTTCACAAGACATTGTTTTACAAAACAACTCATCTTTTACAAACTCATTTTACTTGGTTATTCATTTAACCATGCATTATTCTCTTATTTATACGTATCATCTGAACTTATTGTTTTTCAAATGATTTACAAAGACAAAGCAAATTACAAGGTTCATGATTAAACATTTTCTTAAACAGAAGTCATGAATCTTATTTTCACAAAACCTATGTACTCGCCGGCATTTTTATGCTGACGTACCTATTTTCACATGTGTTTCAGGAAATGAAGCATAGGATTGATCAAGATACACTTAGGCGGACATGGGCCTTAGTGACAATAAAAGATGCAGACTAGTTAATTATGTTATGTTTCTTTGATTTTCAAGACATTGTAACTCGTGTATTTAATAAAACAATATTTCAATTTCCATGTGTTATGAAACAATGATTCTGTTACAACACTCCCCGACGTTTCTGCCACGTTTTGTATGTTCTACGTGGTCGGGGTGTGACATTCGTCTTCAGTTGCGTCTTCACTTCCACCCAATATTACACTTGTACATACACTGCAACAGACAACAAAGGACCAACAATTAGTTTCATGAAACATGATTCATATGATAATCAAGTGTTAGTTATGTATATACCTCAGTATTTGATCTAACTTATCAAGTATTTGAGGCAACCTCAATGTCAGGATTATAGAGAGTGCAAATCCAAACGTCTTCTTCAGAACATAATTTACATTGTCAGCCTGTAACCAATACAGTGCAAATGATTAAGATAAAAGAAATATATTTAGTAGTACTTTATAAACGAAGTCAGCGGAACATGGTTGATCGGACAAATGAATTTTAGGCAAATTTGTTTCTATAAAGTCCAACATGGTTTAACCTTTGTAACCACATGTCTTTTAGTTTTAGATTTATGTAAGTGTTTGACTAATGGTCAAATATACTAACCTTGTTAAGCCATACATCAACAAGACAAAGAAGTATGTTCTCCCAGGCAGAGAAACCAGCATTCTGAAGGAGCATTGAAAGTGATTGCTCTGATGCTAACTGCGCCAAGAAATTGGTATTTGTTACCAAAATCTTTGCCAGAATGGCAGCTGCAGATGCTTTTACAGATGTACTCGTGGGAACACGGTCATCTCAGTTAAGCATATAACCATCAGTTTCTACCAAATAGTTAAAACACAGTAAAATCTATCAACCTCTCTCTCAAGTAGTAATGAAAAAAAAGGAACAAAAAAAAGCCTTAACATATCAACTGTAGACATGTAACATACCTGAAGGGTGCTGCTAATTAACTGTGGCCCATCAGAAGAAGAACACTGTCAACAGTAAAGTAATGATGATAAGTAAAATATTAAATATTAGCAAATAAACCCAAAACACTTGGATACCTGAATCAGAACATCAATGACAGGTAGAATAGAAAGTAAGCCTCTATCATTGTCGTTTCCCACCACAACATCAAACAACTTAGCAACACTTAAAGCATGCAAACTTAGAAACTCCGTCCCTCCAAGAATTATATAACCTTTAATGATAGATGCAGCAACCTAACATAACCAAAATTATGTTCTTATTTAAGTGGCTGGTCTGTAAAACTAAAGCAGATAATAGAACAAGCTCTCAGTTTTAATGTCACACCCCGACCACGTGTAACATACAAAACGTGGCGGAAAACGTCGGGGAGTGTTGTAACAGAATTAATTGTTTCATAACCATGGCATACAAAGTTGTATTTTATTTATCAACACAAGAGTTTCATTGTTTTAAACAGGAATCAAAGAGTTTATAACATAATTAAACTAGTCTATCTTCAGTTTTAGTCTCTAAGGCACAGGTCCGCCCTAGTGTCAAGATCATCATCCTATGCAAAAGCTCCTGAAAACACATGTGAAAATAGGTACGTCAGCATAAAAATGCCTGTGAGATACATAGGTTTTGTAAAAATATGATTCATGACTTGTGTTTAAGAAAATGTTTAGTCATGAACCTTGTAATTTGCTTTGTCTTATAAATTATTTGAAAAACGATAAGATCAGATGATATGTATAAATAAATGTAAGGTTAAATGAATAACCATGTAAAAATGAGTTTGTGTAAGATAAGTTGCTTGTAAGCAATGTCTTGTAAAAAGTATGTTATTTGTATAAAATGTCATGTGTCATAAATTGAAATGATTTAAATAACGCTACGATATGTAACACCATACAAACACTTATATACAGGAAGTACCAGCGGCGTATCCACCATGCTTGTATCATATTACACACGCCTCGTTACTTAAATCACTTACTCAAACCAAACCACCAATGTAAATTGTTTATGTATAATCAAATGTCAAAATGTTATTGTGTAAACCATATCAAATATCCGTGATTAATGTTAATCATAAATTGTGTATATCAATGTCAAAATGTTTATGTCTAATGTAAATCATGTGATGTGTATCCAAAAATGTCATGTATGGTATGTGAAATATATCAACTAACCATATGTAAAATGCACAAAAACAAGGTATTGAAGTAAAACATGGTTTAAATCAAAGTTATGTTTTGTGGAACAAATGCATGCTATACTGATATAAACAACTATGCGGTATTGTGAAAATGCATACATCCAAGCCTTGAGACTGTGGCGATAAACCCTTAAACAAATTAAAGGTTTACCTAAGTTATGTATATCGAATTCGGTCATTCCTTCCAATCCAAACAAACCCAGGATTTCAGGAACGGGAGTTGTCAATTCCTATGGTACCACTACCTACTAACGAACGGCGTAGCTAATGTTAATGAATGTATTGTTCCATTGAAACAAACCAAATGTCATACCAAAATGTAAGCATGTGATGAAAACAACTGTACTAAGTATGTAACAAATGGACATACATAGCATGTGACATGAAACAAATGTACTAAGTATGCACACAATGGGCATACATAGCATGAAATGTAATGTGAAACAATGTACTAAGTACGCACACAATGGGCATACATAGCATAAAATGTAATGTAAAGCAATGTACTAAGTACACACACAATGGGCAAATATAGCATGAAATGTAATGTAAAGCAATGTACTAAGTACGCACACAATGGGCATACATAGCATGAAATGTAATGTAAAACAATGTACTATAATGTACTAATGAACATAGCAGGTATATGATGTGAAAACATGGAAAGCATGAAAGTAACAAGTAGGCACATGTGTTCCACCCCAAAACAGTTTGGAAAACAGTAAAAGAGGGGTCTATGTACTCACTTGAGATTGCTCAGAAGTCCTAAGATAACCACCAAGCAATGCTAGAGATTACGGAATCAAACGGCACCTAATATTGGTAACTATGTTAATATACCGGAACTAAATCGGAAGATCGGATAGAATGCGGGTTCGTAAACCAAACGAGTATGGAGACTCGTGTAATATGGTTTAACAAAGCCTACATACTAAATGAAACCTAACATAAGTGCTTACGACCCATTACGACCCGTTTAGGTAGCTTATGCTACTTTAACGCGTCGCTCGCGTGAAACGCGTTCGGACCGCCTAACTAGTCCTATGACAAGTAAAATATGCCTTAACATATCTAATATTGTTACCAAAACAGTTTAGATACCAAAATTTATGTTACATATGCTTAAAATGAATTTTGGCGTCAAAAGGGCATTTTGGTAATTTACCTAAGGCATATAAACTACCTATCATACAACTACTTAAACGAAGCGACCATAAGGTATAACCTCAGAAGGTTATTCCCTATATACTATGGTCACCTAATGTGTTTGGTCGGATCCTAATGATCGACCAAATGGGTCGGGTTCGAAGGTATAAGCGATTTATCAGATCGCTTACCCTTACGACCCTAGACAACGTGGTAATCAGTAGGCATAGTCACAAGGGACTATAACCATCGTGATTACAATCACGTTGCGAAGTTCAAATGAACTTCGCATTGACCATAAACTGGTCAATGCAGAAAGTCAAACAAAGTTTGACTTTCGGACTCGAAAAGCAATAAAAGAACGAAGGAATACTTACGAAGGGTCCCCGAATGCTAATCTAGATCAAAATAGCTCAGGTATGAAACAAAGGTTTCAACTTAGAGCACATTAGATCAGATTCTTGTGAGGAAAAGTGAAGGGTGGAGGTGGGTATTTATAGTTTTCGGTTCACCGTTAGGATCATTTCTTGGAAAATGGGGCACGATCTAAGCCGTACACTTGTTGGAAAGTTGTGGTAACTCATTTGCCATCCACCATAAGAGTTTGACACTTGGCACTTGGCCTTTGGAGAGTGTTAAGGGCTGTTAACAGCTGAAAAAAGACGTTTTGCTGCATCTGGCCCCTACTTACGGACCTAGTTTGGCAGATTTACAGTTTCAGTCCCTGCAACCTCAAAACTTGGTTTTCGATGCGTTTTTTTGACACGTTTAAGCCCCGTTAACCCCATTTCAAAGCTCTAAAATGAAGTTAAAGTATAGGGAACTTAAAATGTGCTCAAAAATATCTCAGATGTCGGTTCGTTTGGCCGTACGATTGCGATGTTCGCTTAATTACGACGGAATGCGCATAAGCGCGAAAAACGATCCAAATGACCCGACGAATGGATTTTTCTCAAGCCTAAACACTAAAATAAAATATTTTAGTGCTTACATAAATTTTTGGATGTCCGGATGTATTCAGAACGTAAGTTATGCGCGAAAGTGTAAACTTGTGCACTTTTTGACGCTTTTAGTCCCTGAATGTCCCAAAAGTTTATTTTAGCACACCGAACACCTCAAAGCCTATTTCTAAGCTATGTAGAGGATATTTATGGTATGTTTAACTTATGGTCATGTTCTGGAATGTTTGTTACTGTTCAAATTGGCATACTTTCGCAGTTTGTCAAGTTTAGTCCCTGTAAGCGAATCAACTTGTTTTTGCCATACCAAAGCCTTCAAAACTTATTTCTAAGTTATGTAAGGGTTATTTAAGGTATGTTAAGTATATGTTGATGTTCCGGAGTATTTTTCGCATTAAACTGATTACGTTTACGCACCAGTTTGCGTATAACTCTCCAGAAAGTGATATAGAGTTTGAAATTGAATAAAAGTCAAAACATGAAAAATGTAAAACATAACCAAACAAACATTGGGATCAAATAACATTGTTTTATTGATAATTGAACTGTTCACAATGATTACAAGCACAGATGGTACAGTCTCCCCTACTTGTGGAAATTTCGTCCCGAAATTTATTTATAGGAAACTCGTGGGAAAAGATGCGGATACTTCGCCTTCATTTGATCTTCGCGTTCCCAAATAAACTCGGGTCCACGTTTAGCTTCCCAGCGAACTTTGACCAAAGGAATGCGCTTGCGTTTGAGCCACTTGACTTCATGTTCCATGATTTCCACAGGTTTCTCAACAAATTTCAGTGTTTTACCAACACGAAGTTCGTCAAGTGGTATGTGGAGGTTCTCATCAGCTAAACACCTCTTGAGATTGGACACGTGAAAAGTTGGATGAACATTTCCAAGTTCAGGAGGTAACTCAAGTCTGTAGGCTCCCTTTCCGATTCTTTCGACGATCTTGAATGGTCCAACGTATCTAGGTGCAAGTTTTCCTTTCTTTCCAAATCTGATCACACCTTTCCAAGGTGAGACCTTAAGTAATACTCGATCACCGACTTGAAATTCTAAAGGCTTGCGTTTCGGGTCCGCGTAACTCTTTTGACGGCTTCTAGCTGTCTGAAGGTTATCACGAACTTTCTTAATCTTGTCAGTTGTCTCTAAAATGAGGGCGGGTCCAGTAAGCTGAGCCTCGCCGATCTCATTCCAGCAGACTGGTGAACGACATTTTCGACCATAGAGAGCCTCGAAAGGAGCCATTTTGATGCTGGTGTGATAACTGTTGTTGTAGGAGAATTCAATTAACTGAAGATGTGAATCCCAACTACCACCAAAATCGATCACACAAGCTCTAAGCATATCCTCCAGAGTCTGGATTGTTCTCTCAGATTGACCATCCGTTTGCGGATGATAAGCTGTGCTCAGGTTAAGTTGGGTCCCCATAGCAGATTGCATGGTTCTCCAAAAATGAGAAGTGAAACGAGCATCTCTGTCAGAAATAATGTTCAAAGGAACACCATGTCGAGCTACAATTTCATCCACATAGATTTTAGCAAGTTTGTCAGCAGAAAAATCCTCACGGATTGGCAAGAAATGTGCTGACTTAGTAAGACGATCAACAACTACCCAGATGGCATCATGACCTTTCTTTGTGCGTGGAAGTTTGGTAACAAGATCCATAGTAATGTTTTCCCATTTCCAAACTGGGATCTCTGGTTGCACCAATAAACCCGAAGGACGTTGATGTTCAGCCTTAACTTTGAGACAAGTAAGGCATTTTGATACATATAAGGCAATGTCTTTCTTCATACCAGGCCACCAATAGTGAATACGAAGATCCTTATACATCTTATCTGAGCCAGGATGAACGGAATAACGCGATTTATGGGCTTCATCCATAAGCAAGGTGCGAAGATTTTCTTGGCTTGGGACCCACAAACGGTCCATGAAGTAATACGATCCATTGTCCTTCAGTTCCAGATCAGGAGTTATGTGATAGGGAAATTCTTTATCCATCAAACCTTGTGAAACACAAGATTGTTGAGCCTGAGAAATACGGGCTTGGATATCGGATCGAGCTTGAATAACAGATTGAACACGTACACAATGAAGTTTAGTACGTTCCTTACGACTCAATGCATCGGCTACAACATTCGCCTTACCAGGATGGTAGCGAATTTCGTAGTCATAGTCGTTTAGAAGCTCGACCCAACGTCGTTGCCTCATGTTGAGTTCTTTCTGATTGAAGATATGCTGAAGACTTTTGTGGTCTGTGAAAACCACACATTTTGTACCGTACAAATAGTGTCTCCAGACCTTTAGAGCGAAAACAACTGCACCCAACTCAAGATCATGAGTGGTGTAGTTCTTCTCATGTATCTTCAACTGCCTCGATGCGTATGCTATGACTTTGTTCCTTTGCATCAGGACACAGCCAAGACCCAATTTAGATGCATCGCAATAAACGACGAAATCATCATTGCCCTCAGGCAAAGTTAGAACAGGCGCGTCACAAAGTTTCTGCTTCAAGTGTTGAAAAGCTTCCTCTTGCTTGAATCCCCAATCAAAGGGTTTGTTCTTCTGAGTTAGAGCAGTTAGAGGAACTGCAATCTTTGAGAAGTTTTCAATGAAGCGGCGGTAATAACCCGCTAGACCAAGAAAAGAACGAACTTCAGTAGGAGTAGTAGGCGTATCCCAATCCTTAATCGCACTGATCTTGGAGGGATCTACATGAATGCCTCGTTCGTTGACAATATGTCCTAAGAATTGAACCTCTTTAAGCCAGAATTCACACTTGGAGAATTTGGCGAAAAGTTGCTCTTTCTTTAGGAGTTCCAGAGTAAGACGAAGATGTTGCTCGTGATCAGCTCGCGTCTTAGAATAAATCAAGATGTCGTCAATAAAAACAAAGACGAACTGATCCAAATAAGGTTTGCAGACCCTATTCATTAAGTCCATGAAAACAGCAGGAGCATTAGTCAGACCGAATGGCATGACTGTGAATTCATAATGCCCATAACGAGTACGGAACGCTGTCTTGGGAATATCTTCTTCATGCACCCAAAGTTGATGATACCCAGAACGTAGATCAATCTTCGAAAAATAAGAAGCACCCTGTAACTGATCAAAGAGGTCGTCTATGCGCGGTAGGGGATATCGATTCTTGATGGTAAGCTTGTTAAGCTCACGATAATCGATACACATCCTAAAAGATCCATCCTTCTTCTTGACAAAAAGAACGGGAGCACCCCAGGGTGAAAAGCTAGGACGGATAAAACCTTTGTCAGAGAGTTCCTGAAGCTGCTTAGACAACTCTTGCATCTCAGACGGTGCAAGACGGTATGGAGCTCTGGCAATGGGATTTGCACCAGGTACGAGATCAATGCGGAACTCGACTTGGCGTGCTGGGGGTAGACCAGGTAAGTCTTCAGGGAATACTTCAGAATAATCCCGAACGACAGGAATATCTGAAATAGACTTACCCTTGCCTTTATCTGCTGTAACATGTGCTAAGAAGGCTACATAGTTCTTCCGCAGATATTTCCGAGCTTTAAAACAAGACATGAGTTTGAGACCACCGGCAGGCTTCTCACCACGAACCTGTAGGATCTCGCATGTCGAAAGCGGCACACGAACAATCTTCTCAGAACAAACTATCTCTGCGTGATGCTTAGATAACCAATCCATACCCACTATAACGTCGAAGCTTCCAAGTTGCATTGGCGTGAGGTCAATAGGAAAAAGATGGTCGTTAAGGTTCAACTGGCAGTTGTGAAGAACAGAATCAAGAACAATGGGTTCACCACTAGCAACTTCTACTATCAAGGGTTTTCCTAGTTTCGTTCTAGACACGCGAAGCATTGGCTCAAAAGACAATGACACAAAACTCTTATCGGCACCCGTATCAAAAAGAACAGATGCAGGCTGATTATTAATAAAGAACGTACCGTTCACCACATTATCGTCCGCCTGCGCCTCTTGGGCATTCAAGTTAAAAGCTCGCCCTCGAACCTGAGCCTGATTCTGGTTTGCATTCACCAATCTTGGGCACTGGTTACGGTAGTGGGTTAGATCCCCACAGTTATAACAAGCACCCGGTGGGTAGTGTGGTCGTGCAGCTTGGCCCTGTTGTTGAGCAGGAGGCTGAGCAACTTGTTGAGCCGGGTTCTGAATTGCCCGATTCTGAGCAAATCGACAAACATCGGCAAGGTGACCTGACTTCCCACAGTTAGTACAGAAACGGCACTGATGTTGCGGCTGATGGTGACTGTTGCATCTATTGCACAAAGGTGCATTCCCTGAATAGGGTTTCTTCGCTGGAGGCTGTACGGGTTGGTTGGGAGCTGCCTGGTTAGCTTGGGCAGTGACAGCAAAATTTTGGGAAGCCTTACGCTTCCTTGCCCTTTTTGATGAACCAGAATCCTTTCCATTCTTGTTTTGACCTTTCTTGCTATCTTCCTTATCAGCCGACTGTTTCTTGCCCTTGTCACCCTTCCTGTGTAACTTATTCTTCCGAATCTGCGACTCAGTCAATGTCGCTGCTAACTCGATAGCCTGACGGAGTGTGGCAGGGTTACTACCAGTAAGGATGTCTTGCACTGAGTCAGGTAGGCCGTCGATGTACCTTTCGATAGCCTTGTCGAGTGGGGTAACCATTGTTGGGCAAAGCAGACTCAACTCCTCAAACCTATCAGTATATGCCCTGTGCTCACCACTATCTTGCTTCAAATCATCAAATTCCTTCTCCAAAGCTCGCTGCTCATGATGAGGACAGAATTTCCTTATCATAAGGGCTCTAAGTTCAGCCCAGGTTTGTGCTAGAGCAACTTCTGCACCACGGTCTCTCATAACCCCGTTCCACCATGTGAGAGCCCTCTTCTGAAACACACTTGAAGAAAACTCGACCTTGCGATTGTCAGGACACTGCACGTGGCGAAAAGTATTCTCAATGCTCTCGAACCATTGAAGAAGCCCAGTCGCTCCTTCAGAATCACTAAACTTGAGTGGTTTAGCCGAGTTAAAATCCTTGTATTTGCATGGAGCATTGTTGTTGTTGGCTTGGTTCCATTGAGCAAAGAGGTTTGGAAATTGAGCAGCCATCTGCTGCGCAATGATTTCTGCCAGTTCGGCAGTCGCTATTTGGTTTTCGCGTCGAGGAGGCATTCTAAAAGAGGAAAACATGAAAGGGAACGAGTGAGATGATTGGATGAAGAGAATGAGATGAAACAAAATTAACAAAAGAAAAGATGGTGGTCATTTGTCCACATTACTAAGCAAACAAATGACACACAGTGACTAATCAAAGTAAATGGATCAAAAATAATGTATCGCGAAGACATGCTCGCCTATAAGTGAACACTCATCC
The DNA here is from genome assembly GCA_030545235.1 of Helianthus tuberosus. Lineage (NCBI taxonomy): Eukaryota > Viridiplantae > Streptophyta > Magnoliopsida > Asterales > Asteraceae > Helianthus > Helianthus tuberosus. Next base: position 56,786,818 of record CM060445.1, on the reverse strand, counting down.
CAAGAATTCCCAGGTAAGCACAACTGGTCTCGCGTCTGATGAGATATATACGAAGTGCTTGCCTAGACAGAAAACCCAGAATACAGGCATTCACTCTTCTAGTTTGCACGTGTTCACATTATTTAGAACCCAAAACTTTGACGAGATTTTGAAAATTTGAAGGCACAAGGCCAAAAACCAAACTGGAAGGGTTCAAAACCATATAACAGAGGGTTCAAAACCTTACAATAGAGGGTTCAAAACCTTGTAATAAATCATTCAAAACAGATGATTGTTTTTCAAAAATCGTTTCGGAAAATTTGGTTTTTGTTTTGATAATCACCTAAGGATAGGTGATGTGCATGTTTTAAGATCTAAACACAAGATAACTTGTGTTAGGGTCCTAGAAAGGTTATAGTCTAGGTCAAATCATTACTAATAACCTAATTCTCTATAACCATTGGCTCTGATACCAACTCTTCTGTCACACCCCGACCACGTGTAACATACAAAACGTGGCGGAAAACGTCGGGGAGTGTTGTAACAGAATTAATTGTTTCATAATCATGGCATACAAAGTTGTATTTTATTTATCAACACAAGAGTTTCATTGTTTTAAACAGGAATCAAAGAGTTTATAACATAATTAAACTAGTCTATCTTCAGTTTTAGTCTCTAAAGCACAGGTCCGCCCTAGTGTCAAGATCATCATCCTACGCAAAAGCTCCTGAAAACACATGTGAAAATAGGTACGTCAGCATAAAAATGCCTGTGAGATACATAGGTTTTGTAAAAAAATGATTCATGACTTGTGTTTAAGAAAATGTTTAGTCATGAACCTTGTAATTTGCTTTGTCTTATAAATTATTTGAAAAACGATAAGATCAGATGATATGTATAAATAAATGTAAGGTTAAATGAATAACCATGTAAAAATGAGTTTGTGTAAGATAAGTTGCTTGTAAGCAATGTCTTGTAAAAAGTATGTTATTTGTATAAAATGTCATGTGTCATAAATTGAAATGATTTAAATAACGCTACGATATGTAACACCATACAAACACTTAGATATAGGAAGTACCAGCGGCGTATCTACCATGCTTGTATCATATTACACACGCCTCGTTACTTAAATCACTTACTCAAACCAAACCACCAATGTAAATTGTTTATGTATAATCAAATGTCAAAATGTTATTGTGTAAACCATATCAAATATCCGTGATTAATGTTAATCATGAATTGTGTATATCAATGTCAAAATGTTTATGTCTAATGTAAATCATGTGATGTGTATCCAAAAATGTCATGTATGGTATGTGAAATATATCAACTAACCATATGTAAAATGCACAAAAACAAGGTATTGAAGTAAAACATGGTTTAAATCAAAGTTATGTTTTGTGGAACAAATGCATGCTATACTGATATAAACAACTATGCGGTATTGTGAAAATGCATACATCCAAGCCTTGAGACTGTGGCGATAAACCCTTAAACAAATTAAAGGTTTACCTAAGTTATGTATATCGAATTCGGTCATTCCTTCCAATCCAAACAAACCCAGGATTTCAGGAACGGGAGTTGTCAATTCCTATGGTACCACTACCTACTAACGAACGGCGTAGCTAATGTTAATGAATGTATTGTTCCATTGAAACAAACCAAATGTCATACCAAAATGTAAGCATGTGATGAAAACAACTGTACTAAGTATGTAACAAATGGACATACATAGCATGTGACGTGAAACAAATGTACTAAGTATGCACACAATGGGCATACATAGCATGAAATGTAATGTGAAACAATGTACTAAGTACGCACACAATGGGCATACATAGCATAAAATGTAATGTAAAGCAATGTACTAAGTACACACACAATGGGCAAACATAGCATGAAATGTAATGTAAAGCAATGTACTAAGTACGCACACAATGGGCATACATAGCATGAAATGTAATGTAAAACAATATACTATAATGTACTAACGAACATAGCAGGTATATGATGTGAAAACATGGAAAGCATGAAAGTAACAAGTAGGCACATGTGTTCCACCCCAAAACAGTTTGGAAAACAGTAAAAGAGGGGTCTATGTACTCACTTGATATTGCTCAGAAGTCCTAAGATAACCACCAAGCAACGCTAGAGATCACGGAATCAAACGACACCTAATATAGGTAACTATGTTAATATACCGGAACTAAATCGGAAGATCGGATAGAATGCGGGTTCGTAAACCAAACGAGTATGGAGACTCGTGTAATATGGTTTAACAAATCCTACATACTAAATGAAACCTAACATAAGTGCTTACGACCCATTACAACCCGTTTAGGTAGCTTATGCTACTTTAACGCGTCGCTCGCGTGAAACGCGTTCGGACCGCCTAACTAGTCCTATGACAAGTAAAATATTCCTTAACATATCTAATATTGTTACCAAAACAGTTTAGATACCAAAATTTATGTTACATATGCTTAAAATGAATTTTGGCGTCAAAAGGGCATTTTGGTAATTTACCTAAGGCATATAAACTACCTATCATACAACTACTTAAACGAAGCGACCATAAGGTATAACCTCGGAAGGTTATTCCCTATATACTATGGTCACCTAATGTGTTTGGTCGGATCCTAATGATCGACCAAATGGGTCGGGTTCGAAGGTATAAGCGATTTATCAGATCGCTTACCCTTACGACCCTAGACAACGTGGTAATCAGTAGGCATAGTCACAAGGGACTATAACCATCGTGATTACAATCACGTTGCGAAGTTCAAACGAACTTCGCATTGACCATAAACTGGTCAATGCAGAAAGTCAAACAAAGTTTGACTTTCGGACTCGAAAAGCAATAAAAGAACGAAGGAATACTTACGAAGGGTCCCCGAATGCTAATCTAGATCAAAATAGCTCAGGTATGAAACAAAGGTTTCAACTTAGAGCACATTAGATCAGATTCTTGTGAGGAAAAGTGAAGGGTGGAGGTGGGTATTTATAGTTTTCGGTTCACCGTTAGGATCATTTCTTGGAAAATGGGGCACGATCTAAGCCGTACACTTGTTGGAAAGTTGTGGTAACTCATTTGCCATCCACCATAAGAGTTTGACACTTGGCACTTGGCCTTTGGAGAGTGTTAAGGGCTGTTAACAGCTGAAAAAAAACGTTTTGCTGCATCTGGCCCCTACTTACGGACCTAGTTTGGCAGATTTACAGTTTCAGTCCCTACAACCTCAAAACTTGGTTTTCGATGCGTTTTTTGACACGTTTAAGCCCCGTTAACCCCATTTCAAAGCTCTAAAATGAAGTTAAAGTATAGGGAACTTAAAATGTGCTCAAAAATATCTCAGATGTCGGTTCTTTGGCCGTACGATTGCGATGTTCGCTTAATTACGACGGAATGCGCATAAGCGCGAAAAACGATCCAAATGACGCGACGAATGGATTTTTCTCAAGCCTAAACACTAAAATAAAATATTTTAGTGCTTACATAAATTTTTGGATGTCCGGATGTATTCAGAACGTAAGTTATGCGCGAAAGTGTAAACTTGTGCACTTTTTGACGCTTTTAGTCCCTGAATGTCCCAAAAGTTTATTTTAGCACACCGAACACCTCAAAGCCTATTTCTAAGCTATGTAGAGGATATTTATGGTATGTTTAACTTATGGTCATGTTCTGGAATGTTCGTTACTGTTCAAATTGGCATACTTTCACAGTTTGTCAAGTTTAGTCCCTGTAAGCGAATTAACTTGTTTTTGCCATACCAAAGCCTTCAAAACTTATTTATAAGTTATGTACGGGTTATTTAAGGTATGTTAAGTATATGTTGATGTTCCGGAGTATTTGTCACATTAAACTGATTACGTTTACGCACCAGTTTGCGTATAACTCTCCAGAAAGTGATATAGAGTTTGAAATTGAATAAAAGTCAAAACATGAAAAATGTAAAACATAACCAAACAAACATTGGGATCAAATAACATTGTTTTATTGATAATTGAACTGTTCACAATGATTACAAGCACAGATGTTACAGTTAACCTAACCTTCAAGTGATCAAAACTTCTTTCCAGTATATCCACTAGACTTGGGAAGTATCCAAGCAATTGCGGGACCATTGAAGGGGCATTAGAAATTGTGGCTTCCCATAGCTGCACACATTTAAGTCTCCAATTTCATTATCAACATAATGAACAGACAAACCAACCCATTCATATGTAAATGGATTGAAGTTTCCACACCTGCTTATTCTTAAGTAAAGAGAAGATTCAAGTACCTGCATGCTATCTTCAAGGAGTTCATCAGGACTACTAATATCAAGCCCACTTACTAAAATGGGAAACAGCACAGTGTAGCACATAGGGGACTTGTAACCCAGAGCAACTACAAAGTTCTTCAGTGCTGTCAAAAGCTGAATCTGCAGAAGGCTTTCACCAGAAGATTCCTCCCACGACTTCAAATACAAATAATTCTAAATTAGATTATGATATTTCTAGATAATAATTTAATACATGAAACAGGACCAATTTTGTGATGGGATTAATACACACCTTTTGAAAAAACTGAACCAATTCATTGGCGTATGGAATGATGTCACCAACATAGGCAATCAATACAGAAATTGTGTTTAGAACTTGAACCTTGGAATCGAATTCCTGAACATCCTCAACCAATTTCTTGAAAGGCTGCTTTAGCTTCCCGGTTCCATTGGAACTTACTTGTCTGCAAACATTTCTTTAGGACATTCATGAATGGGAGGGTCTTGTTAGCTACTTTTGACAACAAACGGTTGAGTGCGATTAACCCCCCGTTCAACTATTGGATGTCCTTAAGGGATCTTTGGGACCTCATTTCTGCAACCACTTGTGTTTTTTCTGGGTTGGCCTTAATCCCTCCTTTAGTCACGATTACTTGTAAGAACTTTCCTTCTTCCAATCTGAAGTAACATTTCCCTTGGTTTAATTTCATGTTTACCACTTGTATGGTTCTTATTGTCTCTACTATGTCTCGAGCATCATGGTTTCTATGAGGCTCTTGATCACGAAGTCATCTACGTAGACTTCCAAGTTTCGTTCCATCTGGACCTTGAACAATGTGTTCATGAACCTTTGGTAGGTTGCCCCTGCATTCTTAAGCCCGAACGACATCTTTGTGTAGCAAAAGACTCCTTCATCCATTACGAACGCCGTTTTTTCCTCATCCTCCAGGGACATCTGGATCTGGTGATACCCTTTGTATGCATCCAAGAAGCATTTTAGTGGGTACTGAGCCAGGGAATCTATTTGAACGTCGATCTCTGGTAGAGGGTAACAATCCTTGGGGAGTGCCTTGTTGAGGTCTTTGTAATCTACGCACATTCTCCACCCTCCATCTTTTTACCCACCATTACTGGGATTGAGATCCTGGTAGGATACTACACTTCTTTTACTATGCCCGCACTTAAGAGCTTCCTAGTCTCTTCACATGTGGCCCTTCTTTTCTCTAGTGCCATGCTCCTTTTCTTTTGCTTGATTGGTTTCATCCAACTGTGAGTATTGAGATGGTGCTATATTAAGCTTCGAGGTATGCCGCACATGTCGCCATGCTGGAACACGAAGACGTTTATGTTGAAAAGTAGCAAATCCTTAAGGGCGCTATTGCACTTATCACTCAGATGTGCGCCTACTCATATGGTCTATCTGGGAATCTTTCATTCAAAACCCATTCTTCTACTTCTTCCTCCTTGGCCTTCTTTCTCGTCCCTTCCTCTGAGACTAAGGATACCACTTCATATGAAGATTTTACCCAGGCCAGCCCTCTGGGAGTTTGGAAAACCAGGGCTCCGTGGGGAGTTGAGGCTTGTGCCTGGAGGTCTCCAATACCCGGCCTCCCCAATATAGTGTTATACTTTGAGGGTGCCCTTATTACTGTGAATACCAACTCTATGGTCCTGACCCTATCACCTACCCCCACTGTGCATGGGAGTTTTATCTTTCCCAAGGGGTGAGAGATACTGTTGTTGAAACCTATGAGGGGCATGGAGTCTTCCTCCAGCCTGTCCCTTATATCTCTGTCAAACCTGAGGAAACAGTGTTCATATATTACTTCTACCCCGCTTCCGCCGTCTACATGTATTCGCAATACCCTGTGTCCTGCTATCTTTACTTAAATGTTGAGTGGGAGTCATTGGATCTCATGTTTATCTATATGAGGCATGAGTATGGGTGCTTTCATGCAATCTGGTGATTCCAGCACTCTAGCCTTGACACTTCGGGTGGAGGCGTACTGGTCCCTTCGCCTGATCATATCTACAAAACCTATTTCTGGCTCTTTAGGCTTTACATCCTTCCCCTTTTATATCCCCCTTCTTTTACCTCCCAGATCAAATGGGATAACTTCCCTGTCTTCACGGCCAGTTCAATTTCTCTTTTCAAGTACATGCAATTGTCTGTTTTGTGATCGCATCCTTTATGGAATTCATTATATCGTTTGGTGTAAGACCCTAAACCATTTTAAACAAAAAGTACGCAGCGGAAATACGAAACATAAAATTTCCTTCTTTATAAACATTTTAACATACTGGAAACATTTAGGATAATCTTTTTTTTTTTTTACAATAATTGCGTCCATCATTCTTACTTAAAAGATAAAGCATAATCTACATTTATAAATTATACGACCTCTCTCCCGTACAATCCAGGTTCATTGACTCGATCTTCAATCGCTTAGACTCCATAATGATGATAATTCCGTGCAACCTGCAATCACCACATACATCCGAATCATTAATATTTGGCGACGTCATACATGATATAAACATAAGTAATTAAATGACCACGCCACATTCTTTCTACTTATGTTAATCCTTTTGATTATCTTTCTGAGTACAATCTTGCATCCCGATGACAAATCTTCATAAGGTCAACAATAGTATACCTGCACTTTCATTTCATTGTCAATGCACATGATTAGTAACATTAATACTCAAATGTATTGAAGCCGTATATACATATATACAAGCCCTATTCTTTCGTGTACAATAAATCCCACTTCATACAAACAAACATACATATATATATATACACACATACAAACATTCATGCATACCTCCATATCCAAGCTCTTACATACCACTTACATTCCTATATAATTATACTAACAAATCTTATTCACAAACATCCATATATATTAGTATCATACATACAAACCTATGTGCATGCTCATTTCTATTCATGCTTACCTATGGATTCCATCACTAACATGTAGGTAAATCCATACACATACATGCTTACAAACTTATTTCGTTCCCACACATACTTACACACACGCTCCCTTCTTAATCGCACTTCATAAACACCCTTTAATAAGTTTGGGGTACATTTCGGGAGCTTGAAAATGAGTTCAATACTCACCCTTAGCTCACAAAACTATTTGGTAAGGTAGGGTTACATTATAGAAGTTTAATAGGGCTTAGGAATGGGTCTACGAGGTTTGAAATCAAAGAAAAACGAAGAAACAGGGCTACTGGCGTTGGCTGGTGCGTAGACAGCAAGTTAGGGCGTTGGCCAACTGCTGCCCAGGGACGGGGACGCTGCCCTGTAGCACCGATGCTGAATTTCATTCTTTTCGACGTTTGGACCCCCGTTCGCGCATCCCGAACTTCTCAAATTGTAAAATAACATTATTCCAAGCCCCCAAATAATTCTAACACTTAACCCCAAGTTCCCAACCTACCAAATCATATACTTTTATCTTACTTTCTTGAATTTGACCCGTTTGAACTTAACAAGACTTTTCATTCATAATTAATTCACATATTACCCAATACGACTTTACTTACTTTTGTTCTATCATTTCTTACCCATCCTTTCATGATTCATATCCTTCTTGCAATCAAAACTCATTATATATAAATAAATTTAGTTCGGGAATCACTTACCTTAGGCGTCCGTATTCGCATCCGCTTCCTTGTCTCCTTTTGACCCGTTTTCCTTCCTTGCTTAAATTCAACTCAACAGGATCCTTATGTTTTCATGTCATCACAATCACATTCTCGTTAGCATACATGATTGTACATATTAACGATCACATCAAATGCATAACTCACATTTGGCTCTTTCTTAGCCAATTATAACAAGCATAAGGCGTATACCTAAAATCACATCTTTACAATTTCATATAATTCATTATGTCATCACATATGACACATATTGATATAACATGTACCATATGACTTTCTATAATCTTATAATTGTGACAACAAGTCTAGCATGCTTCTTATGCACAATTGACTTTCGGAATTCAACGGTTTAACATATAACTTACGAATTAACCTCATATATCCTTGTCATTATATTAGGCCATACAAACATCACTATATACATTTCACAATCATGATGTAATACGCTTACAACCACACGATTACCTAACTATATACACATATACATACTTTCACATGTTAATGCTTTCATTATCTCACATTTGACAACCACATACAAGGTTAGTCTATTTAAACGAAGTCATAACATCACTACTAGTAAGTTCATATGTTATGTATTTAGCGTACATCAAATCCTAAATTACCAATAAGCAATTGGTCCAATACATGATGTGCATCCTCACCGTTCAAGCATAAAGTACAAGTTCCTAATGCACATTTCCACCCAAATCTTACCATCAACAACACCTACTCATGAATTCCTTCTACAACGCATCTCTTATGTTCAACTATCATCAATTATATTATTATCATACTCAACACATATTCATCCATTAATTAGCATGTAATTTCGCATACTAACCTACACTAGGCATTTCATCAAACACTTGTTGTGCGTACACCGTTTAATGCACAATGTACAACTAATTCATGCTCTTATTCCTATTTCCTACATTCATTCATCATCATCACTAAGAATCACATAAATTTCATAAAATCCTTCAATCTAACCAACAATTATGCATCACACACTAACTAATTCATCATAGTTACACAAGGATTGGACATGGGTAACATACCCATGTCGCCATCTTCATCATCCCAAATGGGTTTCACCTCCAAACATCGAATTAATCAAAATCATGTATAACACATATTCTATATAGTGATCCTAACACATAATCATGCTTAATTTCATACTAATTTCGTGGATGAAACATAAACCCACTTCATTCAAGATCACCAAATTACAAATTTCAACATACCTTATGTAGAGAACTCTTAGATGATTAAGAATTTCATCACATGCATAAGAATCAAGTCCTATTTCATCCTTAATTTGTTGAATTTCTACTTGTAGTTGAAGAGGTGGGTTTTGTTTTTCTTTCCTGCTTGAACTCGACACACACACATATGCCCACCATCTGCTATAAGTTTGTGTTTTATTATTTTCATAGCCATATTTCACTTTCAGCCCCTCATGTTTTCATAACATGTCATTTACATATCTAACCATTAACCAAGTTACTTTCCTCTTAATTAGTTTTATTCATTCTAAAAAATTAGACTTACTAGCAAAAATTAACCGACAATTATTATTGTAATAGTCTAAAATTTCCATCTACCCTTACGACATCGTACATATAGTTTATATTAAAAACATATGAAATTTGGGGGGTTACAAGTCTACCCCCCCCCCCCTTAAAGGAGGTTTCGTCCCCGAAACCTTTCTCATTTCTACTAGACCAATTCAAGTCTTATTATTAATTCAATTCATTCAAGAAGTTTTCTAGAATCGCGAAAACATTTGTGACTCCTTAAAGAGGTATTATTCATGCATAACCATTTGTACCTGTTTTGTTCTTGCCTTCTTAATCGAGCGTTGGACTTTCATACATTTACCAATCATAGTGGATCAATTAATTTTCATTTCACTCATGTGCCATACATGATATTTCGTGCTAACGTAGGTACATGAGTACCTATTGTAAGTCTACTTCGTTATTCTATCATTAGCATTCCTTCCGAGTACTTTCGTTGGCACATGGTAATCTAAACCACGTATATACACATATTACTGACATTTGTTTGGGTTGACTCTACCTCTAGGTAGTTATTACTTCATTTTCGTTAATCTTGAGCGATCCACGACATTCCTTTACTAACGTTCCCTCTAATTACTTTCGTATTCATATGAGGGATCAACGTATCCTCATGCACATACTATAAACATTCAATGACTTATTAATACTATAACAAAACTACCATCTTTATACTTACTTTTTCGTACTTAATACGAAGATAAAGCATCATTCTACGGTTACTATCGTTACTTATACCATGCATACCTTTACGTTAGCCTCAAATCATCTCATTCATATCACATTACTATTGGCTCTCTCTTCACGCACTACTTATTCTACATAAGTAAATGTGTCGTGCAAGTTCATCATACGGGAGTTTAACCAATACCCGAAACTTTCACTCAAGACTTTTGAGATTTCCTTTTTAATGACATAATTTTCTTCTTATGTTGACTGTTAAAGTCAAACATACCATACCATACCATACCTATCCTACCTTTCATTTCGTAGGTCGTATTCAATCTACCAATTTATACATATCAATCATGAGTTAAACATTTTACTAACCTCGATTTTTTTTAATGCATAAATTGACGATCTGCGACCCGGATCGGTCCACTTCTTCATGAGTCCAAGCCAGGACTGAATTGACCATTTTTCCTTCATATGATGAGCTTCCGCTCATGAGCATCCTTCCACCAACTATACTAGCTTTGCTCACCAAGAGATCCACCATTCTTATCTATAAAATGAAGGATTAGCACATTTCATTCACGTTCCTTCAAGTATGGCGTTTATCAAATCATCTAGTTTACATACTAGCCATTTCTAGATTCTTTTAAATCATTGGTTCATTTGACCCATTCATAACGGGTCAATACATGACTGTTCCTTAACATATCACTTTCATTTTTTCATGATATTCGGTGCTAATTCGCCTATGTACTTCCGCAAATCCCTTACTAATGGGTATCCTCCATTACGCATTTCATTCCTTGCGTAATACTTCCAAAATTTATAAATAATTATTAACCGACTTCTGCAAATTGACTTTTTCAAAGTCAACCGCCACTTAGTAATTATTGTATAAAAATATTGTAGTACGTGTTGTAGTTACTTTCAGTTCGAGCATACATACATAACGTCATTTCATAATTTTACGTTTATCTTAAAAACTTTCCTTTCCAAACTTGAGCCATGCATCTGGGCAGTAGCTTATTGTTCGTCCCAACTCTTATGAGTTGGTTTTTAATATTCTTTCTTTCGATAAAAAATTAGGTTTACGTGCCAATTACGGTCATTCTCTTGTTATACTATCGCCATTTACTTTATACTTACTTATATGACCCGTTTGACTCCATCATGGTCAAACTGTCAACACATTCTTATGTAGGTTAATTTCATCCTTTTTATGTTTTAAATCCGTCTCACGGATTTAAACATATCATTCATACTTGGTTGATCCGTTCTTACTTACAGACTCATACCTTTTCATCCTTACCATTCATTCTTTTCTTTCATGCCTTTGATTCTTACAAGTTTGACCCGTACATCAATTACGGGTTCAAACTTTTCTTTCATGCTTTTCTTCCTTATATTGTACTTCTCAATTTCCTGAGAGTCTTACAACTCCTTTCACCCACACGTCCACCTACTACCTAATTCCACCAGACATACATGCGATGATTATCACGGTCTCACGAATGTCATATGCTTCTTGCATACTGGCCAGGCACGCAATCCACATACTAGTTTCGTGCCTTCATGTAATCATCGCCTTATGTCCGAAGAAGTGGGTTTCGGTTCGTGAAACATCTCTAAAGCTTTATCAAGACATTATCATTATCTTCGTTTAATATTTACCCTCCCCAATGAGATTTTTCCTTTTCCTTTTAGCATCGGCACCCATATATATTAATATTGTGTACCTGGGGTCCATCTGTTTAATTACATGCTTGGTGTTCATCCTAGACCACAAGCGCGGATCATCCTTCTCAAACACTTAAGTTTTACTTTGCATACACAATACAGTTAGCTTCTTTATATGAATACATAAATACATGCTTACATTCAATTCTAACTTTAGATCTTGATCAAGTCTTGGATTGTATGGATTCCTTGTCATAAGAGCACACGGGTTTGAGTTCAAATATTTACCTCCTTGAACTTGATTTCTCTCAAACCAGGGCTCTGATACCAACTTGTAAGACCCTAAACCATTTTAAACAAAAAGTATGCAGCGGAAATACGAAACATAAAATTTCTTTCTTTATAAACATTTTAACATACTGGAAACATTTAGGATAATCTTTTTTTACAAAAATTGTGTCCATCATTCTTACTTAAAAGATAAAGCATAATCTACATTTATAAACTATACGACCTCACTCCTGTACAATCCACGTTCATTGACCCGATCTTCAACCGCTTAGACTCCATAATGATGATAATTCCGTGCAACCTGCAATCACCACATACATCCGAATCATTAATATTTGGTGACGTCATACATGATATAAACATAAGTAATTAAATGACCACACCAAATTCTTTCTACTTATGTTAATCATTTTGATTGTCTTTCCGAGTACAATCTTGCATCCCGATGACAAATCTTCATAAGGTCAACAATAGTATACCTGCACTTTCATTTCATTCTTAAGGCACATGATTAGTAACATTAATACTCAAACGTATTGAAGCCATGTATACATATATACAAGCCCTATTCTTTCGTGTACAATAAATCCCACTTCATACAAACATACATACATACATATATACATACATACACACATACATACATTCATGCATACCTCCATATCTAAGCTCTTACATACCACTTACATTCCTATGTAATTATACTAACAAATCTTACTCACAAACATCCATATATATTAGTCTCATACATACAAACCTATGTGCATGCTCATTTCTATTCATGCTTACCTATGGATTCCATCACTAACATGTAGGTAAATCCATACACATACATGCTTACAAACTTATTTCGTTCTCACGCATACTTACATACACGCTCCTTTCTTAATCGCACTTCATAAACACCCTTTAATGAGTTTGGGGTACATTTTGGGAGCTTGAAAATGAGTTCAATACTCACCCTTAGCTCACAAAACTATTTGGTAAGGTTGGGGTACATTATAGAAGTTTAACGGGGCTTAGGAATGGGTCTACAGAGTTCAGAATCGAAGAAAAACAAAGAAACGGGGCAACTGGCGTCGACTGGTGCGTAGACAGCAAGTTAGGGCGTCGGCCAACTGCTGCCCAGCGTCGGGGACGCTGCCCCTGCAGCACCGACGCTGAATTTCATTCTTTTCGACGTTTTAACCCCCCGTTCATGCATCCCGAACTTCCCAAATAGTAAAATAACATTATTCCAAGCCCCCAAATGATTCTAACACTTAACCCCAAGTTCCCACAACCAAATCCTATACTTTTATCTTACTTTCTTGATTTTGACCCGTTTGAACTTAACAAGACTTTTCATTCATAACTAATTCACATATTACCCAATACGACTTTACTTACTTTTGTTCTATCATTTCTTACCCATCCTTTCATGATTCCCATCCTTCTTGCAATCAAAACTCATTATATATAAATAAATTTAGTTTGGGAATTACTTACCTTATGCGTCCGTATTCGCATCCGCTTCCTTGTCTCCTTTTGACCCGTTTGCCTTCCTTGCTTGAGTCCAACTCAACATGATCCTTATGTTTTCATGTCATCACAATCACATTCTCGTTAGCATACATGATTGTACATATTAACGATCACATCAAATGCATAACTCACATTTGGCTCTTTCTTAGCCAATTATAACAAGCATAAGGCATATACCTAAAATCACATCTTTACAATTTCATATAATTCATTATGTCATCACATATAACACATATTGATATAACATGTATCATATGACTTTCTATAATCTTACAATTGTGACAACAATTCTAGCATGCTTCTTATGCACAATTGACTTTCAAAAGTCAACGGTTTAACATATAACTTACGACTTAACCTCATATATCTGTGTCATTATATTAGGCCATACAAACATCACTATATACATTTCACAATCATGATGTAATATGCTTACAACCACACGATTTCCGAACTATATACACATATACATACTTTCACATGTTAATGCTTTCATTATCTCACATTTGACAACCACATACAAGGTTAGTCTATTTAAACGAAGTCATAACATCATTACTAGTAAGTTCATATGTTATGTACTTAGCGTACATCAAATCCTAAATTACCAATAAGCAATTGGTCCAATACATGATGTGCATCCTTGTTGGTGCATGTTATATGACAACAGCTTTGGATTGGTCTTTGGATATTAAACAGAAGATTGGATCATGAAGACTTAAAGAAAAACGAGTTCTATGAAGCCCAATCAGTCCAAGTTTGTAACAAGTCTGTTAGGCCCAAGTTTATGTGACAAATGTAATACGGGCCAGAGCCCAATTCGTGTATAGGAGGTTGTAGTATATAAACAACCTCTTGCTACATGTTTAAGGTAAGACACTTAAGATACTTTAGACAACTTGTGTGAGAGCATTCAAGTGTGAGAGCTTAAGAACAAAACAGAAATCGGCTGTTAGGTTCTTGTAGATCTTAGTGATTGTAAAACGCTTCAAAGGGTTTGATAATCATAGAAGATCAGTTTGAAAGTTTGCGTGTTTGTGTGTTCGGTTCTTGTTTCTTCTACATACTCTTGTTTCTGTGTTCGAAGATCAATCAAGGGGATTCCGCACCCTTGATAGATTAACAGTCTTGTACGATCCATACGTGATTCAGGGACCTACATTTGGTATCAGAGCTTTTGCTCTTGTGCATGGTTCAAGACTGAAGACTGGATTCAAGTTGTGTTTCGGTTGAAGAAGTTTTGGTGTCTCATTCAATAATTTTCGTGTAGAACAGCAAGAACAAGGAAGAACAGTTCAAAATTCTGAGTTTTGATCTGTTTGGTAGTTGGTTGGTTGAAAATTTCGAGTTAAATTTCTGGGTTTTTGCGAAGAACAGGAAGAACACTTGAAGAACATGAAGAACACTTGAAGAACAGTTTAAAATTCGTGTATTTTAATCTGTTTTGATCATTGTTTTTGACTGTTTTTGTGTTTGTAGGGAAGACTTTGCTTGGATTTCGTGGGAAAAACAGCTGCTGCAATTATCAGGAGCTGCTGATTAAGTTCTGGATTGTCAGCTGCTGCATGTTTCAGGATTGGGTGGCTGGGTGGCCCAATCAGTTGATCAGCGATTTTAACAGATTCACAGATTCGGTGACCGGCGAAGTTAAATCCAAAGGCGACTTTGGTAACCGTGTAATCGTCCTCAGCGAGATTATTACGGTTTTTCGGCGATTTTGCTGATCGTTGTAATAGCGAAATAGGCAGCGAATTTGACTGTTTAGCGACATAATCAGCGAAATTGGACAACTTACTGATCAGCGAATTTAACCACAAATCCAGCGAATTTACCAGCAAACTTAAAATCAGCAAACTTAAAAAGGTGGAATTTCAGTTGGCAAGCGTCGGAAAAATTTCAGTGTTTTGCAAATAGAAATTGATCCGTAGCTCGTTTGGAGAAACTGTTTGCACCGTTGAATTCGTGGGATTTTTAGAAAAAAAAAAAAAAAAAAAAGACTCTGGAAAATCCCGAATTCGGTTTTCGACATTAGATATCATTGGATTCGTCTTTTCGAGACGATTCTAACGGTGTAATTTGGTAACCACTGTGTTCGGAAAATTTTGTACGGTTTTAACAGTCTGCAACGTTAAAAATGTCGAACATGTCTAGTTTGAATGAGCTTTTGAGAATGGAGCATGAGGTTGGCACTACCAACAAACCACCTAAGATGATGAAGGTGGAGAATTATTTGACATGGAAGGATCGTTTCCAATCCTTCATTGAATATCAGGATACGCGCATGTGGATATGCATCGAAGATGGGTACGTGAATCCTACACACGACTTTGAGGGCAGACCACGTAGAACAGAATATGTGAACATGCAAGATAATGATAAAAAGATGTATGAGGCTGAAAAGAGAGCCTTGGCTGCAATCAAAATGTCGTTACCTGATAGCATCAAACATACCTTCAAGAAGTACACTAACTCAAAGGATATGTGGGATGCTTTGGAGAAAAGATACGCTGGAAATGCTGATGTCAAGAAGAACAAGATTGATCTACTGAAGAAGCAGTTTGCCGTTTTCAAGTACATGAAGCATGAGTCACTTGAAGACGTCATCACTCGTTACTACCATCTGATGTCAGAAATGGACAATTATGAGATCGATTGCTATTCTGACGTAGAGAAGAATGACAAGCTGCTAGATGCTTTGCCTACTAAGTGGGATATCTACACTCTTATGATCAAGGGTGAAGCAGATTATGAAACAAAAGAGCTTGAAGAAGTGGTAGGAAAGTTGAGGGCTTATGAGCTCAGCATGAAGAAGAAAGATACTGGATATGATCAGGTTCAAGATCCGGCGGTTTACAATGGGCTTACATCTTCTTCATCTCACAACGCTTCTAGCGACTCTGCTACTGCGTTTTTATCATGTGAAAATGAGCAGGTTATGGTGAATCAGGATGGTGATGTGTGTTTTGTAGCTGCTGCAGGAGGATCAACAGGAGTCAAGAGAACATCAACTTCAAAGCAAAGTAGTAGTGCAAAGTCAATGCCTATGAGTGTGAAGTCTGCTGAAGAACATCTTGCTCTACTTGCTTCTTTTGTTGCGTCTTATGAGAACTACATTCAAGGGAAAATATCTGATCCTGCCACGTTAGATGAAGATTATGATCAGATTGACCCTGATGATCTAGAAGAGATGGATCTACAATGGCAGATGGCCATGATCTCGAGACGTGTGAAGAGGTTCATGAACAGAACTGGAAGGAAGTTTGTAGGAAAGAGTGTAGGTTTTGACAAGGCCAAAGTCAGGTGCTTTAACTGTCAGAGTTATGGTCATTTCGCTAGGGAATGTCAAAAACAAAAGCATGAGAATACGAATCAAAGTTCAAACAATCGGAATGCATCAAACAATTCTAACTCAAGGGCGTTGATATCTACTGCAAGAGAAGGCTCATATGACTGGAGCATTCACTTGGAAAATGATGAGAATGTCACGCAAGCATTCATGGCAGAGATTACTCCAGTCGATAATGGTGAAGCTACCGTAGATGAGGCTAAAGTTGAGAAGAAGAGTGAAACTGAGGAAGATAAGGCTGATCAGACAACAGGTGCTGAAAAGGAAAAGCCAGAGTCTGAGCATGAAATGGAAGCTGATGAGAAAGATGAAATCATCAAAAGAATGGAAGCTCAACTTGCTGCTCTCATGGCCAACTCAGACAAATCGACAGGAGAGGTAACTAACTCCGCCACTTCTGTTTGTTTGAAGTGTAGTGAACTACAGGGTGAAATTGACAAATTGTCAACTCAAAACAAAAGTCTTGTGAGCGAAATGTCCAACGTAAAAGAATCAAATTTCTTTGCTAAAAGAAACGAGTCATCATATTTGAAAAAGATAAAAGGCTATGAAGCTGAAATTGAAGCTTTAACTTGCAAGTTAAATGAAAAACTTCAAGTCATAGACTTAGCTCATGACATGATGGCTGAGAAAACAAAAGAGATTTCTGATAAAAACAAAGAGTTGTCAGATGCACAACTTAAAATTGTTGAACTTGAAAAGAAGTTAGGTCAATT
This sequence comes from Helianthus tuberosus, assembly GCA_030545235.1. Lineage (NCBI taxonomy): Eukaryota > Viridiplantae > Streptophyta > Magnoliopsida > Asterales > Asteraceae > Helianthus > Helianthus tuberosus. The sequence goes on along the minus strand of CM060445.1, from coordinate 56,769,081 downwards.
CAGAGATTCTACTTTTGTTATGAAACATATGATGGGTGGGTTAAAGAAGAGTAATGACAAGACAAGTGTGGGATTCCAGGGGTTTAATGAAGTCCCACCTCCTCTTAGCCATGACTATTCTTTCCTACCTGCTGAGGATGAGCTTACAGACTTTCTGTCAACATCGCCAAGTAGTTCCACATCCATTCAAGGTGATGTGTTTGAAGATAATGATGCTAAGAAGGAAAATAACAGCAAATCTGTTTTGAAAAAGAAAAATACACCTTCTAAAAACAATAATCAAACTTTTGTTAAAAAGGTAAATTTTGTTCAAGGAAGTGATATGAAAACCGAAACAGCTGTTATCGAAAAGGAATCAAATGTAGAGTTTGCTAAAAACAAAAACATAGAAAAATCTGAAATTAAGCAAACTGAACAAAATCCTTCCATGGCATCATCATCAAAACCAGAATCTAGTTCAAAGGCTTCAACTAAGAAGTCTTCGAACAAGAGATCGTGCTTCAAATGTCACATAAAGGGACATGTAGCTAGCTGCTGTCCTAACAAAAAGATTGAAGCACAAGTTAGTGAGAAACAAAAAGGGAAGTCACCAGAAACGGAAGGTGATAAAAAGAAGAGAGAGTCTAACTCTCCAAAGAAATCTGCTCCAAAGCAACAACCGAGTGTTGCTGGTGGTATAGATAAGGCTGAAAAAGGAACTCCTCAAGTTCCTCGTTTTCAAAGAAATCAACCAAGATTTCAGCCTGAATCTACATCAGGCAGATATGAAAGACCTAGAAGTAACTCACCAAGAATGAACAACCAAAACTCAAATAATTTCAGAAGTCAAGGTCAATATCAAAATCGATACCAAAATAACGGTGGTCGAACTTTTTATAACAATGGCTTTAGAAATTACAACAATAATGCTTTTTGGAATCAAAATTCAAGGTACCAAAATCAACATTTTCAAAGGTCAAATAGTCCAAACACATTTAGGAACCCTCAGGACCAGAGACCTTATGGAAATCATACCCCATTTCCATCAACAGGTCCGAGAACCAAGACTCCAATTAGGGGTGATGGATCTTGGATGGATGTTCAAGTAGTTGGTGAATTTGGACGACCCAAGACCATTAAGGCTTGGGTCCCCCAATCTAACTAATCTTTTGGTTGATGGGTGCAGGAGCTGCTAAGGAGGATTATCAACTTATGGTATGTTGATAGTGGCTGCTCCAGGCACATGACGGGGGATGCTAGGTTGTTTTCTGAATTTGAAGAATTTGATGGTGGACATGTAAATTTTGCTGGTGCTAAAGGTGGTAGGATTACTGGACGAGGAAAAGTGACGAATGGGAAGATCACATTGGACAAAGTGAACTATGTTGAGCAGCTTAAACACAATCTGATGAGCGTGTCACAAGTCTGCGACAAGGGTCACTCGGTCCATTTTACAAATACTGAGGCATTGGTGTTGAAACCGGGTTTGGTCATTCCGGACGATTGGATAGTAATGCGTGCACCAAGGAAAAATGACACTTATGTCATGGACATGGGTGCCAAGGATCCAACTGCTGCGGTGGCGTGTTTACTGTCAAAAGCATCTGAAGCTGAATCAATGTTGTGGCACAGACGCATGGCTCACATTCACTACCGCAAAATGAATTACATTATTAAAAATGAGCTAGTGAAAGGGGTTCCATTGCTGAGGTTTCAAGTGGAAGATAAATGTCTTCCATGCCAAAAGGGAAAACAACACAAGAAACCTCATAAGTCTAAAACAGTAAATTCCATTAATGCCCCTTATGATTTACTTCACATGGATTTATTCGGTCCAGTGAACGTGAGGAGCATAGGTGGAAAGTACTATTGTCTTGTTGTCACTGATGATTACTCACGTTATTCATGGGTTTTCTTTTTAGGTACAAAAGATGAGACAGCAGAGATGTTGATAGATCTTTTTACAAAATTGGAAAACGTCCATGATGCAAGGATAAAGAGGATAAGGAGTGATAATGGCACGGAGTTCAAAAATCGAGTTCTGGATCTCTACTGTCTTCGAAAGGGAATTGAACATCAATATTCCGCTCCTTACACTCCTCAGCAAAATGGAGTCGCTGAGAGGAAAAACAGGACGTTGATTGAAGCCGCTAGGACGATGCTTTCAGATTCAAAGCTACCAGTTCTTTTCTGGGGAGAAGCTGTGAATACAGCTTGCTACGTCCTAAACAAAGTTTTGACCGTTAAACGTTTTAACAAAACTTGTCATGAGTTAATGTTTAATGAGAAACCAAACTTAACAGGCTTTGAACCATTTGGATTACCCTGCACGATTGTGCGAAACAAAGATAAACAAAAATTCGGTGAGGTGGCAGATGAAGGCTACTTTCTGGGCTACGTGCCTGGCACACCGAATAAAAGGGTTTTTAATCTAAAAACTGGTAAAATTGAGGTTGTTTTCAATGTAGAAATTACTTCTTACAAACCTCAACAATCAACGAGTGGTCCTGCTATATTATATGATTATGAAAGTGTGTTTAAATCATTTAATATTCCTGAGGTTTCTGATGCAGATGGTTCTCAGCTGATTCAAACAGTTGTATGTGAAGACGATGAAGGCGAGTTCATGCCTAGATCGAATGTTGATATGTCAGATGCTCCTGAAACTTCCCAAGGTGCTGCTAATCCTGATTCAAGCGATAGTGACTCTGAACCTATTCAGGGGGAGGATTTCATTAATCCGTTTGCAAATCAGAATATTCAGGGGGAGGTTGGATCAAATCTGGGTGATAATCTAGATGTCGATGTTGTTGCTACTACACGAGCAAATAGAGATCATCCGGTTGATATGATACTGGGAGATCCTTCTGTAGGTGTTCAGACGAGAAGAAGCATAGCAGAAAATTCTGGGTTATTTGTTTCGATTGAGAAGACTGGGATAGTGAACGAGTGCTTGTATAGTTGCTTTATTTCCCAAGAGGAGCCGAAGAACATTCATATGGCTCTTAAAGACAATTCATGGGTTGAAGCTATGCAAGAGGAATTGGCCCAGTTTGCTAAGTTGAAGGTTTGGGAATTGGTGGACCTTCCTAAAGGTGAGAGAGAGATTGGCACTAAATGGGTATTTAGGTGCAAGAAAGATGAAAGAGGTATTGTCACACGCAACAAAGCTCGGTTGGTTGTCAAAGGTTTTAATCAGCAAGAAGGGATTGATTACAATGAGGTGTTTGCACCAGTGGCGAGGTTGGAGGCAATTCGTTTGTTTCTGGCTTTTGCTTCATTCAAGGGCTTCAAAGTTTACCAACTAGACGTGAAGAGTGCATTTCTTTACGGGAAAGTCCAAGAAGTGGTGTATGTCTCACAACCAGATGGGTTCGTTGATCCAGACTATCCAGATCGAGTGTACAAACTTGATAAGGCTTTGTATGGATTACATCAAGCTCCCAGGGCGTGGTACGAGACACTGTCTACACATCTGATCAAGAATGGTTTTCAAAGAGGTCAGATTGATAGTACACTGTTCATTAAGAGAAAGAAGGAAGATTTTCTGCTGGTACAGGTATACGTGGATGACATTATCTTTGGGTCGTCTGACGAAAACGTGTGTAAGGAATTTGAACAGGTGATGAAGAGCAAGTTTGAAATGAGTGCTATGGGTGAGCTGTCTTACTTTCTGGGATTACAAGTTGAACAGAAGGAGGATAGGATGTTTATACATCAAACAAAGTATGTGTATGACATTTTGGCTCGATTCAAAATGAATGATTGCTCTACTTTCAACACACCCATTTGTGAAAATCACAATCTCGGCCCAGATCATGAAAGCACTGAAGATGTTGATCCGACTCAATACAGGGCGATGATTGGTTCTCTAATGTACTTGACTGCTTCAAGACCCGACATCATGTTTGCCGTATGCTTGTGTGCCAGATATCAGGCAAATCCAAAGGAGTCACATATGAAAGCAGTGAAGCGGATTCTTCGTTACTTGAAGGGGAAACCTAAGCTTGGGTTGTGGTATCCAGCTGATAGTGATTTGAGGTTCGTTGCTTACACTGATTCAGACTTTGGAGGATGCAAATCAAACAGGAAGTCTACAACAGGTGGTTGTCAGTTCTTAGGAGGCAGGATCGTGTCTTGGCAATGCAAGAAGCAATCCTGTGTGTCTACCTCTACGTGTGAAGCTGAATATATTGCTGCGGGTAGCTGTTGCTCTCAGGTTCTCTGGATTCAACAGCAGATGCGCGATTACGGTTTGGATTTCACTCGTACTCCTATTATGATAGATAATAATGCCACTATATCAATCACAAACAATCCCGTAAAGCACAGTAGAACTAAACACATTGACATACGTCATCACTTTATACGGGATTGTGCTGAAAAACGATTAATTGAATTGCACCGAGTCGACACAGAAGATAACCTTGCTGATCTTTACACAAAAGCTTTTGATCGAGCTCGCTTTGAACACTTAGTCGAACTCAATGGGATGAGGAATCCTGAATAACTGGTTTTTCATAAGAATTTTTGTAAATAGTTTACTGTTTTTCTTAAAAATCAAAAACTCAAAAAAAAAAAAAAAAAAAATAGAAAATCAAAAATTGAGTTATCACTGTGTGAAAAAGAAGAAATGATTGTACATCGGCAAGTTAGACTGTCACACTGAAATTGAACCATAAAATTGCATTAAGTGTGATAGCAGCTTCATTATATGATGTACCAGTAGACAAAAGCATGAAATAATCAACTTACCAAAGTGATATAAACCTAAATGCACTGAGTATGAGTGGGGAACACATCAGTGGTGTATGGTTTAATGTCCTTAAATCTTGCGTTGATAGATTGCCAAAGTCTGAGGTTTTCGGTCTTTATGCTGCTTATCATCTGGGTATCATGGTTGTTTCTTTTACCGAAACAAACGGAGACAAAGTCTAGATCTTCCATGATACCATACATACGTATACATACTGCATTCGACCTCAATAAGTGATCAACAATCACATGTCCCTCAAATAAGTGATAAAATATCACATTTATCCGGGAGTCAAGTTCGTCTCTCTGCTGTACGAAAGTACTGACCTGTTCACGGACTTGCTCTTGTGCCCTCATGCATATGAAAATCAAGTTCCTCTTCAATAAGTGATTCTATCACATAGGGCTTGTTTTCAATCAAAATAAGTGAGTTTCTCACATCATTTATATGGTCAAACAGATGATAATCAGTATACTCACCGACTACGATGAATCTTTGTGCATACCTTGATCGCGGGGGTATATCCTGAAGTGGGACACACTAGTATTTCGGTATAATAAAATTACCTTAACGTATCATACGGTAATGGTACTTGAAATGTTCATGCATTTTGTTTAGGTGGACAAACATACTGGTAATCGTCTTGAACTGCTTTTCACTAAAAATTAAATAAAGAATTATCTAATAGTGTGAAAACAGTTTGATTGTGCTGATATGATCTTCTTACCGGTGATTCTCACAAAAATAGAGTGTTTATTGCTTTTCGTATTTATCTGCTTTCAGAAAATATAAAAATCCAAAAATAGTGTCTTTTTTTTCTGTTAAAATTCTTAATGTACGGAAAACTGTTATTCTTGGAGGAATTGTTACCGATAGGGGGAGACTGTGTTAGAAAGTGGGTTCAAAATGTTTTAAATCATGCAGGTTATAAGGTGTTTGTTTAAAATTTGTGCGTGTTGGTGCTAAATTTGAAAAAGCTTAATCTGATACAGTATAACAAATCTCTTGGATAATAATAATTCTTTAACTATGTTGAAAAATTCTTATGGTTTCTCGAGATATCTGTTTTATAGTATACAGATTGAAGCAGTTTTGTTGATGAGAAGTTGCTGTGAAGAGAGGAGGAGTTTGTTGCTGCTTGGTAGAATCCTCCTTCTACAATGCAGAGTGGATGCTAACATTGAATGCTGACTCAAAACTTGGAAGATTTGGTGATTGGATGCATCAGCTTAGGGGGAGTCTGTTGCTGACAAAGATGTTGCTGACAAAGATGTTGCTGACAAAGACAGAATTCATGTTGAAGCTGACGCTATCCAAAGACCAAAGACTGTGAGATTCTGAAGGCTAAAGTTTCCTTTGCAAGCTATTGTCAAGGGGGAGTTTGTTGGTGCATGTTATATGACAACAGCTTTGGATTGGTCTTTGGATATTAAACAGAAGATTGGATCATGAAGACTTAAAGAAAAACGAGTTCTATGAAGCCCAATCAGTCCAAGTTTGTAACAAGTCTGTTAGGCCCAAGTTTATGTGACAAATGTAATACGGGCCAGAGCCCAATTCGTGTATAGGAGGTTGTAGTATATAAACAACCTCTTGCTACATGTTTAAGGTAAGACACTTAAGATACTTTAGACAACTTGTGTGAGAGCATTCAAGTGTGAGAGCTTAAGAACAAAACAGAAATCGGCTGTTAGGTTCTTGTAGATCTTAGTGATTGTAAAACGCTTCAAAGGGTTTGATAATCATAGAAGATCAGTTTGAAAGTTTGCGTGTTTGTGTGTTCGGTTCTTGTTTCTTCTACATACTCTTGTTTCTGTGTTCGAAGATCAATCAAGGGGATTCCGCACCCTTGATAGATTAACAGTCTTGTACGATCCATACGTGATTCAGGGACCTACAATCCTCACCGTTCAAGCATAAAGTACAAGTTCCTAATGCACATTTCCACCCAAATCTTACCATCAAGAACACCTTCTCATGAATTCCTTCTACAACGCATCTCTTATGTTCAACTATCATCAATTATATTATTATCATACTCAACACATATTCATCTATTAATTAGCATTAATTTCGCATACTAACCTACACTAGGCATTTCATCAAACACTTGGTGTGCGTACACCGTTTAATGCACAATGTACAACTAATTCATGCTCTTATTCCTATTTCCTACATTCATTCATCATCATCACTAAGAATCACATAAATTTCATACAATCCTTTAATCTAACCAACAATTATGCATCACACACTAACTAATTCATCATAGTTTCATAAGGATTGGACATGGGTAACATACCCATGTCGCCATCTTCATCATCCCAAATGGGTTTCACCTCCAAACATCGAATTAATCAAAATCATGTATAACACATATTCTATATAGTGATCCTAACACATAATCATGCTTAATTTCATACTAATTTCGTGGATGAAACATAAACCCACTTCATTCAAGATCACCAAATTAAAATTTTCAACATACCTTATGTAGAGAACTCTTAAATGATTAAGAATTTCATCACATGCATAAGAATCAAGTCCTATTTCATCCTCAATTTGCTGAATTTCTACTTGTAGTTGAAGAGGTGGGTTTTGTTTTTCTTTCCTGCTTGAACTCGACACACACACATATGCCCACCATCTGCTATAAGTTTGTGTTTTATTATTTTCATAGCCATATTTCACTTTCAGCCCCTCATGTTTTCATAACATGTCATTTACATATCTAACCATTAACCAAGTTACTTTCCTCTTAATTAGTTTTATTCATTCTAAATAATTAGACTTACTAGCAAAAATTAACCAACTATTATTATTGTAATAGTCTAAAATTACCATCTACCCTTACGACATCGTACATATAGTTTATATTAAAAACATATGAAATTTGGAGCGTTACATTTGGGTTGGCCTTTGCTCTAGTTTTGAGGGGAAGGGGTCTTGGGAAAGAGTTCTTAACTCTTTCTGTTGCCTGTATTTTGCTTGGCATCTTGGTGAGGGGAGTAAAGGTGTCGTAATAGTGGCTGGTCCCCTTCCCCTAGGCTTGTAGGGGGAAAAGGTTGGTTGAGATCTTTCATACTGCATTTTGTCATAATGTGGCTTTTTAGGGTAAGGATTACCTTTATCTTGAGGTCGAGGGGCAATATTGGGCATCCGCGATTAAGTATCTAGCTCCTTGGCCTTGTTGCTGGTGTCCTTTTCCTTGACGAAGGGCCTTACCTTGTCCATAAGGCCATCAAAGGTCTCGGGGAACTCCTCCCCCAACTTTTAGCAAAGTTATGTGTGTTTCAACCCCTTAATAAAGCTGCTTATCTTCATTACCTCCGAGACCCCCCTTTTATGTTCATGCTTTCCTTAATGAATCTTTCCATATACTGATCCGCCCATTCATTATCCCTTTAACGGATGTGCATGATCTCATTCGGGTTATTGACCACCTTCTTCTGCTAGTTAAAGTTTCTCAAGAACTTTTCACATAAGTCCTCATAACTGTCTATACTTCCAGCCGGAAGGCTGTCGAACTAGAGACGAGCTCCATCGGTCAAGGTTTGCACAAACATATGACACCATGTTGGCATGGACCATCTGCCTACCTGATTAGCCCCCCCCCCCCCCCCCCAAAAAAAAAGGTATGCAGGAAGTCCTCAGGGTCTTTCATCCGTGATATATGTCCACGTTACTAGGTAGCTTGAGTTTTGGCGGTAATGACGCTTCGGCTATTCGTCTAGTAAACTTGGAGACCTCTGTGAGGTCCTTTGGTAGATAAGGTTTGTCCAGAGCATCACCACCCTTGTTTTCATCATGTTCATAGTCCTTTCTGTCCTTGTCGTTTCCTTTGTCCTCCATCATGGCTGCCTTTTCTTCCGGTGTCATCTATTTGAACACTGCCATGAAAGTGGCTAGAGGGTCTGGGTTGGTTTCTCCGTCACGAGAAGAGGTATTACCCTCTTTCTTGGGTGTGTCAAATATGAGCCTCGATCTAAGGCTTTCCAACTTTTCCATTTTCTCCAAGTCATCAAATTGTCTACGTAACTCATCTTTTGTTTTGCACAAACATATGACACCATGTAGGCATGGACCATCTGCCTACCTGAATAGCCCCCCCCCCCCCCAAAAGGTATGCAGGAAATCCTCAGGGTCTTTGGTCCATGATATCTGTCCACGTTACTAGGTAGCTTGATTTTTGGCGGTAATGACGCTTCGGCTATTCGTCTAGTAAACTTGGAGACCTCTGCGAGGTCCTTTAGTAGATAAGGTCTGTCTAGAGCATCACCACCCTTGTTTTCGTCATGTTCATAGTCCTTTCTATCCTTTTCATTTCCTTTACCCTCTTTCTTGGGTGTTATATTGGTCTTTTTTTATGACGGCGGCTCTTTATCTGTGATATTTTCAAACTCGTTGGTGACGTCCTCAACTGAGACCTGTTTCTCAACCGTATTGGTAATCTTCAAGACCTTAGCGTTGGTGGGAGGTGGTGTTGTCATTTTGTAAGGCTAGCTCCAAGGAAAGACTTTTTTTTTAAACGCGAGTGTTCTTGTTGGGATACCTTTGTTGACAAAGGTCCCACAGATGGCGTCAATGTCGAATCCCCTAACTAGTTGGGCCAATTGATGAGACTCGTCAGGGTCCAAAGAGAATCTTCGAGAGAATCTACAAAAGAGAACACATTTAGCCTCTCACGGAGGACCCCGGAGGGGAGTCCATGACCAAGCTCTGGCATGAGAGTAAGTAAATTTGTAGGAGAAGAAACAATATTCCGGCACGATGATCTTGCCGAAATAAGTGGTGTGAACTCAAGGTTACGAGTATTCAATGAACCTTCAGAGAATGTTTCGTAGTTAATGCTTCTTGTGTGTGTGAATGGTGGTTATGAGAGCTTACCTCCTTAGATCACTCCCTTGACTTACATAAAGCCTTATGCTTATCGGGGAGTACACTCTTAGCAGAGATCCAACGGTTCTCTGTTTTGAAAGTCAGATCTGATCCTCTCTTTTCATCCCTCCGATCCCTGTATAAGCATGAGAGGTTCCTTGCATTTAATGTGGGTTATACGTTCCTCGTACCATCGCTGGAAAAACTCTCTCTCTCTCTCTCTCTCTCCTGCCAGGGCATTAAATGCCATTGCCAGACTTAGCTTCATGGTGACCGGAGTTGCTCACTTGATTGGAGGGAGTTGTCCAATCTTTTTTCTGGGTATTCTTTCTTTCAAGGCCCAACTCTTATGCGAAGCTTAATGGGCTTCACACTTTTGTATATTGGGAGCCCAAACGAGGGGCCCTCGTCGACAACTGATACTGGTGTTATTTGATCGGAACCGATACGGTACTAAAACGGTACCAGTTCAGTTCATCACGTCAAAGAAAAAATCAATTAAATTTGATGCGTTCATATGTCAAAATAAGCACGTCACAACAACAACGACAACAACGACGACGACGACATAGCGACAACAACAACAACAACGACGACGACGAAGACAACACCATAACAGCAGCAGCAACAACAACAACAACAACAACAGCAACAACAACAACAACAGCAACAGCAACAGCAGCAGCAGCAGCAGCAGCAACAACAACAACAGCAACAACAACAACGATGACGAAGACAACACCACAACAGCAGCAGCAGCAACAACAACAACAACAACAGCAACAAAAACAACAACAACAACAACAGCAGCAGCAGCAACAACAACAACAACAACAACAACAACAACAATAATAAAAAGCAAAACAAACTTAATTATATAATAAAAACATAGTTAATGGATAAATAAAATAAATAAATAATTAACATATTTCAAATCTTCTCCTCTCAATTGTCTAACGTCACATGTCCCAGTAGTAAGAAAGAGTTATTCACAAAATGAGTTTTGTATATAATTATAAATATAAATATAAATATAAATATAAATATAAATATAAATATAAATATAAAATAAAATAACATAACATAACATAACATAACATAACATAATTATAATATAATATAATAATAATAATAATAAAATAAAATATTCAAATTGTGGGACACATATTGTTTCTGTATATCATGGTATATAAATGATTTGTAGCTGACCTATACGCACAAAACAGAACTTATTACAACATTGACATGTGATCCAATCAGGTCACAAAGCAATTATACCAAGTAAATGTTTAGACTAAAATGTTTAGATGTGATTTGCTTGTAGATGAATTCACATTTATCTTGCAACTCACTATTTTTGTTTGAAATGAAATTAGTTGTATTACATTAAGACCTAGTTGCTGTGGAATTTGATTGGATAATAGTTGTAAATTGTAAATCAACTGGTAAAGAATCCCGCCTATTGTGGCGGAAATTCAATCAGTATTGGTTTGTTCCATTATAGTATCGGCACTCGCGATAGTAACCGAAATATAAAACCTAAAAACTAAAGTCATGATATGCCAAAAAAGATATTGACACTTGTTTTATATCGATCAAAAACTATATATCGATGCCGGTACGGTACCAATATTCGTATAAATTAAACTCGTGATAGGTGGTTGCGTTTAATTTTTTTTCGAGATTGTGATATAATTTTTATTTGAAAACGTGTTGTATTCAAAATTACGGTACGATAACGAACCGAGTCAGTATAGTCATATTTACGATAGTCTTATTACACAAAAGTTGTATAATGCAACTCAAAAAATAAAGGTGATGTTTTACATCGATCGAAAAGCATAAAAACGAATACCAATACCAGTTCCGATAACACCGATACCGGTACAGATGTTGTAATATTGACTCAGTTCTTCACCATATCATCATTTCGAATATAATTCTGTTTCAAACACAACTGTGTTACAAATAAAATTTAAATCGAAATTTAGAGAAAAAATTTAACGCAAACGCGTATTTAGTGTTTATAATCAAATGAATGAACGAAAGTTATAAAAAAAAATACAACTATAGGGTTAGAAGCGTATATTGTTTATAGAAGGTGTATAGTAGAAACTTATAAAAAAGTGAACGTTACTGTTCACACAAGTTGGTAATTGTTATAAACTATAGAGTTAAAACGAATTGTTTATAGTATAAAGTGTAATTGAAAAATAGAAATAAAGTCAAAGCTATCAAAGTTACTATTCACCTAAAGTCGATAACTGTTGTACATATAATTTATATCGAAATGTAGCTGTAAAAAATTTAACGCAAACGAGTATTTAGTCAAGAATGAACAAAAGTCATAAGAAAACAAAACTATAGGATTAGAAGCGTATATTATTTATAACAGGTGTATAATAGAAACTTATAGAAAAGTCAACGTTACTATTCACACAAGTTGGCAATTGTTATAAAGTATATGGTTAAAAACGAATACTATCTATAATATAAGGTATAATTGAAAAAAAAAAGTCAAAATTGTCAAAGTTACTAATTGAGAAAAAAAAAGTCAAAATTGTCAAAGTTATGAATTCACGTAAATTTAAGTGTGTAAATTTAATTTATAGCATTGTATTTGAATAATAATAATAATAATAATTGAAAATTTTTTGTTGAATTTGAATTGTTTTTGAATAAGTTCTTGTGGTTTTTTCATTCGTTTTTACGGTTATAACAATATATAGCGTGAGAAACAATAAATCTTACATTTATAACATTTTCATTTATATTTTAGGTTTTAGGATTGAAAAAAAAATTAGTGATTCGTTTTGTTCTGCGTGTTCAAGTAATATTTAGTGCTCTGCATAGAACCTTCCCCCCCCCCCCCCCCATTACAGAACACTAATTATTGCAAACACAAAAAGGACAACTCTAAATCACTAAATTTTGGGATTTAAGGTTCATATTTCATAAATTTTATGTTTCTTACATTCATATATGTATTATATATACATAAAAATCATATATTTTTTCCTACACCTAGTCTACATACATGTAGGTAATTTAGCCTACACATAACCTACATGTGTGTAGGTTATTTAAAAACTATAGATTTTTCATATTTTGTTTTAAATTCTATTGTGAGAAACAATAAATCTTACATTTATAACATTTTCATTTATTTTTTAGGTTTTTAGGATTGAAAAAATTAGTGATTCATTTTGTTCTACGTGTTCTCGCAATATTTAGTGTTCTGCATAGAACCTTCCCCTAGGATATGTATCATTACAGAACACTAATTATTGCGAGAACAAAAATAACAACTCAAAATCACTAAATTTGGGATTTAAGGTTCATATTTCATAAATTTTATGTTTCTTACATTCATATGTGTATTATATATACATAAAAAAATCATATATTTTTCCTACACCTAGCCTACATACATGTAGGTAATTTAGCCTACACACAACCTACATGCGTGTAGGTTATTTAACAACTGAAGATTTTTCGTATTTTGTTTTAAATTCTATTGTGAGAAACAATAAATCTTACATTTATAACATTTTCATTTATTTATTAGGTTTTTAGGATTGAAAAAATTAGTGATTCATTTTGTTCTGCGTGTTCTCGTAATATTTAGTGTTCTGCATAGAACTCCCCCCCCCCCCCCCAGGATAAGGATCATTACAGAACACTAATTATTGCGAGAACAAAATGAACAACTCTAAATCACTAAATTTTAGGATTTAAGGTTCATATTTCATAAATTTTATGTTTCTTACATTCATATGTGTATTATACATACATAAAAAATCATATATTTTTCCCTACACCTAGTCTACATACATGTAGGTAATTTAGCCTACACATAATCTACATGTGTGTAGGTTATTTAAAAAATGAAGATTTTTCATATTTTCTTTTAAATTCTAGTGTGAGAAACAATAAATCTTACATTTATAACATTTTCATTTACTTTTTAGGTTTTTAGGATTGAAAAAATTAGTGATTTATTTTGTTCTGCGTGTTCTCGCAATATTTAGTGTTCTGCATAGAACCTTCCCCTATATATATATATATATATATATATATATATATATATATATATATATGGGAGGGTTATCTTGTGAACGCTAAATATTGCGAAAACCATGAGAACGAATGAAAAAACCAATCATGGCCAAATTTTTTTAATACAAAACTCATTGTAATTAAGATACAATATCAAAAAAAAAAGAATTTACAAAATCAAATAATTCAATTCTTCTCTCAAAACCACTCTTATTAGATTTTTTACACATTTGTATATAGAACAAATTTACACATGTGTAAATGGCAAAATACACATGTGTAAATTTTTTAGGGTAAATTACTTTTTGAGTCCCTATATATTAGGGGGTTTTGACCACTTGAGTCCAAAATCAAAATGTTTAACGCCTTGAGTCCATATAGCCACTTTCTTAACCATTTGAGTCCAAATTTCTAACACTATTAGAATCTTTTGGTTAAGTATTGTTAAATGACCAAAATACCCTTATAGTTAAAATATAAAAAAAATTAGTATTAGATTTCTCTCTCTCTTATATATCTCTCCCCCTTATCTCTTTCTCTCTCTCTCTCTCTAAACATTCTGCACCCTTCATCTCTCTCTCATCTTTTTTTCTCTCTCTAAACCACCTGCATCCCCCACCACCACACCACCACCACCGTCACCACCACAACCACATCACCATCCTATCGGAGTGTTTATGAACAAGGCGTTAGAGATATTTGCCCTCTCTGCTATCGAAAGGATCAACTGTAGGTTCATTTATTTATCTTAATCTTCACTTTCTGTTTCTAGATGATTGATTCATGAATTCTCTCTTGTTGTAAAATGTGTGTAGCTACCATTTTTGCTTACGGTCAGACTAGCAGTGGCAAGACCTACATCATGAAAGGAATAGCAGACAACTGCATCAATGACATTTACGCCCATATCACCAATGTCTGTCTGTTACCCATCATTTCTTTATATTACATATTCCTTTTTTACTTCAATACTTACTTTTTGTTATGCTAGGCCACTGCAAGTAGGTTTGTTTTGAAGTTTTCGGTTATCGAAATCTATAATGAGACAGTCGTAGACCTCCTGAACCGTGATTCTGGTGCCCTTCGTCTCTTGGATGATCCTGAGGTGAGCAATCGTTATATTTGTCATGTATCCTGAGGTGAGCAATCGTTATATTTGTCATGTATTTCTATTTTTCTTTGATTTGAATTTTGCTCCTTGAATCCAGAAAGGTATAGTGGTGGAGAAGCTGACGGAGGAGGTCGCAAGAAATAGTCAACATCTTAGGAGCTTAATTGCTACTTGTGTAGGTACTTGCCCCACTCCCTGCATACATCTTTCTGATCTTAATAGGAATTTCTTCATATCTCATCCTTACACTTGCTTCTGCTTGCAGATCAAAGGCAAGTCGGTGAAACATCAAAGGCAAGTCGGTGGTGATAGTGGTGGGGATGGTGGTGATAGTGATGGGATGGTGGTGTGGTGTGGTGGTGAGGATGATGGTAGTGGTGGTGGTGCGGTGGGGATAGTGGTATGGTGGTGGGGATGATGGTAGTGCAGTGGTGGGGATAGTGGTGGTGCGGTGGTGGGGCTGGTGGTGGAGGGGGTGGTGATAGGATGTCTAGGGAGAGAAAGAAAGAGAGAGAGAAAGTGCAGTGTGTGAATGTGTGAATTGTGTGAATAACATACTTTTATATTTTTTATATAATTGTTTTATATCTAATACTAAACTCTTATGCATTAAAGACTTGTCCATTATACTCTTATGCATATGCGAGTTGTACTTTGTGTGTAAATGACCAAATTACCCTCATAGTTAATAGACTTGGTGGATGATGTTAGAAATTTGGACTCAAAAGGTTAAGAAAAGTGGCTATAGGGACTCAAGGCGTTAAACAATTTGAATTTGGACCCAAGTGATTAAAACCCTTAAAACACAGGGACTCAAAAAGTAATTTACCCTTTTCTTTATTTTCGAATTCACGTAAATTTAAATGTGTAAATTAAATTTTAAACATTGTATTTGAATAATAATGATAAGTGTAAAAAATTGAATTTGAGTTGTTTTTGACCAAGTTCTTGTGACTTTTCATTTGTTCTCACAGTATTTAGCATTCTCATCTAAACCTTCCCATATATATATATATATATATATATATATATATGTAGGGGAAGGTTCAAATGAAAACCACTAGTTATCGCGAAAACTCGAAAACTAACTAAAAAAAGCCAAAAAAAATACCAAATTTTTTTTTTTTTGCAAACCAATTTTCGCAGGTTTTTCTATATAAAAAAAAAATTCCAAAAAAAAAAAAAAAAATTTTTTGTGTAGTACACATGTGTAATACTACATATGTGTATGTATACTACATATGTGTATTATTACACATGTGCACTACACAAAAAAAAAAAAAAATTTTGAAAAAAAGTTTTTTTTTTATATAGAAAAACCAGCGATTTTTATAAAAAAAATTGAAAAAAAAAAAAATTTGTGTGTTTTTTAGGCTTTTTTTAGTTAGTTTTCGAGTTTTCGCGTTAAAAGTGGTTTTCATTTGAACCATCCCCTATATATGTATATATGGTAAAGATGCTTTACAAATGGCCTTATCATACAAAACATACGAAATACATGAAAAGGTAAAAAAACATGGTGGCATTTTCGTAATTATTTTACTCGTAATTACCCTACAAGATCAAAATTTATGACAACCGGCACAATTTCATGATAATTTCGCACAACTTAATCAAATTTATACAATTTAATTGCGCTCCTTTGACTTAATTTATGGACGACTGAGTCGTACAAAGTCTAGCAGTGATAGGACATGTAAAATTCATATTGCTATTTCTCCATGTCTCGAAAACAAACAACTATGTCCTAATACGTTGACGAACAATGTTGAAAAACACTATTCACCTGAACACACTATTCATGCCAGGAGACTTCAAAAACTTCCTGAAACGACTAACGAATGATGTGAAAGCACATCACAAATATATAAACGAAAACCCTAATTAGGGGCATCATTTGCAATGACACCTTAACTTTCCGGAAAAATTCCTAAATTAATAATTGTACGATCCGAGTTGTAACACCTACAACTTGTCCGCAACATAAAAGTCAACATTTTCAGCATAAACAAAGCTTGTAAATGATGATAATCATCTTAAACAAACTCGAGGATATCAATTAAATATCAAAGACATCATTCCCGGTATCACATATTGTTTGTTAACGAGCCGATGACCAAACATATGGCATTTTTGCTATCCAGACATGATATACTAGTCTAGTGGACTAGTTAGAGGTCATTTAACATCATAAATGTGATTAGCATCATAATTTTGCAAGACTTCCACTAAATCTAAAGATTAACATATACATCACATGTTAAAAAAAGGTACACTTTACCCCCCCCCCCCCTCAAGTGGCCACACACCACATGTGTGGACTTCTAGCAAATTATAAAATGAAATGTATAGAATGGATGAAGTCCATTTTGAACATCATATAACACCATCACCAACACACACAAACACTCTCCATACCTCCTTCATTTTCGGCCAAACCAAGCACACAACCAGCTTCATTTTCAAGCTCCAACAATTATTTCTATGATATACAAGATGATGTGCATGATGACCAATGGTGTTTGCAAGAGAAGGAAGCTCTTTGTCCACCACCATTCGCTTTTATCCAAGGCTTACATCTCATCTTCTTCTTCATCTTGTTCTTCCCTAGCCTTTTGTCACACCTCGATATTTCCACGTATTACCGGTGGGCCCGGTGGGGAGTATCGTGACGTAGTTGATATCATCATAGTCAAACAACACAATATTTAAATGCACAGCGGAAGCAAAAGATAGATTCATTTCAACCAAATAAATTGTAATATTAAGTATCACCAAGTAGTTGAAACAGATCCACAGGCGGATCGAAATAAAAAGGAAATTGTTCAACAGACTTTAACATCTAGAGCTTGCGAGACTTGATTATTGATGTCGAGAGTATCCAACCTATTACGTATAGTACCTGCACTTAGCCTTTTTGGAAAAATACGTCAGTTTACACTGGTAAATACAACTTAACTGACTCATTTTGAAAAGAGTTTGAAAATTAGTTTGAATGCACTTAGGAAAAAATATCTTTTATAACTTGGGACAATTATTCAAAAATAATCTTGTATACAGTTTTATTTATTTGTCGTCCATTAGTGCCGGTTTGTAGGGCCGGACAAGATTAACTGACACACCATAGGTATAATGCCCACAAGGTTAATTCCTTTAAGTGGATTACCAGTTTTTACATAATGCAACTGTCAGGTGTACGCCTACACCCCGTGCTTAGGTCGTGGCCATTTCTTTGAATGATACCAAGGATATCCGGGACATGGTCATTTAACCCCCAAAGGCCATACACCAAATATTACAGAATAAAACGAGTTATGTAAATACATTAATCACAATCGATTTAAATGACTACATACCCGACCAAGCGGTACTTTTATAGTACCTTATCCCAAGCCCTTATAGGGAAAATAAGTTAAGAGTATTTACCTGAGCAAAGTATAAATCAAATACAGCAAGTGCACGTAGCTTTTACTGGGCTCCTAATCTGGAATGAAGGTTTTAATAACCTATTAGAATCCTAACGGGTCTTTAAGTAAGCCTAGACTTAGACCGGTTAGTTTTAAAAGAGGATGCGGTCCAAAAACGCATGATTAAGCGAAGACCGGTTTAGAATGTGGTTTTGACCCGACAAGCTTGGACACTTGTTAAATATGGGTAACTTAAACACATTCTGGATTTTGAGATGAAAACGATATGGTTTGACCCGTTTGCTAAATTATGCAAACTAGTTACATAAGCCGATCCGAACGTGAAAAGTGCGTAACGGGTAACCAAATGAGTCATATGCAGGTTTCCTAAGTTAATATGCCTTGAATATGTTCTGACATCAGTAAGATATCTTCTATTATGTCCAAAATGAATTTAAACTCAAACTATGCCCCGTAGGGGCATTTTGGTCATTTTAAAGGTTATAAAATAGTTTAAATATTAATCTGAGTTACAGGTCTGATGTAATCAGTAAAAATACTTAATTTAATAAGTTATAACAGTAGGGTAATACACATATGTGAAATTTATCATTTAAAACCAAACTATGCACCTTAGGGGCATTTTGGTAATTTCACTTAGGCTAAAAAGGTCAAAACTGGAAATCTGAGTTTAAAACTTTTACTTACTATTAATATATAAGGATTTACTGAAATATCAGTAGGTATCAAACCTTATATGTTTAAAATAGTTTTAGTACATACTATGCGTTAAAAACGCTTAAAAATGCGGTTTGGAGCCATTTCCGGGTTTTCAAAGGAAAGCTGATATTCTTTTTATTATTCCAGAAGACTCAAAATATTTTATTTATCATATTAGATCAGTAGAAAAAGGGTTTTGGGGTCAAAAGGATTTGTAAAAACTCATTTTATAGCCCAAAAGTGGCAAAAACCGGCAATTACCGAATCAAGCTTAGAACTCTAAGTTATGCTCCGCCTAAAAATAAATAAAAATCTCCAAAAATCCCAAAATATTATTTTTATTAGTGGGTAAAAATTTTGATATCAAAAATCGGGTTTAGATAGGCTATACGCTAATTACACCGTTTAATTACTAAAAACTTTCTAATTACGCTAATAAGCATAACTCTTAATCTAGACCTCAAACTGATATCAAATTTTAGGTACAAGTTTATAAATCAGTAACTAAGGTTTCTACTCTTTTACATTTTCAAAATTCATGTTTTAAGGTCATATGGGCACAATAGTCAACATTTAGGCATTTAACGGAAATATGCATATGAATCGGATAACTAATGAACCAAGTTGTATAATCACAGAAGGTTATAATTATATGAAATCTGGTCCTAATGAGGCTCTAAGGCATTTCTAAACTATGCTCAAACGGGTCAGAACTGAAAGTCAAAGCAGAAGTCAAATTATGCGACCTTCGGTTCCGAACCGAGCCTAAACTGAAAATTGTCGGGTTGAACATGTTTAGACATGTTCTTACATTAATTACCAAGTTATATTAATGATAAAATAGGTTGCATGGGTTCTACCTTGCTAATTATGCATTAATTTGAAATTAAGCTTTCAGTTGACTTTTTAATATCAAGTTTGACCCGACAATTGACCTAGTTAGATTGGGAATCAGAGGGTGCCCTTTTAAGGGTTTATTACACACATAATTACCAACTCATAGGTATTTTTAATTCGAGATTTGACTGGACAATTATTGATTAATCTCGAAGTCAAACCTTAATTACGACGGTTTGACTTTTAGCTAAGTAACTAAGCTAAACTGAATTAGGAAGGATTAAGGACACTTACAAGAGTCCTAAGAATGATTAGGAAGCCTAAGGAAACTTGGTTGTTGTCCAGAGAGCTCTAGAATAAGCTTGAAGTGAGTTGCAAATGAACAAGAAATTGTTGCAACAAGAGGCCTCCTTATATAGTAACTTGATGTCACAAGATCACCCCAACTAAGTCTATAAATGTTGTA
The DNA here is from genome assembly GCA_030545235.1 of Helianthus tuberosus. Taxonomy (NCBI): domain Eukaryota; kingdom Viridiplantae; phylum Streptophyta; class Magnoliopsida; order Asterales; family Asteraceae; genus Helianthus; species Helianthus tuberosus. The sequence continues at coordinate 56,748,868 of CM060445.1, read as the reverse complement.
AGATGTTCCTAGGTGTCCCTATGATGCCAAAACCAGTTGCCAAGTCCCTGATTTCGAAAACCACTCTCTTAAGGCGGTGCAACAGGCTAAACAGGCATCTGTCCATTTTCTGCTGCCAGCGACTGCCTTACGGATCGTAAGCAAGAAGCCTTGCGGACCGTAAGCACCTCTTACGGACCGTAAGACCTTGTCTTTGTGGTCCGTAACCGACTTTGTATCAGATCAACCAGTTGCAGTGCTTGCGGACCGTAAGCCTAAGGCCATACGGTCCGTATCCGATGACCAGAAGACAAAAACTTGTTAACTTTCAAGCTTTGACCATGCAATTTTCATAGTTCGAATCTTGGGTCTCTTGCAACAGAATGGGACCACTTGATCAGTCTTAAAAAGGTTATAAAACCTTGCCATGCACTTACACATCCTTGGATTCTTATGGAGAGTCTTGCCATGCACTTGAATAAGGTTTTAATTCTTTTAAACAAGAATTTTAATTATGAACTTTGTTGTAACATTATTTAAAAACCCGAATTCTTTATAAATTGAATTTATTTATCATAGGAATAACCGGTTCTAACCAGATCAGATGTTTATCATAATGATTAAGGTCTTGGGATTTATAATTAGGTCGCTCAGAGGTGTTTATTAACATGTCGACACTTTTTAAATCCTACCATACATCTTCTTATTTGACTCGGGTTCCTAACACGTTTATCTTACATGACACGTGTCTTTATTCGATTGGGTAAAATTTTGCAAGGTGTTACATCCTCACCCCCTTAAAAGAAATCTCGACCTCGAGATTTACTGGAACAAATGAGGGTATTTTTCTTTCATGGCAGACTCTACCTCCCACGTATATTCGGGACCTCTGCGGGCATCCCATTTAACCTTTACGATAGGTACATGCTTCCTCCGAAGCTTTTTAACCTGTCTATCCTCGATCGACAAAGGTTTTTCCACAAATTTCAAGCTCTCATCTATGTGCACATCTGTATGTGGTATGACTAGCGATTCATCTGCTAGACATTTCTTCAGATTGCAGATGTGGAATACATTATGAATACCACTGAGCTCTTCAGGCAAGTTTAACTTATAAGCCACTGACCCAACACATTCGATAATTTTGAATGGTCCTATATACCTCGGGCTTAACTTACCTTTCTTACCAAATCGCATCACCCCCTTCCAGGGTGATACCTTAAGCAAAACTTTATCACCAACCTCAAACTTTAGAGGTTTTCGCCTTTTATTAGCATAACTTTTCTGCCTATCCCTGGCAGCTTTCAGGAGGTCGTGAATCTGGACAATCCTGTCCGTCGTTTCAAAGACTATGTCAGGTCCCAATAATTGAGTTTCCCCTACTTCTGCCCAACAAATAGGCGTTCTGCATTTCCTACCATATAATGCCTTAAAAGGCGCAGCCTGAATGCTTGTATGGTAGATATTGTTATAGGAAAACTCGATCAATGGCAGGTGGTTATCCCAACTACCACCTAAATCAATCACACATGCACGAAGCATGTCTTCCAAAGTTTGGATTGTACGCTCACTTTGCCCATCCGTCTGTCGATGGTAAGCCGTACTAAAATTTAAGCGCGTGCCCAAAGATTGTTGGAAACTTTTCCAAAAATGTGATGTGTATCTGGTATCTCTGTCAGAGATAATTGACACTGGTACGCCATGCAGAGATACAATCTTATCTACGTACAATTGGGCTAACATGTCGGAGCTATAAGTCTCCTTAATAGGTAGGAAATGTGCTGACTTAGTCAGTCTATCTACTATCACCCATATAGTATCATTTCCTTTCTTCGTCTTTGGCAACTTAGTGATGAAATCCATTGTCACCATCTCCCACTTGCATGTGGGAAGTTCAGGCTGTTGTAGCAAACCTGACGGCTTTTGGTGTTCAGCTTTGACTTGCGCGCACGTCAAACATTTAGCTACATAGGCAGCTATAGACTTTTTCAAGCCTATCCACTATAGTTTGCCTTTAGATCCTGGTACATCTTATCAGCTCCAGGATGAATGGAATACTTGGAACTGTGCGCTTCCTGGAGGATAACATCCCGAAGTCCTCCATAAACTGGAACCCAAATCCGTCCATTTAATCTCAGGATTCCGTCCCTGCCATAGGATAACTGTTCTTCAGTTACTCCTAGCTTTTCATCAGGATAGTTAGTTTCTATCACAGCTTCCTTCTGCGCAGCTAACAACCTTTCGTTCAAACTATTCTTTATCTCAATGCTCTTGGCATTGATTCTTATAGGTTTCACTTGTCACACCCCGACCACGTAAAACAACAAAACGTGGCGGAAACGTCGGGGAGTGTTGTAACAGAATCATTGTTTCATAACACATGGAAATTGAAATATTGTTTTATTGATTAAAAGAGTTACAATGTCTTAACAATCAAAGAAATATAACATAAATAACTAGTCTTGCATCTTTTATTGTCACTAAGGCCCAAGTCCGCCTAAGTGTATCTTGATCAATCCTATGCTTCATCTCCTGAAAACACATGTGAAAATAGGTACGTCAGCATAAAAATGCCTATGAGATACACAGGTTTTGTGAAAATAGGTTTCATGACTTATGTTTGAGAAAATGTTTAGTCATGAACCTTGTAATTTTCTTTGTCTTTGTAAATCATTTGAAAAACAATAAGTTCAGATGATACGTATAAATAAGAGAATAATGCATGGTTAAATGAATAACCAAGTAAAATGAGTTTGTAAAAGATGAGTTGTTTTGTAAAACAATGTCTTGTGAAAAGTATGTTATTTGTATAAAATGTTATATGTCTCCAATTGAAATGATTCAAATAACGCTACAATATGTAATACCATACAAACACTTATATATAGGAAGTACCAGCGGCGTATCCACCATGCTTATATCATATTACACACGCCTCGTTACTTAAATCACTTACTCAAACCAAACCAAACAATGTAAGATGTCTATGTTTAAACCAATAGTCAAAAGTCCTTGTATAAACCATGTCAAATGTTTATAGTCCAAAAGTAGTCAAGTAATGTGTAACCAAAATGATATGTATGGTAAGTAAAATAAGACTACTTAAACCATAAGTGAAAATGTACAAAACAAAGTATTGAAGTAAAACTTGGTTTAAATCAAAGTTATGTTTTGTAAAATATATGCATGCTATACTGAATATGAACATTTATGCGGTGTTGTGAAAATTCATACATCCAAACCTTGAGACAGCCAGATAACTATGTAAAAATGAGTTATCAAAAGAATATGTATTCAGATTCGGTCATTCCTTACGTCCAAACAAACCCGAGATTTCAGGAATGGGATTTGTCAAGTCCTATGGTACCACTACCTACTACCGAGCGGCATGATCGGTGTTAATGAATGTACATTGTCTCATTTAAAAAAACCAAATGTCATACCAAAATGTAAGCATGTTTTATGAAGATAATGTACCTAGTATGCTAGAGTAAACATACAAGGTAGAGCTGTAAAACAATGTGTCCATATGTTACTGGAACATATGCAACAGAGACGCAGTGTAAAATAATGTACTAAGTATGCTAAGTTAACATACAAAGCAGAAAAGTCATGTAAATCAATGTGCTAGCATGTTATCAGTCAACATACATGGCAGAAATGTAATGTAAAACAATGTACTAATAGTGTACTAATGAACATAACAAGTATATGATGTGAAAACAGGAAAGCTTGAAAGTAACAAGTAGGCACATGTGTTCCACCCCAAATCAGTTTGGAAAACAGTAAAAGAGGGGTCTATGTACTCACTTGAGATTGCTCAGAAGTCCTAAGATAACCACCAAGCAACGCTAGAGATCACGGAAATCAAACGGCACCTAATATAGGTAACTATGTTAATAAACCGGACCTAAATCCGAAGATCTGATAGAATGAGGGTTCGTAAACCAAACGAGTATAGAGACTCGTGTCATATGGTTTAACAAAGCCTACATACAAAATGAAACCTAACATAAGTGCTTACGACCCATTACGACCCGTTTAGATAGCTTATGCTACTTTAACGCATCGTTCGCGTGAAACGCGTTCGGACCGTCTAACTAGTCCTATGACAAGTGTTATATGCCTAAACATGTTACATAATCAGTTATGTGACAAAAGTTTAGGTTACATATGCTTAATTACCAATTATACATGAAAAGGGTATTCTGGTAATTTACCTAAGGCATATAAACTACCTATCATACAACTACTTAAACGATGTGACCATAAGGTATAACCTCAGAAGGTTATTTCCTATATACTATGGTCACCTAACGTGTTTGGTCGGATCCTAATGATCGACCAAATGGGTCGGGTTCGGAGGTATAAGCGATTTATTAGATCGCTTACCCTACGACCCTAGACAACGTGGTAATCAGTAGGCATAGTCCCAAGGGACTACAACCAACGTGATTACACTCACGTTGCGAAGTTCAAACGAACTTCGCATTGACCATAACTGGTCAATGTAGAAAGTCAAACAAAGTTTGACTTTTAGACTCGAAAGACTCGAAAAGCAATAAAAGAACGAAAGAATACTTACGAAGGGTCCCCGAATGCTAATCTCGATCCAAGAATCTCAGGTATGAAACAATGGTTTCAACTTAGAGTTCCTAAGATCAAGATTCTAGTGATTTTAGCAATGGGGGTGGATGGGTATTTATAGGAATACCCGAACCGTTAGGATCGTTTCATGGAAACCATGCTTTAATCGCATCCGTACAAGTGTCGGCAAGTTGTGGTGACTAAAAATGGGTTCTTATCAGCTGACTAAGCATGTGTGAGTGTGTGGTTGTGGATGAATCAACTGCAAACAGGCTGTGAAATACACTGCATCTGGTCTGTCCCCAGGCTAGCGCACCGTTACTTAATAAGTGTAGCGGTGCGCTAGGCCTTAGTTTGGCAGATTTACAATATTGGTCCCTGTCATGCATTCAGCCCATTTTCGACACGTTTAAGGCCCGTTAACCCCATTTCAAAGCTCTAAAATGAAGTTAAAGTATAGGGAACTTAAAATTTGTTCAAAAATATCTTGGATGTCGGTTCGTTTAGCCGTACGGTTACGTTGTTCGGTTAATTACGACGGAATGCGCATAAGCGCGAAAAACGATCCAAATGACGCGACGAATGGATTTTTGGCAAGCCAAACACTAAAGCATAATATAGTCATGCTAACATAAATTTTTGGATGTCCGGATGTATTCAGAACGTAAGTTATGCGTAAAAATGCAAACTTGTGTACTTTTTGACACTTTTAGTCCCTGAATGACCCAAAAGTTTATTTTAGCACACCGAACCCCTTAAAGCCTATTTCTAAGCTATGTAAAGGATATTTAAGGTGTGCTTAACTTATGGTCATGTTCCGGAATGTCTGTTACAGTTCGAATTGGCATACTTTCGCAGTTTGTCAAATTCAGTCCCTGTAAGCGAATAAACTTTGATTTCACCACACCAAACCTTCCAAAACTTATATCTAAGTTATGTAAAGGTTATTTAAGGTATGTTAAGCCTATTTCACTATTCCGGAGTGTTCGTTGGATTAAACTGGTTATATCTACACATCAGAGCGCGTATAACCCTCCAGAAAGCGATTTAAAGCTTGAAATCGAACAAGAGTCGATATGTGCAAACGATACACATATTTTTACAAATCCCAAGTATGAAATACAATATTTCATTGGTTTGGCATTTGTTTGATGGTTGGAGTGACACAGGTGTCACAGTCTCCCCTACTTTAGGAAATTTCGTCCCGAAATTTTATCTAGAGGAAACTTGTGTGAGTTTGAAAACATGAAGTTGAAAAGATCGAACAACATTGGTTAGGGTTCTGAACTTCTAGTAACTTTAATAACCTCATGCTTACAATGTAAGAGGGATACTTATATACAAGTATATGAAGCGTCATTGGTGCGTCCACCGTACCTTCATTACATCGTTCTCATTTTGTTATTGTTGTCGCTATCAGTTCTTACACATAACAAATCTTACTGGTTTTCTGTGCACTAAATTTCATAATTAGGTACGCGTCGATAATCAGACAATTCCTTGCACAGTTCACACAGTCTATTTTATAATATGTAGGGGAAAACCAAATGAACAATCCTGTGATGAGTGTGACTAGACCACCATAGAGTCCTTTTAATTAAATCAATAAATGATCTAAATAGACTATCAAGGAGTCTGTTCAGCTACATCACTAGATGTCGTTCTTTCACCAAATTGTGAATCAATCCTTTTGACTAGACCACTAAAAGGTCTCTTATGAATCATGGAGTGGTACTATATAATCCAAGGGTCTTAACTATTACATAGAAGCCCAATAAGGATTTAAGGTAGTACCTTTTTGAATATCCATACTACGAACCCATCATATGAAGATATGAAAGATTCTATGAGAATTTGGATAACGAATATCCAGAGTATAAAAACACAAAATGCATAAAAGAAAACACAAGATGCATAAACACATAGTCATATAACCACAAAGATTGTTTATCGCTAACAGAGTACATGTATTTAAAGCACACTAGGAATCCATTCCTTGGATTTCATTTGGTACTTTAAACATTATCAAGAATCTAACTATAAAGATAGAAAGATTCAAAAAGAAAAATTCGATTTCGATTGTAAGGAACCAAAATGTTCGAATTTAGGTACATCAGGAATCCAATTAAGGACCCTGATTTGAATGATGATCATCCACAAGGGTCTAAATGTGAAGATAAAAAGATCCCATATGGATTTTTAGAAGTTGAAGATGTTTTGAAACCTTGCACTGGACGTGCTTATGTCAAAACATGAAGTAAAAAAAATGCTTATGAAATTGAGATGCTAGATATGTCAAGGCGACATATGAAGCAGAATTTGAAGGTTAAGTCACTGTATGAGGAAAATATATTTGGAAAACTATCCATGGGGTTCTTTTAAGAAAAATGTGTTTACCGTTTTTGAAACCTTATATATAATACATTTGAAATTATAGTAGGTGTACTAGATAAGTATATTTATAAAAATGTTTTAAAATCATGCGAGATGAATTTTGAAATAATGTATAAGGTTTTTGAAAATATGAATGATGCTTTTCGAAATCATGCACTTGATGAGAAAATGTACTGTGTTAATATTGTTTTCAGACTATATGAAATATTTTGAAATTATGAAGGTTGGTTTTGATAACATGGCCAATGTTTTTGTAATAACATAGACAATGCATTTAGAAAAATTGTTTTCAAACTATATGAAATGTTTTGAGATCATGAAGATTGTTTTTGAAATATTTGTACTGTATATGTTGAAAATCAAAACGTAATGGGTATGAGATTTGGAAATACCCTTAGTTATTTAACCAAGGATTCAAAGGCACAGATGTGCAGAAGCATGATCACTCATAATGTCACTTTATTTCCTGTACTTTATTTCTTAGAGTGAAACGAGTACTTAAAATTTTTCGAGGGAATCATGAGCGATCATTTGAAAGAAAGAAATCACAAGAGTAGTTTGTAAGGAACATAGTTCCTTGATGTAGGTATCATAGGAAAAAAATCATACACACATGTAACTATACTTGTATAACAGAATTGCGAACAACAATTTTTATTTATGATCAAGATATATTGTTTCACAATACATGAAAACAAAAGAAGCAAAGGCATAAGACAGCAACATCCTTTGTTCAGCTAAATGCTCATCCGTGGGTTGGATTTGCATTAGCAAGCTTTGGGCATTTGTTCCTGAAATGGCTCGTATCGCCACAGTTGTAGCAAGTACCATGCGGAAAACGAGCTTGAGTAGGGTTGACTTGGAGTTTGGTAGCAGCAAGGTTTATAGCAGCTTTGTTTTGGATAGCAAAGCGGCATGTGTTGACCAAATGTCCCCGCCGTCCACAGTAGGTACATTTCAAGCAGGGTATGAGGTTTGAATGATGACCGTTACATCGCTTGCACCTAGGAGCAGTTCCTAAGTACGGCTTCCTAGCTGGTGGCCTTGCCACTTGGCTAGGTCCCGCTTGATTAGGTGTAACCGCTGCGGGTTTCCTTGAAGCCTTACGCTTCCTTGATTTTTGTGCTGGCTTGACTTCTGCTTCCTTTGGTGGCTCTTGAGTGGCTTCATTGTCGAGATGAGAGGCTTCATTGTTGAGACGAGCCATGGCAATGCCTAGATCCACAGTCTTCTGAATCACTTCGCCTATTTGTTGGACAAATTTGGCTGTTCGCTCGGACGTTTGACCAGTGCTGAGAGGAAGAGACATTCTAGAAGAAAATGAAAGACATAGGAAGAAGCAAGTGAAAGGTTATTGGATAATCAATACAGAATGGTAACGAATGAAAATTGTGATCATTTGTTTGTTACCTAAGGCAAACAAATGAGATGGTGACAAATCAAAGTAAATAGGTCAAAAATAATGTATCACGAAGACATGCTCTCCTATAAGTGAACACTCATCCCAAGAATTCCCAGGTAAGCACAACTGGTCTCGCGTCTGATGAGATGTATACGAAGTGCTTGCCTAGACAGAAAACCCAGAATACAGGCATTCACCCTTCCAGTTTGCACGTGTTCACATTATTTAAAACCCAAAACCTTGACGAGATTTTGAAAAATTCAAAGGGGTTCAAAACCATATAACAGAGAGTTCAAAACCTTACAATAGAGGGTTCAAAACCTAGTAATCAATCATCCTAGGACAGATGATTAATTTTCAAAGCGGTTTTGAAATTTGTGTTCTTGTTGTGGTTGTCGCCTAAGGATAGGTGACAGTATTGTTTTATGACTAAACGCAAGTAAACTCGCGTTAGGGTCCTAGAAAGGTTATAGACTAGGTCAAAGTATTACTAATAACCTAATTCCCTATAACCATGAGCTCTGATACCATCTATTCTGTCACACCCCGACCACGTAAAACAACAAAACGTGGCGGAAACGTCGGGGAGTGTTGTAACAGAATCATTGTTTCATAACTCATGGAAATTGAAATATTGTTTTATTGATTAAAAGAGTTACAATGTCTTAACAATCAAAGAAATATAACATAAATAACTAGTCTTGCATCTTTTATTGTCACTAAGGCCCAAGTCCGCCTAAGTGTATCTTGATCAATCCTATGCTTCATCTCCTGAAAACACATGTGAAAATAGGTACGTCAGCATAAAAATGCTTGTGAGATACACAGGTTTTGTGAAAATAGGTTTCATGACTTATGTTTGAGAAAATGTTTAGTCATGAACCTTGTAATTTTCTTTGTCTTTGTAAATCATTTGAAAAACAATAAGTTCAGATGATACGTATAAATAAGAGAATAATGCATGGTTAAATGAATAACCAAGTAAAATGAGTTTGTAAAAGATGAGTTGTTTTGTAAAACAATGTCTTGTGAAAAGTATGTTATTTGTATAAAATGTTATATGTCTCCAATTGAAATGATTCAAATAACGCTACAATATGTAATACCATACAAACACTTATATATAGGAAGTACTAGCGGCGTATCCACCATGCTTATATCATATTACACACGCCTCGTTACTTAAATCACTTACTCAAACCAAACCAAACAATGTAAGATGTCTATGTTTAAACCAATAGTCAAAAGTCCTTGTATAAACCATGTCAAATGTTTATAGTCCAAAAGTAGTCAAGTAATGTGTAACCAAAATGATATGTATGGTAAGTAAAATAAGACTACTTAAACCATAAGTGAAAATGTACAAAACAAAGTATTGAAGTAAAACTTGGTTTAAATCAAAGTTATGTTTTGTAAAATATATGCATGCTATACTGAATATGAACATTTATGCGGTGTTGTGAAAATTCATACATCCAAACCTTGAGACAGCCAGATAACTATGTAAAAATGAGTTATCAAAAGAATATGTATTCGGATTCGGTCATTCCTTACGTCCAAACAAACCCGAGATTTCAGGAATGGGATTTGTCAAGTCCTATGGTACCACTACCTACTACCGAGCGGCATGATCGGTGTTAATGAATGTACATTGTCTCATTTAAACAAACCAAATGTCATACCAAAATGTAAGCATGTTTTATGAAGATAATGTACCTAGTATGCTAGAGTAAACATACAAGGTAGAGCTGTAAAACAATGTGTCCATATGTTACTGGAACATATGCAACAGAGACGCAATGTAAAATAATGTACTAAGTATGCTAAGTTAACATACAAAGCAGAAAAGTCATGTAAATCAATGTGCTAGCATGTTATCAGTCAACATACATGGCAGAAATGTAATGTAAAACAATGTACTAATACTGTACTAATGAACATAACAAGTATATGATGTGAAAACAGGAAAGCATGAAAATAACAAGTAGGGACATGTGTTCCACCCCAAAACAGTTTGGAAAACAGTAAAAGAGGGGTCTATGTACTCACTTGAGATTGCTCAGAAGTCCTAAGATAACCACCAAGCAACGCTAGAGATCACGGAAATCAAACGGCACCTAATATAGGTAACTATGTTAATAAACCGGACCTAAATCGGAAGATCTGATAGAATGAGGGTTCGTAAACCAAACGAGTATAGAGACTCGTGTCATATGGTTTAACAAAGCCTACATACCAAATGAAACCTAACATAAGTGCTTACGACCCATTACGACCCGTTTAGATAGCTTATGCTACTTTAACGCATCGTTCGCGTGAAACGCGTTCGGACCGTCTAACTAGTCCTATGACAAGTGTTATATGCCTAAACATGTTACATAATCAGTTATGTGACAAAAGTTTAGGTTACATATGCTTAATTACCAATTATACATGAAAAGGGTATTCTGGTAATTTACCTAAGGCATATAAACTACCTATCATACAACTACTTAAACGATGTGACCATAAGGTATAACCTCAGAAGGTTATTTCCTATATACTATGGTCACCTAACGTGTTTGGTCGGATCCTAATGATCGACCAAATGGGTCGGGTTCGAAGGTACAAGCGATTTATTAGATCGCTTACCCTACGACCCTAGACAACGTGGTAATCAGTAGGCATAGTCCCAAGGGACTACAACCAACGTGATTACACTCACGTTGCGAAGTTCAAACGAACTTCGCATTGACCATAACTGGTCAATGTAGAAAGTCAAACAAAGTTTGACTTTCAGACTCGAAAGACTCGAAAAGCAATAAAAGAACGAAAGAATACTTACGAAGGGTCCCCGAATGCTAATCTCGATCCAAGAATCTCAGGTATGAAACAATGGTTTCAACTTAGATGTCACACCCCGACCACGTATAGCATACAAGACGTGGCGGAAAACGTCGGGGAGTGTTGTAACAGAATTAATTGTTTCATAACCATGGTATTCAAAGTTGTATTTTATTTATTAAACAAGAGTTTCATTGTCTTAAACAGTAAATAAAGAGTTTATAACATAATTAAACATAGTCTATCTCCATTTTTAAGTCTCTAAGGCACAGGTCCGCCCTAGTGTCATGATCATCATCTTACGGAAAAGCACCTGAAAACACATGTGAAAATAGGTACGTCAGCATAAAAATGCCTGTGAGATACATAGGTTTGTCAAAATAGGATTCATGACTTATGTTTAAGCAAAATGTTTAGTCATGAACCTTGTAATTTGCTTTGTCTTGTAAATCATTTGAAAACAATAAGATCAGATGATATGTATAAGTAAATGTCAGGTTAAATAAATAACCATGTAAAAATGTGTTCGTATAAGATAAGTTGTTTGTAAATCAATGTCTTGTGAAAAGTATGTTATTTGTATAAAATGTTCTATGTCTCAATATTGAAATGATTCAAATAACGTTACGACATGTAATACCATACAAACACTTATGTATAGGAAGTACCAGCGGCGTATCCACCATGCTTGTATCATATTACACACGCATCGTTACTTAATCACTTAATCAAGCCAAACCAACCAATGTAAGAAGTCTATGTTTAAACCAATTGTCAAACATGTTATATGTCAAATGTAAATCATGTCAAATGTCTATGTCAAATATCCATGTCAAATGTCTGTGTCAAATATCCATGTCAAATGTCTACGTCAAATATCCATGTCAAATGTCTATGTCAAATATCCATATCAAATGTCTATGTCAAAATGTCATGTATGGCAAGTGAAATGTCTCAACTAAACCATATGCACAAAAAAACAAAATATTGAAGTAAAACATGGTTTAAATCAATCTTATGTCTTTGTGGAAAAATGCATGCAAATATTTAATATGAACATTTATGCGGTATTGTGAAAATGCATACATCCAAGCCTTGTGACTGTGGTGATAAACCCTTTAAACAAATTAAAGGTCTATCTGTCTTATATCATCGAATTCGGTCATTCCTTTCATCCCCTTTCCCTGGGACGTCCGGAACGGGAGTTGTCAATTCCTATGGTACCACTACCTACTAACGAACGGCGTAGCTAATGTTAATGAATGTATTGTCCCATGTAAACAAACCAAATGTCATACCAAAATGTAAGCATGTGAAAAACAATGCACTAAGTATGTAATCAAATGAACATACATAGCGTGAAATGTCATGTAAAACGATGTACTAAGTAATGCACAAAATGGGCACACCTAGCATGAAATGTCATGTAAAACGAGGTACTAAGTAATGCACAAAAATGGGCACACCTAGCATGAAATGTCATAAAATCATGTACTATAATGTACTAACGAATATAGCAGGTATATGATGTGAAAACAGGAAAGCATGAAAGTAATAAGTAGGCACATGTGTTCCACCCCAAAACAGTTTGGAAAACAGTAAAAGAGGGGTTCTATGTACTCACTTGAGATTGCTCAGAAGTCCTAAGATAACCACCAAGCAATGCTAGAGATCACGGAATATCAAACGGCACCTAATATAGGTAACTACATTAATAAACCGGACCTAAATCGGAAGATCGGATAGAATGAGGGCTCGTAAACCAAATGAGTATGGGAACTCATGTAGTATGGTTTAACAAGGCCTACATACTAAATGAAACCTAACCTAAGTGCTTGTGACCCATTACGACCCGTTTAGGTAGCTTATGCTACTTTAACGCGTCGTTCGCGTGAAACGCGTTCGGACCGCCTAACTAGTCCTATGACAAGTAATATATGCCTTAACATGTCTAATATGCTTGTCAAATCACTTTAGATGTCAAAAGTTATGTTACATATGATTAAAACGGATTTTGGCATCAAAGGGGTATTTTGGTAATTTACCTAAGGCATATAAACTACCTATCATACAACTACTTAAACGAAGCGACCATAAGGTATAACCTCGGAAGGTTATTCCCTATATCCTATGGTCACCTAATGTGCTTGGTCGGATCCTAATGATCGACCAAACGGGTCGGGTTCGAAAGTATAAGCGATTGTTTAGATCGCTTACCTTACGACCCTATATAAGCACTAAACTAAAAGTGACGAGCTAAGCATGTTAAAACATGCTTAACTAAGTTTAGAAAACAGGTTTGGTATCACAACAAACGGTTGTGATACCTAAGAGTAGTTTGGTTACAAAATACGCAAGAATACGTATTCTGCCCGAAACTACGGCTCGTCACTGAGCCTAGATAACGTGGTAATCAGTAGGTATAGTCGCTAGGGACTATAACCATCGTGATCACACTCACGTTATGAAGTTCAAACGAACTTCGCATCGACCATAAACTGGTCAATGCAGAAAGTCAAACAAAGTTTGACTTTCGGACTCGAAAAGCAATAAAAGAACGAAAGAATACTTACGAAGGGTCCCCGAATGCTAATCTAGATCAAAATAGCTCAGGTATGAAACAAAGGTTTCAACTTAGAGCACAAATGATCAGATTCTTGTGAGAAATGAAGTGAAAGGTGATGGGTATTTATAGTTTTCGGAGAACCGTTAAGATCGTTTGTCGAATATCGTGCCTAAATCTTGTGCGTACATTTGTCAAAATGTTATGGTTACTGAAAATGATCCTTAATGTGCTGAAAGGTCAAGTGTGGAACTTGTGGTTGTGGTTTAATCAGCTGATAATCTGCTGACTGGTTGATATTATCTGTTCTGGAACAGGCTAGCGCACCGTTACATAATAAGGGTAGCGGTGCGCTAGGCCTTAGTTTGGCAGAATTACACATTTGGTCCCTGCATTGCAATCAGCCCATTTTCGACGCGTTTAAGGCCCGTTAACCCCATTTCAAAGCTCTAAAATGAAGTTAAAGTATAGGGAACTTAAAACATGTTCAAAAATATCTCGGATGTCAGTTCGTTTAGCCGTACGGTTGCGATGTTCGGTTAATTATGACGGAATGCGCACAAGTGCGAAAAACGATCCAAATGACGCAACGAACGGATTTTTCTCATGCCAAACACTAAAATAAAATATTATAGTGCTTACATAAATTTTTGGATGTCCGGATGTATTCAGAACGAGAGTTATGCGCGAAAGTGTAAACTTGTGCACTTTTTGACACTTTTAGTCCCTGAACGTCCCCAAAAGTTTACTTTAGCACACCGAACACCTCAATGCCTATTTCTAAGCTATATAGAGGATATTTAAGGTGTGTTTAACTTATGGTCATGTTCCGGAATGTTCGTTACAGTTCAGATTGGCATACTTTCGCAGTTTGTCAATTTTAGACCCTGTAAGCGAATTAACTTGTTTTTGCCATACCAAAGCCTTCAAAACTTATTTCTAAGTTATGTAAGGGTTATTTAAGGTATGTTAAGTATATGTTGATGTTCCGGAGTATTTGTCGTGTTAAACTGAGTACGTTTACGCACCAGTTTGCGTATAACTCTCCAGAAAGTGATATAGAGTTTGGAATTTGGATAAAAATCAAAACATGAAAAATGTAAAACACAACCAAACAAACATTGAAATCAAATAACATTGTTTTATTGATAATAGAACTGTTCATAGTGATTACAAGCACAGTTGTTACATTAGAGTTCCTAAGATCAAGATTCTAGTGATTTTAGCAATGGGGGTGGATGGGTATTTATAGGAATACCCGAACCGTTAGGATCGTTTCATGGAAACCGTGCTTTAATCGCATCCGTACAAGTGTCGGCAAGTTGTGGTGACTAAAAATGGGTTCTTATCAGCTGACTAAGCATGTGTGAGTGTGTGGTTGTGGATCAATCAACTGCAAACAGGCTGTGAAATACACTGCATCTGGTCTGTCCCCAGGCTAGCTCACCGTTACTTAATAAGTGTAGCGGTGCGCTAGGCCTTAGTTTGGCAGATTTACAATATTGGTCCCTGTCATGCATTCAGCCCATTTTCGACACGTTTAAGGCCCGTTAACCCCATTTCAAAGCTCTAAAATGAAGTTAAAGTATAGGGAACTTAAAATGTGTTCAAAAATATCTCGAATGTCGGTTCGTTTAGCCGTACGGTTGCGTTGTTCGGTTAATTACGACGGAATACGCATAAGCGCGAAAAACGATCCAAATGACGCGACGAATGGATTTTTGGCAAGCCAAACACTAAAGCATAATATAGTCATGCTTACATAAATTTTTGGATGTCCGGATGTATTCAGAACGTAAGTTATGCGTAAAAATGCAAACTTGTGCACTTTTTGACACTTTTAGTCCCTGAATGACCCAAAAGTTTATTTTAGCACACCGAACCCCTTAAAGCCTATTTCTAAGCTATGTAAAGGATATTTAAGGTGTGTTTAACTTATGGTCATGTTCCGGAATGTCTGTTACAGTTCGAATTGGCATACTTTCGCAATTTGTCAAATTCAGTCCCTGTAAGCGAATAAACTTTGATTTCACCACACCAAACCTTCCAAAACTTATATCTAAGTTATGTAAAGGTTATTTAAGGTATGTTAAGCCTATTTCACTATTCCAGAGTGTTCGTTGGATTAAACTGGTTATATCTACACATCAGAGCGCGTATAACCCTCCAGAAAGCGATTTAAAGCTTGAAATCGAACAAGAGTCGATATGTGCAAACGATACACATATTTTTACAAATCCCAAGTATGAAATACAATATTTCATTGGTTTGGCATTTGTTTGATGGTTGGAGTGACACAGGTGTCACATCACTCTTTCCTTCCTACTTAAGGCATCAGCAACCACATTTGCCTTGCCTGGATGGTATCTTATCTCACAGTCATAATCATTCAAAGTTTCCATCCACCGTCGCTGTCTCATGTTTAAGTCCTTCTGATTGAACAAGTGTTGAAGGCTCTTGTGATCAGAATAGATCACACATTTGGTTCCATACAAATAATGCCTCCATAGTTTTAGTGCAAATACAACAGCACCCAACTCCAAGTCATGGGTGGTGTAATTCTTCTCGTGCACCTTTAAGTGTCGTGAAGTATAGGCAATGACTTTGCCTTTCTGCATAAGCACACAGCCCATTCCGGTGTGCGATGCATCACAATATACTACAAATTCATCAATTCCATCAGGCAATGTCAATACAGGAGCGTTGCTCAACTTCTGCTTCAAAATATCGAAAGATTCTTGCTGCTTTGGCCCCCAGTCAAACTTGTTATTCTTGCGGGTGAGTAGAGTCAGGGGTGCTGCAATTCTCAAGAAGTTTTCAATAAATCGCCTATAGTATCCTGCCAGTCCTAGAAAGCTGCGAATCTCCGTAGGCGTCTTGGGCTCTTGCCAGTTCATAATAGCTTCAATTTTAGCGGGATCCACTTGGATACCACGCTCGCTAACAACATGTCCAAGGAATTGGACTTCTCGAAGCCAAAATTTACACTTTGAAAATTTGGCATAGAGCTTTTCTTGTTGAAGTAGTTTAAGAATGCAACGGAGATGCTTCTCATGGTCAGCTTGGCTTTTCGAGTAAATGAGAATGTCGTCGATGAAAACGATGACAAATTCATCCAAGTAAGGCTTGCAGACACGATTCATGAGATCCATGAATGCGGAAGGTGCATTAGTGAGCCCAAAAGGCATCAATAGGAACTCATAATGACCATAACGAGTCCTAAATGCAGTCTTGTGTACATCTTCATCTTTAACCTTCAATTGATGATAACCTGACCTCAAATCGATCTTAGAGAAGTAGCTTGCCCCTTGTAATTGATCGAACAGATCGTCGATCCTGGGCAAAGGATACCTATTCTTGATAGTGACCTTATTAAGCTCACGGTAATCGATGCACAGACGCATCGATCCATCCTTCTTCTTGACAAATAGGATTGGTGCTCCCCAAGGAGACGAACTAGGTCTAATAAAACCTTTGGCTAGCAAATCATCTAGTTGTGTCCTTAATTCCTTCATCTCTGTTGGTGCCAACCTATAAGGCGCTCTCGCAACAGGTGCTGCTCCGGGGATGATGTCAATTCTGAATTCTACTTGCCTATCTGGTGGTAGACCAGGTAGTTCTTCTGGGAAAATGTTAGGGTATTCAGAAATGACTGGAATATCTTCAATCTTGGGTTTTTGCTCATCAATAGTTACTTGTGCCATATAAATAACACAACCTTTCTTCAAACATCTAGATGCCTTGAGCATAGACACTTGCTCAGGCAGTCCATACTGGGTATCTCCCTGAATGGTAATTGGCTCACCAGACAGAGTCTTGATCACCACTTGCTTCTTATTGCACTATCTGGGCTTGGTTACGAGATAACCAATCCATGCCTATAACTATGTCAAAACCGGCTAGCTTCAAAGGAAGTAAGGACAATGGAAAAGAGTGGTTCCTAATGGATATAACACATCCATCTAACACGGTTGATGCGGTTTCTAAGGTACCATCAGCTAATTCCACCTCATATTTCACACTTAGGGTTTTAACAGGTAAATTCAGCAACTTACAAAACTTATTATCTACAAATGATTTATCAGCACCTGAATCAAACAACACTCTTGCATAGACATCATTTATGAGGAAGGTACCTGTGATCACATTGTCGTCCTGGACGGCTTCTCGTGCATCCATTCGGAAGACCCTTGCATTGGTCTTCTTGACCTCTTCAGGCTTCTTGGCGTATTTAGGGCAATTGGTTTTAATGTGCCCTTTCTCATTGCAATTGTAGCATGTGGCATCTTTAATCTTCTTGAAATCAACAGTCTTGTGCTCTTTAGATTTGCATAACCCACATGCAGGTGGTCCTGACTTAGACTTGGACTCAAGTCTGCATTTTCCAAAGTGGCGTTTTTGGCAAGTCTTGCACTTTGGCTTTTCCTCAGCTTGTTGGTTACCCTTGTTGGATCCATACTTCTTCTTGAAGTCAGTGCTACCTTTATGCTTCTTTTCAGATCTTCGTGAGTTATCATCCTCACGCTTTATCTTGCCTTCTTCTGAATTCCTGAGCGATCTTAGCCTGACCGCGTCCAAGGTAAGAGACAGAGATAGATCAGCTGCTGATCTAAAAGTAGCAGGTCTGGACGCCTTAACACTGGCTTTGATTTCTGGGGCTCAACCCCCAATGAAGCGAGCAATCCTTTTGTGTTCCGGGGTTACGAGATACGGAACCAGCCTAGACAGGGTATTGAAACTGGTGAGGTAAGCTTGACAATCAAAATTCTTCATTACCAACGATAAGAAATCTGATTCAACTCTTTCAACCTCATGCTGCGGGCAATAATTCTCCTTAACGAGAGCAACAAACTGATCCCATGTTAGATTGAAGAGCGGGATCTTTCCAGCAGCTTGAATGAGAGACTTCCACCATGCTAGGGCCTCTCCCTTGAACGATTGGGATACATACTTCACTACATCCCTTTCAACACAACCGCTGATGTCAACTACTGTGTCCATTTCATCTAATCAGGTCATACAATCAATTGCCCCTTTTTCCCCAGTGAAATCCCAGGGTTTGCAGGAAACAAAGTACTTATAGGTACAGGACTTGGTATGTGGTTTGTCATCAAACACTATCCTTTTAGATGGAACACTGTGTTGATTAGATGAATGTCGATCATCATCTTTCTTTGGTTCCTCTTTCTTAGAGGGTGGCTTGCTGTGAGCCTCTGAATGAGTCTTAGGCTTGGAATGCAGCGCGGATAGGGTCCTACTTCGAGTCCCGCTAGATTCATTATACTGCCGCTCTATAGCTTTTGTAACATCATTATCTATTAATGCTTGCAGCTCCGCACCGGTCACATGTATCTTAGTATTTTCATGGTTTTCCACCGGATGACTGCTTACCTCTTCTGACCTAGCCATGTAGCTTTAATTGCTACATAAAATCAAATAAGGGCAAGGTTTATATAGAAGCTTATACAGTTTTATTGTTTTTGACAATTTATTAACTATGGTTTTTAATAGCCATT
The DNA here is from genome assembly GCA_030545235.1 of Helianthus tuberosus. Classification (NCBI taxonomy): domain Eukaryota; kingdom Viridiplantae; phylum Streptophyta; class Magnoliopsida; order Asterales; family Asteraceae; genus Helianthus; species Helianthus tuberosus. The sequence continues at coordinate 56,729,604 of CM060445.1, read as the reverse complement.
TTAGTTAATTTGTTAGGTATATAATTATTCAGGATCTTTATCATAATCCTAAATTATAAGTTAGTAATAGCACAAAAGGCCTAGTCACGTAGACAAGTTTGGTTTATAAGCCCAGATTTTATGGAATCGAGGCATTAAGGTTTGAATCCAAGTTCATTACCTTTTCTTGACAGGGAGTTGTAGGCCACCACTGTCTTTAGTCCCAGAGGACGTTAATTATAGCCCGTGGGCACTTCATCCTTAAGGGATGATTATTTTAAATAAGGGAAATTGGAATAACCCAACTTAAGGATGACTTATGTGATTTTTATCGAATCACATTTTACCAAGAGTGTTAACATGTTTTCAGACGTTAACAAGGATTAGAATCTTTTGAATAGGTTTTACCATCTTGGCCATGTCTGCAACGACATATAGGCTAGGTTTTACCTTTAAGATTCTTTTTAATATTTAACGCAGAACAATCCTAAATTGAGAGGTTAATATGGATCTGAACCTAATTATGGAACTACCATCTTGGCCCTGTCTTAAGATGACACATGGCTAGGTCTGGTCCCTTTTTAGATTTTGCCATTTCATTATAATGGTAGATCTTTTAGTAGGAATGTCATTTTATTTATTTCACATTTTATGTTTATGCACATAATTAATAAAATGAAAATTTAAACTAACCATTGCATTAAAAATTTAATAAGTACAATTTTGCCCTAAACGGGACTTCTACTAAAATAACATGCCCTCACAAGGGCTTAAACAAAAAACATACCCACGCACGGGTCAACAGAAAGACATGCCCACGCAGGGGCAGAATACAAAAAGACATACCCACGCAGGGGTTAAACAAAAGACATGCCTACGCAGGGGCAGAATTGAAAATAAGGAAATACAACCAACAATTTGAAGGATTCAATGGTCCTTCTTGCTCTTTCCTTTTATTAAATTCGCCAATCCTTTAAAGAATCCCCGGTTGTTTCTTTGGTCCTCACGGACTACCCTTTCCACTTGGCTCAATCTTTGGAGTATTTCTTCCTGTTCTGGCGGGGAAAACCGTGGCAGTTGCTGATGTGGCTGTTGCTGATGCGGAGGTCGAAGAGGCGGCGGTTGTTGGTATCCATAAGCTGGGTATCCAACTCCCCAGGGAGCTCCGTAAGGCCCCTCGGGGTTGAGAGCATTGTAGTTCCAGGCTGCCAGATATGGGTCGACCTCAGCATAATTGAAGCTGGTGTGAGCCGGCTGCTCAAAGGGATTATATGCCGGAGAGCCAGCGTATGTAGGAATTAGGTTACCAGAACCCAACGGTGGTGACGCGACAGGCGCGGAGTTTATTTCCGGGACGGGGTTTGAAGGTCCCCCCATGTGCCGGTCTTCTTGGAGAGGCGGGTAGTGGCTGCCACTCGATGGTTGAGGGGTGCTGATATGCACTCCTCCTCGCACGGACATCCGTGCGCTCGTTCTCCTTCGCCTCAGCGGCTCAGGAGGCTGTTGTTGAACTGGTGGTGGTGGTGGGGTAACTGCCACCAAGCGTGAATCCTCAGAAGGATCCTGCTGCTGCTGCGGTGAGGCGATGAATGGTGAGAGGGTGTAAAATACCATTCATACTGGTTGAACCTCGCTTGGTAACTGTCTGGACCATGGTAAGGTGATCCATGGAAAGATGATCCATCAGATATTTCAATAGGGTGCGTGGGGGTTCCAGTCGGTGGTTCAACAGGGTCGGTGTCCTCATCCATATCCATGGTGTGATCTCCAGAAAAGTGATCTTCAGGTCCCAATGGGTTAACACCCACTGGTTCTTCAAGGTAGTTTGCCGGGTTGAACCGACTTCGGAAGATAAGTGACGGGTTATTGAAGGAATGACGAGAGTTGGACCTCTGGAGAGGGATAAATGAAGGCTGAGGGTTTTCGGGCTCATTCTCTGATTGGGGCCCAAAGGAGTGGAGATAAGAAGGTGATGAACTTAACGAGACGGACCGTCTCGCTGGCTGCAGATGCGTCCTCCAGTCTCCCTGGGGACTTGTGCTCAAAGTAATGGGTGGGGTTCGCCTTTGAGATGGCCCGGCCTCATGGTCGTGGCCTGCTGCTGGTCCCTTTCCTTTTCCCCTAAAGAATCTTGGCGGCATATTTAAATCAGTCAACATAAACAAAGATAACAACAAAAATATAAAAGACAAAAATAAAACCAAATCAGAATTTGTCCTATGTTCTTTGTCTAGACTCGAAAATTTGAGGAATGTGCAACTGTGTAACTGAGATTAAACACAAAAGGCTAGTGTTTAATTCACTCAGTGTTGGCTCTGATACCAACCTGTCACACCCCAATATTTCCACGTATTACCGGTGGAGAGTATCGTAACGTAGTTGATATCATCATAGTCAAACAACACAATATTTAAATGCACAGCGGAAGCAAAAGATAGATTCATTTCAACGAATAAATTGTAATATTAAGTATCACCAAGTAGTTGAAACAGATCCACAGGCGGATTGAAATAAAAAGGAAATTGTTCAACAAACTTTAACATCTAGAGCTTGTGAGACTTGATTATTGATGCCGGGAGTATCCACCCTATTACGTATAGTACCTGCACTTAGCCTTTTTGGAAAAATACGTCAGTTTACACTGGTAAATACAACTTAACTGACTCATTTTGAAAAGAGTTTGAAAATTAGTTTGAATGCACTTAGGCAAAAATATCTTTTATACCTTGGGACAATTATTCAAAAATAATCTTGTATACAGTCTTATTTATTTGTCGTCCATTAGGGCCGGTTTGTAGGGTCGGACAAGATTAACTGACACGCCACAGGTATAATGCCCACAAGGTTAATTCCTTTAAGTGGATTACCAGTTTTTACATAATGCAACTGTCAGGTGTACGCCTACACCCCGTGCTTAGGTCGTGGCCATTTCTTTGAATGATGCCAAGGATATTCGGGACATGGTCATTTAACCCCCAAAGGCCATACACCAAATAATACAGAATAAAAGGAGTTATGTAAATACATTAATCACAATCCGATTTAAATGACTACATACCCGACCAAGCGGTACTTTTATTGTACCGTATCCCAAGCCCGTATAGGGAAAATAAGTTAAGAGTATTTACCTGAGCAAAGTATAAATCAAATACAACAAGTGCACGTAGCTTTTACTGGGCTCCTAATCTGGAATGAAGGTTTTAATAACCTATTAGAATCCTAACGGGTCTTTAAGTAAGCCTAGACTTAGACCGGTTAGTTTTAAAAGAGGATGCGGTCCAAAAACGCATGATTAAGCGAAGACCGGTTTAGAATGTGGTTTTGACCCGACAAGCTTGGACACTTGTTTAATATGGGTAACTTAAACACATTCTGGATTTTGAGATGAAAACGATATGGTTTGACCCGTTTTGGCTAAATTATGCAAACTAGTTACATAAGCCGATCCGAACGCGAAAAGTGCGTAACGGGTAACCAAATGAGTCATATACAGGTTTCCTAAGTTAATATGCCTTGAATATGTTGTGACATCAGTAAGATATCTTCTATTATGTACAAAATGAATTTAAACTCAAACTATGCCCCGTATGGGCATTTTGATCATTTTAAAGGTTATAAAATAGTTTAAATATTAATCTGAGTTACAGGTCTGATGTAATTAGTAAAAATACTTAATTTAATAAGTTATAACAGTAGGGTAATACACATATGTGAAATTTATCATTTAAAACCAAACTATGCACCTTAGGGGCATTTTGGTAATTTCACTTAGGCTAAAAAGGTCAAAACTGGAAATCTGAGTTTAAAACTTTTACTTACTGTTAATACATAAGGATTTACTGAAAATATCAGTAGGTATCAAACCTTATATGTTTAAAATAGTTTTAATACATACTATGCGTTAAAAACGCTTAAAAAGGCGGTTTGGAGCCATTTCCGGGTTTTCAAAGGAAAGCTGATATTTTTTTATTATTCCAGAAGACTCAAAATATTTTATTTATCATATTAGATCAGTAGAAAAAGGTTTGGGGTCAAAAGGATTTGTAAAACTCATTTTATAGCCCAAAAGGGCAAAACCGGCAATTACCGAATCAAGCTTAGAACTCTAAGTTATGCTCCGCCTAAAAATAAATAAAAATCTCCAAAAATCCCAAAATATTATTTTATATTAGTGGGTAAAAAGTTTGATATCAAAAATCGGGTTTAGATAGGCTATACGCTAATTACACCATTTAATTACTAAAAACTTTCTAATTACGCTAATAAACATAACTCTTAATCTAGACCTCAAACTAATGTCAAATTTTAGGTATAAGTTTATAAATCAGTAACTAAGGTTTCTACTCATTTACATTTTCAAAATTCATGTTTTAAGGTCATATGGGCACAATAGTCAACATTTAGGCATTTAACGGAAATATGCATATGAATCGGATAACTAATGAACCAAGTTGTATAATCACATAGGGTTATACTTATATGAAATCTGGTCCTAATGAGGCTCTAAGGAATTTCTAAACTATGCTCAAACGGGTCAGAACTGAAAGTCAAAGCAGAAGTCAAATTATGCGTCCTTCGGTTCCGAACCGAGCCTAAATTGAAAATTGTCGGGTTGAACATATTTAAACATGTTCTTACATTAATTACCAAGTTATATTAATGATAAAACAGGTTGCATGGGTTCTACCTTGCTAATTATGCATTAATTTGAAATTAAGCTTTCTGTTGACTTTTTAATATCAAGTTTGACCCGACAATTGACCTAGTTAGAGTGGGAATCAGAGGGTGCCCTTTTAAGGGTTTATTACCCACATAATTACCAACTCATAGGTATTTTTAATTCGAGATTTGACTGGACAATTATTGATTAATCTCGAAGTCAAACCTTAATTACGACGGTTTGACTTTTAGCTAAGTAACTAAGCTAAACTGAATTAGGAAGGATTAAGGACACTTACAAGAGTCCTAAGAATGATTAGGAAGCCTAAGGAAACTTGGTTGCTGTCCAGAGAGCTCCAGAATAAGCTTGAAGTGAGTTGCAAATGAACAAGGAATTGTTGCAACAAGAGGCCTCCTTATATAGTAACTTTGATGTCACAAGATCACCCCAACTAAGTCTATAAATGTTGTAAGATGTTCCCAGGTGTCCCTATGATGCCAAAACCAGTTGCCAAGTCCCTGATTTCGAAAACCACTCTCTTAAGGCGGTGCAACAGGCTGAACAGGCATCTGCCATTTTCTGCTGCCAGCGACTGCCTTACGGACCGTAAGCAAGAAACCTTGCGGACCGTAAGCACCTCTTACGGACCGTAAGACCTTGACTTTGCGGTCCGTAACCGACTTTGTATTAGATCGCCCAGTTGCAGTGCTTGCGGACCGTAAGCCTAAGGCCATACGGTCCGTATCCGATGACCAGAAGACAAAAACTTGTTAACTTTCAAGCTTTGACCATGCAATTTTCATAGTTCGAATCTTGGGTCTCTTGCAACAGAATGGGACCACTTGATCAGTCTTAAAAAGGTTATAAAACCTTGCCATGCACTTACACATCCTTGGATTCTTATGGAGAGTCTTGCCATGCACTTGAATAAGGTTTTAATTCTTTTGAACAAGAATTTTAATTATGAACTTTGTTGTAACATTATTTAAAAACCCGAATTCTTTATAAATTGAATTTATTTATCATAGGAATAACCGGTTCTAACCAGATCAGATGTTTATCATAATGATTAAGGTCTTGGGATTTATAATTAGGTCGCTCAGAGGTGTTTATTAACATGTCAACACTTTTTAAATCCTACCATACATCTTCTTATTTGACTCGGGTTCCTGACACGTTTATCTTACATGACACGTGTCTTTATTCTATTGGATAAAATTTTGCGAGGTGTTACATCTTTGTGCTAGTAGTATGTCATCTTACACCATGTTTAAGCTTCATTTCGTATATTACATATAAATGTACAAGTATTCATCTTGAAGCTCACTTAAAAATACATGGTAAAACATAACTAAACACTAAAAACTAACTTATATACTTGTTGTTGAAGTTGATTTATGTGTTAGATCTAGTGTTGTTATTGTTATGGAAGAAAAGGATCTTGTTAATATTATGTTAAAAATATAGATCTAACATATATATGTTAGATCTAGAAAGATGCACCAACAAGAAATGTTATGAACTTGTTAGTGGTGTTAAAAATTAGTTTTGGAAATATTAACATGCAAAAATATGTAAGAATCATGTTCATGGGTTTCGATCTTGAAAAAGTATATTTTGAAGTTTAACATAAACTTGTTAAAAATAAAGGTGAGCATGAAAAAGTTGTAGATCTAAAAGATTAAAGTGGTTACAAGTTCATAAGTTCATTGTTGAGATTTCCTTATATATAAAGTCTTATTGAGTTTGAATGATCTTGTTGAAGTTGGAAGATTGATTTTTACACATGTTTTAAAACATGAGAAAAGTCCATAGTTTAGGGGAAACTATGGCAAAATTTTTATAAAAATTATAAGTGTTTTAAACAAGTATTTTACAAGTTAAAAAGTTTAAAAACACTAATCATAGCTTACAAAGTTTTGGATGAAAACGTAAGTTCTTGGAAACTAGAGTTTTTCATAAATTAAAATGGATAGTTATGTATATATATATATATATATATATATATATATATATATATATATATATAGGGTGGGAGTTGGCTACAAAGTCCATTTTTCCTACAACGCGTAAAAAGTCAAAAAACACCAACTAGTTAACCATAAAACACACTCAAAACCCACAAATAACAAAGTGAAGATTACCAAAATGCCATATTCGCGGGTTTTGTGTTGTGTTTTGGATGATAAGGCTTTGATTATCGAATGACTAACATTATTGTGTTTTATTTTGATTATCATGATGTGTTTTATATTCATAGTTCTACGATCGTGTGTTTGAAGTTTTTATGTATTGTTAGGGTTTGGATATTGTGTTTTAGTGATCCTCATTATGTTATTTATGGGTTTTAAGTGTGTTTTATGGCTGAAATGGTGGTGTTTTATGACTTTGTACACTTTGTAGGAAAAATGGATTTTGTAGCCGAACCCCACCCTATATATATATATATAGGTACGGAATCAGGAGAGAATGGTGAAAAGTGTGAGAACGGTGATAACGGATCCTAGCCGGCCACATGGTATAGCGCTCTAAATTATGTGCGGGTGTACGATTGTCATTGTCCACTTCCAGCTAAATAATGGCGTTATGATTCCATTGCAAAAAACAAAATTAAATAGAAATGGCATTTTCATCGTTATGCTAGTTTTACATGGTGTTTTTTTTACGAATGACGTTTATGTTTGAATAGCGTTCTGTTGATATCCAACAGATATGGCGTTTTTGTGTTTTTCACTTGTTTTAATTTAGTTTTTTAACCCTTTTTTTAATGTTGTTTATGTTTAAATGGTTACTATTTGTTAATTATTCTAATCATGGTGTTTTCATTGATTTGCACAAATATTATCGAAAATCACACAACCAATGTGACATCTGTGTCACTACGACCATCAAACATATACCAAACCAATGAAATATAATGTTTCATACTTGGGATTTGTATAAATATGTGTATCATTTGCACATATCAATTCTTGTTCGATTTCGAGCTTTAAATCGCTCTTTGGAAGGTTATACGCGAACTGATGCGTAAAACGTAATCAGTTTAATGCAACAAACACTCCAGAACAGTGACATAGGCTTAACATACCTTAAATAACCTTTACATAACTTAGAAATAAGTTTTGGATGGTTTGGTGTGTCGAAAACAAGTTTATTCGATCGTAGAGACTATTTGCGTCAAACTGCAAAAGTATACCGAATTGAATAGTAACGTACCTTCCGGAACATGATCATAAGTTAAACATACCATAAATATCCTTTACATAGCTTAGAAATAGGTTTTGAGGGGTTCGGTATGCTAAAATAAACTTTTTGGTCAATCAAGGACTAAAAGTGTCAAAAAGTGCATAAGTTTGCATTTACGCGCATATCTTACGTTCCGAACATATCCGGGCATCCAAAAATTTTTGTAACCATTAAAATATTTTATTTTAGTGATTGGAATGCAAAAATACCATTCGTCGCGCAATTTGGATCGTTTTCGCGTCCGTTCTAGTTTCCGTCATAATTAACCGAATAACGCAACTGTACGACCAAACGAACCGATATCCGAGATGTTTTTGAGCATATTTTAAGTTCCCTATACTTTAACTTCATTGTAGAGCCTTGAAATGGTGTTAAAGGGGCTTAAACGTGTCAAAAATGCATCAAAAACCAAGTTTTACACCTGCAGGGACTAAACTTGACAATCTGTCAAAGTTCCCTAGGAGGGGCGCGTAAGACTTAGTGTATGGCTACGCGGCCCGCGACAACTTGCCAGACAGAAACATTGAATTTGGTCATTTCAGCTGAATTTGATGGTTTTGATCCCTGATTTTGAATACTATGGACTGGTTTTGATATTCCCATTGTATTGTAAACTATGGGTGACACTTGGATGGCTAGGATTAAAGCCCAAAATCCAAGAAACGATCTTAACGGTTGTCCGAAATCTATAAATACCCACCTTGATTCATTTCATTCCTTACATTTGTTCTCATTTATGCTCTAAGTTGAAGCTCTCAAGCTTCATACCTGAGCAATTTGAGTTCAAATCTTCAAGGCTTGGACCGTTTCTAAGTTTCTTTCATACTTTTATGCATTTTAAGCATGAAAGTCAAACAGTGTTTGACTTTCTGCTTCGACCAGTCTTTAGTCAACACAAAGTTGGTTTGAACTTTGCAACGTGAGCATACCACGTTGATTAGGCATAGTGACGAGTCATAGTTTCGGTCAAAGTACGTGTTTATGCGTATTTTGCAACGAAACTATCTTTGGGTATCAAAACACTTTGTTTTGATATCAAACTTGTTTTCTAACTTCGTTAAACATGTTTAAATATGTTTAACTCGTCACTTTTAGTTTAGTGCTTATATAGGGTCGTAAGATAAGCGGTCTAAACAACCGCTTAGACTTTCGAACCCGACCCGTTTGGTCGATCATTAGGATCCGACCAAACATATTTTGTGACCATAGTTGTATAGGGAATAACCTTCCGAGGTTATACCTTATGGTCACTTAGTTTACTTAGTTGTATGATAGGTAGTTTATATGCCTTAGGAAAATGACCAAAATTCCCTTTTTGCGCATAACTTCATTTTAAGCATATGTAACTTAACTTTTGCCATATAAACTGATTATTAATCTTGTTAGGGCATATAATACTTGTCATAGGACTAGTTAGGCTACTCGTTTGTGCTTTTGCGCAAATAACGCGTTAAAGTAGCATAGACTACCTTAACGAGTCGTAATGGGTCGTAAGCACTTAGGATAGGTTCTGATTTAGAATGTAGGCTTTGTTAAACCATATCATATGAGTTCCAATACTCATTTGGTTTACGAAACCTCATCCTATCCCATCTTCCAATTTAGGTCCGGTTTATTAACATAGTTACCTATATTAGGTGCCGATTGATTCCGTGATCCTTCTAGCTTTGTTTGGTTGTTATTCAAAGACTTCTAAGCTATCTTAAGTGAGTACATAGTCCCCTCTTTTACTGTTTTCAAATATTTTGGGGTGATACACATGTGCCTACTTGTTACTTTCATGCTTCCATAACATATACTTGCTATGTTCATTAGTACACATATAGTACATGATTTCATCTATGTTTATGCTATGTATGTTTAATTAGCATGCTAGCACATTGATTTCATAAACACTTTTGTTGCATATGTTCACTTAGCATATGGACACATTGATTTTCATAAACATTTCTGCTTTGTATGTTCATTTTAGCATACTTAGTACATTATTTTCATATAACATGCTTACATTTGGTATAACATTTGGTTTGTTTAACGAAACTAATACATTTATTAACACCGATCATGCCGCTCGGTAGTAAGTAGTGGTACCATAGGAATTGACAACTCCCATCCCGGGAATCCTACGTTTGTTTGGACGTAAGGGATGACTGAATCCGAAATACATAATTTTGATAAACCTTTAACTTGTTAAGGGTTTGTCTCCTCAGTCGCAAGGCTTGAATGTAGACGTAAAACATTACCGCATAAATGTCTGTATCAGTAAAGCATTGTTTTATTTGCAAAACATAATTTTTGACTTAAACTATGATTTATATCAAATAAATTGTTTTGTACATTTTTACTTATGGGGTTGAGTAATATTATTATTCACCATACATTTCATTTAGTTACACATAAATATTTTGACATTTGTTTAAACAAGGTATTTTGGTGGTTTGTTTGGGTAAGTGATTTAAATAACGAGGCGTGTGTAATATGATAAAAGCATGGTGGATACGCCACTGTTACTTCCTATATATAAATGCTTTTATGATATTACATATCGTAGCGTTATTTAAACCATTTCAATTTAGACATTTTACATTTTACACAAATAACATATCTTCACAAAACATTGTTTTACAAACAACATATTTTATACAAACTCATTTTACTTGGTTATTCAGTTAACCATACATCTTCCTTTTTACATCATCTTATTTCTTATCGACTTTCGTATGATTTATAAAATAAAACATTTAACAAGATTCATGACTAACTTTTGTTAAACACTTCTTTAAACTCACAAGTCATGAATCCTATTTTAACAAAACCTATGTATCTCACAGGCATTTTTATGCTGACGTACCTATTTTCACATGTGTTTCAGGTGTGTTGTTAGATGATCATGATGCAAACATAAGATTGGACGAGGGACTTAGTGACTTAAAACTATGAAAGATAGTTTAATTCTTGTTATGCTTCTGTAAATTTCTAGACAATGTAAACATTTTAAATCAATAAAACAAAACTTCAATTACCATGTGTTGTGAAACAATGATTCTGTTACTCCACTCCCTGACTTTTCCTCCGCGATTTGTTGTTTTACGCGGTCGGGGTGTAACAGAAGAGTTGGTATCAGAGCTCATGGTTATAGGGAATTAGGTTATTAGTGATGCTTTGACCTAGTCTATAACCTTCCTAGGACCCCCAACACAAGATTCTTGTGTTTAGATCTTAAAACATTACCGTCACCTATCTTTAGGCGACAACCACAACAAGAACACAATTTTCAAATCCGTTTTGAAAACCAATCATCTATTCTAGGATGATTTATTATAAGGTTTTAAACCTTCAAAGTTTTCAAAATCTCGTCAAAGTTTGGGTCCTATTAATGTGAACACGTGCAATCTGGAAGGGTGGGGGCCTGTATCCTGAGTTTTCTGTCTAAGGCTAGAGTGTTCATACAAATCCACATAATCGGACCAGTCACTCTTACCTGGGAACTCTTGGGATGAGTGTCCACTTATAGGCTAAAGCATGTCTTCGCGATACGTTGTTATGACCCGCTTACTTTGATTAGTCACCGTCTCATTTGTTTGCATTAGGTAACAAACAAATGATCAAAATCCTTATGCGTTGTCGATATATTTAAACATTCTGATTAAATTATTCGATAACATATCACTTGTTTCCTCTCATGTCTTCCACTATCTTTAGGATGCCACTTCATCTCAGCGACACTCAAAATTCTGAACTGGCTGCTACAATTGTGTTGGACCGTTCTATGACCGTTAACCGTCAGTTAAGGATGTTCATCTCAGTTTACAGAGGCGGAATCAAAGTAAACTAAGTCATAACAGCTCTAATCCTTTTAATCTTTCTTTTCTGATTAATTTGAGTGCTTGTACAAGGTTTTCTGATACAAATCCGTCAGCACTTCGTCACACATACAATGACAACTGATTCTCACTTTAAATGATCAACACACCTATATATAGAGTGCTTGATTTCGCTTGAGACTGTCTGAAGCGAAATCTTGTGTGTTGATTTCGCTTCAAGCATACATAACCCACTCAAGCGAAATCTTGTGTTTAAACCATAAAAACCCTAACTTAAAACCTATTGTGTGATCATTCAAACAATCCTAGACACAAGACTTGATAATGATGTAATCAACAGACATTTTGTGCACCAACAGACTCCCCCTTGTATGTTGATGAAGTCTTTGGCTTCAAGTCTTTGTCTTTCACAATCTTCAAACATTGTAAAAACTCTCATTAATCTTTAACTTCAATCTTCCCTTTAACAGCTGATCCAGACTCCCCCTTTCACAGACTCCCCCTCTCAATATGCTAGAATCTGAGATGTCTAGTTCAAGCTTTGTCAATTAGCTTCCGTGGGAATGATAAAGTCCAATCCTGTTACTCAACCAACAAACATAACCATTCTATCTTTTCAACAATAAAACACAAACTCAATCAGCTTTAATAATCCACTCAAGTATTCAGGTCCAAGTTAATGACCCTGATTACTCAATTAATCTACCAAGTCCAAATTAATGACCTTGGTTGATCATTTGACGAATCAAACTGATTTTAAAAACAACATTTTCAAACAATTTCTGAAAATAACAAGTATCAAGTTAATGAACTTGTTTTTATCATTTCAAACAATTCAAACTTCTTCAAAGTAAGCTCTCCTCATTCTTCAGTCCAGAATCTCCTGCATCTGCTTCAAACATCTGAGAATCCAACAATCAACTCTCCACTTTGGTTTGTCTAAAATAAAGCAGAAATAAAATCTTTTTGGATTTTATCAAAGTGATCTAAACTAAGAAATGAAATACAGAAAACTTAAATTGCAGAAATTAAACAAAGTAAACTATTTACAAACATATTTTTGGTGAGTGTGTCAGGGAATCATATCAGCTTTTCAGACAAATCACAAGTACCGTTAAGCTACATTACATACTCAGATTTAAACAATTTACCTCGATTGTCGATATACTGATCCATCTTAAATTCTCACACAAATTTCAATTTACTCAGGATACGATTTAGATGAATTAAGAACTTAGATCATTCATGTGTCCCACCTCTTGAATATACTCCCGTATCCAGAATCTCAATAATCAGTCTTACAGGTGAGAATACTACAATGATATCTGTATATAATTTAGGTATGCGAGGGCCGAGGGATCTCAGATCGATACTTCCGTATACGCAGAGAGATATCAGCTTCGACTTTCAGGAGTGTCCCCTTTAGAGGATCTTTTTGCTTACAACAGCAGCATATATCAATTTTATTGTTTCAGCATGCTGAGGGTGTAATGCTGTGTTTCAAGCATTTAAGCAAGTATTAGCCAGGGACTAGGTCAGAACTACCGTTCAGCAGAAGTCCCGGAATAATACCCCAGATATCATAGAGTATAAAGACCTAGTATATCAGATTACGAGACCTTTCAAACGAGATTTCAGGGGTTACCTATATATCCAAGTAGTGTTCCCCACGAATTCACAAGTTTGAATTTAGGTTTATATCCCGAATAAATCTACTAAATGTGTGAAAACCTATCGACACATCATCAGTAAGATTGTTTAACTCTTTTATACTTTACAAATCTTTAGCATACCGTGACCGTCAAACCGATGTACTATCATTTTCCCCATATACACAAGCTCTTTTTCAGATTTTATCATGTTTTTGTATTTTTGCATTTTTTACTGTTTTTGTATTTTCTGAAAAATATCTATGTACAAACATCTACTCCCCCTAAATACCAAAACAAGTAAAAATTCGACAAACCATTGCAGATTGTTTCTCGTCTTCATCCGCAACAGTACCCTCATCAACGCCAATTATGCCATCCGACACCGACAGAAGCTTCATACCATTCAGTTTTAACAAATATTTAAACCGATTTTTATCAAAAGCTTTGGTATGTAAATCAGCTTTCTGTTCGTCAGTGTGGATTTTCTCAATTCGTATTAACTTTTTCTCAAAACAATCACGAATAAAGTGATGACGAATTTCTATGTGTTTAGTTTTAGCGTGATGTACTGGATTTTTTGTTATATTTATTGCGGCCTCATTATCAACAAAAAGAGGTGTGTTAAGAAACTGCAAACCGTAGTCGCGCATCTGTTGCTGTATCCACAAGATCTGAGAGCAGCAACTGCTAGCAGAAACATACTCCGCTTCACATGTAGATAACGCCACAGACGTTTGTTTCTTACACTGCCATGTAACCAATCTAGGACCAAAGAACTGGCATCCTGCAGTTGTTGATTTTGAATTAACTTTGCAGCATCCGAAATCCGAATCGGAATACCCTTCGAGCGTAAAATCGCCTTTTCTAGGATACCACAACCCCAATGAAGGAGTTCCTTTCAGGTAGCGCAATATCCTCTTCACAATGATCATATGCGATGCTCTCGGGTTAGACTGAAATCTTGCTGCGAGGCACGTTGGGTACATAATATCAGGACGTGAAGCAGTTAGGTACATTAAAGAACCTATCATGGATCGATAAAACGTTTCATCAGCCCTGTCTCCGGTGAGATCTGGGTGAATCCCATGATTTGTTGCAAGTGGGGTAGCAGCTGGAGTAGAACTTGACATCCCAAATTTCTCTAGAATATCATGAACGTACTTTGACTGATGAATGAAAATTCCCTCAGGAAGTTGTTCAACTTGTAATCCCAGAAAGAATTTCATCTCCCCCATTGATGACATTTCAAACTTCTGCTTCATCACTGATTCAAAATCTTTGCATAGATTTTCATTCGTCGACCCAAAGATTATATCGTCCACATAAATCTGTACTATCAGCAAATGACCATCAACGACTTTAGTGAAGAGAGTGACATCCACAGTTCCACGTATGAACTCGTTAGCGAGTAGGTGTTGAGACAAAGTCTCGTACCAGGCTCTCGGTGCCTGATGTAGACCATACAACGCTTTGTCCAATAAGTAGACCTTGTTTTTGTGGATTGGGTCAGTAAAGCCCGGCGGCTGACCGACATAAACCTCCTCTTTAACCTTCCCGTAAAGAAACGCCGATTTAACATCCAACTGATATACTTTGAAATTCTTCCAAGACGCAAATGCAAGAAAAATTCTGATTGCCTCTAGTCGTGCTACAGGAGCATAGACCTCAGTAAAATCAATTCCCTCCTGTTGACTAAATCCCTGAACAACGAGTCGAGCTTTGTTCCTTACGACAACTCCTCTATCGTCCCTCTTACACTTAAACACCCACTTAGTGTTAATTTTCCTATGACCATCCGGCAAATCAACTAACTTCCACACTCCCAATTTCTCGAATTGACTAAGTTCCTCCTGCATTGCATTGACCCAAGAGTCTTCAGTAAGCGCCTCTTTGTAAGTTCTTGGCTCAACCTGCGAGATAAAACAACTCAAAGAAAATTCAGTTTGCAAAGGAGCAACTTTTGTATAAAAACATGTAAGCCCTTTATCAATCTGATTTCGAGTGCGAACGCCTTTCTGCAATTCTCCTATGATCAACTCCTCTGGATGATATGAAAAAGTTCGCGGCATCACTTCACTTGGAACATCTACATTTCCCTCCAGATTAGTAACATTCTGCTCTGCATCTTGTTCACCAACTTGGTTTGTTTGACTTGAAATCTGAATTTGCTCCCCCTCAGAATCTGAATCTGAATCACCGTGATCAAATACTGGCATGTTTTCAGCTTCTAGATTATCATTCTGAGCCGACTGATTATCCTGAGCAACTTCATTCTGTTGGACATCATCATGTTCACCAGCATTACTTGGACCTGCTTCATCGTCATTTGAAGTTTCCCGTGGTCTTCTTGAATACTCAGCTGGGAATCTTAACTGCGACTCATATTCACGCAAAATATCCAATTCATCAAAGAAATCTTCATCATCCTCTGATTCTTCTCTCATGTCAAACGAATCCCAAAGTTTGTCATAATGATAACGCCATGAATCACCAGGATTCTGCGGCGGCATAGTATAACCTTGACATTCAACATTTGCAGCTTCAATAATCCGCTTCTCACTTGGAACGAAGACACGTCTTAATGGATTTGAATAACCAACAAATATACCCTCAATGCACTTCGGACCAAACTTTCCAAAAGGCTCTATAACCGTACAAGGTGACCCGAACGATTCTAGATACTTCAAATTCGGTTTGCGATTATTGATTAGCTCAAAGCATGTTTTGTTGAATTTCTTGACAGTAAGAACCCTGTTGAGCGTATAGCATGCGGCGGAAACAGCTTCAGCCCAAAAATTAATTGGTAACTTTGAATCTGCGAGCATCGTTCTAGCCGTCTCGATTAGCGTCCGGTTTTTGCGTTCTGCGACTCCATTCTGCTGCGGAGTGTACGGAGCACTAAACTCATGCAAAATACCTCTTTCATCACAAAATTCTTCCATCTTACTGTTCTTGAATTCGGTACCATTATCACTTCGAATTCTCTTGATACGCCTCTGGTACAAATTCTCAATCTTCCTGAACAGACCCATCAAACTGTCAAATGTTTCATCTTTTGTCTTCAAGAAAGAAACCCATGAAAATCTGGAATAATCATCAGTAACGACCAAACAATAGGAATCTCCTGTAATACTTTTGACATTCACTGGACCAAACAAATCCATGTGAAGTCTTTCCAGAGGTCTCGAAACTGAATTGACTTGCTTTGTAGGGTGTGACTTTTTCTTCTGCTTGCCTTTGACACAGCTAATGCACTCCCCTTCCAGATGAAAACCTTTGATATTTACTCCCAATACCAAATCATTGTGTACCAAGTGATTCATCTTCCTTAGGTGAATATGCCCCATCTTTCGGTGCCACAATCTGGATTCTTTCTCAGTTGCTCTAGACACAAAACAATGTGCTTGACCAGTAGTTGTAGTTGCTACAGACATGTCTAACACATATAAATCATTTACTCTAGGTGCCCTCATAATAATCCATTCTTCAGGGATAACAAAACCAGGTTTCAAAATCAAACACTCTTTATCAGTGAAGTGAGTAGTATACTGATTGTCACAAATCTGCGAGATACTAAGCAGATTGTTCTCCAGCTCAGTGATGTAGTTAACTCTCTCAAACGTCACTATCCCATTGGATAACGTTCCTTCACCAACAATTCTACCACCTTCATGACCAGCAAATCCCACATAACCACCATTAATGTTCTTCACATCATACAACAACGTGGTTTTTCCTGTCATATGTCGAGATGCACCACTATCCATAATCCATCTGGATATCAGTTGTGGAAGATCCTGCACAAAACAAACTACGACTTAAACAACTTCAAGAAAGATGCCGATTCATGCTTCGCGAACCAGGAAGCTCCGGCAATTCAAACTGCTTATTCAAACATGGTGTCCACCCAGGCCTCATCAGCCTTAGGTATAGCCTTGACTCTAGCAATTTGAATTTTGAAATTTTCAGCCTTCAAAGGTGGAAAACTTGCATCATAATCAACCGAAATTGATTCTTCAGCCTTTTTCACTTCAGAAGTTGAAATTTTCATTTCACTTTTTGGTTTCCAAATTTGTTCAGTTAATGCAACCCGTTTATAAAACTTGTCATTTTGAGTTACCAATTTCTTTACAGGTTCATTTTTTGCTTTTACATTGTTGATTTTAACGTTTTGCTTCTCAACCACTTTCTTCTCAACATACATTGGTGATTTACCCTTCACATCACCCTTCTTTTGTTGAACCTTCACAGCTTCAGTCCTAGGCTTCACATATGTACACTTTCGTGCAATATGACCAACTTGTTCACATCTAAAACAAGTACGAGTATCAACTACTCGACTCGTGCCTTCAGACTGAGCCTGTGAAGCTCTCTTCTCAAAGAACTCTTCATTCGATTTTGAAAAAATTTCATTTTTCTCATCAGAAAGTAAACGTGAACCATTCACAAACACCTTCTTTTCTGTAAACCTCTTGTTTTGAAAACTTTTCTTCCGATAACTATTACCACCCCGATAATCACTTGACCAATTGTTTCGATTGTTATTGTAAAAACGTGGTGAATAAACAGTTTTCTTGTTATAAACCCTGTCTTTCTTTCGACTCAGATTATTCACTGCTGTCAACTCGACTTCAACAAGTTTGAAAACATTTGTCAATTTGTTCATGTTAACATTCTCTATTGGAAACTCTGAATCCGAAAACAACTTATCAGATCCAGCCATCTTGTACATCACAAGACCCGGTTCATCACTTAAGTTGTTTTTGGACTTTTGTTTCGGAATGTATTTATCAAAGAAACATCCATCCTCCTCAGAAGTGTCACAATCCGGTTTAAGCACTTTATCTACCACACTTTTCACCACATCACTTTGGACACCCTCGTCATTGGAAGATGTAAACGTGACATCAATGTTTTCAGGAAGTTTAACTTCACTTTCTTCCTCAATTTCCAACAAACTAGACTGCTTTTTCGTGTAGTTGTCTAAAATTGGCGGTGGAACTTTGTGAAAACCTACACCCGTTCCATCAGAAAACACATCCTCGCCATCTTTGTTTTTCCCTATAGGTTTAGGAACAATATGCTGCAAAACAAAGCTTGCCGATTTATAGCTGTTAAGCTTCAACTGGATTCGTTCATTCTCAATTTCAGCTTCTTGAACTTTAAGTTTCAGTTTAGCAATTTGATCCAGTTGTTCATTAATCGATTCTTCTTTTAATCTCAAAACAGCTCTTAGATGTTCATTTTCTTTAAATGTTTTGCCATTACGATCATCACTATCTTTGACAATGTTTTTCAATTTCTCAAACTTTTCAGAAATCTGACGGTTTTCAAGAATTAACTTTTCATTTTCAGATTTTATTTTCTCACGTTCAGTTTTATCATTTTCAATTTGAATTGTTAATTCTTTGTTCCGTTCAGTTGAAGCTCTTACACTTTTGTCACGATCGAGAATCTGATTTTCAACATTTCTAACCTTAGTTGTCAGATTCTGAATTTTCTCATTGTTAAGATACGTGACAGTGCTACAAAAATTGCATTGTTTGGTGCAATTTTTGCAGTCAGCATTTCCTTCAAACTTGTTACCTGACTCAATCTTGTTACCTGACACATTTGTTGACACACTTTGACTGACCGACCCCTTTGACTCAGTAACAGAATTAGGATCTACCTCAAGTGCTTTTGCAGCTAGCACTTTATCAGCCGTCACTCCCAGGTTCTCAGCTGTCAACTCTTGCGTAGTATCAATTATGCCTGTATCAACTTGCTTTTCTTTCTTCTCTTTCTCCTCTTTCTCTTTTCTCTCTTTCTCTTTCGCTTCTTCAATCATCTTTGACGTTGGTGTTCCCCACCACTTGTGCTGCCAATATTCATCCTCTTCTTTGTACTCCTTGATGATGGCTTCAATATCTAGCGTTTTGTCATCAATTGCAATGTTGCCATACCTATCAAGATAGCACTCTCTATCTGGATCCCATCTGTTTGCTCTTCTAGCTTCCAGAAAGATACCAGAAAGTCTGATAATCTTGGTTTCAGCAGTCATCTTCCGGTAGTGATACTTTTCTTCCTCAGTACGATCATCTTTCCATGGCTTAGGTTCATCATTGCTTGCCATGAATGCGTAACCCACCGCATCTTCTTCCGGTAGAACTTCCTTACTCCAATCATACCCCTCATCATCATAAATCACAGCAAGAGCCCTTGATTTGTCTCTGTTATCTTCAACTTGCTTCAATCTAGGCGGCTCAGATTTATTCTGATGGTAGATTGCCTTTTTGTAATAATCATCTCTGAAAGGGTTCTCCGACTCATCAGCATAAGCGTTTCGGCATTCTCGTTTAAAGTGACCCTTCTGCTTACATTTGAAACAAGTCACCTTTGATTTATCGAACCCCAGCTTGGTAGACGGACCACCAATAGTTTTTCTCCCTGTAATCTCCATGAAGCGTTGTGCACGTCGAACTGCACTTGCCATTGCCCAACGAATGTCGATCAGCTCCATTTCTTCAGGATCTATCTGATCGTAGTCTTCTTTCGTCAGATTTGTATTTCCGATTTTTCCAGCCACCAATCCTTCGTAGGATTCCAACACAGACGCCAAAAAGACCATTTGTTGCTTAGCCGACTCCGCATCAAAATTTTGTGCGTTCTTCAGATCTATCGCGATATTGCAAGAAAACTTTGTATCAGAATGATTTGCAAAAGACGTAAATCCACTGTGATAACCACTATGACTTCCACTGCTTTGACCACTTTGACTTTCTTTTCCAGCTGTAGAAACATTCTCAGCAGAAAATGCAGTCTTTGGAGAAGTAGCTTTCGGCATCATGCTTTTTGGATAGTACAGTTCCAGATTCTGTTGATAAGATGACTGATTAACTTTGTACGTCTTTTTCAACTCTAGCTCATGACTCTCGAGTTTTTCAATCAGCAAATCTAATGTCAGCTTTTCTGGTTCTTTGATGGTATTCTTCAGCATCATCGCATAATATCTCCAATCCATCTCATCAGGCAACGAATCGAACAATTTGTCGATAAGATCTTCTTCAGAAATGTCAATCTCATGTCTTACTAATTCTAGTTTCAGATGACCAAACCGTTCTATCATTTTACACACTGACTCATTCTTCATACAACCAAAGAGATCAAACTCTTTCCTAAGAAGTTTCTTTTTGTTTTTTACAATCTCTTTGCTTCCAAGACACTTCTTTTTAAGTTTTTCCCATAAGTCTTTAGAATTAGAGTATTCTATCAATGAAATGATGTCTTCACGCACCGATTGAAACAATAATGCCACACATTTTTGCTCAGCCACAAAATTATCAATCTCTTCAACTGATCTTAATGCTTCACCATTCTTCTTTCCTTGAGCAAAACCATTCTTCATACTCTTCCAGCTAGCAAAAGCAAATGCCATCAACCAGTCTTCGAATTTTGTTGCCCACCTGCTATAATCTTCTATAGCCATCAGCTTAGGAGGTTTGTTAAATGTTCCAAATGCGCTTTCGGACTCCCAAGCTTCCTTCTTTCTTTCTTTCGGTGGACTTTTGTTTGCATCACTTGAAGACGTTTCGTTGTTTCCGGAATCTCCAGCGAATGCGTACATGTCGCTGAAAGGATTCATGAAAATATCATCCATATTGATCGTACCTGCAAAATCAAACAAACACTTAGAAAAAATTTTAGGTTTTGAAAAATTAACAAGTTCAAGCGAAATCTGCTATAATCTATTTCGCTTCAACTTCAAGCGAAACTCAACAACAATTCTGATTCAAGCGAAATTTGTTAACAAAAAGTTTCAAGCGAAATCTACTATTTCGCTTCAACAGATCAGACCTCCAAGCGAAATCAACAACAAACAATTTCGCTTCAAGTTTCAAGCGAAATCCAACAGTCCTATTTCGCTTCAGCAGAATACAAGCGAAATCCAGCAAAAACTATTTCGCTTCAGCAGATTTCAAGCGAAATCGTCCAAAAAATTAGATCTGAAGCGAAATCAACCTATAATTTCGAACACCTTTCAAGCGAAATCTAGTTTTAGGTCAATTTTAACACGTTTTAAGCTGAATTTTAGTCCGAAACTTTGTAGGCTTTGTTAATACTACTTTTTACACGTTATACTCGAAAATTAGACCATTTTGACCGTTGGAACTAGTTCAGATCTGAAAAATGTAAAAAAAAATGAGTAGAAAGAAGATAATCCGCTGCTATGGTATGAACTCCTCGTCCTGAGCTCTGATACCACTTGTTGGACCGTTCTATGACCGTTAACCGTCAGTTAAGGATGTTCATCTCAGTTTACAGAGGCGGAATCAAAGTAAACTAAGTCATAACAGCTCTAATCCTTTTAATCTTTCTTTTCTGATTAATTTGAGTGCTTGTACAAGGTTTTCTGATACAAATCCGTCAGCACTTCGTCACACATACAATGACAACTGATTCTCACTTTAAATGATCAACACACCTATATATAGAGTGCTTGATTTCGCTTGAGACTGTCTGAAGCGAAATCTTGTGTGTTGATTTCGCTTCAAGCATACATAACCCACTCAAGCGAAATCTTGTGTTTAAACCATAAAAACCCTAACTTAAAACCTATTGTGTGATCATTCAAACAATCCTAGACACAAGACTTGATAATGATGTAATCAACAGACATTTTGTGCACCAACAAATTGCCCAACAAATAGGCGTAGTACTCCAAAGAACCGTTGATTTAGCTATTACCATGACCCACCTCAAGGATTAAACCACCCAAGAGACACCAAAGGAAACGAAATCCAAGCCTCCACAAAAATCGAGGAAGCGTAAAGCCTCAAAGAATCTTCCAGCAGTTGCTCCAAATCAAGCAGGACCTAGCCAGGTGGCAACACCACCAGCTAAGAAGCCATATAAAGGAACTGATCCTTTGTGCAATCAATTTAATCGTCATCATCCAAATCAAACACCATGTTTCAAATGTAACCACTGTGGTTGTTGGGGACATTTGGTTAACACATGCTGTTTTGCTATTCCTACTGTTGCTCAAGCACCATACGAAGGGAAAGCCCCTATGTGTAATCAGTGTAACCTCCATCACCATGCCAGTGTCAAATGCCGAGAATGTTTCAACTGTGGACTTTTTGGTCATACGGCAAAATTCTGTCGTTCATCCATTACACCAAACTAAGCTATTCAAAACCCTGTTCGACTTCAAACAAATCCAGCACATGCTCGCTTTCCTCCAGGCACTTGCTACAACTGTGGCAAGATGAGTCATTTCAGGAACAAGTGCCCAAAGCTTGTCAATCCTACCCATGAATGAGCATTTGGCTGACTAGAAGATGATGTTGTTTGGAATTAACTAAAATCTTATGTTTTGTTGCTTTTGTTTTCCTTGAACTCTGAAACAATGTGGTTGGTTTATAAATAAATCATTTTTCACAATTATGATGTACAGAAACAAATGTAGTTACATACCTGTTTGGCATACCCCTACGATACCGACACCAAGGAACTGTGTTCTTTGCAAAACAAACTACTCTTGTAGTTCTCTCTTTCATGTGATCGCTCATGATTTCCATGAAAATCATAAGTACTTGTTTCATTCTAAGAAACGAAGTACAAGATACAAGTTACAAATTTAGACATTTACTCAAAATATCACTGATGCGTGTGTGGTGGTTATATATTTTATGTATATTTTTAGCCCTTTTTACACCTTAGTCAAGTTTTAAATTTATAAAACACAATATTTACTAACACCAAACACACATATGGGCAAGTGCACCCATCGTGAGCGTAGTATAGTGTTGGTAAGATACCAAGGTCGTCCAAGGATGTAGGTGCATATGTCTGTCGACTTCGTCTTGTATCGAGTCTTGTAATAGTTCAGTTAGATTAGGGCACGTTGCACGAGGAAAATAGGAGATAGGTGTGGATAGTTGATTTCGCACGAAATGTCTCTTGGTCATTTCGTACGAAATAGGCATAGCTCGTTTTGCACGAAATGACTCTTGGTCATTTCGTACGAAATACCCACCCCTATATATACCTGATGTGCCTTGTCATTTGTAACGTTTCTGATTTCCGGTACCGAACTGCTGCCGACGTGTCTATTGATTGTAATCTTTGTCAAATCAATAAACAAGACATTAATAGTGATTCTGTGTGTAAATCAAGCCGATTCCAAGTCGATACGATTGTTTCCGCCTTTCGTATTGATAAGAACACTTCTGAACGACTCGTTTTGGTCGTGAAAACGATCCTACAAGTGGTATCAGAGCTCATGAGGAAGAGTTCTTGCTAAATCAGCTTGATTTCATCAAAATTTCTAACTTCTACACCTTCTTTTCAAAATTAAACAGAATTTCACGGTTAAAATGACTTGAATTTCACTCATTAAGTGCGAAACACTGTTTTAACAAAGCCTTGAAAGAATCAGACTTAAAATCAAACAAATACTTGTTAAATTTGTTCATTTCGCTTGAAATCTGATCGATATGATGACATCAG
The DNA here is from genome assembly GCA_030545235.1 of Helianthus tuberosus. Taxonomy (NCBI): domain Eukaryota; kingdom Viridiplantae; phylum Streptophyta; class Magnoliopsida; order Asterales; family Asteraceae; genus Helianthus; species Helianthus tuberosus. The sequence goes on along the minus strand of CM060445.1, from coordinate 56,705,749 downwards.
CAGCATTTCGCACGAAATAGTCTATTTCGTTTGAATCAGATCCTTATTTCGCACGAAATACACCTTAGAATCTTCATTTAGCACGGAATAGCCTCAGTTCTTGTTATTTCGTATGAAATCACCTATTTCATATGCAATCACCATCATTTCGCACGAAAACCACTGTTTGAACCTCATTTCGCACGAAATCAAACGTCATTTTGTTTGAACGGATCATTTCGCTTGAAAGTGGTCATTTCGCACCAAAGGGGTATTTCGCACCAGAAGTCATTTCATTTGAGGAGTTGTTTTCGTGTGAAATAGTTCATTTAGCACCAAACTTATTTCGCATAAAAAAGCATTTCGTTTGAAAGTTGTGATTTTGTGAAAAAGTTTACTAAATCATGGAAAAAGTTTACTACACCAGTTGCTCCAGTTACAGCTGCCGAAACTGTTTACAGTGAGAATGAGACAGGAACGTACCAAAAACCACCAAAGCTTATGTATATTGAGGATTTTAAAGGATGGCAAAATCGTTTTGAAAACTGGGTGCAAGCATATAAGTTTGATGCATGGTGTGCCTTAGATGTAGATTATGTTAAACCAACAGATGAACGTGGAAATGAAAAAGCTTTTAGTGACTATTCAGATGGTGAGAAGTTAAAGTACATCAGTGAGAAAATGATGATTAGCATTCTACAACAAGCAGTAAAAGAGGATATCTTTGTTTTGCTTCAACATGAAGATACTGTTAGATCAATTTGGTTGGCTTTGATTCAAAAGTTTAAGGGAAGTGCTGATATGATCAAAAATAAATGTGCTTTACTAAAGATATCTTTTGATATGTTTGTAGCTTTTGAAGGTGAAACAACAAAAACAACTATCGATAGATATTGTCATCTTGTTCTTGAAATGAGAAGATTGGACATCAAGAAGGAAGATGATGAATGGGTTGATGAACTTGCTGATGCGCTACCACAGAATAAATGGGGAACATATTTGTTGATTCTAAAGCATATGAGAAAACAAGAAAGTATGAATTTGGCTAAATTCATTCAGAAGCTTGAAGAACATGAATTGAATGTACAGAAAACTGCTATCATGAGCAATCCGAATGCTCAACAAGATGTTAGTCTTTACTATAGAGGAAACAAATTTGAAACTACTTCAAGTCCAAAGGTTAAGACTTCTTTCAGTGCTGATAGTTCTTCTGGAACAAATGGTAGCATAGTTACTCAGAGTGGTGGATATTCGTCATCATATTCAAGTTTTGATCCTAATTTTACAACACCAAGTCCTCAACGACAGAATTCAACTAATTTACAATGCAACGTTACTTTGAACATTCAGAATAGTCAAAATCTTTCTCCAGAAATAGCTAAGCAACACATGGCATCACTTGTGGCTATGTTACAGTCATATGAAAGCTTAATTGCTGGAAGAATCGGAAATCCTATGCTCACAAAAGATGATTATGATCAGATTAATGCTGAAGAACTTGAGTTGATGGACATCAAGTGGTGTCTAGCCAGTGCAGTAAGAAGAGCAGAAAAATTTACACAAGTCACCGGAAGAGATGATTTTCGTGAAATGGGTGCATCTCCGATAGGGTTTGACAAATCAAAAGTTACGTGTTTTCGTTGCAAAGAAAAGGGACATTTTAAACGAGAGTGTAAAAATAAAGAAGCAACTGGAAGACAAGATGGAAAAAATAATTATTATCAAAAGTCAATTTTTCACCAGCTTGCTCAACAACCATCATCATCCCATGCCATTGAAGTTGAGAAGAAGAAAGCGTATCTTGTTAATCAAGATGATGAAAAAGTTGCAGAGGGATTTAGCTGGGACAAATACATTCCGGTTGGATCAGGTCTTGTTGCTCAAATCTTGGAAGAAGAAGAAGTCAAATCTCAGCAGAAAAGAATACCGATTTTTAGTGAATTGGGATGTGATGCAGACATTGATGATGAAGAAGAATATATTAATAAAGCTAGAAAAGGTCTGGATACTTATAGTTTTAATTTGTTTTTTGCAGATAAGATCGAGATGCTGAATGAGAAGAAGGCTGCTAGATTGAAAAGAGAGTTGGAAGCAAGAAGGATTGCTGAAGAAAAGGAAAAGTTGGAAGCTGAAAAAGCAAAAGCTGAAGAAAATTCGACAGAAAAGGTCGAAGATGAAGAGTGTGAGGTAAAAGTAGAATTTGATGAAGAACCGATGATTGAGAAGGTAGTTGAGAAAATTGTTGAAGTGGAGAAAATAGTTGAAAAAATTATTGAGGTTGAGAAGATCGTCGAGGTTGAAAAAATCATCGAAGTTGAAAAAATTGTTGAAGTTGTGAAACCTTGTCTAAAATGTTTGGAATTTTGCAAACATTGTGAAGAGAAAGACAAGAAGATTCGTGAACTTGAAGAGATGAAAGAAAAGTTGTTGTTTGATGTGAAGTATGTGAAAGAATCGTATGATGTGTTAAACAGAACAGTTGATGGTTTGAATAAGACAAATTTGGAAGTTGATGTTGCTATGACAATGATGAGTTCAACTTTAATGACAAAGCAAAAGGTCATCAATGAGTATATTGAAGACTGTGCAAAGCTGAAGCAGGATTTAGAACTTGAAAATATTTAAAGTGAAAGAATCAAACGATTATTGTTGAGTTATACAACTTGTGATTATTTGATTGATCGAGTTTATCCTACTGTTGCAGGTCTTGAGGCTTTTCAAGATAAAAAGACAGAAGATACAGATGCTGGTAAGAAACCAAATGTCAAGTATAACAAGTGTTCGCCTCCGATTTGGAATAGTTATTCTCCCAGAAAGCCTAATGAGGAACGATTAAAAAAGGCAGTCAACATCAAGTTAAAGTCTGAAACCATTGATGAGTTACCAGATAACATTGATGTTACATTCACAGCGTCTGACACTGATCATGAGTCTGAATTATTAAAGAAAGTGGTCGATCATGTATTGGATATGGATGAAGAGTTAAAGTCGGAGTCTAAATCTGAAAGTTTGAGTTCATCAGACAAGAGTCCGAGTTCACCAGTCAAACGGGTTTACAATAAAGAATTTCTGTTATCAAAAAATAATTTGAATGATGAACCGATCAAAGTGGCATATACTTTGAAAGATTCTGACAAATTATATTGTGATTGAGAATTTCCAATAAGAAGTGTCAAAACTGAAATGATCAAACAGGTTTTCGAATTAATGGAAATTAATATTTCTGAAATAAAAGATTTAAATCTTGTTGAAATACCTAAAAAAATACACTTCAAGAGTTCAACAGAGATTGAACAAGAAAAAAGGTTATAGTTCTGATTCTGGTTATCGAAACAAACCAAACCATAACAGTAATTTCAAAAAGAAGGGATTAGGTTTCATTCCTCCAGAAAATCATAAAAATGAGAAAACTTATAAAACAAAAACTAAATTTGTTTCAGGTACAAGTTCAGTAGAAGAAGAGAATAAACCTTTCTGGAGACAAACAAACAAAGAGTTTCTCGCTGAAAGAAAAAAAGAATATGGTGAAAGAATCTAAGAAAAGAGTTGACAGAAGAACCTGTTTCAAATGTCAAAAAGTTGGACACATTGCTTGGAATTGCCAACAGTTCAACAACACAAAACAGGGAGTTTCTTTTAACTCAAAATTGAAAGAAAAATGCATTGATAAAAAGAAACAATCAACTGAGAAATCTAAAGTGTTTGAAAATTCGACTTTCGAAACTGGTGATGTTTTAAAAAAAATTTACAAAAGAAAAGTCGATTTGAACAAACAGAAGTGGGTTGTTAATTCTGAAAGTATTTCTGACAATGAATCTGATTCCATAAAATCAGAGGAGTCATCTGTTGAGAAAAATGTTGAGAATTCTGTTCCAAAATTGAATGATGAAAACTTTCCGCCACTGTAAAAGGAAAATTTGAAGTTGAAAATTGGTAAGATTGAAATTTCAGATCAATTCTTTGCTGGTAAAGAAGAATTTGATGCTGAAAAGGTTTTTAATGGGAAAGTTAAACATATCTTTGGAAAGATGGTTTACGGTAAGGTAAAGGGTGTTAAAGATTTTTACAAATCTAAACGATGGTGGGATAGAGCTGGATCAAAATCACCTAAGGCTGGTCAGGCTTGGGTGACAACTGTTTCTACTTAAAATCCTGACTTACCGGAGCTCCCAGGTTGGTAAGAGTGGAGCAGGTATCGGCATCTTTCTTGAGAAATTCACGTTTGTGATATTTCGATTTATCAATGGTGAATCAGGGACATTAAGTTGTACTTGATTTCCTACAAGTGGTATTTGTTGATTGAACTTAAAATTGTTATATTTTTTCAAAATGTTGAAGATGAAAAAACAAGATGATGAATTGATCCCCGATCTTCCAAGTGGTAAAATCAACAAAACTTATTTTCCGGAAAAAAACCATTTTTGATTAAAACAAACTTAAGTGTTTTGAAATCATAATGGGAAAATAGTTTGTTGTCAGGGGAAGTTCTGATTGTTTATGCCAAAGTGGATGGCGAATTGAAGCAATTCGATATCAGTTGTCACTTTACTTGTATAGTTTGTTTTCAAAATTTCCTTTAAATGATTTTGAATTTTAGGGGGAGTAAGAAATTTCAGAAAATTCAAAAACATTTGAAAATTTGAAAAATGTAAAAAAAAAATGAGTCTTGTTGTATAAAAGAGGAAATGATAGTACATCAGTGAACTATCACAGCATGCTAAAGAATTGGAAAGTCAAAAGTGATAAACGGTCTCACTGATGATATGCCAGTAGGTTTTTGCACATTTAGTAGATTGTGTCGAGATATAAACCTAAATATCAAACTTACTTATCTCGTGGGGAACATCTCTCGGATATATGGGTAACCCCCGAAATCTTTTTTGAAAGATCCCTCTTTCTGAGATACTAGGTCTTTATACTTAATGATATCTGGGGTATTATCCCGGGACTTCTGATTTTGCGGAAGCAATGGCCTAGTCCCCGTATAATGTTTTTCGCTTGCTTGAAATATAGCACCACCCTCAGCATAAAAAATGATGAAACATTGCAAAATGCTAATCATGTGCTGTTGAAGAAAAGATTCTCTAAAGGGAACACACCTAAAGTCGAAGCCATCATCTCTCTGATTTTGCGAAAGCAATAGCCTGAGCTCTCATGGCCCTCGCATTTAACCCTTTACAGATATCATTTAGGTATACTCACCTGTAAGACTGAATATTGGGATCTGGATACGAGAGTATATTCTGATGTGGGACACGCGAATAAGTTTAAGTCTCTAAAACATTAATCTTGTATCTCGGAACAGTTGAACTTTGTGTGAAAATTTAAGTGGATCAGTATACTGACAATCTAAGTGAATCGTTTAGAACTTAAAATGTTTAAAGCTTAACGATGTTGGTGATTTGTCTCATAAACTGATATGATCCTCTTACACAAACTCACAAAAATATTGTCTGTAAATATTTCTTTATTGCATTTCATTAAAATCAAAAATCCAAAAAGATTTTCGGAGTGTTTTAGCATAATTTTTGAAAAATTCAAAAAGATTTTCGACAACTGATGTTGGAGAGCTGATTTTTCAAAATTCCAAGTGCTGAGCATGATGAACAAATGGTTTGGGAGAAATTGTTTAGAAAAAAAATGATTTACATACAAGTGGTCATCAGAGATTAAAAATTGTTAAATCATTTTTTATGTGTTTTTCTATCTAGTGATGATTTCTAAAATTGTTAAACTTTAACTTTTTATGAAATTTATGTTTTGGGTAGAGAATGTGCAGGTTAGTCAGATTTCGAATTTTGAGCAGAAGTTGAGCCAGATTTCGATCCTGAACTTGTAATCCTGTGAAAGCAAGACTATGATTCCAGCACAATTCAAGGGGGAGTTTAATTGTTATAGAGAAGAGATAAAGATTGAAGGAAGCTTAAACTGTTAGATATATTGGAAGAGTACAAAGACTGATAAAGACTGAAGACTGTGAAGACTCGACACCGAAGACTTCGTCAACATCCAAGGGGGAGTCTGTAGGTGCATATGTCTGTCGACTTCGTCTTGTATCGAGTCTTGTAATAGTTCAGTTAGATTAGGGTACGTTGTACGAGGAAAATAGGAGATAGGTGTGGATAGTTGATTTCGCACGAAATGACTCTTGGTCATTTCGTACGAAATAGGCATAGCTCATTTCGCACGAAATGACTCTTGGTCATTTCATAAGAAATACCCACACCTATATATACCTGATGTGCCTTGTCATTTGTAACGTTTCTGATTTCCGGTACCGAACTGCTGCCGACGTGTCTATTGATTGTAATCTTTGTCAAATCAATAAACAAGACATTAATAGTGATTCAGTGTGTAAATCAAGCCGATTCCAAGTCGATACGATTGTTTCCGCCTTTCGTATTGATAAGAACACTTCTGAACGACTCGTTTTGGTCGTGAAAACGATCCTACAAAGGACACAAGAGTTTTTAGTACCGGTTTATCCTCAACGTCTAATCAAATCAAAATTTTAGAAAAAGATTTTTAAACAAGAAAAATAAAACTAAAAAAATGCTGAAAATAAAATTAAAAATAAAACAGATAGACAAGATGAATCACTTGGATCCGACTCGCATTTAGTGTAACCTTTGATTATTTTCGCACTTTTGCACTTTTTAAGAGATTATCTTAGTTATAGTAGTAGGCCCCTCTTTTGAAGGTGACGTTACCCTCAACCCAGTAGTTTGATTCAGCAAGGATACAATCCTAAAGGATTGGATTATTGAAAGATAATTAACTAAGTTATTAATGCATAATGTCGTAGGCCCCTCTTTTGAAGGTGACGTTACCCTCGGCTAAGTAGTTTGAGTCAGCAGGGATACAATCCTAAATAGCAGGGTTAAAGTTTTAATAGTAGTTTACATATGATGGGATCAAGGAGTTCGGACCCCCGCCATCCAATACCAGTGGGTATTGAAGGAGGTCCTACTAAAGTTGACCCAGGTCCTTGCAGGATCTATACACTGAACAAGGCAAGACGCTTACCAAACCATTCCCTTAACCCCCGACCAGGTAGCCAACATATCTCCATATAGACCGTGGAGATATGAATGGTGAAAATCTTTTATTTTATATAGAGAGTAAAATAATGCCAAGACACCACGGACAAACGATAAGGAAGATTCACCTTCAACATAAGAAACTAGTTATTAAAGTCATTGATACATAACCAAATAAAAAGTGCGAAAACATTAAAAATAAAAAGTATTACACTAAACACTTGTCTTCACCAAGTGATGTAAGAGACTTAGGCAAACATGGCCTTTAATTGTCAAGAACTCTTACGATCAATCATGGATCCCGAGACTACTCACACACTCTATGATGGATGATGGATGATAGTGGTGGATGTGGGTTGTGATGGTGGTGGTGGGTGGGTGAAGTGTGAGAGAGGTGGTTTGCCAAGGGATGGTTTGCAAATGAGCCAAGCACCCCTATTTATAGACTGCACAGAAGCCCGGACACGGCCCCGTGTCCACCCATCTTCTCTTTCTTCATTAAATGCAGTTTGTCTGCATTAGTTGACCACGCCCCCGTGTCCGCTGGGCACGACCCCGTGTGCAGAAGCGTATCTGTACTATCAATATTTTCCTAGATTTTGCGAATCTTAGAGTTGACCACAGCCCCGTGTCCGCTGGACACGCCCCCGTGGTGGGTGATAGAAGCTTCTACAACTTTGTCTTTTCTACAGACACTTGGGCACGCCCCCGTGCTCATTGAGCACGGGGCGTGTTCTGCCTTCTGTTCTCTTGTTCTTGCTTGGGGGGATGCTGTCGGGGGGTCGGGCATGCCACGTTTATTCCTTTTCTTGTATTTATGTTGGAATTAGCTGCCTTTTTGCTTCTTTTGTTCATTTGAGCTCATTTAATCCTGAAAATACAAAAGGAAGACAAAAACATACTTTTTCCAACATTAGTACCACAAAGGGGTTAGGTTTATGCCACAATTGATGTAATTTATATGTTGCATTTTTCACACATCAAATACCCCCACACTTGAATTTTTGCTTGTCCTCAAGCAAAACTCTTTTTAATGTGGCTTACACTCCCAAATGGAATGGGTAGAAGAGAATGTTTTTTTTTTTGGGCTTGTCATAGAGTGTCCGGATTTCCAAGATTCTTTATTAGGTTTCATTTTTATTTTATTTACAATCCTATTCGTCATGATTTATTTAAAACATTACATAAGATAAATTACTTATTAGGGCATAACATGCCTCTTTAAAATTTCATTTATATACAAGTTCACATACCTCACGGGGAATCACTCAACACTCGGCCGAAGATGTATTTTTGTGAAACACTCGAGAGCCGCATGGAACTTACTTCTACCATAAGCTTGCCAAGCAATCAATCCTCCTCCTTTTTAACTATAAACCTTTGTAAATATCAAGAGGACTTTTTGGGGGGAAGGGTTAGGCTTGGGTTAAAGGTAGGTGGTTTGGTTAGTGGTTAGTGGAAAATGGCGAAAGGCGTAAAAAGTGTCGGTTTTCGTAAGACTTTTTATTTTTATAAATTTTTATTTAATGAAGCATTTCTTCAAACAAAGTTCTTTTTGATAAACTTGTTTGTTTTATTTCTTTTGGCTTCATCATCATCATTTATTTTTTTATTTATTTATTTATTTATTTTTTCATAAGGAAGTCATAAGAAAACCGAGCTTTGTTACTAAAAAAAAGGGTTTAAAATGAAAAAAGGGTTTTGGTGGGTAAAAGGGTGTTTATTTGGGTTAAGAAATGAAAAGGTTTAGGCTCAAAGGGGTTAACTAGGGGGATTTTGGGTAGGTGGTAAAAAAAAAAGAAAAATAATGGTGTTGAAATAAAAAGGGTTAGTCCTAATGCCTCCATCATTTACTTACTTGGGTTTAAGTTGGTAAGGACCGGGAATGTATCGTCATGGCAAGTTCTAGAGTCGTAAGAACTGTGACACCTGTGTCACTTCAACCATCAAACAAATAATCAAACCAATGAAATATTATATTTCACACTTGGGATTTGTATAAAAAATGTGTATCGTTCGCACATATCAATTCTTGTTCGATTTCGGGCTTTAAATCACTTTCTGGAAGGTTATACGCAAAACTGGTGCATAAACGCAATCAGTTTAACGCGACGTACACTCCGGAACTGTGACGTGAGACAAACATACCATAAATATCCTTTACATAACTTAGAAATAAGTTTCGAAGGATTCGGTATGGCAAAAACATGTTTATTTGGACTAAAGAACTATTTACGACAAAACTGCGAAGCTAACGCTGGTGACCGCCCGGATAATATTTTAAAACCCGAAAATAGTCTGTTATGATTAAAATTTATTTTTAATCAGGTCCGTGTTGAAAAATAAATTAAAACGCTTAAAAACGTTATTTTTCAAGTTTAAATGCGTACCCCGTGTTTCTGCGCAACACAGTGCTTATACTGCAAAACGCAGACAACGCAGCAAATCTTGGAATATGCTAGGAATATGCTAGGAATATGCCAGGAATATGCTGGGAATATGCTAGGAATATGCTAGGAATACGCCAGGAATATGCTAGGAATATGCTATATGGAAGATCTTATATAATCTACCATTCCATCACTCCATCTTCACCTCCCTCCCTCTCTACCTTCATCTCCTTCAAACTCTATTCTTCACATTCAAAGTCCCTTTCTAGCTAGTTTCAAGTAGTGTGAAGATCTAAAGGTGATTCCAAGGTGCATTCAAGAAATTTCAAGCTTCCCATCATCTTCACACTAGAATTTCTACCCTAGCTTTGTGCTAGTAGTAAGTCTTACACCTTGCTTCATTTTGTTCTTAGTCAAGATATGTAGTATGATGAAATTTACAAGAACACTAAAAAGTTTAAACAAGAAATATGAACAAGAAACATGCTGATTTACATTTTCAGCCGACTTCAACAGGCTGTAACTGGACCATTATAAATCGAAAAACTGATTTTCTGAAGCCTAAATTATGTATTTTTGAACAACCGATCAAATGGCACTGGAATCGTAATTTTTCGAGGTCGTTTACTATTTTTAAAGGACTGTTTTTGGACAGCAGCTCAAGCTGTGTTTTTACTGCAGAAAAAGTGTGTTGTATTCGGAGTCATAACTTGAAACCTGAGTAGAATCAGCTCATAGGATTTTTACTGTAGGTGTTCATTGTTGTCACCGTGATCCTCCAACTAGAATTTCGTCAATCGGACTTACGATTAATTTTTAGTGAATTATTCCGTAGACTGCGATCAGAAAGTAACAAATCTGATTGCAGTCGGGTAAATGAATTTCTATAAAATATTGGTGATGAACTGGACCCCGATATTTTTCATAATAAAATTTGGATCGTGTGAAACATTCTGTAAAAATTTGGGAATTTTTGGAGAAGGTTAACTATTTTATAAAAATCCTCGAAAACAGTCCAGTTTTGATTAATAAAGCTGAAACAACATAAGTAATGTTTTGCATGTCTAAATGTCGGGTTGGTTATTTGAGAACGATCTACGGAATATATGTAAAAGAAAATGATATGCTATTAAGCATGAACATCTCCATTTACAAAGGAGACCATGGCGAAATTTTCCGAAAATCCAACACTTAGTAAATATTTTCTAGACAAGAGTTTACTAGAACATTGAACGAAAAATATCTCAACATGACATATGATTAAGTTAAAATATTAACTATTTTGACAAATAATTATCACGCGGAACAATATAAGAAACGTGACTCAAAGTACTAAACTCTAAGCCAAGGCACGGCCCGTTCGTCTAATAGACATTAGTACGTTGTAGGTCGTCGAGTAGCTGATCAGGTTTGAGAGGACGTTACGATACAGGAGACGCAGTACAGTGAGTACATAGTCCCCTCTTTTACTGTTTTCAATGTTTGGGGTGAAGCATGTGTACCTATTTGTTATGTTCATGATTTCAAAGTATAATTGATTATACGTAGTAGTACTTATCTTTTGACAAACTGAATGATTATTTATGGTTTAAACACTGATTTTCAAAGATTATGAAATAAATGTTTGGATTAGTATTTATTTTGTTCACCGGACCGGTTGGTGGTATGATATAGCGCTATAGGACTAGACACCCCATTCCTGTTGTCATGGAATGTCTGAAACCAATTTGTTTCTCCATCCAAATAGGGATTGCCTTTGTGGTATCCTTATAGTCTCAAAGGTGTATTCTGATGCACTAGGTCTGAATGAATTCTTAAATCACACTTTTATAGTATAGTTTGATATACTCTCATGTGTGGTATTGTACAAAACCAACATATATATTTTGTTAACAAACCAAAACATATTTTGATATGTTATTTATCAAATCCAAAGCATATTTTGATATGTTAATAATAAAACCCAAAGCATATTTCGATATGTTATTTATGAAACCAAAACATAGTTCAATATGTTACTTATAAATCCAAAGTATACTTTTGATATACTGCTGAAAATTATTACTTTATTAAAACCAAAGTATATTCTTATATATACTATAAACCTTTTTATACCATCTGATTTCTTATAAATAATTTATAAAAAAAAACTTTTTTCAAGGATCATGACTACTCTTATTGAAACATTTTCTTTAAACTCATAAGTCATGAATCCTAATTACAATTAAAACCTATGTATCTCACTGGCATTTTTATGCTGACGTACCTTTTTTTACACATGTTTCAGGTGCTGCTTTGTGATGACTGGTGATATATGCTACACTTAGGATGGACTCGTGCCTTAGCGACTTTAAAACTTGAAAGATAATAGTTGTACTTATTTGATTGTATTAAAACAATGAGTTCATTTATTAAATAAAACGAAATTATTTATTCCATGGTTGTGAAACAATAATTCTGTTACAACACTCCCCGACGTTTCCGCCACGTTTTGTTGTTTTACGTGGTCGGGGTGTGACAAGAACCAAGCGGCTATTCACACAAGAAACAAAAAATGAGCATTTAGTGTATTTGTATGCTCAATAAAGGCTCAAAACTCACTTTTTGTGGGAATAGGTTTTTATGTGATCAAGTATATATAATCAAATTTTAACTAGATTTGTCATGCCGTTTCATAATTTTCTTATGTTGGTTCTTTTTATCACGACGCTATCGGTTGTAAATTTGTAAGAATATAACATTTTTAGAACTTGTAATTCCCGAATTAAACCAAGACAAGTAAAAAAAATGAAAAGTTTTTTGAAAAAATTTTGGGGTGTTTAGCGGTTCCAATAGAGTTTTGTGTAAGGCTTGTAATTAGGACTTGCAAAATTCAAGGTTTTAGTATCCCCCCCCCCCCCACACTTAAATTACACATTGTCCTCAATGTGTCACAAAAATAAGTTTTTAGGTTGATTGAATGTGTAAAAGTGTGTTTAAAAACATTTTTTTATATTACTGGGCATCTGGACACGGGCCCGTGGTGTCCGGGCACGGCCCCGTGTTCAGGTTGCCAGTAACAAAAATTTGAGAAAAGAAACAGAAGCCTGGGCATGGGGGCGTGTTCAGCGAACACGCCCCGTGTCCAGTTACCTGAACTTGGCGAGTTCCTGCAGATTGTTCAGCACAGGGCCGTGTTGGCTGGACACGGCCCGTGCCGAACTTGATGTAACGAAGAAAAGTTTGCTGGATGCTCTGTTTTTGTGCATGCGGCATTGGTTCAAGTTTCCCTCAGTATCGTTCACCATCCCAAATGTGTTTTATTCTGGAAAATTAAAGCTAAACTAGAAAGCATAAAAATATTCATCTAAACTAAACTAATGATAGTTTCGCGGAATGCCTCCGTGGTGCGCCACGTTTATAAGGGTCCTTGGCTAGACCCAAAGCCAGTCATATGTTACCCAAGTGGGATGTTTTGCATCCCATGTTGCACCGTCTGAGAGCATCATCCAAACTTGAGTCTATGACTTGCATGTAATTGACCGGGTCGTCGTCTTCTACTCTCTTACCAACTCTGAATTTCTTCTCCTTGTCCCCAACCCTCAATGTTAGTGTCCCGCCATTCATGTCTACCACTGCGTGGGCTGTGGCTAAGAATGGCCTTCCCAAGATAAGTGGTATTTCGGTATCTTCCTCCATATCTAGTATGACAAAGTCGTCTGGGAAGACAAATTCTCCAACTTTGACTAGTAGATTTTCAGCGACACCTTGCGGGTATTTAACTGACCTATCGGCGAGTTGTATGCTCATTTTCGTAGGGCTTGTTTTTTCTAGGCCGAGTCAGTCGAACATTGATGCGGGCATGAGGTTAATACTAGCCCCGAGTCGGCTAGTGCGTTACGAATGGGCGATTCCCCGATTGAACAAGGGATGGTGAAGCTTCCGGGATCGATATTCTTTTGCGGGAGTTTGTTGAGTAGCAAGGCGGAGCATTCTTCACTTAAGTTAACCAATTGCAATGATTCAATTTTCCTTTTGTGAGTGAGGAAGTCCCTCATAATTTTTGAATATTTAGGCATTTGGGTTAGGACGTCAACAAATGGAATATTCACATGCAATTGTTTTAGTAAATTTACGAATTTTGAGAATTGCTCATCGGTCTTTTGGCGAATTAATCGACCGGAGTATGGTACCGGAGGATTCTTGGTGGGCTCTTGATTTGGTGGAGGAGCCGTCTCTTGTTGGGGTACTTGTGGAGATGGGGATTGGCTAGATCGGCTCTTTTCAGTTGGAGGTAACGGAGCCTCCTCGGGGCCCATGGTGCGGTTTCTCAAGGTGATGAGATGTACTTGCGCCTTTGGGTTGGTTTCGGTATTGCTTGGTAACGCGCCTTGAGGTCTCTCGGCGAAATTTTGAGCTAGTTGGCTTACTTGTTTTTCACTATTTTGAATACTAGCTTGTTGATTTCGAAAGTTCGATTCCAGTTGTTGGAATCGATCCGAGTTTTTCTTTTCGGTGTCGGAGATGAGGCGAGATATGGTATCTTCAAGCCTCTCTCGTCCCCCTTGTTGTTGTTGAGAGAAATTTTGTGACTCGTTTCTTGGTTGTTGAAAGTTTGTTCGTTGGTTTAGATTTTGTTGGTTACTACTATTGTCGGGTTCTCTCCAACCAAGGTTAAGGTGACTACGCCATCCTTGGTTGTAGGTACCCGTTGGAGGACCCGACGGCCTAGGTCTATTATCAATGTAGTTTACCGATTCTGTTTGATTATCCATTTCTTTCATACAACTCCAATTTTCATGTGGCCCACCACACCCCTCCCAAGCCATAACCGAGACCGTTTTTGCCACTTCTAACTTTTTTATTTTTTAAGAGAGGGCCTCGATTTAGGCTTGCAAGGAAGTACTTTCATCAACCTTATGGGCGCCCAGGGCAATGGATTTGTTGCCTCGGGGAGTGTGCCACTGAAAATTTGTTTGAGCAATTTCCTCAATTTGATTATAAATTTCATTTGGGCGACGATTACCTAAAAGTCCCCAGGAGCTAGAGTCAAGTGTTTGTCTTGTGTGTGGCAACAACCCATTGTAGAAAGTGGATACTTGTTGCCATACTGCAAGACCATGATGAGGACACTTTCTCAGTAGCTCCTGGAACCTTTCCCAAGTTTCATACAAGGATTCCCCGTCCTCTTGCAAGTATGTATTAATTTCAGTCATTAATTTAGCTGTTTTAGCAGGAGGGAAATACTTATATAAAAACTTTTGGGCCAGTTCATACCAGGTGTTTACCGAGCCAACTGGGAGGGTATTAAGCCAAGCCTTAGCTCGGTCTTTTAGTGAGAATGGAAACATTCGAAGGCGGATGGCGTCGTTTGATGCTCCATTGATCCGAAATGTATCACATATTTCTAGGAAGTTAGTGATATGCAAATGGGGATCCTCGTCCGCAAGCCCATGGAAGGTTGCGGAGTTTTGGAGCATTTGTATCAAATGCTGTCGAAGTTCGATTTGTTGGCCTCGACATTTCTGTGCATTGATAGCGGCGCCAAGATTACCCACGGTGGGTCATAGGTAATCCATGAGGGTACGTTGATCCGCCATTGGAAGTGGGTCCCCCAAAACTTTCTCTTGGTTTTTAGCTTTAAGTCATTTTCTGAGAAATCGTTCGGGTTCTTCTAAAGGTTCTTTTATGTCTTTACTAGAACTGGAGCTCATACACTAAGTAGAGAGTTTAGATGTGGCGTCTGGGTTCCAAGTCCTGCAATAAAAACAGAAAAGAACGATGGTTAGAAGGTTCACCACGGCCTCGTGCTCAGGTGAACACGGCCCGTGGTCGGAGATACAGTAGTTGTTTTCCGGATCCCTGTTACTGGGGAGCTCGACACGGCCCCGTGCTGCACCGACACGGCCCCGTGTGCAACTCCCTGTAACTCGGAAAATAAAAACTGCCAGTAACAATGCTGAGCACGGCCCCGTGTCCGACCAGGCACGGCCCGTGCAGAGCTCTGCAGAAATTGAAAATCTAAGAAAAATCCTAAAAAAAAAAAGAAAAATAAGAAAAAACGATTAGGCCGTTGATTGCTAACTTTCTTAAAATCCTTGTGTCCCCGGTAGCGGCGCCAAAAACTTGATGCGTGTGTGGTGGTTATATATTTTATGTATATTTTTAGCCCTTTTTACACTTTAGTCAAGTTTTAAATTTATAAAACACGATATTTACTAACACCAAACACACATATGGGCAAGTGCACCCATCGTGAGCGTAGTATAGTGTTGGTAAGATACCGAGGTCGTCCAAGGACACAAGAGCTTTTAGTACCGGTTTATCCTCAACGTCTAATCAAATCAAAATTTTAGAAAAAGATTTTTAAACAAGAAAAATAAAACTAAAAAAATGCTGAAAATAAAAATAAAAATAAAACAGATAGACAAGATGAATCACTTGGATCCAACTCACATTTAGTGTAACCTTTGATTATTTTCGCACTTTTGCACTTTTTAAGAGATAATCTTAGTTATAGTAGTAGGCCCCTCTTTTGAAGGTGACGTTACCCTCAACCCAGTAGTTTGAGTCAGCAAGGATACAATCCTAGAGGGTTGGATTATTGAAAGATAATTAATTAAGTTATTAATGCATAATGTGGTAGGCCACTCTTTTGAAGGTGACGTTACCCTCGGCTAAGTAGTTTGAGTCAGCAGGGATACAATCCTAAATAGCCGGGTTAAACTTTTAATAGTAGTTTACATATGAGGTCCTACTAAAGTTGACCCAGGTCCTTGCAGGATCTATACACTGAACAAGGCAAGACGCTTACCAAACCATTCCCTTAACCCCCGACCAGGTAGCCAACATATCTCCATATAGACCGTGGAGATATGAATGGTGAAATTCTTTTATTTTATATAGACAGTAAAATAATGCCAAGACACCACGGACAAATGATAAGGAAGATTCACCTTCAACATAAGAAACTAGTTATTAAAGTCATTAATACTTAACCAAATAAAAAGTGCGAAAAGATTAAAAATAAAAAGTATTACACTAAACACTTGTCTTCACCAAGTGATGTAAGAGACTTAGGCAAACATGGCCTTTGATTGTCAAGAACTCTTACGACCAATCTTGGATCCCGAGACTACTCACACACTCTATGATGGATGATGGATGATGGTGGTGGATGTGGGTTGTGATGGTGGTGGTGGTGGGTGAAGTGTGAGAGAGGTGGTTTGCCAAGGGATGGTTTGCAAATGAGCCAAGCACCCCTATTTATAGCCTGCACAGAAGCCCGGACACGGCCCCGCGTCCATTGGGAATGGCCCCGTGTCCACCCATCTTCTCTTTCTTCATTAAATGCAGTTTGTCTGCATTAGTTGACCACGCCCCCGTGTCAGCTGGGCACGACCCCGTGTGCAGAAGCGTATCTGTACTATCAAGATTTTCCTAGATTCTGCGAATCTTAGAGTTGACCACTGCCCCATGTCCGCTGGACACGCCCCCGTGGTGGGTGATAGAAGCTTCTACAACTTTGTCTTTTCTGCAGACACTTGGGCACGCCCCCGTGCTCATTGAGCACGGGGCGTGTTCAGCCTTCTGTTCTCTTGTTCTTGCTTAGGAGGATGTTGTCGGGGGGTCGGGCATGCCACGTTTATTCCTTTTCTTGTATTTATGTTGGAATTAGCTGCCTTTTTGCTTCTTTTGTTCATTTGAGCTCATTTAATCCTGAAAATACAAAAGGAAGACAAAAACATACT
The DNA here is from genome assembly GCA_030545235.1 of Helianthus tuberosus. Lineage (NCBI taxonomy): Eukaryota > Viridiplantae > Streptophyta > Magnoliopsida > Asterales > Asteraceae > Helianthus > Helianthus tuberosus. The sequence goes on along the minus strand of CM060445.1, from coordinate 56,688,610 downwards.
TTTTCCAACATTAGTACTAAAAAGGGGTTAGTTTTATGCCACAATTGATGTAATTTATACGTTGCATTTTGCACACATCAATCACTTTAAATCCTTGATTGGATAACTAAGGGTATTTTTCATAAATCCTTCAATAATCTCATATGTCTATGTACATACCATTACATTCTGGTTTTTCATAACAACATACATAGTATAGGTTTTCAAAACATCCTCCATGATTTCAAAGACATTTCTTATGATTTAAAAACATTTTAACCTAGTATATTTTCTTATACCAAGTGCGTAATTTCAAAAACATTATCCATATTTTCAGAAACCTTATACATAATTTCAAAATTCATCTCACATGATTTTAAAACATCTTACAAACATACTTACCTAATACACCTACCATATAGTTTCAAAAGCATTACGTAAGGTTTCAAAAACATTAAACACATTTCCAAAGAACCTCATGCATAATTTTCAAGAACACTCTGCTCGTATGTTGACTTAACGTACGCAGTACACGACCTCCAAATTCTGCTTCATATGTCACCTTGGCATATCTAGCACCTCAACTCCACGAACACTTTACCTCCTGAATTGACTCAGGCACGTCTAGTATAAGGTTTCGATGCATCTCCCGCTACTCAAATTTCAAAATCCTTATGGGATCTTCCTATCCACATAATTTGATCCTTATGGATGTTTAAAGATGAAGATCAGAATCATTAATTGAATTATTTGCATGCTTTAACACGTATATTACGATTCAATAAGGACCAAGTTGAATTCCTATTAAGATCTTCCTATCTTCATAATTAGATTCTTGAAAATGTTTAAAGTGCCAATTGAAGTCCATGGATTGGATTCCTGGTGTACTTTAAATACCCGAGTACAATCGATAACAAGATGATGAACAAAATTAATAACAAGTTGATAACAAATTGAAGACCAAGTAAAACAATTATGTGATTACGTGATTATGTGATTATGTGTTTATATGTTTATATGTTTTTGTATGATCCAAATATCCGTTATCCAAATCCTCGTAGAATCTTCCATATCTTCATATGAGGGATTCATAGTAGGATATCCAAAGGTACTACCATAAATCCTTAATGGGCTTCTACGTAATAGTTAAGACCCTTGGATTATAAAGTACTATTCCATAATTCAAAAGAGACCCCTTGAGTGGTCTAGTTAAAAAGATTGAATCATTAACCTGGTTAATGATATCATGAGATGATGTAGCTGAAAAGACCCTTTTAGTGGTCTATTTTAAAAGATCATTTGTTGATCTAACTAAAAAGGACCCTTTGGCAGTCTAGCCACAGTCATCGCAGGTTTATTCGTTTGATTTTCTTCCCCTACACATTATAAAATGCACTGTGCGGACTGTGCAAGGAATTACGTAATTATGGATGCATATATAATTATGAAATTCAGTGCACAGAAACCACAGTAAGATTTGTCATGTGTAAGAACCTATAGTGGCAAAAATAACGAAACGTGAATAGTGTAATGGAGGTACGGTGGACGCACCGATGGCGCTTCTTATAATTATATAAGTGTCCCTCTTACATTGCAAGCATGATGTTATTTTAGTCACTAGAAGTTCAGAACCTTAACCAAGATTGCTTTATCTTCTCGACTTCTAGATTCGAGCTCACACAATTAGCCTTCACTCTATCCATGTTCGAGGCTTCAGCCTTTTGTCGAATTCACACGCACTTATATCATTTTAACAACTTTATAGCGCTCTTGAGATTCGGTACGACCATGCCCCAACTTATTAAAATAGAGTTTAAATCTTTAGATATAAACCCTTCCCTTCAAACAACTGAATGGTACAGATAATAAAAGTTTGCGGGAAATCCAAACGTGACCCAGAGGTTCTACTTAGGGAACGGAGGATTTATTCGAAAGCAAAACATCTGCATCTACTCTCACGAGTTTCCTCCAAATAAATTTCGGGACGAAATTTCCTAAAGTAGGGGAGACTGTGACATCTGTGTCACTACTGTTAGTGCATATGTCTGTTGACTTCGTCTTGTATCGAGTCATGTAACTAGATAGATAGACCAAGACACGTAGTACGAGAAAAACAGGAAACAGGTCTGAACCAGCAGGTTCACACGAAGTGATCAGTTCTTGCGAACTGACCAGTTCGTACGACCTGGACATGTCTGGTTTGTGCGACATGGGTTTCCTATATATAGTGAGTCTTGGGTCTTCATTTGTAACTTTGTGATTCCAGTAACGAAGCTCTGGTGAAGTGTCGCCAGATCTGTAAACACTATCAAATCAATAAAATAGACATTTAAAGTAATTCTAAGTGTAAATCAAGCTGCTATAACATTAATACGTCTGATTCCGCCTTTCGTATTGATCGAGAACTCTTCTGAACGACTCGTTTAGGTCGAATCCCCGATCCTACAAGTGGTATCAGAGCTCAGGAGGAAGAGTTCTTACCATCTCAGCTTGTTTTCACCGATAAATCTGATTTCTACTCACTTTCTACACGTTTTTCTCAAAATTAACTGTAAATTCGTGGTTAGAATGATCTGATTTCGTGATATAACACGTAAAACTGAGTTTTAATCAATCCTTGAACAAATCAGAACGTAATTCAACCTAAAACTTGATAAAATTGACCAAATCATGTGAAAAACATATCAGATCGTTCGAAGTTCTTCAGATCACACGAGCTGAACAGTCCAGGTCGCACGGATTGTTCAAGTCGTTTGAAAAAGTAATTCAGTTCGCACGGCTTAGGTCAGATCGCACCAGTTCAGTTCGTACGGGGTGTTTGAAAGTGATCCAAATCATTTGAGTTGTTGAAGTTGTTTGAAGTCAGCTCACACGACTTGAACAGCAAGTTTGATATTCACTCGGTTCACACGAAGTGGTCCAAATCACTTGAAAGTTTGAACCAGGTCGTACGAGTTTCAGATCGTGTGAAACTAAACTAGGTCCAGGTCGTTTGGAGGTGTACCAGATCGTGTGAAACTTCTTCAACTCATGTGAAATAACAGAACGTTTGAAAGTAAAACCTAAACCGAAACATGGATTTTGAATTTTACAACGCATTTGCTACCCCGATCACTATGGCTCAGAACGTGAACTTAGAGAATGAAATGGGCACCATGCAAAAACCACCTAAGCTCATGAATATCGAGGAGTATAGTGGATGGGAGGAACGTTTCGAAAATTGGGTTCAAGCGAATCACTTAGAGGCGTGGGAATGTGTTGAAGAACAATATGTTAGACCGATTGATGAATACGGAGAAATTGTTGCTATTAAAGATTTAGATGATAAAGAGATAAAGAAATACAAAAGTGAAAAGATGATGATCAGTATATTGCAACAAGCCATTAAGGAAGACATCTTGATCTTATTGCAACACAATGGAAGTGCACATTCAATGTGGAAAGCACGAAAAACGAAGTTTGTTGGAAGTTTAGACATGATCAAGAACAAAAAATCGCTTCTGAAGAAAGAATTTGATCTATTTCATGGATTGAAAACTGAAAACACCAAAATGATTATAGAAAGATATTGCAATTTGGTGGTTAAGATGAAGCGATTGGATATCAAGAAAGATAGAGAAGAATGGGTTGAAAAGTTAGCCGATGCGTTACCACAAGATGTTTGGGGCACGTATCTTATGATCTTGAAGAATAATGGTGAATTTGCGAATCTATCACTGAGCAAGTTTATTGAAAAACTCAAAGTTCAAGAGATGGAACAACAGAAGATGGCGAAAATGAAGAATTCTAATGGTGAACAGGACATTGGTTTATACTACAAAGGAAGTACGATTGATAAGACCAACATTGCACCAAAGATTGAAACTGCATTTAACGCAAACAGTTCTTCTGGAGGGTCATCTCAAGGTTCAAACAACAATAATGGATTCTCTTCATATCCATCATTTGATCCAAATTTTTCAGCAACCAATTCTAAACCGCAAATCTCATACAACAATAATGGCCAAGTACTACAATGCAACATTGCATTACATCTTCAGAATGGTCAGAATTTCTCGGAAGAGGTTGCCAAAGGTCATATGTCTTTATTGGTGACCGTATTAGAATCTTATGAAAGTTTGGTAGCCAGAAGGATTGGTAATCCAATGTTGACCAAAGAGGATTATGATCAGATTGATGCTGAAGAGATGGAACTAATGGATATAAAGTGGTGTATAGCTAGTGTGTTGAGAAGAGCTGAGAAGTTTAAACAGATCACTGGAAGAGATGATTTCCGTGATGCTGGAACTTCACCTTTAGGTTTTGATAAATCTAAAGTTACTTGTTTTCGTTGCAGGGAGAAGGGGCAATTTAAGCAAGAATTCACAAATCGTGATGCAAGTGGACCTCAAAATCCATTCGGCAACAATGATTATCATCGAAAAGCGATTTATCATCAAATTACTCTACAGCCGCATCAACAACAATCGCCACAAACTTCACATGCTCGGAAGGATCTGATCGAAGAGCCATCAAAGAAAGCTTATCTAGTTCATCAAGAAGATGAAAGAATTCCAGAAGGTTTTAATTAGGATCATTATGATCCTAACAAAACTTCAGATTCTAAAGCATTTGTTGCTCAAATTGAAGATTCAACTGCTGAAGATGAAATGGTGTATGCCTATTACGAATCTCAGCAATTCAGTCCTAAAAAGAAAGAAGAAGAACCAGTTTCAACAGAAGAGGCTTTAGAAAAAGCACCAATCTTTGATCACTCATCAGATGAAGACAGTGATGATGACAGTGAAGAAATTCGAAAACTTGAATATTATAAAAGAGAACTTTCACCTGTTAGGTATAATTTGTATTTTGCAGGTAAAATGGAATAGATCAAAGAAAGACAAGCTGCGAAAAAGAAGAATCATAAGGCAGCAACTGTTGAAGAAAAGGTCAAACCTGAGGAAAATGTTCGAGTAGTAAAGAAGCAGGTTAAAGAAATTCTAGCTATCAAGGTTGAGAAGGAAGCAGATACTGAAAAGATACCTGAGAAGTGTGAAAATTGTGATACTGTGAAAAGGCACAACAACAAATTGATTCATAACATGAACAGACTGAAAGAATCTTATGATGTTTTAAACAAAGGTATGAATCAATATAGCAAGTCAAGCAATGAATAAGAGATAGCTATGAAGACACTCAATGGAGCGTTCATGACGAAGCAGAAAATCATCAATCAGTACATTGAGAAATGTGCTGAACTTGAACAAAAATTGGAAACTTAGAGGATAGAAACTGAGAGGGTAAACAGGTTATTGAAAAGTTATTCATGTGCTTCTTACGTGATTGATAGGATTTATCCTACAGTAGAAGGCATGGAAGCGTTTGAAGAGAAGAAATCTGAAATAAAGAATACTGGTAAGACACATAGTACCAATTATACAAAGTGTCCACCTCCGCTTGAAGAAGGATATTCTCCACGAAATCCTAATTCAGAAAGAGTCAAAAAGGCAACTAATTTAAAGTGGGAATCTGAACCTTCAGATGGATTTCCAGATAATATTGACATCACATTCACTGCATCTGACACTGATCAACAATCTGAGTTAATTAAGAAAGTGGTGGATCATGTGTTAGATAAAGATGAAACCGAGGAGTCAACGTCAAAGTCAACGTCTGAAACTTCAAGTCCAACAGTTGAAAAGGACAAAAGGGTTTACAATAAAGATTTTCTAATATCAAAAAATAAATTGAATGACGAAACATTAAAGTAGCATATACTTTGAATGATTCTGACAAATTATATTCTGATGAAGAATTTCCAATAAGAGGTGTTAAAACTGAAATGATTAACAAGGTTTTCAAATTAACAGAAATTAATATTTCTGAAATAAAAGATGTAAATCTTACTGAAAAACCTAAACAATACACTTCAAGAGTTTAACAAAGGTTAAACAAGAAAAAAGGTTTTGGTCCAAATCACCATAAGAAACCAAATCACAAAAATAATTTCAAAAAGAAAGGATTAGGTTTTATTCCAAAAGAAAATGAAAAATATGTTAAAGATTTTAAATCGAAAGTTGTTTTTGTATCAGGAACATATTCTGAAGAAGAAAAAGAGAATTTGTTTAGAAAGCAGACGAACAAAGAATTCCTTGCTAAGAAGTAAGAGAGAATGAAGAATGATGTTGCTCAGAAGAAGGAAACGAGAACCTGTTATCAATGTAAAAAAGTTGGGCACATTGCATGGAACTGTCCAAAGGCAACCCAAACAAAACAGGGAGTCTCTGAAAACTTGAAAAAAAAGTTGGTTGATAATGAACCACCAACCGAACAATTTAAAGTGTTCAAAAATTCAAAATTTGAGGTTGGTGAGAGTTCAACACGTTTTTACAAAAGAATAGTGAATCTGAACAACCACAGGTGGGTTGTTAAGAAATTAGAGGCACTTTCTGGCGATTAATTTGTTTCTTCGGAAGCAAAGGAGCCACTTTCTGGCGATGAATCTGACTCGTCAAAGTCAGAGGAGCCACAAGTTGAGCTAAAAAGTGATAATTCCGTTCCAACAATGGATGATGCAAATTTTCCACCATTGTCAAATGGAAACTTAAAACAAAAAATTGGCAAAGTTGAAATTTCAAATCAATTTTTTTCTGAAAAGAAAGAATTTGATGTTGAAAAGTCCTTTAACCCTAAAGTTCAAAATATTTTTGGAAAAATGGTTGAAGGGAAGGTCAAAGGGGTAAAGGAATTCTATGAAAAGAATAAGAAAGGAAAGAAACCGACTGATGATGACTCGGAATCACCCAAGGACCGTCAGGCTTGGGTGAATCTCTTTAACTAAAAATCCTAACTTGTCCCCAGGTTGGTAATTGGGGAGTAGGAATCGGCATCTTTCTTGAGAAATTCACAACTGTGATATTTCGACTTACAAGTAGTATTGTTGATAAGAACCTATAAGTGGTTAATCAAGGTCATTAAGTTGAACTTGATTTAACTTTCATACAAGTGGTTAAAGAAAAGGAAAAGTGAACTTACAAGTGGTAATTTGAAAACAATGTGATGAAACCGCATGATTTTTTATCATCAACAAAACTAATTTTCTGGAAAAACCATTTTGATTAAAACAAACTTAAGTGTTTTGAAATCATAATGGGAAAATAGTTTGTTGTCAGGGGGAGTTCTGATTGTTTATGCTAAGTGAATGGCGAATTGAAGCAATTCACATTAGTTTGTCATTTTATGTGTACAGTTTATTGCTTTAAATTTGAAAGTAAAAGCACAATATTTTCAAATTTTCCTTGAAAATCAAAATTGAAACATATTTTTGATTCTAGGGGGAGTAAAAAATTTAGAAATTTTGAAAATTTGAAAAATCCAAAAACATGATAAAATCTAAAAACCAAAAACATCTAAAAAACAAAATGAGTTTTGTTGTGAAAAAGAGGAAATGATAGTACATCAGTAGACAATAACAGTACGCTAAAGAATTGGAAAGTTAAAATGTGATAAACGGTCTCACTGATGATATGCCAGTAGGTTTTTACACGCTTAGTAGATTGTTGTCGAGATATAAACCTAAATATCAGATACTTACTTATCTCGTGGGGAACATCTCTCGGATATATAGGTAACCCCTGAAATCTTATTTGAAGGGCTTTCTATTTCTGACATACTAGGTCTTTGTGCGTGATGATATCTGGGGTATTATACCAGGACTTCTGATTTTGCGGGAGCAAAAGACTATTCCTCGTATAATACTCTGCACTGCTTTAATCATAAAGCCCACCCTCAGCATAAAAAATGATGAAACATTGAAAAATGCTAATCATGTGCTGTTGAAAAGAAGATCCCCAAGGGGGACACACCTAAAGTCGAGCCATCATCTCTCTATTTGAACGGAAGTTCTAACCTGAGCACTCATGGTCTCGCATTACCCGTTTACAGATATCATTAGTGTACATTCATCTGTAAGACTGAATATAGGAGTCTGGATACGGGAGTATATTCTGAGGTGGGACACGCGAATAAGTTAAGTCCATTAAAACACTAATCTCGTATCTCGAATCAATTGAACTTTGTGTGAAAATTTAAGTGGATCAGTATACTGACAATCTAAGTGAATCATTTAGAACTTAAAGTGTTTAAAGCTCAACGGTGCTAGTGATTTGTCATAAACTGATATGATTCCCTTACACAAACTCACAAAAAGATGTCTGTATATAGTTTATTTCCCTAAATCCAAAAAGATTTTCAGTATGTTTTAGCATAAAATTTTGAAAATTCAAAAAGATTTTATTTCATCCTATTTTCGACAACTGATGTTGGAAAGCTGATTTTCAAAATTCCAAGTGCTACACATGATGGACAACAGGGTTGGGAGAGTTTGTGTGAAATGAGAAATGATTTTCAAATGATTAAATGGTTCCTTAATTTGAAACCAAAGTTGAATGTTACGAATACAAGTGGTTAAGCAGAGATTAAAATTGTTATAAATAAAAAACTTATGTTTTGGGTAGAGTATGTGCAGGTATAGAGCTAGATTTCGATTCCTGAGAACTTTCCGCATAAGCATATGCAGATTAGAGCCTGGTTTCTGATGCTATTGCTACGGAGAGCCAGGAGACGTTCCTGAACCTGTGAAAGATGCAGATTATGAATTCCAGACTGCGATCCCAGCTTATCGAAAGGGGGAGTCTGAAGACATAAGAGCCAGATTTCAGATTGCTGAAGAGTTTAAAGAATCAAGAGATCTGATCAAGAGAATTTGAAGAGTCAGGTTGAGTTTCTGATAGAAGAAGAGAGAGATTGATGAGGATGCTTACAGAGAAAGATACTTTGGAAAGAGCGAGAAGACCGATCAAGACTGAAGACTCAATACACTGAAGACTCGTCATCATCCAAGGGGGAGTTTGTTAGTGCATATGTCTGTTGACTTCGTCTTGTATCGAGTCATGTAACTAGATAGATAGACCAAGACACGTAGTACGAGAAAAACGGGAAACAGGTCTGAACCAGCAGGTTCACACGAAGTGATCAGTTCGTGCGAACTGACCAGTTTGTACGACCTGGACATGTCTGGTTCGTGCGACATGGGTTTCCTATATATAGTGAGTCTTGGGTCTTCATTTGTAACTTTCTGATTCCGGTAGCTAAGCTCTGTTGAAGTGTCACCAGCTCGTGTATCTTTGTCAAATCAATACAATAGACATTTAAAGTGATTCTAAGTGTAAATCAAGCTGCTACAACATCAATATGTCTGATTCCGCCTTTCGTATTGATCGAGAACTCTTCTGATCGACTCGTTTAATCGAATCCCTGATCCTACAACTACGACCATCAAACAAATACCAAACTAATGAAATATTGTGTTTCATACTTGGGATTTGTATAAATATGTGTATCATTTGCACATATCAATTCTTGTTCGATTTCAAACTTTAAATCACTTTCTGGAAGGTTATACGCGAACTGATGCTTAAAGGTAATCAGTTTAATGCAACAAATACTCTGGAACAGTGACATAGGCTTAACATACTTTAAATAACCTTTACATAACTTAGAAATAAGTTTTGGGGGGTTTGGTGTGTCGAAAACAAGTTTATTCGATCGCAGGGACTATTTGCGTCAAACTGCAAAAGTATACCGAATCGAATAGAAATGTACCTTCCGGAACATGATCATAAGTTAAACATACCATAAATATCCTTTACATAGCTTAGAAATAGGCTTTGATGGGTTCGGTATGCTAAAATAAACTTTTTGGTCAATCAGGGACTAAAAGCGTCAAAAAGAGCATAAGTTTGCATTTACGCGCATATCTTACATTCCGAACATATCCGGGCATCCAAAAATTTTTGTAACCAATAAAATATTTTATTTTAGTGATTGGAATGCAAAAATACCATTCGCCGCGCAATTTGGATCGTTTTCGCGTCCGTTCGAGTTTCCGTCGTAATTAACCGAATAACGCAACTGTACGACCAAAAGAACCGACATCCGAGATGTTTTTGAGCATATTTTAAGTTCCCTATACTTTAACCTCATTGTAGAGCCTGAAATGGGGTTAAAGGGGCTTAAACGTTTCAAAAATGCATCAAAAACCAAGTTTTACACCTGCAGGGACTAAACTTGACAATCTGTCAAAGTTCCCTAGGAGGGGCGCGTAAGACTTAGTGTATGTCTACGCGGCCCGTGACAACTTGCCAGACAGAAACATTGAATTTGGTCATTTCAGCTGAATTTTATGGTTTTGATCCCTGATTTTGAATACTATGGACTGGTTTTGATATTCCCATTGTATTGTAAACTATGGGTGACACTTGGATGGCTAGGATTAAAGCCCAAAATCCAAGAAACGATCCTAACAGTTGTCCGAAATCTATAAATACCCACCTTGATTCATTTCATTCCTTACATTTGTTCTTATTTCTGCTTTAAGTTGAAGCACTCAAGCTTCATACCTGAGTAATTTGAGTTCAAATCTTCAAGGCTTGGACATTTTGTAAGTTTCTTTCATACTTTTATGCATTTTATGTGACAACCGGTGATTTACGACACCTAATTACATGATTAATAGGTGATTACGCGATAATAAATAGTGTTTACGACGCTAATTAACTTAACCAGGCCCTTGGAGTGCCCAGGAACGTTGTTCAGCTATACAGTACGCGTATGAAGATTCGCGTGGAATCTGCGAAACATCAAATGACAACGGACTGATACCGTACGAAATACTGACGACACCGACAAATATGGATGTTACACGAACATTTTTATGCTTATGGAGTTTGGGTTGCGATATCGGGTCCCGTAGGAATTACGGACCACTTACACATGAGATGGGCTTGTAGGCCCTGGGCCCAAGCCCGAAACCCACAAGCCTAAACCTACACATAATAGGCAAAATCTCTACAAATCTTGCCAAAATCCTAGTAAAATCTCTAAAGATTTTTGTCTCAAAGATTTGAAACATAAAATCCATACAAGATTTCATAAACAACTAACCTGAATGTAAATTGAATACACAAGAGACAATATAAACCCTCCACTCTATTAAATACCCAATCCCCTCTTTACCTGCATATTGCCTCATACACACACAAAGAAAAATGTCAATACTCTTTCATGTTCTACCCTCTCCCTCACTCTCGATCTGCTGCTTGTGCACACACAAAATATGGAGTGCATCTCCTCCAAATATAATCTACAAAACCAAACATCCTCACACTCCTCTCTCTCGATACACACCCACAATAGAATTGGAGCACCTCCTTCCCTCTCTCAAACACAACATACTCAGCCAAACACCCTCGGTCTCCCCTCCAAAGCCGGCGACAAGCACAGGGCCGGTTAACCGGCACACCGAACACCCCCTCTGATGACGACCCGACGGCAGAGAACCATCGGCATACGGCGGCGGTGGCGGTGGATCTTCACGACGGCACGACGACGGAGAAAGAGAGAGAGAAGCGCGAAGAGAGAGAGAGCTGAGAAGAGTGAGAGGACCGGCGGTCAGCGCCATTGACCGGCGGTCAGCGCCATTAACCGGCGGACATTGTGTTTATCCGGCGTGTTCACCGGTTCCGGGTTCGATTTGGTTCATGTTCGGGTTATTCAAGTAAGTCTCGGGTCCAGATTCAAGCATGATTCGGGTTATGTTTTGTTTCGGGTCAAACGGTTCGGTGAGCAGGTTCGGGTCGGACAGTTCGGGTCACGTCGGATGGTTCGAGTCAAATCAGCCAAACGGGTCAACCGAGTTAACTCGGTCAACTCGGGTCAACAGCAGTTAGCAGCGCGGTTCAGATTTCGGTTCGGGTCTCGGGTTAAGGGACAGATTCTGAAGTGGTGCGGCCGACTCGGTCAAACCGAGTCAACTCAGTTGATTCGGTCAACTCAGTGAGTCAACTCGGTCAACATCCCGACGCGAAGACTTGGTAAAAATTAGCGGCGTATTTATTTTGTTATGCTATCTTTATAATTTTAATTCTTACGTGACAAGCGAGCTCGACCCGATTCATTAACATATATACATTAGTTATTATCTACATTTTGGCACTTGACGAAAATTTCACATATATTATTTGTTGACAATTGTTGAATCTTGAAAAATAACGACAACTTGTGTTGTCAGGTGTCCAAAAATAGAGGAAACTCTGCCCGTTTTTCGAGAAATCCGTAAAATAAAGCGAGTTTTATTATAAAACAAAACGTGCTTTTGATATAAAGCGACTTTTGAAAAACAAGATACGAATATAAAGTTCTTTCGACAACAACTTACAACTTACGAAAACAACGATACGGAAATTATTTCGACAACAAATAAATATAGTTTATATATTTATTTCGAACGTCAAACAAAAGCGACAATTCTTTTATAAAATAGATATAACTTATCTATTTATTTCAAACATCGTACAACATGAATTCGTTTTTACAAAATAAATATAGTTGTATATTTATTTCAAACACACGAATTTTCTTGTAGAATAAATATAATTTTTTATATTTATTACAAGACGCCTAAATGGCGTACACATATCTTTCGACGAGTATCATACAAGACGCAATACGTAATACGTGTTTGCTATGTGTATTTTCATAAAAATACTCTTTTTATACACGTACGACTTCTCGGAACGACAAACACTATCCTATCGATATATTTATAAATATTTATATATTCGAAATTCTCGAAAACTAAGTACTTTCTAGACTTAGTAAACGAAACTTAACAAGTATAACTTAATTATTTTATTAAGTTAACAACATATCAACGGATCGTTCGGTTAACGATTCGGTAAAGCTCGGTGACACGTAGATTAGTTACCGCCTTTAATTAGAAACTTATAAGATATTCCGTGTTAGGAATATTGTAGAATGCACGCTAGCAAGTCTCGTCTTGGAAACGACATCGCGAAGTCATATTTAGGTAGCTTTGCACAGGAATATTCAGGTGAGTTCATAACCCCACCTTTTACGGTTTTACATTTTTATAAATGTTTTTGGGGTGGAAAGACATGCACTTTTTGCAAAGCATACGAGAATTACAAATTTCTAAACCATTTTACAAGCAAGTTTTAACTGACACAAATGGTTTACGAGAAGCTTATGTTTTATACCGGTTTTTCAAACAAGCGTATTTTTCGAAATATGCATACACACGAGATTCTAGTTTTATAAACTACGGGAAAATACAAATACAAGAGTTTACAAAATACAAATGTTAAAATGTATACAAATGGTATGATAAAAATACAAGAAGCACACTTGGTGAGGACGAGTACCAAGTATGATGAGATATAAGAATACGAGTAGTGCACTTGGTGAGGACGAGTACCAAGTAGGATGCGTTATGAGAAATGATACAAGAAATCGTGTCATGAATAGGGTACCATAAGCACCATTAATCAACTATATACCTAGACTGCAGATCAAAAGGTTAGATCTAACGGGTGCCGGGCAGCCACACTCTCGGTGAGGGCGAGTATCGAGTAGTGCTTTTGTGTCTCAGAATATGCCAACTAGAAAAATGCCTAAGGTTTGGTGACTTCCTATGTCGTGCCACATGTTAATGGTCTTGCAACCCATTAACAATCCTGATACTTCAGGAATACTTTATTTACATAAGATTCATACCATACTAAAACTTGATTTATACTTGAGTACGTGGGGTACCCAAGTAAACTTGAATTATACATGAGTACGTGGGGTACACATGAAAACTTGATTTATATATGAAAACTTGATTTATACTTGAGTACGTGGGGTACACAAGTAAACTTGAATTATACATGAGTACGTGGGGTACACATGAAAACTTGATTTATATATGAAAACTTGATTTATACATGACACATACCATGTTTTCATACAAAGTTTCTGTATAACATGACAAGAAAATGATTTTAAATTCGTTTTCTCAACAATACTTCAAAAACCGGTTATTCAAAAAGATTTATTGTAAATATTTTACAAACAAACTATGAACTCGCTCAACTTTATGTTGACTTTTTCGCATGTTTCTTTCTCAGGTTGCATTTCTAAGACAAGGCACAGTTGGAATAGGAGAACCATGAAGAGTCGAGTACTTAGTGGGCGTTCAATTTCTAGAAAGACTTAGCTTATTTGCTTCCGCTGTGCAATGAAGATACCAGTCCAGTCACGCCAATGCTCTGATATTTCGGGGTGTGACAGATTGGTATCAGAGCTATAGGTTACAGCGAATAGGGTTCTCTGTAGAGATACCTAGGCTCTAACCTCATATTACTCTGGGGACTTAGATTATTAAAACGTTGAATACATACAGAACGCATAGTACTCAAATATGGTCTCCAACCGTGGCCGAAAAACAAAAAGTCAAGATTTTGTTTTCAAACATACGCTAAAGTGGTGTTTTACACACGGTACACAAAACAGTCGCATACAGTACATAAAACCCTGAGAGTTTAGGAAACATGCATTTAAGACCTTCGGAAGCTCATGTAGGAGTTCATTAAAGGTCATCACGTAGGTACCACGTTTATTAACTCGGACAAACGCCATTTTTATGTCATCTATGCTATTTTATTTAGCCGATCAGGTAACCTACGCAAAACGAAGCAAGGGCGTGCAAAGGTACATGTGAAACTTAAGCTATACATCAATGGAGGTTGAAGTACGTCACATACGACTTTCGAGGAAGCGGCAGTTGGCACGCGGTCCTGCAAACGACACGAGTCATGCTAAGAAGAAGACGTATGTCTCCGCATTCCCCCTGACTTATTAACGACGAATACGCTATGTTTGACATTCCATGGTAATGTCACCTAACAACTGGTTATCACATGCAACCCCAGGTAAAGTCCTTCAATTTCTTTTATTGAAATTTTGACTTTCACAATTACTGAGTAGATTTTCGTATCTCTACTCCTCTTAATGGTCATTGTGTCACGGCCATTTCTTTCAGTATAGCGAATATTCATTTGCTTCATTTCTTGAAAATTCATATGTTACGCATGCATCGTTTGTTACGCATGTGGTTTTGTTTCGAATAAAGCGTTTCATCAAAGTTCAAATATTATTTCGCTTGTGATTCGAATGACTCGCATTATTGGAATTGTTGGCTTCTTTGTTATCAAGTCAACACATTTTCTTGAAATTTCTTTTCTTTTCAAGTTACATACATGGTTTTCGTTGTGACCATGCCGAAAGTTTTCTTGTCGATACATGTATTTATTGTCGGCTTGCGCCGAAATCAAATTCAATTGTTTGAACTTGATCATTACACATATTCAATTCAAGACACCATATGATGTATTGAAAACATCATATTCGAATTCGTTTTAACAAGCGTTTCATTGTTCCGAGTCGTAGTAGATTTGTTTGGTCTACGACTCCATTAAGTCGTTTGTTGATTTTGACACCTTGTGGTGTCAGTACAGACTTGTAGCTTAGGCTAATCATGATTGAGCGTTTTATGCAAAACACAGGTGATACTGGTTCGATCACCGCTATATTTGAATTGTTTCATTCACTACGACACCTTGTGGCGTCAGTAGAACTTGCAGCTTGGGCTGATCATGATCGAGCGTTTCATGCAAACTATTACATTTGAGCTTGTTGAAATCTAAATTCATTTATTGGATGCAATCATTGCTAGAATTCATTTGCATATTGTGATACGTCCTTGAATTCACATCATTCGAATAGGTCTTGATTCGAATTCATGATCGTTCACTTTGGTACTATTCGTATTTTCTACGCATAATGTAACTCTAAGGAGTTAACGTAGTCTAAATTTCGAGGACGAAATTTTATTAACAGGGGGAGAATGTGACAACCGGTGATTTACGGCACCTAATTACATGATTAACAGGTGATTACGCGATAATAAATAGTGTTTACGATGCTAATTAACTTAACCAGGCCCTTGGAGCGCCCAGGAACGTTTGTTCAGCTATACAGTACGCGTATGAAGATTCACGTGGAATCTGCGGAACATCAAATGACAACGGACTGATACCGTATGAAATACTGACGACACCGACAAATATGGATGTTACACGAACATTTTTATGCTTATGGAGTTTGGGTTGCGATATCGGGTCCCGTAGGAATTACGGACCACTTACACATGAGATGGGCTTGTAGGCCCTGGACCCAAGCCCGAAACCCACAAGCCTAAACCTACACATAATAGGCAAAATCTCTACAAATCTTGCCAAAATCCTAGTAAAATCTCTAAAGATGTTTGTCTCAAAGATTTGAAACATAAAATCCATACAAGATTTCATAAACAACTAACTTGAATGTAAATTGAATACACAAGAGATAATAGAAACCCTCCACTCTATTAAATACCTAATCCCCTCTTTGCCTGCATATTGCCTCATACACACACAAAGAAAAATGTCAATACTCTTTCATGTTCTACCCTCTCCCTCACTCTCGATCTGCTGCTTGTGCACACACAAAATATGGAGTGCATCTCCTCCAAATATAATCTACAAAACCAAACATCCTCACACTCCTCTCTCTCGATACACACCCACAATAGAATTGGAGCACCTCCTTCCCTCTCTCAAACACAACATACTCAGCCAAACACCCTCGGTCTCCCCTCCAAAGCCGGCGACAAGCACAGGGCCGGTTAACCGGCACACCGAACACCCCCTCTGATGACGACCCGACGGCGGAGAACCGTCGGCATACGGCGGCGGTGGCGACGGAGAAAGAGAGAGAGAGAAGCGCGAAGAGAGAGAGAGCTGAGAAGAGTGAGAGGACCGGCGGTCAGCGCCATTGACCGGCGGTCAGCGCCATTGACCGGCGGACATTGTGTTTATCCGGCGTGTTCACCGGTTCCGGGTTTGATTTGGTTCAAGTTCGGGTTATTCAAGTAAGTTTCGGGTCTAGATTCAAGCATGATTCGGGTTATGTTTCGTTTCGGGTCAAACGGTTCGGTGAGCAGGTTCGGGTTCGGGTCGGACAGTTCGGGTCACGTCGGACGGTTCGAGTCAAATCAGCCAAACGGGTCAACCGAGTTAACTCGGTCAACTCGGGTCAACAGCAGTTAGCAGCGCGGTTCAGATTTCGGTTCGGGTCTCGGGTTAAGGGACAGATTCTGAAGTGGTGCGGCCGACTCGGTCAAACCGAGTCAACTCAGTTGACTCGGTCAACTCAGTGAGTCGACTCGGTCAACATCCGGACGCGAAGACTTGGTAAAAATTAGCGGCGTATTTATTTCGTTATGCTATCTTTATAATTTTAATTCTTACGTGACAAGCGAGCTCGACCCGATTCATTAACATATATACATTAGTTATTATCTACATTTTGGCACTTGACGAAAATTTCACATATATTATTTGTTGACAATTGTTGAATCTTGAAAAATAACGACAACATGTGTTGTCGGGGAGTTCAAAACAGAGGAAACTCTGCCCGTTTTTCGAGAAATCCGTAAAATAAAGCGAGTTTTATTATAAAACAAAACATGCTTTTGATATAAAGCGACTATTGAAAAAAAAGATACGAATATAAAGTTCTTTCGACAACAACTTACAACTTACGAAAACAACGATACGGAAATTATTTCGACAACAAATAAATATAGTTTATATATTTATTTCGAAAGTCAAACAAAAGCGACAATTCTTTTATAAAATAGATATAACTTATCTATTTATTTCAAACATCGTACAACATGAATTCGTTTTTACAAAATAAATATAGTTGTATATTTATTTCAAACACACGAATTTTCTTATAGAATAAATATAATTTTTTTATATTTATTACAAGACGCCTAAACGGCGTACACATATCTTTCGACGAGTATCATACAAGACGCAATACGTAATACGAGTTTGCTATGTGTATTTTCATAAAAATACTCTTTTTATACACGTACGACTTCTCGGAACGACAAACACTATCCTATCGATATATTTATAAATATTTATATATTCGAAATTCTCGAAAACTAAGTACTTTCTAGACTTAGTAAACGAAACTTAACAAGTATAACTTAATTATTTTATTAAGTTAACAACATATCAACGGATCGTTCGGTTAACGATTCGGTAAAGCTAGGTGACACGTAGATTAGTTACCGTCTTTAATTAGAAACTTATAAGATATTCCGTGTTAGGAATATTGTAGAATGCACGCTAGCAAGTCTCGTCTTGGAAACGACATCGCGAAGTCATATTTAGGTAGCTTTGCACAGGAATATTCAGGTGAGTTCATAACCCCACCTTTTACGGTTTTACATTTTTATAAATGTTTTTGGGGTGGAAAGACATGCACTTTTTGCAAAGCATACGAGAATTACAAATTTCTAAACCATTTTACAAGAAAGTTGTAACTGACACAAATGGTTTACGAGAAGCTTATGTTTTATACCGGTTTTTCAAACAAGCGTATTTTTCGAAAAATGCATACACACGAGATTCTAGTTTTATAAACTACGGAAAAATACAAATACAAGAGTTTACAAAATACAAATGTCAAAATGTATACAAATGGAATGATAAAATACAAGAAGCACACTTGGTGAGGACGAGTACCAAGTGTGATGAGATATAAGAATACGAGAAGCGCACTTGGATACGAGACCACGTGTAACATACTAAACGTGGCGGAAACGTCGGGGAGTGTTGTAACAGAATTAATGTTTCATAACCATGGATACCAAAAAGTGTTTCGTTTTATTAAACATTGATTAATTACATCGTCTGGAAATTTAAATACGCAAATTAAACATAGTCTATCATTGTTATTGAGTCACTAAGGCCTTGTCCAGTCCTATGTGAGCATGCATCCTATAAATCGATATCTTTCCACAATACCTGAAACACATGTGAAAACGAGGTCAGCAAAGAAATGCTGGCGAATACATAGGTTTTGTAGGAGTGTCGGAATCATGGCTAGTTTAGATGTTGCAATACTTTATTAAAAACCTTGTTTTGAAAAGAGTATAATATTGCAACTTAATTAACCAACTCAAATCAAGCGGGTTATAGTTTATAAAACCTCATAGCCATGACTCTTAACCCAAAAATCTTTGTTTTAGTACAGCAAATTGTGAAAAGTATGTTATTTGTATAAAATGTTATATATCCAAATTGAAATGATTCAAATAACGCTACGATATGTAATACCATCCAAACACTTATATATAGGAAGTACCATCGGCGTATCCACCATGCTTGTATCATATTACACACGCCTCGTTACTTAAATCACTTACTCAAACCAAACCAACAATGTAAACACTTAACCAAAACCCAATCGTATATCGCTTTGAAGCCAATCGTTTACCCAAATCGTTTAACTCGTTAATACATCGCGTGAAAACCAATCGTTTACCCAAATCGTTAAAATTCGTTTTAGGTCGTGAAACTACTTATATGGTCGTCTCGCTAATAACATTCAAACCTTCGTGACTCGCTTACCTCATCGCTTCTCGTTTTCGCATTAACAAACCCTTACCAAAGGGTAAATTAATAATTACAGATTCAGTCGCTACCCACTACCCCCACACATAACCACGGGTGCAGTAAGATAACGGGATTTGTCAGATCCTATGGTACCATAACCTAATACTGGTCGGCTTGATCATTGCTAATGAATGTCATTGGTTATGTAACTATAACCAAGAAGTTTGTTCACTTTATTGAAATCGTTATTAGTTTTGTATAAATCGTCTTAGTCGTTTTTGAAACCATCGTTATAACATCGAAAATCGTTTTGATATCATTGTTAAAACCTTGAAAACATTTAGCACATATGAGTCACCCCAAAACAATTGAAAGCAGTAAAATAGGGGAATAATGTACTCGCCTGAGAATGCTTAGAGATCTTGAACAACAACCAAGCAAAGCTAGAGGGAGCACGGAATCAATCGGCAGTCTAAAACCATATAAATAAACCGGACCTAAATCAGGAGATCGGATAGGATGAGGCTTGGTAAACCAAATGAGTATTGGAACTCATATGATATGGTTTAACAAGGCCTACATACTACATTGAGACTAACCTAAGTGCTTTCGACCCATCGCGACCCATTAAGGTAGCTTATGCTACTTTAACGCGTCGTTCGCGTGAAACGCGTTCGGACCGCCTAACTAGCCCTATGACAAGTGTTATATGCCTAAACATGTTACAAAATCAGTTATGTGACAAAAGTTTAGGTTACATATGCTTAATTACCAATTATACATGAAAAGGGTATTCTGGTAATTTACCTAAGGCATATAAACTACCTATCATACAACTACTCAAACGATGTGACCATAGGGTATAACCTCGGAAGGTTATTCCCTACCTACTATGGTCACCCAATGTATTTGGTCGGATCCTAATGATCGACCAAACTGGGTCGGGTTCGAAGGTATAAGCGATTTATCAGATCGCTTACCCTTACGACCCTAGACAACGTGGTAATCAGTAGGCATAGTCCCAAGGGACTATAACCATCGTGATTACAATCACGTTGCGAAGTTCAAACGAACTTCGCATTGACCATAACTGGTCAATGCTGAAAGTCAAACAAAGTTTGACTTTCGGACTCGAAAAGCAATAAAATAAAGAAAAGAACGAAAGAATACTTACGAAGGGTCCCCGAATGCTAATTTCGATTCAAAAATCTCAGGTATGAAACAATAGTTTCAACTTAGAGTTTCTCAAATCAAATTTTTTGTAAGTTTAGCAATGGGGGTGGATGGGTATATATAGTTTTCGGTCCACCGTTAAGATCGTTTCATGGAAACCGTGCTTTAATCGCATCCGTACAAGTGTCAGAACCTTATGGTGACTAAAAATGATCCTTATCATCTGACTAAGCAATAGAGAATGTGTGGGTGTGGTTAAAACAGCTGGAACCTGCTGTTAGAAACACTTAATCTGGTCAGGAAGGCGGACGCGGCCCGCTTCAGCATGTGCAGAATCTCAGGCGGGCCGCCTAGGAGTCACAGATTAGAAAAAGTTTTGCATAATGACAGTTTCAGTCCCTGCATGTGTTTAAGGCCATTCCCGACACTTCTAAGGCCCGTAAAGCCAACTTTAAGGCCCTAAAATGATTCCTAAACATTGTGGACATGAAACATGCTCAAAAATATGTCGGATGTTGGTTCGTTTGGTCGTACGAACGCGATGTTCGCTCAATTACGACGGAATGCGCACAAGCGCGAAAAACGATCAAAAATGCGTGACGAATGGATTTTTCTTATGCCAAACACTAAAATAAAATGTTTTAGTGCTTACATAAATTTTTGGATGTCCGGATGTATTCAGAACGTAAGTTATGCGCGAAAATGCAAACTTGTGCACTTTTTTGACACTTTTAGTCCCTGAATGACCCAAAGTTTATTTTAGCATACCGAACCCCTCAAAGCCTATTTCTAATCTATATAAAGGATATTTATGGTAGTTTTAACTTATGGTCATGTTCCGGAATGTCTGTTACAGTTCAAATTGACATACTTTCGTAGTTTGTCAAGTTTAGTCCCTGTAAGCGATTTAACTTGATTTTGCCATACCAAAGCCTTCAAAACTTATATCTAAGTTATGTAAAGGTTATTTAAGGTATGTTAAGCCAATATCACTATTCCGGAGTGTTTGTTGCATTAAACTGGTTATATTTACGCATTGGTGCGCATATAACCTTCCAGAAAGCGATTTAGAGTTTAGAATTGAACAAAAATTGATATGTGCAAATGATACACATATTTATACAAATCCAAAGTATGAAATACAATATTTCATTGGTTTGGTATTTTTTTGATGGCCGTGGAGGCACAGGTGTTACAGTCTCCCCTACTTTAGGAAATTTCGTCCCGAAATTTATTTAGAGGAAACTTGTGAGAGTTTAAAACATGAAGTTGAAAAGATCGAACAATATTGGTTAGGGTTCTGAACTTCTAGTAACCTTAATAACATTATGCTTCCAATGTAAGAGGGACACTTATATACAAGTATATGAAGCGCCATTGGTGCGTCCACCGTACCTCCATTAAATCGTTCTCATTTTGTTATTGTTGTCACTATCGGTTCTTACACATAATAAATCCTACTGGGTTTCTGTGCACTAAATTTCATAATTATGTACGCGTCCATAATCAGACAATTCCTTGCACAGTTCACACAGTCTATTTTATAATGTGTAGGGGAAAACCATATGAATGAACCTGTGATGAGTGTGACTAGACCACCGTAGAGTCCTTTTAATTAAATCAATAATTGATCTAAATAGACTATCAAGGAGTCTGTTCAGCTACATCACTAGATGTCGTTCTTTAACAAATATTGTGAATCAATCTTTTTTATTAGACCACTAAAAGGTCTCTTATGAATCATGGAGTGGTACTATATAACCCAAGGGTCTTAACTACCACGTAGAAGCCCATAAGGATTTAAGGTAGTACCTTTTGAATATCCTACTATGAATCCCTCATATGAAGATATGAAAGATTCTATGAGGATTTGAAAATCGTAACACACAGAAACATAGAGGAGAACACATAAACACATATCACATAATCGCATAAACGTATACTCGCATAATTGTTTAATTTAACCTTTAAATTTGTTATCTTTGGGCACGGGTATTTAAAACATACTAGGAATCAAATCCTTAATTGCAGCAATTTGGATGGATCCACATGAATACCCTGCTTGTTGACTACATGACCCAAAAAACTGAACTTCTTTAAGCCAAAATTTCCTCTTGGAGGATTTAGCGAAAAGTTTGTTCCTTCTTTTAGGGGTTCCAATGTCAACGAAAGTGTTGATCGTGATCGGCTCGGAATATGAATAGATCAAGATGTCATTAATAACAATGACGAACTGATCCAAATAAGGCTTGCAGACTCTATTTATTAAGTCCATGTAGATGGCTGGAGCATTTCTCAACCCAAAAGGCATGACTATAAACTCGTAATGGCCATACTTCGTGCAGAAAGTCGTTTTGATAATTCTTGCATCTCAAACGGTGCAAGACTATAAGGTGCTTTCGCAATTGGGTTGGCATTGGGTACAAGGTCAAAATGAAATTTGACTTGACGAACTGGAGGCAAACCAGGTAGTTCATCAGGAATCACCTCTGGATAATCCCGAACAATCGGAATATCCTGAATACTCTTGCTCTTGCCTTTCTCCTCGGTGACATGTGCTAGAAAAGCAACATATCCTTTTCGTATATAACTTTGGGCTTTTGATTTAAAAGAACAAGTGTTTAAGGTTCTTGGGGAGGTCACAAGTGATCATAAAAATGACAGAACCACACGAGTAATTTGTCTTTGTGTTGACATCATAAGGTTGGATCAAACATTCATACAATTGCATTAGTTGAAAAAAAATAAAAACCACAAATTTTTATTTATATAACAACCGCATTGTCTTTAAATGTTACAAGATAACAACCAGAGGAGTTTCAAAATACTAATTGTTCTTCATCATTGATTGCCTCATTGATGTTATACACTCGTCCACGTGCTGGATTCACATTGACGTTGACGTTCGCATTCGGGTTTGCATTTGCATTCACCCGTCTCGGACTGTTGTGGCAAAAATGACCAATCTCTCCGCAGTTGAAACATGAACCCAGTGGGAATCTCGCAGCATTCCCTTGAACCGGAGCTTGAACCTGAGCAGCCTGATTTTGTCCCAGACGATAAACATTGGCCAAATGCCCAAGTCTACCACACGTTGTGCATTTCTTGCAACCTTGTTATGCAACGTGATGACCGTTGCAACGGGCACAATATGGTGCGGTACCAGCATATGCCTTCTTTGCAGATGGCTGTGCCGGTGGGTTTTGCAAGTTCTGAGCAGTCTGTGCTGTAACAGCAAAATTTTGGGCACCCTTCCGCTTCTTCGATTTCTTCGAAGTCTCACCTTCCTTACCCTTCTTGTTTTGACCTTTCTTGCTATCCTCCTTGTCAGACCCCTGCTTCTTACCCTTGTCACCCTTTATGTGTAACTTATTCTTCCGAATCTGCGACTCAGTCAATGTCGCAGCTAACTCGATCGCCTGACGGAGTGTGGTAGGGCTACTACCAGTAAGGATGTCTTGTACCGAGTCAGGTAGGCCGTCGATGTACCTTTCAATAGCCTTGTCGAGTGGGGTAACCATTGTCGGGCAAAGCAGACTCAACTCCTCAAACCTATCAGTATACGCCCTGTGCTCACCACTATCTTGCTTCAACTCATCAAATTCCTTCTCCAAAGCTCGCTGCTCATGACGAGGACAGAATTCCCTCATCATAAGGGCCCTAAGTTCAGCCCATGTCTGTGCTAGAGCAACTTCTGCACCACGATCCCTCATAACCCCGTTCCACCATGTGAGAGCCCTCTTCTGAAACACACTCGAAGAAAACTCGACCTTGCGATTGTCAGGACACTGCACGTGGCGGAAAGTATTCTCAATGCTCTCGAACCATTGAAGAAGCCCAGTCGCTCCTTCAGAACCACTAAACTTGAGTGGTTTAGCCTAGTTAAAATCCTTGTATTCGCATGGAACGTTGTTGTTGTTATTATTGCCGTTGTTGTATATCTCGTGGACTTGGGTTACAACCCCGGGAAGCACAGCAGCCACCTGTTGAGAGATCAGGGCTGCGAGTTCTTCAATAGTAAAAGTCCGAGCATCGATTCGAGCATCGCGTCGAGGAGGCATTGTCTAAAAGAGGAAACATGAAATGAAACGAGTGAGAGAATTAGACGAAAAGAATGAGATGAACAAATCTGATGAAAGCAAGGATAGTGGTCATTTGTTTGTTACTACAAAGCAACAAACGACCCCGGTGATTAATCAAAGTAAATAGGTCAAAAATAATGTATCGCGAAGACATGCTCGCCTATAAGTGAACACTCATCCCAAGAATTCCCAGGTAAGCACAACTGGTCTCGCGTCTGATGAGATATATACGAAGTGCTTGCCTAGACAGAAAACCCAGAATACAGGCATCCACCCTTCCAGTTTGCACGTGTTCACATTATTTAAAACCCAAAACCTTGACGAAGTTTTGAAAATTCAAATGGGTTCAAAACCATATAACAGAGGGTTCAAAACCTAGTAATCAATCATCCTAGAACAGATGATTTGTTTTCAAAACAGATTCAAAAATTGTGTTCTTGTTGTGGTTATCACCTAAGGATAGGTGACAGTTTTGTTTTAGAAATCTAAACGCAAATTTCTTCGCGTTAGGGTCCTAAGAAGGTTATAGACTAGGTCAAAGCATTACTAATAACCTAATTCCCTATAACCATTGGCTCTGATACCATCTTTTCTGTCACACCCCGACCACGTGTAACATACTAAACGTGGCGGAAACGTCGGGGAGTGTTGTAACAGAATTAATGTTTCATAACCATGGATACCAAAAAGTGTTTCGTTTTATTAAACATTGATTAATTACATCGTCTGGAAATTTAAATACGCAAATTAAACATAGTCTATCATTGTTATTGAGTCACTAAGGCCTTGTCCAGTCCTATGTGAGCATGCATCCTATAAATCGATATCTTTCCACAATACCTGAAACACATGTGAAAACGAGGTCAGCAAAGAAATGCTGGCGAATACATAGGTTTTGTAGGAGTGTCGGAATCATGGCTAGTTTAGATGTTGCAATACTTTATTAAAAACCTTGTTTTGAAAAGAGTATAATATTGCAACTTAATTAACCAACTCAAATCAAGCGGGTTATAGTTTATAAAACCTCATAGCCATGACTCTTAACCCAAAAATCTTTGTTTTAGTACAGCAAATTGTGAAAAGTATGTTATTTGTATAAAATGTTATATATCCAAATTGAAATGATTCAAATAACGCTACGATATGTAATACCATCCAAACACTTATATATAGGAAGTACCATCGGCGTATCCACCATGCTTGTATCATATTACACACGCCTCGTTACTTAAATCACTTACTCAAACCAAACCAACAATGTAAACACTTAACCAAAACCCAATCGTATATCGCTTTGAAGCCAATCGTTTACCCAAATCGTTTAACTCGTTAATACATCGCGTGAAAACCAATCGTTTACCCAAATCGTTAAAATTCGTTTTAGGTCGTGAAACTACTTATATGGTCGTCTCGCTAATAACATTCAAACCTTCGTGACTCGCTTACCTCGTCGCTTCTCGTTTTCGCATTAACAAACCCTTACCAAAGGGTAAATTAATAATTACAGATTCAGTCGCTACCCACTACCCCCACACATAACCACGGGTGCAGTAAGATAACGGGATTTGTCAGATCCTATGGTACCATAACCTAATACTGGTCGGCTTGATCATTGCTAATGAATGTCATTGGTTATGTAACTACAACCAAGAAGTTTGTTCACTTTATTGAAATCGTTATTAGTTTTGTATAAATCATCTTAGTCGTTTTTGAAACCATCGTTATAACATCGAAAATCGTTTTGATATCATTGTTAAAACCTTGAAAACATTTAGCACATATGAGTCACCCCAAAACAATTGAAAGCAGTAAAATAGGGGAATAATGTACTCGCCTGAGAATGCTTAGAGATCTTGAACAACAACCAAGAAAAGCTAGAGGGAGCACGGAATCAATCGGCAGTCTAAAACCATATAAATAAACCGGACCTAAATCGGGAGATCGGATAGGATGAGGCTTGGTAAACCAAATGAGTATTGGAACTCATATGATATGGTTTAACAAGGCCTACATACTACATTGAGACTAACCTAAGTGCTTTCGACCCATCGCGACCCATTAAGGTAGCTTATGCTACTTTAACGCGTCGTTCGCGTGAAACGCGTTCGGACCGCCTAACTAGCCCTATGACAAGTGTTATATGCCTAAACATGTTACAAAATCAGTTATGTGACAAAATTTTAGGTTACATATGCTTAATTACCAATTATACATGAAAAGGGTATTCTGGTAATTTACCTAAGGCATATAAACTACCTATCATACAACTACTCAAACGATGTGACCATAGGGTATAACCTCGGAAGGTTATTCCCTACCTACTATGGTCACCCAATGTATTTGGTCGGATCCTAATGATCGACCAAACTGGGTCGGGTTCGAAGGTATAAGCGATTTATCAGATCGCTTACCCTTACGACCCTAGACAACGTGGTAATCAGTAGGCATAGTCCCAAGGGACTATAACCATCGTGATTACAATCACGTTGCGAAGTTCAAACGAACTTCGCATTGACCATAACTGGTCAATGCTAAAAGTCAAACAAAGTTTGACTTTCGGACTCGAAAAGCAATAAAATAAAGAAAAGAACGAAAGAATACTTACGAAGGGTCCCCAAATGCTAATTTCGATTCAAAAATCTCATGTATGAAACAATAGTTTCAACTTAGAGTTTCTCAAATCAAAATTCTTGTAAGTTTAGCAATGGGGGTGGATGGGTATATATAGTTTTCGGTCCACCGTTAAGATCGTTTCATGGAAACCGTGCTTTAATCGCATCCGTACAAGTGTCGGAACCTTATGGTGACTAAAAATGATCCTTATCATCTGACTAAGCAATAGAGAATGTGTGGGTGTGGTTAAAACAGCTGGAACCTGCTGTTAGAAACACTTAATCTGGTCAGGAAGGCGGACGCGGCCCGCTTCAGCATGTGCAGAATCTCAGGCGGGCCGCCTAGGAGTCACAGATCAGAAAAAGTTTTGCATAATGACAGTTTCAGTCCCTGCATGTGTTTAAGGCCATTCCCGACACTTCTAAGGCCCGTAAAGCCAACTTTAAGGCCCTAAAATGATGCCTAAACATTGTGGACATAAACATGCTCAAAAATATGTCGGATGTTGGTTCGTTTGGTCGTATGAACGCGATGTTCGCTTAATTACGACGGAATGCGCACAAGCGCGAAAAACGATCCAAAATGCGTGACGAATGGATTTTTCTTATGCCAAACACTAAAATAAAATGTTTTAGTGCTTACATAAATTTTTGGATGTCCGGATGTATTCAGAACGTAAGTTATGCGCGAAAATGCAAACTTGTGCACATTTTTGACACTTTTAGTCCCTGAATGACCCAAAAGTTTATTTTAGCATACCGAACCCCTCAAAGCCTATTTCTAAGCTATATAAAGGATATTTATGGTATTTTTAACTTATGGTCATGTTCCGGAATGTCTGTTACAATTCAAATTGACATACTTTCGTAGTTTGTCAAGTTTAGTCCCTGTAAGCGATTTAACTTGATTTTGCCATACCAAAGCCTTCAAAACTTATTTCTAAGTTATGTAAAGGTTATTTAAGGTATGTTAAGCCAATATCACTATTCCGGAGTGTTTGTTGCATTAAACTAGTTATATTTACGCATTGGTGCGCATATAACCTTCCAGAAAGCGATTTAGAGTTTGGAATTGAACAAAAATTGATATGTGCAAATGATACACATATTTATACAAATCCAAAGTATGAAATACAATATTTCATTGGTTTGGTATTTGTTTGATGGTCGTGGAGGCACAGGTGTTACATGGAATACTTTATTTACATAAGATTCATACCATACTAAAACTTGATTTATACTTGAGTACGTGGGGTACCCAAGTAAACTTGAATTATACATGAGTACGTGGGGTACACATGAAAACTTGATTTATATATGAAAACTTGATTTATACTTGAGTACGTGGGGTACACAAGTAAACTTGAATTATACATGAGTACGTGGGGTACACATGAAAACTTGATTTATACATGACACATACCATGTTTTCATACAAAGTTTCTGTATAACATGACAAGAAAATGATTTTAAATTCGTTTTCTCAACAATACTTCAAAAACCGGTTATTCAAAAAGATTTATTGTAAATCTTTTACAAACAAACTATGAACTCGCTCAACTTTATGTTGACTTTTTCGCATGTTTCTTTCTCAGGTTGCATTTCTAAGACAAGGCACGGTTGGAATAGGAGAACCATGAAGAGTCGAGTACTTAGTGGGCGTTCAATTTCTAGAAAGACTTAGCTTATTTGCTTCCGCTGTGCAATGAAGATACCTGTCCAGTCACGCCAATGCTCTGATATTTCGGGGTGTGACATTTTAAGCATGAAAGTCAAACAGTGTTTGACTTTCTGCTTTGGCCAGTCTTTGGTCAACACAAAGTTTGTTTGAACTTTGCAACGTGAGCGTAATCACGATGGTTATAGTCCCTTGTGACTATACCTACTGATTACCACGTTGATTAGGCATAGTGACGAGTCATAGTTTCGGTCAAAGTACGTGTTTATGCGTGTTTTGCAACGAAACTATCTTTGGGTATTAAAACACTTTGTTTTGATATCAAACTTGTTTTCTAACTTCGTTAAACATGTTTTAACATGTTTAACTCGTCACTTTTAGTTTAGTGCTTATATAGGGTCATAAGATAAGCGGTCTAAACAACCGCTTAGACTTTCGAACCCGACCCGTTTGGTCGATCATTAGGATCCGACCAAACATATTTTGTGACCATAGTTGTATAGGGAATAACCTTCCGAGGTAATACCTTATGGTCACTTAGTTTACTTAGTTGTATGATAGGTAGTTTATATGCCTTAGGAAAATGACCAAAATGCCCTTTTTTCGCATAACTTCATTTTAAGCATATGTAACTTAACTTTTGCCATATAAACTGATTATTAATCTTGTTAGGGCGTATAATACTTGTCATAGGACTAGTTAGGCTACTCGCTTGCGCTTTTGCGCAAATGAAGCGTTAAAGTAGCGTAGACTACCTTAACGAGTCGTAATGGGTCGTAAGCACTTAGGATAGGTTCCGATTTCGAATGTAGGCTTTGTTAAACCATATCATATGAGTTCCAATACTCATTTGGTTTACGAAACCTCATCCTATCTGATCTTCCGATTTAGGTCCGGTTTATTAACATAGTTACCTATATTACGTGCCGATTGATTCCGTAATCCTTCTAGCTTTGTTTGGTTGTTATTCAAAGACTTCTAAGCTATCTCAAGTGAGTACATAGTCCCCTCTTTTACTGTTTTCAAATATTTTGGGGTGATACACATGTGCCTACTTGTTACTTTCATGCTTCCATAACATATACTTGCTATGTTCATTAGTACACATTTAGTACATGATTTCATCTATGTTTATGCTATGTATGTTTAATTAGCATGCTAGCACATTGATTTCATAAACACTTTTGTTGCATATGTTCACTCAGCATATGGACACATTGATTTTCATAAACATTTCTGCTTTGTATGTTCATTTCAGCCTACTTAGTACATTATTTTCATATAATATGCTTACATTTGGTATAACATTTGGTTTGTTTAACAAAACTAATACATTCATTAACACCGATCATGTCGCTCGGTAGTAAGTAGTGGTACCATAGGAATTGACAACTCCCATCCCGGGAATCCTAGGTTTGTTTGGACGTAAGGGATGACTGAATCCGAAATACATAATTTTGATAAACCTTTAACTTGTTAAGGGTTTGTCTCCTCAGTCGCAAGGCTTGAGTGTAGACGCAAAACATTACTGCATAAATGTCTGTATCAGTAAAGCATTATTTTATTTGCAAAACATAATTTTTGACTTAAACTATGATTTATATCAAATACATTGTTTTGTATTTTTACTTATGGGGTTGAGTAATATTATTATTCACCATACATTTCATTTAGTTACACATAAACATTTTGACATTTGTTTAAACAAGGTATTTTGGTGGTTTGTTTGGGTAAGTGATTTAAATAACGAGGCGTGTGTAATATGATAAAAGCATGGTGGATACGCCGCTGGTACTTCCTATATATAAGTGCTTTTATGATATTACATATCGTAGCGTTATTTAAACCATTTCAATTTAGACATATTACATTTTACACAAATAACATATCTTCACAAAACATTGTTTTACAAACAACATATTTTATACAAACTCATTTTACTTGGTTATTCAGTTAACCATACATCTTCCTTTTTACATCATCTGATTTCTTATCGACTTTCGTATGATTTATAAAAGAAAACATTTAACAAGATTCATGACTAACTTTTGTTAAACACTTCTTTAAACTCACAAGTCATGAATCCTATTTTAACAAAACCTATGTATCTCACAGGCATTTTTATGCTGACGTACCTATTTTCACATGTGTTTCAGGTGCTGTTGTTAGATGATCATGATGCAAACATAGGATTGGACAAGGGCCTTAGTGACTTAAAACTATGAAAGACAGTTTAATTCTTGTTATGCTTCTGTAAATTTCTAGACAATGTAAACATTCTAAATCAATAAAACAAAACTTCAATTAGCATGTGTTGTGAAACAGTGATTCTGTTACTCCACTCCCCGACTTTTCCGCCGTGATTTGTTGTTTTACGCGGTCGGGGTGTGACAACCAAACATGTAGATGCAATAATCTAAAAAGCAAAACACATTAGTCAACATTAAAATTTTACAATCCATGGCGTTTAAGCTAATCTACATAATCTTTCATCCTTTGTGCTATTCTCTTGTCACCTGTTTCATACATTTCACATATTTTTCCCCCCTAAAGCCAAAAATTTTGTTACAGATTTTGTCAATCGTGTTCTGATTTCATTTTCGCTATGAAGCAGGATTTTGACAAAGTATTCCGCCCTCAGTTCATTTAGCTGTCTCTGCTGTAGTTGATTTGTGGCATCTTCTTTTGACAAACCACTTCTCCAACTAGTTATATCCCCCATGTATGTTTCCATATGCCTCATTGCGAAAACCCCACAGTCGACCACGTTAGACATTGTCCTTCAATCCATCTTTTGTCTCACAATCTCTGCCTTGGTCATGATCTTATGCTTTGGGTGTTTTTTAAGACGTAAGTAGTTTGCAAAAGCACCGTGTTGCAGTTTCACATTTTTTGCATATATTAGTTTGGCGTTTTGTCAACATAGTTCCTATACACAAAGTTTTTAAGATACTTACCAACTTTCCCAACCATCCAGCATACTTTTTTTCGATGTTGAGGTCATCCCGGTTACCGTTGTTATCCAATACATCAACTCTTTCGTGTTTTATGTTGAAGCAGACAACATAGAAATGTCTTGCCCGTATTATTGGCACGAAGGCCAGTTTATAATCTTTGATGGTTTTAACTTGCTGGTCTCCTTTGAAATGGGCATTTTTCAGAATAGTTTCCATGTTTCTGTTGAATTCTTTGTATCGTAAATTTACTTTCGTTGTTTCCTCGTATGTTGGAGTATTCTGTAATATTGAGTACCACATTTTAAACAACAAAACAATGTCCTAATATAATTTCATCAATTAAATTAGCAAAAGAGTTACCAGCGGTAATTCTGTGCAAAATAACCTTGAGGGTGATTCTTGTCACACCCCTTTCTAAGGCAGAAGCACGAGGTGTGATCTTAAAAGGTTCTCATTGCATACGAATGGTAAACATACTACATGATCATAAAATAACTCCAAATGCCATTAACATTACATAATTAAAAACATAACATAAGTTAAGTGTTTTCATCACAAGATAACATATTGTCTGAAAAGTTTACAACTTTATCTAAAAGACAACCACAAGGTTTTTAATCATTATATCACCACACGAGATGGAATATAACAATCAAATCCCACAAAAGAGGCATTAGAGTCTTGACACAACACATCTAAAAACATAACCGACATCCTGGAGCAAGAGTAGGACTGCACGCACATCCACTTTAGTTACCTGAAATACATGTGAGTTTTGGAAAATCGTCAACATAATGTCGGTGTGAATTCATGCAGATTTGCATAAACATTTAAGCATTCGTTGTAGAAAACATGGTATGTAATTGTACTGAAATAAGTACTTCTGTAAATGTAAGGAATACGAGATCGCTAATGGTTAGCTAGGCCATCAACATGTGTAACGACATAGGAAACATCCAAACCATAGGCATTTTTACTTGTCGATTCACGACTAGAGACACAAAAGCACTGCTTGGTAAAAGAGTGGCCAAGAGTGTGGTTGCCTGAAACCCATTAGATCTAATCTTTTGTTCCGCGGTCTTGGTATGTAACTGATTAATGGTGCTTATGGAACCCTATACGTCACATGATCTATGTATCATTCCTTAGTTTTTGTATTCAACATACCATAGCACATGTATTTTCCCCAAGTTTAGAAAACAAGTAAAAGTTTAAAAGTGGGGACATGAACTCACAACTTTGCGTATCCTACGCCATAAACTTCACCGGTTGGTTTCGTAGCGTCGTGACCTATACGTGTTCTATTAATGTTAGTCACTAGACTTGTATCACACAAGTACAAGTCACCATCTTTTGTTTATGTATATGTTCTTTGTATGTTCAATCTTTGTGGGGGCCGTGCCCTTGTTTGTCGGGTCTTGCCCGTTGAGTATATATTGTTTATTTGTAAATATATATTTTCCTTCTCTAATATATATTCATTTATAAAGTCTTTCTCAAGGTAATAAGTGTTAAAAATAATTTATATTTTTAACTTTTCATGTATGTTACTTATATTATTTTCCCAAAAATAAATATAAGTATTTTGTGAAATAATATTTTCAATATTATTTTGGTACAAGTATTCTTAGGAAAGTATACTTGTATTTTATGTAAATACTTATATATTTTGTATTTTTCACCAAAAATCAATACTTTGATTTTTATTACATTCCGGAATTATATTTCATAAAAATAATATATTTTTAAGACTTGTAGGAAATATATATTTTGTCATGCTATAAAATATATATATATATGGTTATATATTTTTGTCCAAAAATATATATTTAAGTCCATAACTTGTCCAAGTTCAATAATGTGTTAAGGGATATATTTTTGTAAATATATTTTCTTGTATTTATTCATGTATTTCCTTGTGAGGAATTTTTGTATACTTGTATACTTATGTATTCTCATGTCTTTGTATGTGCATTTTGGTATTCACACTCCTTGAGAGTATTTAGTGTATCTTCAAGTTCCTAATACACTAATACATATAATACACATAATATACACTTAGCACAAAATTTGGTGATCACTTAATATATATATTTTCCCTAAAAATATACATACTTAATATCAATTTAATCTTGAAGAAATCATCATTTCTTAACTTGAAATTTACACAAAAAATTAGGGAAACCTTGGTAAATATTTTAAGGTGAATTTTTAGGGAATAAGTTTCACCAAAACTTATATTTTTCTAAGTGTCAAAATTTTTATAAAATTTTGACATAGTTTCCCCTAAAAATAGAGGTTTCCCATGTTTTCAAAACATGTGTTTATTTTCTTTTCAGCACCAAAACAATTTTCAACAACAATCATCAACAACATACACTAATTTTTCCATATGAAACATCATAGTGAACTTGTTTCTTGTTAAAAATGTGTAGTCTTTTAGATCTACACTTTATATAAGATGATCTTTCCAAAAATAAGTGTTCTTGAGTATTTTAACAAACTTTTATGAAACTTTATTTCATTAACCAACTCATCCGTGAGTTTAATGATCTTTAAAGTTTGTAAATCATGTTCTAAAACCACTTTTATGTTCATTAGAAAGATCATTATTTTTAACATCATGTTTAACCATGGATCTTTCAAGATCCATGCTTAACAACTTTAGATCTTTCAAAAACAAGCTTTATGTTAAATTTTTAACAAACTTTCCATGAGTTTTAGTTTCAAAAATTAGTTCTATACACACTTTATTACTTCAAGATTACAAGATTATGCATCAAAATTCATTTTTCATGTTCACATAATGCTTCATATGTTCATCTTCAAGTTTAACCATGGATCCTTCAAGATACATGCTTAAACTTGTTAGATCTAAGCTTTAACATACTTGATCTAAACATAAACACAAGATATAACATCAACAACATCATTATATACACCAAAAATTCATGTAATCACTTATTTTCTTCATGAATATGTTAGATCTTTTCATTTTTATCATTAAAAGTTAAGTTGTTTAGATGGTGAAACTTATACATAACTTAAACATGACTTATATTAGTGATCAAGAAGCTTACTACTAGCTCTAATGGCTAGGGAAGTGGCACAAGAATGAAGATGATGATCAAGGAAGAAAATGAGAGGTTAAAAGCTCCACAAGGTGGTCCTTCAAGTTCCTACACTTCAAGCCTTCTTAGATGAGCTCCTTATACCTTGTAGTGGCCTTGAAATGGTTGTTGGATGATCAAAATCGAAAGTGTGTGGTTGTGTGAGTGAGGCCGAGAGCATGGAAGGGAAGAAGAGGGTGTTTGGAGTGTTAGATGATGGAGAATGAAGGAGTGGTATTAGTTTATAGTTTTTATAAATTCTCACAATCTTTTTATGGTATATTTGTTAGAATATTCTCCAACATAATCTCTAATATAATCAAATAAAATCAATTAAAATCCTTAGGTGGGACCCTTGTCCCAACCGTTCAAAGAGAGGGAGGGTAAAGTGTAACATTTTAACTATAAGTTATATGATTTAGTTGGAATGTAATGGTATTAGTTAGGTATTTTGTGTATTTAATGTTTATGAGATGTAATATGATGTCCGGTGATCATAACTAGCTTCGTAACACTAAAACAATGCTTCTAGTGAAAATTTGGTGTTTCGGGTAGTGTCCGGTTGTTCGTTTCGTTACGGTTCGTTAAAGTGCTAAATTGTGCAGTTTCACTAAGTATAAAGCCCCTTTTGTGACAGTTTCAATTCCCGACACTTTGTAAGTTATTCTGGACACTAATTCACAAATTTTGCATGATATTTTGGTATTAAAAGCTGATTTGTAGCTGAATTATGTTGATTTCAGCATTTTAGGTTAGTTTCGGGTTATTTTTAGTGCATAGATTAGCTTCCGAAAAGTTTATATGCTAACCCTTGTATCCATACTTGGGTTTTAATGTATTTTAGATGTTGGACCTATTCCTAGGCCCTAATTCTATTATCTAGCTGCTTTCTACAGAATTGCTGACACGACGTGTCTTACCGGTGAGTTTACTAGTCTTTCTGACGCAACGCTTACAGTAATGCACAAAGCAATTTTTGAAGTATAAAACGTGCATGAATTCACATGTATAGCATGTAATCAGACAATGTTGACATTTAAGCACATAATTGCAGATATTAAATAATAATTAAAACTGTACGGAAATTACCGGTTTTGTGCTAGTTGTCACAATTCTGGAGCCTTGTATCTTTCTTCATAGTTCAGGTTATGTGCCCAACATAGAATAATTGTGACGTGTGCTTGAAATCCTGGTTTCATGCTCTCACAAATCACCCTCATGAGACACTTTTCTCCCATCTTGAACACCCTAGTCCTAAAAAAACATCATTTGGCGTTTTAGTTATACAAACTCATTCTATTATAATACATGGTGTTTTAAGCGTTTTTACATGCATATTCAAGTAAACGTGATAAATGGAAAGTTTGACGTTTTATTTTGAGATAAGTGTACATACTCGTATTCGCCGCATCCAGTGAAGATGTATGTGGCAACGTTATTTTCATGGTTCGTCCTTGGTTCATGTATAACCACTTGCCTCCTTACATAAGGTGACAAACATGCCCTGCTCAATTTCTTATCTCTCTTCTGCTTTTCACCCACAGTCTTATTGTTTATATTTTCATCTTCTTCATCATCTTTATCAGATTTTTCATCACCAGGCAGCTCTTCAGGGTTTAAAATTGTATTTTATTGCATTAACTTTGTGATGTCTGGAGTTTTGTCCTCGTCACCCTTCTCCTGCACATCTGACCTGTTTGGCATTTTTGGTGGTGATGTGTTGATGGCGTTTTCATTTTGGGGTTTATTAGGTGTCTCTTCCTCTTCAAAAGTTTCCAAGAGGGTTTTCCCAGCTGTAGATGGTGGCTCCTAATATGGCGTTTTATCAAACACTGCACTTTGTTGGTCAACAATTTTGTTTACCATCCCCCCTTCAGTTTTTTCTAGTTCAATGATGAACGCCTGACTGTATTGTGTTTCTGTTGGGGGGATGTTTGGTGTCTTATCAAATACAGGCATTTTTGGGGTCTCCTCAGCAGGTTGCAGACATTTTTTTATTGCTTTAATTGCTTCATCCACCATCTTTGAATTATCTAGACCTTCTTTTATATCAATCATTTGTTTTAGATCTTGTCCAGGCAGCTCCAAAACCTCAGCAATATTCTTTTTAATTATTTTTCCCCATTGTATCTGGAAATGTGATATTCAAGTGTCTTGAAATCACAACTCCATCTCTCAATATCGTTTTCGTTTATATCTTCATCTAATAATATACTATCCTCATCATCATTATATATTGGGGCTGTTGTAGTAGTTGAGGATTCAGCATTTTGTTCTCTGGCCATATCCCTTTCTTTTTCTACTCTCGTATCCCCTTCTCCTTCCCCTTCTCCTTCTCCTTTTCCTTCCCCTTCTCCATCCCCTTCTCCTTCCCCTTCCGCTTCCCCTTCCTCTTCTCCTTTTCCTTCTCCTTCCCCTTTTCCTTCTCCTTCTCCTTAATTTTCAACTTCATTGGCGTTTTCATCAACTGTTTCCACTACAATAGCGTTTTCTATTCCAGCCATATCTTTCTCCCCTTCTCCTTCATTTTCACCTCCTCCTTCTCCTTCTCCTTCATTTTCAACTTCATTGGCGTTTTCATCAACTGTTTCCACTTCAATCGCGTTTTCTATTCCAGCCATCTCCTTCTCCCCTTCTTCTTCATTTTCACCTCCTAGTACCACCTCATTTTAAACCTCAGTTTCATATTTACCTTGTTCTCTTTCAGCCGGCACTTCCTTGGCGTTTTCATGTGTAGGATCGATGAATCGTCCAAACGAGTCAATCAGAGTCAGATCTAGTTTCTAGAAACGCGGAATCAGACTAGAAACCTTACATCAGTGTTAGAACAGGAGTAGAAGAGTAGAAAGTCACTTTAAACATGTTCTTCATTGATTTTAGACGTTAGCACTTCGGTACAAAATTCTCCAGAAAGTTACAAATGAAGAACACTACTGGCCTATTTATAGACCTGCCAGACCGCACGGGATAACACGTTCAGACCGCACGAGTTGGACAACTCACTTCGTGCGACCTGACCTATCAGGTCGTGCGACCTGGCCTAAATACATACAAACTTTAACATTTCAAACTAGCCTATTACATACAACTGACACGACATAGACTGATGACGTAGGCGATAGACATTATGCATTAACAAACTCCCCCTTGGATATTGCCGCAGTCTTCAGTCAGCCTGTCTTCAAAACATTCTTCACAGAGACTTGAAAAATTATTCCCTTTGCTTTGGCTTTTTCAATAACGCTTTCCTGAGCTGTTCCTTTTCTTTGGCAACTCTCTTTTCTTCCTCAGCTAGCTTTTGCCTCCATGTAGCTCGAGCGATTCTGTCTTTTTCTTCACGCTCTTCTCTCTCCTTCTCTGCTTTTAGAAACTCTTCTCTTTCAATCTCTCTCCAACTTGTTAACCACATATTTTCAGAATTTATACCCATCTGAAAGCGTATTGTAGCTAGCTTCTGAAACTGCAGAGCTTGTTCTCTATCTTCTGCCTTATATCCAATTTTGTTCACAAACAGACATTCAATATCCTTTGCAGAACAATTTACTATCCATATCGGATCGTATAGGTGAATATTTCTAACTTCATTCCCAACTCTGTACACAATTACTGCTTCTGTCGACATGCAACTATAAACCCAGCAAACAAACCCTTCATGAAAATTATGTTCCATCTTTGGCAATGGAATATTCTTCATAACCCTGGGCTTCTTGATCTGCAGAATTGTTTCCACAATACCTGTAACAGGATCCTTCCTCTTGACTTTCTTAGGATAATGTGGCTTCTAGTGTTTAAATTCTCTGAAGGCTTCAAATTTCATCAAGCCCCATGTTGGCATATCATGAACTCTGATTGGATATGATAATGTCTTGACTTGGTACAATTCTTCAACATCCCACCAAGGTAGAGACATTATATCTTGAATATATTGGAAATATTGAACACCAAACTCTCTTCTAATAGCATAAGCATTGACTTGTGGCAAGTACCCCCAGCTTATGATATCACCCAGAGAAACATCTCTATCCCTTCTGTAATACTGTAGTGGTCTTTTAAATTTTCTTTCCGTATCCTTCCTGAACCACTTCTTTCGTTCTTCACGATGTTCTTCTTTAGACATTTCATTAAAACTCTTACTCTTAACACTTTCAGCAACTTTTCTTCTCAATTCTTCCTCATTTGCTTGACTGAATAACTCAGCAAGAGTTGGAAAGCTAGAAGTATCAACATTAACATTATCAGACTGATCATCGTCGCTCCAGTCTTCTACTTCCACTTTATCATAATTATCAGCTTCTTCAACATACTTGTACTGATATGCAGGTTGTTGATTGATATCAAATTCGTTCAACTCTTCTTCAAAATCGAAGTTAAACTCACCTTCTTTAACGTCCATCATCTTAATGATCTCAGCTCTAGTGTAAGTATGCAAGAGATCACCTTCCTCTACATCATGTTCAAGACGTAGAATCAAACCTGCACCTTGATCAACAATCTCATCAACATTTTCAGCATTACCATGCTCCCCCTCTCCTCCTGCATTTTCTGGTTCTTCATTTGCATCATCATGAAGATACTCATCAATATCATCTTCTTGTGACGCTTCTGTTACTTTTATACCAGAATTACCTTGATCAGCATCATCATCTCCATCATCATCATCACTATGAACAGAATATAC
Source organism: Helianthus tuberosus (assembly GCA_030545235.1). Taxonomy (NCBI): domain Eukaryota; kingdom Viridiplantae; phylum Streptophyta; class Magnoliopsida; order Asterales; family Asteraceae; genus Helianthus; species Helianthus tuberosus. The sequence continues at coordinate 56,648,944 of CM060445.1, read as the reverse complement.
TTCATCTGCATCGTCTTTCAGATTATCATTGTCACACCCCCAAAATCCACACGCGGAGTATCACCACTTGGAGGCGTGACATGACCAGGATCGAGCCACCAATCATATTGAACAACACAATTAAGTAATTAAAACCAACCACAATACGATTGGTGACCAAAAGACAGTAAACCGACTTTAGGTTAACAGCGGAAGCATAAAACGTGAAACCAAAACATAAGTCCATAGTTCATAAGTTTAAAGTCCAAAACGTAGGTTTAATAAGTTCATACGGATTAAATATTTAACACGGGACATATTCCACAACAACCTTCTCCTCGTGCAAGCTCCAAAAGCATCTAGCGACCTGCAAAGTATGTAGCAACGAGTCAACAACAAAGTTGAGTGAGTTCACGGTTGGTTGTCCATTTTAGAGTTGTTTCCAAAAACGTAGTTTAATCTCATTCAGCTATCCAGCCGTGGGGGTTATCCCATAGTTCAAAAACGTTTATTAGTTAACCATCCCAGGTCCACCTTCCCTGGCTCTCCAGCCCGGCACTCCGGCCGTGGGGAGCTACCCCAGTATTTTTAAACTACCAGACTCGTTTATCATATCGACTACTAACAAAAGAATCAATTGTGCCCTAGCGTCGGTGTCTATCATCACCGACGTGCCATAGTCCATTAGTACACACCCACACGGTGTGAGGTTTGTTAAACCTAATAGCGCTATTAACTAATGACCCGCTCTCCATAGCCTCGGCGATTAAGTCGATACAAAAGGGGAGGGACTTCGCTGATAGAGTTCTAGTCCAGTAAGTCTAATACGTCCCAATAGGACGAGGAATTTACATTCCAAAACACGTCTCATTGACGAGGAATTCACATTCCTGAACGCGTCCCAAAGGACGAGGAATCCCTATTCCTGTACCCATTCCCATTCCCACCGGGAATTTACCATGCTTTGTAGAAAAGTGTGAACTCACCTCAGTTGCTCGGTTTGACTCTCACAAATAGCTAACAATCAAGGTTGGTCAATCACGTCCTAATATGATTACTAGTTAGTCATTTAGTGGTTTTCAAATAGAGCACAAAGTTCTTACACTTATCTATCACATAACATGCATTCGCTTTAACGGTTTATGCGCATATAAACTTCCCATCTATTCTCGTTCATAAATAAACATACGATATTGCACATAACATGTTAGATCATTCACATATAACATACTCGACGTTTAGACACGCAATTTACAACTTATGTCATTTCAGCATTAATATTCAAAACCGGGCTATTTTCGGACATTTTAATAAAATAGTTAACTTTTTCCAAAAATTCCCAAATTTTTACAGAATTTCTTTAACGTTCCAAATTTTGTTGTGTAAAAATATCGGGGTCCAGTTCATTACTAATATTTTAAAAAAATTCATTTTCCGGACTGAACTCAGATTTATCTTTTTCTGACCACAGTCCACGGAATAATTTATTTAAAATTCATCGAGAGTCCGATTTACGAAATTCCAGTGAGAGAATTACAAATCCATCGGTGGTCATCTTCAGTACAAGTTTCATGATCTAACTCTACACAGAACTCAAGGTATGACAGAAAACAAAACGCATATTTTCAGCAGAAAAATGCAGCTCTAGCTGCTGTTACGAAGTGACACTTTAAAAATAGTAAACGAAGTCCAAAAATTATGATTCCGGTGCCATTAGAACCGTATTTCATAATAACACATTATAGACTCAAAATATCAGTTTTTCATTGAGTTATGACCTGTTTACAGCCAACTGAAGTTGGCTGTAATCACTAAACAGCCTACTGTTTCAGCTTTTATCTTTTTAACTTGTGTTCGATTGATTCCGTTAACATGTTTAGTGATCACAACAACATCAAACATCAATATTACAAGTAGATCAGCAAGTAATCAGTAACATAATCAAGACAACTTCAGTTTATCATCACTTCATTATGTTTCATCAATATTTCATTACAAGTTAGTTTATATGCAAGACTTTGTTCATGGTTCTTTAGTGTTCATGGATTTTCATCATCAAACAACTATTAACCACTCTAATGACATGAAAAATGAACGGATCTAAGTTCTTACCACTAGTTCAAGACTAGGGAAGTTTGAGTGAAGAAATGTGGTGGTTAATAGCGAATGGAGAAGGTCCTTCCACTTCCGAGAGCACCGAGCTTCGTTGTATGACCCGTAGCACCTTTGAGCGTATGTAAAATGAGTGAACAAGCTTTGGAAGTGGGTGGATGATGGTGGTAGGGTGGCGGCCGAGAATGGTGGTGTAGAGGGAAGAATTGTTTGCTTGGTGAAGTGTTGAATGACAGAAAGTGATTATCTCTTGAGTTTATTTATAAACCAATCTTGCTCTTTATCCAACATACATTATGTCTAATATCTTCCAACATTGTACCAATTAAATAATCAAAAGGCAAGGGTGTGTCACCCCTAGTGGTGACCGTTGACATGAGGGGGGGGGGGGGTAAGGGTTGGGTGGTGATGGTTAAGTTACAAACTAGTTGGAATCCAATGGTGTTTAGTTAGGATATAAGTGTGTTAATTAATATAAAGGGTGTTAGGGTGTTCGGGGACCCTAACTAGCTCAGAAAAGTAAAAACAATGTTTTTGGCAATATTTTTATGTTCCGGGTAAAGTCCGGTTGTTCGGTTTGACACTGTTCCGTTAAAGTGCTTAATTAATCCGTAAAGTGTCTTTTATATATATTTTAACACTCAGGAAGGCATACCGGACTATTTAGAAATTTTTCTGTATACTACTAGCGTGTTAGCAAGTACATGTAAGCATAACACAGTAATCAGAGAGCAGTTAAATGATTCAGCACAGTCATCAAGTACTTTAATTAACATTAATAGATTGTACGGAATACACGTAAATTTGAGGGTTGTCACATTCTCCCCCTGTTAAGAAAATTTCGTCCCGAAATTTAGCTCGCGGTTACTGAGGAAGCTAGTTACGTTGCGTTGGTTTCCTGATTTTCTTGGGGTGTCACATCATCCCCCCGTTGATTTGGAATTTCGTCCCGAAATTCTGCAGTAGCTTCAGCCTCAGTAGTGGTTGCGTTTTTCTTAAACAGCTGGGGGTACTTGAGTTTCATTTGGTCTTCTCGTTCCCAGGTATACTCTGGGCCACGACGGGCATTCCAACGAACTCGGACAAGAGGTATTCTGGTACGCTTGAGGATCTTAACATCTCGATCCGTAATCTCTACTGGTTCTTCGACGAATCGCAGCTGGTCGTCGATAGTGAGCTCCTTGAGAGGAACTATGAGGGTTTCATCTAACGAAAACTTCTTCAGATTCGACACATGGAAAACATTGTGAACTCTGCTGAGTTCTTCAGGTAGATTCAACCTGTAGGCGACTTTACCAATTTTCTCGATGATTTCGAACGGTCCGACATAACGCAGATTGAGCTTGCCTCGTTTGCCAAAGCGGACTACACCTTTCCAAGGTGAGACTTTGAGTAGCACTCGATCCCCAACCTGGAACTCGAGTGGTTTTCTTCCCTTATCAGCATAGCTTTTCTGACGGTCACGAGCTGCCGCCATTCGCTGTCGTATTTGAGCAATTCTCTCGGTGGTATCTACCACAAGTTCTGGGCCAGTGATTTGGCTGTCACCAACTTCTGTCCAACAGAGAGGTGATCGGCATTTGCGTCCGTACAATGCCTCGAACGGAGCGGCCTGGATGCTGGTGTGGTAGCTGTTGTTACACGAAAACTCCACAAGCGGGAGGTGCTTTTCCCAGCCATTACCAAAATTGATTACACACGCCCTAAGCATGTCTTCAAGGGTCTGGATGGTGCGTTCAGATTGCCCATCCGTCTGTGGGTGATAAGCGGTGCTCATATCTAAACGTGAGCCAAAAGACTTGTGCATGGCTTGCCACAGTTCAGAAGTAAAACGCGCGTCACGATCAGATATGATAGAGGTTGGCACTCCGTGCCTTGACACCACTTCTTTTAAGTAAATGTCTGCAAGAGTAGAAAACTTATCCGTTTCCTTGATAGCCAGAAAATGTGCGGACTTGGTCAATCGATCCACGATCACCCAAATGGTATCATTTCCGCGTTGAGATCTAGGCAGGCCAGTAACGAAATCCATGGAAATTTGCTCCCATTTCCATTTAGGTATCTCTGGTTGTTGAAGTAGGCCTGATGGTTTCTGATATTCAGTCTTGACTCTCGCACAAGTCAAGCACTTACTAACGTAGGTTGCTATGTGGGCTTTCATGCCAGGCCACCAGTACGTAGTCTTGAGATCGTGCTACATCTTATCTGAACCAGGGTGTACTGAATAACGAGACTTATGTGCTTCATCCATCACAAGCTCGCGTAAGTTTCCATAAAGTGGAACCCAGATGCGTCCGTTAACATAGTAGGCGCCGTTTTCCTTTTGTTCTAGTCGCTGCCTCGATCCTCGTAAGGACTCAGCCCTAATGTTCTCTGCTTTCAATGCTTCAACCTGAGCATCACGAATCTGAGCGGGAAGGTTAGATTGGACGGTAAGCTGTAGTACACGCTTCGGTATGGTATCCTTTCGACTGAGGGCGTCGGCCACAACATTGGCCTTGCCCGGATGGTATTTGATAGCGCATTCATAATCGTTCAAGAGCTCGACCCATCGGTGTTGATGCATGTTTAACTCCTTTTGCTTGAAGATATGCTCGAGACTCCTGTGATTGGTGTAAATGGTGCACTTGGTACCGTACAGGTAATGTCTCCATATCTTAAGTGCGAAAACAACTGCTCCCAGTTCCAAGTCATGTGTAGTGTAGTTCCTTTCGTGAACCTTAAGTTGGCGCGATGCGTAGGCAATGACCTTGTCACGTTGCATCAATACGCAACCAAGTCCTTGGATGGAAGCGTCGCAGTAAACCACAAAATCATATGTGCCTTCAGGCAATGAGAGGATAGGCACGCTACAAAGTCTATCCTTCAAGTGCTGAAATGCGGACTCCTGTGCATCACCCCAACGATAGGTGACACCCTTCTGAGTCAGTGAAGTGAGAGGTTGCGCAATCTTTGAGAAATCCTTGATAAACCTTCTGTAGTATCCTGCCAAACCCAAGAATTGGCGGATTTCTGTTGGTGTACGGGGTGCAGGCCAGTTCTTGATCGAGTCAACCTTGGATGGATCAACATGAATCCCATCCTTGTTTACTACGTGGCCTAGAAAGTGGACTTCGCGAAGCCAGAAGTCACATTTCGAAAATTTAGCATACAGTTGCTCTGCTCGAAGAAGTTCCAGCATAAGTCGTAGATACTGCTCGTGTTCCTCTTGACTCTTTGAATAGATTAGGATGTCGTCGATGAAAACAATAACGAACTTATCCAGGTAAGGCTTGCACACTCGGTTCATGAGATCCATGAAGACCGCAGGTGCATTCGTTAATCCGAAAGGCATAACCAGAAACTCGTAATGGCCGTAGCGAGTTCTGAATGTTGTTTTGGAGACGTCCTCATCTCGGACTCTCAGCTGATGGTATCCCGATCTCAAATCAATCTTAGAGTAATAACTCGACCCTTGCAACTGGTCGAACAAGTCGTTAATACGTGGAAGAGGATAACGATTCTTCACAGTCACCTTGTTAAGTTCGCGATAGTCAAAACACATTCTAAAAGTACCATCTTTCTTCTTCACAAACAAGACTGGAGCTCCCCAGGGCGAAGAGCTAGGACGTATGAAACCCTTTTCCAAGAGTTCTTGTAATTGCGTGGATAGTTCTTCAAGTTCTGATGGAGCTAGACGATAAGGTGCTTGAGCTATGGGCGCAGCTCCAGGAGCTAGCTCGATTTGAAATTCAACTTGACGATGAGGCGGAAGACCAGGTAATTCCTCAGGGAATACCTCGGGAAAGTCGCGTACAATAGGTATGTCTTCAATTCTCTTCTCTTCCGTTGATGTGTCAGTAACGAGTGCTAGAATGGCAGTGTGGCCCTTTCGCAAACACTTCTGGGCCTTAAGGAAAGAGATAATGCCTACGACAGCACCACTCTTGTCACCATGAATCATGAGAGGTTCTTCACCAGAACGAGGAATGCGGACGATTTTCTCCTTGCAAACAATCTCCGCTTGATGGTGAGATAGCCAATCCATCCCAATAACGACATCGAAACTACCCAGTGTGATAGGAATAAGATCGATAGAGAAAGTCTGACCAGCTAAGACGAGGTTACAACCTTTAACTATGTGTGTGGCTTTAAGACTTTTACCGTTGGCTAGTTCTACCGTATGTTTGGTGTTCATAAGTGTTGGAGTGCGCTTAAGCATTTGACTAACTTTCAAGGACACATAACTAGTGTCGGCACCCGAATCGAATAAAACAGTAACAAATAAATCCTCCAGAAGAAAATTACCCATCACAACGTTGGGATCGTTCCTTGCATCACCCTGACCTAGCACGAAAACACGACCCCTTGCACCATTACCATTGTTGTTTCCCCCATTGCCGTTTCCGTTCCCCTGATTGTTGTTGTTCTGGTTCTGATTTAGCTGGGGGCAGTCTTTCTTGAAATGGCCCTCAGTACCATATTGAAAGCACCCTTTGTTGTTACCTTGTTGTTGCTGCTGCTGGCGTTGATTTGGTGGGACTTGCTGTTGCTGTCGATTCTGATTCGTCGGACACTGACTCCTGCAATACCTTGCAATGTGACCAGGTTTGTTGTATCGATGACAGTTGCCTTTACCACATGGCCCGCTGTGGTGCAAGTTACAACGATTACATTTGGGGTGATTTCCCTTGTATCCACCCTGACCTTGATTCCCAGAAGACTGCTGACTGGGGCTTCTGTACTCGTCTGTCTTTCGCTGCTGGGACTGAACTGAAGTTGAACCCTTACTGGAATTCCCATCCCATTTTCGCTTGTTTTCATTGGGAGCGTCAGTAGTAGTAGCACCAATACGCTTAGGCAGTCTGTTTTGTTCCACTGCCTGGTCGGTGAGACGGTGAGCCAACTTGATGATTTGCTGAATGGTACCCAGGTTAGCCGAAGTTACGTGACTTTGAATCTCTGGTACAAGACCCTTGAGGTACAGCTCAATACGTTTGATGGGAGGGTCCACCATAGTTGGACACAAGATGGCCAGCTCATTTGACCTCTTAGTATACGCCTCAATCTCAGACCCCGTCATCTTCAGATTGAAAAATTCCACCTCTAGTTTGTGGATGCCATCCCGACTACAGTATTCCTCTTTGATCAGTTCCCTGAAACCGTTCCATGGGGTGGCATTAGCAGCAACCAACCCCAGCAGCTGAACCTGAGCATTCCACCATGTGAGCGCTACCCCTTCAAGAGTACCAGTAGCATACTTCACCCTATGATCCTCAGGGCATTAACACATCTCGAAAACAGACTCAAGCTTTTCAAACCAGTGAAGAAGGCCTACTGCTCCTTCTGAGCCACTGAAAGTAGTAGGTCGGCAGTCCATGAACGTTTTGAATGTGCACAAAGGAGGCTGAGCATGTTGACCTGTTGCGCGAGAATAAAAGACAAAGTTAAGCACGAGGGTTGGTTTGCGAAGGTAGGATCTAAACGTCCTAAGATAGGTTGATATGGCAAGTTATACCTCCTGCTGGATTTGCTGCGAGTGCCTCAGTAACTCATTCGTTGATCAAAGCCGTCAACTGGGCTTGAGTGAGGTTGATACGTCCTCCGCGTCCGCTCATGATCTTCATAACGAAGCAACGTAAGTGAGAAAAGTGTCGCGAAAGTGCATAAGTGTGGAGTGACAGAAGAGAGTAAGCACACAAGGTTCAAATAACAGTTATCACATTAACTAATGCATACCATGATCAATGTACCATGAAACTAACAAGTAGGCAATATAAACATAATTCATATCACCTAGGATGTTGAGTCTTGCACGTGGAGCGAAGCGTCGTTGTGGATCGTTGAGCACTGTACAGGTTATCGTCTGGTTTTATCAAAAAGCTTTTCCCCTTTTTAAAACCAAGTTCACTATAACCAAGGGCTCTGATACCAATCTGTCACACCCCCAAAATCCACACGCGGAGTATCACCGCTTGGAGGTGTGACATGACCAGGATCGAGCCACTAATCATATTGAACAACACAATTAAGTAATTAAAACCAACCACAATACGATTGGTGACCAAAAGACAGTAAACCGACTTTAGGTTAACAGCGGAAGCATAAAACGTGAAACCAAAACATAAGTCCATAGTTCATAAGTTTAAAGTCCAAAACGTAGGTTTAATAAGTTCATACGGATTAAATATTTAACACGGGACATATTCCACAACAACCTTCTCCTCGTGCAAGCTCCAAAAGCATCTAGCGACCTGCAAAGTATGTAGCAACGAGTCAACAACAAAGTTGAGTGAGTTCACGGTTGGTTGTCCATTTTAGAGTTGTTTCCAAAAACGTAGTTTAATCTCATTCAGCTATCCAGCCGTGGGGGTTATCCCATAGTTCGAAAACGTTTATTAGTTAACCATCCCATGTCCACCTTCCCGGCACTCCGGCCGTGGGGAGCTACCCCAGTATTTTTAAACTACCAGACTCGTTTATCATATCGACTACTAACAAAAGAATCAATTGTGCCCTAGCGTCGGTGTCTATCATCACCGACGTGCCATAGTCCATTAGTACACACCCACACGGTGTGAGGTTTATTAAACCTAATAGCGCTATTAACTAATGACCCGCTCGCCATAGCCTCGGCAATTAAGTCGATACAAAAAGGGAGGGACTTCGCTGATAGAGTTCTAGTCCAGTAAGTCTAATACGTCCCAATAGGACGAGGAATTTACATTCCTGAACACGTCTCAAGGACGAGGAATTCACATTCCTGAACGCGTCCCAAAGGACGAGGAATCCCTATTCCTGTACCCATTCCCATTCCCACTGGGAATTTACCATGCTTTGTAGAAAAGTGTGAACTCAGCTCGGTTGCTCGGTTTGACTCTCACAAATAGCTAACAATCAAGGTTGGTCAATCACGTCCTAATATGATTACCAGTTAGTCATTTAGTGGTTTTCAAATAGAGCACAAAGTTCCTACACTTATCTATCACATAACATGCATTCGCTTTAACGGTTTATGCCCATATAAACTTCCCATCTATTCCCGTTCATAAATAAACATACGATATTGCACATAACATGTTAGATCATTCACATATAACATACTCGACGTTTAGACACGCAATTTACAACTTATGTCATTTCAGCATTAATATTCAAAACCGGGCTGTTTTCGGACATTTTAATAAAATAGTTAAATTTTTCCAAAAATTCCCAAATTTTTACAGAACGTGTTAAACATTCCAAATTTTTTTTTATAAAAATATCGGTGTCCAGTTCATTACTAATATTTTATATAAATTCATTTTCCGGACTGAACTCAGATTTATCTTTTTCTGACCATAGTCCACGGAATAATTTATTTAAAATTCATCGAGAGTCTGATTTATGAAATTCCAGTGAGAGAATTACAAATACATCGGTGTTCATCTACAGTACAAGTTTCATGATCTAACTCTACACAGAACTCAAGTTATGACAGAAAACAAAACGCATATTTTCAGCAGAAAAATGCAGCTCTAGCTGCTGTTACGAAATGACACTTTAAAAATAGTAAACGAAGTCCAAAAATTATGATTCCAGTGCCATTAGAACCGTATTTCATAATAACACGTTATAGACTCAAAATATCAGTTTTTCGTTGAGTTATGACCTGTTTACAGCCAACTGAAGTTGGCTGTAATCACTAAACAGCCTACTGTTTCAGCTTTTATCTTTTTAACTTGTGTTCGATTGATTCCGTTAACATGTTTAGTGATCACAACAACATCAAACATCAATATTACAAGTAGATCAGCAAGTAATCAGTAACATAATCAAGACAACTTCAGTTTATCATCACTTCATTATGTTTCATCAATATTTCATTACAAGTTAGTTTATATGCAAGACTTTGTTCATGGTTCTTTAGTGTTCATGGATTTTCATCATCAAACAACTATTAACCACTCTAATGACATGAAAAATGAACGGATCTAAGTTCTTACCACTAGTTCAAGACTAGGGAAGTTCGAGTGAAGAAATGTGGTGGTTAATAGCGAATGGAGAAGGTCCTTCCACTTCCGAGAGCACCGAGCTTCGTTGTATGACCCGTAGCACCTTTGAGCGTATGTAAAATGAGTGAACAAGCTTTGGAAGTGGGTGGGTGATGGTGGTAGGGTGGCGGCCGAGAATGGTGGTGTAGAGGGAAGAGTTGTTTGCTTGGTGAAGTGTTGAATGAGAGAAAGTGATTATCTATTGAGTTTATTTATAAACCAATCTTGCTCTTTGTCCAACATACATTATGTCTAATATCTTCCAACATTGTACCAATTAAATAATCAAAAGGCAAGGGTGTGTCACCCCTAGTGGTGACCGTTGACATGGGGGGGGGTAAGGGTTGGGTGGTGATGGTTAAGTTACAAACTAGTTGGAATCCAATGGTGTTTAGTTAGGATATAAGTGTGTTAATTAATATAAAGGGTGTTAGGGTGTTCGGGGACCCTAACTAGCTCAGAAAAGTAAAAACAATGTTTTTGGCAATATTTTTATGTTCCAGGTAAAGTCCGGTTGTTCGGTTTGACACTGTTCCGTTAAAGGGCTTAATTAATCCGTAAAGTGTCTTTTATATATATTTTTGTAACGTTTTTAATTTTTAACACTCAGGAAGGCATACCGGACTATTTAGAAATTTTTCTGTATACTACTAGCATGTTAACAAGTACATGTAAGCATAATACAGTAATCAGAGAGCAGTTAAATTATTCAGCACAGTCATCAAGTACTTTAATTAACATTAATAGATTGTATGGAATACACGTAAATTTGAGGGTTGTCACAATCATCTTCATCTTCTTCATCATCTTCGATCTTAATCATACCAGGAACTGAAGTTAATGGACAAGGATCTGGAATAGACAATTCTGGAACTTTTGTCGGGGATTTCGGCTCAATCAGAACAATTTCCCATTCGGTCACTTGAACATCATCTTCAACTCGAACACTTTTACCCTTATCTTTCATTTCAGCTTCCAATTCAGCTTTATGTCTTGCTCTAACTTCCGCAAGTTCTATCTCTTCAAACCTTTGCTCAATTGGCTTACCAATCAAATCTTCCAACACTTTCTTTAACATATACTCTTCATGTTCCTTTCTAGCATTCTTGGCTTCTAACTCTTGATTTTTCAACTTGAAATACTCATTTTGCTCATCCCTTCGGGACTTTTCTTCTTCCAAGTCAGCTATTCGAACTTTCAGAATGTCTATGTTGACTTGATCAGCTTCAATCTTTTTCAACAAAGATGAATTCTCAGATTCAACAGACTTGACACGTTCCTCTAACTTCTGTTTCTCACTTAACACCTCATTCACCTTCTTTTGCAACTTCTTCACAAGATCATCATTCACAAAGCTAAAATCATCAAGTCCTTCAAGAACTGTACTCTCTGGAATATGTGGAAAATTATCAAAACCAGATGATCCAGGAGTAGTATGAACTGGTGGTTGTGTGGTTGGTGGTGTTTGTTGGGCGTGTGGTGAAGTTATTGGTGGTTGTTCATGAATGGGTAATGAAATATGATGTTGTGGTGGTGATTGTGGTGATTGTAAAGGATCAGGTGATGGTGGTTTAGTTTGTGGTTCTGGTGGTGGATTTAGTTTCAGTTTGAATTTTAACTTTCGCGCTGCTGGAGTTCCGACACGTTTTCTTGATGTTGATTTCTTTCTACCTCCTGAAGATGGTGATTTTGCAACCTGAACATTCACTGGTGAAACATAAGTTTCATCATCATCATCCGAACTCCTCTTTCTCTTCTTTTGTTTCTCTCTATCTTTTGGATCATAGTTTTCTTTTATCCAACTTCAACTTGAGCATCAATATCAACTTCTGAACCAGATGAACTCTCCTTTTCATCATCAACTACTCTCTTACTAGCTTTTGCAGTATCATCAATATCTTTCAACAACTGCTTAGTTTCAGGAGTTAACGGTTCTTGATCTTTTTCAACATCAGCTTCTGTCTCATCTACTACTGGTTCATCAACCAGCATTGTTTCAACTGCTTTCTTTTTACGTTTCTTCTGTGGTTGAGAAGATGATCCTTCTTCAGCTTGGACTTTCGGTGTAGGATCTCTCTTTCCACCTTTTTTCTTCTTTTCTTTTTCTACTTTTGTATACCAATCATTTCGAGTTTCACAGAAATCTTCTAACTTCTTTAATTCATCAATTGCACTCTGTTCTTTCATTTCAGCATCATTCCTCCACTTTAAATGATTTACTGGATCTGGATCCTCATACTTAACACTTTTGATGAATCAGAAAAACTTTGTCTTCTTCGGTTCAGGCCAATTCTTTGTATACTTGGATAATCGGATTAACGTTTCATTATCCATGTGATGCAACTGCATTAGATCATTTTGTTCATCTTTCTTCGGATTTGGATATGCATGATCCAACATCATCTGCACAAACCTTGGATACACCCAACTTCGAATTTTAGAAGTAATATTATCTTTCATGTAATGAAAAACAATTCTAGAAAAGTTGTATTTCTTGTTTAGTACCAACGCTATCATCATACACATTTGATAGTCTTTCATAGCATCGTATCCACCTTTCCTGTGACTTAACGCTTGAATCACTAAGTGAATAAAGAATTTGTACGGCTTCATAAAACAGGCTTTCAAATAATTTGCTTTATTCAACGGACCATTATAACCCATTCTAAGCATACATCCTTTGACCATCCTTTCTGGAAACCCTGTTGGCGAATTATCATCATCTGGAAACTCTAATACTTCTCGTACAAGTTGTTCTGTGATTATGATTTCTTTATTTTCATCATCTATACTCATACTTTAATTAATAACATCATTCATTTCATCATAACTCGCATTCTTCCAAAAATGATCAACATGAGATTTGAATACTTTGTGCTGATTCGTTAAAGCTTTTTGAATTGCTAAACGTCTCATGAATGGCAAAATCTCCTTAAATACACCCATCTTTGGTAGTGTTTCATCGTAAACACAGCAAGTATTGTGTGATGGATCAAACAACACATTCGATGCCTGAAAAACAAACAGAAACACACAAGTTAAACATTTTGCACAAGTTTCAAGACAAACAAACATTCACACGATCTGGCCTCATGCGATGTGGCCAGTTCATGTGACCTCGTGCCAAACTAATTTAGACTTTTCATACGATCTGGTGTTCACACGATCTGACCATCTCATACGGTCTGGTGGTCAAACGAACTGACCAACCCAAACGAGTTGAATAAACTCAAACTGTGTGGAACTTCAAACGATCTGGCCATCTCGTGTTATCTGAATCATAATATCATCCACATCGTGTGGACTTCTTTCACCTCGTTTGAACACACATGTATGAACAGTAAAATTGCAGGTTTTAAAACTTGTTTTTATCGTGAAATTGAAACACTAGATCTATTCTGCAACACAATCCGAGCATATTGATATGATTTTTATTCGATTTAATCCAATTTATAAGCCTCGATCTAAGTTCAAACATTATGTTCATTTGAGTTCATACGGGTTCGTGTGATTTCGTTCAAATTAATCAACAATTTGTACCTTTCCCATGATATAAGTTGTGCGAACCAACTTATACAAGGAATCCGAACACAAGATAACAGGATTAAAGCTTGAAAAACTAAGAAATCACTCAAATCTCCTGAAGATGTGTGTGATGCGGTGTGAGAGCAGAAATGGTTTCACGCGATCTGGGCTCCCCTTTATATAGAGGATGCCAGGTCGTGCGAGTTGGATGTTGAGGCGGTTTGAAGTGTTCATGCGGTCTGGCCTGTATTTGAAATGATTTGGCCAGCTCGCACGAGTTGGCACCTCGTGTGAGTTTTTTATTTTTTCAAATTTTTGAATTTTTAATTTTTTAACTTTTTACCAACACACTCAGTTAACCAAGTCCAAATTAATGACCCTGGTCAACTGTTTAGCCTGCCAAATCCAAATTAATGACTTTGGCTAACCAAATTATGATCTCCCTAACAATTTCGAAACATTTTAAGTTCAAATTAATGAACTTTTAAGCATTTTGAGCAATTACCAACACTTTTTTCAAACTTTGCTTATCTAACCCAAATGATCCAACTTGTTTAGCGCTGTTGGACTTTGATCATCAGATCCCCAACGTCTATTGTTGAAAATAAGATGAAATGGTGAATCTTTTTGAAGTTTTCAACATTTTAGCTAAACAAATAGAAAATCTTTTGGATTTGAAGAAACTGGAAACTGTACAAACATATTTCCAGACAAAATTTTTTTTTTTTTTTGTGAGTTTGTGTAAGAGGATCATATCAGTTTTTGAGACTTATCACTAACACCGTTGATCTTGATTTAACTTTAAGTTTTAAACAAATTCACTTCTGTTTGTCAGTATTGTTGTCCACTTAAACTTCTACACAAGTTTCAATTGATTCAAGATACGAATTAGTGTTTTAAGAACTTAACTTATTCGTGTGTCCCACCTCAGAATATACTCCCGTATCCAGACTCCTATATTCAGTCTTACAGGTGAATGTACACTAATGATATCTATAAGGGGTAAATGCGAGGCCATGAGAGCTCAGGCTAGAACTTCCGTTCAATCAGAGAGATGATGGCTCGACTTTAGGTGGGTCCCTCTTGGGGATCTTCTTTTCAACAGCACATGATTAGCATTTTTCAATGTTCCATCATTTTTTATGCTGAGGGTGAGCTTTAAGAATAAAGCAGTGTAGAGTATTATACGAGGACTAGGCTATTGCTCCCGCAAAATCAGAAGTCCCAGTATAATACCCCAGATATCATCACGTACAAAGACCTAGTATGTCAGAAATAGAAAGCCCTTCAAACAAGATTTCGGGGGTTACCCATATATCCGAGAGATGTTCCCCACGAGGATAAGCAGTTATTCGTTATGTTTATATCTCGAACTCAGTCTACTAATCGTGTGAAGTCTACTGGCACATCATCAGTGAGACTCGTTTAAAAACTTTTTGACTTTCCATTTCTTTAGCATGTTGTGATAGTCCACTAATGTACTATCATTTCCTCTTTTTACACAAACCTCTTTTTGTCTTTTTCAATGTTTTTGTATTTTTCAAACTTTATCATGTTTTTGTATTTTCTATAAACTTTCTCCCCCTAAAATCAAAAACATATTTTTGTGATTTTGGTTTTATCAAAAGCAGTAAAGAAACTGTACAGAAAACATGACAACTAGACGCAGATCACTTCTGATCGACGTCCGCCTCGGCCACACACTCTACCACCCTCCCAGAAAACAAATTCTTTAACCCGTTCAATTTTAAAAGATAATTAAATCTTGTTTTATCAAAGGGTTTAGTGTAAAAATCAGCTCTCTGATCATCGGTGTGAATATAATCAATTCGAATCAGTTTTTTCTCGTAGCAATCACGAATAAAATGATGTCGAATCTCAATATGTTTTGCTTTAGAGTGTTGAACCGGATTTTTAGTGATATTAATGGCTGCTTCGTTGTCCACAAAAATTGGCGTGTCTAAGAATTGCAGACCATAGTCCCTCATTTGCTGTTGAATCCAGAGAATCTGGGAACAACAGCTGGAAGCTGAAACGTATTCGGCCTCACAAGTCGAGAGAGCGACTGTGGTCTATTTCTTACACTACCAAGTTATTAGCCGAGTTCCGAAGAACTGGCAACCAGCAGTTGTGGACTTAGCATTCAACTTACAACACCCGAAGTCAGAGTCAGAATATCCAGTTAGAGAGAAGTCACCGGATCGGGGATACCATAAGCCGGTGCTTGGGAAACCTTTAAGATACCGTAAGATCCTCTTCACTATCATCATACGTGATACTCTGGGACTTGACTGGTACCGGGCGCAGAGGCAGGTTGGATACATGATGTCCGGTCGTGATGCTGTCAGATACATTAGCGATCCTATGATTGACCGATAAAGCGTTTCATCCACTTTCTCACCACTTTCATCCGGACAGATGCCATGATTCATAGCCCGGGGGTTGATATGGGAGATGATTCGAACATATTGAATTTGTCCAACACATCATTCACAAACTTGGTCTGGTGTATGAAGATTCCATCGGGTAGTTACTCAACTTGAAGCCCGAGAAAGAACTTCATCTCCCCCATTGAACTCATTTCAAACTTCTTCTTCATGACCTTCTCAAACTCCTTACACAACTCATCGTTCGTTGATCCAAAAATTATATCATCAACATATATTTGCACGATCAGGAGATGTCCTGCAACCTCTTTAGTGAACAGGGTACTATCGACAGTCCCTCTGGTGAACCCGTTGGTCAGCAGATGCTGGGAAAGCGTCTCGTACCAGGCTCTCGGGGCCTGGTGTAATCCGTATAACGCCTTGTCGAGTAGATACACCTTTTCCTTATGTACAGGATCGGTAAAACCTGGTGGTTGACCGACATACACTTCTTCTTTAATCTTGCCGTATAGGAATGCAGATTTGACATCCAGTTGGTAGACCTTGAATCCCTTCCATGACGTGAACGCCGAGAAGATTCTGATTGCCTCAAGTCAAGCAACGGGAGCATATACTTCAGTAAAGTCAATCCATTCTTGCTGACTAAATCCTTGGACTACCAACCGTGCTTTATTCCTTACTATAACCCCTCTATCATCTCTCTTACATTTGAAGACCCACTTGGTCTTGATCAACTTTTGATCTTCCGGGAGATCAACCAACCTCCACACTCCAAGCTTTTCAAATTGTTGTAACTCTTCTTGCATTGCATTTACCCAACTCTCTTCGGTTAATGCTTCTTTGTACGTTTTCAGCTCTACCTGCAAGATAAAACATTTTAATGAGAAGTCTACTTGTAAAGGTGCTACAGATGAGTAAAAACATGTAAGCCCTTTGTTTATTTGTTCGCGGGTTTTTACGCCGCTTTGAAGGTCACCAATGATTTGCTCCGACGGATGGTAAGATAACGTTCTTGGTATGACTGTATCCCGTACGCTCACTTTCGATTGCAAATTTGTTATATTCTGATCACCCGTGTGATCAATAGCATTTGAAGTCGCAATATTTGGTTCCTCGTTATAAATCGGATCGGTTTCCGATTCTGAGTCGTCAGAATGGTCAAATATTGGAGCTGTTTCTTCTGGAAGTACATGTGCAGTTCCACTAGGACCAGCCTCATGATCATTTGCACCCACGATGGGCGAAGAAACCACCAACGGTCTCGGCACTTGTTCTTGTGAAAGAGACTGTTGTTGTTGGTATAAGAACGCATGTTCTTCCTCATTCGGCTATGTTGGTAAATGGAATGACTCCCAGAGATTGTCATAATCAAATAGCAACCTGTTTTCGGGAAGCTGATTTGGAGCGGTAAACCGTTGACAATCAACGTGTTGAACTTGTATGATCTTCCCCAAACTCGGAACAAAAACTCTCTTCAACGGACTAGCGTATCCTACAAAAAACTTTCATTAGCTTTCGAACCAAATTTACCGTTTGGATCAATGAATGTGCATGGTGATCCGAATGGTTCTAAATATTTCAGATTCGGTTTGTAAAGATGAAGCAATTCAAAACAAGTTTTCTTGTACTTCTTCACCGTAAGAACCCGATTGAGCGTGTAACATGCTGTGGCAACTGCTTCACTCCAAAAATATACCGGTAATTTTGAATCTTCTAACATGGTACGAGCCGTTTCAATCAACGTGCGATTTTTTCATTCTGCGACACCGTTTTGTTGAGGAGTATACGGTGTGCTGAACTCGTGAAGAATGCCCTTATCGTTGCAGAATTCGAGCATACGGTTGTTCTTGAATTCCGTGCCATTGTCGCTTCGAATACGTCTAATCGGCAGTTTGTAAACATTCTCCATCTTTTTGAATAACCTCATCAAAGAATCAAACGTTTCGTCTTTTCTCTCTAGAAACATCACCCAGGAGAATCTTGTAAAGTCGTCAGTAACAACTAAACAATATAGATCTCCACTTATGCTTTTCACATTTACCGGTCCGAAAAGATCCATATGGAGTCTTTCGAGCGGTAATCTGATGGAGTTCAAAAGCTTTTTCGGGTGTGATTTCTTCGTCTGCTTCCCTTTCTTACATTCAATACAGTCATCGTTAAGATGGAAGCTTTTCAAATTAACACCGTCTACAAGATCATTATGAACTAAAAAGTTCATTTTTCTCAAGTGAATATGACCCATTTTAGGATGCCACATGATGGATTCTTTTTCAGTCGCCTTCGTCTTACTCACAAAGCACTGTGCCTTTTTATCTATCGTTGTTGCAACGCTCATGTCTAGTATATAAAGATCATTTTCACGAGGAGCGCGCATCAACACCATTTCTTCGGGTATTTTAAACCCTGGTTTAAGAATCAGACATTCATCTTTTGTAAAATGAACAGTAAATGACTTATCACAAATCTGAGAAATGCTCAACAGATTGTTTTCCAACTCAGCAATGTAGTTCACTTTATCGAATGTTACGACCCTGTTAGTAACTATTCCTTCTCCAATAATTCTTCCACCTTGAGTTCCAGCAAACCCGACATAACCTCCATTGATTGACTTGACGTCGTATAGCAGTGCTAACATCCCTGTCATGTGCCTTGAGGCGCCGCTATCCATTATCCATTTAGAAATGATAGACCTTGGAAGCCCCTACACACATCAAAAGACATTTACTTAAATAATGATACCCAAGATTTTTCAACATTTGGTACACTACCAAAGACAATATCATGAGCTACTATGTCAACTTTTGGAATGTTAAAAACTACATTTGGAACATCAGATTGGTTTTAATTTTAGAGCTCCTTCCTTGATAGGTGGGAATTCTTCAATCAACTTATCTAACTCAAATTCAATTTTCTCATCAGTGGTTGCAAAGATTTTCGGTTCAGATTTTAAAACTTCTTCCATTTTCTTTTTCTAAAAAGAATGTTTAGGTTTCTCCACCCATGATTGACTTTGAGAAGTCTTTGTTTTAGAATAAACCTTTGAAGTCTTTTGTGATTTTGAAGATTCACCAATATCAAAAGTTGATTTTGGTTTGTCCTCTGACTTCAATGATTCACCGCGTTTAAGAATACGCATGGGGGATACCATAGGTGATTTTCCCTTATCATCCTTTGAAATTTTTGGTTTTGGTTTATGGAAAACTGGTTTTATTATCTTTTTGACACATTGTTTGGCCATGTGACCGATTTCATTGCATCGATAACAGATTCTTTTGTCATATTCAACAAAAGTGGATCTGTTGGCCTCGTCTCTTATCTTTTTGGCCGCAATAAAATCGTCAATTGCTTGCTTACTAAAGATATAATCCTTTTCGACTTCTGTATTATTACCAGACACAAACACTTCACTCAATTTTTCTTTTGGCTTAACTTCTTTCTTAGCCATTTTCATCTCAAAACCAACACCTTTCTTTTTGTAGTTATTACCATGTCTCTTGTTATTACCATTGTTACCCACCAAATCATTTTTCTTTCCCGGGTTGTTTGGTAGTTGTTGTTTAACAAAAGATTTTTTCGGTTTTGATAAAAATGAATTGTTGTTAACTTCTGAGATATCAATTTCCACGAGTTTAAAAACTTTTTCAACCTTTTCCAAGTTTGCATTCTGAATCGGGTACTCAAAATCAGTATACAGTTTGTCAGTTCCGGTCATCGTGTAAACCACAATGATCGAATCGTCATCCAAAACTTTATCTGACTTTGGGATAAACTTATCAAGAAAGTTTTCGTCATCTTCAGAATCTGAACTGGAATTCTCAAAATGAGTTTTAACCGTTTCGAAATCAGTGTTATCACTCTCTTCATCCAACACTTGGTCTACAATTGTTTAACCAGTTGTGATTCAATGCCTCCTCCACCCCGTCTATGTTTTCCGGTAACTCATTCTCTTTTGTTCTCAGTTTGAGATTCAATGCCTCCTCCACCCCGTCTGGATATTTCTGAGTATAATGATTCCACATTGGGGGTGGAACATTTTTGAAAGCTGATTTAACTTCAGTTTGTTGAGGAACGATCTGATCAATCACATATGAAGATGAAAGGTAACTGATCAACTTTTTGTCGACTCTTTCTGTCTCAATGCGCATCAGTTCAAGTTCCTTCTTTAGAGATGCGATTTTGTCCAGATGGATGTTAATCGACATTTGCTTTTCCATGACCGTAGCTTTGAGCAAATTAGCAATTTTATCATTTTCTCTACTCTCAGTGTGAATCATTTTAATCGATCATGACAGAGTGTCATAAGCTTCTTTAACATCATTAAAATAAAATTTTAATTTGTCGTTAAACTTTTTCAACTCTTGAAACTGTTTGTCTTTTTCAAGACAATCCATGCATGGTTTCAAACAGTTTTCGCATGGCTTTTCAAGAATTGGATCAATTTTCTTGTTTATCATTTTTGCTTTCCAATTTACCAATCTCTCCAGACTCCGACTCAGATTTCTCTTCGGATTCGGACGTCACATTTTCTGATTTGTCATCGGACTCGGACTTCTCTCCTGACTCATACGTATCACAATTCTCTATAATTGACTCCTTTTCAACAGACACTGACTCTTGAGTTGCATCTTTTATCTCATTGTTATCAGAAGGTGTTTTAGGTTGTTCTACCTCTTGCAGCTTGACCATAAGAGCTTTGTCTGCTATTTCTTTCAAAGTCTCTTCATTCATTTCCTTTGAGACATCAATGATCTCTTGAACCAGAGTTTGTTCAACTTCGTACTGTGGGAAAAAACCCGTAATCGGTTCACTAAAGAAACCTGCAAAAGAATCAAACACATTAGCTGGCATTATAGATTTAAATGCATTAGTAATAACCTCCTGTTCAGACTGATAATAGTAGACCACTGCTGCCTCCTCTTCTAGATCTGCAAAACTTTCTTCATTCACCACTTCACTGACTTCTTCAACTTCAGGAACACATTCCTCGATTTCCGGTTTCGGCTCTTCAATAATTTCAGCCATCATTGCAAGACCACCTCCTGGAACGTACTTATCCCAACTGAAACCTTCTGGAATCTTTTCGTCATCTTGATTCACCAAAAGAGCTTTTTCTGTTTGTTTGGATTGACTGTTCTCGATTTGAGGTCGTGAAATGAATGGTTGTTGACTGTTTTTATGATAGATGGCCTGTCGGTAATAATCGTTGGCAAATGGATTCTGGTGGTTATTAACTTCTCTGTTCTGACATTCGCACTTGAAGTGTCCTTTCTCTTTACACTTGAAGCAAGTCAGCTTCGATTTGTCAAATCCAAGTTTAGGATCAGGACCTGCGAGACAACTTCTTCCGGTAATTTCCATGAACCTCTGAGCTCTTCTCACAATGCTCGCCATACTCCATTTTATGTCGATGAGTTCTAGTTCCTCCGGATCAATTTGATCGTAATCTTCTTTAGTCATGTTTGGGTTACCAATTCGTCCGGCTACTAGACTTTTGTAAGACTCAAGTACAGAAGCTAGAAGTGCTATATGTTGCTTTGCGGCTGTCTCGGTAAAATCTTGACCGTTTTTTATATTAACAGCAATATTGCACTGTATCCCATGACTATAACTCTGATTGTTCGATCCTGAAGAACTTTGAGGAGAAACCTGTTCTTGAAAACTCTGAACCTTAGGATTCGGTTCGTAATTTGAAAACGGTGAAAAGTTGTTGTTAGGCATGCTTTGAGATACTCCCGATGAAGACTCTGCACTGAATGCCGTTTGAATCTTTAGACTCAGAGCAGATGTGGCAGATGAGTTTCTTTTGTAATAAAGCTGAACATCTTGCTGTACGTTTGCAGATTTCATTTTCCTCATCTTCCGAAGTTCAAGCTCATGAGCTTCAATTCTCTCGATAAACGTACTCAAATTGAAACCCACATATTCCAAATTGTTCTTCAAAACCAATAAGAACGTACCCCACTCTTCTTGTGGTAGTGCGTCAGCCAACTTATCAACCCACTCTTCGTCTGTTTTATCTTATATTCAAACGTTTCATCTCCACTACCAAGTGACAGTACCTCTCAATCAACTCTCTCGTTGATTCTCCACTGATAGCAGTAAATATGTCGAATTCTTTTTTCAGTAGCGCCTTTTTGCTTTTGATCATTGAAACACTCCCAAGAAATTTGATTTTAAGAGCCTTCCAAATAGATTGCGCGTCACCCTGATGTTGTAACAGTACCAAAATGTCTTCCTTAATTGCCTGTTGCAATATACTGATCATCTTCTTCTCGGCTTTAAAATTTTCTTGTTCAGCTGGAGTTAACGTGTTAAGTGTTTTCAGAAGACCAGCATCATTCATAGGAACTACATATTTTGTTTCAACTTTCAGCCAGCATTCGAGGTGATTCGCCTGAACCCACGTGCGAAATCTATCATGCCACCCCAAATAATCTTCAATGTTAAGCAGTTTCGGTGGTTTTTGCATGGTTCCTAGCTCGTTCTCCATATTCACATTCTGGGCTATACTTACTGGAGATTGAACAATCATACCTCCTCTGAAAAACGCATTGTAAAACTCTTGATTGTCCATTTTTATATTTTGAAAAATGTTTTGAAAAATTTCTAAGTTTTGAAAAATTACACTTTCAAGCGACCTATACTTTCAAACGATCTGGACTTTCAGACAATCTGGACCTTTCAAACGACCTGGGCTGTTTCAAACGACCTGGACTACCAAACCGTGTGAGATGACAAAAACCAGTTAAAATTTTTCAGTTCGTGCGGTCTGACCACTCCGTGCGATCTGGTCACACAATTTTGAAATTTTCAAACGATCTGGTCCAATCAGTGCGATCTGGACAAGAATTTCAAACGGTTTGAACAAAAAATCAAACGATCTGATCAATTTCACACGATTTGGGCATCATTTTCATACGATTTGGACAGTTTCACCTCGTTTGAAGACTTAGTTTATCAAAATTTCAAGTTTTTAACATTTTTGGATCAGTTTTAGTGTGATTTATGGTCTGCAACTTTGTACAATTGTTCAAAGTGATGTTTTACACATAATATCTAAAATTCAGTCCATTTTATCCGTGAATTCGTCTGAAAATCCAAGAAAGAGTAGAAGTATATGATTCTAAACCGTTCAAAACACTGATATCAACAGATTTGACTCATCCTGAGCTCTGATACCACTTGTAGGATCGATGAATCGTCCAAACGAGTCAATCAGAGTCAGATCTAGTTTCTAGAAAGGCGGAATCAGACTAGAAACCTTGCATCAGTGTTAGAACAGGAGTAGAAGAGTAGAAAGTCACTTTAAACATGTTCTTCATTGATTTTAGACGTTAGCACTTCAGTACAAAATTCTCCAGAAAGTTACAAATGAAGAACACTACTGGCCTATTTATAGACCTGCCAGACCGCACGGGATAACACGTTCAGACCGCACGAGTTGGACAACTCGCTTCATGCGACCTGACCTATCAGGTCGTGCGACTTGGCCTAAATACATACAAACTTTAACATTTCAAACTAGCCTATTACATACAACTGACAAGACATAGACTGATGACGTAGGCGATAGACATTATGCATCAACATCATGAAAAAAATTTGAGATGTTCTCCAACAATGTCAGACATTGTGAGTACTTAATGTGTACCAGGAGGCTGTTTGGGTATTCAATCTTTCAATGTTTTAACAATGTACCCATTTTATTGTAACAGACTTCTAATTCTTTGTATGCCCCATCCAATTTATCAGCCATTTCCTGTTAAATTAAAAAAAAGGATTTTATTAATCATGGCATTTTATGGTTTTATTAAATATATTATTTGAACAATATACCACTTCAGTTTCATTGTTTTGTTCTTTTTCATCAGCAAAAATGTTATCATACTGTGTTACTCCTCTGATAAGAGCATGGTTCTCTGATGCAGAAACTTCAAACATCATTTCCCTGCTTTCTCTATCCCCATTCACCATCCTTTGAAGTGAAGCCTCTTCATCCTCATTATCTTCGTTCTCTTTCTCATTTTGATCATTGATGTGCATGGCATTTTGCACATTAGGGTGGAGCCCAGCATAATCATAATGATCATCATTATCAAAACCATCATCATCATCAAACTCATCATCATCCTTATCAACATGGTCATCAACATTGTCAACATCATCTTCATCTTCATTTTCATTCTCAACATCATCACTATCAGCTTCATCATCAACAACAACCTGCATTTTTCTTGTTTTTTTGGGTGTGCCTTTATTAGCCTTTTTAACTATTTTCCTTTTTACTTTATTGCCAACAAGGAGTTTTGCCATTGCACCCTCAAACAAGTCAAGAGTATCTGTTGTAACCCATTCAATTGGGTATCCTTCTTTTCGGTCCCATTTTTTTCTATTGCAAGAATCGTTCACCAAGGCAAGCTGTAACAAAATAGATTTTTCAAATGACAGATATTTTTGGCATTTTAATGACATACAAATGATATATGTTATATAGGGAAATTTTATTCTTACCGCAAGTATGATCAACGGCCCTGTGTAATGCTTTATTGGAGACCATGCGGTTTTGGCGTGTTGCAAGCATTGGATGATATAACCACACTAGTTCATCTGGTTTATTTGAACGTCTGGTTTAACGTTGTGCAAGAACTGTTTGTTAATGACTGCATTATCACTTGCATGCCTCATTATAGTGAAGAATGCTACAAGGAAATTTAGGCAGAAGTCTCTCCCGAAGTCATGCATCACAGGAAAAATGTTCTCAAAGTAGAGCTTCACACTTGGTCTGTTAACCCAGTCAATCCCTTCGAATTATGCTTTCCACTCAGCCACCACCTGGTCTTTAGTTGTTGGTTTTTTTTCATGTTCACGGGCACCCTTCCATTCGGTATACCCGTTAAAGAGTTTATCAATTCTTCATTCATATGTACGGTATGGTTGCCAACCCGTTTAGGGTGTTTGTCTTTTCATTGTAATTTTCAACCAACCGGTACCCAAGCATTGTTGGTACGGTGTCTATTTTCAACTTTAGTGTAGCACCAAACCCCATTTGCTGTACTGCCTGTCTTTGATTTTGGTTTAGATTTATAAACCAGCCAGTCAAGTTTGTAGGTTTTACTCTTAACAAAACCCTAGCCCCACTGAACTCATGATATGGTTCTTCCTCAACCTCAACATTCTGACTTAATGCCTTCCTCTTATTGGTGTTCTAGCCTTGCCAGTGTGGACATTTATTCTCAATCCCAACCTCTCTTCGCCTATAACAAATGATTTCATGGCGTTTTATTTTATGGCGTTTAATAACATAAATGATACATGTATGGCGTTTCATAAATCAATCACAGATGATAGATGTTGAATAAGACAATAACAGATGATACATGGCGTTTATAACACAAACCATACATGTTTTGGCAACGATACATGTTTTGGCGTTTAGTAACACACGAATTATATATGTTTTTTCAATAAGACAATGACATATATGTAAAATTTCGTTCTCGTAGATTTTAACATTGTTAAACAAACGATACAAATTTTGGCATTTTGGTAACAAAAGTATCAAAGTGTATTTACAACATCACGAAAAGTAACAATTTGTACCATATCCTCTTGTTGTCTTCTTTCGTTGCTCGTTGGGTTTTTGGCGTTTTGGAGCAGATGACCCTTCCCCTTCCACACTCGTAAAAACGGCAAATTTATTGTTAAAATTAGAACTCCAAAAGCAGCATAAACTAGCACAATGTAAATCGAAGTTAACTCACTATGTTTTTTGCCTCTGGATCTGGTTTGATCTTTCGTATAGTTTTTATTGTTTCGCGTTTTCTAGGGTTTTCTAGGGTTTTCGCGTTTTGCATTAGTTTTGGGGGAGGTTTATCTGGGAAGTATATATGTTTCGGTCACGCTTTGATGTGTTTTGTAGATGAACATTTACCTTTTTGCCCTTATGGAAGCGCGCCCACTTTAAAAAGTTTATGTTATTTATGAAAATGTCACCGCGCCATCTAGTCCATAGATTGTTTGATCTGAGATCCATAATCGTTCTCACCGTTCTCACACTTTCCCCCGTTTTCTCTAAATCCTGACCCTATATATATATATATATATATATGGGAAAGATAAATCGAAAACCCATGTGAGTTGAGAAAACCCAAATAAACCCTATGTAACATTTTTATTTTTTTCTAAAAAAAAAACAGGGAATGTAATACACGAACATTTTTAAAAAAATGAAAAAAACGCCTACTAGTTTTTTTTTTTAAATGTTGAAAATTTGTATGTTACATTTTTTTGGACATATATATTATGTAACCTGAAATTTGTAACATTTTTTTTTAAACTACTCAGTGTTTTTTTGTGTTTATTTTTGAAAAATGTTCAAATATATGTATATTACATTTCCTATTTTTTTTAAAAAGGTTTCTTGAGTTTACATGGGTTTTTTACAAAGGTTTCTTGAGTTTACACAACTCAAGTGGGTTTTCTCTATAGCCTTCCCCTATATATATATATAGGGTAGGGTTCCAGCGTGAACAACCTCCCAAGCGTGAACTGCGTGAACTGATCTGGGCCCTTGATTTCCTTTTTAGTTGTTAAGGGTAGGATTGTAATTATATAAAAAATAGATTTAAATCATTATTTTAAGAATTAAATTAAGTTACATCTTTCCTAATTTAAATTCATTATCCACATTATGTTTTATTTATTAATAAGATAATTATCAAAAAAACAACAAATCACCATATTTCAATTTTTATTTTTATTTCAGATTCATCACAAGAATTCGAATTTTGATTTTTAAGATCCACGTAACCTTCATATTTTAGCGGGATACACATGTGTACTTGGATATAAATAGAACAGTACACATGTGTACTCAGCATCGTACTTATGTGTAATTAGCTACATAATACATACATAGAAACAATACCTGTAAAACTATTTTATATTTAACAAATTACAAGTTCCATAATGTTTTCCAAACCAAACAAAAAAAAACATATAATTACAAGTTCCAGTTTGGTAGAAACAATTAACCCAACATAATCCGAAAAAACAGAAAACATAATCTTTTACAATTATTCGCCACGTTATATGCTGAAACATCCTTATCGACCAAGCAAACAAACATATGTGAATCATCCTTATCGACCTCATACGTGAATCATCCTTGTCGACCTTCCGTCTCCACTTTTCTCGTTACGAAATCTCCTATAATAGCACAAAAAAACTCATCAACTAATATTTTGCATAATTCACAAGTGTACACCAACAACCTTACACATTCAATACACAAAAAATTATGAGATATCACAAAAACAGACGCTATACACATGTGTACATCGCGTTAAAATCAGAATACACATGTGTACATCGCATTAAAAACAGAGTAAAATCAGAATACACATGTGTACATCGCTTTAAAACCAGAGCAAACTTAGAATAAGTTGGTAGTATGGTTCCAATTCCAATTAGTTATTTTACACACATTAATCACCTATCTTTATCATGCAAGGAATGAACAAGTTTGGCACATAATATCACACCAGTTGTAACACATATTCAGGCCATACGTATTTTCCACATTACCGGTTCAATTATCATAATAACACACAACATACTAGTAAAGGCATTATTTAACCCATACACATACACTAATTTAATCAGAAAGTATATTGTACAAGAACTCAAGTTCGGCCCACTAATGCATTCCAATTAAAGTTGCAGTCGCCAATGATTCCCAGCCCAATTGGTCTGGGAGGAGGTGAGAGGGTTTTACCAAGGTCACGAGTTCGATCCTCGCAGAGGACAATCAACTCGCCCGGCTCGAAAGGGCTTTGATCGGGGGTTTCCCGCTCGGGGGTGTTAAGGGGGGGTTCGAGTACTAACCGGCGTATGACTGGTGAGGGCTGGACCTTCGGGGGGGCCCGGGGCTCGAACCCGGGATCGTTAGGGGTGCACCATTAGCCGTTCAAAAAAAAAAAAAAAAAAAAAAAAAAAAAAAAAATTAAAGTTGCAGTCCATTTAATAATAACAATCCACCTACTGTTGTTCATTTATGAAAGCCCTAATCATTACAGATTGAAACAAAACATGTCATAGCCTCCATCCTTAAACAAAATCATTAAGTCATTCAGTCATCGATTAGTGAGAACTTTTTTTGCAGACCACATCCCATCAAATTTTCACATGCAAAACATTACAAGGTTGCACACAATAAATGATCACATGATCCCTGACAATCTCACATGTATTTATATGTAATTTATTCAAGATACCACAACCATCAAGTGTCAACATATAACCTACAACCTATACTACTTTCCTACCTACCAACCATATAGCATTTGATCACACATCATCGCATAGGATAATCATAACAATCTGTATATAATCATTCAACAATTAACATCAAATAATCAACAAAGACTAATAGCAATTGCACTAACCGGAGGTCCTCTTGAATGAACAGATGCTCGAAGGGGGGAAAGGGGGTAGCTACTGCCGATCGAACGATTGAGAGAGGGGGGTAGGGTTTGATCTTTTAAGTAGGAGATAATACATATTACAAGTTACGTGCACATATATACAAAAATATAGATCGGACGGTTGTTGTGGTTGCCGGAGAAGATAACGAGGGAGAGAGCAGGTGTTCTTTGAACCGATCCGGCGAATGTGAGAGAAAAAATTGGATCTTGAATAAATTTTGAATATTGATTTGTGAGATTGAACGAAATTTATGGAATAATTTAAAATGGAAATTACAAATGTACCCTTTTTCATTTAATTAATTAGTAACAATTAATCAAATAATTACCATCATGCCATTGACTTAAAATCTCAAGATGATAAAAATCAAGGGCCCAGATCAGTTCACGCAGTTCACGCTTGGGATTTTGTTCACGTTTGAACCTAATCCTATATATATATATATAGGGGATAGATCATGAGAAAACTAGTTTAAATGAGAAAATCAAAAAACTAACTAACAAAGTCTAAAAAACATACCAAATTTTTATTTTTTTAGTTTTTATAAAAAAATCGCAGCTTTTTATGAATGGAAAAAAAATTTCAAAAAAATAAAAATAAAAATAAAAGTTTTTTGTTGTATTGCACATGTGTAATACTACACATGTGTAGTACACATACACATGTGTATTACTACACATGTGCAGTACAACCAAAAAAAAAAAAAATTTGAAATTTTTTTTTATATATATAAACTAAAGATTTTTTATAAAAAATTGTAAAAAAAAAAAAATTAGTATGTTTTTTAGCTTTTTTTAAAGTTTTTTTAGTTAGTTTTCTAGTTTTCTCATTTATATTTAGTTTTCTCATGATCCTCTCCCTATATATATATAGGGGACCGCTAAAATGAGAACCACCTCGAGTTGTAAGAACCGTGAGAACTACACCGTACGGGGCGAGGTGGACCAAAATTTTTTTTCATAAACGTAGATGCGTGTATTATAAACACATTTATAAAAAAAAATTCAAAAAAAATGTCATGTGTGTAGTTTTGAGCACCACAAGTTTGTGTTTACGGGTACCATAAATTCTATCGGAAAATTTACGGTACCCGTAAACACAAACTTGTTGTGCTCAAAACTACACACACGATATTTTTTTTTTTTGAATTTTTTTTTTTTTTACAAATGTGTTTATAATACACGCATCTACGTTTGTGAAAAAAATTTTGGTCCACCTCGCCCCGGATCAAAAAGTTCTCACGGTTCTTACAACTCGAGGTGGTTCTCATTTTAGCGGTCACTTATATATATATATATATACACACACATACATATATATGTGTGTATATTATTAACCAAAGAAATTTAATATGAAACTAAGTATTAAATTTTTAAATAAACGTATTTTTTACTTAAAAGCTTCACCAAATTCAAAATTTTGTTTGTTAACAAATTTTATAATTATCACTTCAATGTTCATTTTTTTAAATGCATATGTTGACGACTGTATATGTTAAAAATCGAGTTAAATGTCTGGTTGCACCCTGTGGTTTGCGAAAATTACAGATTTGGTCACAATGGTTCACTAATTACAGAGTTTGTCCTAATAGTTGTAATTTTGCACTCGGGTGGTCCTTACCACTAACCCATATTAATTTTCTCAGTTAAATATACGAAATGACTGAACAATTAAAAAATGGCTTACCCTCATCTTCTTCAAACACACCCCCCCCCCCCCCCCCCCCCCCCCCCCCTAACCCACCACCATAGGCTTCACAGACCTCCCAATTACTGAATTCACCGTTAACAATGATCCAATGTTCACAACTTTAGGGCCACTTGATGATGATGATGACAATAATGATGATGTATTTACAGTTATGCCCTCAGCAGCCAAGGCCGGCCACAACAAGCAAAACCAACAAACCAAAACCCAAGAAAAACATACTTTTTCTCATCATAGGCCCATCAATCTTCATTTTTTGAGTATACCCTTTTGAAATTTAAGTCAACTATAGCAGCTTTTACATGCCATATGGAGTGTGAACCATGAAGTTGAAATCTTGAATTTTAGAACAAAAGTCAAGGTTTTCAAGAAGATAAAAACCCCTCCAGATGAATATCAGATAGACTTTATTTTCTTGACAAGAACATTAAAATCCAGCAAAAGAGTGGTTAGTGGATACCCACAACGGAAACCAGAGCCTGTGAATTGGAGTGTTCGTTCTATTGAATCCCGGTAACGGTTTGCAGTGAATTAGTTACTTCTTTTGATGTACAGGTGTGTGTATGTATATGTGAAGGAGATGAAGTGATGATGATGAAAAATAAGGTTGTCAGAGCAGATAGATTTGTTTCTGTTTCTCACTCTGAAGTGATGACGATGAAAGATAGGATTTACCAGAGCAGATGGTGTGGTGGTGGTGGTGAGGGCTGCAATGGCGGTGACTGGTGTGGTGGACTGGTGGGTGTTCGATGGTAGAGATGAGACGGAAGTGGTGGGGGCGGGTGTTCACTGGCAGGGCCGGCCCGGAGGGGGAGCGGGGTGGGCGACGGCTCAGGGCCCAAACCCTCCAGGGGTCCGAAAAAATTATTTTTTTTTAATAAAGTTACGCTATAGAACGTAGAATATATAAGTACTGAATTGGAAAAAGATATGATGAGGCACATGGTTTGGTGGTTCCCATTTGTAAACAGACCTTGGGTTCTAATCCTGGTTGCTTCAATTTTACTTGATTTTTTTTCTTAATGTTTTGTTACCTTCGCATTAAATGTAAATTACATTAATTGAGTAATTTTGTATTACATTAAATCAAAATGGGAACCATAGTTACTTCTCAAATCTAGTTTAAAAATGATTATTTATGTTAATTTCTTAAAAATATTATTCAATCTACAACTAGTTGTGTGTTCCATTTTTTTTTATGAAAAAATTCTTATTTTGTTTTTTTTTTCTTTTAATTATGTGTATTTTCTAAATAAATTTGTGTATTTTCTAAAAGTTTATATTTTAGGGGCCCGTATTTTATTTTCATACAGGGCCCACAAATTTTCGAAGATTTTCGGAGACTGCCCTGTTCACTGGTTTGGGGATTTGGTGGTGGTGTGGGTGGGGAAGAAGAAGAGTGGGGTGAGGTAGAGCCACTTATTTATATTTGTTTTTTTTTTTTTTTTACCTTAAAGGGGTAATATAGACAATTCACACACACTTAACTGAGATATTCAACTTAGGTTATTGGTAAGGACCACCCGAGTGCAAAAATTACAACTATTATGACCAACTCTGTAATTAGTAAACCATTGGGACCAAGTCTGCAATTTTCACAAACCACAGGGACCAACCAGGCATTTAACTCTTAAAAATCAACCTATGTATTATTATTTTAGTATAATACACTGGATTATTAAATCGTGCAAAGCATATGTTATTTTAAAGGGCAAATA
Organism: Helianthus tuberosus; assembly: GCA_030545235.1. Classification (NCBI taxonomy): domain Eukaryota; kingdom Viridiplantae; phylum Streptophyta; class Magnoliopsida; order Asterales; family Asteraceae; genus Helianthus; species Helianthus tuberosus. Next base: position 56,617,018 of record CM060445.1, on the reverse strand, counting down.
CCATAAAAGACCAATATACTCTTTTTTTTTTTTTTCATAAAAGTCCTTTAACAATTTTTTGCATGTAAAAAATCAACATACTTTCTGTCTTGTCTCACAAAAATCCATCCAAATTTTTTTTAGTTAGCACAATGAATAACACATCATGTTTTCAAGAGTTTTGTATAAGTTGGCATTAAGCAACCACCCTTTGTGGTTTATCTTATTATAAAGGTTTTATAATAACTATTTAAAACAGAGTTAAATGTCATTTAGTCCTTGTGATTTGAGCCATTTTAACAGTGTAGTCCAAAGGTTTGAAAGTTGCCATTTTAGTCCAAATATTTTTTAACGTTGTCATTTTAGTCCACCGGGTTAACTCCATCCCTTTATTTTGTTAACTAGAAGGGCATTTCGGTCATTTTAAATGTAATTCTGTTAACTAGAAGGCAATTCGACCATATAAAATGATCGAATTACCCTTCTAGCTAACATAAAAAATGGACGGAGTTAACACAATGGACTAAAATGGCAACGCTTAAAACTACTTGGACTAAAATGGCAACGTTTCAAACCTTTGGACTAAACTGACAAAATGGTCCAAAACACAGGGACTAAAATGGCATTTAAACAAATTATAATAACATAAGCTATTTTACTCAAAAGCATATGCCATGACATGAAAACACAAAAGTTCAGAAAAAAACTTCAATTCCAAACTTGTCATGTATAAAAAGAGCCAAAGGCTTGATTTGTGGTGCAGGCAATTGCAACCAAAATCTCCATAGTTTTACAACTCATTTGATGTAACAATTTTCGGCCAAACATGAAAAGTAAATATGTTGACCTTCACACCCTTAAAAAACAGACATGAAGGACCACGCTATCTACACTGCACCTCTGCATCTTCAAGAAACCACAACTTAATTCAAACAAATCCATCCCAAAAATTAAAATCACAAGAATCTGTAAACCACCACCTGCCAAAACAAACATTCAACGTGACTTGAGTAGCCCGTTTGAGATTTATGTGGTTCAGTTCACACATCAATTTTGACTGTTAAAAAAATTATCACGAGGAAAACAAAATTATCATTTTATCATGAATCATCTTTATCATATGAGTGAGAAAAGAAATGGTTCAAACGACCAAAACAGGCTGGTTTGGTTTGTTGTTTTCCGAACTGTAGTTAGCAGTTTGGCCCATAATTTTTGTCAAAACTAGCTGAACACAAACGTGAACACCTTTAGACTTGACTATATGCATGCATGTGGCATATATGTAAATTTGCGAGAGTAAATTAATTTGAGATGATATGCGACTTGTACCTCACCTCACGTTTTTTTTACTCTATGAGCATCTCTATCATGCATGGTATGGTAAGAATACCCCGAATCTGGTCCAAATTGGTAAGAAAAAAAATGGATATGGCACAAATGGCATTGGAGTAATTATGTCATTTTAAGAGCCTGTTTAAGTTGGGCAAGTGCTGAAGGGTGAATTTTAGCCATGGCAGTATTGAAGGCCTCTCCATGTAGGTTAGCACATGTTTGAAGATTCTCCCTCACCGAGTTCTCCAGTGACAACTGATTTATCGGGTCCGACATTTTCATCTGCTAACAAATAGAAATATGTACATTTGTCAAGATACTGATACTTTGGAATTAATTAATATCTTTTTGAAAGTGTAGATAAATTATTTACCTGTCTCCTCCTGAACTCTTTACTCGGAAACTGAGGTCGGCTAGAGCTCATACTATCACTGCTGCTATTAAGGTACAAGTAAAAAAAACAGAAACTCATGTTAGATTTAAAAAAAAAAAACTCTGAAAGAATTATAGTCGTGTAATAATTCATAGATCGATTCTAACCTAGATTCGTCTTCAGTTGCGTCTTCACTTCCACCCAATATTACACTTGTACATACACTGCAACAGACAACAAAGGACCAACAATTAGTTTCATGAAACATGATTCATATGATAATCAAGTGTTAGTTATGTATATACCTCAGTATTTGATCTAACTTATCAAGTACTTGAGGCAACCTCAATGTCAGGATTATAGAGAGTGCAAATCCAAACGTCTTCTTCTGAACATAATTTACATTGTCAGCCTGCAACCAATACAGTACAAATGATTAAGATAAAAGAAATATATTTAGTAATACATTATAAACTGTGCAAATGATTAAGATAAAAGAAATATATTTAGTAGTACATTATAAACTGAAGTCAGCGGAACATGGTTGATCGGAAATGGATTTTAGGCAAACTTGTTTCTATAAAGTCCAACATGGTTTAACCTTTGTAACCACATGTCTTTTAGTTTTAGATTTATGTAAGTGTTTGACTAATGGTCAAATATACTAACCTTGTCAAGCCATACATCAACGAGACAAAGAAGCATGTTCTCCCCGGCGGAGAAACCGGCATTCTGAAGGAGCATTGAAAGTGATTGCTCTGATGCTAACTGAGCCAAGAAATTGGTATTTGATACCAAATCCTTGCCAGAATGGCAGCTGCAAGATGCTTTTACAGATGTACTCGTAGGAACACGGTCATCTCCAGTTAAGCATATAACCATCAGTTTCTACCAAATAGTTAAAACACAGTAAAATCTATCAAGCTCTCTCTCAAGTAGTAATGAAAAATAAGTTAAAAAAAAGCGTTAATATATCAACTGTAGACATACCTGAAGGGTGCTGCTAATTAACTGTGGCCCATCAGAAGGAGAACACTGTCAACAGCAAAGTAATGATGATAAGTAAAATATTAAATATTAGCAAATAAACCCAAAACACTTGGATACCTGAATCAGAACATCAATGACAGGTAGAATAGAAAGTAAGCCTCTATCATTGACGTTTCCCACAACAATATCAAACAGCTTAGCAACACTTGAAGCATGCAAACTTAGAAACTCTGTCCCTCCAAGAATTATATAACCTTCAATGATAGATGCAGCAACCTAATATAACCAAAATTATGTTATTATTTAAGTGGCTGGTCCGTAAAACTAAAGCAGATAATAGAACAAGCTCTCAGTTTTAACCTAACCTTCAAGTGATCAAAACTTCTTTCCAGTATATCCACTAGACTTGGGAAGTATCCAAGCAATTGCGGGACCATTGAAGGGGCATTAGAAATTGTGGCTTCCCATAGCTGCACACATTTAAGTCTCCAATTTCATTATCAACATAATGAACAGACAAACCAACCCATTCATATGTAAACGGATAGAAGTTTCCACACCTACTTATTCTTAAGTAAAGAGAAGATTCAAGTACCTGCATGCTGTCTTCAAGGAGTTCATCAGGACTACTAATATCAAGCCCACTTACTAAAATGGGCAACAGCACAGTGTAGCACATAGGGGACTTGTAACCCAGAGCAACTACAAAATTCTTCAGTGCTGTCAAAAGCTGAATCTGCAGAAGGCTTTCACCAGAAGATTCCTCCCACGACTTCAAATACAAATAATTCTAAATTAGATTATGATATTTCTAGATAATAATTTGATACATGAAACACGACCAATTTTGTGATGGGATTAATACACACCTTTTGAAAAAACTGAACCAATTCATTGGCGTATGGAATGATGTCACCAACATAGGCAATCAATACAGAAATTGTGTTTAGAACTTGAACCTTGGAATCGAATTCCTGAACATCCTCAACCAATTTAAAAGACAATTTCCAACAAACTGGGAGAAGATCAGAAAATTCTTGCTGTGAAAAAGCTGCATCTTCAATATGGAAATACAATGATCGAGATGCTGCCAACTTGAATAATAAAGAGCAAAGTGGAACTTTTAGATGACAACAGATAGAAAAGAAACTAAATACAAGAAGTTTGTAGACTGAACCATCATACCCTGACACACAAGTCTCTGTGTTGCAACAACTTAATCAGCGCACAATAGACTGGTCGTTTGGTATCATCTTTAATCTGCAGATTTAAAAAAACAAACATCCGGTAAAATAAGTACTTTCACAACATTGTATTTCTTGTGAACACTAGAAAAACTTTAATTTCTGATATATCACTAAAGCAAGTGTTAACAAGTAGAATAACCACAAACTCAAGATTCACAAGAAAAAGAAGACGCCAAAACACATAAAAAACATGATTTAATTAAAAAAGAGCAAGAACCCGACAATAACAAATACACATTATTTACCTCAGAAACCCATTGACCAAGAATAAGTGCAACTTTCCTATGTATGATCCGCATGTTGGGATGATCGTTTGTGAGTTCTAATGATAAAGCATTGTTAAACCTGTAAGAAATCCAGCATGTAAAAAGTATAATTTCATATATAAAAGAACTCAGGAGGGAACAAAAATTTAGGTCGGTAAACGAACCGAATGTCCATGAACTGTTCGTGAACTTGTTCGGCAGGAAGTTCGTTTATTTAATAAACGAACGAACATGAACAAAATTATTTGTTCATTTATGTTCGTGAACGTCCGTTTATGTTCGTTCGTTTATGTTCATTCATGTTCATTTATATTTGTTTATATCTTAATAAATACATATAAACATAAAAGAGACTTTCTAACTACTTATATACATATAATTGGGATTTCCAGTAACAAAAATGGGCTTTTCCAGTAATAAAAATGGGCTTTCCAATAGAACTTATCGTAATTAATCATTAATCAATAATTAATATATAAAAACTACTGTATGCCCGTTTATGTTTATGTTCATGTGTGTTCGTTTATGTTTGTTCAGTTATGTTCATTTGTGTTGTTTTATGTTTGTTCAATTATGTTCGTTTAATTTTGTTTGTTTATGTTCGTTTGCGTTCGTGGACTGTTCGTTTAGATTTTAAACGAACACGAACATGCCCGTTCTCTTAATGAACGAGCACGAACAGAAAAAAAATTGTTCGATCATATGTTTGTGTTCGTTCGGTTCGTTTACAGGCCTACAAAATTTGATATGTGACAGAAACTATGAATCAATTAGAATGGTAATGAAGGCACACCAATCCTTGAAGCTGAGATAATTTGATAGCTCATAATAGATATACGCAGCTGCACCATAAGCAGCATCTTTTAGAAGCATCCCTGAAGTAATATCAGTTACTGAAGGAGGACAACCATTCATTGCCTCTTGAAGAATAGAAACAACAACAGGGCCTAGCAGCTGCATAAGTACAAAATGAAATCAAACACCTTCCAAAAAATTTATAACAAATGATAATCGAAGTATCAACTAATCGTACTTGGCTATGATTGTGAAACAAAACAATATATAGTGCTTCGGCACACGGCCTTAGTTTCTCAGACCAAAGAACTGCATCCTGCTCATGATGAAAAGACTCGGGGTTTTGATACCACTCCTCCAAATCACTTGACGTTAGTACAAAGTACCTAACATAGCAGATTTTCAGTACAATTTAAAACACGTCTTTTAAGTAATAATAACTGAAGTAAATATGGTTACAAAAACAGTATTATCAAATATATTACCAATAAGGCAATAACAATCTTGATATTTAGATAAAGTGATTTAAGATATTGCATGCATTTAAAATACACTTACATTTAACTTTCAACCACATGTTTGGCCCATTAGATACGTTCCCTTATTTATATTAGACTAATTTAATATTTAAAAAAAACAAATCGACCTATATGTAAGCAAATGAGTCGAAATTGCAACTTCAACATATAGATGCAGATAAGAGAAATAAATTAACAGACCCATGGTTCATTTTTCACAGCTGTAATTAGTATGGTACCCACATGTAAACTCTGAACTCTATATATACATTCATGTTGTTACATTACCATATGCACAATTAATAAATAAAATCTTTTGGAGGAATAATATTCACTTACCTCCTTATCAAGACATTACATAAGAGTACGACCCTTTCATTGGGCAAAAGAGATGTGAGTACGCCAGCTACAGCACCAGAAATATTTTTCTTTCTTTGCTCAAGGGTGACCAGATTCTCATCTACCACACGTCCAGTCATGATTGGCTTGTATTCCTTGCATTCCAAAACAATTTTAGCCATAGAGATACACTGAATAAGAAACTTGTCGAACGACATTATCTCCGGTTCAGGATCTATGATCTTATTCAAACAGAAGTCCATCACTAGTGGAAGAACACACTGATCCCCAAATGAATAAGGATGTCTTGTCTGAATTGCCACTAAGATCTTCATCACCTTAGTGCATGCCCTCCGTATAAATTCAAAAAGTTTCGGATAGCGTTCACCGAAAGACGAATCTACAATTCAAAATATTATTTATCTGGATTTTTATACATTAAAAATCATAATAACTTCTAAATCAAAACGAGGATCCTCACAATATGGAAGGAGAGATTGAATTGCTTTCAACATCAACGGACAGACCTCCTTGACTGGCGGAACCTCCTAAAAGATAATAACTAATAAGTTAATAACATAAGTTATTGCTAAGAAAAATAACATTGCTAAAAAGAATCGAAGTACCTGTAAAGATTTTTCGTCACTGGGAAACCCTGAAACAATCAACTGACGTATTATCTTTGAACAGAGAAACCATCTTTCACAAGTTAAATAAAGATCATCATGAGAAGCATTTGAGTTTGTAATTTGCGAAAGAGAAGAGAAGCCGTTTAGTATAGTCTGCATATCACTCTGCCAGAGATGCCAACTGTAGTCGAAAAACTGGGATGTTATCTGCCAAAACATTAGTGAAAACCATATAGTAAGAATAATATACAATCATAGTTATTAAAGGCGTTAGGTGCACTCAAGGCGCATAGGTCTCGCCTGGGGCCTAGGCGCAAGGCGCAAAAAAAGCGCGGACCTAACAAAAAAAAAGCGCACAGCAAAATAACTTAAAATATTTTTATATAACAGAAAAAAATTAATACTATTCTTCAAATAAAAAAATTAAAGCTATTATATAACATTTTATATAGTCTATTTAGTATCAAACGTTATAAATGCTAGTTTATTAGTGTAGAAAAATAGTTTTCGTTAGATAAAAGTAGAAATCTAGCTGGAATCTTGCTAGAATTTAGAGAATTTGGCCGGAAACTCTCTAGAATCTAGGAATCTCGCTGGAATATGCGCATGAACCATCACCTGGAGAATTAAAGCGCAATTGCCTTGACTTAAGGCGCAATTACCTCGCCTGGCTAGGAAATTGGGCCTAGGCGCAACTGCGCAAGAGGCGATGGCTTTTAACAACTATGTATACAATTACAAGATAATGCTGGAAAAACAAAATATGTTTTAAAAATATGTAAAAGAAAACACTAGTCCACCTCAGCAAAGTTTCGTTGGTCTGAAGCAAGACGTTTGGTAGATAATTCCTTCAATGTCCGAAAGAGAATCATAAAGATCCTGTGTGATGTTAAAACATCCGCTGATTGAAGTTGTTGAGCTAAAACAGAAAACAGCTCGGGCCTGATCAGGTAAGAACAGAAGTCAATACATACATTAAGCATAAACAAGAAAAACATGATTCATAAGACATTATCAACCTCTGTATGATACACTAAAAGAATTAGTTCATTTACACTTTAGCTTGATTTATTTGTTCACATGCTATATGTCACCAACTGAAAATTTGGCTATTGCAACAAACAATGCTATGAAAAAAATCATATACCAAAACATGTGAAAATGATTTATAATATGTAAATTCTAGGATCAAACTAAGTCCAATAAAAGTAGGGTATAACGATCAGTCGGTCACAGAAGTAACAATTGTGGAGAACAATAAACATGACTTTATACAGAAGTTAATAGAGTTTGAAAGCATACCAATCTTTAGGATAATCGATGCGAGCTATTTTAGAGATTAGAACGGCCAGTGTCAAAGAAATCTGTTTTTGGGACAGAAAGTACATTAAATGAATATTCCGTACATATTTTTGGGGTCAAGATCAAATAAAAGTACTAAAACAATAGGCGACTACAAGTTAAAGACTCAAGAACATTATTTAACAACATAAATTGCTAAAATAGCTATGAAATTGATCCATTTGACAAGATAATGTGGGTCCCACCTGATAGTTCTCTTCTCTCAAGTGAGACAACAACTTTTGCCTCAAATGTGACTTCTCCTCAGTAGTAATACCCCTGCAACATTTTCCTCAACATCAGGATTTAATAGCAATTTTCAAAGGAAACAAGTTAACCTAAGATATTAATACTGCAACTTAATTTAGTAAGATGGTAACAAAGTAAACACATAACAATTACCTGAAATATATACAGTACACATTTACGCGCATCAAAACCGATTATATTAATAAATTATATTAAAAATTATTGAAATTGTTGAGGTTATTAGAATTAGAAACTTAAAATTAGTAAAGGTTTGAATGTGTTAGAATTGTACTTGAGTATCTGATATTTCAAGTGGATTTTTGAGATAAGATTGAAGTCGGTTACAGGAGAAGGAACCCCAAGGGTAGTTTTTAACCATCTAAGGTCATAAATGATATGATGATGTCTAATAAAATATTGAATATAGAAGTGGCAAAGTGTGCCTTATAATCAATGTTCTAAAGAAGTATTAGTCAGAAGGTATCAAATGATGATCTAGCACTTGATCATTTAGGCAGATTGAAAAGATAATAAAAAACTAAGAAGCAAAAAGAGTTCGGCTAAATACAGAAACTGTAATTAATTTTAGGTCATATAAACATATAAGAATATATTGATGCTTCGTTATGCCGGTATAGCTACTTCTCAAAATGATTAATTTCAAAGTTCCATTGGTAAAATAACTCTAAAAAGGGTTAGAAAAATCCGTTCGGATCATCAATTCACTTCTGTTAACATAGAGCGAACCTTTCTAGCCCTTTTCAAAGTTATTTTACCTAAGAAGTGATAAGCAATAACGCACGGAAAAAAAACAAAGCAAAAAGAAACTCCAATTTCCAGTTAGGTATATCTTTAGACGATAGTAAACTATTAAAAAGGTATGTTAGTAAAAGCAATAAGGTAAAACTCTTGAACTAGAATGAACATTTCATGCTTTCCTAATTGTCTATATCCTTGTTTGTCAGGAGTTGCTTCAGATCATGACTTTCTATTTTCGCATCTATATAATACAAAAAAAATCCCATGACTATCTTTCGTTTTTGTTGCTAGCATTGCTCTTATCGCTAATGCACTGCCATGATAGGAATTATTTCTCTTATCATTCCAGATTCTTATCTAAATTTGTGGTCCTGTACTTTATTAACTTTGCCTATTCCGTCCATTAAACCTATAAACTGGGTAAAGGGTTACCCCGGTGATTCTATTATAGACAACCGCCAAATTAAACCTATAAACTGTACTTAGCTTATTTGCTTGATTACTCATTGCGGTTTGTTCTTATCTACTTCCTTTTTTGGCCAAGAAGATCTCATAATCAATCTAAAGAATCAAAGACAAATCATGCAAAACAAGCTCCATAAAAAAACATTAACAAAAAAACGCGTTCACTATAACACATGCATAGTACCATAATCACCCCCCCCCCCCCCCCCCCTAGAATTAAGAGGAGACTCTAACACAATAAGCATTGCCCTCTAAAACAGCTAATATGATTATAAAAAAGTTGCAATGGACATAAATAGATGACTTACGACGAGTCACGCTTGTTCCTCCAGTACCGATTAATACTGTTCTTGAAATACAATGACGCCATTAGACGAACATCCGCTTGAGATACCAAATCCTTTGCAGTTATCATTTCCTGCACCATAAACATCATAATGCAGGCCATATGTCAAGTTTTTTGTTATCGGTTAGAAATATTCAGTAAAAATGTACACAATGCATAAAACATCTTTCAACATTTCTATGACAAGTCCCCTCTTACATTATTCAAACCAAACACGACTTGTAACAAACCCTAACCCTAAGTAAATCCAACACCTAAAACCACACCACACAACAACTCATGCTAAAATCTGAACTACATTTGGATTTAACATAAACAAAATAATGTAATGCTAATGAAACTTGGACAATGTAAACAATCAACATCTGAAACCCTAGAAAGGCATGAAAAAGCGCAATCGAAAGAAAGTCATACCATCAAACAAGAACAAAACCCTGGCAAATTCTCGGACTGAGCAAGCGTGGATTCAGCAGGCTTGCGAACAGCTTCATCTCCACTAAGTGAATTCGAAAGCAGCGTATACATGGCCGGTAAGTCGGAGACTGACAGTGCCGCCATCGGAGCAGATTCGGGAAGAAAAAAGGAAACTGAAATGTTCAGATGAAGAATTAATAATCAGATGCGATGAAGATCAAAGATGTTTGTGCAAACCTATTTGAGAAACATGAATGAATGAATGATTGATTACCTGTATGTATCTAGGGTTTATGAATGGATTTTGCAGGGGGAATTGGGAATTGTTTAGAGTCAATAGTTGCTCCTGACAACTTTCTTTCTTTCTTTGTGTTGTTTCTCTTTCAATTTGTAGCAAGCAAAATTTGGGATATCTTTCTTTCTTTCTTTGTGTTGTTGTTTATGTCATTCTCTTTCAATTTGTAGGCAGGTTTTACACTCTTTTTCATACTATGATATGATATCATTTTATTCTGTAATTATATATGGATTTAATGTGTTTCTATTTTTCATTTTTTTTTTTTTTTGTTGTAAATTATAATAGAGTAAAGTACAATTTACGTCCATGAGATTTACACCCGCAATCCCCAATTTCAAAAATTCTAACTTCGGTCCCTGTGATTGTCAAACAGGTCCTTATCACTAACGCCTCGTTTGTAAATCAGTGAAAAGACCAAAATACCCCTCGTAACTTTAGTTACCATTTCGGTCCCTAAACGTATAGGTTATATATTCCCTCCAAATTCAAAACTCTTTCCAAATTTAGTAACTAACCATCGATTATCATGAATTAATCAGCAATACGAAGTTAATACCAGTTAGTAAAGCTTGTATTAAGGCATCTAAGTAGAAGTGCACTACGTTTTACCTTTAGAACTCGAAAGGTTTGACTTCCATAATTTGCAACGGAGTTTTAGTTGAATTGGGATTGACATTCGCAATTGCAACTGAGTTGGAGTTGCAGAAGTTTAACTACCTTCAATTACTCAAAAGTATAAAGCATTTATTCTGGTCAAACATGTCATGGCTACCAAAGTTAAGTAATAAGCCATGGCTACCAACATGAACCGCCTTCAATTAGAAACAGGTTTGAGCATTGTATCATCCCTGATCTATTTATAATTAACTCACAACTATTTATAACTCTCATAAATCCTACAAATCCCTGATCAAGTCAAGACCTTTATTACAACAGCCTTGACTTATTTCCTGGTCAAATCCATGTTCAAGTTATAACCAATGCCTACCACATAACCCTTAGTATAAGTCTTATAACCAAAGTGTATCGCAAATGTTTATAACTCTCCTAAATCCTACAAATCCCTGATCAAGTTAAGGCCTTTATTATAATAGCCTTGACGTCTTGCTTGGTCAAATCCATGTTCAAGTTATAACTAATGCCTACCACACAGCCCTTAGTATAACTAACTCACAATTGTTTATAACTCTCCTAAATCCTAGAAATTCCTGATCAAGTTAAGGCCTTGATAAAGAATCAAGAATCCTACAAATTCTTGATCAAGTTAATGCCTGATCAAGTTATCCAAATTGTATAATCTGTGAACTACCACAACAATCAAGAATCACCATTTTGCAAAACACACAACACATACATTACAACAAAATCATAATGTGCATAACTACACTAGCCATCATATTGTGCATAACTAAAATAGCAATCAAGAACATGCATTAACTTACTTGCTTATATACAGTCAAAAAGTTACATAATCAAAGTTTAGTTAGTACTTTCAAATCATTCTAAACTTACATATTAATCACATGATTTCATAATGGGTTGAGATTAATCGTTAAATACTAAAACCCAAAAAGCGATCAAACTAAAAAACCCATTATGACTGTTAAGCGTAATTTCTAGCTATGCATCATAAATACGGGATTTGGGTGACCCTAAAGAACCCCAAAACTTTAATACCGCACAAGTCTGATCTTGATTCTGACACGGCCCCTGTTCACCACAACTTCGACACTAACACTCCCCACTCCCCACACCCCGAACAATCACTCGGAGTTGGATCCTTACCCGACCGTTGGAGCTTTGGACCTTTAAGCCGGCTGCAATTTCACATATTAACATGTTGATGTAACTGTATTAAGTTGATACTTACTTGTTAAGTTAAATTAAGCAAATATAGTACTTGTTACTTGCTCGGATCGCATGATCACATAATAAGACAACATTTTGACCTTGATCATACTTGAAACAACTGTCTTTGTGGGTGATTAGAGAATGTACTTGGGTGCCGGAGGTGTTTTGGGGGAGAAGGATTGAAGTGTAGGGCTTTTGCCACTACTTTTTCGGTAACAAAATGGTCACAATTACCATGTTGCCACCGTTTAGCAACCGAAAGTGTTGTGGCAAAAACACCCGTGTCAATTGCCCTGTTGCCACCAAATAGCTGCCACTTTTATATTTTGCTACAGGATTTTAGCCACCACAAAAACGGTCAAAATAATTTGCGACCGCTCCTTGTTTGCCATATGACCAGGACATTTTGCTACCAAATTGCTACGGTTGTTTTGCCATGGTTTTGATACGATTTAGCCACTAATATTGCCACTATTTAGCCACCAATTTGCTACCATTTAGTTGTAGTATTGAACATTTGCTACCGATTAGCCAGCTCTTGCATTAAATATTTGCTACCATTTAGCAACCACATTGAATATATGCTACCACATCTGTTTCCCTATTTCCACATTTCCCATTTTTTTTCTGTTGTTTTCGTAACAATTACATTTCAATAAAATTGCAAAATTAAATACTTTGATAAAATAACGAAACCCCAAATTTATATAAAACATTTCTATTATAGTTTTTCATGTTACAAAATCATATAAAACAATTTAATAATAAATACCAACTAAAATGTTAAATAACTGGAATTATCCTAATATGATAAACATCGAAACATTCAAAACCAAGTGTTTATAACATATCTTAGAACAATAGCTGTTAACATAGCTTCAACTTGTGATATCCTATTGAGCATAGTATCTTTATCCACCTTATCTTTTTCTTTTTCAGCCGACGGCTCCGCAATAATTCTATTCAACTTTTCTTCTTCATCCTTTTCCTCAACGTGCTCCTTGATAACCAAGTTTACCTTTTTAATCTACGAAACAACCAATAAAGAAAATCCAAGAGTCGGAATTAAAGAAAACTGATAACGGGTCAAGTTGGTTGAGGAAGAACAAAATCCAATCTTAGTTATACACTTCTAGTTTGTATAACGAGTTTATCAAATTCATCTGCTTGCTCCTACGGGGAAAAAAGGGAATAAAGAGAGTACAAATTATTTAGATTTATTTATTTTAAGTCAACACAACCCAACTCATATAACATACCCTATTATCAACTACAATTTTTTTCTATCATTTACCATAGTAGTATCATGTCATGTATATATTTCTCGCATCAAATCTAACTCTTTAACCAGCCACAATAAAGAGGGCCTAATTCTACTTTTAAAATGGTGTTGCCAGAATATTTATATCATAGCATAAAATGATATGAGATTATCAACCAAGACCCATATTAGTCCCCCAAAATAAAAATATGAGAAAAGAATCATATATCTTTCGAAGGTTTGACTGATTATACACCATACAAATTAGTAAGTGACTCTACCCCATTTTGAACTATTACCTGACCCGGCCCACCCGTTTTGCCATGCTCAGCATTACAACTATCACTATTGATCCCTTACTTTCTCCTGTTGGTCGTTACCAAAAGATGCTTTATGAATGAACACTTCTATTAGATAATGTGTAGTCAAATGTACACTTAATGTAACAAAATATCAAGATATTGTTTTCTGTCAAAATTGGCAAACAACTATATGCCGAAAATAGAAAGCACAACAAAATTACACTTTTGCCTATGAATACCTCAACTGCATTGGAAGATGCATGCTCGAAATAAAATCAGCGTATGACGTCCCTCCTATTCCCAATTTCAGCTCCAATTGAGATGAGAGTTCATAATACAAATTAGGGTTAGAAGTTAATTAAACACATATCTTATATATATAAGAACAATGTGCTCAAATGACCCGTTATCCTGAAACTGTTGTTACTAGCTCAAAGAAATATAGTACTAACATGTGAAATCTCTTTAGGATAATATAAGGAACAAGATGAGACCTAAGAGGTATTTCCTTAGTTAAATAGCAAGTATCTATGTGTAGAGGCGGCTAAACAAGTGGGTCGGTTATCGGGTCAAGTAACATATCAAAACGGGTTCAGGTCGGTATGGGCCACTTCAAAACAGGGTCAAAATGGGTCGTGTCAACCCACTACTACATAGCTAACATTACTTATTATTAAAAATAATAATTTTGTTACTAATATAGTTAACGGTAAAACATGTTTTTTTATTACTTATTTTGTTTCCAAAATTATTTTTGCTAGTCGTTGGCAACAGGAGCGGAGTATTTTTATAATTCGTAAAAGCTTTAAGGCTCACTAAAACTCCGGTTGCTTCCTTCGTTTCATACAAAGTGATAATACATAGCAAAGTAAACAACTGTGAGCATTTCACAGCTGAAAGAATATAAGACAAACAATACAAGGGAGAATAACAACAGGAACAAGTAACAAAAAAGAACTTACAGTAGGTGCAAGGAGACCTTCGAAAATGATAATTCCAGAAATAAGAGAAAAACATGTGGCATAGTATTGTTTGACATTTACTGAGGACTGCTAGAAAGAAGTTATATCTTAGTTACACGTGATGAACATAATAAAGAAAGATATACAAAGAAGACTTCAATAACAAATCGTCCTGTATTTCTAATTGAACAAAGTTATATCAGTTTTTAGGTCTTACTTAGCAAGAAAGGCTTTGTTTGCTTTGAAAGGACTTGTGAAGTTACAAGCGTTGGTGAGGGGTCACTTGGTGCGCAAACAAGCCACTGCGACGTTGCGGTGTGAAATGTAATGATCTCTTGAATCCTTAGGCCATACTTATAACCATCACTCTAAATATTTTGTCCATAAGAGCAAGCAAGATCCAATATAAAAAGAAATAAAATCTTTGAGGTATGGTGGTGATGGTATGGTATGGCCGATTACTAGCATAGGGGGGGTCTAAGTGTAACTTTGAGCCAACTAGTTAGTTTATAATCCAAATCCAAGTATATAGTTAGTTAAGTTAGTTACTAGATATTTTAGTGGGTGTTAAGGTGTTCGGGGATCATGACTAGCTCAGAAATAATTAAACAATGTTTCTAGTATAATTTTGGTGTTTCGGGTAGTGTCCGGTTGTTCAGTTAGATACCGGTTCGTTAAAGTGTCAAGTTATTCTGTTTAATGATCTTTATGTTACTTTTTGTGACACTTTTAATTCCCGACACTTAGGAAAGCATTCAGGACCAATTTGCCATATTTTTGCGCATAACTAGCTTGTTAAAAAGCCGAATTTTGCTGAAATATGCAGAATTCTGCACTTTATGTGGGTTTTAGGCACTTTCCGGCACTTAAACTATCACCTAGTGACACAGTTTTATGGTCCTTACTTCCCTACACACCATACTAGTGTAGAACTTGGTTTCTGGCTCATATTGGGTCTCAAAGCACTGTCTGTCTATGTACTGAACTCCGTCAGCATATTCCTGTTCTATCTGTTAATTGTGCTAACTGTGCTTTGTGCATCATGTATGTCAATAAGGTTTGTACGTGATAATGATGTGACATTATGTAATGTGTGATGCACATGTAAGTGTGATGCAGTAATCAGAAAGCAATTAGGTAATCCAGCACAGTCATTAAGCATTAATTAATACTAATTAATTGTACGGATACCTGGATTTATGAGGGTTGTCACATAGTCTAACTTGACATCCCAAATAATCCTAATTATGATATCATATCAGTGGGTAACAAGTTTTACCAACAAAGTATGCTTGAAAACATTCTAGATGTAAAAAGGGCATTTTCGTCCTTTTAAAAGCATAATTTACGACCATTTAAGCAAACTCAGTTTATGACCAGATTTATAACATCAAAATGTGTTAAACATATTATCATATCAGAATGCAACTTATTTGCATGCTCATGTATGCTTAAAACCTTATTTAAGCAAACTCAGTTTATGACCAGATTTATAACATCAAGTTCCGTTATTATAATATGTTTAAGCATACATGATAATATGTCTAACTTGACCAGAACTAGCTATTCATTTTTCACTTCTGAAGAATATCCGTTAAGGAAATGAATATCCGTTTATCCTTCATTTCCAATTCTGAAGAATACCCGTTGAGGAAAATGACTCCGTTTGTGCATTTTCGTTCTGAAGAGTATCCGTCGAGGGAAATGAATATCCGTTTATTAAATCCTTCATTTCCGAACCTGAGGAAACAACCGTTGAAAATGACTCCGTTAGTTCATTTTCGTTTCTGAAGATTATCCGTTGAGGAAATGAATATCCGTTGTTTAATCCTTCATTTCCGAACCTGAGGAAACAACCGTTGAAAATGACTCCGTTAGTTCATTTTCGTTTCTGAAGATTATCCGTTGAGGAAATGAATATCCGTTTGTCTATCATTTTCATTTCCGTTTCTGAGGAAGCAACCGTTGAAAATGACTCTGTTTGTTCATTTTCGTTTCTGAAGATTTGTCCGTTGAGGAAATGAATATCCGTTTGTCTATCATTTTTCATTTCCATTTCTGAGGAAGCAACCGTTGAAAATGACTCCGTTAGTTCATTTTCGTTTCTGAAGATTTGTCCGTTGAGGAAATGAATATCCGTTTGTCTATCATTTTTCATTTCCATTTCTGAGGAAGCAACCGTTGAAAATGACTCCGTTAGTTCATTTTCGTTTCTGAAGATTTGTCCGTTGAGGAAATGAATATCTGTTTGTCTATCATTTTCATTTCCGTTTCTGAGGAAGCATCTGTTGAAAGTGACTCCGTTTGTTCATTTTCGTTTCCGAAGATTGTCCGTTAAGGAAATGAATCCCCGTTTGTTTATTCCTTCATTTCCGTTTCTAAAGAATACTCGTTGAGGAAAATGACTCCGTTTGTTCATTTTCATTCTGAAGAATGTCCGTTAAGGAAATGACAGGATTATGCTTTACATATCTCTGGTGGTTATCTGACACAAAGTCACAAATAGACTCCTACGAATTAATTTCGGGACGAAATTTCCTAAAGTAGGGGAGACTGTAACACCTGTGTCATTTCAACCATCAAACAAATGCCCAACCAATGAAATATAGTATTTCATACTTGGGATTTGTAAAAGAATATGTGTATCGTTTGCACATATCAATTCTTATTCGATTTCAAACTCTATATCGCTTTCTGGAAGGTTATACGCGCACTGATGCGTAAATATAACCAGTTTAATGCAAAGAACACTACGGAATAGTGAAATAGGCTTAACATACCTTAAATAACCTTTAAATAACTTAGAAATAAGTTTTGAAGGCTTTGGTATTGCAAAATCAAGTTAAATCGCTTACAGGGACCAAAGTTGACAAACTGCGAAAGTATGTTAATTTGAACTGTAACAGACATTCCGGAACATGACTATAAGTTAAACATACTCTAAATATCCTTCACATAGCTTAGAAATAGGCTTTGAGGGGTTCGGTGTGCTAAAATAAACTTTTGAGTCATTCAGGGACTAAAAGCGTTAAAAAGTGCACAAGTTTGCATTTTCGCGCATAACTTACGTTCTGAATACATCCGGACATCCAAAAATTTATGTAAGCATGACTACATTATATTTTAGTGTTCTCCATAAGAAAAATCCATTCGTCGCGTCATTTGGATCGTTTTTCGCGCTTGTGCGCATTCCGTCGTAATTAACCGAACATCGCGACCGTACGGCCAAACGAACCGACATCCGAGATATTTTTGAACATATTTTAAGCTCCCTATACTTTAACTTCATTTTAGAGCTTTGAAATGGGGTTAACGGGCCTTAAACACGTCGGAAATAGCCTTATTACACTACAGGGACCAAAGCTGCCATTTCTGTAAACTTACTAGCTTACGGACCGTAAGCTATACCTTACGGTCCGTAAGGCACCTGCAGAACAGATAAGAGCGAACATTCAGCACGATCCAGCTGTTTTAACCTCAACCACATACTTGCAACTTGCCTAATCTGTTGATAAACATCATTTTTAGCCACCATGAGTTTCCGACACTTGTACGGCTTGGATTAAGGCACGATATTCAACAAACGATCTTAACGGTTACCCGAAAACTATAAATACCCCACCCCCCATTGCTTAAAAACCACTAGAATCTGATCTAAGTGACTCTAAGTTGGAACCATTGTTTCATACCTGAGTTATTAAGATCTAGATTAGCATTCGGGGACCCTTCGTAAGTATTCTTTCGTTCTTTTCCTTATTTTACTGCTTTTCGAGTCCGAAAGTCAAACTTTGTTTGACTTTCAGCGTTGACCAGTAATGGTCAATGCGAAGTTCGTTTGAACTTCGCAACGTGAGTGTAATCACGTTGGTCATAGTCCCTTGGGACTATGCCCACTGATTACCACGTTGTCTAGGGTCGTAGGGTAGGCGATCTAATAAATCGCCTATACCTTCGAACCCGACCCAGTTTGGTCGATCATTAGGATCCGACCAAACACATTAGGTGACCATAGTAGGTAGGGAATAACCTTCCGAGGTTATACCCTATGGTCACATCGTTTAAGTAGTTGTATGATAGGTAGTTTATATGCCTTAGGTAAATTACCAGAATACCCTTTTCATGTATAATTGGTAATTAAGCATATGTAACCTAAACCTTTGTCACATAACTGATTATGTAACATGTTTAGGCATATAACACTTGTCATAGGGCTAGTTAGGCGGTCCGAACGCGTTTCACGCGAACGACGCGTTAAAGTAGCATAAGCTACCTAAACGGGTCGTAATGGGTCGTAAACAGTTAGGTTAAGTTTCATTTAGTATGTAGGCTTTGTTAAACCAAATGACACGAGTCTCTACACTCGTTTGGTTTACAAACCCTAATGCTACCCAATCTTCCGATCTAGGTCCGGTTATTAACATAGTTACCTATATTAGGTGCCGTTTGATTTCCGTGATCCCTAGCATTGTTTGGTTGTTACTCAAGGACTTCTGAGCAATCTCAAGTGAGTACATAGACCCCTCTTTTACTGTTTTCCAAACTGTTTTGGGGTGGAACACATGTGCCTACTTGTTACTTTCATGCTTTCCTGTTTTCACATCATATACTGCTATGTTCGTTAGTACATTATAGTACATGATTTCATTACATTTCATGCTAGGTGTGCCCATTGTGTGCATTACTTAGTACATCGTTTTACATTACGTTTTATGCTATGTATGTCCATTTAGTTCATACTTAGTACATTGTTTTACATTGCCTTTCTGTTGCATATGCTCATCCAGCATATGAACACATTATACTACATTTTGAACCGTTGTAATCATTTGACTATGTGATCCGTTGATATCTGTGAACCGTTTGTATCTGTGAACCGTTTGTATCTGTGAACCGTTTGTATCTGTGAACCGTTTGTATCTGTGAACCGTTTGTATCTGTGAACCGTTTGTATCTGTGAACCGTTTGGATCTGTGAACCGTGTGAACCGTATTTGACTATACATGAACATTTCTACACTTGTTAAACATTTCATCTTGATAGTTTGGTTTGAGTAAGTGATTAAGTAACGAGGCGTGTGTAATATGATACAAGCATGGTGGATACGCCGCTGGTACTTCCTATATATAAGTGTTTGTATGGTATTACATATCGTAGCGTTATTTGAATCATTTCAGTTTATGACATATAACATTTTATACAAATAACATACTTTTCACAAGACATTGATTTACAAACAACTTGACTTATACAAAACTCATTTTACATGGTTATTCATTTAACCATACATTATTCTCTTATTTATACATATCATCTGATCTTGTCATTTTTCAAATGATTTACAAGACAAAGCAAATTACAAGGTTCATGATTAAACATTTTTCTCAAACATAAGTCATGAATCCTATTTTCATAAAACCTATGTATCTCACAGGCATTTTTATGCTGACGTACCTATTTTCACATGTGTTTTCAGGTGATGATGTATAGGACTTATCAAGACATACTTAGGCGGACATGTGCCTTAGTGACTTAAAACGAGACAAGAAATAACTACTTTATGTTCTGTACCCTTTGTTTCTTGTTTAAAACAATGTAAACTCTCATGTTTGATTAATAAAACAAAACTTCAATTTCCATGGTTGTGAAACATTAATTCTGTTACAACACTCCCCGATGTTTCCGCCACGTTTTGTATGTTCTACGTGGTCAGGGTGTGACACCTGGTCAGCCAAATAAAGTTTCATCTGTTGTCATGTTTGGCCCCTACACTTCCAAACTCTCACGTATCGATGTTTTTAGTATAAAAAGCCATCTTAGGCCAATATTAGGCACACCCAAGAGTATGACCAAGCATCATAAAACTCTCGGTTCGTTAAAAGGGTCACCCTGAGGTATAGTTTGACATATTGACGCTTTTAACCCCTTTAACTCGTAAACTTGTGCGTTTTATCGTTTATCGTCATCGAAACCCTAGATGGCCAATATTAAGCATTCCCAAGAGTATGATTGAACATCATAAGGCTCCTGGTTTATTAAAAGGTCATTCAGAGGTAAGAATTAACATGTTGACGCTTTTAACCCTTCAGCGCGTAAAGTTTTAACAATTGCGCAAATTTTCAAACAATTATGTAAACGACTCCTCACGTCCAACAAGTGGCTTATTTGAGAATACGGACACCGTATATGGTCACTCAGAGGCTTAGTTTCAGCATGTTGACACTTTTAGTCCTTCCGTAAACATAGTTTTTATTTTTGATAAAAATAGTCCCTCTTAACCAACTTTTGACATAATTAGGTTTAGGGACACGTGTCAATACATTATTGGACACGATTTTACGAGGTGTTATAGCGTAGTAATGATGAAATTGCTTCTTATTACGGCTGGCAAGAGTCTGAATTCTATCATGGTATCAGAGATCAGGACGTGTCAGAAGAACATATCAAGATTGTTGAAATGGACACTAGAAGTATAAGAAAAAGCCATTCTAGAGAACGAGTGTCGATACCCGTCTCGCCAGCACCATTGGAACCAAGCCTGAGGGGTTACGGTCGTCATTATGATGACTTTTCATACGTAACGCCTAAAGTAGCCGGGCCTCGAAGCCAAAATATGCTGAATCAGTCTATGAGTTCCCAAGTTATATGGTGAACACGCAATCATCAAGGGTAAAAGTACGGTCCCACAGTGCGCCAAAGCAGCGGTCGACCGATTGTCATTCGGTTTATGAGAGGCAGTATTCAAGTGTAACGAGGCGACGCCCATCAATAGAAGGGCGAAATGTCCCGAGAGCCGTCAGGATGCAACGGTCATCTTCGAACACGGGTGTGGGTGCTCAAAACTATCACTACCCATGGTCGGTCAAGCTCGACAAGTCAACCGTTTCACTCGTCGGAAGTGAGTGCGGGTCAACGAGTACCGTGCTGATAAACGTTAACTATTGCCAATCACTCGTTGGATTTGATACTCATTATCGAAACAAAAACTAGAAGGTGCCATCAAACTTATGTTTTATCTTGTTTAATTATATAATTTTCAGCAGGTTTATTTTTTTCCTTAACAAATGGTTCTTGCAGATCTTTTACACTTAAAAGGTCTTTTATCCAATATATATTTACGTGAATATTTAGTGTGGATTGTTTTTCTTTTTCTTTCACAAACTGTATCAATTTGTTCGAGATTAATCTGAGTGATTTGAAATGTATTAAAACATATATTGAGTTGTATAAGTTAATTATAGCCAAATCCATCTTGACAAAAACCCATCTTGACCTAAACCCATCCTAACCCATTTCTTAATAAACCCATCCTAACCCAAACCCATCCTAACCCATTACCCAACCTGCCCAACCCATCCATTTTGCCACCACTAGTTTCTATTATCAAGTATATTCAATGCAACATAAGAACACACACAACAATACATATCCAAAATTAGAGAAACTTGCTCACCTCCTCCATATGCAAAAATATCTTATTCCGACGACTCCTAATATTATCCTGAATTTCCTGTATATCCATTTTATCAAAGTCCTAATTTGTTTCTAGTCCTTCAATTATACCAAACCTGTGCCAATAACAAACTCCTTCATATTAGCAATCACAATTACACCTGTGAAGCGATGAATTTGAAAAACAAGCCAACAACAATGATGTGTGTTAGCGTGAATATATTTTTAGTTATATTTTTAGCCCTTTTTAACACTTTAGTCAAGTTTTAAATTTATAAAACACGATATTCTACTAACACTAAACACACATATGGGCAAGTGCACCCATCGTGAGCGTAGTATAGCGTTGGTAAGATACCGAGGTCATCCAAGGACACAAGCACTTTTAGTACCGGTTTATCCTCAACGTCTAATCAAATCAAAAGTTTAGAAAAGGTTTTAAACATGAAAATTAAAAACTAAAAATGCTGAAAATAAAAATAAAATAAAAACAGATAGACAAGATGAATCACTTGGATCGGACTCGCCTTTAGTGTAACCTTTGATGTTTTCCGCACTTTTGCACTTTTTAAGAGATTATCTTAGTTATAGTAGTAGGCCCCTGTTTTGAAGGTGACGTTACCCTCAACCCAGTAGTTTGAGTCTGCAAGGATACAATCCTAAAGGGTTGGGTTATTGAAAGATAATTAATTAAGTTATTAATGCGTAATATGGTAGGCCCCTCTTTTGAAGGTGACGTTACCCTCGGCTAAGTGGTTTGAGTTAGCAGGGATACAATCCCAATTAGCCGGGTTAATGTATTAATAGTAGTGTACATATGAGGGGATCAAGCCATTCGCACCCCCGCCATCCAATACCAATGGGTATTGAAGGAGGTTCTAGTAAGCTTGACCCAGGTCCTTGCAGGATCTATACACTGAACAAGGCAAAGAACCTTACCAAACCATTCCCTTAACCCCCGACCAGGTAGCCAACATATCTCTATATAGACCGTAGAGATATGAATGGTGTAAATCTTTTATTTTATATAGACAGTAAAATACGCCAAGACACCACATATAAATGATAAGGAAGTTTCACCTTCAACATAAGAAACTAGTTATTAAAGTCATTAATACAAAACCAAATAAAAAGTGCGAAAAGATTAAAAAACAAAAGTATTACACTAAATGTTTGTCTTCACCAAGTGATGTAAGAGACTTAGGCAAACATGGCCTTTGATTGTCAAGAACTCTTACTATCAATCTTGGATCCTGAGACTACTACACACACTCTATGATGGATGATGGATGATGGTGGTGGATGAGGGTGTTGTGATGGTGGTGGAGTGTGGGTGAAGTGGGAGAGAGGTGGTTTGTCAAGGGATGCTTTTGAAGTGAACCAAGGACCTCTATTTATAGCCTGCACAGAAGCCCGGACACGGCCCCGTGTCCATCCACTTTCTCTTTCTTCATTAATTGCAGTTTGTCTGCATTAGTTGACCACGCCCCCGTGTCCGCTGGGCATGGCCCCGTGTGCAGAAGCGTATCTGTACTATCAAGATTTGCTTGGATTCTGCGAATCTTAGCGTTGACCACGGCCGTGTTGAGCTGGGCACGCCCCCGTGTTGGGAAATAGAAGCTTCTACAACTTTATCTTTTCTGCAGACACTTGGGCACGCCCCCGTGTCCACTGGGCACGGGGCGTGTTCAGCCTTCTGATCTCTTGTTTTTGCTTGGGAAGATGCTGTCGAGGGGTCGGGCATGCCACGTTTATTCCTCTTCTTGTATTTATGTTAGATTTAGCTGTATTTTTGCTTCTTTTGTTCATTAGCACTCATTTAATCCTGAAAATACAAAAGGAAGACAAAAGCATACTTTTTCCAACATTAGTACTAAAAATGGTTAGTTTTATGCTTCTTTTGATGTAATTTATATGTTGCATTTTACACACATCAAATATCCCCACACTTAAATCTTTACTTGTCCTCAAGCAAAACTCTTTTTAATGTGGCTTACACACCCAAATGGAATGGGTAGAAGAGAAGTTTTGGGCTTGTCTTGAGTGTCGGGATTCCAAGATCTTTATTAGGTTTTATTTTTATGATATTTACAATCCTATTCGTTATGATTTATTTAAAACGTTTCACAAGAGAAATTACTTATTTGGGCATAACATGCCTTTTTAAAATTCCATTTATATACAAGTTCACATACCTCACGGGAAATCACTCAACACTCGGCCGAAGGTGTATTTTTGTGAAACACTCGAGACCAGCATGGAACTTACTTCTACCATATGCTTGTCAAGCAATCAATCATCCTTCTTTTTAACTATACACCTTTGTGAATATCAAGAGGACTTGGGGAAGGGTTAGGCTTGGGTTAAAGGTATGTGGTTTTGGGTTAGTGGTGGTTAGTAGAAAAGGGCGAAAGGCGTAAAAAGCGTTGGTTTTCGTAAAACTTTTTATTTTTGTGACTTTTTATTCAAACGAAGCATTTTTCAAACAAAGTTTCTTTTGAGGAACTTGTTTGTTTATTGCTAGACTTCATTTTTTTTAAGGAATGTCACATGAAGACCGAGCTTTTTACTAAAATAAAGGGTTTAAAATGAAAAAGGGTTTTTTGGTGGGTAAAGGGTGTTTGTTTTGTGGGTTTAGAAATGAAAAGGTTTAGGCTCAAAGGGGTTAACTAGGGGGATTTTGGGTAGGTGGTAAAAAAATGAAAAATAATGGTGTTGAAAGAAAAAGGGGTTAGTCCTAATGCCTCCATCATTTACTTACTTGGGTTTAAGTTGATAAGGACCGGGAATGCATCGTCATGGCAAGTTCTAGAGTCGTAAGAAACCAAGCGGCTATTCACACAAGAAACGAAAGATGAGCATTTAGTTTAAAGATGTGTATTTATATGCTCAATTAAAGGCTCAAAACTCACTTTTTTGTGGGAATGGGTTTTTAATGTGATCAAGTATATATAATCAAATTTTAACTAGATTTGTCATGCCGTTTCATAATTTTCTTATGTTGGTTCTTTTTATCACGACGCTATCGGTTGTAAATTTGTAAAAATATAACATTTTTAGAACTTGTTATTCCCAATTTACACCAAGACAAGTAAAAAAATGAAAAGTTTTTGAAAAAATTTGGGGTGTTTAGCGGTTCCAATAGAGTTTTGTGTAAGGCTTGTAATTAGGACTTGCAAAATTCAAGGTTTTAGCATCCCCCCTACACTTAAATTACACATTGTCCTCAATGTGTCCCAAAAATAAGTTTTTAGGTTGATTGAATGTGTAAAACGGTGTGTTAAAACAAAAATTTATGTTACTGGGCATCTGGACACCGGCCGTGGTGACCGGGCATGACCCCGTGTTCATATTGCCAGTAACAGAAGGCTGGGCACGGGTGCGTGTTCAACGAACACGCCCCATGTCCAGTTTCCTAAACTGGGCGTTTTTCTGCAGACCCTTGAGCACGGGGCGTGTTGGCTGAGCATGGCCCATGTTGAACTTGCTGAAATGAAGAAAAAAATGTCGGGAGGCTCTGTTTTTGTGCATGGGGTGTGGGTTCAAGCTTCCCTTAGTATCCTACACCATCCCGAGTGTGTTTTATTCCTGAAAATTAAAACTAAACTAGAAAGCATAAAGGTTAGTCTAAACTAAACTAAGGATAGTTCCGCGGAATGCTGTCACACCCCCAAAATCCACACGCGGAGTACCACCGCTTGGAGGCGTGACATGACCAGGATCAAGCCACCAATCATATAGAACAATGTATAAAGTAAAAGTAAATGCAATTTAACCCAACCAATCTATATGAAAGGTGTTCCAAAACATAAATATGTTATCACTGTATAGCGGAAGCGTATAATTAAACCCATCATAATAAAGTATGAAATGTCATAATGTCTAATCAAGTATTCACGATCCTTGTCCACAACGACCGTGCCTCCCGTGCAAGCTCCATAAGTACCTAAGGTCCTGCAAGGCATGTAACAGAGAGTCAACAACTAGTTGAGCGAGTTCACAGTGAGTTTGTTTAGTTATAGTGTTCATAATGTAGTTCGTATGTTCATTTAGTAATCATGTATCGTATGTATCGTATCGCGGCCCTCTAGGCATGTTTGCGAAGTATAGTGGGGATTTCCCATGTTTGCTAGACTAGGTATAGTAGTATCGCGGCCCTCCCTGGCATGTTTGCGAAGATTAGAGTATATAGTTCGCGGCCTTTTCTAGGCATGTGTGCGAAGATTGTCATAATATCGCGGCCGACCCTTGGCGTGTGTGCGAAGATCGTTTAAATTAGTATAACCAGTCTAGTCTGTTCTTATCCATAATCCTTCCTCTACCGGGAATCATATATCTAAGTTCCATAAACTGAACGAATAAATAATCCAACCCATTCCCATCCTGGGAATCCCATGCCTTGGCTGTGTGAACTCACCTTGGTTTGCTCGGTATGCTAAGTGTATGCTCGCAAGTAATCAATCACGTCCTAAAGTATGCACGTATGTGAAATCAGTTTGTGTTCAAGTTGTGCACGTATAAACATGTAGCACGTAATCACAATCATATACAAGATGGTTACACTTAACAGCAGTTAAATATTCCAGTTAACACTTAACAGAATTAACCCATGTTACTGTGCAGATTACTGTTCGGCGAAACACACATTATGGCGAAACACACTTCCGGCGAATCACAATATTGGCGAAACACATTATTGACGAAACACCTTCAGTTTCGTCGTGGCCTTGTTCGGCGAAACAGGATTCTGATTCGTCGACGACTCATGGCGAAACACATTCTGTTTCGCCGAGATTCCTGTTTCGTCGAATGTCGGATTCGTAGACACAGTTACAGCAGTTACGAAAATACACAGAAACCCTAATCATGTTAGCAGCCGACATCAATAACATCGATCATGCAGAAATCATTCAACACAGAATCATTGTAACATCATCATAACATAATCATCGGACCACTTTAGCGTCTAGCATGAACCCTAGCTTACATATACAACATATCGATTACAACATCACATCATCAACCCTATCAAGATGCTAACTTGCATTCAGAATCATATCATAATAACAACATCCAGTACCGAGTATTCAATCATATTAAGTTTCGCATAAAACCATTTATATCCGACTACAATATTCATATCGAAATCCATATCATCATCATCATAACAAGAACCCTAATATCTAACATGTATCGATTGCAATTATACATCAACATAGCAGAATCACATGACACAGGAACACGTTCACGGATGAAAGATCAATCAAGACACATAGGTTTACTAACCGAGATGAGGGTTTGATCGCACAAAGGTTTCCGGTGGTTTCTAGTTCGCCGTCACAGTGAGAGAGCTCTAGGGTTTCGGTTGTGTTGATAGAAAGTGTAAAATGATGATGTTTTACGTAAAAATACGCAGAATAACGTTCTGGGCCCAAGCTGGGCTTCGGCAGATCTGGGCTCGGCGAAACAGCTTGTTTCGTCGAGTCGTATACGGCGAAACATATCCTGTTTCGTCGGGAATGGTTATGGCGAAACACACTTGTGTTTCGTCGGGTTCTATCTTATGTTAAGCAGTTTATGTTTCACGACATGTTATACAATCAAACACATAATCAAGCAAACACAATGCATTTATCATATCACAACTATTTAGTCAAAGTCAACGTGCATTTAATGCGAATAAAGAATGTCGGAAATTCGAGTTGTCACATTATCCCCAACTTGAAAGAAATTTCGTCCCGAAATTTAGCATGTAGTTACTGAGGAAAGCTAATGGTGTGACGTTGTTTACCTGAATTGTATCGCGGCTCCCCTGAGCATGTTTGCGAAGATTACTGGTTTTCTTGGGGTGTCACATTATCCCCCCGTTGATTTGGAATTTCGTCCCGAAATTCTGCATTGGTAGCTTCAGCCTCAGTAGTAGTTGCATTGGTTCCGAATAACTGGGGATATTTGAGTTCCATTTGATCTTCGCGCTCCCAGGTGAACTCTGGGCCGCGGCGGGAGTTCCAACGAACTCGTACAAGAGGGATTCTCGTGTTCTTGAGGACCTTAACATCCCGGTCCGTGATTTCAACAGGTTCCTCGACGAAGTGCAACCGCTCGTCGATAGTGAGTTCCTTCAAAGGAACTATGTGGGTCTCATCTGACGTACACTTCTTCAGATTCGATACGTGAAAGACGTTGTGAACTGCACTGAGTTCAGGTGGTAAGTTCAGTCTGTAGGCCACTTTGCCTATTTTCTCAATAACTTCGAAAGGTCCAACATATCGTGGATTTAGTTTGCCGCGTTTGCCAAAACGAACCACACCCTTCCAGGGTGAAACTTTAAGTAGCGCTCGATCCCCAACCTGGAATTCGAGTAGTTTTCTATCTAAATCAGCGTATGCTTTCTGACGGTCGCGAGCTGCCGCCATGCGTTGTCGTATTTGTGCAATCTTTTCAGTAGTATCAACTACCATTTCTGGACCCGTGATTTGACTTTCCCCCACCTCTGCCCAACAGAGAGGTGACCGGCACTTACGGCCGTACAATGCCTCGAATGGTGCAGCTTTAATGCTTGTGTGGTAGCTGTTATTGTACGAAAATTCCACAAGTGGTAGATGTTTTTCCCAACCATTGCCAAAGTCTATGACGCACGCCCGAAGCATGTCTTCTAGAGTTTGAATAGTGCGCTCAGACTGCCCATCGGTCTGAGGATGATACGCCGTGCTCATGTCTAAACGAGAGCCAAACGATTTATGCATTGCTTGCCACAGTTCTGAAGTGAAACGTGCGTCACGATCAGAGATGATAGAGGTTGGCACTCCGTGCCTCGAGACCACTTCTTTTAAGTAAATGTCTGCCAAGGTAGAGAACTTGTCTGTTTCTTTGATGGCCAAGAAGTGAGCAGACTTTGTGAGTCGATCCACGATCACCCAAATAGTATCATTTCCGCGCTGAGATTTAGGTAGGCCAGTAACAAAATCCATGGAAATTTGCTCCCATTTCCATTGTGGTATCTCAGGTTGTTGTAGTGGTCCTGACGGTTTCTGATATTCTGCCTTGACTCTCGCACAAGTCAAGCATTTACTAACGTATGTGGCTATGTGGGCCTTCATGCTAGGCCACCAATATGTAGTTTTGATGTCGTGGTACATTTTATCCGAACCAGGATGTACCGAGTAGCGAGACTTGTGAGCTTCATCCATTACTAGCTCGCGTAAGTTGCCGTACAGTGGAACCCAAATGCGTCCTGTTACGTAATAAGCGCCGTCTGCCCTTTGTTCTAATCGTTGCCTTGAGCCGCGTAGGGCTTCAGCCCTGACGTTGTCTGGTTTCAATGCTTCTATCTGAGCATCTCGTATCTGGGAAGGAAGGCTAGACTGTATGGTGAGTTGTAAAGCTCGCACGCGCTTAGGCGCGGTGTCTTTTCGACTGAGGGCGTCAGCCACAACATTGGCCTTGCCTGGGTGGTACCTGATTGAGCATTCGTAGTCGTTTAGCAGTTCAACCCATCGTCGCTGTCGCATATTCAGCTCTTTCTGTTTGAAGATATGCTCGAGGCTTCTGTGGTCAGTGTAGATTGTGCACTTGGTATCGTACAAATAGTGTCGCCATATCTTAAGTGCAAAGACGACTGCTCCCAGCTCTAAGTCGTGTGTAGTGTAGTTTCGTTCGTGGATCTTAAGCTGGCGCGAAGCATAAGCTATAACTTTATCCCTCTGCATCAATACACATCCAAGACCTTGGATAGATGCGTCGCAGTAGACTACGAAATCGTCCGTGCCTTCAGGCAGTGAGAGGATAGGTGCGCTACACAGTCTATCCTTTAAGTGCTGAAATGATGTTTCCTGTGCGTTACCCCAACGATAAACAACACCCTTCTGTGTCAGTAGTGTAAGCGGCTGAGCAATCTTTGAAAAGTCCTTGATGAAACGTCTGTAATAACCCGCCAAACCCAAGAATTGGCGTATTTCTGTTGGTGTACTAGGCGCATGCCAGTTCTTAATCGAATCTACCTTGGATGGATCTACATGAATCCCATCCTTGTTCACCACGTGGCCTAAAAAGTGGACTTCACGAAGCCAGAAGTCACATTTGGAAAACTTAGCGTATAGTTGTTCCGTTCGTAGAAGTTCCAGTATAAGTCGTAGGTGCTGCTCGTGTTCCTCCTGACTTTTCGAATAAATCAGGATGTCGTCGATGAAAACAATGACGAACTTGTCGAGATAAGGTTTGCAAACCCTGTTCATAAGATCCATGAAAACCGCAGGCGCGTTCGTTAGCCCGAATGGCATGACCAAAAACTCGTAGTGACCGTAGCGAGTTCTAAATGCCGTTTTGGAGACGTCCTCATCCCGGACTCTCAGCTGGTGATATCCTAACCTTAAGTCTATTTTGGAGTAGTAGCTCGACCCTTGCAGCTGGTCGAATAAATCATCTATGCGCGGAAGAGGATAACGATTCTTGATCGTCACCTTGTTGAGTTCACGGTAGTCTATACACATCCTGAACGTACCGTCTTTCTTCTTTACGAATAACACTGGAGCTCCCCAGGGCGAAGAGCTAGGACGTATAAAACCCTTTTCCAAGAGTTCTTGCAGTTGCTTAGACAGTTCTTCCAGTTCAGTTGGTGCTAAGCGATAAGGTGCTCGAGCTATAGGTGTTGCTCCTGGAGCTTGTTACTAGGAATTACCAAAAGTTCTTAACCAGCATGAGGAATGCGGACGTTCTTTTCTTTGCAAAGAATCTCTGCTCGAAGTTGAGGTAGCCAATCCATACCGATAACGATGTCGAAACCATCACAACATTGGGGTCATTACTAGCATCATCTTGACCTATCACGAACACTCGACCCCTGGCACCATTGCCGTCGTTATTACCCCCATTGTTGTCTCCACTAGTTCTCGTTTCCTTGGTTGTGGTTCTAGTTCTGGTTCAACCGTGGGCAGTGTCTTTTGAAGTGACCTTCAGCATCATCTGATAACATCCCTTGTTACCCTGCTGTTGCCGCCGATTCTATAGATCTTGTGATCGTTGTTGTTGGTTCTGGTTTGCAGGACGTGAGTTTCTACCATCTTTGGTTCCATGACCAAGCTTGTTTCATTATTGACAATGATTGCGTTTGCACTGCTCGCTGTGGTGCAAGTTACATCGTTTGCGCTTAGGGTGGTTTCCCCTGTATCCACCCTGCCCTTGAATACTAAATGTTGCTGATCAGGACTTTAGTTGTCATCGACCTTTCACTGCTGTGCCTGGGACGGAATCGTAGTCGAACCCTTGCTAGAGGTTCCATCCCACTTTCATCCGTTGTCACTGAGGGTAGCAGAAGTAGTTGAAGTAGTAGCGCTGATACATTGAGGCAGCTTGTTCTGTTCCACTGCCTGGTCTATGAGACGATGAGCAAGATGAGTAACATCTTGAATAGTAGCAAGTTTAGCCGTCTTCACATGGTTTGAATTCCTGGTACTAAGCCTTTAAGGTACAGCCCAAAGCTCTTTATGGGAGGATCCACCATAGTTGGACACCAAAATTGCCAGTTTGTTGGATCGTTATTGTGCACGCTTCTATCTCTGACCCCGTCATCTTCATGTTAGAGGACTCCACTTCCAACTTGTGGATGGTATCATAACTACTGTATTCACGTTTGATAGGTTCCTTAAAATCATTCCATGGGGTGGCATTGGCAACCGCCAGCCCCAGCATCGTAACTTGCGCGTTCCACCAAGTTTGCGCAGTGCCTTCGAGAACATCAGTGGCATATTTCATCTAACGAGCCTCAGGTCATTCGCACCTTCGAAGGCCGATTCGAGTTCCTCGAACTAATGGAGGAGTCCAACAGCTCCTTCAGTGTCGCTGAAAGTAGTAGGACGACAGTCCATAAAAGTCTTGTATGTGCATACAGGTGGCTGAGCGTGTTGACTTGTCGTGTGCGTTAGAGTAACATACTTAAGCACGAGTGTTGGTTTACGAGAGTAGGATCTAAAGATCCTAGAGTAAGTGGTGATGGCAGGTTACACCCCCTGCCTGGGCAGCTGCGAGTGCTGCAGTAACTTGTTCAGTGATCGAAGCCGCCAACTGGGCTTTGAGTTAGGTTAGCGCGTCCACTCATGATCTTGACATCAAGGAGAACATGAGTGAGAGAGGTTCGCGAATAGTGCGATGACAGAAGAGAGTGAGCACGTAAGCGTTTTCAAGCAGTAACATATAGTAGGTTCTGTAACCTAAGCATACCACGAGCAAAGTTCTTTGTAATTCTAGCAAGTAGGTAAAGTAACATGAATAGTAGTACCTATGATGTTGAGCCTTGCACGTGGAGCGAAGCGTCGTTGTGGATCGTTGAGCACTGTTCTGGTTATAGTCTGGTTTTAACAAAATCGTTTTCCCCTTATTAAAACCGAGTTCTCTATAACCTGGCTCTGATACCAATCTGTCACACCCCCAAAATCCACACGCGGAGTACCACCGCTTGGAGGCGTGACATGACCAGGATCAAGCCACCAATCATATAGAACAATGTATAAAGTAAAAGTAAATGCAATTTAACCCAACCAATCTATATGAAAGGTGTTCCAAAACATAAATATGTTATCACTGTATAGCGGAAGCGTATAATTAAACCCATCATAATAAAGTATGAAATGTCATAATGTCTAATCAAGTATTCACGATCCTTGTCCACAACGACCGTGCCTCCCGTGCAAGCTCCATAAGTACCTAAGGTCCTGCAAGGCATGTAACAGAGAGTCAACAACTAGTTGAGCGAGTTCACAGTGAGTTTGTTTAGTTATAGTGTTCATAATGTAGTTCGTATGTTCATTTAGTAATCATGTATCGTATGTATCGTATCGCGGCCCTCTAGGCATGTTTGCGAAGTATAGTGGGGATTTCCCATGTTTGCTAGACTAGGTATAGTAGTATCGCGGCCCTCCCTGGCATGTTTGCGAAGATTAGAGTATATAGTTCGCGGCCTTTTCTAGGCATGTGTGCGAAGATTGTCATAATATCGCGGCCGACCCTTGGCGTGTGTGCGAAGATCGTTTAAATTAGTATAACCAGTCTAGTCTGTTCTTATCCATAATCCTTCCTCTACCGGGAATCATATATCTAAGTTCCATAAACTGAACGAATAAATAATCCAACCCATTCCCATCCTGGGAATCCCATGCCTTGGCTGTGTGAACTCACCTTGGTTTGCTCGGTATGCTAAGTGTATGCTCGCAAGTAATCAATCACGTCCTAAAGTATGCACGTATGTGAAATCAGTTTGTGTTCAAGTTGTGCACGTATAAACATGTAGCACGTAATCACAATCATATACAAGATGGTTACACTTAACAGCAGTTAAATATTCCAGTTAACACTTAACAGAATTAACCCATGTTACTGTGCAGATTACTGTTCGGCGAAACACACATTATGGCGAAACACACTTCCGGCGAATCACAATATTGGCGAAACACATTATTGACGAAACACCTTCAGTTTCGTCGTGGCCTTGTTCGGCGAAACAGGATTCTGATTCGTCGACGACTCATGGCGAAACACATTCTGTTTCGCCGAGATTCCTGTTTCGTCGAATGTCGGATTCGTAGACACAGTTACAGCAGTTACGAAAATACACAGAAACCCTAATCATGTTAGCAGCCGACATCAATAACATCGATCATGCAGAAATCATTCAACACAGAATCATTGTAACATCATCATAACATAATCATCGGACCACTTTAGCGTCTAGCATGAACCCTAGCTTACATATACAACATATCGATTACAACATCACATCATCAACCCTATCAAGATGCTAACTTGCATTCAGAATCATATCATAATAACAACATCCAGTACCGAGTATTCAATCATATTAAGTTTCGCATAAAACCATTTATATCCGACTACAATATTCATATCGAAATCCATATCATCATCATCATAACAAGAACCCTAATATCTAACATGTATCGATTGCAATTATACATCAACATAGCAGAATCACATGACACAGGAACACGTTCACGGATGAAAGATCAATCAAGACACATAGGTTTACTAACCGAGATGAGGGTTTGATCGCACAAAGGTTTCCGGTGGTTTCTAGTTCGCCGTCACAGTGAGAGAGCTCTAGGGTTTCGGTTGTGTTGATAGAAAGTGTAAAATGATGATGTTTTACGTAAAAATACGCAGAATAACGTTCTGGGCCCAAGCTGGGCTTCGGCAGATCTGGGCTCGGCGAAACAGCTTGTTTCGTCGAGTCGTATACGGCGAAACATATCCTGTTTCGTCGGGAATGGTTATGGCGAAACACACTTGTGTTTCGTCGGGTTCTATCTTATGTTAAGCAGTTTATGTTTCACGACATGTTATACAATCAAACACATAATCAAGCAAACACAATGCATTTATCATATCACAACTATTTAGTCAAAGTCAACGTGCATTTAATGCGAATAAAGAATGTCGGAAATTCGAGTTGTCACAAATGCCTCCGTGGTGCGCCACGTTTATAAGGGTCCTTGGCTAGACCCAAAGTCAGTCATATGTTACCCAAGTGGGATGGTTTGCATCCCATGTTGCACCGTCAGAGAGCATCATCCAAACTTGAGTCTATGACTTTCATGTAGTTGACTGGGTCGTCATCTTCTACTCTTTTCCCAACCCCAAACTTCATCTCCTTGTCCCCAACCCTCAATGTTAGTGTCCCACCATTCATGTCTACCATTGGGTGAGCCGTGGCCAGGAATGGTCTTCCTAAGATGAGTGGCACTTCGGTATCTTCCTCCATATCTAGTATGACAAAGTCGGCCGGGAAGACAAAGTCTCCGACCTTTACCAATAGATTTTCGGCGACACCTTGTGGATATTTAATGGACCTATCGGCGAGTTGTATGCTCATTTTTGTAGGGCTTGTTTTCCCTAGGCCGAGTCAGTCGAACATTGATGCGGGTATGAGGTTGATGCTAGCCCCAAGATCGGCTAGTGCATTGCGTATGGGTGATTCCCCAATTGAACAAGGGATGGTGAAGCTTCCGGGATCGATCTTCTTTTGTGGGAGTTTGTTGAGTAGCAAGGCGGAGCACTCTTCACTTAAATTTACTAATTGCAATGATTCGATTTTCCTTTTGTGAGTGAGGAAGTCCCTCATAAATTTTGAATATTTAGGAATTTGAGTTAGGACTTCGACAAATGGAATATTAACATGCAATTGTTTTAGTAAATTTATGAATTTTGTGAATTGCTCATCGGTCTTTTGGCGAAGTAACCGACCGGGGTACGGTACCGGAGGAGTCTTGATAAGCTCTTGATTTGGGGGAGGAGTCTTCTCTTTTTGGGGCGTCGGTGAAGTTGCGGTTTGGTTAGACGGGCTCTTATCAGTTGGAGGTATCGGAGCCTCCTCGGGACCTACGGTACGGTTTCTCAATGTGATGAGATGTACTTGCGCCTTCGGGTTGGTTTCGGTATTACTGGGTAATGCGCCTTGTGGTCTCTCGGAGAAATTTTGAGCTAGTTGATTTAATTGTTTTTCAATGTTTTGAATACTAGCTTGTTGATTTCTAAAGTTCGATTCCAGTTGTTGGAATCGATCCGAGTTTTTCTTGTCGGTGTCGGAGATGAGGCGAGAGATGTTATCTTCAAGCCTCTCTCGTCCCCCTTGTTGTTGAGAGAAATTTTGCGGCTCGTTTCTTGGTTGTTGAAAGTTTGTTCGTTGGTTTTGATTTTGTTGGTTACTACCACTGCCAGGTTCTCTCCAACCAAGGTTAGGGTGGTTACGTCATCCTTGGTTGTAGGTACCCGTTGGAGGACCTGACGGCCTAGGTCTATTATCAATGTAGTTTACCGTTTCCGTTTGATTATCCATTTCTTTCATACAACTCTAATTTTCATGTGGCCCACCACACCCTTCACAAGCCATAACCGAGGTCGTTTTTGCCATTTCTAACTTTTTGATTTTTGAAGAAAGGGCTTCGATTTGGGCTTGCAAAGAGGTGCTTTCATCAACCTTATGGGCGCCCAGGGCAATAGATTTTGTGCCTCGGGGAGTGTGCCATTGAAAATTAGTTTGAGCAATTTCCTCAATTTGATTATAAATTTCATTTATGCGACGATTACCTAAAAGTTCCCCAGAGCTAGAGTCAAGTGTTTGTCTTGTGTGTGGCAGCAACCCATTATATAAAGTGGATACTTGTTGCCATACCGCAAGACCATGATGAGGACACTTTCTTATGTCACACCCCGATTTCCACGTGTCACCGGTGGGCCCGGTGGGGGAGTATCGTGACGTGGTTGGCAACATAATAGTCAAACAACACAATATTTAATATGCACAGCGGAAGCGAATTTAAAAGATATAATACAACCGAATTTAATATTGTAATATCAAATGTCACAATATTCGGAAGTTTATCCACAGTAGGATCGATAACAAAATAGAAATAATAGTTCAACAGACTTCAGGCATCTTAAGTTTGCAAGACTCTTTATTGATGCTAAGGAGACAATGCAGCCAATTTCGTTTAGTACCTGCATTTAGTCTTTTTGGGAAAATACGTCAGTTTACACTGGTAAATACAATCAACTGACTCATTTTGGAAAATGATTAAAAATTGGTTTGGATGCACGTGGCATAAACATTTTTATAACTTGGGAGAATTATTTAATATTATAATCTTGTGAACGAATTACATGTTACTTGTGCGTTCAGTAGCCCGGATCTTGTCCGGGTTAAAGATCAATAGACACACCACAATATTCTTTTGTGCACTGACGGGTGTACGCCTACACCCCGCGCTTAAGTCGTGGCCATTTCGTAAAATGATGCCAGGGATATCCGGGACATGGTCATTAACCCCCCAAAGGCTTTAAGTAAACAAGACTGTTTAAACGAGCCGATCAAATTATCAATTAGCCACCAAGCGATGGAAGATTTGATGCCCGATCAAGCGGTATGCTATATACCGTAACCCAAGCCCGTATAGGGAAAATAAGTTAAAAGTATTTACCTGAGCAATGTATAAATCACAATAAGCAAAATGCACGTAGCTTTTACTGGTCCTCCTAATCTGGAACGAAGGTTTTATAATAACCTATTAGAATCCTAACGGGTCTTTAATTAAGCTTAAGCTTAGACCGGTTAGTTTCAAGATACGGTTCGTACGCACGATTAAGCGAAGACCGGATAGAATGTGATTTAGACCCGACAAGTTCAGAGACTTGCTTAATATGGGTTTATTATTCACATTCTGGATTTCGAGATAAAACCGTTAAGGTTTGACCCGTTTCGGCTAATTTATGTAAACTTGTTACATAAACCGAACCGTACGCGTAATAAGCGTGACGGGTATTCATGAGAGCTATATACAGGTTTCTTAAGTTAATTATGCCTCAAATATGTTGTGACATCAATAAGATGTCTTTCATTATGCCCGAAACGTGTTTAAACACAAACTAGGCCCCGTAGGGGTAGTTTGGTCATTTAAAAGTTTATAAAAGAGTTTTAATGTTAACCTGTGTTACAGGTATGATGTAATCAGCAAAAATACATAATTTGCTAAGTTATATCAGTAGGATAAAGTATATATGTGAAATTTATCAATTATAACCGAACTATCCCCCGTAGGGGTATTTTGGTAATTTCACATAAGCCGAAAAGCTCAAAACTGAAGTCTGAGTTAATCAACTTTTGCTTACTGTTAAAATGTTATAATTTAACTAAAACATCAGTAGGTATCACCCTTGTATGTTTAAAAATAGTCTTAGTACATACTATGCGCTCAAAACGCTAATTAAGGCGATTAGGAGCCGTTTACGGGTTCAATACCCAAAGCTGATATATTTATTATTCCAGAAGGTCTAAAATAATTTATTTATCATAACTAATCAGTAGTAAAAGGTTTGGAGTCGTTTAGATATGTAAAACTCATTTTATGGCCCGTAAGGGCAAAAACCGACAAGTACCGGATTAAGCCTACGACTACAAGTTATGCTCAGCCTAAAATTAACTAAAAATCTTCAAAAATCCCAAAATAATATATTACATCAGTGGGTAAATATTTTGATACCAAAAAGTATGTTTAACTAGGCTATACGCTAATTACGCCGTTTAATTAACATAAGGCTTTCATTTTACGCTAACGAGCATAACTCTTAATCCACACCTCAAACTGATGTCAAACTTTGCATACAAGTTTATATATCAGTAATTTAAGTTTCTACTCTTTTACATTTCCAAAAATCACGTTTTAAGGTAATAAGGGCATAATGGTCAACATACGAGTAATTAACGGAATCATGCATATTAGTTGGTTAACTAATGAACCATGATGTATAAACACAGAGGGTTATACTAGCATGTTACCTAGTCCAAATAAAGCTCTAAGGCATTTCTAAAACATGCTTAAACGGGTCAGAACTGAAAGTCAAAGTGAAAGTCAAACTATGTGACTTTCGGTTCCGAACCGGGTCTTTATAGTAAATTGTCGGGTTGAACATGTTTAGACATGTTCTTATACTAATTACCAAGTTATAATAATGATCAAACAGGTTGTATATGTTTTACATTGCTAATTATGCATAAATTAGGATTTAAGCTTCCTGTTGACTTTTTATTAACACGTTTGACCCGACTTTTGACATAGTTAGAATGGGAATCAGGGGGAACCCTTTTGAGGGTTTATTACCCACATAATTACCAACTTATAACTACTTTTGATTCGACTAATCACTGGACCATTAGTGATTAATCTTAAAGTCAACCGTTAATTACGACGGTTTGACTTTTAAGCTATAACTAAGCTAAAACTTAATTAGAAAAGGTTAAACATACTTACAAGTGTCTAATGGATGATTAGGAAGGCTTGGGATCTGCTTTGGAGTTCCAGAGATGATCAGAAGTGAGTGCAAGAATGTTTGTAAACTTGAAGGCCTTATATACTAGTTGTAATCACCATAAAATGTTGACAACTAAGGCTACAAGTGACCACAATTGTCCCACAAGTGTCCCTGGGGTCTAGGACCATTTTAGGGGTCGCCCAATAGTGAGAAATACCAGTGAGATCAGTCAAAATCGCGCAAAACAGGCTGCAGCCGGTTTCTGGTCACTGGGCACTGCTTTACGGACCGTAAAGGTTTGGCTTACGGTCCGTAAGCCTCTGGTCAGACACGAAAAGTTGTTGTTCTTTGACGTTTTGAAGGGGCAAGTGGGTATAAACGAATTGTGGACTTCTTATTTACAACATGGGACCTCAATTATCAGTTATATACCCTACCATTTGAATTTGTTTGCTTGGATCCTTTATAAAAGTACCGAAAACTAAGGGTTACCGTAGGAATTTCTTCGTAGGAGTCCACCTATTAAATTATGAATCATTCATTGCTATAATTCACTGAACTTGAACATATACTAGATATTTTTAATATGATTTGAGTCTTGGGATTTATAACGAGGTCGTTCAGTGTAACAACTCTCATCAAAAAGTCATAATTATTACTTTAATTGACTATTAGGAAACCCTAATTGAGACACCCAAGTAATTCTGCACTAACCCTAAAATTTTCATAATTTTCAGAATTAGGATTAGGGCCCCTAAAACTGAGGGGGGTAAACCCTAGTTGGACAATTATCCTTAAAAATTCGTTGTCAAATAACTAAAAACGAATTGTAGCAACTCAGCAAAGCTAGTCCCAACCGTGGCTACCCTATAGCCTACTTTTATGCCTTACGGACCGCAACACTCTCAACCTTACGGTCCGTATGGTGCCTTACGGACCGTAACATTGGGAAGCTTACGGTCCGTAAGCTAGTCAAATTTTGTGTATAAATAGCAGACATTGGCACTTGAATTCTGGACAACTTACGTCGAAAGAATTCGACTTACACTCTGAGATACGTACTGTCTACTCATATTAACACACACGATCACGAAGTGCCGCTGCAATCAGGGTAATAACTCAATCGCTATTACGATTCATTGTCCGATCGATTAAACTATCCGAGGGATGTTTAAGTGCTGCCCACATTAGGGTTATACTTTATCATTCGTCATTAATTTGACGGATCATCGTTAATTCGATGGATAAAGTATTATACTTTGTCATTCGTTGTGACTCCGATGGATGTTTAAGTGATTACACTTTGTCATTCGTTGTGAATCCGATGGATGTTTAAGTATCGCACTTTGTCATTCGTTGTGAAGGTTTAATCTCGTGAGTTATCGTAAATGCTGTATTAAGTTACTAACCATTTTGTGTAAATTAGGATAAAAAGGCTAAATCAGTAGGCTAGGCTCTGCTTAAATCTGCAATGTGAGTCATTCTCTCTTTTTATCAAATCTATTTACAAAATCATGTTTATTTTTAAAGTTATAATTACAGTGATTAAGTTTATGTAATCACCATATTACAGCCGGTATGTGGGGTTTTGTATACATTACTTGATAACCGTCACTATTGGACAACGAGTTAGCCAATGAGTGATATGACCATAGTCACAGACTCCATCGGGCAAAGAGGCTACCGATGGATGTTCGAGTGACAAGTACTGTGGGTAGTTGGTTTGATATCTGAAACATTGTAATCTCTCTTAATACTGTAAATTATAATAACTGAGTCATTTTATTAAAATGAATGATTCACTCAGTATTTCCCGCTGACAAAACCTTTTTCAAACATGTTTCAGGTGATCTGTTGTGATCTAAGGAAAAGTGCCGTGAAGCACTACAAGCTTAAGGAAGTGGCTCAGTATAAAATAAAGAAACATGTTTTGTAAAATAAAAGATTTCTTCGTGAAATCTATAAATATTGTAAATTACCGGGTTATCCCGAATTGTGAAATAAAATAATCGGGAAATATTTCAGTTTTAAAAAGATCCTGATGAAATCTTCCGCTGTTAAACTCAATTAAATAATACCACTGGAATTTCTGTCCCGCGGCTCCTAAAACGGGTCAAACCGGGTCGGGGGCCGTGACAGAAATAAGGTGGTATCAGAGCCATCAAATCAGAGCCACTGATTTAAGCTAATTAAGTATTTAGAAAATACTTAATTTTATTTATTTGCCAATTATGTGATTATGTGTTTCATTAACTGACTAATTGTTAGTTACAGTATGGGTAAACAAAAGCTGTCAAGTATTTCTCTTAAATTAGATAAATCATCCAACGAGAAGGGTAGTACATCCCGAACCAAATCCTCGAATCAGGCTGAAATTCCTGAAGAAGGAATATTTGTGCGAAAGGCACATTACGAGGAAACACTTTCTCCTGAAAGGAGGGAGATGATTCTTAAGAAAAGTAAAGAGAAAATCCGAGAAAAGAGGATTAAACGAGAAATCCAGGAATTAATTGATAAATCACCTTGGGAAGATAAGCTAGATGAGAAATGGGCAGATTTGTATATGCTCGCTACAGTAGCAGAAAATGCAAATCTCTAAAAACAGTTTTATCACTTATTCAGTAAATAAATAAGTTTACAGTAAACTATAGTTGTCAGTTGTTTTATGTATGGTTTGCAATAAAATAAAAAGGGGTTATCTATCAAATTTGTTATTTTAACACTTGGTATGTATTTTGCATATATGCTACACAGCATGAATGAGATATCCGAAGCTTTAGAAAATCTTAACCTCTATCCCGTTAAGATAGAAGTTTCCAAGGAATTCACCGGTTACTTCGCTGATACAGAAGAAGAACCCATGGAATTTCAATCAAAACCACTGACAAAACCAAAACCTCAGAAAAGAAGGAGATATGTATGGGGAAGTCGCTCGCGTAAGAAAAAGCCAAGAAAGGTTACTAAACCTAAAGATCCAAAAGACAAAGGGAAAGGGGTAGAAATTGAGGAAAATATTAATCAAGTAGAGATAGAAACTGAGAAGAATTTTAAACCAACAGAAAGAGAAGTCGGAGAGAGTTCTAGACAGACACAGAAAATGACTCCTTGGGAAGCTTTAGATCACCAACTAGTAATGAGTGACCTCATCGGACCTGCCGATAAAAACCTTGAACCAGCCAATCCAAACCTTATATTCACTGAAGAAGATCTTTTTAGCTACCCACTAGAAGCTCCAATTCCAATCAATCTGGAACCTACTATTCCAGATCCTATTGTCCAACCTCAACCACTACCAGTAGAATTAGATGAATGGTGGACAACTGATTGGCAGTACCAAAATATTTTAAACAACCCTGATACATTTTTCCCACAAGTTGACCCAGAACCTCCACTTTACCCAACTATGAGCTCGGAGAATCTGGCTGAACTTCGTCTCTGGGGCGAAGAGTTAATTGATGCAGGAAATAGGATTAGGGATGTTGGAGAAAGAATTACTTGGAAGTATGACGAGAGGGAGCGTCATTTTTAAAGAAAGTAACTGATCAGATAATGGAGGAATAGTTGTTTAATAAATAAAGAACCAGTATGTGTAATAACTTAACAATAAGACGTTGTATGATAATCGTGTGTACGAGGCATTCATATAATATATAAAAATGAAACTCGGGAAACCGATAACTGTTGGTTGTATATGTTAAATGTGATTATGTGCAAATTGTTTTATTATAATTAAAATATTTGTACTAATTATCTATATAAAACTTATTATCAGATGGCTAATGTTGGTAATGAACCAATTGAGGAAGTTAATCAATCTGAGCAACAACCAGGAGATCAATATATGACTAGGCAGGATATAGAAAATATTGTGGCTCAAGGGATAGCCAATGCTATTCCAACATTCGTTGCTGCTGTTAAAAATACAATCGAGCCTCAACAAATCATTCCAAGCAAACGAATTTCTGAAGATAACTTCAGTAATAGTGTAAACGGAGGCAATGATCATGTTAATCATGATAATGAACCACCGCACGCACCACTCCATAAGAAAATGAAAGCCGCAACACCTGGTTGCACTTTCAAAGAATTTCTGGCCTGTAAACCCACTGAATTTGCAGGCAATGAAGGAGCAACGGCATCACTGCGTTGGTTAGAGAAAACCGAGGCAGTAATTGCCATAAGTAAATGTGCTCAGGATGATCAGGTCATGTACGCGTCAAATCTTTTCAAAGAAGGAGCACTAGAATGGTGGAACACGGTGTTACAAGCAAAAGGAAGGAAGAAGGCGTATGCTATGAATTGGGAAGAATTCAAAGGTGTTGTAGAAAGAAAGTTCTGTCCTGAGTATGAAAAGGAACAAATGACAAATAAGTTCCTAACTCATCGTATGACGGGAGTAGATTGTCGTGGTTATACTTCGACATTCTTTGAATATGCTAGAGTAGTACCAACACTGGCTTCGCCAGAACCGGTACTCATTTCCCATTATATTTGGGGATTGATCGGTGAAATCCGCAATATCGTTAAAGCTGCGAGACCTCGCACTATTGACGATGCAGTGGAATTAGCCAATACTCTAACTGATGAACTGGTGCGCACGCAAGATGAAAATCGGAAGAAAGAATTAGCTCATAAAATTACCCAAGGATTTCGTACGGGTAATAATAACAGCTTCAAGAGAAGAGGAACAGGGCAATCTTCAAATCCACCGTTCTGCAGGAATTGCAGAAAGAAGCACTTTGGAAGATGTGGTGTAACCTGCAATTTTTGTAAAATGGTAGGACATCGTGAAGAAAATTGTAGGAAGAAATCCATAATTTGTTACAATTGTGGAGAAAAGGGACATGTTAAACCAGAATGTCCTAAATTGGCAAAGCCAGCAGACAACAAAGCCAAGACAGCCGATGTAGCTACTAAGAAGAATGCTCGCGCATTCCAGCTGACTACTCAAGAAGCCGAGATGATTCCAGATGTGATAGCCGGTACATTCTTAGTCCATAACATATATGCCAAAGTATTATTTGACTCTGGTGCAAACCAAAGTTTTATCAATACTTCATTCTGCCAAGCCCTTAATATACCTTTAACCAACATTAGGCAGATTTTTACTGTTGAAACGGCTGATGGGAATTCAGTTAAAATAGATAAGGTTTTGCAAAATGTAGAAATAGAACTTGTAGGTCATAAATTCTT
The DNA here is from genome assembly GCA_030545235.1 of Helianthus tuberosus. Lineage (NCBI taxonomy): Eukaryota > Viridiplantae > Streptophyta > Magnoliopsida > Asterales > Asteraceae > Helianthus > Helianthus tuberosus. Next base: position 56,572,851 of record CM060445.1, on the reverse strand, counting down.
TGCAACCTTATTACCTATGAAATTAGCCGAGTTTGATGTTGTGTTAGGAATGGATTGGTTAATAGCCAACCATGCTCGAATTCTGTGTGATAAGAATTCCATAGAGATTCAGGCAACCACCGGAGAAGTAATTATGATTACAGGAAATAAACCACGTAAGCCCATGAAGTTCATATCAGTAATGAAAGCTGCTAGTTATGAACGAAAGCAAGGAATAGTGTATATGATTTCAGTAATCATTAGCACTAAGGGAAAGGAACTTAAAGAAATTCCTGTAGTCTCAGAATACTCAGATGTATTCCCAGAAGATTTACCCGGATTACCACCTGATAGGAAGGTAGAATTTAGAATTCATCTAATTCCAGGAACTACACCGATAGCTAAGGCACCTTATCGGTTAGCACCCACAGAAATGTTAGAACTGAAAAAGCAATTAGATGAATTACTAAGTAAAGGTTTCATACAACCTAGTTCATCCCCTTGGGGAGCTCCAGTGTTGTTTGTAAAGAAAAAGGATGGATCAATGAGAATGTGTATCGATTATAGAGAATTGAATAAGGTTACAATTAAGAATCGATACCCATTACCTAGGATTGATGATCTTTTCGATCAACTTCAGGGGGCTAGATATTTTTCTAAGATCGATTTACGCTCGGGTTATCATCAATTGAAGGTACAAGAAGAAGACATACCTAAAACTGCTTTCAGAACTAGGTATGGTCATTACGAGTTTACAGTCATGCCCTTCAGGTTAACGAATGCACCTGCTGCATTCATGGACATGATGAATAGGATCTGTAAACCGTACTTGGATAAATTTGTAATTGTCTTTATAGACGATATACTTATTTATTCCAAAAGTCAGGAAGAACATTGTCAGCACTTGCATATACTCTTAACTTTGTTAAGAAAAGAAAATTTGTACGCCAAATTCTCGAAGTGTGAATTTTGGTTGCAAGAAGTGCAATTCTTAGGACACATGGTGAATCACGAAGGTATTCATGTAGATCCTGCTAAGATAGAGGCGATTACAAATTGGAAGGTTCCACAAACTGCAATGGAAATTAGGAGTTTTATAGGTTTAGCCGGATACTATAGACGGTTTATTAAGGATTTTTCCAAAATAGCCGTACCATTAACCAAGTTAACCTGTAAAGCCATTAAGTTTGAATGGGGACCTAAACAAGAAGAAGCTTTTAGGATTTTGAAACAGAAATTAACCAATGCACCAATCTTAGCCTTACCAGAAGGAACTGAAGATTTTGAAGTATATTGTGATGCTTCAAAACTAGGATTTGGATGTGTGCTAATGCAACGCAAGAAGGTAATTGCGTATGCCTCAAGACAATTGAAAAAGCACGAAGAAAACTATACGACTCATTATTTAGAATTAGGAGCCGTAATTTTTGCCCTTAAGATTTGGAGACATTATCTGTATGGAAGTAAATTTACTGTCTATACAGATCATAAAAGTTTAAGGTACATATTTGGGCAAAAAGAGTTAAACATGAGGCAAAGGAGATGGATGGAAATCCTAAGTGATTACGACTGTGATATTCAGTATCACGAAGGAAAGGCGAATGTAGTTGCAGATGCCTTAAGTCATAAGTATAGTGAAAAACAACGACGAGTTCGTGCTCTCAGATTAAATCTACAAATAGATTTAATGGAACAATTGAAGAATGTTCAAACTACAGCAATCAAGGATGATGCTGAAGAAATGAAAGGACGAATTAAGGAATTAGAACAAGGAGCAGATGGAATTTGGAGATTCCACAAAAGTAGAATTTGGGTACCTAAGCAGGGAGACTTAAGACCTAAGATTTTAGAAGAAGCTCATAAATCTAGGTATACCATACATCCAGGAAACAATAAAATGTACCAAGATTTGAGAAAAAACTTTTGGTGGATAGGAATGAAAAAGGACATAGCCAGCTATGTTTCTAAATGTCTCACCTGTTCACAAGTTAAGGCAGAACATCAAAAACCTTCCGGTTTACTACAACAATTAGAAATGCCAGTATGGAAATGGGAACTTATAACAATGGATTTTATTACTAAGTTACCCAAAACCAGAAAAGGTAATGATGCGATTTGGGTAATTGTGGATCGATTAACCAAATCTGCTCACTTTTTACCAATGAGAGAAACCTTTAGCATGGAAAGACTGGCAAAGTTGTATGTAGATGAAGTAGTATCTCTACATGGAGTCCCACTCTCCATTATTTCGGATAGAGATAGTCGTTTTACTTCTCATTTCTGGAAAAGTTTCCAGCAAGCAATGGGAACTCGACTAAACCTAAGTACTGCATATCATCCACAAACGGACGGGCAAAGTGAAAGAACGATCCAAACACTAGAAGACATGCTCCGAGCGTGTGTAATAGATTTTGGTGGAAATTGGGATGATCACTTACCATTAATTGAATTCTCCTATAACAATAGTTATCATTCAAGCATTGATACTGCTCCATTCGAGGCACTGTATGGAAGAAAGTGCAGAACTCCAGTTTGCTGGGCAGAAATAGGAGAAAGTCAATTGTCAGGCCCAGAGATTGTTCAAGAGACAACGGACAAGATTACTCAAATCAAGGAAAGATTGAAGACGGCTCGAGACCGACAAAAGAGTTATGCAGATAATCAATGCAAGCCGTTAGAATTCCAAGTTGGAGATAGAGTACTGTTGAAAGTATCTCCTTGGAAAGGAGTTGTAAGATTCGGAAAGAAAGGAAAACTAAGTCCCAGATACGTAGGACCATTTCCAGTGATCCAACGTATAGGACCAGTTGCATATTGTTTACGACTACCAGAAGAATTAGCTGGAGTACATGATGTATTTCATGTATCCAATCTCAAGAAATGTTTAGCAGATGAATCTCTGGTAGTACCTCTTCAAAACATAGAAGTAAACGAAAAGTTAAAATTTGTGGAGAAACCTCTTCAGATAGAAGACAGAAAAGTGAAGTTTCTCAAACACAAACGCCTAGTGCTAGTTAAAGTCAAATGGGACTCAAAGAGGGGAGCTGAATACACTTGGGAGCTGGAATCAGAAATGAAACGAAAATATCCACAGTTATTCCAGTAAATCTCGAGGACGAGATTTTATTAAGGTGAGGAGAATGTAACAACTCTCATCAAAAAGTCATAATTATTACTTTAATTGACTATTAGGAAACCCTAATTGAGACACCCAAGTAATTCTGCACTAACCCTAAAATTTTCATAATTTTCAGAATTAGGATTAGGGCCCCTAAAACTGAGGGGGGTAAACCCTAGTTGGACAATTATCCTTAAAAATTCGTTGTCAAATAACTAAAAACGAATTGTAGCAACTCAGCAAAGCTAGTCCCAACCGTGGCTACCCTATAGCCTACTTTTATGCCTTACGGACCGCAACACTCTCAACCTTACGGTCCGTATGGTGCCTTACGGACCGTAACATTGGGAAGCTTACGGTCCGTAAGCTAGTCAAATTTTGTGTATAAATAGCAGACATTGGCACTTGAATTCTGGACAACTTACGTCGAAAGAATTCGACTTACACTCTGAGATACGTACTGTCTACTCATATTAACACACACGATCACGAAGTGCCGCTGCAATCAGGGTAATAACTCAATCGCTATTACGATTCATTGTCCGATCGATTAAACTATCCGAGGGATGTTTAAGTGCTGCCCACATTAGGGTTATACTTTATCATTCGTCATTAATTTGACGGATCATCGTTAATTCGATGGATAAAGTATTATACTTTGTCATTCGTTGTGACTCCGATGGATGTTTAAGTGATTACACTTTGTCATTCGTTGTGAATCCGATGGATGTTTAAGTATCGCACTTTGTCATTCGTTGTGAAGGTTTAATCTCGTGAGTTATCGTAAATGCTGTATTAAGTTACTAACCATTTTGTGTAAATTAGGATAAAAAGGCTAAATCAGTAGGCTAGGCTCTGCTTAAATCTGCAATGTGAGTCATTCTCTCTTTTTATCAAATCTATTTACAAAATCATGTTTATTTTTAAAGTTATAATTACAGTGATTAAGTTTATGTAATCACCATATTACAGCCGGTATGTGGGGTTTTGTATACATTACTTGATAACCGTCACTATTGGACAACGAGTTAGCCAATGAGTGATATGACCATAGTCACAGACTCCATCGGGCAAAGAGGCTACCGATGGATGTTCGAGTGACAAGTACTGTGGGTAGTTGGTTTGATATCTGAAACATTGTAATCTCTCTTAATACTGTAAATTATAATAACTGAGTCATTTTATTAAAATGAATGATTCACTCAGTATTTCCCGCTGACAAAACCTTTTTCAAACATGTTTCAGGTGATCTGTTGTGATCTAAGGAAAAGTGCCGTGAAGCACTACAAGCTTAAGGAAGTGGCTCAGTATAAAATAAAGAAACATGTTTTGTAAAATAAAAGATTTCTTCGTGAAATCTATAAATATTGTAAATTACCGGGTTATCCCGAATTGTGAAATAAAATAATCGGGAAATATTTCAGTTTTAAAAAGATCCTGATGAAATCTTCCGCTGTTAAACTCAATTAAATAATACCACTGGAATTTCTGTCCCGCGGCTCCTAAAACGGGTCAAACCGGGTCGGGGGCCGTGACATTCAGAGGTGCAAAAGTTAACATGACGACACTTTTAAATCCTGTCAAACATTTTTAATAAATCCGAGTTTATAACGCTTTTGTCTTACACGACACGTGTCGTTATTTTATTTAACACAAATTTTCGAGGTGTTACATCCTCACCCCCTTAAAATAAATCTCGACCCAAGATTTACTGAAACAAATGAGGGTACTTTTCTTTCATGGTGGATTCAACCTCCCACGTATACTCGGGACCTCTACGGGCATCCCATTTGACCTTTACAATAGGTATATGCTTCCTTCAAAGCTTCTTAACCTGTCGATCTTCAATCGACAAAGGTTTTTCCACAAATTTTAAGCTCTCATCTATATGCACATCTGTATGTGGTATAACCAGTGATTCGTCAGCGAAACACTTTTTCAGATTGCAGATGTGGAACACATTGTGAATTCCACTGAGCTCTTCAGGTAAGTTTAGCTTATAGGCAACTGACCCGACACGTTCGATAACCTCGAAAGGTCCTATGTATCTCGGGCTTAGCTTGCCTTTCTTACCAAATCGCATCACCCCCTTCCTGGGTGATACTTTAAGCAATACTTTGTCACCTACTTCGAAGTGAAAAGCTTTACGCTTCGGATCTGCGTAACTCTTCTGCCTATCTCGGGCAGCTTTGAGACGGTCACGAATCTGGACAACCTTGTCCGTCGTTTCAAAGACTATCTCGGGTCCTGATAATTGGACATCTCCAACTTCTGCCCAACAAATGGGCGATCTACACTTTCTACCATATAATGCCTCAAAAGGCGCAGCCTTAATGCTGGTGTGGTAGCTATTGTCGTAGGAGAATTCGACTAAGGGTAGGTGCTTATCCCAACTACCACCCAAGTCAATCGCACATGCACGTAGCATGTCTTCCAATGTTTGAATAGTACGCTCACTCTGACCGTCTGTCTGAGGATGGTAAGCCGTGCTAAAGTTCAAACGTGTGCCCAAGGATTGTTGGAAGCTTTTCCAAAAATGGGACGTGTATCTAGTATCTCTGTCAGAGATAATAGACACATGTATGCCATGTAAAGCTACAATCTTATCCACATATAACTGGGCTAACATATCGGAGCTATAAGTCTCCTTGATGGGTAAGAAATGTGCTGACTTAGTCAGTCTATCAACTATAACCCATATTGTATCATTGCCTTTCCTTGTCTTCGGCAATTTGGTGATGAAATCCATCGTCACCATCTCCCACTTCCAAGTGGGAAGTTCAGGCTGTTGTAGCAAGCCTGACGGCTTTTGATGTTCTGCCTTGACTTGCGCACAGGTCAAGCACTTAGCTACATAAGCGGCTACAGACTTTTTCAAGCCTATCCACCAATAATTTGCCCTTAGATCCTGGTACATCTTATCAGCTCCAGGATGAACGGAGTATTTGGAACTATGGGCTTCCTGGAGGATAACATCACGAAGTCCCCCATAAATTGGAACCCATATCCGTCCATTCAATCTTAAAATTCCGTCCTTGCTAAGAGATAACTGCTCCTCAGTTACTCCTAGCTTTTCATTAGGATAGTTAGCTTCCAACACAGCTTCCTTCTGTGCAGCTAACAACCTTTCTATCAAATTATTCTTTACTTCGATACTCTTGGCATTGATTCGGATGGGTTTCACCCTTTCCTTTCGGCTCAAGGCATCGGCGACTACATTCGCCTTGCCGGGATGATACTTGATTTCACAATCATAATCATTCAAAGTCTCCATCCAACGGAGTTGCCTCATGTTTAATTCTTTCTGATTAAACAGATGCTGGAGGCTCTTGTGATCAGAATAGATCACACATTTGATTCCATATAAATAATGCCTCCACAGTTTTAGTGCAAATATAACGGCACCCAACTCCAAGTCGTGGGTGGTGTAATTCTTTTCGTGCACCTTTAACTGTCGTGATGCATAGGAAATAACTTTGCCCTTCTGCATAAGCACACACCCCATGCCGGTGTGTGAAGCATCGCAGTAAACTACGAATTCTTCAGTGCCTTCAGGTAATGTCAGCACAGGAGCGTCGCTCAACTTCTGTTTCAAAATATCAAAGGACTCTTGCTGCTTAGGGCCCCAAACGAACTTTACTTTCTTCTTAGTCAAGGAAGTTAGGGGTGCAGCAATCCTTGAAAAATTTTCAATGAAACGCCTGTAATATCCTGCCAATCCCAGGAAGCTACGAATCTCCGTAGGCGTCTTTGGCTCTTGCCAACTCATAACAGCTTCAACTTTAGCGGGATCCACCTGGATACCACGCTCACTGACCACGTGTCCAAGAAATTGGACTTCTCGTAGCCAAAATTCACACTTAGAGAATTTGGCATAGAGTTTCTCTTGATGTAAAAGTTTGAGAATACATCGAAGATGTTTCTCATGATCAGCTTGGCTCTTAGAGTAAATGAGAATGTCGTCAATGAAGACGATGACGAATTTATCTAAGTGCGGCTTGCAAACGCGATTCATGAGATCCATGAATGCGGCCGGTGCATTAGTGAGCCCAAAAGGCATCACTAGGAACTCGTAATGACCATAACGAGTCCTAAATGCAGTTTTATGCACGTCTTCATCTCTAACCTTCAGTTGATGGTAGCCTGACCTCAAATCAATCTTCGAGAAATAACTGGCCCCTTGTAACTGATCGAACAAATCGTCGATCCTGGGCAAAGGATATCTATTCTTTATTGTGACCTTATTAAGCTCACGATAGTCGATGCACAGACGCATCGATCCATCCTTCTTCTTGACAAACAGGACTGGCGCTCCCCAAGGAGACGAGCTAGGTTTAATGAAACCCTTGGCTAGTAATTCATCTAGCTGTGTCCTTAATTCTTTCATCTCTGTGGGTGCCAACCTATAAGGTGCTCTAGCAACTGGTGCTGCTCCGGGGATGATATCAATCCTGAATTCCACTTGCCTATCTGGTGGCAAACCAGGTAGTTCTTCCGAAAAAACTTCTGGGAATTCAGAGATGACAGGGATGTCTTCTATATTCGGTTTGGGCTCATCAATAATCACTTGTGCCATGTAGATGACACAACCCCTCTTTAAACATTTTGAAGCCTTGAGCATAGTCATTTGCTCAGGCAGCCCATACTGGGTATTTCCCCGAATGGTAAGTGGTTCACCAGACGGAGTCTTTATTACCACTTGCTTCATGTTACAGACAATTTGGGCCTGGTTATGAGATAACCAGTCCATACCCAGAACTATGTCAAAACCGGCCAACTTAAAGGGAAGTAGAGACAGAGGAAAAGAATGGTTCTTAATGGATATAACACATCCATCTAACACAGTTGAGACGGTTTCTATGGTACCATCTGCTAACTCTACCTCATAGTTTACGCTTAAGGTTTTGACAGGTAAATTCAATAATTTACAAAACTTGTTATCTACGAAAGACTTATCTGCGCCTGAATCAAAAAGTACTCTTGCAAAGACATCATTTACAAGGAAGGTACCTGTTATGACATTATCGTCTTGCACAGCCTCTTTCGCGTCCATTCTGAAGACTCTGGCATTAGTCTTCTTGGCCTCTTCAGGCTTCTTGTTGTATTTAGGGCAGTTGGTCTTAATGTGCCCCTTTTCATTGCAACGGTAGCACGTTGCATCTTTCATCTTCTTGCAATCCAAGGTTTTGTGATCCGTGGACTTGCATATACCACAAGCATAGGTTTTTGACTGAGTCTGTGAGTTCGACTCAAGTCTGCACTTTCCATAGTGCTGCTTCTTGCAAATTTTGCATTTGGGCTTTTCACCAGAATTATGCCCATCTTTCCTCGACTCCGATCCTTTCTTGTTGTCACCGTTCCCACGGTGTTTCTTGTTCGACCTTTGTGAACCATCATCTTCACGTTTTCTCTTCTCAGCCTCCTTATTCCTCAGCGATCTCTGCCTGACCGCATCCAGAGTGAGGGATAAGGAAATGTCAGCTACGGATCTAAAGGTAGCTGGCCGAGAAGCTTTCACGCTTGCCTTGATCTCGGGGGCTAAACCACCGATAAAATGAGCTATCCTTTTTGGTTCCGGGGTTACCAGGTATGGAACCAACCGGGACATCGTGTTGAAGCTCGTTACGTAAGCTTGACAGTCGAGGTTTGTCATCACCAAGGATAGAAAATCAGACTCTATCTTCTCCACCTCATGTTGAGGGCAGTAATTTTCCCTGATAAGGGCAACAAATTGATCCCACGACATATTGTACAATGGGATTTTCCCGGTGGCTTGAATCAGAGATCTCCACCATCCTAAAGCTTCACCCTTAAAAGACTGCGACACAAACTTGACCACGTCTCTCTCAGCGCATCCGCTGATGTCCACAACCGTATCCATCTCATCCATCCAGGTCATACAGTCAATGGCTCCCTTCTCCCCAGTGAAATCCCGGGGTTTGCAAGATACAAAATACTTATAGGAGCAACCCTTATTATGGGTTTGTTTCGGCATGACTATCAGAGAGGGTACACTGTGGTGGTTCGTGGACTGACGATCGTCATCCACTTTCTTAGGTTCCTCCTTCTTGGAGGGAGGCTTGCTATGAGCTTCTGGTTGAGCTTTAGGCTTTGAGCGCGGTATAGATAGGGTCCTACTCCGAGTCCCACTATACTCCTCGTACTGTCGCTCCAAGGCCTGTGTAACAGCGCCGTCTACTATAGCTTTTAATTCAGCACCCGTTAAAGTAATCTGGGCGTTATCATTTTGCTCCACTGGATGGCTATTTATTTCATCAGAGTCAGCCATTTGAATTGAACTGTTGCAGAAAACAAGGACAATAGTTTATTTGGGAGTTTATTATGGAATTATCTTTTATGGCATTTCATTAACCATGGTAACAGAGACCATATTTGGTTAATTTATTAATCATATTTATTAGGATTTCTATTATAATTTATCCTAATTTATAAAACAATAAAAGTTTTATTTGTAGCACAAAAGGCCTAGTCACATGGACATTATATATCATAAGCTATGATTTCAGAGAATCAAGGCTTTTAAGGTTTGAATATAGTTCATTACCTTTTTCAGACAGGGAGTCATTGCTACTACTGTCTTTTGGCTCATATAGAAATGAGTAAGGCCCGAAGGCATTATATTACTGGACAGGGAGTCATTGCTACAACTGTCCTTTGGCTCATGTAAAAGTGAGCAAGGCCCGTAGGCATTTTATTACCAACGTATGGTCAAAATATAATCATCTTAATTGATGATTTAAACCCATGATTCAGAGATCATTAAGTTGGGTGGAATCTTTAGAAAGATCCTTATATAATATTAACATGTGTGATTTTAAATGAATCACATCTGCCAGGAGTGTTAACATGTTTTCAGATGTTAACAGGGATTTGAATCTTTTAAACAGGTCTTACCATCTTGGCCCGGTCTTATAACTGACCCGAAGGCTAGGTTTCACACTTAAGATTCTTAATTAATATTTAAATAGGCAGATTATTTTCAAAAGGAATGTTTTTGGTTTATTTATTTCATATATAAATTATTTATGCAAATAAGGCAAACATGAAATTTATAAAACAAACATTCCATTAATTATACATAGGTTACACGTTGCCCTAAACGGGTCTTTTCAAACAAACAAGTTACCCACGCAGGGGTTAAGCAACAAATATAATAGTCAACGCAGGGACTTACACAATAACATACCCTCGTAGGGGTTTATATAAAGATAGGCCCTCGCAGGGGCTCAAAACAAACAAACAAACATACATACCCACGTAGGGGCTTAACAACAATTGGAAGGATTCAATGATCCTTCTTGTTCTTCCCTTTGATCAAGCTTGCCAATCCTTGGAAGAAGCTCTGCCTCTCCCTACGGTCACGGTGGAAGCCTCGCTCTACTTCATCCAACCTCTGAAGAATTTCCTCCCTTTCTGGGGGAGAAAACCGTGGTGGCTGCGATTGCGTCCGGGTAATAGGCCTAGGAGGTATCTGGTACCCCTGAGTAGGGTAACCTACTCCCCATGGAGCTCCGTATGGTCCCTCCGGGTGAAGAGCGTTGTAATTAGCCGCTACCATGTAAGGATCGGCCTCCGCGTAACCATAGTTATGGTGAGTTGGTGGTTCAAACGGGTTGTATGCCATGGAACCCGTGTATGCTGGAATTGGGTTGTCAAAGCCCATCGGCGGTGGCTGTGGTACAGCTGGGTTAGAGGGTCCACCCATTTGTGGGTCCTCCTGATGTGGCGGATAGTGGCTGCCACTGGATTGACGTGGGGAACTGAAATGGAAATCCCCTGCTCGTGACGACATGCGCGCACCGGTTCTCCTTCGCCTCGGCGGTTGCGGAGGTGCCGGTTGCACTGGCGGCGGTGGAGGCGGTGGCGTGACTGCCACGAATCTTGAATCCACAGAGGGATCCTGTTACTGCTGCGGCTGCTGGTGAGGCGACGAATGGTGGGAAGGTGTATAGTACCACTTGTGCTGATTGAACATGGCTTGGAAACTGTCTGGACCACCATAGGGTGATCCGTGGAAAGAAGATCCGTCGGAGATCTCTATTGGGTGGTTTGGTGTACCACTTGCAGGTTCGACGGGGTCCGTATCCTCGTCCATATCGTCCGCGTGATCGCCAGAGAAATGATCCTCTGGCCCTAGTGGGTTAAAACCCACGGTTTCTTGGACGTAGCCTACCGGATTAAACCGGCCCCTGAAAACAGGTGTGGGGTCCCCGAAAGAATGATGCGATAAGGATCGCTGTAATGGTATATACGAGGGCTGAGGGTTGTTGGGCTCGTACTCCGGTTGTGGCCCATAAGGATTTTGGACCGGAGGTGTAGAGCTGTGGGATACCGATCGTCTAGCTGGTTCAAACAAGTTCCTTCGGTTTTGCCGTGGATCATCACTCTCCGTGGTAGACGGAGCTCGAACATGCGAAGGTCCAGCTTCATTATCATTGGGGGCGGTGATCGGCCCCTTTCCTCGTCCTCTCCTTCGGAAGAATCTTGGAGGCATTTTGTCCTGTCATTATAATATGAGATAACAACAAAATATATAAAAATAAAGGACAAAACAAAACCAAACAAAGTGGAATTTGTCCTATGTTATATGTCTAGACTCGAAAGTTTAGAAATGTGCAATTGTGTCATTGAGATTAAACACAAAAGGCTAGTGTTTAATTCACTCAATGTTGGCTCTGATACCAACCTGTCACACCCCGATTTCCACGTGTCACCGGTGGGCCCGGTGGGGGAGTATCGTGACGTGGTTGGCAACATAATAGTCAAACAACACAATATTTAATATGCACAGCGGAAGCGAATTTAAAAGATATAATACAACCGAATTTAATATTGTAATATCAAATGTCACAATATTCGGAAGTTTATCCACAGTAGGATCGATAACAAAATAGAAACAATAGTTCAACAGACTTCAGGCATCTTAAGTTTGCGAGACTCTTTATTGATGCTAAGGAGACAATCCAGCCAATTTCGTTTAGTACCTGCATTTAGTCTTTTTGGGAAAATACGTTAGTTTACACTAGTAAATACAATCAACTGACTCATTTTGGAAAATGATTAAAAATTGGTTTGGATGCACATGGCATAAACATTTTTATAACTTGGGAGAATTATTTAATATTATAATCTTGTGAACGAATTACATGTTACTTGTGCGTTCAGTAGCCCGGATCTTGTCCGGGTTAAAGATCAATAGACACACCACAATATTCTTTTGTGCACTGACGGGTGTACGCCTACACCCCACGCTTAAGTCGTGGCCATTTCGTAAAATGATGCCTGGGATATCCGCGACATGGTCATTAACCCCCCAAAGGCTTTAAGTAAACAAGACTGTTTAAACGAGCCGATCAAATTATCAATTAGCCACCAAGCGATGGAAGATTTGATGCCCGATCAAGCGGTATGCTATATACCGCAACCCAAGCCCGTATAGGGAAAATAAGTTAAAAGTATTTACCTGAGCAATGTATAAATCACAATAAGCAAAATGCACGTAGCTTTTACTGGTCCTCCTAATCTGGAACGAAGGTTTTATAATAACCTATTAGAATCCTAACGGGTCTTTAATTAAACTTAAGCTTAGACCGGTTAGTTTCAAGATACGGTTCGTACGCACGATTAAGCGAAGACCGGATAGAATGTGATTTAGACCTGACAAGTTCAGAGACTTGCTTAATATGGGTTTATTATTCACATTCTGGATTTCGAGATAAAACCGTTAAGGTTTGACCCGTTTCGGCTAATTTATGTAAACTTGTTACATAAACCGAACCGTACGCGTAATAAGCGTGACGGGTATTCATGAGAGCTATATACAGGTTTCCTAAGTTAATTATGCCTCAAATATGTTGTGACATCAGTAAGATGTCTTTCATTATGCCCGAAACGTGTTTAAACACAAACTAGGCCCCGTAGGGGTAGTTTGGTCATTTAAAAGTTTATAAAAGAGTTTTAATGTTAACCTGTGTTACAGGTCTGATGTAATCAGCAAAAATACATAATTTGCTAAGTTATATCAGTAGGATAAAGTATATATGTGAAATTTATCAATTATAACCGAACTATGCCCCGTAGGGGTATTTTGGTAATTTCACATAAGCCGAAAAGCTCAAAACTGAAGTCTGAGTTAATCAACTTTTGCTTACTGTTAAAATGTTATAATTTAACTAAAACATCAGTAAGTATCACCCTTGTATGTTTAAAAATAGTCTTAGTACATACTATGCGCTCAAAACGCTAATTAAGGCGATTAGGAGCCGTTTACGGGTTCAATACCCAAAGCTGATATATTTATTATTCCAGAAGGTCTAAAATAATTTATTTATCATAACTAATCAGTAGTAAAAGGTTTGGAGTCGTTTAGATATGTAAAACTCATTTTATGGCCCGTAAGGGCAAAAACCGACAAGTACCGGATTAAGCCTACGACTACAAGTTATGCTCAGCCTAAAATTAACTAAAAATCTTCAAAAATCCCAAAATAATATATTACATCAGTGGGTAAATATTTTGATACCAAAAAGTATGTTTAACTAGGCTATACGCTAATTACGCCGTTTAATTAACATAAGGCTTTCATTTTACGCTAACGAGCATAACTCTTAATCCACACCTCAAACTGATGTCAAACTTTGCATACAAGTTTATATATCAGTAATTTAAGTTTCTACTCTTTTACATTTCCAAAAATCACGTTTTAAGGTAATAAGGGCATAATGGTCAACATACGAGTAATTGACGGAATCATGCATATTAATTGGTTAACTAATGAACCATGATGTATAAACACAGAGGGTTATACTAGCATGTTACCTAGTCCAAATAAAGCTCTAAGGCATTTCTAAAACATGCTTAAACGGGTCAGAACTGAAAGTCAAAGTGAAAGTCAAACTATGTGACTTTCGGTTCCGAACCGGGTCTTTATAGTAAATTATCGGGTCGAACATGTTTAGACATGTTCTTATACTAATTACCAAGTTATAATAATGATCAAACAGGTTGTATATGTTTCACATTGCTAATTATGCATAAATTAGGATTTAAGCTTCCCGTTGACTTTTTATTAACACGTTTGACCCGACTTTTGACATAGTTAGAATGGGAATTAGGGGGAACCCTTTTGAGGGTTTATTACCCACATAATTACCAACTTATAACTACTTTTGATTCGACTAATCACTGGAGCATTAGTGATTAATCTTAAAGTCAACCGTTAATTACGACGGTTTGACTTTTAAGCTATAACTAAGCTAAAACTTAATTAGAAAAGGTTAAACATACTTACAAGTGTCTAATGGATGATTAGGAAGGCTTGGGATCTGCTTTGGAGTTCCAGAGATGATCAGAAGTGAGTGCAAGAATGTTTGTAAACTTGAAGGCCTTATATACTAGTTGTAATCACCATAAAATGTTGACAACTAAGGCTACAAGTGACCACAATTGTCCCACAAGTGTCCCTGGGGTCTAGGAACATTTTAGGGGTCGCCCAATAGTGAGAAATACCAGTGAGATCGGTCAAAATCGCGCAAAACAGGCTGCAGCCGGTTTCTGGTCGCTGGGCACTGCTTTACGGACCGTAAAGGTTTGGCTTACGGTCCGTAAGCCTCTGGTCAGACACGAAAAGTTGTTATTCTTTGACGTTTTGAAGGGGCAAGTGGGTATAAACGAATTGTGGACTTCTTATTTACAACATGGGACCTCAATTATCAGTTATATACCCTACCATTTGAATTTGTTTGCTTGGATCCTTTATAAAAGTACCGAAAACTAAGGGTTACCGTAGGAATTTCTTCGTAGGAGTCCACCTATTAAATTATGAATCATTCATTGCTATAATTCACTGAACTTGAACATATACTAGATGTTTTTAATATGATTTGAGTCTTAGGATTTATAACGAGGTCGTTCAGAGGTGCAAAAGTTAACATGACGACACTTTTAAATCCTGTCAAACATTTTTAATAAATCCGAGTTTATAACGCTTTTTGTCTTACACGACATGTGTCGTTATTTTATTTAACACGAATTTTCGAGGTGTTACATCTTAGTAGCTCCTTGAACCTTTCCCAAGTTTCATATAAGGATTCCCCGTCCTCTTGTGAATATGTATTAATTTCAGTCATTAATTTAGCCGTTTTAGCAGGAGGGAAATACTTATATAAAAACTTTTGGGCTAGTTCATCCCAGGTGTTTACTGATCCAACTAGGAGGGTATTAAGCCAAGCCTTAGCTCGGTCTTTTAGTGAAAATGGAAACATTTGGCGGCGGATGGCGTCGTTTGATGCTCCGTTGATCCGAAAAGTATCACATATTTCCAAGGAGTTAGTAATATGTAGATGGGGATCTTCGTCCACAAGCCCGTGGAAGGTTGCGGAGTTTTGGAGCATTTGTATCAAATGCGGCCGAAGTTCGAAGTTGTTGGCATCGACATTCGGTGCATTGATAGCGGCGCCAAGATTACCTACGGTGGGCCGTGGGTAATCCATGAGGGTACGTTGATCCGCCATTGGAAGTGGGTCCCCCAAAACTTTCTCTTGGTTTTTAGCTTTAAGTCTTTTTCTTAGTAAGCGTTCGGGTTCGTCTGGAGGTTCTTTTATGTCTCTACTGGAACTGGAGCTCATACACTGTGTAGAAAGTTCAGGTGCGGCGCCTGGGTTCCAAGTCCTGCAATAAAAACAAAAAGAACATTGGTCAGAAGTTTCACCATGGCCCCGTGCTCAGATGAACACGGCCCGTGGTCGGAGTTACAGTGATTGTTTTCCGGATCCCTGTTACTAGAGAGCTCGACACGGCCCCGTGCTCAGCTCTCTGTACCTCGAAAAATAAAAACTGCCAGTAATAATACTGGGCACAGCCCGTGCCCGACCAGGCACGGCCCCGTGCTGCAGTCTGCAGAAGCTGAAAATTTAAGAAAAATCCTAAAAAAACAGAAAAATAAGAAAAATGATTAGGCCGTTGATTCCTAACTTTCTTAAAATCCTTGTGTCCCCGGCAACGGCGCCAAAAACTTGATGTGTGTTAGCGTGAATATATTTTTAGTTATATTTTTAGCCCTTTTTAACACTGTAGTCAAGTTTTAAATTTATAAAACACGATATTCTACTAACACTAAACACACATATGGGCAAGTGCACCCATTGTGAGCGTAGTATATCGTTGGTAAGATATCGAGGTCGTCCAAGGACACAAGAGCTTTTAGTACCGGTTTATCCTCAATGTCTAATCAAATCAAAAGTTTAGAAAAGGTTTTAAACATGAAAATTAAAAACTAAAAATGCTGAAAATAAAAATAAAATAAAAACAGATAGACAAGATGAATCACTTGGATCGGACTCGCCTTTAGTGTAACCTTTGATGTTTTCCGCACTTTTGCACTTTTTAAGAGATTATCTTAGTTATAGTAGTAGACCCCTGTTTTGAAGGTGACGTTACCCTCAACCCAGTAGTTTGAGTCAGCAAGGATACAATCCTAAAGGGTTGGGTTATTGAAAGATAATTAATTAAGTTATTAATGCGTAATATGGTAGGCCCCTCTTTTGAAGGTGACGTTACCCTCGGCTAAGTGGTTTGAGTTAGCAGGGATACAATCCCAATTAGCCGGGTTAATGTATTAATAGTAGTTTACATATGAGGGGATCAAGCCATTCGCACCCCCGCTATCCAATACCAATGGGTATTGAAGGAGGTCCTAGTAAGCTTGACCCAGGTCCTTGCAGGATCTATACACTGAACAAGGCAAGAACCTTACCAAACCATTCCCTTAACCCCCGACCAGGTAGCCAACATATCTCTATATAGACCGTAGAGATATGAATGGTGTAAATCTTTTATTTTATATAGACAGTAAAATACGCCAAGACACCACATATAAATGATAAGGAAGTTTCACCTTCAACATAAGAAACTAGTTATTAAAGTCATTAATACAAAACCAAATAAAAAGTGCGAAAAGATTAAAAAACAAAAGTATTACACTAAATGTTTGTCTTCACCAAGTGATGTAAGAGACTTAGGCAAACATGGCCTTTGATTGTCAAGAACTCTTACTATCAATCTTGGATCCCGAGACTACTACACACACTCTATGATGGATGATGGATGATGGATGATGGTGGTGGATGAGGGTGTTGTGATGGTGGTGGAGTGTGGGTGAAGTGGGAGAGAGGTGGTTTGTCATGGGATGCTTTTGAAGTGAACCAAGGACCTCTATTTATAGCCTGCACAGAAGCCCGGACACGGCCCCGTGTCCATCCACTTTCTCTTTCTTCATTAATTGCAGTTTGTCTGCATTAGTTGACCATGCCCCCGTGTCCGCTGGGAATGGCCCCGTGTGCAGAAGCGTATCTGTACTATCAAGATTTGCTTGGATTCTGCGAATCTTAGCGTTGACCACGACCGTGTTGAGCTGGGCATTCCCCCGTGTTGGGAAATAGAAGCTTCTACAACTTTATCTTTTCTGCAGACATTTGGGCACGCCCCCGTGTCCACTGGGCACGGGGCGTGTTCAGCCTTCTGATCTCTTGTTTTTGCTTGGGAAGATGCTGTCGAGGGGTCAGGCATGCCACATTTATTCCTCTTCTTGTATTTATGTTAGATTTAGCTGTATTTTTGCTTCTTTTGTTCATTTGCGCTCATTTAATCTTGAAAATACAAAAGGAAGACAAAAGCATACGTTTTCCAACATTAGTACTAAAAAGGGTTAGTTTTGTGCTTCATTTGATGTAATTTATATGTTACATTTTACACACATCAAACAACAACAACAAATAAACTACCAAATCCACAACTAATTAAAAAGTAAAAAATGCATAATTAATACGCATAAAAAGCAAATTAATTACCCTTTAACGTTTTTAGCCGCTGAATCAGCATCAATCGAAGCAGCAGAAGCATCCATAGACGCATCTGGATCGGACGATGACATCGAACGCCATCGGATAGTAGATTTAGGGTTTGTACAGAAATACCTGGAGTTATGGTGTGAAGGCAAAACATATGAACAAAACGACGGCGTTAGGGGATAGGAAACATCGAGTAATCGAGCGGAACATACCATCTCCACCAATCATAGGTTTCAAAGATCAATACCAATCCTACAAAAAACAAGATCCATCTCAGATTCTTTCAATCACTCATCAAAACTCAACTGATCTTACCAAGAACTCATATTCCCCATGCCAATATCTAGGGTTTCTAATCTACCCATAATCTTGATTAAACATAACCTAAAAAATCAAGATATAGATATAACCTACAAGTTTATGCAAACATAAACTCCAATATTTTAGTAAAATCAAAGACAAACAAAAAATAATCACATAGAAATTCAAAGGTTGGAGTCTTTAAGTGAAATGAGTTGCTATTTATAACAACCCTCAATAAACCAACACCCTCGAATATTTTTCCGACACCCCAAAATATTTTTAAATATCCCTATATGTCTTTAAATACACCCCGTATGTGAAAACCGAGCCCGAAATACAATATAGCATTAAAAATAAATGAAAAACAAGAAAAATTAAGTTGAGGTGGGCCGCGTAAACCCCACCCCAACCTTAACGCAGGCCGCGTTAGCTTAAAAGGTGGCGTAGCCCGGTGCGGCCACGTGGCCCAACACCCGGCAGGTCTAGTCGCTGACCCAGCCAAGCTATCGCGTTGACCGGGTTTGACGCGGGCCGCGTAGCCCGTTGTTATCATTTACGCGGGCCGCGTAAAAGCTGAAGTGAAGCCCTATATAAGCAGGCCATCGGGTTTCAATCAGAAATCGTTCAAAATCGTTTTCTTTCTCTCAATTCTAAATTATAGGCATAATACGCGGGTATTATATCCCCCTAATTAGCGAAGTTCTGCTCCGTTGTAAGTATTATAACCCCTGGATACGTATTAGATACGCTGCCCGATTGATCTAGGGTTCCGTAACGGCTGTCGTGGTTCTGCCCGACGTAGTCGTTGGAATGCCGTCTCGGGGATGGTATTACTAATGTTAAAATGGGTTATTATACTAACGCATGTGCATTTGTGTAAATTATAGATTGTCACCGGGAAACCCTTACGGAAAATCTAAGACAGCAATGTGAGTTAATCCACTTTTTGTAAACCTTTTATTAACTGTTTTTACAAAACCTTAAATACTTTTCCATGCGAATAACAGTTATTGAGTATTTGTAAGAATACAATTATCATGAGTATGTTGGGGTTTTGTATAAAAAATTTGTTACCACCTGGTCAAGGAGTAACATTTCCACAAGTCGGGTTCGACAGTACCATGGATGTTAATTGATATGTATTGGAAACAAATATAATTGCGAGATCGCCCTCAATACTGTACACTGGGTTTTACTTAAACTTGATTAAACTGGGATTCACTCACCAGTATTTCCCACTGACAAATGTTTTTAAAACGCGTTTCAGGTAACAAATTGTGAAAGCCAAATAGAAGCCAGCTGGACAACACTGAAGGCTTGGAAAAGTGGCAATAAAGTTACCTAAAATAAAATAGATGTTTTTATTAATAAAATGAGATTTATTCCTATGAAAACGTGTGTACTATGAACTTGGGTTTTAACCCATTTGTTTAATATTATAAAAATATGGAATTTTACTCTGATCAATGTTTCCTAACTACGGTCCTGATGAAAATTTCCCACTGCCAAATTAGACAATACAAAATACCACCGAAACTGGCTCGCGGCCGCCCGTTCCCGGGAATTTGGGATCGGGGGTTGCGACACTATTAATTCAAGAAATGAGCATTTATCTAAGTACCAATTATCGACCATACAATAAATCTTGAAAAGAACAAGATTTAATTCATTTGAAGAACAAGAAGTTGAATTTGGGCTTCCTGGAATGGACGTCAATTGAAGGTAAATTTTAGAAAAGGCATAGGATTTAAAAGTCATGGGAAATCAAGAATTATACCTTGGAATGGTGAAGTAGCAAAACCCTAATATGTGGGGGGATGGAATGATGGTTATGTTTTTTGATTTAGACCTGGAATGGTGTACATGAGATATCAAGAGGTGATTAAAACACTAATTAGTGGAGAGGTGTACAGGAGATATTAAGAGGTCATGTGAAATATGGATAACATATGGCGCACCAGATTAAAAAAATTAAAATAAACCCGCTTAAATTTCATTGGTCGTAATACGGTGGCAATTCAACGACAGCTATTTATTTAGCCACGTTATTTTATAAATTATTATTTTTCTTACCAATTTGCAACTGAAAATAAATGGTCACAATTTTTGACCGCCTAGCTACCATGCCATCTCAAATACGCCTAATTCACATTTTCGTGGGAAATTGGTGGCTAAATTTGCTACGGTTTTTTAGGTGGCAATTGCCCAATTTTATAGTAGTGGTAGCTTGTAAAAGAAGATAAAGGAGTGATATGGTGAACATTGGGATTAGTTTTAGTGAATTTACCAATTTCCCTTTGTCAACAGTTGAGTTTTTTGCAGTCAACTAACGGTTTTAACCAATAAGGACTTAATTGCGAGCAATCGACAACCACAGGGACCGGAGTGTTGAATTTTTGAAATTGGGGACTGAATATGTAAGTGGGTGTAAACCTCAAGGACGTAAATTGTACTTTACTCATTATAATAACACATCCTCTCTTTCACTCCTCCTCTCTCAAACAGGGGCGAAACTTAGTTAAGGCGTAGGCCCTGGCCCCCTCAGCCTTTTCGATTTGTAGTGTAATTTTTACTGAAACATATATATATATATATATATATATATATATATAGAGAGAGAGAGAGAGAGAGAGAGACCGCCCATATATTTTTGGGTCTTGTGGCTTTCGGCCGCCTCAGATCTTTGAGTCAAGCTCCACCACTACTCTCAAAGTCTCCTACGAATGTCTTCCCTTACAGATGACGATTATCCAGTTCTCTCCAAAATTGATCGCAAAGAGCTATATGTCAACTTATCTCCTCCACACAGGCTTATGAACATTCTTTGGAGGTGTTCTTACTAGACAGGTTTTTATATTTGGAGGTGTTCTTACTAGAAAGGTTTTTATAAATGTTTTTCATATTTGTTTTGCTGAGTGGTGTTTTCAAAGAGGCTTGGTTAGCAAAATTATTTGTCAAACATATATAATACTAGGTTACAACCCCGTGTATTACACGGGTTAAATAAATGAATTTTATATACAAAATAATAAAACAATATATCTTTAAAAACCTACTTTATTGCACGAGTTGAATAAATGTAATTTTATATATTAAATTAAATAATAAAAAGTTATATCTATAGGAACCATATTGTACGAGTTGAATAAATGCAATTTTATATACCAAATAATAAAAAAGTTATAAACCAAGTGTATTACATGGGTTGAATAAAGTAATATTGTTTACCAAATAATAAAAAAAAGTTATATCTTTAAAAACTCTCGTGTATTACACAACTTGAATAAATATGATTTTATATACCAAATAATAAGAAAAATAAGAAAACCAAAACTAAATTTGCCGTTCAAAAAAATAAGAAAATTATATTTAAAAAAAACTAATGGATATACTCGGTACGCGATAGATATGGTGATTGCGGAGATGATTATTGGAAAAAGGATACAGTGGTCAAACATGTTATTCAAAAAGCAAATAAGCAACCATTTGAGTGATAAAATATAAATTATAATTAAAAAACCCGTAATAAATCTAATTTAAAAAAATTAAGACTTTGCTATTATTAGTAAAATCAATGATTTTATATTTGTAATTTTGTTTGGTATTATTTTATTAAAAAGTGCATATTTTACATATAATTATATTATGTCTTGAGTTATTGATGCCATCCAAAATGTTTTTTTGATTTTATGTCTAGCATTATATATACTATGGTAAAAGTTTAAAGTTTATTAGAGATAATTACATTATCGAAAAGAATAAGAGTAAATTTGTATATTACAAATAAAAAGTAGGTGTCTGTGATATGATATAGAAAATCAAATAAATAAAATTAGGAAAATTGGTTTTTAATAAACCAACCTTTGTCCTGTTGGTAAATAATAATCTTACCTACGTAATTGGTATACAATAATCCTACCTATCAACATGTTGGTACTCAATGAACTTTCGTTAATTTTTTTTAACTGAAGTTAATTTTTAAGTTTTATTTATTACACAAAAAGTCCCTGTAGTTGTAATTTACTAGTTTTAACTATTTTATGAAACAAAAAAACCTCAAGGGACTGTAATTTACTAGTTTTAAAATAGTTAAAACTAGTAAATTACAACTACAGGGACTGTTTGTGTAATAAATAAAACTTAAAAACTAACTTCAGTTAAAAAAATTAACGGAAGTTGATTGAGTACCTACATGTTGATAGGTAGGATTATTGTATACCAATTACGTAGGTAAGATTATTATTTACCAACGGGACAAAGGTTGGTTTATTAAAAACCAAACTTCCATAATATTATAAATGAGAAGTATACATTAAATTTAAACTAAATAATAATTATCTATAGTTAAGTAAAAGAGATTAAACAACATAATATTTAGTAGGAGAGTTATCTATAATTAACTAGAAGAGATTAAACTAAATAATAATTATCCATAAGATATTAAACTAAATAAAATTTAGTAAGAGGGTTATCTATAATTAATTAGAACTAGTCTTAAGCCCCCGCGCTGCGAGGCGGGAGCATAAACCGTGCTTAGTAGCAACTGAATGACGACTAAAATCATGAAAAAGCGTAAAAAAAAAGAATTTTTAACACCAAGTGACTTATGTAAAGTAAAATGTAGACGAATTTGAATTTGTACCAAAACACATCAGAAAGTCGAGGGGTCAAAGTGGATATACAGTATTAAGTTTTTAGAAAATTGGAGGAAAATCGAGGGGAGGGGAAAAAACATATGTGATCACCAAAAACCGTGTTAAACAGTAACAAAACAACGACCAAATCCGTGAAAAACGTAAGACAAAAACACAAAAGAAAAAACGTTTATGTCGAAACATAAACCAACTTGTATTTATACCAACACGTATATTAAAATAAACAAGTAAAACTTGAAAGGGTAAAAATAATATTTTAGAAAAAAAAATTAGAACGTTGAGAGGTTCTAAGGGTTAATATTGAAAGTTAAAAACCACAAAAAAACAAAGAACTCCTAAATGACAAAATAATCACTATTAGCGAATATATTAAAAGGAAAGAATGAAAAAGTCTAATGGCAGAAACATTAAACCACAAAACTACACTATTCATTTAGCGAATATATTAAAAGGAAAGAATGAAAAAGTCTTGTTGCAAAAATATAAAACCACAAAACTACACTATTCATTGAAATGTTTGAAATTAATAATATATATTAATAGATTAAACTAAAATAATAATTATCCATAAGACATAGCCTAATAATATGATGACAAGTGTCCCACAAATGGTTTCTTTTATTATATAGTACTAGTAGTAAGACCCGTGTGCAAACGCGGGTGGTTTTTAGAAAACCATGCATAACACATTTTAATAGAAAGTATAGATAGGTGTATAGATATTGTACCAAAACGTGTTATCTATTATAGCTAATAGACAACTATAAACATAGATCATCGGTTAATATATCAGTTACATACGACTATTTCCATTCTCCTATCCAAAAAAGGGAGTATCCACCCATTGACAATGTAAACTGTTTATAGACATAAGTACATATAAAAGATGTCTAACAAACTTAATAGAATTTGAATACAGCTTAAGTTTCAACAAACATTAACTACGAACACATGATCACCTGCCTCAACAACTTTCATCAAAGCTCAATCAAGAGTGTGTTACGCAGCAACATCTCTTTTGCTACATGTTGTGTCCTGGTTAAGTATGCTACTGGAGACAATGTCACAACTGCTGGTCCAACAATCTCCCTATACAATAGATGATACCAAAACCCTTCTTTATTACTGATCTTTATTTCTCATCAACATCTCCCTGATTTGTCCTTTGAATTGTAGTTCAAAGTCCAGGGAGAACATGTCTTCTTCATCATCCCTTTCAAGTTGAAGGTCCAACAAATCTTGGAGATCGTATGCATTCAGATTATATGCACTATCCATTTTAATCTCTTCATCACTACCATCTGATCTGATCAAAGTCAATACTTTGGTTTTTGAGTATGACTTCCACTTTACTATTTTTAGATCAGCTGGTTTTCTTGGGAAAAGACTTATTGAAGATGAGTTTGGTGATTGTGGTCTGCTAACTAAATTTGCAATGGTTTCAGATAAAGTAGTTGATGAGAGAAGCTTTTTGGGAGTATGGTCTTTTGAGACAGAGCAGCAATTGTAGGATAGACTGGCTTTTCAGGAACATTTGAATCTTCAGCTCTAAGTTCTTCCAGCTTTTTGTAGGTCTCAACTATCTTCAGTTTAGACCATCTGGCAATGGATCTAGCTGAACCATAACCAGCAGCCACAAGCTCTGCTCTCATTCTTTTAAACTTCAATGCCTCATCTGAATCCACTGCTTTCACTTTCTTCCAATTAGGTGGAGTTGGCTTTACCAGAGGATCATTGTGCATTTTTGTGATTCTGTTGATTTCTTATCTAAGAGCATCTGATGACGAGTCTTTGAATTGATCTCTGGTTGCATTATATGGTTTGTACTTCATAATGTGTCCAACATAATCATCCCTTAGTTGCATCTGAAGCTCAGGTGTCACACCCCGACCACGTAGAACATACAAAACGTGGCGGAAATATCGGGGAGTGTTGTAACAGAATTAATTGTTTCAAATCCATGGCAATTGAAGTTTCGTTTTATTGATTAAAAGTGTTACAATGTCTTAACAACAAGAAAATACAACATAATCAACTAGTCTTGCATCTTTTATTGTCACTAAGGCCCATGTCCGCCTATGTGTATCTTGATCAATTCTATGCTTCATATCCTGAAACACATGTGAAAATAGGTACGTCAGCATAAAAATGCCGGTGAGTACATAGGTTTTGTGAAAATAAGATTCATGACCTCTGTTTAAGAAAATGTTTAGTCATGAACCTTGTAATTTGCTTTGTCTTTGTAAATCATTTGAAAAACAATAAGTTCAGATGATACGTATAAATAAGAGAAATAATGCATGGTTAAATGAATAACCATGTAAAAAATGAGTTTGTATAAGTTAAGTTGTTTGTAAATCAATGTCTTGTGAAAAATATGTTATTTGTATAAAATGTTCTATGTCTCAAATTGAAATGATTCAAATAACGCTACAATATGTAATATCATACAAACACTTATATATAGGAAGTACCAACGGCGTATCCACCATGCTTGTATCATATTACACACGCCTCGTTACTTAATCACTTACTCAAACCAAACTACCAAAGTAAAATGTTCATGTCAAGATGTAAATCATGTCAAAATGTCTATGTCAAATATCCATGTCAAATGTCTATGTCAAATATCCATGTCAAATGTCTATGTCAAATATCCATGTCAAATGTCTATGTCAAATATCCATGTATGGCAAGTGAAATGTCTCAACTAAACCATATGCACAAAAACAAAGTATTGAAGTAAAACTTGGTTTAAATCAAAGTTATGTTTTGTGGGAAATGCATGATCAAATGTCAATCATGTTAAAATGTCTATGCCGAAATGTCTATGTCAAATGTCTATGTCAAATGTCTATGTAGAAGTGTCAAAAATCATGTACTATAATGTACTAACGAACATAGCAGGTATATGATGTGAAAACAGGAAAGCATGAAAGTAACAAGTAGGCACATGTGTTCCACCCCAAAACAGTTTGGAAAACAGTAAAAGAGGGGTCTATGTACTCACTTGAGATTGCTCAGTAGTCCTTGAGTAACAACCAAACAATGCTAGAGATCGCGGATATCAAACGGCACCTAATATAGGTAACTATGTTAATTAACCGGACCTAGATCGGAAGATTGGGTAGCATTAGGGTTTGTAAACCAAACGAGTGTAGAGACTCGTGTCATTTGGTTTAACAAAGCCCACATACTAAATGAAACCTAACATAATTGTTTACGACCCATTACGACCCGTTTAGGTAGCTTATGCTACTTTAACGCGTCGTTCGCGTGAAACGCGTTCGGACCGCCTAACTAGTTCTACGACAAGTGTTATATGCCTAAACATGTTACATAATCAGTTATGTGACAAAAGTTTAGGTTACATATGCTTAATTACCAATTATACATGAAAAGGGTATTCTGGTAATTTACCTAAGGCATATAAACTACCTATCATACAACTACTTAAACGATGTGACCATAGGGTATAACCTCGGAAGGTTATTCCCTACCTACTATGGTCACCTAATGTATTTGGTCGGATCCTAATGATCGACCAAACTGGGTCGGGTTCGAGGTATAAGCGATTTATTAGATCGCTTACCCTACGACCCTAGACAACGTGGTAATCAGTGGGCATAGTCCCAAGGGACTATAACCAACGTGATTACACTCACGTTGCGAAGTTCAAACGAACTTCGCATTGACCATTACTGGTCAACGCTGAAAGTCAAACAAAGTTTGACTTTCTGACTCGAAAAGCAATAAAATAAGGAAAAGAACGAAAGAATACTTACGAAGGGTCCCCGAATGCTAATCCCGATCCAAGAACTCAGGTATGAAACAATGGTTTCAACTTAGAGCTCTCAAATCAGAATTCTAGTGAGAAATAAGGTTAAGTGGGTTGGGTATTTATAGGAATACCTGAACCGTTAGGATCGTTTCATGGAAAACGTGCCATGAATCCAACCCGTACACTTGTTGGAACCTTATGGTGGCTAGAAATCCATCCTTATCAGATGACTAGACAATTGTGAACTTGTGGTTGTGGGTTAATCTGCTGAAAACAGGCTGTTAAGTACTCTGCATCTGGTCTGCAGACCCCTAGCGCACCGCTACATTAAAAGTGTAGCGCACCGCTAGGCCCTAGTTTGGCAGAATTACACTTTTGGTCCCTGTATTGAAATCAGCCCATTTTCGACACGTTTAAGGCCCGTTAACCTCATTTCAAAGCTCTAAAATGAAGTTAAAGTATAGGGAACTTAAAACATGTTCAAAAATATCTCGGATGTCGGTTCGTTTGGCCGTACGGTCGCGATGTTCGCTTAATTACGACGGAATGCGCATAAGCACGAAAAACGAACCAAATGACGCGACGAATGGATTTTTTTCTTATGGCGAACACTAAAATAAAATATTTTAGTGCTTACATAAATTTTTGGAAGTCCGGATGTATTCAGAACGTAAGTTACGCGTAAAAATGCAAACTTGTGCACTTTTTGACGCTTTTAGTCCCTGAATGACACAAAAGTTTATTTTAGCATACCGAACACCTCAAAGCCTATTTCTAAGCTATGTAAAGGATATTTATGGTATGTTTAACTTATGGTCATGTTTCGGAAGGTCTGTTACAGTTCTAATTGGCATACTTTCGCAGTTTGTCAACTTTAGTCCTTGTAAGCGATTAAACTTGATTTCACCACACCAAACCTTCCAAAACTTATATCTAAGTTATGTAAAGGTTATTTAAGGTATGTTAAGCCTATTTCACTATTCCGGAGTGTTCGTTGGATTAAACTGGTTATATCTACTCATCAGAGCGCGTATAACCCTCCAGAAAGCGATTTAAAGCTTGAAATCGAACAAGAATTGATATGTGTAAACGATACACATATTTTTATAAATCCCAAGTATGAAATACTATATTTCATTGGTTTGGCATTTGTTTGATGGTTGGAGTGACACAGGTGTTACAGTCTCCCCTACTTTAGGAAATTTCGTCCCGAAATTAATTCGTAGGAGTCTATCTGTGACTTTGTGTTAAATAACCATCAAAGATGAACAAGACATAATCCTGTAATTTCTCTTTAATGAACATTTTCCAGAAATGAAAAATGAACGGAGTTATTTTCAACAGGCATTATTCAGAAACAAAAATGAACAGAATGAGTCATTTTTCCACAACATCTTCAGAAACAAAAATGAACAGAATGAGTCATTTTTCCACGACATCTTCAGAAACAAAAATGAACAGAATGAGTCATTTTTCCACGACATCTTCAGAAACAAAAATGAACAGAATGAGTCATTTTTCCACGACATCTTCAGAAACAAAAATGAACAGAATGAGTCATTTTTCCACGACATCTTCAGAAACAAAAATGAACAGAATGAGTCATTTTTCCACGACATCTTCAGAAACAAAAATGAACGACAAGAGTCATTTTTCACCATTTCTTCAGAAACCAAAAATGAACGACAAGAGTCATTTTTCACCATTTCTTCAGAAACCAAAAATGAACGACAAGAGTCATTTTTCACCATTTCTTCAGAAACCAAAAATGAACGACAAGAGTCATTTTTCACCATTTCTTCAGAAACCAAAAATGAACGACAAGAGTCATTTTTCACCATTTCTTCAGAAACCAAAAATGAACGACAAGAGTCATTTTTCACCATTTCTTCAGAAACCAAAAATGAACGACAAGAGTCATTTTTCACCATTTCTTCAGAAACCAAAAATGAACGACAAGAGTCATTTTTCACCATTTCTTCAGAAACCAAAAATGAACGAAAAGAGTCATTTTTCAGACACATGACCAAACTAGCTGTGGTTTCCGTGCACTGAATTCCATAATTATGTATGCATCCATAATTACGCAATTCCTTGCATAGTCCGCACAATTTGCTTGTAATGTGGAGGGGAGGAAAATCAAACCTGTGATGAGCGTGACTAGACTACCATAGGGTCCTTTTAATTAGATCTACAAATGATCCTTTTAATTAGGCCACCAAGGAGTCCTTTCAGCTATATCATCACATGATATTCCTAACCAGATTTTTGGATCAATCTGATTACCTAGACCACTCAGGGGTCTAATTATGGAATGGTACAATATAATCCAAGGGTCTTTACTATTACGTACAAGCCCATTGGGGATTTAATATAGTACCTTTGGATATCCTACTATGAATTTCCTTATACAAAGATATGGAAGATTCTACGAGGATTTGAATGACAAGAATTTGGATCACACAAAAACATAAAAGGGAACACATAAACACATAATCACATAGTTGTTTAATTTGTTTATTAATTTGTTATCTTTGGACGCGGATACTTAAAGCACACCAGGAATCCAATTCGTGGATTTCATTTGGCACTTTAATCATTTCAAGAATCTATCTATGAAGATAGAATAATCTTAAAAGGAATTCGGCTTTGTCCTTATTGAATTTTGATGTACGTATTGAATCATACAAAGAATTCAATTAAGGACTCCGATGAATGATACCCATCCACAAGGATCTAATTATGAGGATAGAAAGATCCTACATGGATTTTGGAGTTTGTGTAACGAGAGTGTTCCGACACCTTGCACTAGGCGTGCTTACGTCGATACACAAGGTAGAAAGTTCATGAGGTTGAGGCGCCAGATATGTCAAGCGACATATGAAGCAGAGTTTGAAGGTTGAGCAGCAGCAGGATTTGTAACAGCTTTGCTTTGGATTGCAAAGCGGCACATGTTAACCAAATGTCTCCATCGTCCACCGTGGGTACATTTGTAACAGGGTATTTGATTTGGATAATGACGGTTGCATTGATTTCTCCAAGGAGCGGTTCCCTTGCACGGCTTCATCCCTGAGATGAATCATGGTGATAGCTAAATCAACGGTCTTCGGGAGTACGACGCCTATTTGTTGGGCAATTGTAGCACCTGGTCCGGACACTCGAGTCTTGTTGCGATGAAGAGGCATAATGAAGAAAATGAAAGACATAGAAGGAAACAAGCAAAAGATAGTCAAAAGAGAATATCAACACATGAAGATTGTGACCATTTGTTTGTTACCAAAGGCAAACAAATGAGATGGTGACTAATCAAAGTAAATGGGTCAATATAATGTATCGCGAAGACATGCTCGCCTATAAGTGAACACTCATCCCAAGAATTCTCAGGTAAGCACAACTGGTCTCGCGTCTGATGAGATGTATACGAAGTGCTTGCCTAGACAGAAAACCCAGAATACTGGCATTCACCCTTCCAGTTTGCACGTGTTCACATTATTAAAAACCCAAAACCTTGACGAGATTTTGAAAACTCAAAGGGGTTCAAAACCATATAATAGAGAGTTCAAAACCTTACAATAGAGGGTTCAAAACCTTGTAATAAATCATCCTAGAACAGATGATTAGTTTTCAAAGCGGTTTTGAAATTTATGTTCTTGTTGTGGTCGTCGCCTAAGGATAGGTGACGGTATTGTTTTATAACTAAACGCAAGTAAACTCGCGTTAGGGTCCTAGAAAGGTTATAGACTAGGTCAAAGCATTACTAATAACCTAATTCCCTATAACCATTGGCTCTGATACCATCTTTTCTGTCACACCCCGACCACGTAGAACATACAAAACGTGGCGGAAACGTCGGGGAGTGTTGTAACAGAATTAATTGTTTCAAATCCATGGCAATTGAAGTTTCGTTTTATTGATTAAAAGTGTTACAATGTCTTAACAACAAGAAAATACAACATAATCAACTAGTCTTGCATCTTTTATTGTCACTAAGGCCCATGTCCGCCTATGTGTATCTTGATCAATTCTATGCTTCATATCCTGAAACACATGTGAAAATAGGTACGTCAGCATAAAAATGCCGGCGAGTACATAGGTTTTGTGAAAATAAGATTCATGACCTCTGTTTAAGAAAATGTTTAGTCATGAACCTTGTAATTTGCTTTGTCTTTGTAAATCATTTGAAAAACAATAAGTTCAGATGATACGTATAAATAAGAGAAATAATGCATGGTTAAATGAATAACCATGTAAAAAATGAGTTTGTATAAGTTAAGTTGTTTGTAAATCAATGTCTTGTGAAAAATATGTTATTTGTATAAAATGTTCTATGTCTCAAATTGAAATGATTCAAATAACGCTACAATATGTAATATCATACAAACACTTATATATAGGAAGTACCAACGGCGTATCCACCATGCTTGTATCATATTACACACGCCTCGTTACTTAATCACTTACTCAAACCAAACTACCAAAGTAAAATGTTCATGTCAAGATGTAAATCATGTCAAAATGTCTATGTCAAATATCCATGTCAAATGTCTATGTCAAATATCCATGTCAAATGTCTATGTCAAATATCCATGTCAAATGTCTATGTCAAATATCCATGTATGGCAAGTGAAATGTCTCAACTAAACCATATGCACAAAAACAAAGTATTGAAGTAAAACTTGGTTTAAATCAAAGTTATGTTTTGTGGGAAATGCATGATCAAATGTCAATCATGTTAAAATGTCTATGCCGAAATGTCTATGTCAAATGTCTATGTCAAATGTCTATGTAGAAGTGTCAAAAATCATGTACTATAATGTACTAACGAACATAGCAGGTATATGATGTGAAAACAGGAAAGCATGAAAGTAACAAGTAGGCACATGTGTTCCACCCCAAAACAGTTTGGAAAACAGTAAAAGAGGGGTCTATGTACTCACTTGAGATTGCTCAGTAGTCCTTGAGTAACAACCAAACAATGCTAGAGATCGCGGATATCAAACGGCACCTAATATAGGTAACTATGTTAATTAACCGGACCTAGATCGGAAGATTGGGTAGCATTAGGGTTTGTAAACCAAACGAGTGTAGAGACTCGTGTCATTTGGTTTAACAAAGCCCACATACTAAATGAAACCTAACATAATTGTTTACGACCCATTACGACCCGTTTAGGTAGCTTATGCTACTTTAACGCGTCGTTCGCGTGAAACGCGTTCGGACCGCCTAACTAGTTCTACGACAAGTGTTATATGCCTAAACATGTTACATAATCAGTTATGTGACAAAAGTTTAGGTTACATATGCTTAATTACCAATTATACATGAAAAGGGTATTCTGGTAATTTACCTAAGGCATATAAACTACCTATCATACAACTACTTAAACGATGTGACCATAGGGTATAACCTCGGAAGGTTATTCCCTACCTACTATGGTCACCTAATGTATTTGGTCGGATCCTAATGATCGACCAAACTGGGTCGGGTTCGAGGTATAAGCGATTTATTAGATCGCTTACCCTACGACCCTAGACAACGTGGTAATCAGTGGGCATAGTCCCAAGGGACTATAACCAACGTGATTACACTCACGTTGCGAAGTTCAAACGAACTTCGCATTGACCATTACTGGTCAACGCTGAAAGTCAAACAAAGTTTAACTTTCTGACTCGAAAAGCAATAAAATAAGGAAAAGAACGAAAGAATACTTACGAAGGGTCCCCGAATGCTAATCCCGATCCAAGAACTCAGGTATGAAACAATGGTTTCAACTTAGAGCTCTCAAATCAGAATTCTAGTGAGAAATAAGGTTAAGTGGGTTGGGTATTTATAGGAATACCTGAACCGTTAGGATCGTTTCATGGAAAACGTGCCATGAATCCAACCCGTACACTTGTTGGAACCTTATGGTGGCTAGAAATCCATCCTTATCAGATGACTAGACAATTGTGAACTTGTGGTTGTGGGTTAATCTGCTGAAAACAGGCTGTTAAGTACTCTGCATCTGGTCTGCAGACCCCTAGCGCACCGCTACATTAAAAGTGTAGCGCACCGCTAGGCCCTAGTTTGGCAGAATTACACTTTTGGTCCCTGTATTGAAATCAGCCCATTTTCGACACGTTTAAGGCCCGTTAACCCCATTTCAAAGCTCTAAAATGAAGTTAAAGTATAGGGAACTTAAAACATGTTCAAAAATATCTCGGATGTCGGTTCGTTTGGCCGTACGGTCGCGATGTTCGCTTAATTACGACGGAATGCGCATAAGCACGAAAAACGAACCAAATGACGCGACGAATGGATTTTTTTCTTATGGCGAACACTAAAATAAAATATTTTAGTGCTTACATAAATTTTTGGAAGTCCGGATGTATTCAGAACGTAAATTACGCGTAAAAATGCAAACTTGTGCACTTTTTGACGCTTTTAGTCCCTGAATGACACAAAAGTTTATTTTAGCATACCGAACACCTCAAAGCCTATTTCTAAGCTATGTAAAGGATATTTATGGTATGTTTAACTTATGGTCATGTTCCGGAAGGTCTGTTACAGTTCTAATTGGCATACTTTCGCAGTTTGTCAACTTTAGTCCTTGTAAGCGATTAAACTTGATTTCACCACACCAAACCTTCCAAAACTTATATCTAAGTTATGTAAAGGTTATTTAAGGTATGTTAAGCCTATTTCACTATTCCGGAGTGTTCGTTGGATTAAACTGGTTATATCTACTCATCAGAGCGCGTATAACCCTCCAGAAAGCGATTTAAAGCTTGAAATCGAACAAGAATTGATATGTGTAAACGATACACATATTTTTACAAATCCCAAGTATGAAATACTATATTTCATTGTTTTGGAATTTGTTTGATGGTTGGAGTGACACAGGTGTTACATCAGGAATTATTGGCCTCTCAGACATGGATTTACTCAGGTCCCTAGCAAAGTCTTCAAGTTTTCTGACTTTGCTAAGCTGAAATGATAAGAACCTCAGGTATTCCCTGTCATCCATCCTTATGCTATTCTCTCTGGCTATAACCTCAGCCTGTTACTTTTAATTTCAGATACTCATCTAAGTTTTGAGGCTTCTTATAGCCATAAAGAGATGGGAAGGATCTTTTAGATGGACCCTCTATTGTGAAGAATGATTCAATTTCACCTTTAACAATGACTAACTCCAGAGGATATTGAGCTTCCAGGGGAATGACTGATGGTGGTGTAGCAATTGGAAGAGATGAAGTGGGTTTTCTGGGTGGAAATGATGAGGATGGACTATTTTGAATGGGGGTAAATGATACGGGGATTGGTGATTTAATTTCCTCATCATCTTCAAACACAACATGAGTTTTTTTCTTACGTGTGGACATGATTTCTGGTGAAGGAGAACGTTTTGGTGGTGAAGATGAATGTATGGGAAATCTTTGTGATGTTGGAGGTGGTTGGATTGTTGTTGGTGTAGTGAAAATGATCATGGTAGATGTTTGACAAACTTCTGCTGAAACAACTGGTGTCTCAGCAGCTGTTTGGCTAACATCTGCTGATACTTTTGTTGTATCAGCATCTATTGGGTGAATTGGTGGTGATGGTGTTGAAGCTATTTTCTCCTTCTTTTGTGGTGATTTTTCTAGAGAAGGTTTGGGTTTAGGTTTTTCTGGTAAAGGAGAACATTTCGGTGGTGAAGGTGAATGTGTAGGAAATCTTTGTGATGTTGGAGGTGGTTGGAATGTTGTTGGTGTAGTGAAAATGTTCATGGCAGATGTTTGACAAACTTCTGCTGAAACAACTGGTGTCTCAGCAGCTGTTTGGCTAACATCTGCTGATACTTTTGTTATATCAGCATCTATTGAGTGAATTGGTGATGATGGTGTTGAAGCTATTTTCTCCTTCTTTTGTGGTGGTTTTTCTGAGAAGGTTTGGATTTAGGTTTAGCAGATGATACAATTTATGTAGGAGCAGCAGTGTTTTCCTTTGGATCTTGCTTCTTTTGCTTTTCCAAAGCTATCTCTTCACCTTTCTTGTTTAGGATCTCATCAATCCCTTTTTCCTTTCTAGCTTCTAAAGCTTTTGCAGAAGATTTTTATTCAGCTGACTCTGGCTGTTGTTGCACCTTTGGTTTTGGTTTAGCTTTTGAATCAGGTGGCAACTTTCTCAGTGAATCTTTCTCCCCCTTTTTGGCACCATCATCATCATCATCATCTTTCTCAAAGGTTGATATAGGGGTAGAGCCAGTAAGTTTGAACATATGTTCCTTAATGTTCCTAACGTCGCTTGTGTGTCTTTATACCTAGCATCAACCATATTTCTGATAAATTCCAAATGGGAATTGTGGTTCCTTTCAGCCAAATTCCTCTGAGCTTGAAGGATGGGTTGCACAGAATTCCAAAGCTCATTGGCAATTTGCTGACTACTAGGTTAACTTTTAGAAAGCTCCATCATCTGCTTCATTATTTCTTTCATTTCAGCAACAAATGTTTCAATGGTAGACATTCTAACCGTCAAATCCTTATAACTTAATTCATCACCTACTTTAATAGGATCATCTGAATTCCCACCTGTAGTGGTTGTATTTGTTTTGATAATAGGAGAAGACTCCATATCATCAGAAACAAATGCCCCTTTTTCTTGGTTTTGGGGACTTCCCACTGAAGCAGAGATTACAGTTGTAACCTCAACAGTGGTTGCCTTCAAGGGAGTCTTAATGATGTAACCACTGTCCAACTGATAACCAATGGGTTCAACAGTTGTAGTGGCTGCTCCACTTGAACTACCACCAAGAGTTTCGTAAAACTCAACGGGCATAACCTCCTCAACTGTTTGTAGGATAGCAGATTGAATTGGTTCAGACACAGTCATTTGTTGGGTTATACTCTCAGTAATGTGTGGATGAGAGGGACTGTTTTGATTCTGAAATTGAATTGCTTCAAATAGAGGTAATATTGTTGATGGAACTTGAGAAGAAGGTTGTGGTGTAGAAAGCGACATTGCCCTTGGAGAGGGGCTTTTAAACATACTTTCATATGAAAAGTCTACTTTATGTTGTGGTGTCCATGTGCTTACAACATGATCCTTGTGTGAGGATACATGAGGAGTTTGGATGGGTTGAGATCTTTCCAACAACTGTGAGGAAGTAACAGCAGTGGTTTCAAGTGACATTTGTGTTATCACTGGGTGAACCTCTGGGATCACATCTTCCAGAGGACCCTTTTTATTTTGTTTGCTTTTGATGGGCTTTTTGGATGTGGCAGATTTCTTTTTGCGTTTTGCTGGTGTGAGTTTCACAACACTGGTTGTGGTGTCATGATCACCAGGAGCAGTTGGCTCAATAACAGAGGTTTGAGCAACAGATGTGGATGCATCTAAAACAGGCTCATCCCCCTTTGTTTCTGTTTTTGAAACTTTTGACTCTTTATCCATAAGTCTGGTAAAAGTTTTACTTGTAACTATTTATTTGAAAAGCTACACCTTGTTTAAAATCTGTTTGTGACACTTGTTTTCGTAGGTAGTATCTTAGAAGTCTTGGATACAACAGAAAAGCATTATTACGAGCACCTTTTTTTCAAAATTTTCACATTTTTCACATTAGTCAACAAATCAGAAAACAGTGCTTGTGATAAATTGTAATCAGATTTTGTTAAAATAGCATATCCCAAATACTGAATGTTTAAAGGTATCTCATTAAATGCGGTGGTCTTGGCTGAGAGACAAGTTAAAAGAGTGAAACAAAAATTTCATTGGCGGAGGGAAGTTTGGTTTGTACATAGTAACTTCCTTTAATTGTGCATCATACCCTCTTTCAATGAACTCTGTATGAAGTTCACGTTTTTCAAAGTTGGTCTTACCTCCCAAGTCGTCCAATGCAAATGTAGTAGAAATTGTAGATGGAGAAATTCGAACCAGACTCTTTCCGACTTTAGATGTGATGGCAACCGGCTTATTATCTTCAGACTCTATTTCAGCATTAAACCAAAATTGTCAGAGTGTTTCTGTATGAACCGGAGCATCAGCAGTAAGGATTAATTTGTATTTTGATGAAGTTAAAAAGTCAATTATTGGGTAAAAGCTGGTATTTTTGCTGGTTTTCTCGAAGATGGGGAGGTAGTTGTGAGGGTTTTTGAAGTTCAGAGCCATGATCGGAGAAGAAGGTGATTTGGGGATGAAACATGGTTTATGTTTGTCACGACCCCCGACCCCACCCTGGACGGAATCGGGAGCCGCGAGCAGCCAAGTGGTACCGGTGGTTATTTTGAAAAGTAGCGCAGCGGAAATTTCGTCAGAACCGTGAGTTAGGAAAAATATCAGAGTTTAGAAAACACCGGATTTTTTATTTATTAAATAGATGGGATAAAACCATGTTTCAAAAGGTAGCTTTAATATATGAAAAATTCGAATACATAAAACAACTTTTCTTAATTTAATTTAATTGATAAAATAAGCCACTTCTGTAAGCCTTGTTGATGCCGCATCCAACTCTAATTCCTGATCTACTGTAATTACCTGAAACGCGTTTTAAAAAGATTTGGTCAGCAGGAAATACTGGTGAGTTCATTCAGGTTTTATAAAATGACCCTTAGTTATAAATTACAGCATAAGAGCGATTACAATGGCTTCTATCTTATTTTTATCTGGCGCCGTGTCACCTGGTGACGATGGTCATACCACTATTGGGTCTTTCCCCAAGTAGTGACGATTATCACTGTTAGGATTTATTAGCCTAACCTTGAGAAATTAGTAATGTGCACAATACCCCACTAGCCAGTGATTAAGATAACCACGACTTACTCCCTGTAATTATAACTTTTGAAAATGGAGTATTGTAAAATACTTTTGATAAAAGAGAATAACTCACTTTGCAGATTTATACGGGCAGAGTTTAGCCTACTGATTAGCCTTGTAACCTAATTTAAATAACAATGCACACGAACTAGGTCAGTAACTAATACAGCATTTACGATAACTCACGAGATTAAAACCCTCACGATAAATGACAAAGTGCAATACTTAAACATCCATCGAATTCACGACGAATGACAAAGTATAACCCTAATTCGAGCAGCACTTAAACATTCATCGGATAGTTTCAATTGACCGGACATTGAATCGTAGCAGCGATCGAGTTAATACCCGGTATCGTAGCAGCGCCTCGCTATTGTGAATGTATTTTACGAATTAGAACAGTCTAATTTCATTTTTGTTAAGTGATTTCGACACCAGAGGACTGCTCCTAATTCGCTCTATTTATAGCTGGAAATTGGGTCTCACGCGGCCCGCGTGAGCCTTGGCTCGACCCTTACGCGGCCCGCGTGGCCACCTAGTCTACGCGTAGGGTTGCTGGGTCATCAATAGGTGTGCCACGTGGATGACACGTAGCCCCGGATGCTTATCCGGTCAACTCTCAAGTTGACGCGGCCCGCGTAACCTCCTGCCTATTCTTTACGCGGCCCGCGAGAAGACCACAAGTCTTGATTTCTTGATTTTTGATATGGATTGGGGTTTCAGGGGTCCGGGTTTCCACTTACGGGTCAGTTTGGGACATTTTTGAATATAATTATATCACCAAAGGGAATAAAACGGTGAGAAAAGAGAATGGAGCCACTTTGTAACTTTAGGGTTCAACTAGAAAGCCTCCTGGTATAAATTTTGGGTATAACTTCTGAGCTATTTTAAAAATATATATATATATATATTTGTACTCGTGTTAAGTATAGTACCTCTAATTCAACCTTATCCATATGTCACGAGACAGAACCCCAACGAACTTAGTCAGGCAGAGCCTTGACATGTGTTATGGGGCTCAGGATCAATCGGAAAGGGTAGCGGTGACCGGGAGTTAAAATACTTAAAACGGGGCAGGGCTTTATAGCTTTATTGGGTATAATAATAGAACATATATAGAGAGAGGGCGGCATATGTGTCTGAAAAGAAAAGAGGCAATTGAATTGATGAAGTGATGTTCTATATATATAGTGGAGGAATGAGATATGAAGGACACGAAATGGAAATGGCCTGAACACGTGTACATGCATTCTCATATCTAAGTTTTAAATTTTTATTATTTTATATATATATATTTTTTAATGTACACGTACACTTTTATAAATTTCTTACACGTATACATGCCTGTACACATGTTGAATTTCATGCATATTTTGATTTTATTTTTAAATTAATGTTCATGCATTTACTTTAGGTAAGTAGTGTATAATTCATAAATTTATTTTATTATTATATTTCATACGAAATTTTTGTTTATTATTATATTATTTTATTAATTTATATATTATAATTAATTCAACTGCTTTACTTATTTGGCGCTTATAACTTCTAAAATATGACGTTTTATAAGACAATAAATATGTCTTTAGAACGAGAATAATCTTATCTACATTTTGAACCAAGTTTTATTAAAAACGGAGTAAGTTCAAATATAATGTATTTTTATAATTTAATTATTAAACGGTTCCTGGGCCCGTCTAGGTACTTCATATTTCTTACAGTCAACTTACCCGTAATCTACCCGTTTAATAATTTAAGTTTTATATACTTTATTTTATTTAGAAAGGTCACCCATATACATGCCAATTAATTAGTATAATATTTCAACCAACTATATATAAAATAGTTTTTAAAACTATTTGGGTCTAATAAAAAAATAAACTAGTTACTAGTGGTAAATAAATTTAAACAAACCTATAATTCTTATATGATAAAAATGGGAATGTTACATCCTCCCCACCTTGTTTTAAATCTCGTCCTCGAGATTTGGGCTAGGATATTTCTTTTAGAGTTATGTCACGTCTTAGTCAATAAGAACAGTATTAAGGTAAATGACACAGAATCAAGACATATTCAAATTTTGTGAATACGAGTTGGACAATAAATAGGACTCAATGGTTCAACTGAATTATTTGGAAAAAAAATCAATGTCAATTGAACGAGATGAAATGATATAATTTCCAAGGTGACTAGGTTTAAGCCAAAAGAGATATATGATCAATAGATGTCGAAATTGACGGTAAACGACTTTTAGAAACAGTAGATTTCAATTGTCAAAAGAGAACTTACTTTGATTGTCAACTGAGAAAGACTTAGAATCAACAAGCTCAAATGAAAATAGAAACACGAAAATAATTTGTTAATTATCGAATTATGATATGAGAAAAATCAATATGTTGATATTTATTGAATTGCAAGGATACACCGAAATACAATAGAGTTTAGTGTATCATTGTCTTAATACATAATTGCATTAAGATTATTTTAAATGATGAGTCGAACGAAAGACAGATGTGGTTTTGAATGATTCGAATGATTATGATTAGCCCAATTTACAAGTTTATACTGACACCGCAAGGTGTCGTAATGATTGAAATAGTTCAATAATTATGGTGATCGAACAAATTCATCACGTAATCAACTGAAAGCTTTAATGAAGTAAATTTGGATATTCATTTCGAATAGGATTTTCAATTGATAATGAAAGACCAAATGAATATCATAGAAATTTCGATCAATGATGAAAGAATCTTTAGAGGTACACCGGAATATAATACGGATTTGTGTACTCTTATCTTA
This sequence comes from Helianthus tuberosus, assembly GCA_030545235.1. Classification (NCBI taxonomy): domain Eukaryota; kingdom Viridiplantae; phylum Streptophyta; class Magnoliopsida; order Asterales; family Asteraceae; genus Helianthus; species Helianthus tuberosus. The sequence continues at coordinate 56,532,582 of CM060445.1, read as the reverse complement.
ACACATAATTGTATTAAGACTGTTTAGGATAGTAAACCAACAGAAAATAAATCCGTACATCAGGTGTCGTAGTAATTGAAATAATAATAGCGGTGACTGAATGAGTTCACCATGCTTGAAACCAAATGAAAGTTCAATGAAGTAAATCCGAACGTTTGTTTCAAACAATCTAGTAAGATTTTCGATTGAAATTGAAATAATTGAATAATATTTTTCGATTGAAGATGATAAAGCAATAATTATCACGAAAGGCTCGATTGATGCTGTAAGAACCATTAAGAGATACACTGAAATATGACATGAATTTGTGTATCATTTATCTTAGCACACGATTGTGTTAAGATTGCTTTTATAGGATAAACCAACAAAGCGGATTCAATATAAATAAATAATTAAATCCGTATATGATGTGTGCAACGAGATTAGCGCAAGCTTCAGATTTGTGAAAACGTCACCACAAGGTGATCGTGATTCAAGAAATGATTCAATGAAGTTGAAGATCAAACAAGCATGTTATGGTTCAAGAGATTTGAAGTGCTTGTTGAGATTATTTAGAATATGATGGTTTCAATTCATCATATGGGACCTTGTAATGCGAGCAAGTTTTAAACAATTGAACTTGGTTTAAACAAAACGAGTTTTTTTTTTTTTTTTTTTTTTTTTTTTTTTTTTTTTTTTATTAATAAGAAAGTTCGGATATGGTCACAACAAAAACCATGTATGCCATTAAAAAGAAAATTGAGTTTTTCAAGAAATTCCTTGACTTGATATCAAAGAGTCATCGTTTTGCAATACTGCGGTTCACAGTGCCAAAAATCAAGTATAGCGAAATGATATTTGAGTTTGGATAAAACAACAAATTAGAATGAAGCCCTCCAGTGGTCTTCATAAATCAAACGAACCACATGCGTAACAAACAGTGCATGTGTACTGTGTGGATTTACTAAGAAATGAAACAGATCAATATTCGCTACTATGAAAGAAATCCTCATGGTATGATGACCATTAGGGGGAGTAGCAATGCAAAAGTCTATTCACAGGGGTCAGAATTTTAACAAAAGAAATTTAAGAATTTTTATCTGGGATTTTATGTGATAACTATTGTTAAGTGACATTACCAGGGAATGTCGAATTAAATGAAATAGGGGAATTGCAAAGGTATGTGATTCCTTTTGCAGCGCCAATAATTATGACTCTGATTAGACTGTGCACCGATGGTTGTGAAATCTTGTTCCAACGTACCTCAGCGAGATTCATGTCGTTTGTAGGATCATGTGGCAAAGTGCCGCTTTTTGATCAGTAGTTCTCCCACTGCCGGGATTAGCATTGTTGTTGTCGTGCCCAATCATATTTTCAAAAGGCCTTACCTCGAAAGTTATGTGTGATATACTTCGATTGTCTGTGGACGTATAATTTAAGTTTTATGTGTTTTCTTTGTGTATTAGCACAACTTTACATGTTTTCCACTTGCGTTAATAGTCTATGGTAACGCATTGGAAATTCTTATACTTTTGATGGCGTACCAATTTAAAGGGTTCCCGTCGTTTATTTTGTCGCCTGAGTTACGAGACATATGATCAAACGAAATAATGTTTGATATCGGAATCATAGATATATGCAAGAGATTCCTGATAAAGAAATCTAGACTTATTATTGACACATATGCTTGTGTTTTATTCCAAATTGTCAATCCTTATGGTTTTTGGATTTCCTTATAGATATACATATCTATATAATCATATATTTCACATGCTGTAATATACATACCCTTTATAAGGTCAATGTATTTAACAGATTCATATTTCCAAAAACAAGTCAAATATCAGGTCATGATACTATTTAGGGAAATCTTGTCACTTGTTTGACATATTATATACCCTCTTACCCGGTTCTAGCCGGAGAGGTAACCCGTTATATCCGGACAAGCTGGAGAGTCTGCTACACCATACCCAGTCTTGCCGGAGAAGAAATTTATATTTCCCATAAATAGTATTTTTCTTAAATCATGATTTGGAAAGTGCATTATGACTTTTAACAACGAATCAGGAATTTAATATTCACCTGACGGATCATATTTTAGAACAAAGTAGTACCAATAAATAAGAAATAACAGTGGTCAAGTGTTATTGCTTATTTATTATACTTGCAATGTTCTAGTTATCATTCTCACGGCATACCAAAACCCATTACACTTTATTTACACAAGTATTTAGCTTATTTCGAAGCTTATACTAAGGCATCTTTTCTTAAGTTCAAGTCTAAATGCTATCATGTGTGCTACCAGTTAATAGCAATCTCCTAACTCTTTTATATAAGCTTAGGTATTATTAACACAACACCTATAGGCTTAAATCAGTGGCTCTGATACCACCTTCTGTCACAACCCCCGACCCCACCCTGGATGGAATCGGGAGCCGCGAGCAGCCAAGTGGTACCGGTGGTTATTTTGAAAAGTAGTGCAGCAGAAATTTAGTCAGAACCGTGAGTTAGGAAAAATATCAGAGTTTAGAAAACACTGGATTTTTTATTTATTAAATAGATGGGATAAAACCATGTTTCAAAAGCTAGCTTTAATATATGAAAAATTTGAATACATAAAACAACTTTTCTTAATTTAATTTAATTGATAAAATAAGCCACTTCTGTAAGCCTTGTTGATGCCGCATCCAACTCTAATTCATGATCTACTGTAATTACCTGAAACGCGTTTTAAAAAGATTTGGTCAGCAGGAAATACTGGTGAGTTCATTCAGGTTTTATAAAATGACCCTTAGTTATAAATTACAGCATAAGAGCGATTACAATGGCTTCTATCTTATTTTTATCTGGCGCCGTGTCACCTGGTGACGATGGTCATACCACTATTGGGTCTTTCCCCAAGTAGTGACGATTATCACTGTTAGGATTTATTAGCCTAACCGTGAGAAATTAGTAATGTGCACAATACCCCACTAGCCAGTGATTAAGATAACCACGACTTACTCCCTGTAATTATAACTTTTGAAAATGGAGTATTGTAAAAAACTTTTGATAAAAGAGAATAACTCACTTTGCAGATTTATACGGGCAGAGTTTAGCCTACTGATTAGCCTTGTAACCTAATTTAAATAACAATGCACACGAACTAGGTCAGTAACTAATACAGCATTTACGATAACTCACGAGATTAAAACCCTCACGATAAATGACAAAGTGCAATACTTAAACATCCATCGAATTCACGACGAATGACAAAGTATAACCCTAATTCGAGAAGCACTTAAACATTCATCGGATAGTTTCAATTGATCGGACATTGAATCGTAGCAGCGATCGAGTTAATACCCGGTATCGTAGCAGCGCCTCGCTATTGTGAATGTATTTTACGAATTAGAACAGTCTAATTTCGTTTTTGTTAAGTGATTTCGACACCAGAGGACTGCTCCTAATTCGCTCTATTTATAGCTGGAAATTGGGTCTCACGCCGCCCGCGTGAGCCTTGGCTCGACCCTTACGCGGCCCGCGTGGCCACCTAGTCTACGCGTAGGGTTGCTGGGTCATCAGTAGGTGTGCCACGTGGATGACACGTAGCCCCGGATGCTTATCCGGTCAACTCTCAAGTTGACGCGGCCCGCGTGACCTCCTGCCTATTCTTTATGCGGCCCGCGAGAAGACCACAAGTCTTGATTTCTTGATTTTTGATATGGATTGGGGTTTCAGGGGTCCGGGTTTTCACTTACGGGTCAGTTTGGGACATTTTTGAATATAATTATATCACCAAAGGGAATAAAACGGTGAGAAAAGAGAATGGACCCACTTTGTAACTTTAGGGTTCAACTAGAAAGCCTCCTGGTATAAATTTTGGGTATAACTTCTGAGCTATTTTAAAATATATATATATATATATATATATATATATATATATATATATATATATATATATATATATATATATTTGTACTTGTGTTAAGTATAGTACCCCTAATTCAACCTTATCCCTATGTCACGAGACAGAACCCCAACGAACTTAGTCAGGCAGAGCCTTGACATGTGTTATGGGGCTCAGGATCAATCGGAAAGGGTAGCGGTGATCGGGAGTTAAAATACTTAAAACGGGGCAGGGCTTTATAGCTTTATTGGGTATAATAATAGAACATATATAGAGAGAGGGCGACATATGTGTCTGAAAAGAAAAGAGGCAATTGAATTGATGAAGTGATGTTCTATATATATAGTGGAGGAATGAGATATGAAGGACACGAAATGGAAATGGCCTGAACACGTGTACATGCATTCTCATATCTAAGTTTTAAATTTTTATTATTTTATATATATATATATTTTTAATGTACACGTACACTTTTATAAATTTCTTACACGTATACATGCCTGTACACATGTTGAATTTCATGCATATTGATTTTCATGCATATTTTGATTTTATTTTTAAATTAATGTTCATGCATTTACTTTAGGTAAGTAGTTTATAATTCATAAATTTATTTTATTATTATATTTCATACGAAATTTTTGTTTATTATTATATTAATTTATATATTATAATTAATTCAACTGCTTTACTTATTTGGCGCTTATAACTTCTAAAATATGACGTTTTATAAGACAATAAATATGTCTTTAGAACGAGAATAATCTTATCTACATTTTGAACCAAGTTTTATTAAAAACGGAGTAAGTTCAAATATAATGTATTTTTATAATTTAATTATTAAACGGTTCCTGGGCCCGTCTAGGTACTTCATATTTCTTACAATCAACTTACACGTAATCTACCCGTTTAATAATTTAAGTTTTATATACTTTATTTTATTTAGAAAGGTCACCCATATACAGGCCAATTAATTAGTATAATATTTCAACCAACTATATATAAAATAGTTTTTAAAACTATTTGGGTCTAATAAAAAAATAAACTAGTTACTAGTTACTAGTGGTAAATAAATTTAAACAAACCTATAATTCTTATATGATAAAAATGGGAATGTTACAATGTTGGAGGATTTTTAATATGTTGGGAACTGCTTTTGAGAATTTTGAATTCGAGACAGCAGTGGTAGAAGCTCGATTTAGGGATGAAACAACGTTTATATAAAGTAAAAAAATGAATGCTGACGTGGCAGCAGTTACAAATATCTGATGGCTAACATCTGTCCACGTCAGAACCTCTCTTGTGATAACGGATGAAAATTGTTTGGAAACCTCTGTTGGCCAACGACAGAGGTTGGGAATAGTGTAAGTCAACAGTCGTTAGCATAAACAGAAGTTATCAGAACAGATGATACCTTTCAGTAGTGTTTGAATTTTTAGCTAACATCTGTCCACGTCAGAACCTCTCTTGTGATAATGGATGACAGTTGTTTGGAAACCTCTATTGGCTAACAACAGAGGTTAGGAACAACGTAAGTCAACAATCGTTAGCATAAACAAAAGTTATGATTGTTGTGACAGTTAAGATGATCACAATGGAAGAAGATAAAATAGAAATGGAAATATATGCAGTAGAATAACAAACTTTTTTCTCACAAGAATGAGAAGAATACTTTCATCATCATGCTTTTAACCTAAGCACTTCTCATAATGGATGACAAATTGTTTGGAAACCCCTGTTGGGCAACAACAGAGGTTAGAAACAGTAGTAAATCAACAGTCATTAGGATAAACAGAAGTTATGACAACAGACGATACCTTTCAGCAGTGGATGAATTTTTAGCCAAGCAGAGGTTTCAAAAATAGTTGTTTTCAGCAGTGGTAAATCAACAGTCGTTAGGATAAATAGTTGTTTCATAGATGTCAACCACATGCTTATACAAAGATTGTAATTACAAATGTTCACCTAGTGAGCAATATGTAATAGCCTAACAAACTCCCAACATCTGCTATTAGCCTAACCACTGTTACTATGAAAACCTCTGTTGAGCAACATAATTCAATAACATCTGTTGTTCGTTAACATCTGTTGGCCCATAGCAGACCTTTGCGTTTTTAGACATTCTTCATCAGTAGATGCTCTCTTTTGCCAGACTTTAGGTACCACATACCTTTTACAACAACAAATATTGACTCTTTGTAATTTGGAGGAGCAAATTCTTCAAAAAACTGTTATTGATGATCAAATATTCTAGATTATTTTTCCTTTGCAATCATCTGTTCACCCTTCAACCAACCTTTAATCCTATTAAACATCTGTTGACTTACCAAACATCTGTTCAGACACAATTCAACATCAACATAATCTAAATCAAACTCAGACACAATTACACATCTACATCAATATCGGTCTACAATCCTCAGATGATATTCAAAACTACATAATAATACTTATGCTTGCTAAAATAAGTAAAACTAAAATGCGACAACAAAGATTAGTAGGATTAAAATTTATTCATTTATTTAGCAGTGGTAAATCAACAGTCGTTAGGATAAACAGTTGTTTCATAAGAATGAGAAGAACGATGTCAGCAGCATGCTTATACAAAGATTGTAATTACAATGTTCACCTAGTGAGCAACATCTAATAGCCTAACAAACTCCCAACATCTGCTATTAGCCTAACCACTGTTACCATAAAAACTTCTGTTGAGCAGCATATTTTGAATATCATTTGTTGTTCTTTAACATCTGTTCACCCATAGCAGACCTTTGCTTCTTAAGACTTTCTTCATCAGCAGATGTTCTCTTTTACCAGACTTTAACTACAACAGACCTTTTACAACTCCATATATTGAGTCTTTGTAATTTGGAGGAGCAAATTCTTCAAAAAACTGTTATTAATGATCAAATTTTATACATTGTTTTGTCTTTGCACTCATCTGTTCACCCTTAAACCAACCTTTAATCCTATTAAACCTCTGTTGACTTACCAAACATCTCTTCACACACAATTCAACATCAACATAATCTAAATCAAACTCAGACACTAAATAAGTAAAAGTAAAATGCGACAGCAAAGATTAATAAGATTAAAATTTATTCATTTATTCATGACATTAAAAGATCAACAATTACATAACATACTGAACAACGAAACTTTCAAATCTAACAATAACAGCAAGAATTAAGAAATTTTAGCTTCAACTCCATCGATTGCTGAACCTCTCAATGTATATCCTTGAGCATCGCCATGAACTCCACGTCTCTATCACCGCACTCTATATTACTGACAACACAAAGCTCACGAATGGAAGTTGAAGGCGTCCGCATTAGGTTTCTAGAAACCTGCTCTCTCGTGAACAGGCCAACGTGCAGTCCATCAAAACATCTCTTCAGCTCTTGAAGAGGAGCCCTATCCTCATACACCTGTTCCTCAATTTGCCTGATAAAGCGCTGCTTTAAATCATCAAACTCTGTAGAAGTGTATGACGCCATTTTAACTTATATATTACTCAAGTAATGTGAAAGAATGATATCTTCATAGTAAAACGTGATGAAAAACAAGTGAAGTGGCAATGAGTTTATATAGTGAGATATCTAACAGCCCAAGAAGTCAGATTTAAACACATTGTACATTTAATAATCTAATCAAGCAAAACGTGTAGATTTAATATAAACATATAAATTTATATTTCAAAACAGCAGCCTTTTAATGCAAAAACCTTTTCAACCCCCAGCTTTTATGGGAAAACTATAAAATTAAATATCAAGAAACCCAAGGGACAAATTTTAAAGCTTCAAAGAAAAAAATAGGTTATCATAATTACAATTAATCTCTTCATTTACCATATAGACGCGTTTTAAACACTATAAAAGACCGATGATTAGTTTGATTCAAAACATCAACAAATTGTCTTACAACTGTCTGTCAAAAACAAATCAAAATCAGCAAATCCAACAAAAATCTAGATATCAAACAGATGCTTCTACCACTGGTCAGATACCAGCGATGTTAATACATAATTCTCGTTATGGTCACTCAAAGAAAAAAGATCAGATGAAGAACTAAACAGAAAAGTCGGCATAATCAGTGAAACTAATTACAACACAACCTAGAATAGTATAGCATTGCTTGATGAAGTCCTCCACTCTCCTCCATCAGATTTCCAGAAGAATGCAAAAGAGTTTCTGACAAAACTACTAAAACAGGATCAGAAAATCCGCGACATGCTAACCGATCTGAAAAACAAAAGAGAGAATGAAATCACATGAAAAAGGCGAGAGTCTACGAAATCCTAGCAAGTGTTAACTGTAGTGTGTAATAGTTTATGCATATTTCAGTAAATTTTTATCTTTCTATGTATATTTATTTAATTTAACACTATCAATATGCATATTAACATATTCTAAAATATGACTGTTAATAAAAACTATCAACATTATCAACACTTGTTTCTTCATAATCAAATTAAATTAGTATAACTACAGTTAATAAAAATAAGCCACAAACCTAAAATGCAACTCTCCCATCAAAGAAGGTAGCAAATATAACTTTTCACGATGTTGCAACAATCTATACTTTCTATAAAAGGAGAAATCTGAGTGACATAAGAAAAGCTAAATTGGCATTTAACGATGTTGGATAAATGCAACTCTCCCATCAAAGAAGGTAGCACATGCAACTTTTCACGATGTTGCAACAATGATATTACAACATCGATGTTGAAACGTTGATGTGTGATGGGAAGCTTCATTGGAACGACGATGTTGGAACAATGATATTGGAACACTAATGTGTAAACAGATCAACAAATGTTCAAACACATGATATTGGAACGATAATGTGTAAACAAAATCAAGAAATGTTCGAACAAAGAACTGTAATCGGAGATTAACCGGCAGAATCATGAGAGCTATGCATTTGAGAGAGAGAGAGAGAGATATGCTCGCAGATATGAGTGAGAGAGATGAGTTGAAATTTGAATGTGGATCCAGATTCATATATGTTATTTATATGGTTCGAATATATAGTTTGAATTTTGAATCTGGAGCCAGAATTTTGAATATGGCCATAGGTTTGCTTTTGTTATGAAGAGCAAAGGTTTGAATTATGAATGAAGAGTAGGGGTTTTAATTTTGAATGAAGTATAGAGGTTTGACTTTCTATGAAGGGCAGAGGTTTGAATTTAAAATGTATTTTAAATTAAGCTTTATGATGCAATAATTACATAAGAAAGCATTGTTGGACAACCTCTCTGGCTACCACATTAGCTTTTCTTATGTCACTGGGATTTCTCCTTTTATAAAAAGTATAGATAGATGAGTATACGGTTTAGGGTTGGAATAATAATAATAATAATAATAATAATAATAATAATAATAATAACTGTGACACCTGTGTCACTATGACCATCATACAAATGAAAATCCAATGAAATCTTGTATTTCATTCTTGGAACTTGTACAAATACATGTGACTTTTGCACATATCAATTCTTGTTCGATTTCGAGCTTTAAATCGCTTTCTGGAAGGTTATACGCGAACTGATGCGTAAATGTAATCAGTTTAATGCGAAAAACACTCTGGAATAGTGACATAGGCTTAAAATACCTTAAATAACCTTTACATAACTTAGAAATAAGTTTTGGAGGGTTTGGTGTGTCGAAAACAAGTTTATTAGATCGCATGGACTATTTGCGTCAAACTGGGAAAGTATGTCGATTCGTATAGTAACGAACATTCCAGAACTTGATCATAAGTTAAACATACCCTAAATATTCTTTACATAGCTTAGAAATAGGCTTTGAGGGGTTCGGTATGCAAAAATAAACTTATTTGATCAACAGGGACTAAAAGCGTCAAAAAGTGCATAAGTTTGCATTTTCGCGCATATCTTACGTTCTAAAGATATCCGGATATCCAAAAATTTTTGTAATCATTAAAATATTTTATTTTAGTGATTGTAATGCAAAAACTTCATTCATTTCGCAATTTGGACCGTACACGCGTTCGTTACAATTTCCGTCGTAATTAACTGAACAACGCAACCGTACGACCAAACGAACAGACATCCAAGATGTTTTTGAGCATATTTCATGTTCCCTATATTTAACTTCATTGTAGAGCCTTAAAATGGGGTTAACGGGGCTTAAACGTGTCAAAAATGCATCAAAAACCAAGTTTTACACATGCAGGGACTAAAACTGACAATCTGTCAAAGATGTCTAGGAGGGGCGCGTAAGACTCAGTGAGAGTCTATGCGGCCCGCGACAGACTGCCAGTACAGAAACAATGAATCTGGTATTTGAGCTGATTTTAATGGTTTTAATCCCTGAATTGTGATACCGTTTGATGGTTTTAATGTTCCCCTTGTATTGTAAACTATGGGTAACACTTGGATGGCTAGGATTAAAGCCCAAATTTTGAGAAACGATCCTAACGGTTCTTGAAAATCTATAAATACCCAAGATTTTCTCATTTGTTCCTCACATTTGGTCTGATTTTGCTCTAAGTTGAAGCCTTAGCTTCATACCTGAGTATTTTAGATCAAATTCTTCATTGCTTGGACCTTTTGTAAGCTTCTTTCATGCTTTTTATTGCTTTTCAAGCATGAAAGTCAAACAGTGTTTGACTTTCTGCTTTGACAAGTCTTTGGTCAATACAAAGTTTGTTTGAACTTTGCAACGTGAGCGTAATCATGATGGTTATAGTCCCTTGTGACTATACCTACTGATTACCACGTTGATTAGTCGAACTGACGAGTCAAAGTTTCGGTCAAAATAACGGTTATGCGCATTTTGAGATGAAACTATCTTCGGGTATCAAAACACTTTGTTTTGATATCAAAACCTGTTTTCTAACTTAGTTAAACATGTTTTACATGTTTAACTCGTCACTTTTAGTCTATTGCTTGTTTAGGGTCGTAAAGTCAAGCGGCCTAAACCACCGCTTAGACTTTCGAACCCGACCCGTTTGGTCGATCATTAGGATCCGACCAAGCATATTATGTGACCATAGTTGTATAGGGAATAACCTTCCGAGGTTATACCTTATGGTCACTTAGTTTAATTAGTTGTATGATAGGTAGTTTATATGCCTTAGGTAAATGACCAAAATGCTCTTTTCATGCATAATTGAATTTTTAGCATATGTAACTTAACTTTTGTCACTTAAACTGATTATGCAACATATTTAAACATGTTTAGGCATATAATACTTGTCATAGGACTAGTTTAGGCATTTGCGCGAACGACGCGTTAAAGTAGCGTCAGCTACCTTAATGGGTCGTAACGGGTTGTAAGCATTTAGGATAGGTTCCGATTTAGAATGTAGGCTTTGTTAAACCATATCACATGACTTTCAAATACTCATTTGGTTTACGAGACCTCATTCTACCCGATCTTCCGAATCAGATACCGATTGTTTAACTAGCAATCTGATTACTAGATACCACTTGATTCCCTGATTTCCAAGCTTTCTTAGGACACTTAATCAAGGATACTTACAATCTCAAGTGAGTATGTAACACCCCAAAGACGGGTTTGGTAATCAAACCACGTTAATACTAAAAGACGGGTGAAGTACCGTTAGTGGTAAAAGTAACCCGGTAAATATTAGGATTTAATTAATATAAACCTAATATTAAATAAAAAGTGTACAAATCCTTTTGAGGAAATTAAAGTGGATAAAAAGGCCTGAGCGAACGGGACTTAAAATAAACCAAGTCATAAATTCCCTGAACCCACTAAGGTAACGAGGAATATTTAACCTAGTTAATAAGTGGGAATGTTGTTAGAAATAATAAGGTTGTGGCCTACTTAATAACTAACCAAACACGAGGGACCAAATTTAGATAACTGGAAAAGTTATTTATTAAAACAAAATAAAACACACACACACATACTGTGTGCGTGTATACGATCAGGAGAAAGCTCCCATGGAGCAAACCCTAGTTCTTCAACATAATCTTCAAATTGGAGGATCAATTGAAGGCCAAATTCGAATTTGAATACATAGAAATGATCACCAACTCAAGGGGATCGTAAGGTATGTCGAATTTCTAACATTCGTGAAGTTGTAAAAATTTGATAATCATCCTAATCGCGAATTAGGCATGGATTAGAGAAGCTATGACTAGGTTAGTGATGTATACTTGCTTAGGAACGAAACCCTAAGTGAAAATCATACATAACATGCTATGAATTGAAGGATTTGATGAATTAACACACTTAGATAAGTGGGTTTTAATGTTATGATGAAATTGATGATATAACTATGCTTAGAATCAACATGCATGATAACAAATAGAAGGTGTTCGATTAAACCATGAATTTGGGTACAAGATCATACTTCTCACGAAATGGGTTTTGTATGATATAAGAGAATTGATGTTAAGATCGTGATATAGATGCTTGAAATCAAGTTACCTAGTAGTTAGTGTGTAAAATTTGATTTCGTTAAGAGTTCGGATGAAATGCCTAAGCGAAATTCAATAAACCAAATGTGCATTGAATAAGTTGATAAGTCGATTGACTTTAAAAAGTCAAACCGACCAAGTATATGATCGAATGATAAATTCGATATAAGAAGTGTAGGATGGAATAGTCGTAAATGATTATGACTAACCTAACCATCTTACAATTACAATGATAGTTTGACGCTTGGCAAGCTAGGTGAAAGCTTGGGGAAGGAAGCGGGTCAAACGAATCAAGAATGAAGGAAAAGCGTAATTTGGATGCAAGGTAAGTATAGATTACACTAGTCACATATGTTGGAATATTCTTTGTCGTATTGATTACGAATAAGACAAATACCTAATTGAGATATGGTGTTCCGGCGTGTAGTCGTACGGAACAAGATAATCAAATATAATAAGAAACCATAGTGATGGCTAAAAATGAGTTAAATCGGTAATTCGATCATATTATGACGAATGAAACATGTACTTTTAAGGGTTACTATATAAGGTAAATCATAATAACCAATAAGGGTAAAATTGTAATTTGGTCACTCGTTGAGAATAATTGTTGGTTTTGAAAGATACTTTATTTCGAAAGCCTTGATAGGCCAAAAAGTGTTAAGAAGTGATTTATAATTAAATGCCCGCACGATGTAAACTGGAGCGAGTCGTGTAGGCGAGATGGCAATAAGCTTCATCTCGCCAATATGATCGGTCAATTAAAACAAACGGGTCAAAAGGGTGAAAATATCACCCTTTGACAATATCGACTAATGGTTTGTCGAGTTGTATGATTTCAGGAATAAATATCAAATGGATACTTACATCGCTATTACTTAGCGGTTACTAAGACAAGGTATCGAAACGGGTCAATATATATATTGATCCGAGCTAGGTATGTATAATATAGATTAACCACTCAATAAGAACTAGAGGCTCCTTGATAGTTAAATGCAGTCATATAGACATTTGGTTACCTTAATAAGCAAACCGAATGATTCATATGATGATCGTTGTGTTTTGAAAACATAATGACCTTTTGAATCAAATGCATAGTTTAAAACAGGGCTTTTGGGTCGAAAATGCTTTTAAAAGTCCTTTATGTTAATGAAAGGACTAAATGGACCAAAATGCCCTTGTAAGCTAAATCGAGCGAACGACCCATAAAGGTTGTTCAGAAAAGAGTAGTATGCATAATTAAACACTTAGAATGAGTATAAAAAAGCGAAAGATGTGAATCCTTAGTCATTTGACTCTATAATAGTCTTTGCCGTATAATAATGATTCGAAGGGTAAAACTTGGAGTTTAGGAAATTCCACACTTATTACAACACAAATACAGTTGTGGTGGAAGATTACTTGGTAAGAAATGTGGAAATATAAAGCTAGGTACGAATGAAAGCGAATCATGTTTAAAATATACTTAAAACACCCTTAACGGGTCAAAATAAGCATACGAGTGAAAACGGGTTTAATTTGTGTAAGAAACCTGTGATTAGAACCTAACATGGTAGATATCATTAATTTGAAGAGGTGCATGTGAAATAAGGATCAGACAAATATGTTTGTTTGATAAAATGCATAAACGGGTTAAAATTCGGTAAAAAGGCAATGAGTCGAAGGCTTAGAAGTCTCAAAATTTATTATGTAGGATGTTGGATTTTAACTCCATAAGATGGAGAATTAAATTACGGACGCGTAGGAAAAAGAATCGGGTAAAACGGATAAAAAACGAGAGAGTTATGCTCGTTTCCGTGAAATCGAGTCATGCTGGGAATTATGCAGCACCAGCTGCAACAGTCTGTTGAAATCAAGCAGTGGCGTCGCGCGACGGGGAGGCCCCAGGCCGTGGCGCGACGCGAGTGGGTGTCAGTTTCGCGAAAATTGTTTATTTTAACCGTTGATGCTTTGTGAACCCGTTTAAATACGTTCTAAGTTACGTATGACTAATCCAACTCATGTTTTATGAGTTTCAGGTAAAATTTTAGCACCGGAGGACGATCAAGCACAATGAACAACCGAACATGATCAAGAAATAAGCTTCCGCACGACGTTTCGTTGTTATTTTTAATTGATGAACTTAATTACATTATGTTCTAAACTTTTAAATTGTAAAAGGTTTTAATAAACCCGTATTTCCGATGTACATGTAATCTTAATTACATGATTGTTTTCGTAAAAGATACGTTAAACCTTGATTTATAAGAACGGGTGTTACAGAGTACATAGTCCCCTCTTTTACGTTTTCAAATGTTTTGGGGTGATACATATGTGCCGATACGCTAATTTCATGATTTCAACTATAAGATTACACATGCATAGAACTATCTTTTAACGAATTGAACTATTATCCATGGTTTAAACACTGGTTTCCAAAGTTTGTTATGACTATTTGTTTGTTCATATGTTTACTTATACATTCATTAAAACTGATCAAGCCGATTGGTAGTACGATATAGCGCTATAGGACTAGACACCCCATTCCTGTTGTATGGAATGTCAGAAATCAAATTTTAACCAAATAGAATTTGCCTTTGTGGTATTTCTATAGTCTCTAAAGTGTAGTTTGATGCACTAAGGTTTGAATGTATTGCTAAATCGTGATTTATGGTATATTTCGATATACTACCAACGTGATACTGTTTGCTAAAGCATAATTTGATATGCTATCGTTTACTAAAATATAGTTTGATATATTACCAAACCACGATTTAGGTATGTTCCGATGTTGGTGCACTACATCTGTTGATTACGTCTAGGTGTCTAGGATCAGGTCTTACGTCGTATTGTATAGCATAGGGCACGAAATACGAGAAAACAGGAGTCTGTATAGGTTTTATGAGTTAGGTTCGCTCATAGGGTCATGAGGTTCCAGGTTCGCTCGTATGACATGTTGGTCCGCTTATGTGTACCATTGTGGTCCGCTCTTATGGTCATGTGACACATAAGCGGACCCAAAACTCTATATATAGTAACCTCATGAACGGACCTCATTAGGTAATTGTCGAATTCCATGCCGAAGCTCTGCCGGTGTGAAGATTGAATTGTAAAACGTTTCAAATCAATAAAACAAGCAGTTAGGAGGAAGAACAAGCTACTTCTACTTGCATTTCTTATTATTCCGCATCTGAAACGCAAGAGACAACCTCTGAACGACTCGTTCGGGTCAGCAAACGATCCTACAAGTGGTATCAGAGCTTGGGAGGAGGTTTTCTGCAGATTGTAGCTGTTTTTCATTATTTCTTCTTACTTCTACACCTTCTTTTCTCATCTACGGGAGATTTCACGGTTAAATTTCGTTCAAAAGCTCACAGATTGTGCATTATCATACAAAGACAAACCCTTGAAATTTTCAGGTCAAAACACAGCTTAAAAAAGGGTCAAATCAGGTTCGAAATGTGGTCCGCTCGAACGTACAGTCTATAGGTCCGCTCATCCGTACAGATTTTCAGCTGGTCCGCTCAAAAATTTGTTTCTGGTTCGCTTCAAGAACAGGTCCGCTCCCATATTTTTCTGGTTCGCTCCAAATTGGCATTTTGGTTCGCTCTAGAGTACAATCCAGGTTCGCTTATCAGGTCACATTCAGGTCCGCTCCAGTGTATATTTCTGGTCCGCTCCAAAGACAGTTATCCAAAGTGGTTCGCTCCAAAGAACAATTCTAGTTCGCTTATTTGGATCTTTTTGGTTCGCTTATTTGTTCAGAGTTGGTTCGCTCTTCTGTCATTTGCTTTGAAATACGTGTTAAGTCAGTATGGATTCCGAGTTCTACAACACATTTGCCTCATCGACTACTCCAGCCGCAATTGCTTAAGCAATGAATTCAGAAAACGAGACGGGAACGACTCAAAAGCCCCTAAATTGATGAACATTGAGGAGTATTATGGATGGAAGGATCGGTTTGAAAACTGGGTTCAGGCAAATCATCTCAGATCGTGGGAATGCATATTGAAGAAGTACACATTGCCTCGAACAGATTTGCAAGTCATCAAAGAAATATCCGAGTTCACTGATCAAGAACGAGCAATGTATAGAGCTGAGAAAATGATGATTAGTTTGTTGCAGCAGGCGATAAAAGAAGATATATTCATCCTGTTACAGCACGACAAAACTGCTAAGTCAATTTGGGATGCGCTAAAGGTCAAGTTCGAGGGAAGCGAAAACATGATCAAAAGCAAGAAAGCGTTATTAAAGAAAGAATTTGATTTGTTTAGTAGTTTGCCGGGAGAGGATACTAAAAAGCTAATCGAGAGATACTGTCATTTGGTGCGATCTTTATCTATGTTGGGTGTTGAAAAAGGTCGTGAGGAGTGGGTGGATAAATTGGCGGACGCGTTACCTCAAAAGGAGTGGGGAACGTATTTGATGATCTTGAAGAATACTGGTGTGTATGATGGGTTGACAATCTCACAGTTTATAGAGAAAATTGAGAGTCAGGATCTTGAACAGCAGAAGATTGCGAGGATGAATAGTCCGAGTGGTCAACAGGATGTAAAGATGTATTACAGGGGTAGTATTCCAGCAACTGAGTCTGAAAGAAGTCCGAAGATTCAAACTGCTTTCAGTGCTGGTGATTCATCTGAGAAAGCTGATCAGGGTTCGAACAAGAATAGCAGCGGGTTTTCATCGTTTCCGAGTGTGAATCCGAAAGAGACTAACATGAGTTTTCAGTCTCAGAGTACAAAAACAGGAAATGGATACGTGATTCAATGCAACATAGCTCTCAACCTTCCAGAAGGTCAAAGCTTCTCTGACGACACTTCTAAAGACCATATGGCACTTCTGGGTTCAGTACTGTTATCCTATGAAGGTCTTGTTGCTGGTCGGATCGGCAATCCTATGCTTACCAAAGAGGATTACGATCAGATAGACGCCGAAGAGATGGAACTTATGGATATCAAATGGTGTCTCGCAAGTGTTCTTCGACGAGCTGAGAAATTCAAAACCATTACTGGGAGAAATGACTTTCTAGATGCTCATGTATCAACTTTAGGTTTTGATAAATCTAAAGTTACTTGTTTTCGATGCAGGGAGAAAGGTCATTTCAAACGGGAGTGCAAAGGAAGAGAAGCTAGCGGAGCACAGAATTCATTCGGGAAAGATGATTACTACCGCAAAGCTATCTATCAACAAGTCGGTCAATTCCAAGAACCACAGACAGCTCACGGGAGAGAGATTAAAGATCCCAAAAGAGCATGTTTGGTAGATTTCAGCTGGAGTGATTACATATCATCTGAAGGCAAAGCAGCACGCATTATCGATCAAGATGATGAGAAACTACCAGAAGGTTTCAGTTGGGATATGTTTGTGGATGAAAAGGGAGAGTTCAAAGCGTTCATTGCCAAGATCGTCCGAGAGCCAGATTTGTTTGCTACTTGGATGAGATCTATCGGGGAGAATGTGAAAAGTGAAGATGAAAAGTCTGTATCAACCGATGAAGGGTCAGATAGTACTGATAAACTTTCAGAGATATCTGGAGAAATTTCAGAAGGTTTAGATGAAAGTTTACAGAGTTCAGATGAAGATGTACAAAATGGTTTGGTTTCAGAAAAGGCAGTTGTTTTTGATAAAACACCGTCTGATTTTAGTAAATCAGATGATGATTCTGATAAATCTGTAAAATTTGATCAATCACCAGATCATAGCAGTAGTGATAATGAGGAAGAAAAACATATAAATGTTGCCAAATCTCATCTTTCTCCTGAAAGTTTTCATTTCTATTTTGCAGATCGAGTAGAGAAACTAAAGGAGAAAAGAGCTGCTAAAGAACAACAAACTGAATCTTATGGTGATGTTCAGAATGCTGAAAGTGTTGTTGAGAAGATTACCGAGGTTGAAAAAGAAGAAGAAAAGGTGATTGAAGTAGAAAAAGTGATTGAGGTTGTTAAAACAATCGAAGTTGAAAAGATTGTTGAAGTCGTCAAGCCTTGCGAGAAGTTGTCACACCCCGACCACGTAGAACATACCAAACGTGGCGGAAACGTCGGGGAGTGTTGTAACAGAATTAATGTTTCAAATCCATGGCAATTGAAGTTTCGTTTTATTCATAAGAAGTGTTACAATGTCTAAACAAACATGGAAATGCAACCTAATTAACTAGTCTGCATCTTTTATTGTCACTAAGGCCCATGTCCGCCTAAGTGTATCTTGATCATCTTATGCAACAGCTCCTGAAAAACACATGTGAAAATATGGTACGTCAGCATAAAAATGCCGGTGAGATACATAGGTTTTGTGAAAATAGGTTTCAGGACTTATGTTTGAGAAAATGTTTAGTCATGAACCTTGTAATTTGCTTTGTTTTGTAAATCATTTGAAAAACGATCAGATCAGATGATACGTATAAATAATAGAATAATGTATGGTTAAATGAATAACCATATAAAATGAGTTTGTAAAAGATAAGTTGTTTGTAAAACAATGTCTTGTGAAAAGTATGTTATTTGTATAAAATGTTCTATGTCTCAAACTGAAATGATTCAAATAACGCTACGATATGTAATACCATACAAACACTTATATATAGGAAGTACCAGCGGCGTATCCACCATGCTTGTATCATATTACACACGCATCGTTACTTAATCACTTAATCAAACCAAACCACCAAAGTAATGTTTAACAATTGTAGAAATGTTCATGTATTGTCAAATGTCTATTGTCAAATGTAAATCATGTTAATGGATACAAACGGTTCAACCATTACAAACGGTTCACACGGTCCAACGGTTACAAACGGTTCACACAGTTCAACGGTTATAAACGGTTCATAGAATCAAAGGGTTACGACGGTTCACATAGTCAAATAGTTACAACGGTTCAAAATGTAGTATAATGTGTTCATATGCTGGATGAGCATATGCAACATAAATGCAATGTAAAACAATGTACTAAATATGCACACAATGGGCATACATAGCATGAAATGTAATGTAAAACGATGTACTAAGTACGCACACAATGGGCATACATAGCATGAAATGTAATGAAATCATGTACTATAATGTACTAACAAACATAGCAGGTATATGATGTGAAAACATGAAAGTAATAAGTAGGCACATGTGTTCCACCCCAAAACGTTTGGAAAACAGTAAAAGAGGGGTCTATGTACTCACTTGAGATTGCTCAGTTGTATAAAGATAACCACCAAGTAATGCTATAGATCTCGGAATCAAACGGCACCTAATATAGGTAACTATGTTAATAAACCGGACCTAAATCGGAAGATCGGGTAGCATGAGGGTTTGTAAACCAAACGAGTATTGAGACTCGTGTAGTATGGTTCAACAAAGCCTACATACTAATTGAAACCTAACATAATTGTTTACGACCCATTACGACTCGTTTAGGTAGCTTATGCTACTTTAACGCGTCGTTCGCGTGAAACGCGTTCGGACCGCCTAACTAGCCCTATGACAAGTGTTATATGCCTAAATATGTTACATAATCAGTTATGTGACAAAGGTTTAGGTTACATATGCTTAATTACCAATTATACATGAAAAGGGTATTCTGGTAATTTACCTAAGGCATATAAACTACCTATCATACAACTACTTAAACGATGTGACCATAGGGTATAACCTCGGAAGGTTATTCCCTACCTACTATGGTCACCTAATGTGTTTGGTCGGATCCTAATGATCGACCAAATGGGTCGGGTTCGAAGGTATAGGCGATTTATTAGATCGCCTACCCTACGACCCTAGACAACGTGGTAATCAGTGGGCATAGTCCCAAGGGACTATGACCAACGTGATTACACTCACGTTGCGAAGTTCAAACGAACTTCGCATTGACCATTACTGGTCAACGCTGAAAGTCAAACAAAGTTTGACTTTCTGACTCGAAAAGCAGTAAAATAAGGAAAAGAACGAAAGAATACTTACGAAGGGTCCCCGAATGCTAATCTAGATCAATATAGTTCAGGTATGAAACAAAGGTTTCAACTTAGAACACAATTAATCAGATTCTAGTGAGAAATAAGGTTGGGGTAATGGGGTATTTATAGTTTTCGGTGAACCGTTGAGATCGTTTCATGGAAAAAGGAGGCACGATCAATACCGTATACTTGTCGGAATGTTATGGTGACTAATTTGGCCACTCACCATAAGGTATCAACACTTGGCAAGGGAAATGGGAGTGGAAACCAGCTGCAAACAGGCTGTTACATACTCTGTATCTGGTCTGGAGACCCCTAGCGCACCGCTACGCTAAAAGTGTAGCGCACCGCTAGGCTTAAGTTTGGCAGATTTACACTTTTGGTCCCTGTCATGCATTCAGCCCATTTTCGACACGTTTAAGGCCCGTTAACCCCATTTCAAAGCTCTAAAATGAAGTTAAAGTATAGGGAACTTAAAATGTGCTCAAAAATATCTTGGATGTCGGTTCGTTTGGCCGTACGGTCGCGATGTTCGCTTAATTACGACGGAATTCGCACAAGCGCGAAAAACGATCCAAATGACGCGACGAATGGATTTTTGGCAAGCCAAACTCTAAAGCATAATATAGTCATGCTTACATAAATTTTTGGATGTCCGGATGTATTCAGAACGTAAGTTATGCGCGAAAATGCAAACTTGTGCACTTTTTGACACTTTTAGTCCCTGAATGACACAAAAGTTTATTTTAGCACACCGAACCCCTCAAAGCCTATTTCTAAGCTATGTAAAGGATATTTATGGTATGTTTAACTTATGGTCATGTTCCGGAAGGTCTGTTACAGTTCAAATTGGCATACTTTCGCGGTTTGTCAACTTTAGTCCCTGTAGACGAATAACTTTGATTTCACCACACCAAACCTTCCAAAACTTATATCTAAGTTAAGTAAAGGTTATTTAAGGTATGTTAAGCCTATTTCACTATTCCGGAGTGTTCGTTGGATTAAACTGGTTATATTTACGCATCAGTGCGTGTATAACCTTCCAGAAAGCGATTTAGAGCTTGAAATCGAACAAGAGTTGATATGTGCAAACGATACACATATTTATACAAGTCCAAAGTATGAAATACAATATTTCATTGGCTTGGTATTTGTTTGATGGCCGTGGAGACACAGGTGTTACAGTCTCCCCTACTTTAGGAAATTTCGTCCCGAAATTTATTCGTAGGAGTCTGTTTATGACTTTGTGTCAAATAGTCACCAGAGATATGTAGGACATAATCTGGTTATTTTCCTCAATGGATAATTTTCAGAAGCGAAAATGAACGAACAGAGTCATTTTCTTCAACGGTTTCTTCGGAAATGGAAAATAAAGGAGTTATCTAAACGGATATACATTTCCCTCAACGGATATTCTTCAGAAGTGAAAATGAATGGATGATTCATTCTTTCTCAACAGATTCTTCGTCAGAAATGGGAATGAAGGAATAATCCACGGATATTCATTTCTCTCAACGGATATTCTTCAGAACAAAAAAATGAACAAACGAGGTCATTTTCCTCAACGGTTTGTTCTTCAGAATTTGAAATGAAAGAAAAATCAACGGATATTCATTTCCTCAACGGATAAATCTTCAGAAATGAAAATGAATTAACGGAGTCATTTTCAACGGTTGCTTCCTCAGAGTTGGAAATGAAAGACTACACAACGGATATTCATTTCCTCAACGGATAAATCTTCAGAAACGAAAATGAACTAACGGAGTCATTTTCAACGGTTATTTCCTCAGAGTTGGAAATGAAGGATTACACAACGGATATTCATTTCCTCAACGGATAAATCTTCAGAAACGAAAATGAACTAACGGAGTCATTTTCAACGGTTGCTTCCTCAGAGTTGGAAATGAAAGACTACACAACGGATATTCATTTCTTCAACGGGTAAATCTTCAGAAACGAAAATGAACTAACGGAGTCATTTTCAACGGTTGTTTCCTCAGGTTCAGAAATGAAGGATTAAACAACGGGTATTCATTTCCTCAACGGATAATCTTCAGAAACGAAAATGAACTAACGGAGTCATTTTCAACGGTTATTTCCTCAGAGTTGGAAATGAAGGATTACACAACGGATATTCATTTCCTCAACGGATAAATCTTCAGAAACGAAAATGAACTAACGGAGTCATTTTCAACGGTTATTTCCTCAGAGTTGGAAATGAAGGATTACACAACGGATATTCATTTCCTCAATGGATAAATCTTCAGAAACGAAAATGAACTAACGGAGTCATTTTCAACGGTTATTTCCTCAGAGTTGGAAATGAAGGATTACACAACGGATATTCATTTCCTCAACGGATAAATCTTCAGAAACGAAAATGAACTAACGGAGTCATTTTCAACGGTTATTTCCTCAGAGTTGGAAATGAAGGATTACACAACGGATATTCATTTCCTCAACGGATAAATCTTCAGAAACGAAAATGAACTAACGGAGTCATTTTCAACGGTTATTTCCTCAGAGTTGGAAATGAAGGATTACACAACGGATATTCATTTCCTCAACGGATAAATCTTCAGAAACGAAAATGAACTAACGGAGTCATTTTCAACGGTTATTTCCTCAGAGTTGGAAATGAAGGATTACACAACGGATATTCATTTCCTCAACGGATAAATCTTCAGAAACGAAAATGAACTAACGGAGTTATTTTCAACGGTTATTTCCTCAGAGTTGGAAATGAAGGATTTACAAACGAATATTCATTCCCTCAACGGATATTCTTCAGAAGTGAAAAATGAATAGCTAGTTCATTTTTCCTCAACGGATGCTTCATCAGAATTAGAAATGAATAGGGTTAACTCTAGATACATGATAGAACTTGCTGTGATTTCTGTGCACTAAATTCCATAATTATGTATGCATCCATAATTACGTAATTCCTTGCACAGTCCGCACAGTTCGTTTTGTAATGTTGTGGGGAAAGATATCAAACTTGAGATGAGAGTGACTAGACTACCATAGGGTCCTTTTAATTAGATCAACAGAGGATCTTCTTAATTAGGCTACTAAGGAGTCCTTTCAGCTATATCATCACATGATATCCCTAACCAGATTTTTGGATCAATCTGTTTAACTAGACCACAAAAGGGGTCTAATTATGAAGTAGTACTTTATAATCCAAGGGACTTATCTACAACGTAGAAGTCCATTAAGGATTTTAGGTAGTACCTTTGGGTATCCTACTAGGAATCTCTTGCACAAGGATATGTAAGATTTTACGAGGATTTGGATAACATAATTTGAATTACATGACACATAAAAGGGAACACATAAGCACATAACCACATAATTGTTTAATTGTTATCATATTGTTATTGATTGCTATTAACTTGGCACCTCGTACTTTGTTTCTCTTGGAAGAAACGGGTACTTAGGATTTTCGTGAAAAACGCAAGAGATCATAAAATGGAAGAAATTTGGGGGTAGTCTGTTCTTCAAGGAATGCGGTTCCTTGATTGTTGGTATTGTAGAGGATATGTTGTTTATACATACAATCACATAAATACATTGCGATGTAAATAAAGGATTTATTTATAAACAATGATAACAACAACCGTTTCATGGATCATGACAACAAAAGAAAATAATACATAAGACGTGATTATTTCTAAACGATGTTGTCTTCTGGTTGGTCATATGCTCATCCCTGCGCTGGATTTGAATTAGCAAGTCTTGGGCAATTCCTACTAAAATGGCCCATCTCGCCACAGTTGTAGCAAGACCCCGGTGGAAAACGAGCTTGAGCAGGATTGTTGTTAATCTGATTTGGTGCTGCTGCTGTTGGGCAAACCCTCGCTGTATGACCTATAAGTCCGCAAACTTGGCATATGCGGCACTTCACACCAGCATGATGATGTAGGCCACATTGGTTGCACAAGGGTGCAGTTCCGTTGTAGGGTTTCCTGGCAAGGGGTTGAGCTGGTTGGTTGGGGACGGCTTGATCATTGTGAGCGACCACGGCGAAGTTCTGAGAAGCCTTTCGCTTCTTTGACTTCTTAGAGGATCCAGTCTGTTCATCCATGGTCTTTGATTCCTCGATTGGTTTCGATTCCTCGACCAGTTTCTTGTCACCCTTTCGGAAAAGCTTACGTTTCCTGATCTGCGATTCAGTCAAGGTTGCAGATAGCTCAATGGCCTGCCTAACAGTAGTAGGGTTGCTACCAGTCAAAATGTCTTGTATTGAGTCGGGAAGGCCATCAATGTACTTTTCGATAGCCTTATCCAAAGGTGTGACCATGTTTGGGCATAACAGACTTAACTCCTCATAACGGTCCGTGTAGGCTCGATGCTCACCGCTATCTTGCTTAAGATCATCAAATTCCCTTTCCAAAGCCCTGATCTCGTGACGAGGACAAAACTCCTTCATCATGAGAGCCCTAAGTTCGGCCCATGTCTGTGCTAGAGCAACTTCTGCACCACGATCCCTCATAACCCCGTTCCACCATGTGAGAGCCCTCTTCTGAAACACACTCGAAGAAAACTCGACCTTGCGATTGTCAGGACACTGCACGTGGCGGAAAGTATTCTCAATGCTCTCGAACCATTGAAGAAGCCCAGCCGCCCCTTCAGAACCACTAAACTTGAGTGGTTTAGCCTGGTTAAAATCCTTGTATTTGCATGTAACATTGTTGTTGTTGTTGGCTTGATTCCATTGAGCAAAGAGGTTTGGGAATTGAGCAGCCATTTGCTGCGCAATGATTTCTGCCAGTTCGGCAGTCGCTATCTGGTTCTCGCGTCTAGGAGGCATTCTAAAAGAGGAAACATGAAAGGAAACGAGTGAGAGATTTAGACGAAAAAGAATGAGATGAAACAAATCTGATGAAAGCAAGGGTAGTGGTCATTTGTTTGTTACTACAAAGCAACAAACGACCTCGGTGATTAATCAAGTAATTAGGTCAAAAATAATGTATCGCGAAGACATGCTCGCCTATAAGTGAACACTCATCCCAAGAATTCCCAGGTAAGCATAACTGGTCTCGCGTCTGATGAGATGTATACGAAGTGCTTGCCTAGACAGAAAACCCAGAATACATGCATTCACCCTTCCAGTTTGCACGTGTTCACATTATTTAAAACCCAAAACCTTGACGAAAGTTTTGAAAACTCAAAGGGTTCAAAACCATATAACAGAGGATTCAAAACCTTACAATAGAGGGTTCAAAACCTAGTAATAAATCATCCTAGAACAGATGATTAGTTTTCAAAGCGGTTTTGAAATTTATGTTCTTGTTGTGGTAGTCGCCTAAGGATAGGTGACGGTATTGTTTTATGACTAAACGCAAGTAAACTCGCATTAGGGTCCTAAGAAGGTTATAGACTAGGTCAAAGCATTACTAAAAACCTAATTCCCTATAACCATTAGCTCTGATACCATCTTTTCTGTCACACCCCGACCACGTAGAACATACCAAACGTGGCGGAAACGTCGGGGAGTGTTGTAACAGAATTAATGTTTCAAATCCATGGCAATTGAAGTTTCGTTTTATTCATAAGAAGTGTTACAATGTCTAAACAAACATGGAAATACAACCTAATTAACTAGTCTGCATCTTTTATTGTCACTAAGGCCCATGTCCGCCTAAGTGTATCTTGATCATCTTATGCAACAGCTCCTGAAAAACACATGTGAAAATATGGTACGTCAGCATAAAAATGCCGGTGAGATACATAGGTTTTGTGAAAATAGGTTTCAGGACTTATGTTTGAGAAAATGTTTAGTCATGAACCTTGTAATTTGCTTTGTTTTGTAAATCATTTGAAAAACGATCAGATCAGATGATATGTATAAATAATAGAATAATGTATGGTTAAATGAATAACCATATAAAATGAGTTTGTAAAAGATAAGTTGTTTGTAAAACAATGTCTTGTGAAAAGTATGTTATTTGTATAAAATGTTCTATGTCTCAAACTGAAATGATTCAAATAACGCTACGATATGTAATACCATACAAACACTTATATATAGGAAGTACCAGCGGCGTATCCACCATGCTTGTATCATATTACACACGCATCGTTACTTAATCACTTAATCAAACCAAACCACCAAAGTAATGTTTAACAATTGTAGAAATGTTCATGTATTGTCAAATGTCTATTGTCAAATGTAAATCATGTTAATGGATACAAACGGTTCAACCATTACAAACGGTTCACACGGTCCAACGGTTACAAACGGTTCACACGGTTCAACGGTTATAAACGGTTCATAGAATCAAAGGGTTACGACGGTTCACATAGTCAAATAGTTACAACGGTTCAAAATGTAGTATAATGTGTTCATATGCTGGATGAGCATATGCAACATAAATGCAATGTAAAACAATGTACTAAATATGCACACAATGGGCATACATAGCATGAAATGTAATGTAAAACGATGTACTAAGTACGCACACAATGGGCATACATAGCATGAAATGTAATGAAATCATGTACTATAATGTACTAACAAACATAGCAGGTATATGATGTGAAAACATGAAAGTAATAAGTAGGCACATGTGTTCCACCCCAAAACGTTTGGAAAACAGTAAAAGAGGGGTCTATGTACTCACTTGAGATTGCTCAGTTGTATAAAGATAACCACCAAGTAATGCTATAGATCTCGGAATCAAACGGCACCTAATATAGGTAACTATGTTAATAAACCGGACCTAAATCGGAAGATCGGGTAGCATGAGGGTTTGTAAACCAAACGAGTATTGAGACTCGTGTAGTATGGTTCAACAAAGCCTACATACTAATTGAAACCTAACATAATTGTTTACGACCCATTACGACTCGTTTAGGTAGCTTATGCTACTTTAACGCGTCGTTCGCGTGAAACGCGTTCGGACCGCCTAACTAGCCCTATGACAAGTGTTATATGCCTAAATATGTTACATAATCAGTTATGTGACAAAGGTTTAGGTTACATATGCTTAATTACCAATTATACATGAAAAGGGTATTCTGGTAATTTACCTAAGGCATATAAACTACCTATCATACAACTACTTAAACGATGTGACCATAGGGTATAACCTCGGAAGGTTATTCCCTACCTACTATGGTCACCTAATGTGTTTGGTCGGATCCTAATGATCGACCAAATGGGTCAGGTTCGAAGGTATAGGCGATTTATTAGATCGCCTACCCTACGACCCTAGACAACGTGGTAATCAGTGGGCATAGTCCCAAGGGACTATGACCAACGTGATTACACTCACGTTGCGAAGTTCAAACGAACTTCGCATTGACCATTACTGGTCAACGCTGAAAGTCAAACAAAGTTTGACTTTCTGACTCGAAAAGCAGTAAAATAAGGAAAAGAACGAAAGAATACTTACGAAGGGTCCCCGAATGCTAATCTAGATCAATATAGTTCAGGTATGAAACAAAGGTTTCAACTTAGAACACAATTAATCAGATTCTAGTGAGAAATAAGGTTGGGGTAATGGGGTATTTATAGTTTTCGGTGAACCGTTGAGATCGTTTCATGGAAAAAGGAGGCACGATCAATACCGTACACTTGTCGGAATGTTATGGTGACTAATTTGGCCACTCACCATAAGGTATCAACACTTGGCAAGGGAAATGGGAGTGGAAACCAGCTGCAAACAGGCTGTTACATACTCTGTATCTGGTCTGGAGACCCCTAGCGCACCGCTACGCTAAAAGTGTAGCGCACCGCTAGGCTTAAGTTTGGCAGATTTACACTTTTGGTCCCTGTCATGCATTCAACCCATTTTCGACACGTTTAAGGCCCGTTAACCCCATTTCAAAGCTCTAAAATGAAGTTAAAATATAGGGAACTTAAAATGTGCTCAAAAATATCTCGGATGTCGGTTCGTTTGGCCGTACGGTCGCGATGTTCGCTTAATTACGACGGAATTCGCACAAGCGCGAAAAACGATCCAAATGACGCGACGAATGGATTTTTGGCAAGCCAAACTCTAAAGCATAATATAGTCATGCTTACATAAATTTTTGGATGTCCGGATGTATTCAGAACGTAAGTTATGCGCGAAAATGCAAACTTGTGCACTTTTTGACACTTTTAGTCCCTGAATGACACAAAAGTTTATTTTAGCACACCGAACCCCTCAAAGCCTATTTCTAAGCTATGTAAAGGATATTTATGGTATGTTTAACTTATGGTCATGTTCCGGAAGGTCTGTTACAGTTCAAATTGGCATACTTTCGCGGTTTGTCAACTTTAGTCCCTGTAGACGAATAACTTTGATTTCACCACACCAAACCTTCCAAAACTTATATCTAAGTTAAGTAAAGGTTATTTAAGGTATGTTAAGCCTATTTCACTATTCCGGAGTGTTCGTTGGATTAAACTGGTTATATTTACGCATCAGTGCGTGTATAACCTTCCAGAAAGCGATTTAGAGCTTGAAATCGAACAAGAGTTGATATGTGCAAACGATACACATATTTATACAAGTCCAAAGTATGAAATACAATATTTCATTGGCTTGGTATTTGTTTGATGGCCGTGGAGACACAGGTGTTACAGAAGTGTTTAGAAGCATGCAAGGAATGTGTTGCGAAAGACGACATTATAGCTGAGTATGAGAAGAAGAAGAAGGAGCAGTTATTGTTCAATCTCAATTATGTGAAAGAATCATACGATGTCTTGAACAAAACAGTAACTGGTCTTCAGAAGACAAACTCAGAACGAGAACAAGCACTGACAATGATGAATGCTGTTATGATGACAAAGCAGAAAGCAATCAATTTCTACATCGAAGAGAGTGCTAAGTGGAAGCAAGAGTTGGAGACGAAAAAAATCGAGAATGAGAGAATTAGACGTTTGTTACAAAGCTATTCTAGTTCTGATTATCTCATTGACCGTATTTACCCAACTGTTGCAGGTATGGAAGCTTTTAAAGATGAGAAGCCGAAAGAAAAGAAAGACTAGGGTAAGAAATCGACTGTTAGTTATAACAAATGTCCGCCTCCGATTTGGGATGGTTATTCTCCTAGGAGACCAAATGAAGAGCAATTGGAAAAAGCTGTCAATATTAAGCTTAAAACTGACACAACTGACGTTTTACCAGATAACATTGATGTCACATATACTTCGTCCGATACTGATCATGAGTCTGAGTTAGTTAAAAAGGTGGTTGATCAGGTGTTGGATAATGATGAGGAGTCCGAGTCGAAATCTGAGTCTGGAGGGTCAAATTCGTCAGTCAACAGTCCAAATTCGTCGGTCAAACGGTCTTATAGTTTAGAATTTTTGTTATCAAAGTCAAATTTGAATGATGAAACATTCGAAGTTGTGTATACTTTGAATGGTTCGGACAAATTATATTACAATAAAGAGTTCCCAATAATGAGTATTAAAACGGAACTAATAAACAAAACTTTCAAACTAATAGAAATTAATATTCCAGAATTAAAAGTTTTGAAAAGTTTTGAAAAACCTAAAAAATATACTTCTAGAGTTCAGCAACGTTTAAATAAGAAAAAAGGCAACAATTCTGGTTCTGGTTTTCAAAAGAAACCTAACCAAAATCGTAGCTATAAAAAGAAAGGTTTAGGATTTATTCCACCAGAAAATCATAAAAATTTGAAAAATTCTAAAACAAAAACAGAATTTGTGTCAGGTGGAAGTGCAGAAGAGGAACAGAAGAAACCATTCTGGAGACAGTCAAATCAAGAATTTCGCTGAAAAGAAAAAGAATGGAACTGAAGTTTTTTATCAAAGAGAGACTCGTATCTGTTACAAGTGCAATGAAACTGGTCACATTGCTTGGAACTGTCAGAAAATTGCCAAAACAAAACAGGGAGTTTCTCAGAAATTGAAAGAAAAGGTTGTTGATGTTGAACCACCAACCGACAGACTTAAAATTTTTGAAAATTCAACTTATGAGGTTGGTGAGTGTTCTAAAAATAATTTTTATAAAAAGAAAGAGAATGACAACCAAGTATGGGTTGTTAAGAAAGTTGATGTGAATGTCGGTGATGAATCTGGTTCCACAAAGCCAGAAGAGCCACAGGTTGAGATGAAACTTTCAGTGAATGATGATGAGTTTCCATCACTAAAATTTGAAGAAGTTAAACAAAAAGTTGGCAAAGTTGAGATCTCAGATCAGTTTT
This sequence comes from Helianthus tuberosus, assembly GCA_030545235.1. NCBI lineage: Eukaryota > Viridiplantae > Streptophyta > Magnoliopsida > Asterales > Asteraceae > Helianthus > Helianthus tuberosus. Next base: position 56,502,204 of record CM060445.1, on the reverse strand, counting down.
ATTCTGAGAAAACTGAATTTGATGTTGAGAAAACATTCAATAGAAGTGTTAAGAAAATTTTTGGGAAAATGTTAAATGGGAAAGCAAAGGGGGTTAAAGATTTTTATGCAACTAAAAAGGCAACTTACAACCCTACTGAGCAAGAACTAAAAGCCATCAAGTCTGAAAAGACTTGGATGGAAGTTTGTTTCCCATGATAGTCTCAGGACTATGCCGGAGATCCCAAGTTTATATCGTGGATCAGGAATCGGCATCTTTCTAATGTTTGAAGATTTTGGTTGAAAGATTTTGATAGTGTTTGAATGTTTACAGGTTGAAGGACTACGCCGGAGCTTCCAGGTTGGTAAGTGCGAAGCAGGAATCGGCATCCTGATTGGTAAAATGGTGATGTAGACGTAACATTCCTACAAGTGGTATTATGTGTTTTTACAAGTGGTTATTTTTACAATTGGTTTAGAGGTTGCTTGAATGCAAATGGTAAATCAGGGACATTAATTTGTACTTGATTTACTATATATGGCAAGAGACAACCTCTGAACGACTCGTTCGGGTCAGCAAACGATCCTACAAGTGGTACTTGATTTACTATATATGGCATAAACACTTGTAGGATCGTTTGCTGACCCGAACGAGTCGTTCAGAGGTTGTCTCTTGCGTTTCAGATGCGGAATAATAAGAAATGCAAGTAGAAGTAGCTTGTTCTTCCTCCTAACTGCTTGTTTTATTGATTTGAAACGTTTTACAATTCAATCTTCACACCGGCAGAGCTTCGGCATGGAATTCGACAATTACCTAATGAGGTCCGTTCATGAGGTTACTATATATAGAGTTTTGGGTCCGCTTATGTGTCACATGACCATAAGAGCGGACCACAATGGTACACATAAGCGGACCAACATGTCATACGAGCGAACCTGGAACCTCATGACCCTATGAGCGAACCTAACTCATAAAACCTATACAGACTCCTGTTTTCTCGTATTTCATGCCCTATGCTATACAATACGACGTAAGACCTGATCCTAGACACCTAGACGTAATCAACAGATGTAGTGCACCAACAGACTCCCCCTCAGATGTTGATGGAGTCGCCAATACACCTTGACTGCAAAACCGTGTCTTCACATCTTCAATCTAGATCAATCTCTGGGCTTTTTCTTCTTTCAATCTTCAGACTCCCCTTCTCGATTTACTGGCATTCTTTTGTTCTTCAGTAACATCTTCAGGATCGTTGTCTGATCTTCACAGGCTTTCAGAATCGATCAACCTGGCTCTAACAGAGGTCTTCAGGAATCGAAACCTGGCTACCTGCACAATCTTATCCCAGAAATAAATTTTCTAACTTTATCACATATCAAATACCTGTGCACCAACACATGATTCCCTCTCATAAACACCAACTAACATATAACTGTGCAACAACACAAACTTACTCTCAACTATCTATGATAAACCACTTGAAGAAGGTTAGATTAACGAAAACAATTAGATTTACACAAACACTCCCCCTCAAATTTTACTCATCATGTTTAGCACTCGAAATTTTGAAAATCAGTTTTCCAACGTCAGTTGTCGAAAATCTTTTTGACTTTTTCAAAAAAATTAACTAAAATACACAAAAATCTTTTTGGATTTTCTGAGAGACTAAAATGCAGAAAAGAAATATTTACAGACAATATTTTTGTGAGTTTGTGCAAGAGGATCATATCAGTTTCTGAGACAAATCACCAACACCGTTAAGCTTGATTTCATTTTCAGTTTTAAACAATTTACCTAGATTGTCAGTATGTTTGTCCACTTAAATTTTCACACAAATTTCAATCGATCCGAGATACGATGTTAATGTTTTAAAAACTTAAACTTAATTGTGTATCACTCCACTTGAATATACTCCCGTATCCAGATCCCAATGTTCAGTCTTACAGGTGAATATACCACAGTTGATATCTGTAAAGGGGTTAGATGCGAGGGCCGTGAGAGCTCAGGTCGATACTTCCGTATACGCAGAGAGATGACGGCTTCGACTTTAGGTGGGTCCCCTTTAGAGGATCTTTTATTACAACAGCAAAGATTATCAATTTTATTGTTTAATCAGATTGCTGAGGGCGGCGCTTATGTTTCAAAGCTTTTGCAGAAAGTATTATTCAGGGACTAGGTCAGTATTTCCATACAGCAGAAGTCCCGGAATAATACCCCAGATATCACTGAGCATAAAGACCTAGTATCTCAGAAAGTGGGACCTTTCAAACAAGATTTCGGGGGTTACCCATATATCCAAGAATAGTTACCCACGAATTAAGCAAGTTTGAATTTAGGTTTATATATCGTTTCAGTTTACTAAATGTGCGAAAACCTACTGACATATCCGCAGTAAGATTGTTTATCACTTTTAAACTTTACATTTCTTTAGCGTGCCGTGATAGTCCACTGATGTACTATCATTTCCTCTTATTCGCAACACAACTCATTTTGAATTTTATCATGTTTTTGGCTTTTTCAAATTTTCAAATGTTTTTGGATTTTCTAAAATTTCTTACTCCCCCTAAAATTCAAACACATTTCAAAGGAAATTTGAAAACTAAGACTCTTGACACAATTGAAACATACAAACTGTACAGAAATTTGACAACTGACACTGAATCACATCAAATCGCCATTCACTCGGCATAAACAATCAGAACTCCCCCTATCACAAACCATTTTCTCATTTAGATTTCAAAACACTTAAGTTTGTTTTAATCAAAATGATTTTTCCGGAAAATGAATTTGTGTTGATAAAAACCATTTGTAAGTCTTATCATTTTAAGAACGGGGATGTGGTTCATCATCTTGTTCGTCTCTTGTCTCTTGTAGGAATGGTTTTTATCAACACAAATTCATTTTCCGGAAAAATCATTTTGATTAAAACAAACTTAAGTGTTTTGAAATCTAAATGAGAAAATGGTTTGTGATAGGGGGAGTTCTGATTGTTTATGCCGAGTGAATGGCGATTTGATGTGATTCAGTGTCAGTTGTCAAATTTCTGTACAGTTTGTATGTTTCAATTGTGTCAAGAGTCTTAGTTTTCAAATTTCCTTTGAAATGTGTTTGAATTTCAGGGGGAGTAAGAAATTTTAGAAAATCCAAAAACATTTGAAAATTTGAAAAAGCCAAAAACATGATAAAATTCAAAATGAGTTGTGTTGCGAATAAGAGGAAATGATAGTACATCAGTGGACTATCACGGCACGCTAAAGAAATGTAAAGTTTAAAAGTGATAAACAATCTTACTGCGGATATGTCAGTAGGTTTTCGCACATTTAGTAAACTGAAACGATATATAAACCTAAATTCAAACTTGCTTAATTCGTGGGTAACTATTCTTGGATATATGGGTAACCCCCGAAATCTTGTTTGAAAGGTCCCACTTTCTGAGATACTAGGTCTTTATGCTCAGTGATATCTGGGGTATTATTCCGGGACTTCTGCTGTATGGAAATACTGACCTAGTCCCTGAATAATACTTTCTGCAAAAGCTTTGAAACATAAGCGCCGCCCTCAGCAATCTGATTAAACAATAAAATTGATAATCTTTGCTGTTGTAATAAAAGATCCTCTAAAGGGGACCCACCTAAAGTCGAAGCCGTCATCTCTCTGCGTATACGGAAGTATCGACCTGAGCTCTCACGGCCCTCGCATCTAACCCCTTTACAGATATCAGCTGTGGTATATTCACTTGTAAGACTGAACATTGGGATCTGGATACGGGGGTATATTCAAGTGGAGTGATACACAATTAAGTTTAAGTTTTTAAAACATTAACATCGTATCTCGGATCGATTGAAATTTGTGTGAAAATTTAAGTGGACAAACATACTGACAATCTAGGTAAATTGTTTAAAACTGAAAATGAAATCAAGCTTAACGGTGTTGGTGATTTGTCTCAGAAACTGATATGATCCTCTTGCACAAACTCACAAAAATATTGTCTGTAAATATTTCTTTTCTGCATTTTAGTCTCTCAGAAAATCCAAAAAGATTTTTGTGTATTTTAGTTAATTTTTTTGAAAAAGTCAAAAAGATTTTCGACAACTGACGTTGGAAAACTGATTTTCAAAATTCCGAGTGCTAAACATGATGAGTAAAATTTGAGGGGGAGTGTTTGTGTAAATCTAATTGTTTTCGTTAATCTAACCTTCTTCAAGTGGTTTATCATAGATAGTTGAGAGTAAGTTTGTGTTGTTGCACAGTTATATGTTAGTTGGTGTTTATGAGAGGGAATCATGTGTTGGTGCACAGGTATTTGATATGTGATAAAGTTAGAAAATTTATTTCTGGGATAAGATTGTGCAGGTAGCCAGGTTTCAATTCCTGAAGACCTCTGTTAGAGCCAGGTTGATCGATTCTGAAAGCCTGTGAAGATCAGACAACGATCCTGAAGATGTTACTGAAGAACAAAAGAATGCCAGTAAATCGAGAAGGGGAGTCTGAAGATTGAAAGAAGAAAAAGCCCAGAGACTGATCTAGATTGAAGATGTGAAGACACGGTTTTGCAGTCAAGGTGTATTGGCGACTCCATCAACATCTGAGGGGGAGTCTGTTGGTGCACTACATCTGTTGATTACGTCTAGGTGTCTAGGATCAGGTCTTACGTCGTATTGTATAGCATAGGGCACGAAATACGAGAAAACAGGAGTCTGTATAGGTTTTATGAGTTAGGTTCGCTCATAGGGTCATGAGGTTCCAGGTTCGCTCGTATGACATGTTGGTCCGCTTATGTGTACCATTGTGGTCCGCTCTTATGGTCATGTGACACATAAGCGGACCCAAAACTCTATATATACTAACCTCATGAACGGACCTCATTAGGTAATTGTCGAATTCCATGCCGAAGCTCTGCCGGTGTGAAGATTGAATTGTAAAACGTTTCAAATCAATAAAACAAGCAGTTAGGAGGAAGAACAAGCTACTTCTACTTGCATTTCTTATTATTCCGCATCTGAAACGCAAGAGACAACCTCTGAACGACTCGTTCGGGTCAGCAAACGATCCTACATCCGACATACTACCAACGTGATATTGTTTACTAAAGTATAGTTGATATACTACCAACATTGTTATTGCATAAACTAAAATATATTTTAATATACTACCAAAGCATAGTTGATGTGCTATTTTCAAATCCAAAGCATAAGTTGATATGTTATTTACAAAACCAAATTATAATGTATTATACTACCGATGTTTTCATTCTTAAACCAAAGTATACTTGTGATATACTACCAAATCTATTATTTCTGAGACTAAAGTATATTCTAATGTACTATCTATTTAACTATTTCAAAACTAATTTAGATATACTACTCACCGGCTTATCTCAAAACCAAAGTATATTTTTGTATATACTATAAACATTTTACCAAAATGACGCATTTTAGAAACAAAACTTTTATAAGGATTCATGGCTATTTTTGAAAACATAAAACCTTTTCTTGTGTTATCCAAAGCCATGAATCTAACACACAAATCCTATGTTACTCACAAGCATTTTTATGCTGACGTATCTATTTTCACATATGTTTCAGGTGCTACTACGTGATGATTGTTGATGCATGCGACACATAGGACGGACTTGTGCCTTAGCGACTTTAAAACTTGAGAGACAATTATTTGTATTTATTTAATTTGTACCAAAACAATGAGTTCAATAATTCAATAAAAAGAAACTATTTAATCCATGGTTGTGAAACAATGATTCTGTTACGATACTCCCCGACGTTTCCGGCACGATTTGTTGTTTTACGTGGTCGGGGTGTGACAATAATAATAATAATAATAATAATATATCGTAATGATTTTAAAATTAACAAATATATTACAAAAAAACTATTATTATTATAAATATTTCTAAAACAAAAATATAATCATCACTATAAATAATAAATTTTACTTCTCAATTCACTTATTTATGATTCCTTGTTTTATTTAGAAATAAATAGTTAAAATTATAAATAACAATATAACTAGTATTTATGACCCGCACGATGTGGCGGGATTTTTAAACTTAATGAAAAGTAGATATAAAAACATTGACCCACGTTATGCCAGATGAATACTGGTATTGCAACCAAAGTTGTTCGGACAGTTTCGGTACATCGTAAAAAAAATATACATGTCATGACAATATACTTAGATTTTTATATAAGTTCTTATGTTAAAATTTATATGGGGAAACAAAAATGCTCAAAATAAATTATAATAAAAAAATAATACTTAACCTTCTTTTCATCATCGACACTTTGTATTATATTCTCATGGTTTTTAAAAATGGTGAGCAAATTAGAATTTAGATTCATATTATATATCATACTGCATATTTGAATGAAATTTCTTTATGCAAGAAGCAAGTGAAATTACAAAGGAATCAAAGTGTAAATTTGAAAGTTATGCACACATAAGACAATTCTAATTTGGATTAATCAAAAGACACAAACATTAATAGTAATTATGTGTCTTGGATCAAATTTGACAAATTATATAAGGAAAATTAGGCCTAGTAATAACATAATATTCCAAAATAAAAATTTAAGGTTGAAACTATTAAGTACATCACATGACAACAATAAATAATATGATATATAATAATATACTATCATGTAATGTATAATGTGAATAATATCATATGGATTATGATCAAATACAAGGAGAGTAAGAAAGATTATAGTCGATTGATCTTAGATTTAGAGGGTTGAGATTAGTTTTAGGGAAAAAAATAGTGAAATGGTATAAAGGGAATCCTACATTTATTAACTTTCTCTCTCCACATGCAAGACACATGTCAATTTCCCCCACCAATTTAAAACGTCTATAACTTTTTCATACAATATTTAAAAAAATCACCACAATAATGAGTGTTTTTTATCTTTAATATAAGTATAATATTGTTATATAAAAGTAAAATAAAAACTTTCATTTTTACTAGATTTTCTTTGCATTGTGTTAAAAGGTTCTGATCATTATGTCTTTCAACTGAGTTTTGCTTATTACATTTTTATTAGGGTTTCTGTACATTGTGTTATTATCAAAATTTATAACACAATGTTAATTTGGGTTTTGACCACTAAGTTTTTATCAGATTCTATAACACAATGACAATGATGTTATATTTGTGTTTTCTATACATTGTGTTATTGGTTCTGATTATTGTGTTTTTCAACAAGATGAGTTTTCTATACATTGTGTTATAGGTTCCAGTCATTGTTTTTAGTCTGCTGTCCATTGTGTTTTAATATGTTGTGCATTGTGTTTTTTTATTGTCCATTGTGTTTTAATCTTTTGTTCATTGTTATTTTAGTCTATTGTTCATTGTGTTTTTATTGTTTTTCGTTGTGATTTAGTCTATTATTTATTGTGTTTTTTGGTTGTTGTCCATTGTGTCTTTTATCTGTTGTTATCAATTGTGTTTTTTAGTCTACTTTCCATTACGTTTTTATTTGATACTCATTTTGTTTTACATTATGTCCATTGTATTTTAGTTTGTTGTCCATTGTATTATGTCGATTGTGTTTTTTTGGTCTACTTTCCATTGTGTTTTTAGTTTGATACTCAGGGCTCATTTGGTTCGTGAAATTTAAAGGAATTGGAATCTATAAACTTAAAACCAATGTTTTCAGAAACGGACCGAACAACGAACCGGTTGCTTTACTAGTTCACTGGTCGGACCGGTCGAACCGGATCCAATAACCGGATTACATCATATATATATATATATATATATAAAATTCAAAACTTTAATAGATACTCCATCTGTCCCATTAAAAGTGTCCTATTTTGAATTTTCAAAGTCTTTATTTATAAACTTTGACCTTAAATAATTTTGTTCGTGTTAGATAATACTTGATGAAAGTTATACGATTTGAGTGTGTTTTACAAGTGTTTTTATCAGGTTAATTTTTATCAAGTTTTATACAACACAAAAAATATATAATTAAAGTCAAAGTTTATAAATAAAGACTTTGAAAATTCAAAATAAGACACAATTAATGGGACGGAGGGAGTATATAACATACATGAAAATTAATCTGTAAACGTTAAACATAAAAAACCATATAAAAGTTTGAAATTATATCTATACTATATTATAATGCATGAGGGAGGGGTATTTTAAGATACCTGAAGGGGTATGGTCCCAAAAACCTCGCGCAGGCACGTTGGACCATACCACAACTCCACCACAATAAACTCTCTTTGAGAAACCCTGTGCGGCTGCGCACCGGTTCTAAAGGAGAACTTCAAAGAAAACAGTCATCAACATCCGCTTGCTAAGATGGAACTAACACCTCCTTGCGCATGTCGCAACCCACGATCCCTAATCCCTGGGAACGGGCGGCCGCGAGCCAGTTTCGGTGGTATCGCGTATTGTCTAATTTGGCAGCGAAATTTTACATCAGGACCGTAGTTAGGAAATATCTGATCAGAGTAAAATACCACATTTTCATAACATCAAATACATGGGATAAACCCAAGTTCGTAGTACACACGTTTTCATAGGAATAAATCCTATTTTATTAAATAAAAACATCTATTTTATTTTAGGTAACTTTATAGCCACTTTTCCAAGCCTTCAGTGCTGTCCAGCTGGCTTCTATTTGGCTTTCACAGTTTGTTACCTGAAACGCGTTTTAAAAACATTTGTCAGTGGGAAATACTGGTGAGTGAATCCCAATTTAATCAAGTTTAAATAAAACTCATTGTACAGTATTGAGGGCGATCTCACAATTACATTTGTTTCAAAGTTATACCAATTAACATCCATGGTACTGTCAGACCCGACTTGTGGAAATGTTACTTCTTGACCAGGTGGTAACAAATTTTGTATACAAAACCCTAACATACTCATGATAATTGTATCCTTACAAATACTCAATAACTGATTAATATATAATAAATTAAGTGAGGTTTTGTAAAAACAATTCACAAAAAGGTTTACAAAAAGCGGATAAACTCACATTGCTGTCTTAGATTTTCCGTAAGGGTTTCCTGGTGACAATCTATAAATTATACAAATGCACACGTGTTAGTATAATAACCCATTTTAACATTAGCAATACCCTCCCCGAGACGGCATTCCAACGACTACGTCGGGCAGAACCACGACAGCCGTTACGGAACCCTAAATCAATCGGGCGGCGTATCTAATACGTATCTAGGGGTTATAATACTTACAACGGAGCAGAAATTCGCTATTAGGGGGGTATTAGACCCGAGTATAATGCCTATTATCAGAGATTCACGTTTAGAAAGAAAGATTTGAACGATTTCTGCTGAAACCCGATGCCTCCTTTATATAGGGCCTGATTTCAGCTTTTACGCGGCCCGCGTAAATGTAGACAAGGGTCTACGCGGCCCGCGTTAAACCCTGGTCAACGCGTAGCTGGGCTGGGTCATCGACTAGACTTATTGGGTGTTGGGCCACGTGGCGGCCCAGGGTCATGACAGGTTTTAAGTTAACGCGTCCCGCGTAAGAGTTGGGGTGGGGTTTACGCGGCCCGCCTCAACTCAAAAATCAGATTTTTAATTTAAATTTAATAATATTTAAGGTATTCGGGGCCCGTTTTCACGCATGGGGTGTATTTTGGGACATATTGGGATATTTTAAAATATATTAGGGTGTCGGAAATAATTCGAGGGTGTCGGTTTTCTTGAGGGTTGTTATATCCTCCCCACCTTGTTTTAGAGCTCGTCCTCGAGATCTACTGGAATAAGTGTGGATTTTTCCTTTGCATTTCCGATTTAAGTTCCCATGTGTACTCAGGTCCTCTTTTGGAGTCCCACTTCACTTTGACCAGAATTAGTCTTTTATGTTTGAGGTTTTTGATTTTCCTGTCTTTAATCTGTAGAGGCCTTTCTACAAACTTGAGTTGTTCATTTACCTCTATATCTTTAAGAGGCACTACTAGTGATTCATTAGCTAAACACTTCTTGAGATTAGATACATTAAATACATCATGTATTCCTGCCATTTCCTCTGGCAGTTATAGCTGATAGGCTACATATCCTATTCTTCTAATAATCTTAAAAGGTCCAATATACCTGGGACTTAGCTTTCCCCGTTTGATGAATCTTACCACTCCTTTCCAAGGAGAGACCTTTAACAATACTTTATCTCCTACTTGAAATTCCAAGGGTTTGCGTCGGTTATCAGCATAGCTCTTTTGTCGATCACGTGCTGTTTTTAGTCATTCCTTGACTTGAATAATCTTGTCAGTTGTTTCCTGCACTATCTCAGGTCCAGATAGTTGCTTTTCCCCAATTTCTGCCCAACAGACTAGGGTTCGGCACTTTCGTCCATAAAGTGCTTCGAATGGTGCAGCATTGATACTAGTGTGATAACTATTATTATAAGAAAATTCTATTAAAGGTAAGTGATCGTCCCAATTACCTCCAAAATCAATTACACAAGCTCTAAGCATGTCCTCCATTGTCTGAATTGTCCTTTCGCTTTGTCCGTCTGTTTCAGGATGATAAGCTATGCTTAGATTTAACTTGGTTCCTATTGATTTTTGGAAACTTGACCAAAAATGAGAGATAAAGCGGCTATCTCTATCAGAAATGATTGATAAAGGTATTCCATGTAAAGAAACTATTCCATTTACATATAATTTAGCTAACTGTTCCATACTGAAAGTTTCCTTCATTGGTAGGAAATTAGCTGACTTGGTTAGCCTATCTACAGTCACCCAGATTGTATCATTACCTTTTTTTGTTTTGGGTAATTTAGTAACAAAATCCATTGTTATCAATTCTCATTTCCAAACTGGCATTTCTAATTGTTGCAACAGACCTGAGGGTTTCTGGTGTTCAACTTTAACTTGCGAACAGGTTAAACATTTAGAAACATAGGCTGCTATGTCCTTTTTCATTCCTATCCACCAGAAATTCTTTCTTAAATCCTGGTACATTTTATCATTCCCTGGGTGCATTGTATACTTAGATTTATGGGCTTCTTCTAATATACAATGGCGTAGGTTTCCTAATTTAGGTATCCATATTCTCCTTTTATGGAATCTCCAAATTCCATCTGTTCCTTGTTCTAATTCTTTAATCATACCTTTCAATTTTTCAGTATCAGCCTTGATTACTGATTCTTGTGCTTTTCTAATTTGATCATTTAAATCTACTTGTAGATTTAATTTAAGAGAACGTACCCTTTTTGGCTTTTCGTGAAACTTTCGGCTTAAAGCATCTGCCACTACATTTGCTTTTCCTTCATGATACTGGATATCACAATCATAATGACTAAGCATTTCCATCCAACGTCTTTGTCTCATGTTCAGCTCTTTTTGCTCGAAAACATACCTTAAACTTTCATGATCGGTAAATATGGTAAACTTACTACCGTAAAGGTAATGTCTCCAAATCTTAAGGGCAAAAATTATTGCTCCTAATTCTAGATCATGGGTTGAATAATTCTCTTCATGATTCTTAAGTTGTCTAAATGCGTAAGCTATAACCTTTTGGCGTTGCATCAACACACATCCATAACCTAATTTGGAAGCTTCACAATAGATTACAAAATCTTCAGTTCCTTTTGGTAACGCTAATATGGGTGTATGGGTTAATCTTTGCTTAAGAATTCTAAAAGCTTCTTCCTGTTTTGGTCCCCATTCAAACTTAATGGATTTACAGGTTAACTTAGTTAAAGGAATGGCTATTCTAGAGAAATCTCGAATAAATCTTCTATAATAACCGGCCAATCCTAAGAAAATTCTAACTTCAGTTGGTGACTCAGGTGTTTTCCATTTAGTAATCGCCTCGATCTTTGTTGGATCCACATGAATTCCTTCATGATTGACTAAGTGTCCAAGAAATTGTACCTGTTCTAATCAAAACTCGCACTTGGAAAATTTAGCATAAAGTTTTTCCTTTCTTAATAGACTTAAAAGTGCGTGCAAATGCTTTGCATGATCCTCTTTACTTTTAGAATAAATGAGAATATCATCTATGAAGACAATTATGAATTTATCCAAATATGGCTTACATATTCGGTTCATCATGTCCATAAATGCGGCTGGGGCATTGGTTAAACCAAATGGCATGACAGTAAATTCATAATGGCCATACCTTGTTCTGAATGCGGTCGTAGGAATGTCCTCTTCCTGTACCTTTAATTGATGATATCCTGACCTTAAATCGATTTTAGAGAAAAATCGAGCTCCTTGCAGTTGATCGAACAGATCATCGATTCTTGGTAATGGGTACCGATTCTTAATCGTGACCTTGTTCAATTCATGGTAGTCAATGCACATACGCATTGATCCGTCCTTCTTTTTAACAAATAAAATCGGTGCTCCCCACGGTGATGAGCTTGCCTGTATGAATCCTTTTTCCAACAATTTGTCTAATTGTTTCTTTAGTTCTTGTATTTCGGGAGGTGCCAAACGGTAAGGTGCTTTGGCAATCGGTGCGGTTCCTGGTAATAGAGGAATTCTGAATTTAACTTCTCGGTCTGGCGGTATTCCTGGTAATTCTTCTGGAAATACATATGAAAACTGAGACACTACTGGAATGTCTTTTAGTTCTTTTCCTTTAGTGTTATTGATTATAGAAATCAAATACACTATAGATCCTTTTCTTATATAGCTTGCAGTTTTCATCACAGAGATGAATTTCGTGGATCTAAATGGCTTATCACCTTTAATTGTGATCTTTTCACCCTTTCATGAATTTACTTGGATTGACTTTTGATCATATAAAATACTGGCTTTATTGGCTATTAACCAATCCATTCCTAACACGACATCAAATCCTGCCAGATTCATTGGATAAAGGTTTGCAATATACTTTTGGTTTAAAAATTCTATTCTTGCTCCCTGCAAGATTTCAAAACTCCTAACTGTTTCTCCATTAGCTGTCTCTACTAGACATTCTTGTGGTAGTTTAGTTAATGACTGGTTTAGAAGTTTGCAAAACGAAGTATTAATAAAACTTTGGTTTGCACCAGAGTCAAATAATACTTTAGCAAAAACATCATTAACTAAAAACATACCAGCTATCACGTCTGGAATCATCTTGGCTTCATCTGCAGTCAGAACGAATGCTCTAGCATTTTTAGTGTTCTTGTTGTTCACAGCTGGAGCCAATTTCTGACAATTCGGCTTGATGTGACCTTTTTCTCCACAGTTGAAGCACAGTCCATTACTGGATTTTCTCCTGCAATCTTCTTCCTTGTGTCCTGGCATCTTGCAGAAATTGCAAAGAGTGGAGCATTTTCCCGAATGCTTTTTCTTGCAGACCTTGCAGAATGGTGCAGAGGTAGAACCCATATTCCTACTATTGAAATTCCCAGAACGGAATTCTTGGGTAAACCTTTGAGCTAGGTTTCTCCTCTGGTCTTCTTCCCTAGTACGGATTAATTCATTTGTCAAGGCATTGGCTAGTTCTACAGCTTCTTCTATGGTTTGAGGTCTAGCTGCCTTGACTACATGTCTAATCTCTCCAATTAATCCCCAGATGTAATGGGAGATTAATACCGGTTCAGGTGATGCAAGGGTTGGTACTATTCTAGCATATTCAAAGAATGCAGTAGTATAACCTTTACTATCTACCCTGGTCATTCTTAAGTTTAGAAACTTATTTGCTATCTGTTCCTTTTCATTGGGAGGGCATAATTTCATTTCTACCATATTCTTAAATTCCACCCATTCCATGTTGTATATCCTATCACTTCCTTTTGATTGGAGGATAGTGTTCCACCATTCTAAGGCTGAGTTCTTAAACATGTTAGAAGCAAACATTATTTTGTCTTCTCAGCACACTTGCTTATTTTTAAAACAGCCTCAGTCTTTTCTATCTAGCGTAGAGCTGCAATGGGTCCTTCATTACCCGAGAATTCTATTGGTTTGCAGGACCATAATTCTTTGTAAGAACAACCATAAGGCATGGTTCTTCTTCTTTTAGGAATGGGTGCTTAAAGTACAGGTCCATTGTTCACGCTGTGTTCTGGTTCAATTGGTCGCTTACTGCAATGTTTACTTTTATTATTCGCTTTTTGAACTGTTTGAATAATAAATGGTATTGCATCTATAATTCATTGTGCCACTATGTGTTGAACGGCACTATTATCCATTTGGTTTCCATTGTTATTGATGCTTGGATTCTCATTAACCAAGTTAATGTTACTCTGGTTATCGTTATTCAGATTTCCTTGATTTCCTTCGTCGGCCATCTGAATTTTAAACATTTACCCCGTATTAATATCACAAAATAATATTTAATATAGTCAATCACATGACACGCAATTTAGCCAAAAGCGTCGATCATTGCGACTTTACTCTATTCATATACTATGCATCGATTACACACCAGTACTGAAATAAAAATTACAATACCAACTGAAGTAAATATTAGTAGGCATCCGTACACACATATTTTATTATTTTATTATTATTATTACTATTACCGTCTCCACCATCACATTCACGGATATGGATTCATCCAAAAATCCATATTGTGCTCATCATATTTCCAGACGAGTCGCTCTCCCACCTGTCTCATTCGTTCACTATTTTCTAAAATTTTCTCACCAAAAGTCCTAAGTTCTTGTACGTTTTCTGCACTCATTGGGGGTGCAGGTTCTAGGACTGGGTTCGGAATCTGGGGTGCGGGTTCTTGATATGGGGGTGTAGGTGCCTGGAATCGGTAAGGATCTTCTAAAATCTCCCTAATGTATTCATCATGGTAATAGGGATCTAAAGGATCCAAACCTGGGTAGGCTCCTAAGTTCTGCATGGGTGTGTCTTCATGTATCGGGTAGCGTTGCACATAGTCCCTAACGTCATCCCACCAGGGGTCGTAATTTGGGTCTAAGGGATTTGGTGCAGGTACCCTAGGTATTTCCTCCGGATTAAAATCATCCATTTCTACTTGATTTTCAGGGTTTTCTATCTCCATTGGTTGGTCAGGAATTGGTGGTTGTGGTTGGGGTGCTATTATTTGTTCCAGGTTAGGGTCAACTGCAATGGTTGCTAGGATGTGGATGTTAGCTATACCCCTATTGATCATGTCCTCGGCATAGGCATCTGTCTCTCTCTTGGCTGCTGCTAGTGCTCTTTGGTCTTGTAACTTTTTCATACGTTTTCTACGCTCATGTGCCCCTCTACTGAACCATCCCCTCTTTTTCTGAGGAAATGGCTCTTCTGATTGAGCCTTAAACACAAAGATTCCTTCTTCCGTATCAGCATAATACCCCGAGAGGGCAGGCTGAGAAGAGGAGGTGCCTTCGCTTCTAGGCGAACCAGACAATTGACGGTACGCGTCAGATGGTCCTTGGTCGCTCATACTGTAAACTAACAAATAGTCAAATAACACATAACAATAAAATACAATTATGCACGTATTTTCGTAATTTATTTCCTAATAGATTGAATTTTGATGTCAGCAGAACACTTCTGTGGCTGAATCAGTGGCTTAGCTCTGATACCGCTTTCTGTCGCAACCCCCGATCCCAGGCTGAGAAGAGGAGGTGCCTTCGCTTCTAGGCGAACCAGACAATTGACGGTACGCGTCAGATGGTCCTTGGTCGCTCATACTGTAAACTAACAAATAGTCAAATAACACATAACAATAAAATACAATTATGCACGTATTTTCGTAATTTATTTCCTAATAGATTGAATTTTGATGTCAGCAGAACACTTCTGTGGCTGAATCAGTGGCTTAGCTCTGATACCGCTTTCTGTCGCAACCCCCGATCCCTAATCCCTGGGAACGGGCGGCCGCGAGCCAGTTTCGGTGGTATCGCGTATTGTCTAATTTGGCAGCGGAATTTTTCATCAGGACCGTAGTTAGGAAATATTTGATCAGAGTAAAATACCACATTTCATAACATCAAATACATGGGATAAACCCAAGTTCGTAGTACACACGTTTTCATAGGAATAAATCCTATTTTATTAAATAAAAACATCTATTTTATTTTAGGTAACTTTATTGTCAGTTTTCCAAGCCTTCGGTGCTGTCCAGCTGGCTTCTATTTGGCTTTCACAGTTTGTTACCTGAAACGCGTTTTAAAAACATTTGTCAGTGGGAAATACTGGTGAGTGAATCCCAATTTAATCAAGTTTAAATAAAACTCATTGTACAGTATTGAGGGCGATCTCGCAATTACATTTGTTTCCAAGTTATACCAATTAACATCCATGGTACTGTCAGACCCGACTTGTGGAAATGTTACTCCTTGACCAGGTGGTAACAAATTTTGTATACAAAACCCTAACATACTCATGATAATTGTATCCTTACAAATACTCTATAACTGCTTAATATATAATAAATTAAGTGAGGTTTTGTAAAAACAATTCACAAAAAGGTTTACAAAAAGCGGATAAACTCACATTGCTGTCTTAGATTTTCCGTAAGGGTTTCCTGGTGACAATCTATAAATTATACAAATGCACACGTGTTAGTATAATAACCCATTTTAACATTAGCAATACCTGTTGGACTCTGTATGCCCAAGACACATATTAAATTGATGTGGCTAGTACGTTATGATCCAAGTCGAGTCATACCCAATAACAAGTTAGACAAACACTTAAATATTTATTTATGATATGATCAAACAAATAAATATTAACACTTACAATATTTAGAAATTGGTGTTCTAAATAATTACACTTGAGAAACCAATAAGTTATATGGATAATTTATTTTGAGAGAATATTTTATTTTGTTATTTAATGGGTTAAATAACATTTTAAAGGGTTGTATAAAGTCTTGCATTTATGTAGTATTATATTTATAAATGTCATAAATATAAACCAAGACATAAAATTTTATAAAAGAAATTTGTATTTTTTTTATAAAAACTCCAAGTGGGCCGCCCCCCCCCCCCCCCATGTGCCTTTCCAAGAAATATTTTGTCCAATGGGAGCTAGAGGAGATTTGATTGGGTGGTCTAACCAAGACCATTTTGGTCCAATGAGGTTTCATGCACTTGCATGTGTAAGTTGGCACATGATTGGTCAAGGTGGGTGGCAATTCTCTCTCATGGTTCTATAAATACTTAGATGACAAATGCAAGAATAAGTAAGACTTGTGTTTTGCTCTCTCTAAAAATCGGTCATCATAGGTGTTTCTCAAGTGTTCGGTTTTTGATCTCAAGTGTTGAAATCCTAGCTACAATCGTAGTGTTTGTTGGAAGCTTGGGGTATACAAGCATGAGGCCTTCTACTCTTGAAGGCAATCGTTCAAGAAACATCATCCGTTTCATCATCCTATTACTCCAAGAAGGTAGTATTCTAAACACCCTATGGTTGTGTTTGATAGTATGCATTTTTCATATATGGATCCGGGTCTTGGGATTTTGCTTTTAAATGAAATTTATATATTAAAAGTAACATGTTTTAAATATTATTTCCGCTGCGTTTTTTATTTCATATGGATGAAATTACTTTGATAAACATGTTAAAATCCCATCAATGGTATCAGAGCCGCTTATATGAGTGCATACTTCAATAGATTAAAAATTTTGGGTTTCGGGTTTGAATAAAACCCTATGGCCGAAAATTTTAACATGGTTAACCCTTTGTTTTTCAAGATTATTTTCTTACATGCATAAGAGAATCTTGAAAATTTTATTTCATATGGATGATTTGTTTGTTTGGACAAAACTTACCTTTTCGGTTTTTTAAACATAGCCGAAAATGTTTATAAAAGGGAACCATTTTTTTATGCTTCTTGAAATTAATATATATATATATATTTGGATATATATTTTGGTGCATATGACCTAGCCATGACCTTGTGTTGAATGATTGTGTTGTTATTTATTATTTCAATGGGTTGTAATAATTATTATTTTGTTCTTCCATTAGAAGATATGTAATTTATTTATTTTCATTTGGTATATAAAATAAATAGATTAGGTGCATTTTATTTTACTAGAAAAAATGTATTAGGATATATTTTGTAAAAGAAGATGCACACAAAAATGCGGTTTTGGTTTGGACCATAATATTCGGTCCAAAGAACTTCATCGTTCTCAACGGGATTTTAACCCGATAACCAAAATACATTTTTGAAGTCCAAAAGAGTTTGGAGCTGAATATAAAAGACTTTTGGAAGCTCAAAGAAGGTGGAGAAATCACAACACAAGAAGGAGACTTGAAGCATTTGGATGCGGGATCAAGTGGGAGTTAATCAACACATTACTTGTGTCATTTTTCACCCCTTAGGAAGGACCTTTTGGCACACTTGTTTCGGCTAACAAGTGTTGTCAAAATAGTTGGCTATGGTTATGCACCTATTGTTATGAATGATGTGCTTGTTTGGTTGTTTATTTTGTTGGTTAGATGATATGTAGATATGTAGATATGCATGACTTAACAAACTAATAATCAACAACAAGCGTAAAATTGGTTCTTGACAAAATCATTAAAATGTTTAATAAAGGTTTTATTAAAAATTAATGGTTTTATAATAAAATGGGTTTTATTAAAAAGAACCTTGAAAAATTGTTTTCACTAAAGTACCATTGATTTGAATGCATGCAAATGTATGGTACATAATATTTTCTAAACTAGAATTTTGAAATATTAAAAACCCTTTTATAAAACAAGTCAAACACCATCCTTTTATACAACACTCGAAACACTTGGGAACTCTTATTGTGGGATAAAGGTCACCTAACCAAATTTGAGGGAACTTGTATGTTCGAGGTGGGTTTACCATGTTTGTGGGATAAAGGTCACCTAACCACTTATGTGTATAAACTCACACGTGTGTGTAAGTTGGACGACTTGATTTAGAAACCATGAACTTAGGGTCACCGAAGCATGGGGAACAAAGGTGTTGATGGGATTAAACATGCCAACTAAACATAAAGATGTTTAACCGATCCCATATGGCTAGAAATTGCAAAGAGTTGCAATTGTCAAACGTTGACTACCTTGTTAATTTAAATAGAGGGATAAAGGTCACCTAACCAATATTTAAATGTAACGTTGGATTCTAGATTTTAATTATTAATTGTCTTTAAGACACAAAAGGGTATTAATTGTCTTTGCAATTCGTTGCAGGGGTTCAGAAGAAGTAGACATTACAAGAAGGGAGACACTAGTCTCTTTATGGGCAACGGAGCAAAAGTTGAAGTCGAAGCTCAAGGAGACTACGTTTTAGAGCTTCCAAGTGGTTTGGAAGTTATTTTGAAGAATGTTTTATATGCTCCTAGTTTGACTAGGAACATAATTTCTGTTTCCCTTTTAAGACAATGTGGTTTTAAATATGAATTTGTTAACCAAGACATTTATGTTTCTATGAATGATGTGTTTTATTTTAAAGCTATATCTTTAAATGGTATTTATGAATTAGATCATGATAACGCATCATACGATAGCTCAATGTACCAAGTAACCAACAAGAAACTCAAAATGGATTTGAGTGATTCCTACCTTTGGCATTGTCGCCTTGGACATATAAGCAAGAATCGCATGCATACACTTCAAAGAAATGGTCTTCTGAATACAAATGAAGATAATTCATTTGATGTATGCGAATCTTGTTTACAAGGCAAAATGACCAAGACTCCCTTTAGTGGAACTTTTAAAAGGGCTAAAGACTTACTAGGTATCATACATTCAGATGTATGTGGTCCTTTTAAGCCGATGACTAGGAATGGTGAAAGATACTTCATTACCTTTACCGACGACTATAGTCGTTATGGATATGTGTACTTACTAAGATACAAGGATGAAGCATTTGAAATGTTCAAAGACTTCAAAAGTGAAGTAGAAAATCAACTCAAGAAGATAATTAAAGTCCTTCGCACCGATAGAGGAGGTGAATACCTTAGTGGTGCTTTTCAAGATCATCTTAAGAGTTGTGGGATTATCTCACAACTTACTCTACCAGGAACACCAAAACACAATGGTGTGTCCGAAAGGAGAAATCGAACTCTATTAGATATGGTTCGATCAATGATGGCTAGAAGCACATTACCTCTATCGTTTTGGGGTTACGCTTTGCTCTCCGCAGTCCGTATACTAAATATGGCCCCAACCAAGAAAGTGGAAAAGACACCTTTTGAAATATGGCATGGAAATCCTCCATCATTATCATTCTTAAGGGTTTGGGGTTGTGAAGCTTATGTTAAGCAATACACCCCAAATAAATTGGAAGTCCGGTCTACTAAGTGTATCTTTGTAGGATATCCTAAAGATGATATAGGATATTATTTCTATGACCCAACCGAGCGAAAGGTATTTGTTGCTCGAAAGGGTAAGTTCTTAGAAGCTAAGTTCCTTATGGAAGGAACTAGTGGTAGAACAGTGGAACTTGAGGAGGATCAAGAACCACAAGATGATACACGTTTGGTTAATACTAGCACTCAACAAGAGGTTGTTGAAAACGATCAAGAGGTTGATCAGAACACACAAAATGTTCGCAGATCTGGTAGAATTAGTAATCCACCTGAAAGATATGGATTTTACATGGATGGATGCTACGTGGTAGATTCAGATGAACCAACCACATACCATGATGCAATGTCAAAATCCGATTCTGACAAATGGCTTGAAGCCATGAACATAGAGATGCAATCCATGTATGACAACCAAGTTTGGGAATTGGTTGTGCCACTACTCAACTCCAAAGTAGTTGGAAGTAAGTGGGTTTTCAAGAAGAAAACAGATATGCATGGTAACTTGGATACTTACAAAGCAAGACTTGTAGCAAAATGTTTCACTCAAACTCAAGGGATTGATTATGATGAGACCTTCTCGCCTGTGGCGATGCTAAAGTCAATCAGGATATTATTTGCCATAGCTGCATATTATGACTATGAGATCTGGCAATTGGATGTCAAAACGGCTTTTCTTAATGGATATCTTGATGAAGATGTCTATATGGTTCAGCCTGAAGGTTTTGTCGATCCAGAACATTCTGACAAAGTATGCAAGTTAAAGAAATCAATCTATGGATTGAAACAAGCATCTAGAAGTTGGAATCACCGTTTTGATGAAGAAATTAAGAATTTTGGATTCATCAAGAACGGCGATGAAGCTTGTGTGTATAAGAAAGCTAGTGGGAGCATCATCACTGTCTTAGTACTGTATGTCGATGACATTCTACTATTTGGGACTGACATTCCAACCATGGAAGGTGTAAAAGCTTGGCTTGGAAGTTGTTTTTCCATTAAGGATCTTGGTGAAGTAGCCTACATTTTGGGAATAAAGGTCTATAGGGATAGATCAAGGCGCTTGATAGGTTTAAACCAAAGTGCATACATTGACAAAGTCTTGAATAGGTTCCAAATGGAGAACTCTAAGAGAGGTTTTGTACCTATTCAAAAGGGGACAATATTGAATACATCTCAATGTCCAAGCTCAAAGGATGAGCAAGAGAAAATGAAAAGAATCCCATATGCATCAGCTATAGGATCCATCATGTATGCAATGATATGCACCAGACCGGACGTCTCATGCGCCTTGAGCATGACGAGTAGATACCAGCAGAATCCAGGTAATAGTCATTGGATGGCTGTTAAAAGCATATTGAAATATCTTAGGAGGACTAAGGATATGTTCTTAATATATGGATCTGGTGAGGAGGAACTCGTTGTAAAGGGTTACACGGACGCGATTTTCCAAAATAATCGAAGTGATTCTCGATCACAATCAGGGTATGTCTTCATTTTAAATGGAGGAGCAGTCTCTTGGAAGAGCTCAAAACAAGACGTAGTAGCATTGTCCACTACAGAATCAGAATACATCGCCGCTTCATTGGCAGCCCAGGAAGCTGCATGGTTAAAGAAATTTATAGCCGACCTAGGGGTGGTCCCTACCATTCAAGACCCCCTAGAGATCTTTTGTGACAACGAGGGTGCGATTGCTCAAATCAAAGAACCTTGTGCGCACCAAAAGACTAGACACATTGAGCGGAGATTCAACTACATAAGGGATGAAGTTGAAAAAGGAAAGATATGTATCCGCCAAGTTCACACCGATCAAAACATTGCGGATCCACTCACGAAGCTCCTTGACAGGGCAAAACATGAGGGTCATACATGTGCCTTAGGACTTCGATATTCTAGTGATTGGATTTGATCTATTTTGTATTTGGATATTGAAACAATTGTTATTTTAACTCTTTTATGGTATTTTGAGTTATGTTTCATATTAGCATGTTTAAATCCGAGAATAAGTTAATTATTCTAAATGTCCGTTGTCGATCATAATTGTGGGAACAAATATGAATGTAAGACTATTATGAACTTAGATTGGTGGATATTCATTTAGAATGAATATAGAGCAAAGTGTTGCTGCCAAAGTTCATAGATATTTGTGGGATACAAATATTGGACTGACTCGCTCTCAAATATTACTGCATGGAATCATTTGTGATTGATCATAAGTAAATTTGAGTAAAGGCGAATATCATAGTATCCTCTGACCTGAGATACATATTGGGTCTTGATATTCACCAAGTACTATACCTTGACCTAGTTCTTCGTTGTCTGTAATAAAGCAGTACATAAGGCTAAACTCAGGTGTGGTACAAGGTGATTGTGAGAGATGTATGTAGTCAAGAAGGGATTTGTTCCTCTTATTCATTGAGAGTAAGATGTCTAAGGCCTGCTAAAGTTAAATCAACAGAGAGTGATCACTCTATGTCTCTGGATTTAACATGACATCTGTAACGAAAGGATAAATGATGGATTCACCTAAATCATGTTCAAGTAAGGGACTTGAAAGGGATGATGTTATTGAATGGAAAATATAGTCATACGTATTGGGGGTAGTAAACCGTAGTTAGGCGTCATTTACTACTTGCATCAATCTTCTATGTATCTTGTGCAAGTGGGAGATTGTTGAACTCTGTATGCCCAAGACACATATTAAATTGATGTGGCTAGTACGTTATGATCCAAGTCGAGTCATACCCAATAACTAGTTAGACAAACACTTAAATATTTATTTATGATATGATCAAACAAATAAATATTAACACTTACAATATTTAGAAATTGGTGTTCTAAATAATTACACCTGAGAAACCAATAAGTTATATGGATAATTTATTTTGAGAGAATATTTTATTTTGTTATTTAATGGGTTAAATAACATTTTAAAGGGTTGTATAAAGTCTTGCATTTATGTAGTATTATATTTATAAATGTTATAAATATAAACCAAGACATAAAATTTTATAAAAGAAATTTGTATTTTTTTTATAAAAACTTCAAGTGGGCCACCCCCCCCCCCCATGTGCCTTTCCAAGAAATATTTTGTCCAATGGGATGACATGCAATTGTCATAAGCTAGAGGAGATTTGATTGGGTGGTCTAACCAAGACCATTTTGGTCCAATGAGGTTTCATGCACTTGCATGTGTAAGTTGGCACATGATTGGTCAAGGTGGGTGGCAATTCTCTCTCATGGTTCTATAAATACTTAGATGACAAATGCAAGAATAAGTAAGACTTGTGTTTTGCTCTCTCTAAAAATCGGTCATCATAGGTGTTTCTCAAGTGTTCGGTTTTTGATCTCAAGTGTTGAAATCCTAGCTACAATCGTAGTGTTTGTTGGAAGCTTGGGGTATACAAGCTTAAGGCCTTCTACTCTTGAAGGCAATCGTTCAAGAAACATCATCCATTTCATCATCCTATTACTCCAAGAAGGTAGTATTCTAAACACCCTATGGTTGTGTTTGATAGTATGCATTTTTCATATATGGATCCGGGTTTTGGGATTTTGCTTTTAAATGAAATTTATATCTTAAAAGTAACATGTTTTAAATATTATTTCCGCTGCGTTTTTTATTTCATATGGATGAAATTACTTTGATAAACATGTTAAAATCCCATCAATACCCTCCCCAAGACGGCATTCCAACGACTACGTCGGGCAGAACCACGACAGCCGTTACGGAACCCTAAATCAATCGGGCAGCGTATCTAATACGTATCCAGGGGTTATAATACTTACAACGGAGCAGAACTTCGCTATTAGGGGGGTATTAGACCCGAGTATAATGCTTATTATCAGAGATTCACGTTTAGAAAGAAAGATTTGGACGATTTCTGCTGAAACCCGATGCCTCCTTTATATAGGGCCTGATTTCAGCTTTTACGCGGTCTGCGTAAATGTAGACAAGGGTCTACGCGGCCCGTGTCAAACCCTGGTCAACGCGTAGCTGGGCTGGGTCATCGACTAGACTTGCCGGGTGTTGGGCCACGTGGCGGCCCAGGGTCGTGCCAGGTTTTAAGTTAACGCGGCCCGCGTAAGAGTTGGGGTGGGGTTTACGCGGCCCGCCTCAACTCAAAAATCAGATTTTTAATTTAAATTTAGTAATATTTAAGGTATTCGGGGCCCGTTTTCACGTATGGGGTGTATTTTGGGACATATTGGGATATTTTAAAATATATTAGGGTGTCGGAAATAATTCGAGGGTGTCGGTTTTCTTGAGGGTTGTTATAGCGCAAGTCCATATGTCAGGATATCTAAATAACATCTCCGCACGAATATCACCCAGACTTGGACATAAAGTAACCTTTCTGTTATAACAGAATTTACATGAGGCAAGGCCACATAGGATTACAGTTGTAAACCTTCTAGAAGGCCCTATCGTGCACAACCATTCGGTTATAACCGAATGGCCACGTGGCATCATCCTTAGTGTCACACCCCGACCGCGTTAAAACAACAAACCGCGGCGGAAACGTCGGAGAGTGTCGTAACAGAATCATTGTTTCACAACACATGGATTCAAGTTCTGTTTTATTGAATTAAATTTATTACATTGTATTGAATTTAGAAACAAAACATGAACAAATTGACTTTCATTGTTATTAAGTCACTAAGGCCTCGTCCATTCCTATGTGAGCATGCATCAATATCATCATCAATCATCATCAACTATGGTACCTGAAACATATGTGAAAATACGTCAGCATAAAAATGCTGGCGAGTACATAGGTTTTATGTGAGTGTCAGATTCATGGCTCGTTTACATGTTGAAATAATTTGAACAACTTTGTTAATTGATATTAGAAAACCAGGTTTTGTAAAATGTTTGTATTGAAAATTGAAATAACCAAGTCAAAACAGATTAGTTATAGTTTATAAAACCTCGATGCCATGAATCTTAACTCAAAAACATTTGTTTATGTAACCCATATTGTAAATCGTTTTAGTAAAAACTCGAATGGTTTATATTGTTATAAAAACCTTGTAATGTAACTTCGTTTTGAAAACACTTGCCCAAGTGATCTAGATAACGCAACGAAATATAATGTGTTAAAAGCATTTATATATAGGAAGTACCAGCGGCGTATCCACCATGCTTTTATCATATTAGACACGCCTCGTTATTTAAATCACTTCCCTAACCCAATGGTTCAACAGTTCAAATAATTCACATAGATCATACAGTTCCAAATGGTTCAAACAGTTCAAATAATTCACATAGATCAAACAGTTCCAAATGGTTCAAACAGTTCAAATAGTTCAAATAGTTTAATATAAACCATAGTATTTGTTTAGAAAACTCGAAATCATTTAGCACATATGAATCACCCCAAACAGTTTAAAATGATAAAAGAGGGGAACTATGTACTCACTTAAGATTGCTTAGAAATCTTGAAATAACAACCAAGTAAAGCTAGAAGGATCATGGAAATCAATCGGCACCTAATATAGATAACTATGTTAATAACCGGACCTAAATCGGAAGATTGGATAGGATGAGGTTTCGTAAACCAAATGAGTGTTGGAACTCATACGATATGGTTCAACAAAGCCTACATACTAAATCGAAACCTAACCTAAGTGCTTACGACCCCTTACGACTCGTTTAGGTAGCTTACGCTACTTTAACGCGTCGTTCGCGCAAAAGCGCGTTCGAGATGCCTAACTAGTCCTATGACAAGTATTATATGCCTAAATATGTTTAAATATGTTTTATAATCAGTTAAGTGACAAAATTTTAAGTTACATATGCTTAAATACCAATAATGCATGAAAAGGGCATTTTGGTCATTTTACTTAAGGCATATAAACAACCTATCATACAACTAATTAAACTAAGTGACCATAAGGTATAACCTCAGAAGGTTATTCCCTATACATCTATGGTCACTAAACATGCTTGGTCGGATCCTAAAGATCGACCAAACGGGTCGGGTTCGAAAGTCTAAGCGGTTGTTTAGACCGCTTATCTTACGACCCTATATAAGCACTAACCTAAAAGTGACGAGTTAAACATGTTAAAACATTCTTAACTAAGTTAGAAAACAGGTTTTGATATCAAAACAAAGGGTTTTGATACCCAAGAATAGTTTGGTTGCAAAATACGCATAAATACGCATTTTGACCAAAACTATGACTCGTCACTACACCTAATCAATGTGGTAATCAGTAGGTATAGTCACACGGGACTATAACCATCGTGATTACGCTCACGTTGCAAAGTTCAAACGAACTTTATGTTGACCAAAGACTGGTCAAAGCAGAAAGTCAAACACTGTTTGACTTTTACGCTTGAAAAGCAATAAAAGCACGAAAGAAACTTACAAAGGGTCCAAGCAATGAAGATTTGATCTAAAGATTACTCAGGTATGAAGTATACACTCCAACTTAGAGCAAAAATCAGATCAAAGTGTGAGAAACCAAAGAAACCAAGTGGGTATTTATAGAATTCCCACAACCGTTTGGATCGTTCCTCGTTATTCGTGCTTCGATCTTGGCCATACAATTGGGCACAAGGTTTTAAAATACAATGGGTACTCAAAACCAGCCCATAGCATCCAAAATCAGGGGTTAAAAACCATCAAATTAGCTGAATTGGACCAGGTTCATTGTTTCTGTTCTGGTAGTCTGTCGTGCCCCGCGTAATAGCCATAGCAGGCTTACGCGCCCCGCCAGAGCAGGTTTGACAGATTGTCAAAATTGGTCCCTGCAACCCAGAAACTTGGTTTTCGATGCATTTTTGACACGTTTAAGCCCCGTTAACCCCATTTGAAAGTTCTAAAATGAAGTTAAAGTATAGGGAACTTAAAATATGCTCAAAAACCTCTCGGATGTCGGTTCGTTTGGTCGTACGGTTGCGTTGTTTGGTTAATTACGACGAAACACGAACGGACGCGAAAAACGATCCAAATTACGCGATGAATGGAATTTTATCATGCCAATCACTAAAATAAAATATTTTAATGATTAAATAAATTTTTGGATGTCCGGATATATTCAGAACGTAAGATATGCGCGCAAATGCAAACTTATGTACTTTTTGACGCTTTTAGTCCCTATTGATCAAAAAGTTTATTTTTGCGCACCAAACACCTCAAAGCCTATTTCTAAGCTATGTAAAGGATATTTAGGGCATATTTAACTTATGATCAAGTTCCGGAATGTTCGTTACCATATAAATCGGCATACTTTCACAGTTTGACATAAATAGTCCCTACGATCGAATAAACTTGATTTCGACACACCAAACCCTCCAAAACTTATTTCTAAGTTATGTAAAGGTTATTTAAGGTATGTTAAGCCTATGTCACTATTCTGGAGTGTTTTTTGCATTAAACTGATTACATTCATGCATCAGTTCGCGTATAACCTTCTAGAAAGCGGTTTAAAGCTCGAAATCGAACAAGAATTGATATGTGCAAATGATACACATATTTATACAAATCCCAAGTATGAAACATAATATTTCATTGATTTGGTATTTGTTTGATGGCTGGAGTGATACAGATGTCACAGTCTCCCCTACTTTAGGAAATTTCGTCCAGAAATTTATTTGTAGGAGTCTGTCTGTGACGTTGTGTTAAATAATTGTCTTGCATGGAACCTAGGGTGTTATCTATTTTGCGTAGAGTAACCCAAAAAAGATATGTAAGGCATAATCTTTGTCATTTCCTAGTGGATATACTTCAGAAACGAAAATGAATGGATGATTCATTTTTCTCCACAGGTTCTTCGTCAGAAGTGGAAATGAAGGAATAATCAAAAGGATATTCATTTCCCTCAACATATATTCTTCAGAAGCGAAAATGAACGGATTGAGTCATTTTCCTCAACGGGTTCTTCGTCAGAAATGGAAATGCAGGAATAATCAAAAGGATATTCATTTCCCTCAACGGATATTCTTCAGAAGCGAAAATGAACGGATTGAGTCATTTTCCTCAACGGGTTCTTCGTCAAAAATGGAAATGAATGAATAATCAAAAGGATATTCACTTCCCACAACGGATATTCTTCAGAAGCGAAAATGAAGGGATTGAGTCATTTTCCTCAACGGGTTCTTCGTCAGAAATGGAAATGAAGGAATAATCAAAAGGATATTCATTTCCCTCAACGGATATTCTTCAAAAACGAAAATGAACGGATTGAGTCATTTTCCTCAATGGGTTCTTCGTCAGAAATGGAAATGAATAGAGTTAACTCTAGATACATGACAAAACTTGCTGTGATTTCTGTGCACTAAATTTCATAATTATGTATGCATCCATAATTACGTAATTTCTTGCACAGTTCGCACAGTTTGTGTGAAGGGGATAGAATTTGTAGAACAAGCTCGAGATAACTTTGATTAGGTCAACACATAAACACATAAGCACATAATTGTTTTCTTGGTTATTAATTTGTTATCAGTTTGTTATTAATTGTTATTAACTTGTTGTCAATTTGAACATGGGTATTCAAGGTATACTAGGAACCCGGTCGATGGACTTCAACGTCCTCAAGAATCTATCTGTAAAGATAAGATGATCTTATAAGAATTTGATTTCGATTACAAGGAATCGTAACAATTCGAATTAAGGTATACAAGGAATCCAATTAAGGACTTACGGAAGTACCCTTAGGTACCCTATTAAGGATTTATAGTGGTACTTTGGGTATTTGTCCAGAGTTGTAACTTGTGCCTTGTACTTCGTTTCCTTAGAAGAAACGGGTACTTAGGATTTTCGTGGAGATCGCAAGTGATCATAAAATGGAAGAATTTTGGGAGTAGTTTGTTCTACAAGGAACGCGGTTCCTTGGTTGTCGGTATTGTAGGGGATATGTTGTTTATACATGCAACCACATTTGTACATTGCAATGTAAATAAAAGATTTATTTATAAACACCAACAACTGTTTCATAGACCTAGATAAGAGAGAATAATACATAAAGTTTGATTATTTCTAAACAGCGTCGTCTTCCAGTTAGTCAAATGCTCATCCCTGAGCTGGATTTGCATTAGCAAGCTTTGGGCAATTCTTTTGGAAATGACCCATCTCGCCACAGTTGTAGCAAGACCATGGTTGAAAACGAGCTTGAGCAGGATTGTTGTCAGCTTGATTTGGTGCAGCTGCAGCTCGGCAAACCCTCGTTGTATGACCTATAAGCCCACAAATTAGGCATTTGTGGCACTTCACACTAGCATGATGATGAAGGTTACATTGGTTGCACAAGGGTACAGTTCCGTTGTATGGCTTCCTAGCAGGGGGTTGAGCTAGTTGGTTGGGGACAACTTGATCATTGTGGGCAACCACGGCGAAGTTCTGAGAAGACTTTCGCTTCTTTGACTTCTTGGAGGATTCAGTCTGCTCATCCTTTGGTTTTGATTCATCGGTCGGTTTCTTATCACCCTTTTGGAAAAGTTTACCTTTCCTGATATGAGATTCAGTCAAGGTAGCGGATAGCTCAATGGCCTGTCTAACTGTAGTGGGGTTGCTACTAGTAACAATGTCTTGTACTGAGTCAGGGAGGCCATCAATGTACTTTTCGATTGCCTTTTCCAAAGGCGTAACCATGTTCGGGCATAACAGACTTAACTCCTCATAACGGTCCATGTAAGCTCGTTGCTCACCACTATTGTCACACCCCCAAAATACCACATGCGGAAACACCACGGGACGTGTGACGTACCAGGATCCAAGCCACCAATCACATTGAACCATTAATAAATATTTATATAAAAACATTCGATTTAATTCATAATATAAATCCAAGTCATAAGTTAAACCAAAGTAAACATTTAGCGGAAGCATAAGATTATTCGTTGTTCAAGTATTTCAAAACAATGTACTAAACCAAGAATATATATCCAAAAGTTGTGACCCATGACCACTCCAGCTCTCCCAGATAGCAAGTTCCATGTCCAAGAATCTAACGACTTGCAAGCATGCAGACAAGTGTGTCAGACGACGCTAAAGTTTGTTAACTCGCTTTAGTTACCAGATATGGGTGTAAAACATTCCAATGATTTGATTTGATTTGTTATTAACTCGATTACCGCAGATGGCTCTAGATTTATTTGCCCAAACCCCAATGCTCTATCACACATTGGTCAAGTGGTTAAGGTAATTAGTTCACGACCGTCCTCCCCGGTACGGTGTGAGGGTGCCAAACCTAATAGCGCTATCAACTAATAACCCCGTTGCCTCCCCGGCAACTAATCGGTATATGTAAGGCGACTTAATGATAGAAATGAGTGTAATAACCAACATCCCAATAACCCGACGTTCCTCCACGGAACAATTACCAGATGTCCCTCCCCGGGATGCATGCTTGGAAAAAGAGCAGTGAACTCACCTTAGGTTGCTCGGTTTGTTAAGTTACTTTACCCGTTCCAAGTTAGTCAACCAAACCCTACCGTGGTTACCAATCAAAATCAGTTTCACATTCAATCGAGTTACACACTTTACACAGTTTGCATTTAACACAATGATCACGGTTAACATGTAGTACATACCTAAATTCTCATACGAGTCCACGTCACATGCGCATGTCACTTAACAATACTTAACATAAGAGTGTTCTACTTTCGGTAGTGTTTCATGAACATATATTGTCGCAACCCCCGATCCCTATTTCCTCGGGAACGAGCGGCCCCGAGCCAGTTTTGGTATCTGGTATTGTCTAATTTGGCAGCGGAATTTTCATCAGGACCGTAGTTTGGAAATATTGGATCAGAGTAAAATACCACATTTTCATAATAATAAACACATGGGATAAAACCCAAGTTTGCAGTACACACATTTTCATAGGAATAAATCCTATTTTTATTTAATAAAAACATCTATTTTAATTTAGGTAACTTTATTGCCACTTTTCCAAGCCTTCAGTGCTGTCCAGCTGGCTTCTATTTGGTTTTCACATTTTGTTACCTGAAACGCGTTTAAAAACATTTTGTCAGTGGGAAATACTGGTGAGTGAATCCCAGTTTAATCAAGACTAAATAAAAACCATTATACAGTATTGAGGGCGGTCTCGCAATTACATTTGTTTCCAAGTCATACAAATTACCACCCACGGTACTGTCAACCCGACTTGTGGAAAGTTACTCCTCGCAAGGCAGTAACTAATTTTGTATACAAAACCCCAACATACCGACGATAATTGTATCCTTACAAATACTCAATAACTGCTTAATATATAATTAATCGTGTGAGGTTTTGTAAAAACAGTTTGCAAAAAGGAGATTACTCACATTGCTGTCTTAGATTTTCTGTAAGGGTTCCCTAGGAATTATCTATAAATTACACAAATGCACATGTGTTAGTATAATAACCCATTTTAGCATTAGTAATACCCTCCCCGAGACGGCATTCCAATGACTACGTCGGGCAGAACCACGACAGCCGTTACGGAACCCTAGATCAATCGGGCCGCGTATCTAATACGTATCCAGGGGTTATGATACTTACAACGGAGTAGAACTTCGTTATTTAGGGGGGGGGGTATTATACCCGAGTATAATGCCTACACTTCAGTTTTGAGATTGAGAAAAGAAATCTGAACGAATTCGACTGAAGGCCCGATGCCTTCTTATATAGGGGCTGAGTTTGGGTTTCTCGCGGCCCGCGTAAATGTAGGCGAAGGCCTACGTGGCCCGCGTAAACTCTGGTCAACAGCGTAGGTGATCCGGGTCACTTAGTAGGTTCGACATGTGTTGGGCCACGTGGCGGCCCAGGGTTCAGCCACATTTCACCTTCTCATGGCCCGCGTAAGGGTTAAGGGGTGCCTTACGCGGCCCGCCTAAACTCCAAAAATCAGATTTTTAATTATTTTAATAATATTTAAGGTATTCGGGGTCCGTTTTAGCATATGGGGTGTATTTTAGGACATATTGGGATATTTTAAAATATATTAGGGTGTCGGAAAATTTATGAGGGTATCGGTTTTCTTTAGGGTTGTTATATCCTCCCCACCTTGTTTTAGAGCTCGTCCTCGAGATCTACTGGAACAAGTGTGGATATTTCCTTAGCATTTCTGATTCAAGCTCCCATGTGTACTCAGGTCCTCTTTTGGAGTCCCATTTCACTTTGACCAGAACTAATCTCTTGTGCTTGAGGTTCTTGACTTTCCTGTCTTCAATCTGTAGAGGCCTTTCTATAAACTTAAGTTGTTCATTTACCTCTATATCCTTAAGAGGTATCATCAGCGATTCATCGGCTAGGCATTTCTTGAGATTTGATACATGAAATACATCATGTATTCCTGCCATTTCCTCTGGCAGTTGTAGTTGATAGGCTACATGCCCTATTCTTCTAATAATCTCAAAAGGTCCAACATACATGGGACTTAGCTTTCCTCTTTTGATGAATCTTACCACTCCTTTCCAAGGAGAGACTTTTAATAATACTCTATCCCTTACTTGAAATTCTAACGGTTTGCGTCGGTTATCGGCATAGCTCTTCTGTCGATCGCGTGCTGCTTTCAGTCGTTCCTTGACTTGAATAATCTTGTCAGTTGTTTCTTGCACTATCTCAGGTCCAGATAGTTGTTTTTCCCCAATTTCTGCCCAACAGACTGGGGTTCAGCACTTTCGTCCATAAAGTTCTTTGAATGGTGCAGCATTGATACTTGTGTGATAACTATTATTATAAGAAAATTCTATTAAAGGTAAGTGATCGTCCCAATTACCTCCAAAATCGATTACACAAGCTCTAAGCATGTCTTCCATTGTCTGAATTATCCTTTCGCTTTGTCCGTCCGTTTGAGGATGATAAGCTGTGCTTAGATTTAACTTGGTTCCCATGGCTTTTTGGAAACTTGACCAAAAATAAGAGGTAAAATGACTATCCCTATCAGACACAATTGATAAAGGAATTCCATGTAATGAGACTATTTCATTTACATACAATTTAGCTAACTGTTCCATACTGAAAGTTTCTTTCATTGGTAGGAAATGAGCTGATTTGGTTAGCCTATCTACAATCACCCAGATTGTATAATTACCTTTCCTTGTTTTGGGTAATTTGGTAACAAAATCCAGTGTAATCAATTCCCATTTCCATACGGGCATTTCTAACTGTTGTAACAAACCTGAGGGTTTCTGATGTTCAGCTTTAACTTGTGAACAAGTTAAACATTTAGAAACATAGGTTGCTATGTCCTTTTTCATTCCTATCCACCAGAAATTCTTTCTTAAATCCTGGTACATCTTATCATTTCCTGGATGCATCGTATATTTGGACTTATAGGCTTCTTCTAATATACGATGACGTAGGTTTCCTAATTTCGATATCCACATTCTCTTTTTATGGAATCTCTAAATTTCATCTGTTTCTTGTTCTAATTCTTTAATCATACCTTTTAGCTTTTCAGTATCATCTTTGATTACTGATTCTAGTGCTTTTCTAATTTGATCATTTAAATCTACTTGTAGATTTAATTTAAGAGAACGTACCCTTTTTGGCTTTTCATGATACTTTCGACTTAAAGCATCAGCAACTACATTTGCCTTTACTGCATGATACTGGATATCACAGTCATAATCACTAAGCATTTCCATCCAGCGTCTTTGTCTCATATTCAATTCCTTTTGCCCGAAAACATACCTTAAACTCTTATGATCAGTGAATATGGTAAACTTACTACCATAAAGGTAATGTCTCCAAATCTTAAGGGCAAAAATTATAGCTCCTAATTCCAAATCATGGGTTGAATAATTCTCTTCATGATTCTTAAGTTTTCTGGATGCGTAAGCTATAACCTTTTGGCGTTGCATTAATACACATCCATAACCTAGTTTGGAAGCGTCACAATAGACTACAAAGTCTTCAGTTCCTTCTGGTAATTCTAGTATGGGTGCATGGGTTAATCTTTGCCTAAGAATTCTAAATGATTCTTCTTGTTTTGGTCCCCATTCAAACTTAATGGATTTACAGGTTAACTTAGTTAAAGGAATGGCTATTCTAGAGAAATCTCGAATAAATCTTCTATAATAACCGGCCAATCCTAAGAAACTTCTAACCTCGGTTGGTGACTCAGGGGTTTTCCATTTAGTAATCGCCTCGATTTTTGTTGGATCCACATGAATTCCTTCATGGTTCACTAAGTGTCCAAGAAACTGTACCTGCTCTAACCAAAACTCGCATTTTGAAAACTTAGCATAAAGCTTTTCTCTTCTTAATAGACTTAAAAGTAAGTGCAAATGTTTTGCATGATCTTCCTTACTTTTAGAATAGATGAGAATATCATCAATAAAAACAATTATGAATTTATCCAAATGTGGCTTACATATTCGGTTCATCATGTCCATAAATGCGGCTGGGGCATTGGTTAAACCAAATGGCATGACAGTAAATTCGTAATGACCATACCTTGTTCTGAAGGCGGTCTTAGGAATATCCTCTTCCTGTACCTTTAATTGATGATATCCTGACCTTAAATCGATTTTAGAGAAAAATCGAGCTCCTTGCAGTTGATCGAACACATCATCGATCCTTGGTAATGGGTACCGATTCTTAATCGTGACCTTGTTCAATTCACGGTAGTCAATGCACATACGCATTGACCCGTCTTTCTTTTTAACAAATAAAATTGGTGCTCCCCATGGCGATGAGCTTGGCTGTATGAATCCTTTCTCCAATAATTCGTCTAACTATT
Organism: Helianthus tuberosus; assembly: GCA_030545235.1. Taxonomy (NCBI): domain Eukaryota; kingdom Viridiplantae; phylum Streptophyta; class Magnoliopsida; order Asterales; family Asteraceae; genus Helianthus; species Helianthus tuberosus. The sequence continues at coordinate 56,467,346 of CM060445.1, read as the reverse complement.
TCTTCAGTTCCTGCATCTCTGCTGGTGCCAATCGGTAAGGTGCTTTGGCAATTAGTGTTGTTCCGGGTAACAGATGGATTCTGAATTCGACTTCTCTGTCTGGCGTTAGTCTTGGTAATTCTTCTGGGAATACATCTGAGAACTAAGATACTACTGGAATATCTTTTAGTTCTTTTTCTTTAGAGTTAGTGATTATAGAAATCAAATACACTATAGACCCTTTTCTTATATAACTTGCAGTTTTCATCACAGAGATGAATTTCGTGGATCTAGAGGGTTTATCTCATTTAATTGTGATCTTTTCACCTTTTGGTGAATTTACTTGGATTGACTTTTTATCACATAAAATACTGGCTTTATTAGCTATTAAACAATCCATTCCTAAAACGACAACAAATCCTGCCAGATCCATAGGATAAAGATTTGCCATAAACTTTTGGTTTAAAAATTCTATTCTTGCTCCATGCAAGATTTCAGAAATCCTAACCGTTTCTCCATTTGTTGTCTCTACTAGACATTCTTGTGGTAGTTTAGTTAATGACTGATTTAGAAGTTTGCAAAATGAAGTATTAATAAAACTTTGGTTTGCACCAGAGTCAAATAATACCTTAGCAAAAACATCATTAACTAAAAACGTACCGGCTATCACGTCTGGAATCATCTTGGCTTCATCTGCAGTCAGAACAAATGCCCTAGCATTTTTAGTGTTCTTGTTGTTCGCAGCTGGAGCCAATTTCGGACAGTTCGGCTTGATGTGGCCTTTTTCTCCACAGTTGAAGCACATCCCATTATTAGGTTTTCTCCTGCAATCTTCTTCCTTGTGTCCTGGCATCTTGCAGAAATTGCAGGGAGTGGAGCATTTTCCCGAATGCTTCCTCTTGCAGACTTTGCAGTATGGTGCAGAGGTAGAACCTATATTCCTACGATTGAAATTCCCAGAACGAAATTCCTGAGTAAGTCTTTGGGTTAGGTTTCTCCTCTAGTCTTCTTCTCTAGTACGAATTAATTCATCTGTTAAGGTATTTGCTAATTCTACAGCTTCTTCTATAGTTTGGGGTCTAGCTGCCTTGACTACATGTCTAATCTCTCCAATTAATCCCCAGATGTAACGGGAGATTAATACTGGTTCAGGCGATGCAAGGGTTGGTACTATTCTAGCATATTCAAAGAATATGGTAGTATAACCCTTACTATCTACCCCGGTCATCCTTAGGTTTAGAAACTTATTCGCTATCTGTTCCTTTTCATTGGGAGGGCATAATTTCCTTTCTACCATATTCTTAAATTCCTCCCATTCCATGTTGTATACCCTATCGCTTCCTCTTGACTGGAGGATAGTGTTCCACCATTCTAAGGCTGAGTTTTTAAATAGATTAGAAGCAAACATTATCTTGTCTTCTTCAGCACACTTGCTTATTTTTAAAACAGCCTCAGTCTTTTCTATCCAGTGTAGAGCTGCAATGGGTCCTTCATTGCCCGAGAATTCTATCGGTTTGCAAGACCAAAATTCTTTATAAGAACAACCATAAGGCATGGTTCTTCTTCTTTTGGGAATGGGCACTTGTAGTATAGGTCCATTGTTTACGCTATTTTCTAGTTCAGTTGGTCGCTTACTGCTATGTTTACTTTTATTATTCGCTTCCTGAACCGTTTGAATAATAAATGGCATTGCATCTATAATTCCTTGTGCCACTATGTGTTGGATAGCACTATTATCCACTTGGTTTCCATTGTTATTGATGCTCGGATTCTCATTAACCAAGTTAATGTTATTCTGGTTATCGTTATTCAGATTTCCTTGATTTCCTTCGTCGGAAATTTGAATTTTAAACATTTACCATGTATTAATATCACAAAATAATATTTAATACAACCAATCACATGACGCGCAATTTGGTCAAAAGCGTCGATCATTGCAACTTTACTCTATTCATATAATATGCATCTATTACACACCAGTACTGAAATTAAAATTACAATACCGACTGAAATTTAAAGTTACACTACTAGTAATAGGCATCCGTAGTTTTTTTTATACACATACACACATATCATATTATTGTATTTATTAATATTACTATTACTACCGTTTCCATCATCACGTTCATGGATATGGATTCATCCAGAAATCCATATTGCGCTCGTCGTACTTCCAGACGAGTCGCTCTCCCACCTGTCGCATTCTTTCACTACTCTCTAAAATTTCCTCACCAAATGTCCTAAGTTCTTGTACATTGATGCATGTGAAGTGTGTATATAAGTTTAAGTATATTTTAAGCCCTTTTACACTTTTTAGCCAAGTTTTAAATTTATAAAACACGATATTTACTAACACTAAACACACATATGGGCAAGTGCACCCATCGTGAGCGTAGTATAGTGTTGGTAAGATACCGAGGTCGTCCAAGGACACAAGAGCTTTTAGTACCAGTTTATCCTCAACGTCTAATCAAATCAAAAGTTTAGAAAAAGGTTTTAAACTAAGAAAAATAAAAACTAACTAAAATGTTGAAAAATAAAATAAAAGTAAAAACAGATAGACAAGATGAATCACTTGGCTCCGACTCGTGTTTAGTTTAACCTTTGATTATTTCCGCACTTTTGCACTATTTAAGAGATTATCTTAGTTATTGTAATAGGCCCCTCTTTTGAAGGTGACGTTACCCTCAACCCAGTAGTTTGAGTCAGCAAGGATACAATCCTAAAGGGTCGGATTATTGAAAGATAATTAATTAAGTTATTAATGCATATTGTGGTAGGCCCCTCTTTTGAAGGTGACGTTACCCTCGGCTAAGTAGTTTGAGTCAGCAGGGATACAGTCCTAAGTAGCCGGGTTAAAGTATTAATAGTAGCTTACATATGAGGGGATCAAAGAGTTTGGACCCCCGCCATCCAATACCGGTGGGTATTGAAGGAGGTCCTACTAAATTTGACCCAGGTCCTTGCAGGATCTATACACTGAACAAGGCAAGACTCTTACCAAACCGTTCCCTTAACCCCCGACCAGGTAGCCAACATACCTCCATATAGACCGTGGAGATATGAATGGTGAAAATCTTTTATTTTACATAGACAGTAAAATAATGCCAAGACACCACGGACAAACGATAAGGAAGAATCACCTTCAACATAAGAAACTAGTTATTAAAGTTATTAATACATAACCAAGTAAAAAGTGCGAAAAGATTAAAAATAAAAAGTATTACACTAGACAGTTGTCTTCACCAAGTGATGTAAGAGACTTAGGCAAACATGGCCTTTGATTGTCAAGAACTCTTACGATCAATCTTGGATCCCGAGATGACTCACACACTCTATGATGGACAATGGATGATGGTGTTGTGATGGTGGTGGGTGAAGTGTGAGAGAGGTGGTGTGCCAAGGGATGGTTTGCAAATGAGCCAAGCACCCCTATTTATAGCCTGAACAGTAGCTCGGGCACGGCCCCGTGTCCAGTGGGCACGGCCCCGTGTCCATCCTCTTCTCTGTCTTCATTAATTGCAGTTTTTCTGCATTAGTTGACCACACCCCCGTGTCCGCTGGGCACGCCCCCGTGTGCAGAAGCATATCTGTGCTATCAAGATTTGCCTGGATTCTGCGAATCTTATAGTTGACCACGGCCCCGTGTCCACTGAGAACGGCCCCGTGGTGGGCGATAGAAGCTTCTATAGCTTTGTCTTTTATGCTGGCACTTGGGCACGGCCACGTGTTCACTGAGCACGGGGCGTGTTCAGCCTTCTGTTCTCTTGTTTTGCTTGGGAAGATGCTGTCGGGGAGGTCGGGCATGCCATGTTTGTTCCTTTTCTTGTATTTATGTTAGATTTAGCTGCCTTTTTGCTTCTTTTGTTAATTTGAGCTCATTTAATCCTGAAAATACAAAAGGAAGACAAAAGCACACTTTTTACAACATTAGTACTAAAAAAGGGTTAGTTTTATGCCACAATTGATGTAATTTATATGTTGCATTTTGCACGCATCAAATACCCCCACACTTGAATCTTTGCTTGTCCTTAAGCAAAACTCTTTATAATGTGGCTTTACACTCCCAAATGGAATGGGTAGAAGAGAAGGTTTTTGGGCTTGTCATAGAGTGTCGGGATTTCCAAGATTCTTTATTAAGTTTTATTTTTATTTATTTACAATCCTATTCGTCATGATTTATTTAAAACTTTACATAAGGTAAATTACTTATTAGGGCATAACATGCCTCTTTAAAAATTCCATTTATATACAGATTCACATACCTCACGGGGGATCACTCAACACTGGGCCGAAGATGTATTTTAGTGAATCACTCGAGAGCGGCATGGAACTTACTCCTACCATAGGCTTGCCAAGCAATCAATCCTCCTCCTTTTTAACTATATACCTTTGTAAATATCAAGAGGACTTTTGGGTGAAGGGTTAGGCTTGGGTTAAAGGTAGGTGGTTGGGTTAGTGGTTAGTAGAAAAGGGCGAAAAGCGTAAAAAGCATCGGTTTTCGTAAGACTTTTTATTTTTGCACTTTTTATTTTGATGAAGCTATTATTCAAACAAAGTTATTTTTGATGAACTTGCTTGTTTATTTCTTTTGCTTCATCAACAACAAATTTTTTTTTAAAAGTTATAAGAAAAACCGAGCTTGTTACTAAAACAAAGGGTTAAAAATAAAAAAATGTTTTTGGTGGGTGAAAGGGTGTTTGGTTTGGGTTAAGAAATGAAAAGGTTTAGGCTCAAATGGGTTAACTAGGGGGATTTTGGGTAGGTGGTAAAAAAAAAAAGAAAAATAATGGTTAGTCCTAATGCCTTCATCATTTACTTACTCGGGTTTAAGTTGGTAAGGACCGGGAATGTATCGTCGTGGCAAGTTCTAGAGTCGTAAGAACCAAGCGGCTATTCACACAAGAAACGAAAAATGAGCATTTAGTTTAAAGATATGTATTTGTATGCTCAATAAAGGCTCAAAACTCACTTTTGTGGGAATGGGTTTTTATGTGATCAAGTATATATAATCAAATTTTAATTAAGCTTGTCATGCCTTTTCATAATTTTCTTATGTTGGTTCTTTTTATCACGACGCTATCGGTTGTAAATTTGTAAAAATATAACCTTTTTAGAACTTGAAATTCCCAAGTTAAACCTAGACAAGTAAAAAAAATTGAAAATTTTTGAAAAAAATTTGGGGTGATTAGCGGTTCCAATAGAATTTTGTGTAAGGCTTGTAATTAGGACTTGCAAGATTCAAAGTTTCAGCATCCCCCCCACACTTAAATTACACATTGTCCTCAATGTGTCCCAAAAATAAGTTTTTAGGTTGATTGAATGTGTAAAAAGGTGTGAAAAAGCAAAATTTTATGTTACTGGATGTCTGGACACGGCCCCGTGTTCAGGTGCCAATAACGAGAACTTACAGAAGGTGGACACGGGGGCGTGTTCACTGGGCATGACCCGTGTCTGGCAAAAGTCTGCAGATTTTTAACAAACATCAGGTCTGGGGAAGTGGGCACGGGGGCGTGTCGGCTGGACACGACCCCGTGTAGACAATCTGCAAAGTTGAAAAACAAGTTTCTGGCTCCGGTTTTCCTGTCCCGGCTTTAGTAGCACTAATGTTTAGCGCTCTAATCCTCGTATGTACATGTTTTATCAATAAACACTACACCAAACCATAGGAAACATCCTAAATTACCAAGTTCAACATCAACATCACAAAGTTAAAAAGAAAAACAAATGCAGAAAGTAAAAAGAGTTAAGGAAAGTAAATTGTTCAACACACGGCACGCAGGCCGGAAATTGTTCAAGATAAAGGGGTTAACCTGTGAGATCACCAACCAACTGCTTCCGCCTCCGCTCCTCCCGCCTAGTCCATGTCCTCGTCCTCATCATCATCACCTCCTCCACCATGCCCCGCTATGTACTCCCGGATATTCCCAATATCATCTTGGCTATCGGATATGTTTCTTTCGATAGCTCCAACCCGGGCATACGTGTTGCTTCCCATGTTATAGGTGTTCCTGGTGCACATGAGGTTTTCTTGCAATAAATCATGTAAACTTTGGAAGTTAGGAAAACCGCCTCCTTGTGAGTAGGATTGGCCCGGATCACCGTGGGGCTGATACTGGTACTGATGATGCTGTGGAGCATGAAGGACGAGTGCCTCTTGCGTGTTCCATGCATCCCCCTGCATCCTTTGGAAGCTAACTGTCCCGTCTTCAGCCTCATAGATCAAGCTCATGGAGCGGCAGATGTGTATGTCTACTCTTCCCGACCATGGGCTCCTTTCGAAGGACTTAGGCATGTTCACAAAATGCTTGAAGAGACGGTATATCCATCCTCCGAATAAGATAGGGGTTGGTGCAGTAGCAAGCCGATTCAAATGCATGTTACGGAGCAGGAGGTACGGAACATCTAGGTGTCTGCGGTTATGAATGCATTGAAGAACCACCAAATCTCTCAACCCAACAACGCCACTGCTATCATGCCTTTGGCTAAGAGAGTAAGCGAGGACCCTATGGATGTAGCGGTAGAGTGGGTCCCTCAACTTAGTGCTCTTAGTGCTGCTCGGGTTGTAGTGCCCTTCTCCAATTTGAGCCCAAGCGACTTGGCGCTCGTTTTAATCCAAATCTCGCACTCCTCCGGTGTTTTCTTCATTATCCGCATCTTCCTCCGCATACAACCCAACTATCGACCCAAATTGTGCCATCGAAATCGAGTACCTAGTTCCACCACATCGGAATGACACCCCATCACTATCAAATGGGTCGCACCTTGTATTGAGCACGAAGGTGCTATAGAATTCCAAATTATATTCGGTGACCGAGCGAAGGCGAGTAGTAAGGGCGACTCTCAGCGGCCCGGTAACTAGGTTGTTGAAGCGGTCAAGTTGGTTTACTAATGTCAACAGATCCATGCATGCTTGCCTTGGGTATTCTTCCGGTCTTGTTTGAAGTACTTCGTATCTAGCCCGAGCATTGAGCTCATTGGCATTGAACCTTGTGAATTTCTTCGACATCTGAAAGAATACACCAAAAGTTAGCATGAAACAATGGAATTTTCGGACAAAACTGCAAACAGCGAGCTGGACACGGCCCCGTGTTCAGCGGACACGACCCCGTGTCCAGGCGTCTGTTACCCAAAAATTTCATTTTTCGTCCCGGTTTCGAAAACTTGAAAATTTTTGGCTCACTAGGTGCGGTTTCCCCCGAAAATGAAACCCCAAGTGCCGTTTTTCCCAAAACAACCCGTTTACCCATTCAATTTTATCTTTTTCGGTTCAAAAACAAGGGTTTGAGGTTTTTGTAAGAAATCGGGCGAATCTTTGAACAGTACAAGTGGATTTACTTCCTATAACACTAATCTAAACTAATGCTAACAGATTTATACAAAAATTTGAGGTTCGATCCGGATGAAGTTCAAGAACCCTAGATTTTCCCCAAATTTTTGATGTTTTAACTACATGCAAATGCTTAATCTAACTACTAATGATGATAGAATCATACCTTGGTGTTGATAGAAGTAGAGGAGACGTCGAAAATCTGCGGAAAATCGCCTTGAACCAGAGCGTTTTCAGGGAAACGGGGCGTGTGGAATGGTGTAACTGTTATGAAAAAGGGGATTTATCCCGACAGTCGCGCGGACACGGCCCCGTGTCTAGCGGACACGGCCCCATGTCTAGCGGACACGGCCTCGTGCCGAGCAAAGTTGAATTTTTTTTAAGTGCTCGTGTGAGTGCCCTTGTTTCCCAGAAACTTGGTTAGAAAACTTACCGATTTAGATGTCAACCCCTTTGTTCGTAACTTACCAGGTATGATGTTGATGCTTTTACTCTTCGATCGTTTGAAGCGAGATTTCTTCCTCTTCATCCTCAATAAATCCTTGATAGAGTTTTAGCCGTTGGCCATTGACTTTGAATGGAATTCCATTCCGAGATTTAATTTCTACTGCACCGTGTGGGAAAATATGGGTGATGGAAAAAGGTCCTGACCACCTAGACTTTAATTTACCAGGAAATAATCGAAGTCGTGAATTAAACAAAAGAACTTGGTCTCCTACTCGAAATTCATTAGGTCTAATATGTTTGTCATGCAAGTTTTTCATTCTTTCCTTATAAATTTCAGAGTTTGAGTATGCATAATTCCTAAGTTCGTCTAATTCATTTAGTTGACAAAATCGATTTCTACCGGCAAAATCTAAATCTAAGTTTACATTTTTTATTGCCCAGTAGGCTTTGTGTGCAATTTCTACTGGCAAATGACAGCTTTTTCCATAGACTAGCTTATATGGGGTTGTACCTATTGTTGTTTTATACGCAGTTCGAAAAGCCCATAAAGCATCATCTAATTTATCGGCCCATTTATTTTTATTTAACCCTACGGTTTTTTCAAGTATTCGTTTTAAACCTCTATTAGTCACTTCAGCTTGCCCGTTTGTTTGAGGGTGATATGCTGTTGAGACCCGGTGATAGACCCCATATCTTGTTAAAAAAATTTCAAGTTGATGGTTGCAAAAATGGGTACCTCTATCACTTATTAAGGCTTTAGGTGTACCAAAAACGTGAGAATAATTTTTTCAGAAATCTTACCACGACTCTTCCATCATTTGTCGGAAGTGCCTCGGCCTCGGCCCATTTAGACAAGTAATCTACTGCCACAAGTATATATTTGGTTCCTTTTGATGGTGGGAAAGGTCCCATAAAGTCGAGGTCCCATAAAGTCGAGTCCCCATACATCAAAAATTTCACAAAAAGAATGCCATTTTGTGGCATTTCGTTTTTGGAAGAAATATTACCTGTTCTTTGGCAAGCATCACATGTCTTGACAAGACTTTGGTCGTCTTTGTAAATGGTTGGCCAATAAAACCCTGAATCAAATACCTTTCGTGCGGTACTAGCGGCACCATGATGTCCTCCGTATGGACCTTCATGACAATGGCGGATAATTCTTCTTGCTTCGCTACCATGTATGCATCGTCGGATGAGTTGGTCGGCACACATTTTGAAAAGATAAGGGTCTTCCCAAAAATAATGCTTCACATGAGCAAAGAATTTTTTTCTTTGATGATGTGGCCAACCTTTAGCGACTATGCCGCTAGCTAAGTAGTTAGCATAGTCGGCGTACCATGGTTATTCTTTGTATTCCACCATCTCTAGGGACTCCGTTGGAAATTTTTCGTTGATTTGCTCATCCCTGATTGCTGTCACGACCCCCGACCCACCCTGGACGTAATCGGGAGCCGCGAACAGCCCAGTGGTACCGGTGATTTAATTTGAAAACGCTGCAGCGGAAATTTCATCAGGACCGTGAGTTAGGAAAAATATCAGAGTTTAGAAAATACCGGATTTTTATTTATTAAATAGATGGGATAAACCCATGTTTTACAATGGTAGCTTTAATAAAGATAAATTTTATTACATAAAACAATATTTCTTAATTTGATTTAATTAATAAATAAGCCACTTCTTGATGCCTTTCAGTGCCATATCCATCCCTTACTCCAATCTACTGTAATTACCTGAAACGCGTTTGAAAAAGGTTTTATCAGCGGAAAATACTGAGTGAATCATTCTATTTAATAAAACGACACGTTTGTTATAATTTACAGTATTAAGGAAGATTACAATGTTTCTGATATCAACCAACTACCCACAGTACTTTGTCACTCGACCCATTGGCCCATTCGTCCAATGGTGTCTGTGATTATGGTCATATCACCCCTTGGCTGCCCCAATGGTGAAGATTATCAAGTAATGTATACAAAACCCCACATACCGGCTGTAATTTGGTGATTACATAAACTTAATCCCTGTAATTATAACTTTGAAAATATTTAAGAATTTATAAAGCACTTTGATAAAAAGAGAATGACTCACATTATAAACATGCAGATTCATATGGCCAAAGTTTAGTCTATAGATAAGCCTTGATATATTGCAGATTTATACAGGGAGAGCTTAGCCTATTGATTTAGCCTTGTAACCTAATGCACACGAACTAGGTAAGTAACTAATACAGCATTTACGATAACTCACGAGATTAAAACCCTCACAACGAATGACAAAGTGCAATCACTTAAACATCCATCGGATTCACAACGAATGACAGAATATTCCCCGAGTTCGGGTGGTACTCAAACATCCTGTCGGAATCACGACTAATGACAAAGGATAGCACTAAAACATCCATCGGATAGTTTCCATCGATCGGACATAGAATCGTAGCAGCGATCGAGTTAATACCCTGTATCGTAGCAGAATTCGAGCTAGTGTGTGTTTGGTAGTAAACTGTGAATATCTGGACGTACGAAATGAATTTGAACGTCGAACGAACGCAGGAAATCAAGTCCCACACCCCTGATGTAGGGTAAAATACACATATTTGTCCCGTGTAGTTTGTATAATTTTTGTGTAGTTTTTATTTGTTTTATATAGTTTTAGTGTTCTATTATATTATTTTGTGTTTTGGCAGGTCCTGGTGCAAATGAAGGTAAAACGAGAAATATGCAAATGACCAGCCAGTTGGGCGGAGTAGAACGTCAGTGACCGAAGTAAAAGTGCATCTATTTTCTGTGATTGGGCCGAGCCAACTATCTCTATTTTATAAAAAAAAAAATAAAGGCTGTTGCCTATTGTTGCCATGGGACACGAGTAGAAAGGAAAAAAAATAAAAGGAATCTTATATAATTCACAATCCCATAGTCAACATCATTATCATACTTGGACTTGAAGTCATAGGAATCAGAATTGGACGAATATATTATCAAGAGGAGATCAATTTTTAATTGGAGGGGATTTCTTGGAGAGGAGTATTATTATTGAATATAAAGGCCGCACAACAGAAAGCCAATTTTTTTAGTTGGGGAGTGGGCCGCAAGCCCAGAAGGGAATTGGAGTCGGCGTTATATCACGAATGGAAAACAAGAAGGCAAAAGGAGAATATAATATAGAATCGTGAACATCATCAACAGCGGAACAGAACATCACAATTACGAAACTTAGAGTTCTGGACGAAGTTTGAAGGCTGTTTTCAGAGGTTTTGAAGGCTAGGGATCGCTGAGAATCATCGGGTACGAGTTTGAGAGCATACGGAGTGAAGCATTCGGGTTTTATCTTCCCGTCTTGTTTTTGTTTTGTTTATTTTCAACTTGTTTCATGATGAATTCTGTTTTGTTTATGTTTGATATTATGTTTGAACCAATGATTAGCGGCTAAATTTCTATTACTACCTAGACATGGTTGAATGATTGCTTATGTCTTGATTATTCTTGGATTTATAAATGCTATGGATTGTTTATAAATTGTAAACGGTTTGTTCTATCGGTTAGATGTGTGTGCATGCTTGATGGTATTTTATTATTAATTATTGCTTCGCTTGAATCTTGGTGACGGTCTATATCACGGAATAGAGTCAGGCTAGGGTTTTAGGTTTTGGTGAGTGTCTATATCATATAATAAACCTTTGATCCTTTAGGGTGAAAATCACGTGAAGTAACCTTAGAAGTAAGAATTGGTAATTTAATAAAATCAAGTGTTCTACTAATCGTCAATAGCTGTAAGGTGCGAGATTATTGCTAGGTCTTAGTGATTAAACCGCAAGGTGGGTCCTTCTTAGAAAGTTAACCTATTTGCTGCTGTCTAGCAGGTCTAGCTGAGAAAACAAACCTATCCTTGGTTTAGGTCTCGTAAGGGAGTGAGCCTTGTAGGATACTTTTATAAACACCATTAGATGTCTCGTAAGAGAGTCTAAAACCGGTAGTTTAACAACCTTTAGGGGATCTTAGCGTGCTCTTAAAACGGTCCTTAGATTTCCCGTTAGGTGAGAATTTCAAGATCCCGGTTTCATAGCAGACAACTTCCAATTATAATCATAACTAAAAGCAATCAGGATTCCTGTCTAGGTAGTTCTTTCATCATCCTTGAGTTCAGTCTTCGTGTGAGTTCGTGTCTAGTTCGTCTAGTCTAGTTATTTTTCATTATTTGCATTCTTAGGATTTTTAGAAACCCCCCCCCCCCCAATCAATAACCATTTAGTTAAGTCGTGTCAATTTAAGTCTAGATAGAGTCTTAGCGTAATCAGTAGAGTCTCTTGGGTTCGATACTCGGACTTCCTTAGGCTATACTACATTCGATCGGTACACTTGCCGGTTGTGTGTTTTAGGGTTTAGAGAGTCTTAGTTTTATAAATTTAAAGCTTAGAGAGTCTAGAATTAGGGTAAATTTAGTTAGTTTAGTTAACCCGTTTTTAGCACATCAAGTTTTTGGCGCCATTGCCGGGGACTCTTGGCGATTGCGTTTATTGGCTTCGATTGGACTTAATTGACATAATCTGTGCTACTTGTCTTTTGTTTTGTGTTTTCGTGGTGAGTCTTGTGAGTCTATTTGTGTTTTGTAGTTGAGTCATAGGAGTCTAATTGTCCGTGTTTTTGTTTTCTTATTTATTTTATTTTTCTTGAGTCTAGTAGATGTGTGTGAAATTTGTGGAGGACCTCACTTTACAGTTAAATGCCCCCGGTATGAGGGGTCCTCTGCAGATTATTATGCTAACCCTTTTGTGCAGCCACAACCATATTTTTCACAGGGGTATTCTTTGCAAGGTTATGATAATCGGCCATATTACAATGATCTATATCAGCAACCGCAATGTAACCTGGTTCAGACGAGCGATAGAGGTTTAGAGGGTAGCTTGAGTAGGATAGAAGGGATGTTCGCTCAGATGTTGGCGCAAAATCAGGCTACCCTGGAAACCATGGCTGAAATTACAGAGAGAAGTAAAAAAAGAGTCGAGGAGTTTGTTCGAGAGTGGGGTGAGCTAGAGGAAGTAAAAGAAGAGTCAAATGAGGAGATTATTCCGGTCACGGAGACGATAATGGACGACGAAGTCCCACCTCCGGTACAGAAGGGTATTATATATGACTTCGGGAGTGACTCTGATGATGAAATAGACGAAGAAGAATGGGCGGCGTATCAGAGGTCGTTGGTGAAGAGAGAAGTTGTGGAAGAAGAAGTGGAATTGGGGGATTCCACTGGTTGGATGTTTAATGAAGTAGAAAAAGAAAAAGTGATGGAGGAGGAAGTGGATTTAGGAGACTCATTTGGTTTGATGTTTGGTGTAGAGGAAGAAGATGAAGAGGTTGAAATTAAGTTGTCTAGAGAGGATGAGCTTTTAGATTTAGAGTTAGAGGGTTTAAAAGTTGATGAAGAAGAACCTACCCTAGACAAAGAAACTAAGTGTGGGGATCATCCCGCGAGAGTGGTGGAAGAAGAAGAGCACCACAGCTGGCCCATGGTATTAGTACTAAGTGTAACTGAAAAATTAGAAAAACCACGGGAGAAGGCGAGGAAAGAGAAGAGAAAGGATCCAAGCCGGAAGAGGATAGAGGGTTGCAGCGAGATGGAGAGGAAGAAGCCGTTCACGCACGATCATTCTTCTCGTTACATGCCACGCATTCGGTTTCTTCCAGGTATGTTTAAATTTTGGTGGTCTGACCCGTTTGAAAATTTTAAAATATTTTATTATTCCACCATTATATTTTTAAATATTTTTGAGTATCAGGTGGAATTAAACGGGTTGGATAGGGTCCAGATCAAAGAAAAACCTCCTGATTAAATTCAAGTGTGGGGAGGTTTTGTAGAGTTTGTATTTTGAGTCGTAGTTCGTTTCGTGTCGTTAGCTAGGTTATTAGTGTCGTTTGCGTCGTTTCGTGTTTTTGCGTCGTTTTGTGTGTCGTAAAAGTTTTTGCAGGTACACTCCGCTTCACGAAGGTCGAATTCAGCAGACGAGCATTGCCCAGGTACGTTTACTGTTCAAAACGACTAAATACGGGGCTAGGGGCAGTTTGGGTATTGCAAATATGTTAAAATTAGCATTCTGCTGTTGCTGTTAATTGAATCGTTGCTTTTTACTGTCTTCGCGGCTCGCGTTAGTTATATGTCCATCTTAGGCGGGCCGCATGGACTTAAAGAAATTTTCGAACTGTTGGACACTCCCGGCCCGCATCGACTTACACTTAAACCTCAGGCGGGCCGCGTGGGTCATGTTTTTCGGTAACAACAGTTTTATGCCCAAATTTGTTTTAAAAAAAATTACCATTTACCATCCATTAACCATTAAACCATCATTTTCATCACCATCATTGTTCCATATCATCACTAGGGTTGCTGATTCGGGTTGTCGTGTACGGGTTTGTGCTTGCATTATACTTTTATATTTTGTACCATGCGTCTAAGTTAGTAGTTTTTTGAGTCATTTTATGTGTCGAGTCGGTATTGCTTTGGTATTTTGCTTGTTTTTGTTGATGCAGGTTCGAATATGTACCACCCGTACTCAATCTCCATTCGGGTGAGTTTGGAGCTGTTTATTCAAATTTCGGGCATTTATCAAGCATGTCAGTTAGAGTCAAAGCCGATCGCGAACGAAATGCTATACGATCGAGCTGGATTGGACGAGAGATTTGGAGCATACGCGGTGTTATAAAACCAGCTAAGTCCTTTCTAATTTGCCCTTGGTCTTTTTATTTCTTCTTTATTTTTAGTCTTTTGAGTCGGTTTCCATCTTACATTGAGGGCAATGTAAAGATTAAGTGTGGGGATGGAAACTATCGTTTAGTGTCTAGTTAGTAGAGTCTTGAGTCATAAAAAGTCGAAAAATACAAAAAAATTGAAAAATTGAAAAATCCAAAAAAATTAAAAAAATCAGAAAATGTCTTTTGAAACTAGGAGTTTGCAAAATAAAAACGGAAAATGATAGAAAAGTTGGATTTTTGTTCGGGTTCAAATAATAATAATATGAGATAAAATAATCGTGCTTGTGTCTAGTTTGGGATGCGTGGGTAGGCTTGATTCGGTTCTGGGTTTCTTTGATCTTAAATATACCTAATTGTCGGTCTACTAGTGGGTTCTCATCTAGGGAAAGTGGGGAAACTGAAACCGCCAAAAATAGTATAAGGGATGCCGTTATAAGCTAAGATAGTTAGAGTTTTTTATCATTATCTCGCTGAAAAAAAAAATAGAATAAAAAGTGAGCTAGAAACTAAATGAAAGTAGCACAGGCCTATGTAATCCGAGTTGGGGATAGCGACTCTACAGCCGGAATGCCTCTGGGATGTGTGAAATCGACTTGCCGAATAAAAGTACCGAAACCTATGTAATCTGTGATTGGGGATAGCGACTCTACAGTCGGAATACCGCTGGGTTAGGGAAAGCATCGTCTAGCCTCACGAATGAATGAAAAAAAAAAAAAAAAAAGCAATATAAAAAGAAAAAAAAAATGGAAAAATAGATTTGATTTTAAACTCTCTTGATCTTGGTATAAAACGGTTAGGAAATAACCCAGTGGTTGTTCCTTTTGTTCTATAAGCTTGAGGGGGGATTAGGTGGACTTGCAATTCTTAGCGTGAGACCCTAGGTAGATTGACCGAACTTGAACTAAAATTGCATGATAAGGGCTTGGAACCGGGTTGGGTTTAGGTGGATCAAAATACTTGCAATCGCGGTTAACACGAGTTTCGGTTTTAATAAAATTAATTTAAGCTTTTGTCCCGTTCGACTATTCCGACTATGATTCCGTTTGCATAATTCTTTTTCGAGGACGAAAAAAGGTTAAGTGTGGGGATATTTGATGTAGGGTAAAATACACATATTTGTCCCGTGTAGTTTGTATAATTTTTGTGTAGTTTTTATTTGTTTTATATAGTTTTAGTGTTCTATTATATTATTTTGTGTTTTGGCAGGTCCTGGTGCAAATGAAGGTAAAACGAGAAATATGCAAATGACCAGCCAGTTGGGCGGAGTAAAACGTCAGTGACCGAAGTAAAAGTGCATCTATTTTCTGTGATTGGGCCGAGCCAACTATCTCTATTTTATAAAAAAAAATAAAGGCTGTTGCCTATTGTTGCCATGGGACACGAGTAGAAAGGAAAAAAAATAAAAGGAATCTTATATAATTCACAATCCCATAGTCAACATCATTATCATACTTGGACTTGAAGTCATAGGAATCAGAATTGGACGAATATATTATCAAGAGGAGATCAATTTTTAATTGGAGGGGATTTCTTGGAGAGGAGTATTATTATTGAATATAAAGGCCGCACAACAGAAAGCCAATTTTTTTAGTTGGGGAGTGGGCCGCAAGCCCAGAAGGGAATTGGAGTCGGCGTTATATCACGAATGGAAAACAAGAAGGCAAAAGGAGAATATAATATAGAATCGTGAACATCATCAACAGCGGAACAGAACATCACAATTACGAAACTTAGAGTTCTGGACGAAGTTTGAAGGCTGTTTTCAGAGGTTTTGAAGGCTAGGGATCGCTGAGAATCATCGGGTACGAGTTTGAGAGCATACGGAGTGAAGCATTCGGGTTTTATCTTCCCGTCTTGTTTTTGTTTTGTTTATTTTCAACTTGTTTCATGATGAATTCTGTTTTGTTTATGTTTGATATTATGTTTGAACCAATGATTAGCGGCTAAATTTCTATTACTACCTAGACATGGTTGAATGATTGCTTATGTTTTGATTATTCTTGGATTTATAAATGCTATGGATTGTTTATAAATTGTAAACGGTTTGTTCTATCGGTTAGATGTGTGTGCATGCTTGATGGTATTTTATTATTAATTATTGCTTCGCTTGAATCTTGGTGACGGTCTATATCACGGAATAGAGTCAGGCTAGGGTTTTAGGTTTTGGTGAGTGTCTATATCATATAATAAACCTTTGATCCTTTAGGGTGAAAATCACGTGAAGTAACCTTAGAAGTAAGAATTGGTAATTTAATAAAATCAAGTGTTCTACTAATCGTCAATAGCTGTAAGGTGCGAGATTATTGCTAGGTCTTAGTGATTAAACCGCAAGGTGGGTCCTTCTTAGAAAGTTAACCTATTTGCTGCTGTCTAGCAGGTCTAGCTGAGAAAACAAACCTATCCTTGGTTTAGGTCTCGTAAGGGAGTGAGCCTTGTAGGATACTTTTATAAACACCATTAGATGTCTCGTAAGAGAGTCTAAAACCGGTAGTTTAACAACCTTTAGGGGATCTTAGCGTGCTCTTAAAACGGTCCTTAGATTTCCCGTTAGGTGAGAATTTCAAGATCCCGGTTTCATAGCAGACAACTTCCAATTATAATCATAACTAAAAGCAATCAGGATTCCTGTCTAGGTAGTTCTTTCATCATCCTTGAGTTCAGTCTTCGTGTGAGTTCGTGTCTAGTTCGTCTAGTCTAGTTATTTTTCATTATTTGCATTCTTAGGATTTTTAGAACCCCCCCCCCCCCCCCCAATCAATAACCATTTAGTTAAGTCGTGTCAATTTAAGTCTAGATAGAGTCTTAGCGTAATCAGTAGAGTCTCTTGGGTTCGATACTCGGACTTCCTTAGGCTATACTACATTCGATCGGTACACTTGCCGGTTGTGTGTTTTAGGGTTTAGAGAGTCTTAGTTTTATAAATTTAAAGCTTAGAGAGTCTAGAATTAGGGTAAATTTAGTTAGTTTAGTTAACCCGTTTTTAGCACATCAACCCCTCTATTTATACTTAAAATTTGTCCCCCTCGCGTGTCGCGAGGGGTCACCTGGGCGGCGTCGCGTGGCGCGACGGGTTACTTTTAACATAAGGGTGCCGCGTGTATTTGTAGCCTAGGTGAGTCGATAGTTCAATAAAATTCGAATTCTACAACGCACAGTGAGGATAATACCAATTAGGGAATGCCCCCCCTGAGGTTTTGGGGCCCTGATCCTGATTCTGATTGTTCTGGAAATTTTAGTGTTTATACAGGATCACTTAGGGGTCTTAACTAGGGTTTCTTTTAAAACAAAATATAATAATAAATAATAGTTTTGAGAGTTGTTATGGTTTGGGATAAAAAGGAATAAAAAGGTTAGAAAAGAGAATAGACCCGCTTTGTAACTTTAGGGTTCAACTAGAAAGCCTCCTGGTATAAATTTTGGGTATAACTTTTGAGCTATTTAAAAATATATATATATATATATATATATATATATATTAAGTATAGTACCCCTAAATCAACCTTGTCCCGAGACAGAATCCCAATAACTTAGTCGGGCAAAACCCTGACATGTGTTATGAGGCTCAGATCAATCGGAAAGGGTAGCGGTGATCGGGAGTTAAAACACTTAAAACGGGGCAGAGCCTTATTATTAGTTAGGTGAAAATAAGAAAATAAAATAGAACTAAAGAAAGAGAAGGGCGAATGAAAGAAGGAAGGGTCTGAGCATTTCAAATGGCTTTTCAACTTCCTATATATATACTTGAATTTTACTTAGTGTTTACGTTTTGAGAGGACACGTACATAGCGCATTAATTGTTTAGTCATGAGTCATGCTGTTGAACCTATAGTCTACTTCCACTGCTCCTAAAGGTGATCCACATTTGCCACGTAGTGCCAAACTCAAAAACATACTGCCACCTCTTTAATTATTAAAAATATTAATATATACATATGGTTACCTTTTTCATTTATTCCTTTCGTCTGGTTTCTTTCCCCAATATAATGATATTCAGCCATTACATTTATAATTCAAATTCTTGACAATAGATTACTAAAGTCAAATGGGCATGAAATTGAAATGGAACATGGGATACGAAAATAGAAAATGGGACATGACAAGTTTCTTCTAATTTGTGGAATTCCATTTGATTATTATATTATTATTTTATTAATTTAATGTAAACGTACATTTACATGTAAGTTTATTTAATTTTTATTATATATATATATATTAATTTAACTGCTTCACTTATTTGGCGCTTATAACTTCTAAAATACGAAGTTTTATAAAATAATAAATATATCATTAGAACGAAAATATTTTTGTCTACATTTGGGTCTAAGTTTCATTAAAAATAGAGTAGGTTCAAAATACAATTTATTTTTATAATTTAATTATTATATGGTTCCTAGGCCTGTCTAGGAATTTCATATTTCTAATAGTCAACTTACCCGTAGACTACCCGTCTAATAATATAAGTTTTTATATACTTTTATTTTATTAGAAAGGTCACCCATATACAAGCCATTTAATTATATTATTTCAACCAACTATATAAAATAGTGTTTAAACAATTTGGGTTGAATAATTATATTAAAAATAACTAGTTACTAGTTACTAGTGGTTAATAAATTTAACCAAACCTATAATTCTTATATGATAAAAGTAGGGATGTTATATTCTCCCCACCTTGTTTTAAATCTCGTCCTCGAGATTTGAGCTATGATATTTCTTTTAGACTTATGTCATATTTTAGTCAATATTTAGGTAGATGACACAGAATTAAAATATCAAATTTTGTGAATACGAGTTGTACAATAAATAAGACTTAGTGGTTCAACTGAATTAGTTCAAGAAATTGATGACAACGAATGAGATTAAATGATATAATTTTCAAAGTGACTAGGTTCAATCCAAAAGATATATGATCAATAGATATTTTAAAATGAATGTGATGGACTTTTAGAATCAATAAAATTCTTTGTAAAAAGAAAGCTTACTTTGATTGGCAACTGAGGAAGACTTAGAATCGACAGGTTCAAAATGAAATAAAAGCATGAAAAATGATTTGTCAAATATTAAATTATGATATGAGAAAATCAATGTGCTGAGATGAGTGAATTGCAAAGATACACCAAAAGACAATAGAGTTAGTGTATCATTGTTTAGAGTTCCAAGTTGTTTTAATTGTGAAATAATGTGATAGTATACTATTAGTGACTATATTTTTCATACTATGTTCTAGAGATCGAAATATAATAAGAACAAGTTGTTTTGGCCTGACCAACTATTATATTATATTTTGTAAAGCAAATGTAATATATATTATTTGTGTTCCTGTCTGAACCGTATCTTATATATCAAATATAAATACTATGTAATATATTATTTGTTACGTATTTTTACTATATGTAAATGATCACCTCTTTTAAATAAAAATAACTTATATTTACTATGTAATATATATTACAAAACACCGCAATGAAGTTTATTACATAAAAAAATATTTTAGTATTATTATTTTGTAAAAGAAATCACTATTATTTATAATGTTAAATGAAAGTTATAAAAGATGTAAAAATATTTATTGTACAAAAGTATTTGTAAAATATTTTGTAAATATATAACACTTAATGGGTCAATTCTATGTGGTTACTTATTTTCATTTTGAAATCATATAACGTTGTAAATGTTTTTATAAATATTGAAAACAGAGATTATTCTTATTTAGTATAATGTTTCCTTAGTCCAATTTAGTTGATTACTACCCTTTTATTCTTATATGGTCATTTTCTTACCAAAGCGTTACGGTACATAGTTACCACAAAACATGTAATACATAATTATTTATATAATTTTATTCGTCCTTCTAATTCTTGTATTGTTTTATGAAAATATGTCTTCTCCTTACAGTACAAAGTATAGATACAAGAAATATTTTTATATATATTTAAAATTTGCTAAATAAGTATGATGACTTAATTTATATATATTAACTAGTCATTATCATGGTGGATATTGGTTAGTGATGCCTTGTTTAAGCATAGGTGGCCAGTCCATGCCTAACTAAGGCTAGGCTATTCAATACCTGCCCTTGACAATAACCCTAGTATTAAAAATAATACTAACACTACTATTATTAATATATTATTACTAATAATAAAACTAATATTAATTATCAATAATAAATAACTTAAACATAAATTTAAATGAGAGTATACCTCAAACATAATTTTATACCTATATATAAAAATATAAATTCTTCACCTCAAAATTTATTGACTCGATATCAAAGAGTTATCGTTTTGCAATAATGCGATTTATAGTGCAAAGAACTGAATGATATTTAAGTTTGGATAAAATAACAAATCGGAATGAAGTCCTCCAGTGGTCTTCATAAATCAAATGAACCATATGCATACCAAACAGTGTGGATTTACTAAGAAACGAAATAGATCAATATTCGCTACTATGAAAGAAATCCTCATGGTATGATGACTATTAGGAGAAGTAAAAACCTGAAAGTTAACTCATTATAGAAGTCAGAATTTTTAATGAAAGAAATATAAGAACTTCTATCTGGAATTTCATGTGATAATCGTTGTTAAGTGACATTACTAGGGAATGTGAATAAAATGAAATAGGGAATTTGCAAAGGTATGTGACTCCTTTTGCAGTGATAATAATTATGACTCTGATTAGACTGTGCACGGATGTTTGTGAAATCCTGTTCTAGCGTACCTTAGCGAGATTCATATTGTTTGTAGGATCATGTGGCAAAGTGCCTTTTTTTTTATCAGTAGTTCTTCTACTGACGGAAATTGTATTGGTATTGTCGTGTCTAATCATATTTTCCAAAGGTCTTGCTTCGAAAGTCGTGTGTGATATACTTCAACTTCTGTGGACTTATAATTAAATTTTCATGTGTTTTCTTGTACATTATCACAACTTTACATGCTTCTTACTTGCATTAATAGTTTATAGTAACGCGTTAGAAATTCTTTTGATGGCGTTTTAAATTAAAGGGTTTCCATTGTTTATTTTATCACACGAGCTACGAGACAGATGATCAAACTAAATAATGTTTGATATCGGAAAAGAGATTCCTAATAAAGAAATCTAGACACAGATGCTTGTGCTTTATTCCAAATTGTCAATCCTTATGGTTTTTGGATTTCCTTATAGATATACATATCTATATAATCACATATTTCACTTGCTGAAATAAACATACCATCTATCAGGTCAATGTATTTAACAAATTCATATTTCCAAAAACCAGTCAAATATCTGGTCATAATACTATTTAGGGAAATCTTGTCACTCGTTTGACATATTATATACCCCGTCTTATCCAATTCTCGCCGGAGCGGTAACCTCAGTATATCCGAACAAACTGGAGAGTCTGCTACACCATACCCAGTCTTGCCGGAGAAAATTTTCTATTTCCCATAAATAGTATCTTTTTAAAAGAGACTCTTTCATTAGGGCTTTTATCCAGAATTAAGGAAATTTGTATTCCCGTAACATATATTATTCTAGACCAAGTAATATCAATAAGCAATAATTATTATTAATTCTTGCTTATTTATCATATCTTGCAATATTCTAATTACCATTCTTATGGTGTATCAAAACCCATCATACTTTATTTACACAAGTACTTAGCTTATCTCGAAGTTTATACTAAGGCATCTTTTCTTAAGTTCAAGTCTAAATGTTATCATGTGTGCTACCAGTTAACAGCAATCTCCTAACTCTTTTATATAAACTAAGGTATTATTATTACAACACCTAAAGGCTTGAAGCAGTGGATCTGATACCACCTTCTGTCACGACCCCCGACCCACCCTGGACGTAATCGGGAGCCGCGAACAGCCCAGTGGTACCGGTGATTTAATTTGAAAATGTTGCAGTGGAAATTTCATCAGGACCGTGAGTTAGGAAAAATATCAGAGTTTAGAAAATACCGGATTTTTATTTATTAAATAGATGGGATAAACCCATGTTTTACAATGGTAGCTTTAATAAAGATAAATTTTATTACATAAAACAATATTTCTTAATTTGATTTAATTAATAAATAAGCCACTTCTTGATGCCTTTCAGTGCCATATCCATCCCTTACTCCAATCTACTGTAATTACCTGAAACGCGTTTGAAAAAGGTTTTATCAGCGGAAAATACTGAGTGAATCATTCTATTTAATAAAACGACACGTTTGTTATAATTTACAGTATTAAGGAAGATTACAATGTTTCTGATATCAACCAACTACCCACAGTACTTTGTCACTCGACCCATTGGCCCATTCGTCCAATGGTGTCTGTGATTATGGTCATATCACCCCTTGGCTGCCCCAATGGTGAAGATTATCAAGTAATGTATACAAAACCCCACATACCGGCTGTAATTTGGTGATTACATAAACTTAATCCCTGTAATTATAACTTTGAAAATATTTAAGAATTTATAAAGCACTTTGATAAAAAGAGAATGACTCACATTATAAACACGCAGATGCATATGGCCAAAGTTTAGTCTATAGATAAGCCTTGATATATTGCAGATTTATACAGGCAGAGCTTAGCCTATTGATTTAGCCTAGTAACCTAATGCACACGAACTAGGTAAGTAACTAATACAGCATTTACGATAACTCACGAGATTAAAACCCTCACAACGAATGACAAAGTGCAATCACTTAAACATCCATCGGATTCACAACGAATGACAGAATATTCCCCGAGTTCGGGTGGTACTCAAACATCCTGTCGGAATCACAACTAATGACAAAGGATAGCACTAAAACATCCATCGGATAGTTTCCATCGATCGGACATTGAATCGTAGCAGCGATCGAGTTAATACCCTGTATCGTAGCAGAATTCGAGCTAGTGTGTGTTTGGTAGTAAACTGTGAATATCTGGACGTACGAAATGAATTTGAACGTCGAACGAACGCAGGATATCAAGTCCCACACCCTCTATTTATACTTAAAATTTGTCCCCCTCGCGTGTCGCGAGGAGTCACCTGGGCGGCGTCGCGTGGCGCGACGGGTTACTTTTAACATAAGGGTGCCGCGTGTATTTGTAGCCTAGGTGAGTCGATAGTTCAATAAAATTCGAATTCTACAACGCACAGTGAGGATAATACCAATTAGGGAATGCCCCCCCCCCCCCCTGAGTTTTAGGGGCCCTGATCCTGATTTTGATTGTTCTGGAAATTTTAGGGTTTATACAGGATCACTTAGGGGTCTTAACTAGGGTTTCTTTTAAAACAAAATATAATAATAAATAATAGTTTTGAGAGTTGTTATGGTTTGGGATAAAAAGGAATAAAAAGGTTAGAAAAGAGAATAGACCCGCTTTGTAACTTTAGGGTTCAACTAGAAAGCCTCCTGGTATAAATTTTGGGTATAACTTTTGAGCTATTTAAAAATATATATATATATATATATATATTAAGTATAGTACCCCTAAATCAACCTTGTCCCGATGTCCCCAGACAGAATCCCAATAACTTAGTCGGGCAGAACCCTGACATGTGTTATGAGGCTCAGATCAATCGGAAAGGGTAGCGGTGATCGGGAGTTAAAAGACTTAAAACGGGGCAGAGCCTTATTATTAGTTAGGTGAAAATAAGAAAATAAAATAGAACTAAAGAAAGAGAAGGGCAAATGAAAGAAGGAAGGGTCTGAGCATTTCAAATGGCTTTTCAACTTCCTATATATATACTTGAATTTTACTTAGTGTTTACGTTTTGAGAGGACACGTACATAGCGCATTAATTGTTTAGTCACGAGTCATGCTGTTGAACCTATAGTCTACTTCCACTGCTCCTAAAGGTGATCCACATTTGCCACGTAGTGCCAAACTCAAAAACATGCTGCCACCTCTATAATTATTAAAAATATTAATATATACATATGGTTACCTTTTTCATTTATTCCTTTCGTCTGGTTTCTTTCCCCAATATAATGATATTCAGTCATTACCTTTATAATTCAAATTCTTGACAATAGATTACTAAAGTCAAATGGGCATGAAATTGAAATGGAACATAGGATACGAAAATAGAAAATGGGACATGACAAGTTTCTTCTAATTTGTGGAATTCCATTTGATTATTATATTATTATTTTATTAATTTAATGTAAACGTACATTTACATGTAAGTTTATTTAATTTTTATTATATATATATATTAATTTAACTGCTTCACTTATTTGGCGCTTATAACTTCTAAAATACGAAGTTTTATAAAATAATAAATATATCATTAGAACGAAAATATTTTTGTCTACATTTGGGTCTAAGTTTCATTAAAAATAGAGTAGGTTCAAAATACAATTTATTTTTATAATTTAATTATTATATGGTTCCTAGGCCTGTCTAGGAATTTCATATTTCTAATAGTCAACTTACCCGTAGACTACCCGTCTAATAATATAAGTTTTTATATACTTTTATTTTATTAGAAAGGTCACCCATATACAAGCCATTTAATTATATTATTTCAACCAACTATATAAAAAAGTGTTTAAACAATTTGGGTTGAATAATTATATTAAAAATAACTAGTTACTAGTTACTAGTGGTTAATAAATTTAACCAAACCTATAATTCTTATATGATAAAAGTAGGGATGTTACACTTGCCTCCAAAGCTGGGTCTTCTAAGCGGGAAAGATGACCTGCCGCGGTGTTTTCTGCTCCTCTTTTGTCTTTGATTTCAATATCAAATTCTTGGTGGAGTAAAATCCACCGAATCAAACGTGGTTTTGCGTCCTACTTTTTGAAGAGATATCGAATGGCTGCATGATCTGTATAGACTGTAGTTTTAGAAAGAACAAGATAAGAACGAAATTTATCAAAAGCAAATACCACAGCTAGTAATTCTTTTTCAGTTGTTGTGTAATTTTCTTGTGCATCGTTAAGTGTTTTACTAGCATAATAAATTGGGTGAAAATGCTTTTCTTTTCTTTGTCCCAAGACAACTCCAACCGCAAAGTCACTTGCATCACACATGATTTCGAAAGGAAATTTCCAATCAGGCGCTATCATGATAGGTGCATTGACTAGCATTTCATTTAGGGTTAGAAATGCTTGATTGCAATCCTTGTCAAAGATGAAAGGAGCATCTTTTTCAAGTAATTTTGTTAGAGGCCTTGAAATTTTAGAAAAGTCTTTGATAAACCGCCTATAAAATCCGGCATGCCCTAGGAAACTTCTGATAGCTCTAACGGAGGATGGGGGTGGTAGTCGAGAAATAGTGTCTATTTTTGCTCGATCAACCTCCATTCCTTCGCTTGAGATTTTGTGACCGAGTACTATTCTCTCAGTTACCATGAAATGGCATTTTTCCCAATTAAGGGCGATGTTAGTTTCCTCACATTGGGATAACATTCGTTCAAGGTTATCGAGGCATTGGTCGTATGAATCCCCAAAGATAGAAAAATCGTCCATGAAGACTTCCATTGTCTTTTCTATCATGTCATGGAAGATGGCTACCATGCAACATCGGAATGTTGCGGGGGCATTACATAGACCAAATGGCATGCGTCGATAAGCAAAAGTTCCATAGGGACATGTGAAAGTTGTCTTTTTTTGGTCTTTGGGTGCTATCGGGATTTGAAAGTAACCTGAAAAACCATCCAAGAAACAGTAAAATTTATGACCGGATAATCTTTCTAACATTTGATCAATGAAGGGCAAAGGAAAGTGATCCTTCCTTGTTGCTTCATTTAATCGTCTATAATCTATACATACTCTCCATCCTGTGACGATTCTCGTTGGTATTAATTCATTCTTTTCGTTAGTTATTACCGTCATACCTCCTTTCTTTGGAACTACTTGGACGAGACTTACCCAAGGACTATCGGAGATAGGATAAATAAGTCCGGCGCCAAATAATTTGATGACCTCGTTTTTAACCACTTCTTGAACATTTGGATTTACACGACGTTGTGGTTGTATTACCGATTTGTAGTCATCATTCATTAAAATTTTGTGCGTGCACATGGAAGGACTTATTCCTTTAAGTCTACAAGCTTCCAAGCGATCGCATTTTTGTGTTTTTTCAAAAGATTAATTAATTTTTCTTTTTCTAAACTATCTAACTTAGATGAAATAATTACAGGTGATTTACCATCTTTGTCTAGAAAAGCATATTCCAAACCTTTTGGAAGTTCTTTGAGCTCAAGAGGTGGGTCTTTAGGAGACTCCTTATTTGGTTGCTCATTTTGATCAAGAACTTTAAAAGTTTGTTCTATGGCGACCTCTTCTTCAACAAAGTGGTCAAACTTTTCACTTGTATCGGGTGGTTCATCTTCATCTTCAATTAGGGGGTCATTATTGCCGAATGGATATTTCATTGATCACTCAAGATCGACACTCTTTTTAAATGCCCCTAATTGAATAGATAGATTATTGTACTTCCGGTTCTTCAAAGCTTCGTGAGTTTTTACAAAGGGTCGTCCCAACACTAGAGGAGCGTCATCGAGGATGACAAAGTCGGTTGGGATTACCATTTGATTTGTTTGAACCAAGACATCCTCAACTACACCGATTGATTTTATTATTTTCCGATTAGATAGAAAAATGGGTATTTGAAGTGGAGAAAAATCACTAATACTTAATTTTTCGAAAATGTAGTTAGGCATTATGTTAACACAAAGATCTTTATCAATTGTGACATTACTAATAAATGAATTTTGAAAAAAACATGGAACCGGTGTAATGTTGATTTCAAATAGGTCTTCTTTTATTAGCGAAGTTTGATCATTAGTTAACTTAACACTTACTGTTTCGTCAATTTTAGTGTTAGTGTTTAACTCTTTTAAAAACTTAGCATGAGTTGGAACTAAACAATGATTTTCAAAAGAAGGTGACAAGAGATTAATTTCTTCAAAATTAGACTCTTCTTGAATTTTAACGTTAACGGACTCACCTTTTTCGTTGTTTAACTCATGTGTCGGTTTTTCACTTATTTGTTCTTCCATTTTTACACTTTTGAATTATCTCTTCTTTATTCAATTCTTCTCTTGCGCAGGACTCCTCTTCCCTTGCGCGAGACTCTTTTATATAGCGCTCGATAACTTTAAGGTGTTCTAATATCCTATCGGTCACTTCGGTTATAGAAAAAGGATCGGGATTTTCAAAGCTTGAATCCGGTTGTTCGATCCTTTGTTCCTCATAATACCCATGTGAAGTAGATGGTTCACACCATTGTTCTTCATTGTAAGCATATGATGGATAAGGGTCGTAATTTTGTTCTTCATAATACTTATATGAGATGGGTTGTTCACGCCATGGTTCCTCATAATAAGCATATGAAGGTGGTGGCTCATATCTTGGTTCCTCAAAGTATGAGTAAGAAGGCTCATACCTTGGTTCATCAAAATATGAGTATGAGGGAGGAGGTTCATACCTTTGGTCTTCATAGGATGTGTATGAAGTTGATGGCTCGTACCTGGGCTCCTCATAGTAGGTGTATGAAGTGGATGGTTGATATAAGTTACAATATTGGACCGAGTGCGGGTCACCACAATTAGTGCAATAATTATTCCTATAATCATCCTCCTCATAGGTGTAGTTGTAACCTCCTGAGTATTGATCCATAAGAATCACTCAGCAAACCACAACCAAGTCTCGAGATCAGAAAACAAAAATAAAAATGGAAACAGAGGCTGGACACGGCCCCGTGTTTAGTGGACACGGCCCCGTGTACAGAATCTGTATCTGGGCGTTTTAATTAAAGTTACTGATTTCGTTGAGCACGGGGGCGTGTTCAGTGAGCATGGCCCCGTGTTCAGTTTCTGTTACTGGGTGTTTTTATGAAAAATATGCAGCACGGCCTGTGTTCAGTGAGCACGGCCCGTGTTCAACTTACTGTAAATGCAAAACTAAACTAAAATGCAGAAAAATGTGCGCGCGTTTTGAAAAAGTTTTGGAAAACTGATTAGGCCGTCGATTTTAAGATTTCTTAAAATCCTTCTGTCCCCGGCAACGGCGCCAAAAACTTGATGCGTGTGAAGTGTGTATATAAGTTTAAGTATATTTTAAGCCCTTTTACACTTTTTAGCCAAGTTTTAAATTTATAAAACACGATATTTACTAACACTAAACACACATATGGGCAAGTGCACCCATCGTGAGCATAGTATAGTGTTGGTAAGATACCGAGGTCGTCCAAGGACACAAGAGCTTTTAGTACCGGTTTATCCTCAACGTTTAATCAAATCAAAAGTTTAGAAAAAGGTTTTAAACTAAGAACAATAAAAACTAACTAAAATGCTGAAAAATAAAATAAAAGTAAAAACAGATAGACAAGATGAATCACTTGGCTCCGACTCGTGTTTAGTGTAACCTTTGATTATTTCCGCACTTTTGCACTATTTAAGAGATTATCTTAGTTATTGTAGTAGGCCTCTCTTTTGAAGGTGACGTTACCCTCAACCCAGTAGTTTGAGTCAGCAAGGATACAATCCTAAAGGGTCGGATTATTGAAAGATAATTAATTAAGTTATTAATGCATATTGTGGTAGGCCCCTCTTTTGAAGGTGACGTTACCCTCGGCTAAGTAGTCTGAGTCAGCAGGGATACAATCCTAAGTAGCCGGGTTAAAGTATTAATAGTAGCTTACATATAAGGGGATCAAAGAGTTTGGACCCCCGCCATCCAATACCGGTGGGTATTGAAGGAGGTCCTACTAAATTTGACCCAGGTCCTTGCAGGATCTATACACTGAACAAGGCAAGACTCTTACCAAACCGTTCCCTTAACCCCCGACCAGGTAGCCAACATACCTCCATATAGACCGTGGAGATATGAATGGTGAAAATCTTTTATTTTATATAGACAGTAAAATAATGCCAAGACACCATGGACAAACGATAAGGAAGAATCACCTTCAACATAAGAAACTAGTTATTAAAGTCATTAATACATAACCAAGTAAAAAGTGCGAAAAGATTAAAAATAAAAAGTATTACACTAGACAGTTGTCTTCACCAAGTGATGTAAGAGACTTAGGCAAACATGGCCTTTGATTGTCAAGAACTCTTACGATCAATCTTGGATCCCGAGACGACTCACACACTCTATGATGGACAATGGATGATGGTGATGGATGATGGTGTTGTGATGGTGGTGGGTGGTGGGTGAAGTGTGAGAGAGGTGGTGTGCCAAGGGATGGTTTGCAAATGAGCCAAGCACCCCTATTTATAGCCTGAACAGTAGCTCGGGCACGGCCCCGTGTCCAGTGGCCCCGTGTCCATCCTCTTCCCTGTCTTCATTAATTGTAGTTTTTCTGCATTAGTTGACCACACCCCCGTGTCCGCTGGGCACGCCCCCGTGTGCAGAAGCATATATGTACTATCAAGATTTTCCTGGATTCTGCGAATCTTATAGTTGACCATGGCCCCGTGTCCACTGAGCACGGCCCCGTGGTGGGCGATGGAAGCTTCTATAGCTTTGTCTTTTATGCTGGCACTTGGGCACGCCCCCGTGTTCACTGAGCACGGGGCGTGTTCAGCCTTCTGTTCTCTTGTTTTGCTTGGGAAGATGCTGTCGGGGAGGTCGGGCATGCGACGTTTGTTCCTTTTCTTGTATTTATGTTAGATTTAGCTGCCTTTTTGCTTCTTTTGTTAATTTGAGGTCATTTAATCCTGAAAATACAAAAGGAAGACAAAAGCACACTTTTTCCAACATTAGTACTAAAAGAGGGTTAGTTTTATGCCACAATTGATGTAATTTATATGTTGCATTTTGCACACATCAACATTCTCTGCACTCATTGGGGGTGCAGGTTCTAGGTTAGGGTTGAAATAATGCATTTCTATTTGATTTTCAGGGTTTTCTATTTCTATTGGTTGGTCAGGAATTGGTGGTTGTGGTTGGGGTGCTATCATTTGCTCCAGGTTAAGGTCAGCTGCAATGGTTGCTAGGATGTAGATATTGGTTATACCCCTATTAAGCATATCTTGGGAATAGGCATGTGTTTCTCTTTTGGCTGCGGCTAGTACTCTCTGGTCTTGTAACTTTTTCATACGCTTCCTACGCTCATGTGCCCCTCAACTAAACCATCCTCTCTTTTTCTGAGGGAATGGCTCCTTGGACTGAGCTTTAAACACAAATATTCCTTCTTCCGTATCAGCAGAGTACCCTGAGAGGGCAGGCTGAGAAGAGGAGGTGCCTTCGCTTCTAGGCGAACCAGACAA
The DNA here is from genome assembly GCA_030545235.1 of Helianthus tuberosus. Classification (NCBI taxonomy): domain Eukaryota; kingdom Viridiplantae; phylum Streptophyta; class Magnoliopsida; order Asterales; family Asteraceae; genus Helianthus; species Helianthus tuberosus. The sequence continues at coordinate 56,436,650 of CM060445.1, read as the reverse complement.
TTGACGATACGCGTCAGATGGTCCTTGGTCGCTCATACTGTAAACTAACAAATAGTCAAATAACACATAATAAGAAATACATTTATGCATGTATTTCCGTAATTTATTTCCTAACAATTTGAATTTTGATGTCAGCAGAACACTTCTGTGGCTGAATCAGTGGCTTAGCTCAGATACCACCTTCTGTCGTAACCCCCGATCCCTATTTCCTCGGGAACGGGCGACCGCGAGCCAGTTTCGGTGGTATCTGGTATTGTCTAATTTGGCAGCGGAATTTTCATCAGGACCGTAGTTAGGAAATATTGGATCAGAGTAAAATACCACATTTTCATAATAATAAACACATGGGATAAAACCCAAGTTTGCAGTACACACATTTTCATAGGAATAAATCCTATTTTTATTTAATAAAAACAACTATTTTAATTTAGGTAACTTTATTGCCACTTTTCCAAGCCTTCAGTGCTGTCCAGCTGGCCTCTATTTGGCTTTCACATTTTGTTACCTGAAACACGTTTAAAAACATTTTGTCAGTGGGAAATACTGGTGAGTGAATCCCAGTTTAATCAAGACTAAATAAAAACCATTGTACAGTATTGAGGGCGTGTGACAACCCTCATAATTACATGTATCCGTACGATTTATTAATGTTAATTAAAGTGCTTGATGACTGTGTTGAATTACTTAACTGCTTTCTGATTACCGCGTCATACTTACATGTGCTTGTTAACATACTAGTGATTGTGCAGAAACTTGACTAAATGGTCCTGAATATTTTCCTAAGTGTTAGGAATTAAAAGTGTTACTAAAAGATATATATAGGACACTATACGGAACAACTTAGCACTTTAACGAACCGGTATCTAACCGAACAACCGGACATTACCCGGAACACTAAAATTTTGCCAAACACGTTTTTTTAATATTTCTTGGCTAGTCATGATCCCCGTACACCATAACACCCCCTAGATATCAACTAACTAACATATATAAGTATATACTTGAAAATTAACTAGTAGTTACCATCTACCATCAAACTTTTACATTTAACCCCCCCCCCCTTCTCCCCATTTACGGTCACCCAAGGGACCCCACTACTAGATTTTAGTTCCATATTTTATTAGATTGTTTGCTTGTTAGGATAGCCAAAATATAGAGGAAGGATTATAAGTATGGGGCATGAGATTATAGTATCTTTACAAATCTTCTCTTTCTCTCACTTCCCTCAAAATCACACCACCTCCCTCATCTCTCTTTCCCTCTCTCGGCCCTCACTAGAACCGCCACCACCACCACTCTATCACCACCATGTTCTTCCATTTTTAAGTTGCATTCAAGTGCTAGAAGAAGGATTAAAGAAGCTTGAAGTTGTAGATTATCAAGGAGCTTCATTACTTGCTTTCTCACACCATTTTCACCATCTTTTCACTAGAGATTCTTCCCTAGCCTTTGAGCTAGTTGTAAGTCTTTGATCTACTTTAGTTTACTTCTATTTTGAGTAGTTAAAAGTTATATTATGTTGAAATTTACAAGAACACAAAAAGGGTTTAAACAAGAAACTTGAACATAAAAGTTTACATGAAGATGAAATGTTGTTAGTAGGATGTTGTAGTGAATATGTTGTTGATTGCATGATGATTCTTGGTTATGTGATGTTAATCACCATATGGAGCTTGTTAAATGATGTTTAGAAACATGATTTAATAAGACTAGGAAGGTGATTATGTAATACATGAAACAATCACCATCTAGTTAAATATGAACTTGATAAAAATGATTTTCTTGAAAAATAAGTGAACAAAGTAAGTTGATGATCATGTAGATCCGAGTTCTACAAAAGACTTTTCTAAATAAACCAAGTTTAAAAATCGATTTTTAAAGGATTATGACCTTTACCTACACTTACACCATTTTTAGTGGTAAAATAAGTGTAGAAACCTTTTATTTACAAGAAGAGTTCAAAAGATTAATTTTTGTAAAAATTGTTTACAAGTTGTAAATGCCTAACTCTTTTAAGAAAATGATTTTTAAAGAAATGAATACACTTTGAAAGGTAACTAAGGCCACTAAACGCTCTACCAAGTTACTACGCGTTTTTGTGATATATCAAGTTCATGATTAATATGAAACGCATATAGTTTTTGCTCTCGGTGATGTAAAGTTGTTAAAGGATAATTGTTGATGATTATTGTGATTATTTTGAAAAGAAAATGATATGCTTATTAGCAAGTGTTACAAGTGTAATTTTCTACCTGGTGAAATTTTCTAAAAACCCCAACACATAGAAAATATTTTCTAACAAGTGTTACAAGTGTATATTTTTAACTATGATCTTCCGCAAAAGCCAGTGTGTGACATTTGAATTATGTGGCATGTGATAGAAGTAATGAGTAGATAAACCGTACGTAGGATACGTGTTATGCATGCACGAGAAACTGATTGTTATATGTACCTTATTAGGACGTGCTTGATTCCCGTTTATTAGAGTAACTAATCTAACCGAGCAAACCAAGGTGAGTTCACACTCCTTCTAAGGCATGGGATTCCCGGTGGTTAGGAATGGGTTAAAGAACTAAAACGGAGCCTGCATATCCTCCTTAGGTAGGATATGTACCGCCATCCTCCATGGGTAGGATGCCAATATTAAAAGAACTAAAACGGAACCTGCATATCCTCCTTGGGTAGGATATGTACCGCCATCCTCCATAGGTAGGATGAAAATATTAATCCTGTGTATTCTCCTTGGGTAGAATACGTACGTTCGTCCTCCTTGGGTAGGACAACAACCTTAAAACTTACTAGACAAAACTCTATCATTAAGTCCCTCATTTTATATCGACTTAATCGCCGAGGCCAATGGCGAGCGGGTCATTAGTTAATAGCGCTATTAGGTTTAACAAACCTCACACCGTGTCGTTCGGACGGGCGTGTACTAATGGACTATGGTAAACTGTCAATGATGATAGAACATTGACGTAGGGCACAACTATTGTTCGTCAGTTGTCGATATGGTAACAGTCTAGTGGTTCACATGGGGAAGCCCCCACGGGTCATGGTTTGGGAAAGAAGGAATTGGTTAATCATATTTTCAACTATGGGGTAACCCCCACGGCAAGTAAGCCAGCTAAAGACAAACCACGTTTCGAAAACAACTTAAAACAAACACACAACTGTGAACTCGCTCAACTTTATTGTTGACTCGTTGTTACATGCCTTACAGGTCGTTAGATGCTTATGGAGCTTGCACGAGGAGGAGGTCGTTGTGGGATATGGACTGTTATGTTCCGTGCTTAACATTTGAACTTTATGTACTTATTGAACTTATGTTTTGGTTCTACGTCTTATGCTTCCGCTGTTAACTTAAAGTTGGTTACTTTCTTTTGGTCACCAATTGTATTGTGGTTGGTTTTATTTACTTAATTACGTTGTTCAATATGATTGATGGCTTGATCCTGGTCGCGTCACGCCTCCAAGCGGTGATACTCCGCATGGTGGATTTTGGGGGTGTGACAGATTGGTATCAGAGCCATTGGTTATAGTGAACTTGGTTTTAAAAAGGGAAAAGATTTTTGATAAAACCAGACTATAACCTGTACAGTGCTCAACGATCCACAACGACGCTTCGCTCCACGTGCAAGACTCAACATTCTAGGTGATATGGTTTATGTTTATATTACCAACCTGCTAGTTACATAGTACATTGTTCATGGTATGCTTAGATAAGTGTAGCAACTATTGTTGAAAACACATGTGTGCTTACTCTCTTCTGTCATCGCACTTTCGCGACACCTTGCTCACTCATGTTTCCTTTGATATGAAGATCATGAGTGGACGACTGAACCTAACTCAAGTCCAGCTGATGGCTCTAATTAACGAACGAGTGACTGAGGCACTCGCAGCTGTCCCTGCAGGAGGTCAACATGCTCAGCCTCCCAAATGTACGTTCAAAACATTCATGGATTGCCGACCTAGTACTTTCAGCGGCACGGAAGGAGCTGTAGGTCTTCTTCACTGGTTCGAGAAGATTGAGTCTGTTTTTGAGATGTGTGAATGCCCTGAAGATCGTAGGGTGAAATTTTCTACTGGAACACTCGAAGGTGCTGCGTTAACCTGGTGGAAAGCACAGGTTCAACTACTAGGGCTGGCAGTTGCTAATGCCACCCCATGGAACGACTTCAAAGATTTGATCAAAGAAGAGTACTGTAGGGATTATTTTTACTTTCGCCCCTCTTAAGGATACAAGAAAACGATGGGTCTATATAGTGGGGCTTGTAATTTAGAAAATAGCATTCTAATTTCTTATGGGAACCACCACATATTTGACACCACCTACCATAAGAGTGCCGAAAGTAAAAATTATCAGTATCACTCATGTTTATGTCAGAAATTACCAACCGTCGGGATCCTACGATACTGTTTTCAGTAACTGAATCTTGGGCACGGGGCGTGTTGAGTGGGCATGGCCCCGTGTTCAGCTTACTGTCCGACTTAAAACAGGATTGCCAGTTCCAATGATTGGGCACGGGGCGTGTTCAGCGGGCACGGCCCGTGCTGAGTTCTGCAGAAGCTGAAAAACTAAGAAAAATCCTAAAAAAAAAAAAATAGAAAAATAAGAAAAACGATTAGGCGGTTGATTCCTAACTTTCTTAAAATCCTTGTGTCCCCGGCAGCGGCGCCAAAAACTTGATGCGTGTGAAGTGTGTATATAAGTTTAAGTATATTTTAAGCCCTTTTACACTTTCTTTAGCCAAGTATTAAATTTATAAAACACGATATTTACTAACACTAAACACATATATGGGCAAGTGCACCCATCGTGAGCGTAGTATAGTGTTGGTAAGATACCGAGGTCGTCCAAGGACACAAGAGCTTTTAGTACCGGTTTATCCTCAACGTCTAATCAAATCAAAAAGTTAGAAAAAGGTTTTAAACTAGAAAAATAAAAACTAACTAAAATGCTGAAAATAAAAATAAAAATAAAAATAAAAACAGATAGACAAGATGAATCACTTGGCTCCGACTCGTGTATAGTGTAACCTTTGATTATTTCCGCACTTTTGCACTTTTTAAGAGATTATCTTAGTTATTGTAGTAGGCCCCTCTGTTGAAGGTGACGTTACCCTCAACCCAGTAGTTTGAGTCAGCAAGGATACAATCCTAAAGGGTCGGATTATTGAAAGATAATTAATTAAGTTATTAATGCATATTATGGTAGGCCCCTCTTTTGAAGGTGACGTTACCCTCAGCTAAGTAGTCTGAGTCAGCAGAGATACAGTCCTAAGTTGCCGGGTTAAAGTATTAATAGTATCTTACATATGAGGGGATCAAAGAGTTTGGACCCCCGCCATCCAATACCGTTAACTATTGAAGGAGGTCCTACTAAATTTGACCCAGGTCCTTGCAGGATCTATACACTGAACAAGGCAAGACTTTTATCAAACCATTCCCTTAACCCCCGACCAGGTAACCAACATACCTCCATATAGACCGTGGAGATATGAATGGTGAAAATCTTTTATTTTATATAGACAGTAAAATAATGTCAAGATACCACGGACAAACGATAAGGAAAAATCACCTTCAACATAAGAAACTAGTTATTAAAGTCATTAATACATAAACAAGTAAAAAGTGCGAAAATATTAAAAATAAAAAGTATTACACTAGACACTTTGTCTTTACCAAGTGATGTAAGAGACTTAGGCAAACATGGCCTTGATTGTCAAGAACTCTTACGATCAATCTTGGATCCCGAGATGACTCACACACTCTATGATGGACAATGGATGATGGTGGTGGATGATGGTGTTATGGTGGTGGTGGGTGGTGGTGGGTGGTGGATGAAGTGTGAGAGAGGTGGTGTGCAAAGGGATGGTTTGAGCTTGAGCCAAGCACTCCTATTTATAGGCTGAACAGAAGCTCGGGCACGGCCCCGTGTCCAGTGGGCACGGCCCCGTGTCCATCCTCTTCTCTGTCTTCATTAATTGCACTTTGTCTGCATTAGTTGACCACGCCCCCGTGTCCGTTGGGCACGCCCCCGTGTGCACAAGCATATCTGTACTATCAAGATTTGCCTGGATTCTGCGAATCTTATAGTTGACCACGGCCCCGTGTCCGCTGAGCACGGCCCCGTGGTGGGCGATAGAAGCTTCTATAGCTTTGTCTTTTCTGCTGGCACTTGGGCACGCCCCCGTGTTCACTGAGCACGGGGCATGTTCAGCCTTCTGTTCTCTTGTTTTGCTTGGGAAGATGCTATCGTGGGGTCAGGCATGTCACATTTGTTCCTTTTCTTGTATTTATGTTAGATTTAGCTGCCTTTTTGCTTCTTTTGTTAATTTGAGCTCATTTAATCCTGAAAATACAAAAGGAAGACAAAAGCATACTTTTTCCAACATTAGTACTAAAAAAGGGTTAGTTTTATGCCACAATTGATGTAATTTATATGTTGCATTTTGCACACATCAAATACCCCCACACTTGAATCTTTGCTTGTCCTCAAGCAAAACTCTTTATAATATGGCTTTACACTCCCAAATGGAATGGGTAGAAGAGAAGGTTTTTGGACTTGTCATAGAGTGTCGGGATTTCCAAGATTCTTTATAAAGTTTTATATTTTTATTTATTTACAATCCTATTCGTCATGATTTATTTAAAACTTTGCATAAGATAAATTACTTATTAGGGCATGACATGCCTCTTTAAAATTCTATTTATATACAAGTTCACATACCTCACGGAGATCACTCAACACTCGGCCGAAGATGTATTTTAGTGAATCACTCGAGAGCGGCATGGAACTTACTCCTACCATAGTCTTGCCAAGTAATCAATCCTCCTCCTTTTTAACTATATACCTTTGTAAATATCAAGAGGACTTTTGGGTGAAGGGTTAGGTTGGGTTAAAGGTAGGTGGTTGGGTTAGTGGTTAGTGGAAGGGTGAAAAGCGTAACAAGCGTTGGTTTTCGTAAGACTTTTTATTTTTGCAACTTTTATTTTGATGAAGCTTTTATTCAAACAAAGTTATTTTTGATAAACTTGTTTGTTTATTTCTCTTTTGCTTCATCATCAATATATATATATATATATATTTTAAAGTCATACGGAAAACTGAGCTTGTTACTAAAATAAAAGGTTAAAAATAAAAAGGGTTTTGGTGGGTGAAAGGGTGTTTGGTTTGGGTTATGAAATAAAAAGGTTTAGGCTCAAAGGGGCTAACTAGGGGGATTTTTGGTAGGTGGTAAAAAAGAAAAAGAAAAATAATGGTGTAGAAATAAAAAGGGTTAGTCCTAATGCCTCTATCATTTACTTACTCGGGTTTAAGTTGGTAAGGACTGGGAATGTATCGTCGAGGCAAGTTCTAGAGTCGTAAGAACCAAGCGGCTATTCACACAAGAAACGAAAAATGAGCATTTAGTTTAAAGATATATATATTTGTATGCTCAATAAAGGCTCAAAACTCACTTTTGTGGGAATGAGTTTTTATGTGATCAAGTATATATAATCAAATTTTAACTAAGCTTGTCATGCCTTTTCATAATTTTCTTATGTTGGTTCTTTTTATCACGACGCTATCGGTTGTAAATTTGTAAAAAATATAACCTTTTTTAGATCTTGAAATTCCCAAGTTAAACCTAGACAAGTAAAAAAAATAAAAATTTTTGAAAAAAATTGGGGTGATTAGCGGTTCCAATAGAGTTTTGTGTAAGGCTTGTAGTTAGGACTTGCAAGATTCAAGGTTTTAGCATCCCCCCGCACTTAAATTACACATTGTCCTCAATGTGTCCCAAAAATAAGTTTTTAGGTTGATTGAATGTGTAAAAGGGTGTGAAAAAGCAAAAATTTGTGTTACTGGGCGTCTGGACACGGCCCCGTGTTGTCCGGGCACAGCCCCGTGTTCAGGTGCCAGTAACAAAATTAAAAAAGAGAAACAGAAGCCTGGACACGGGGGCGTGTTGGGTGAACACGACCCGTGTCTAGTTTACCTGAACTGGGCATTTTCTGCAGACTGTGCAGCACGGGGCCGTGTTGGGCGGACACGGCCCGTGCTGAACTTGCTGTAAAGAAGAAAGTTTGTCGGATGGCCCTGTTTTCCTGCATGGGGTGCTGGTTCAAGTTTCCCTTGTTATCCTTTGCCATCCCGAGTGTGTTTTATTTTTCCATTTCAACATCATCCAAACACCAATTTAACTAAAACCATCATTCATTAAATCATAGAGAGAATTACATAATAATCCTAAGAAGTTGAAACAAAAGCAGAAAATAAAATTTAAGGGTCCTAAATTAGATAGGTCAAGTGATAAGTAAAACCATCCTAAGGAGCTCTACTAACATAATAATAACCAAAATTTCGGAAATAGTTTTCCGATATTTAAAAGTTTTGTAGAACTCCAAGCCGAGGGGCGTTAAAGCCATTCTTCTATCTCTCTTGGGAGGAAGAAGGCGGCGTCATTCTCTTCAACATCTTGTGGAGGAGGAGCGACACCAACCGGAACTCCTTGTAGCACTTCCCGAGGGGGCTCCGAATGCATGGCGTACCACTCGGCTGGTATGATGACTTCAGGAACCACATTCCATGCCCTTTGGGTAATGATTGGAACCAAAGGAGGAGAAGCGAGAATGTTCAACCTTTGGTGCAAAAGGTTAACCTCTCGAAGACATCCCTCTAGCCCCACCATCAAATGATTAATACGGTCAACCAATGCCTCTTCCACCCCTATCATCTCATCAAGGGCCTCACTTAAGGCGTAAACATAGTTTACAAGAGAATCTTCAACCGTTGATGATCTTCTCCCTTGTCGGTTGTTCCTGGAATGTGATGAAGATGTTCCGCTAGTTCTGCTCGCCATTCTGAGAAAACATACCGAGAAGTGTTCAATTTTATGGAATCAGTACTTCGGACATGGCCCCGTGTTCAACGAACACGGCCCGTGTTCAAATGTATGCAGATCTTTAGGACAAGGGATCATGGAGTTTTAATTTGTTTTTATGATGTTTAAAACGTTTTTAAGAAGAAACAACTTAAAACATTGTTGTAGAACTTATTTTTAACAAGATCCCATGAATAAAAATCTAACAAACATATCAATAAAGCTTGAAATTATGGAGATTTCAAGTTTTAATGGAAGCATGAAGGAAAATTGAAGAAGATGAAAGTGGATAAAAGAGGAAAGGACAAGAAGGTTATTGAGAAACTTCTTTTAGAAAATACCTAGGATGGTATGTGAGAATATTCTCCAAATCTCTGTCCCTTGGATGGTTCAAATGTGCAGGATTCTTGGCTGCATTTATAGAAAACGACAGTACGCTGCACACGGCCCCGTGTCGGCTGGACACGGCCCCGTGTTCATGGGGAATCCTGACGCATTTTGTCCATATTCTGACACGAAATCAGACGGGAATCTTTGAGTGGACACGGGGGCGTGTTGACCTGGACACGACCCCGTGTCTAGAGGCTGTCTTATGGAGTTTGTCTATTTTTTAAGGAACTTTTCCAGATCGGGTGGTTCCTTACTGAATGGAACAACCCCAAAGTGCCTAAGATACCTTAAGTGTTCTAGATTAAGACGAGAACGCAAGAGGTTGTCGGTGAGGGTGATTCCTATGCTATATGTAGGTGGACAAGTCCAACCCTTTCCCGGGCTCTCATTAAAGAAGGTGTATGCCGAATCGCTCAAGTCTATGTATGCATCGAACGAAGTCGATGGGGAGTCCTTCACGGCACAATCGACACAGGGACGACTATCGCTCAAGTCCTCGCTAGATTTAGAGGTATCGTCGGGAACAACGAAGTTGTTTGAATGTGATCCCAACGTTTCTTCTTGGTTATCGTCTTGAGATAAATTATTGAAATCTATCCTAAGTTCTTTTAACCAATTAAGAATTAGATCTTCCAATTGAAATAGTTCATCAAGACGCATTTCTCCTAGAAAATCCGGTTGGGAGCATTCAAGGGAGAGATAGGGATTATTTTTACTTCCGCCCCTCTTAAGGAACAAGAAAACGATGGGTCTATATAGTGGGGCTTGTAATTTAGAAAATAACATTCTAATTCCTTATGGGAACCACCACATATTTGACACCACGTACCATAAGAGTGCCGAAAGTAAAAATTATCAGTATCACTCATGTTTATGTCAGAAATTACCAACCGTCGGGATCCTACAGTTCTGTTTTCAGTAACTGAGTCTTGGGCACGGGGCGTGTTGAGTGGGCACGACCCCGTGTTCAGCTTACTGTCCGACTTAAAACAGGATTGCCAGTTCCAATGATTGGGCATGGGGCGTGTTCAGCGGGCACGACCCGTGCTGAGTTCTGCAGAAGCTGAAAAACTAAGAAAAATCCTAAAAAAAATAGAAAAATAAGAAAAACGATTAGGCCGTTGATTCCTAGCTTTCTTAAAATCCTTGTGTCCCCGGCAGCGACGCCAAAAACTTGATGCGTGTGAAGTGTGTATATAAGTTTAAGTATATTTTAAGCCATTTTACACTTTCTTTAGCCAAGTTTTAAATTTATAAAACACGATATTTACTAACACTAAACACACATATGGGCAAGTGCACCCATCGTGAGCGTAGTATAGTGTTGGTAAGATACCGAGGTCGTCCAAGGACACAAGAGCTTTTAGTACCGGTTTATCCTCAACGTCTAATCAAATAAAAAAGTTAGAAAAAGGTTTTAAACTAGAAAAATAAAAACTAACTAAAATGCTGAAAATAAAAATAAAAATAAAAATAAAAACAGATAGACAAGATGAATCACTTGGCTCCGACTCGCGTATAGTGTAACCTTTGATTATTTCCGCACTTTTGCACTTTTTAAGAGATTATCTTAGTTATTGTAGTAGGCCCTTCTTTTGAAGTTGACGTTACCCTCAACCCAGTAGTTTGAGTCACCAAGGATACAATCCTAAAGGGTCGGATTATTGAAAGATAATTAATTAAGTTATTAATGCATATTATGGTAGGCCCCTCTTTTGAAGGTGACGCTACCCTCAGCTAAGTAGTCTGAGTCAGCAGGGATACAGTCCTAAGTAGCCGGGTCCTTGCAGGATCTATACACTGAACAAGGCAAGACTTTTACCAAACCGTTCCCTTAACCCCCGACCAGGTAGCCAACGTACCTCCATATAGACCGTGGAGATATGAATGGTGAAAATCTTTTATTTTATATAGACAGTAAAATAATGCCAAGACACCACGGACAAACGATAAGGAAAAATCACCTTCAACATAAGAAACTAGTTATTAAAGTCATTAATACATAAACAAGTAAAAAGTGCGAAAAGATTAAAAATAAAAAGTATTACACTAGACACTTTGTCTTCACCAAGTGATGTAAGAGACTTAGGCAAACATGACCTTGATTGTCAAGAACTCTTACGATCAATCTTGGATCCCGAGATGACTCACACACTCTATGATGGACAATGGATGATGGTGGTGGATGAAGGTGTTATGGTGGTGGTGGGTGGTGGGTGAAGTGTGAGAGAGGTGGTGTGCCAAGGGATGGTTTGAGCTTGAGCCAAGCACTCCTATTTATAGGCTGAACAGAAGCTCGGGCACGGCCCCGTGTCCAGTGGGCACGACCCCGTGTCCATCCTCTTCTCTGTCTTCATTAATTGCACTTTGTCTACATTAGTTGACCACGCCCCCGTGTCCGTTGGGCACGCCCCCGTGTACAGAAGCATATCTGTACTATCAAGATTTGCCTGGATTCTGCGAATCTTATAGTTGACCACGGCCCCGTGTCCGCTGAGCACGGCCCCGTGGTGGGCGATTGAAGCTTCTATAGCTTTGTCTTTTCTGCTGGCACTTGGGCACGCCCCCGTGTTCACTGAGCACGGGGCATGTTCAGCCTTCTGTTCTCTTGTTTTGCTTGGGAAGATGCTGTCGTAGGGTCGGGCATGTCACGTTTGTTCCTTTTCTTGTATTTATGTTAGATTTAGCTGCCTTTTTGCTTCTTTTGTTAATTCGAGCTCATTTAATCCTAAAAATACAAAAGGAAGACAAAAGCATACTTTTTCCAACATTAGTACTAAAAAAGGGTTATTTTTATGCCACAATTGATGTAATTTATAAGTTGCATTTTGCACACATCAGTGACCTCGGCTAATCTTGGCACCATTCAGCAAATCATTCGGTTGGCTCATCGTCTCACTGATCAGGCAGTTGAGCAGAACAAGCTGCCCAAGCGTATTAGCGCTACTACTACTGATGCTCCCAGTGATAATAAGCGCAAGTGGGATGGAAATTCGGGCAAGGGTTCTACTTCAGTTCAGCCTCAGTCCCAGCAGCGAAAGACTGATGACTACCAGAGTCCTGGTTAGCAATCTTCTGGTAGTCAAGGACAGGGTGGATACCGAGGGAACCACCCCAAGTGCAACCGGTGCAACAAGCATCATAGCGGGCAGTGCAACAAGGGTCGTTGTCTGAGGTGTAACAAGTTTGGTCATGAAGCAAACGATTGCAGGAGCTCACTTCCTGCGAATCAGAATCGTCAACAGCAGCCACAAGCTCCACAGAATCAGCAGCAACAGCAGGGTAACAAGGGATGCTATCAGTGTGGTGCTGAAGGTCACTTCAAAAGAAACTGTCCCCAGTTGAACCAGAAATAGAACAACAACAACAATCAGGGGAATGGAAACAATAATGGGGGAAACAATAATGGCAATGGAGCCAGGGGACGTGTTTTCGTGCTAGGTCAGGGTGATGCAAGGAACGATCCCAACGTGGTGATGGGTAAGTTTCTTCTGGATAATTTCTTTGTTACTGTTTTATTCGATTCGGGTGCCGATACTAGTTATGTGTCCTTAAAAGTTAGTCAAATGCTTAAGCGCACCCCAACACTTTTGACCACCAAACACACGGTAGAGCTAGCAAACGGTAAAATTCTCGAGGCCGCACACATATTTAAGGGTTGTAACCTCGTCTTAGCTGGTCAGACCTTCTCTATCGATCTCATTCCTATCGTTCTGGGTAGTTTCGACGTCGTTATTGGGATGGATTGGCTATCTCAACATCAAGCGGAGATTATTTGCAAGGAGAAAATCATCCGTATTCCTCGCTCTGGTAAAGAACCCCTCGTGATTCATGGCCACAAGAGTGGTGCTGTCGTAGGCATTATCTCTTTCCTTAAGGCCCAGAAGTGTTTGCGAAAGGGCCACACTGCCATTCTAGCACTCGTTACTGACGCATCAACGGAAGAGAAGAGAATTGAAGATATTCCTATTGTGTGCGATTTTCCTGAGGTATTTCCTGAGGAATTACCTGGTCTTTCGCCTCATCGACAAGTCGAGTTTCAAATCGAGCTAGCTCCTAGAGCAGCACCAATAGCTCGTGCACCATATCGACTAGCTCCGTCAGAACTTGAAGAACTGTCCACGCAATTACAAGAACTCTTGGAAAAGGGTTTCATACGTCCTAGCTCTTCACCCTGGGGAGCTCCAGTCTTGTTTGTGAAGAAGAAAGACGGTACTTTCAGAATGTGTATTGACTATCGCGAACTTAACAAGGTGACCGTGAAGAATTGTTATCCTCTTCCACGCATTGATGACTTATTCGACCAGTTGCAAGGGTCGAGTTTCTACTCCAAGATTGACCTGAGGTCAGGTTACCATCAACTGAGAGTCCGAGATGAGGACATCTCCAAAACAACATTTAGAACTCGTTATGGGCATTACGAGTTTCTGGTTATGCCTTTCGGATTGACGAACGCACCAGCGGTCTTCATGGATCTCATGAACCGAGTATGCAAACCTTACCTGGATAAGTTCGTTATTGTTTTCATCGACGACATCCTGATCTATTCTAAGAGTCAGGAGGAACACGAGCAGCATCTACGACTTATGCTGGAACTTCTTCGAGCAGAGCAACTGTATGCTAAATTTTCGAAATGTGACTTCTGGCTTCGCGAAGTCCACTTTCTAGGCCACGTGTTAAACAAGGATGGGATTCATGTTGATCCATCCAAGGTTGACTCAATCAAGAACTGGCCTGCACCCCGTACACCAACAGAAATCCGCCAATTCTTGGGTCTGGCAGGATATTACAGAAGGTTTATCAAGGATTTCTCAAAGATTGCGCAACCTCTCACTTCACTGACTCAGAAGGGTGTCACCTACAGTTGGGGTGATGCACAGGAATCTGCTTTTCAGCACTTGAAAGATAGACTTTGTAGCGCACCTATCCTCTCATTGCCTGAAGGCACAGATGATTTTGTGGTTTATTGCGACGCTTCCATCCAAGGACTGGGTTGCGTGTTGATGCAACGTGACAAGGTCATTGCCTACATTTCTCGCCAACTTAAAGTTCACGAAAGGAACTACACTATGCACGACTTGGAGCTGGGAGTAGTTGTTTTCGCACTTAAGATATGGAGACATTACCTGTACGGTACCAAGTGCATCATTTACACCGATCACAGGAGTCTCGAGCATATCTTCAAGCAAAAAGAGTTAAACATGCGACAACGTCGATGGGTCGAGCTCTTGAATGATTACGAATGTGCGATCAAGTACCATCCGGGCAAAGCCAATGTTGTTGCCGACGCCCTCAGTCGAAAGGATACTATACCTAAACATGTGCGAGCGTTACAACTTACCATCCAATCTAGTCTTCCCACTCAGATACGAGATGCTCAGGTCGAAGCATTGAAAGCAGAAAACATCAGGGCTGAGTCCTTACGAGGATCGAGGAAGCGGTTAGAACAAAAGGAAGACGGCGCTTACTACGTAACAGGGCGCATCTGGGTCCCACTCTACAGGAACTTACGCGAGCTTGTGATGGATGAAGCGCACAAGTCTCTTTATTCGGTACATCCTGGTTCGGATAAGATGTACCACGATCTCAAGACTACGTATTGGTGGCCTGGTATGAAAGCCAACATAGCAACCTACGTCAGTAAATGCTTGACTTGTGCTAGGGTCAAGGTCGAATATCAGAAACCATCAGGCCTACTCCAACAACCAGAGATCCCGACATGGAAATGGAAGTAAATTTCCATGGATTTCGTTACTGGCCTGCCTAGATCTCAACGCGGAAATGATATCATTTAGGTGATCGTGGATCGACTGACCAAGTCTGCATATTTTCTGGCTATCAAGGAAACGGATAAGTTTTCTACCCTAGCAGACGTCTATCTAAAGAAAGTAGTATCAAGGCACGGAGTGCCAACCTCCATCATCTCTGATCGTGACTCACGTTTTACATCTGAGTTGGGGCAAGCTATGCACAAGTCCTTTGGTTCTCGATTAGACATGAGCACAACATATCATCCACAGACGGATGCGCAATCTGAACGCACCATCCAAACCCTTGAAGACATGCTTAGGGCATGTGTAATCGACTTTGGTAATGGCTGGGAAAAACACCTCCCGTTAGTGGAGTTTTCGTATAACAACAGTTACCACACCAGCATCCAGGCCGCTCCGTTTGAGGCATTATACGGACGGAAGTGCCGATCACCTCTTTGTTGGGCAGAGGTTGGTGACAGTCAAATCACAGGCCCAGAACTTGTAGTGGATACAACCGAAAGGATTGCTCAGATACGACAACGAATGGCGGCAGCTCGTGACCGTCAGAAAAGCTACGCTGATAAGCGCAAGAAACAACTCGAGTTCCAGGTTGGGGATCGAGTGCTACTCAAAGTCTCACATTGGAAAGGCGTAGTTCGTTTTGGCAAACGAGGCAAACTCAATCCGTGTTATGTCGGGCCGTTCGAAATCATTGAGAAAATTGGCAAGGTCGCTTACAAGTTGAATCTACCTGAAGAACTTGATGCGTGTGAAGTGTGTATATAAGTTTAAGTATATTTTAAGCCCTTTTACACTTTCTTTAGCCAAGTTTTAAATTTATAAAACACAATATTTACTAACACTAAACACACATATGGGCAAGTGCACCCATCGTGAGCGTAGTATAGTGTTGGTAAGATACCGAGGTCGTCCAAGGACACAAGAGCTTTTCATACCGGTTTATCCTCAACGTCTAATCAAATCAAAAATTAGAAAAATGTTTTAAACTAGAAAAATAAAAACTAACTAAAATGCTGAAAATAAAATAAAAAAGAAAAACAGATAGACAAGATGAATCACTTGGCTCCGACTCGTGTATAGTGTAACCTTTGATTATTTCCGCACTTTTTAAGAGATTATCTTAGTTATTGTAGTAGGCCCCTCTTTTGAAGGTGACGTTACCCTCAACCCAGTAGTTTGAGTCAGCAAGGATACAATCCTAAAGGGTCGGATTATTGAAAGATAATTAATTAAGTTATTAATGCATATTATGGTAGGCCCCTCTTTTGAAGGTGACGTTACCCTCGGCTAAGTAGTCTGAGTCAGCAGGGATACAGTCCTAAGTAGCCGGGTTAAAGTATTAATAGTAGCTTACATATGAGGGGATCAAAGAGTTTGGACCCCTTGTTGGATCGTGTACGTGACCCTGAAAGTCAGTTAAGGTAGTTCAACATCGATTACTAAGGCGGAATCAAAGTAAACAACGTCCAAAACAACTTGTATCCTTTAATCTTTCTTTCTATTATCAATCGTGAGCTTTTACAATGAGTTCTGATGAAATTTTGACAGCACCTTCGCTCACACACAACCGTTCCGTACCGTTCCGTTTGAAATGTGACAAACACACTCCTATATATAGACAATGACCCTTCCGTTTGAACTTACCCTTCCGTTTGAACTTAATATGTCCTGGTTCAAACGATAGTTTCAAACGGAACCCTATCTCAAACAACAGTTTCAAACGGAACCCTCCTATACACTTCCTAAAATCAAAACTAAACCCTAATTTGACTTTTAAGATCTAATCTTGACTTTCTAGATTTAAGACTTGATGAAGATGTAGTCAACAGACATTCTTGTGCATCAACAGACTCCCCCTTGGATGTTGACGTAGTCTTCAGATCTTGAGTCTTCAGTCTTAGTCTTTTCTCTAACTCTGTGTTTTCATCATAAGCACTCTATCTTCACACTCCCATATACTGTTGATCCAGACTCCCCCTTTCACAGACTCCCCCTCTCGATATGCTAGAATCTGAGATATCTGGTTCAAGCTTTGACAAATTTGCTTCCATTGGGAATAGTGAAGTCCAAATCTGTTACTCAACCAACAAACATTACAATTCTATCTTTTCAACAATAACTCACAAACTTAATCAGTTTTAGAAATCCACTCAAGTATTCAAGTCCAAGTTAATGACCCTGATTACTTGATTAATCTACCAAGTCCAAATTAATGACCTTGGTTGATCATTTGACGAAACAAACTAATTTTAAAACAACAATTTCAAACATTTTCTGAAAATAACAAGTATCAAATTAATGAACTTGTTTGTAACTTTTCAAACAATTTAAACTTCTTCAAAGATAAGCTCTCCTCATTCTTCAGTCCAGAATCTCCTGCATCTGCTTCAATCAACTGAGAATCCAACAATCAACTCTCCACTTTGGTTTGTCAGAAAAATAAAGCAGAAATAAAATCTTTTTGGATTTTATCAAAGTGTTCTAAACTAAGAAATGAAATACAGAAAATTTAAATTTCAGAAAGTAAACAAAGTAAACTATTTACAAACATATTTTTGGCGAGTGTGTCAGGGAATCATATCAGCTATTCAGACAAATCACAAGTACCGTTAAGCTTCATTTCATACTCAGACTTAAACAATTCACCTCGATTGTCGATATACTGATCCATCTTAAATTCTCACACAAATTTCAATCTATTCAGGATACGATTTAGATGAATTAAGAACTTAGCTCATTCATGTGTCCCACCTCTTGAATATACTCCCGTATCCAGAATCCCAGATATTCAGTCTTACAGGTGAGTATACCACAAATGATATCTGTCAGGGGTTAAATGCGAGGGCCGTGAGAGCTCAGGTCGATCTTTCGATACGCAGAGAGATGACGGCTTCGACTTTTCGGTGTGTCCCCTTTAGAGGATCTTTTTGCTTACAACAGCAGCGACTATCAATTTTATTGTTTCGTCAGCTTGCTGAGGGCGATGCTATGTTTCAAGCATTTGCAGAAAGTTTTATTCGAGGACTTGGTCAGAAATTTCTTTCAGCAGAAGTCCCGGAATAATACCCCAGATATCACTGAGTATAAAGACCTAGTATCTCAGAATATGGGACCTTTCAAACGAGATTTCAGGGGTTACCTATATATCCAAGTAGTGTTCCCCACGAATTCACAAGTTTGAATTTAGGTTTATATCCCGAATAAATCTACTAAATGTGCAAAAACCTATCGACACATCATCAATGAGATTGTTTAACTCTTTTATACTTTTCAAATCTTTAGCATACTGTAATCGTCAAGCCGATGTACTATCATTTTCCCTATATACACAAGCTCTTTTTCAGATTTTATCATGTTTTTGAATTTTTGCATTTTTTACTGTTTTTGTATTTTCTGAAAACATAACTATGTACAAACATCTACTCCCCCTAAATACCAAAACAAGTAAAAATTCGACAAACCATTGCAGATTGTTTCTCGTCTTCATCCGCAACAGTACTCTCATCAACGCCAATTATGCCATCCGACACCGACAGAAGCTTCATACCATTCAGTTTTAACAAATATTTAAACCGATTTTTATCAAAAGCTTTGGTATGTAAATCAGCTTTCTGTTCGTCAGTGTGGATTTTCTCAATTCGTATCAACTTTTTCTCAAAGCAATCACGAATAAAGTGATGACGAATTTCGATGTGTTTAGTTTTAGCGTGATGTACTGGATTTTTTGTTATATTTATAGCGGCCTCATTATCAACAAAAAGAGGTGTGTTAAGAAACTGCAAACCATAGTCGCGCATCTGTTGCTGTATCCACAAGATCTGAGAGCAGCAACTGCTAGCAGAAACATACTCCGCTTCACATGTAGATAACGCCACAGACGTTTGTTTCTTACACTGCCAGGTAACCAATCTAGGACCAAAGAATTGGCATCCTGCAGTTGTTGATTTTGAATTGACTTTGCAGCATCCGAAATCCGAATCGGAATACCCTTCGAGCGTAAAATCGCCTTTTCTAGGATACCACAACCCCAATGAAGGAGTTCCTTTCAGGTAGCGCAATATCCTCTTCACAATGATCATATGCGATGCTCTCGGGTTAGACTGAAATCTTGCTGCGAGGCATGTTGGGTACATGATATCAGGACGTGAAGCAGTTAGGTACATTAAAGAACCTATCATGGATCGGTAAAACGTTTCATCAGCCCTGTCTCCGGTGAGATCTGGGTGAATCCCATGATTTGTTGCAAGTGGGGTAGCAGCTGGAGTAGAACTTGACATCCCAAATTTCTCTAGAATATCATGAACATACTTTGACTGATGAATGAAAATTCCCCCAGGAAGTTGTTCAACTTGTAATCCCAGAAAGAATTTCATCTCCCCCATTGATGACATTTCAAACTTTTGCTTCATCACTGATTCAAAATCTTTGCATAGATTTTCATTCGTTGACCCAAAAATTATATCGTCCACATAAATCTGAACTATCAGAAGATGACCTTCAACTTATTTAGTGAAGAGAGTGGCATCCACTTTTCCACGAATGAACTTGTTGGCTAGTAGGTGTTGAGACAAAGTCTCGTACCAGGCTCTCGGGGCCTGGTGTAAACCATATAGCGCTTTGTCCAATAAGTAGACCTTGTTTTTGTGGATTGGATCGGTGAAGCCCGGTGGCTGACCGACATAAACCTCCTCTTTAACCTTCCCGTAAAGAAAAGCCGATTTAACATCTAACTGATATACTTTGAAGTTCTTCCAAGACGCAAATGCTAGGAAAATTCTTATTGCCTCTAGTCGTGCTACAGGAGCATAGACTTCGGTAAAATCAATTCCCTCCTGTTGACTAAATCCCTGAACAACGAGTCGAGCTTTGTTCCTTACGACAACTCCACTATCGTCCCTCTTACACTTGAACACCCACTTGGTGTTAAACTTTCTCTGACCATCCGGCAAATCAACTAACTTCCACACTCCCAATTTCTCGAATTGACTAAGTTCCTCCTGCATTGCATTGACCCAAGAGTCTTCAGTAAGCGCCTCTTTGTAAGTTCTTGGTTCAACCTGCGAGATAAAACAACTTAATGAGAATTCAGTTTGCAAAGGAGCAACTTTTGTATAAAAACATGTAAGCCCTTTATCAATCTGATTTCGAGTGCGAACTCCAGTCTGCAATTCTCCTATGATCAACTCCTCTGGATGATATGAAAAAGTTCGCGGCATCACTTCGCTTGGAACATCTACATTTCCCTCCAGATTAGTAACATTCTGTTCTGCATCTTGTTCACCAACTTGGTTTGTTTGACTTGAAATCTGAATTTGCTCCCCCTCAGAATCTGAATCACCATGATCAAATACTGGCATGTTTTCAGCTTCTAGATTATCATTCTGAACCGACTGATTATCCTGAGCAACTTCATTCTGTTGGACATCATCATGTTCACCAGCATTACTTGGACCTGCTTCATCATCATTTGAAGTTTCTCGTGGTCTTCTAGAATACTCAGCTGGGAACCTTAGCTGTGACTCATATTCACGCAAAATGTCCAACTCATCAAAGAAATCTTCATCATCCTCTGATTCTTCTCTCATGTCAAACGAATCCCACAGTTTGTCATAATGATAACGCCATGAATCACCAGGATTCTGTGGCGGCATAGTATAACCTTGACATTCAACATTTACAGCTTCAATAATCCGCTTCTCACTTGGAACGAAGACACGTCGCAACGGATTTGCATAACCAACAAATATTCCCTCAATGCTCTTCGGACCAAACTTTCCATGAGGCTCTATAACCGTACAGGGTGACCCGAATGGTTCTAGATACTTCAAATTCGGTTTGCGGTTATTGATTAGCTCAAAGCATGTTTTGTTGAACTTCTTGACAGTGAGAACCCTGTTGAGCGTATAGCATGCGGCAGAAACAGCTTCAGCCCAAAAATTAATCGGTAACTTTGAATCTGCGAGCATAGTTCTAGCCGTCTCAATTAGTGTCCGATTTTTGCGTTCTGCGACTCCATTCTGCTGCGGAGTGTACGGAGCACTAAACTCATGCAAAATACCTCTTTCATCACAAAATTCTTCCATCTTGCTGTTCTTGAATTCAGTACCATTATCACTTCGAATTCTCTTGATACGCCTTTGGTACAAATTCTCAATCTTCCTGAACAGCCCCATCAAACTGTCAAATGTTTCATCTTTCGTCTTCAAGAAAGAAACCCATGAAAATCTGGAATAATCATCAGTAACGACCAAACAATAGTAATCTCCTGTAATACTTTTGACATTCACCGGACCAAACAAATCCATATGAAGTCTTTCCAGAGGTCTCGAAACTGAATTAACTTGCTTTGTAGGGTGTGACTTTTTCTTTTGCTTGCCTTTGATGCAGCTAATGCACTCCCCTTCCAGATGAAAACCTTTGATATTAACTCCCAATACCAAATCATTGTGCACCAAGTGATTCATCTTCCTTAGGTGAATATGCCCCATCTTACGGTGCCACAATCTTGATTCTTTCTCAGTTGCTCTAGAAACGAAACAATGTGCTTGACCAGTAGTTGTAGTTGCTACAGACATATCTAACACATATAAATCATTCACTCTAGGTGCCCTCATGATAATCCATTCTTCAGGAACAACAAAACCAGGTTTCAAAATCAAACATTCTTTATCAGTGAAGTGAGTAGTATACTGATTGTCACAAATCTGCGAGATACTAAGCAGATTGTTCTCCAGCTCAGTGATGTAGTTAACTCTCTCAAACGTTACAATCCCATTGGATAACGTTCCTTCACCAATAATTCTACCTCCTTCATGACCTGCAAATCCCACATAACCACCATTGATATTCTTCACATCATACAGTAATGCAGTTTTTCCTGTCATATGTCGAGATGCGCCACTATCCGTGATCCATCTTGAAATGGCTCTTGGAAGATCCTGCACATACCACAAGTTGATTTTAAAACATTTCAATAAAGATGCCGATTCATGCTTCGCGATCCAGGAAGCTCCGGCAATTCAAACTGCTTATTCGAACATGGTGTCCACCCAGGCCTCATTAGCCTTAGGTGTAACCTTGACTCTCGCAATTTGAATTTTGAAATTTTCAGCCTTCAAAGGTGGAAAATTTGCATCATAATCAACCGAAATTGATTCTTCAGCCTTTTTCACTTCAGAAGTTGAAATTTTCATTTCAGTTTTTGGTTTCCAAACTTGTTGAGATAATGCAACCTGTTTATAAAACTTGTCATTTTTAGTTACCACTTTCTTAACAGGTTCATTTTTCACTTTGATATTGTCATTTTTCACACTTTTTTTCTCAACAACGATTTGTGCTTTACCCTTCATGTCAACTTTCTTCTTTTGGGACCATCTGTCAACAACTTCAGTCTTAGGCTTGGAGTTGGTGCAATTTCTTGCAATGTGACCAACTTTGTTACATCTAAAACATGTACGAGTATCAACAACTCGACTTGTGCCTTCAGACTGAGATTGTGAAACTCTCTTCTCAAAGAACTCTTTATTTGATTTTGAAAAAAATTCTTTTTCCTCATCAGAACGTGAACTTGAACTGTTCACAAACACCTTCTTTTCAGCAAACCTTTTGTTTTGAAAACTCTTTTTCTGATAACTATTACCACCCCGATAACCACCCGACCAATTGTTTCGATTGTTATTATAAAAACGTGGTGGATTAACAGATTTCTTGTAGTATGATCTATCTTTCTCAAAACTCATTTTTCTCTTTGTTTGACTCAAACTGTTCACTTCTGACAACTCAACTTACACCAATTTGAAAACATTTGTCAACTTTTTCACATTAACATTCTCAATTGGAAACTCAGAATCCGAATACAACTTATCAGATCCAGCCATCTTGTACATCACAAGACCCGGTTCATCACTTAAGTTGTTTTTGGATTTTGATTTCTGAATGTATTTGTCCAAGAAACACCCATCATCTTCAGGTGAATCAGACACCAAAACACTTTCAGCTGTGCTCTTAACAATCTCTGTCTGAACACTATCATCAGATGATGTAGAAAAAGTAACATCAATGTTCTCCGGAAGTATAACTTCTTTTTCTTCCTCAATTTCAACCAACCCAGACTGCTTTTTAGTGTAATTATGAAGAACAGGTGGTGGTACTTGATGAAAACCCACCCCAGTTCCATCAGAATACACATCTTCGGCCGCTTTGTCTTTCCCGATGGGTTTGGGAATGATATGTTGCAAAACAAAGCTTGCAGAGCTGTAACTGTTAAGCTTCAACTGGATTCGCTCGTTTTTTATTACAGCCTCTTGAACTTTAAGTTTCAATTTAGCGATTTCATCCAGTTGTTTATTGATTGATTCTTCTTTAACTCTAAGCACTGCTTTTAAATGTTCATTTTCTTTAAAAGTTTTACCATTTCGATCATCACAATCTTTCATTGTGCTTTTGAGTTTTTCAAATTTTTCAGAAATCTGACGGTTTTCAAGAATCAACTTTTCATTTTCTTGTTTAATTTTGTCATGATCAATTTTATCAGTTTCAATTTGAGCAGTTAATTCTCTTATCCGTTCAGTTGAAGCTTTAACTGTTTTGTCACGACCCAGAACCTGATTCTCAACGTTTCTGACCTTTGCTGTCAGATCTTTAATTTTCTCACCGTTGAGATACGTGACAGTATTACAAAATTTGCACTCTTTGTTGCAATTTTTGCAATCAGCATTTCCTTCGATCTTTTTACCTGACGCATTTGTTGACACATCTGAACTGACCTGGCTTTTTGACTCAGACACGGAGTTAGAGTCTACCTCAAGTGCTTTGGCAGCTAGCACTTTGTCAGCCATTTTTCCCAAGTTCTCTGCAGTCAACTCCTGCGTAGTATCGATAACTCCAGTATCAATCTTCTTGGATTTTTTTCCTTCTATCTCTTTTTCTTCTTTCACCTCTTTCTCCTTTCTTTCTTTCTCCTCTTCAATCATTTTCGAAGTTGGAGTTCCCCACCATTTGTGTTGCCAATACTCACCATTTTCTTTCATTTCTTTGATTAAGACTTCCAGATCAAGAGTTTTGTGATCGATTGCAATATTTCCATACTCATCAAGATAACACTCTCTGTCTGGATCCCATCTTTTGGCTCTTTTTGCTTCCAAATAGATACTAGAAAGTCTAGTAATTTTGTTTTCCGAAATCATCTTTCTGTATCTATACTTCTGCTCTTCAGTTCTTTCCATGGAATAGGTTCATTTTTCGCCATGAATGCGTAACCAACCGCATCTTCTTCTGGTAGAACCTCTTGACTCCAATCATATCCCTCATCATCATAAATCACTGCAAGAGCTCTAGATTTCTCTCTGTTGTCTTCAACCTGCTTCAATCTAGGCGGCTCAGATTTATTCTGGTGATAAATCGCCTTCTTGTAGTAATCATCTCTGAAAGGATTCTCCGACTCATCAGCATAAGTATTTCGGCATTCTCTCTTAAAGTGGCCCTTCTGCTTACATTTGAAACATGTCACTTTGGATTTATCGAATCCCAGCTTAGTAGAAGCACCACCAATTGTTTTTCTTCCAGTAATTTCCATGAATCTTTGTGCACGACGAACAGCACTTGCCATAGCCCAACGAATATCGATCAGTTCCATTTCCTCCGGATCAATCTGATCGTAATCTTCTTTCATCAGATTTGTATTGCCAATCTTCCCAGCTACCAATCCTTCATACGATTCCAACACCGATGTTAGGAAAATCATCTGCTACTTGGCCGATTCTTCATCAAAGTTATGAGCATTCTTCAAATCTATCGCGATGTTGCATTGAAAACGATTCTTTGCATCAGAATGACTTGCAGATGATGAAGATCCACTGTGATAACCACTATGACTTCCACTGCTTTGACCACTTTGACTTTCTTTGCCAGCTGTAGACACATTTTCAGCAGAAAATGCAGTCTTTGGAGAAGTAGCTTTCGGCATCATGCTTTTTGGATAATACAAATCCAAATTCTGCTGATAAGATGAATGATTAACTTTGTACGTCTTCTTCAACTCCAGCTCATGACTTTCAAGTCTTTCAATCACCAAATCTGGTTTCAACAATTCAGAAGGAATAGTGTTCTTAAGCATGAGAGCATAATATCTCCACTCCATCTCGTCTGGCAACGAATCAAACAACTTGTCTACTTGCTCATCATCAGAATACTTAATTCCATGTCTAACTAACTCCAGCTTCAAGTGCCCAAATCTCTCGATCATTTTTGACACTGATTCATTCTTTAAGCATCCAAACATATCAAACTCTTTCCTAAGTAGTTTTATTTTATTTTTCTTGATTTCTTCACTACCTATACATTTCTTTTCTAACTTTGCCCAAAGATCTTTAGCATTTGAATATTCTATCAATGAGATGATATCCTCCCGAACAGACTGAAACAACAATGCCACACACTTTTGTTCAGCTACGAATGATTCAATCTCATCAGATGCTGTTAAAACTTCCCCATTCTTGTTTCCTTGGTCATAACCATTCTTCAGACTTTTCCAACTTGGAAACGCAAATGCCATCATCCAATCTTCAAACTTTCTAGACCAACGACTGTACTCCTCAATAGCCATTAGCTTTGGAGGTTTATTGAACGTTCCGAAGGCACTTTCCGATTCCCAAGCTTCCTTTTTCTTCTCTTTTGGTGAATTCTCATTCACCTTGCTTGATGAAGTATCATTGTTTCCGGAATCTCCAGCGAACGCGTACATTTCGCTAAACGGGTTTAAGAAAATATCATCCATTGTGAATGTACCTGTAAAATCAGACAACACTTAGAAAAATTTTGGTTTTGGAAAATATCAGATTCAAACGAAACTTGTTCAAACGGAATGGTTCAAACAATTTTTCAAATGAACTGGTTGTTTTCAAACGGAATGGACTGTTCCGTTTGAAATAACAGTAGTTTCAAACGATGACTGTTCAAACGATAATAGTTTCAAACAACAATTGTTCAAACAACAATAGTTTCAAACGACAATTGTTCAAACGACAACTTCAAACGACCACCATTTCAAACGACCAACATTTCAAATGACAAACATTTCAAACGACATAGTTCAAACGATTGGTTAGTTTTCAAACGATGTGATCACTTTCAAACGATATGTGTCAATTTCAAACGGTGACGTCAGTAATTCGCGAACCTTTTCAAACGGTCTGAATGATTTCGATCAGTTTTAGGTCGAATTTTGGTTTCAAAATTTCAAGGATTAGTTAATAGTGAATTTCGTTTGTTATGTGAACGTTTCAAGCCATTTTAACCGTGACAACTAGTTAAAATCAGAAAAGAAAGGTAGAAGTGAGATAATCCGATGATTTCAAGCTGTATTTGGTATGAACTCCTCGTCCTGAGCTCTGATACCACTTGTTGGATCGTGTACGTGACCCTGAAAGTCAGTTAAGGTAGTTCAACATCGATTACTAAGGCGGAATCAAAGTAAACAACGTCCAAAACAACTTGTATCCTTTAATCTTTCTTTCTATTATCAATCGTGAGCTTTTACAATGAGTTCTGATGAAATTTTGACAGCACCTTCGCTCACACACAACCGTTCCGTACCGTTCCGTTTGAAATGTGACAAACACACTCCTATATATAGACAATGACCCTTCCGTTTGAACTTACCCTTCCGTTTGAACTTAATATGTCCTGGTTCAAACGATAGTTTCAAACGGAACCCTATCTCAAACAACAGTTTCAAACGGAACCCTCCTATACACTTCCTAAAATCAAAACTAAACCCTAATTTGACTTTTAAGATCCAATCTTGACTTTCTAGATTTAAGACTTGATGAAGATGTAGTCAACAGACATTCTTGTGCATCAACACCCCTGCCATCCAATACCGTTAAGTATTGAAGGAGGTCCTACTAAATTTGACCCAGGTCCTTGCAGGATCTATACACTGAACAAGGCAAGACTTTTACCAAACCGTTCCCTTAACCCCCGACCAGGTAGGCAACATACCTCCATATAGACCGTGGAGATATGAATGGTGAAAATCTTTTATTTTATATAGACAGTAAAATAATGCCAAGACACCACGGACAAACGATAAGGAAAAATCACCTTCAACATAAGAAACTAGTTATTAAATTCATTAATACATAACCAAGTAAAAAGTGCGAAAAGATTAAAAATAAAAAAGTATTACACTAGACACTTTGTCTTCACCAAGTGATGTAAGAGACTTAGGCAAACATGGCCTTGATTGTCAAGAACTCTTACGATCAATCTTGGATCCCGAGACGACTCACACACTCTATGATGGACAATGGATGATGGTGGTGGATGATGGTGTTATGGTGGTGGGTGAAGTGTGAGAGAGGTGGTGTGCTAAGGGATGGTTTGAGCTTGAGCCAAGCACTCCTATTTATAGGTTGAACAGAAGCTCGGGCACGGCCCCGTGTCCAGTGGGCACGGCCCCGTGTCCATCCTCTTCTCTGTCTTCATTAATTGCACGTTGTCTGCATTAGTTGACCAATCCCCCGTGTCCGCTGGGCACGCCCCCGTGTGCAGAAGCATATCTGTACTATCAAGATTTGCCTGGATTCTGCGAATCTTATAGTTGACCACGGCCCCCTGTCAGCTGAGCACGGCCCCGTGGTGGGCGATAGAAGCTTCTATAGCTTTGTCTTCTCTGCTGGCACTTGGGCACGCCCCCGTGTTCACTGAGCACGGGGCGTGTTCAGCCTTCTGTTCTCTTGTTTTTCTTGGGAAGGTGCTGTCGTGGGGTCGGGGATGTCACGTTTGTTCCTTTTCTTGTATTTATGTTAGATTTAGCTGCCTTTTTGCTTCTTTTGTTAATTAGAGCTCATTTAATCCTGAAAATACAAAAGGAAGACAAAAGCATACTTTTTCCAACATTAGTACTAAAAAAGGGTTAGTTTTATGCCACAATTGATGTAATTTATATGTTGCATTTTGCACACATCAAATACCCCCATACTTGAATCTTTGCTTGTCCTCAAGCAAAACTCTTTATAATATGGCTTTACACTCCCAAATGGAATGGGTAGAAGAGAAGGTTTTTGGACTTGTCATAGTGTGTCGGGATTTCCAAGATTCTTTATTAAGTTATATTTTTTTATTTATTTACAATCCTATTCGTCATGATTTATTTAAAACTTTGCATAAGATAAATTACTTATTAGGGCATAACATGCCTCTTTAAAATTCTATTTATATACAAGTTCACATACCTCACGGAGATCACTCAACACTCGGCCGAAAATGTATTTTAGTGAATCACTCGAGAGCGGCATGGAACTTACTCCTACCATAGGCTTGCCAAGCAATCAATCCTCCTCCTTTTTAACTATATACCTTTGTAAATATCAAGAGGACTTTTTGGGTGAAGGGTTAGGCTTGGGTTAAAGGTAGGTGGTTGGGTTAGTGGTTAGTGAAAGGGCGAAAAGCGTAACAAGCGTCGGTTTTCGTAAGACTTTTTATTTTTGCAACTTTTATTTTGATGAAGCTTTTATTCAAACAAAGTTATTTTTGATAAACTTGTTTGTTTATTTCTCTTTTGCTTCATCATCAACATTTTTTTTTTTTTGCTAAAGTCATACGAAAAACCGAGCTTGTTACTTAAATAAAAGGTTAAAAATAAAAAAGGGTTTTGGTGGGTGAAAGGGTGTTTGGTTTGGGTTATGAAATGAAGAGGTTTAGGCTCAAAGGGGCTAACTAGGGGGATTTTTGGTAGGTGGTAAAAAAAAAGAAAAATAATGGTGTAGAAATAAAAAGGGTTAGTCCTAATGCCTCTATCATTTACTTACTCGGGTTTAAGTTGGTAAGGACTGGGAATGTATCGTCGTGGCAAGTTCTAGAGTCGTAAGAACCAAGCGGCTATTCACACAGGAAACGAAAAATGAGCATTTAGCTTAAAGATATATATTTGTATGCTCAATAAAGGCTCAAACTCACTTTTGTGAGAATGGGTTTTTATGTGATCAAGTATATATAATCAAATTTTAACTAAGCTTGTCATGCCTTTTCATAATTTTCTTATGTTTGTTCTTTTTATCACGACGCTATCGGTTGTAAATTTGTAAAAAAAAATATAACCTTTTTTAGATCTTGAAATTCCCAAGTTAAACCTAGACAAGTAAAAAAAATGAAAATTTTTGAAAAAATTTGGGGTGATTAGCGGTTCCAATAGAGTTTTGTGTAAGGCTTGTAGTTAGGACTTGCAAGATTCAAGGCTTCAGCATCCCCCCCCACACTTAAATTACACATTGTCCTCAATGTGTCCCAAAAATAAGTTTTTAGGTTGATTGAATGTGTAAAAGGGTGTGAAAAAGCAAAAATTTGTGTTACTGGGCGTCTGGACACAGCCCCGTGTTATCCGGGCACGGCCCCATGTTCAGGTGCCAGTAACAAAATTGAAAAAGAGAAACAGAAGCCTGGACACGGGGGCGTGTTGGGTGAACACGGCCCGTGTCCAGTTTACCTGAACTGGGCATTTTCTGCAGACTGTGCAGCACGGGGCCGTGTTGGGCGGACACGGCCCGTGCTGAACTTGCTGTTGATGAAGGAATTTTGTCGGATGGCCCTGTTTTCCTGCATGGGGTGCTGGTTAAAGTTTCCCTTGTT
Source organism: Helianthus tuberosus (assembly GCA_030545235.1). Lineage (NCBI taxonomy): Eukaryota > Viridiplantae > Streptophyta > Magnoliopsida > Asterales > Asteraceae > Helianthus > Helianthus tuberosus. Next base: position 56,406,991 of record CM060445.1, on the reverse strand, counting down.
ATCCTTTGCCATCCCGAGTGTGTTTTATTCCTGAAAATTAAAACTAAACTAGAAAACATAAAAAAAATTAATCTAAGATAAACTAAGGATAGTTCCGCGGAATGCCTCCGTGGTGTGCCACCTTTATAAGGGTCCTTGGCTAGACCCAAAGCCTGGTCATATGTTACCCAAGTGGGATGTTTTGCATCCCATGCTACACCGTCGGAGAGCGTCATCCAAGCTTGAGTCTATGACCTTCATGTAGTTGACCGGGTCTTCGTCTTCTACTCTCTTTCCCACTCCAAACTTCACTTCCTCGTCCCCAAACTTCAATGTTAGTGTTCCATCGTTCATATCCACCACTGCTTGGGTGGTGGCTAGAAATGGCCTCCCGAGGATGTGGGGGACATCGGTGTCTTCTTCCATGTCTAGTATGACAAAGTCGGCCGAGAAGACGAAATTGTCGACTTTGACCAATAGATTTTCAGTGACACCTTGTGGAAATTTGACGGATATGTCGGCAAGTTGTATGCTCATCTTTGTAGGGCTCATTTTTCCTAGGCCAAGTCGGTTGAACATTGATGTGGGTATGAGGTTAATGCTAACCCCAAGATCGGCTAGTGCATTACGAATGGGGGATTCCCCAATCGAGCAAGTAATCGTGAAGCTTCCAGGATCAATTTTCTTTTGTGGGAGTTTGTTGAGTACTAAGGCGGAGCATTCATCGCCTAAGTTAACTAATTGCAATGATTCAATTTTCCTTTTGTGAGTGAGGAAGTCCCTCATAAATTTTGCATATTTAGGCATTTGGGTTAGGACCTCGATAAAAGGAATATTAACATGCAATTGTTTTAGTAAATTTTCGAACTTTGCGAATTGCTCATCGGTCTTTTGACGAATTAACCGACCGGGGTATGGAACCGGATGAGTCTTGGTGGGCTCTTGATTTGGTGGAGAAGCCTTTTCTGGTTGGGGCGCGGGTGGAGTCGTGGTTTGGCTGGATAGGCTTCCTTCAGCTGGCGGTAATGGAGCCTCCTCGGGACCCACGGTTCGGTTTCTCAATGTGATGAGATGTACTTGCGCTTTTGGGTTGGTTTCGGTATTGCTTGGTAACGCGCCTTGTGGTCTCTCGGAGAAATTTTGAGCTACTTGATTTAATTTTTTTTCAATGTTTTGAATGCTAGCTTGTTGATTTCTAAAATTCGATTCCAATTGCTGAAATCGATCCGAGTTTTTCTTTTCGGTGTCGGAGATGAGGCGAGATACAGTATCTTCAAGCCTTTCTCGTCCACCTTGTTGTTGAGAAAATTTTTGTGGTTGTTGAAAGTTAGTTCGTTGGTTTTGTTGGTTACTACTATTACCGGGATCTCTCCAACCAAGGTTAGGGTGGTTACGCCATCCTTGGTTGTAGGTACCCTTTGGAGGACCCGACGGCCTAGGTCTATTATCAATGTAGTTTACCGTTTCCGTTTGATCATCTAATTCTTTCATACAACTCCAATTTTCATGTGGCCCACCACAGCCTTCACAAGCCATAACCGAGGCCGTTTTTGCCATTTCTAGCTTTTTGATTTTTGAAGAAAGGGCCTCGATTTGGGCTTGTAAAGAAGTGCTTTCATCAACCTTATGGGCGCCCGGGGCAATAGATTTATTGCCTCGGGGAGTGTGCCATTGAAAATTGGTTTGAGCAATTTCTTCAATTTGATTGTATATTTCATTTGGGCGACGATTACCTAAAGTCCCCCGGAGCTAGAATCAAGTGTTTGTCTTGTGTGTGGCAACAACCCATTGTAGAAAGTGGATACTTGTTGCCATACCGCAAGACCATGATGAGGACACTTTCTTAGTAGCTCCTTGAACCTTTCCCAAGTTTCATATAAGGATTCCCCATCTTCTTGTGAATATGTATTAATTTCAGTCATTAATTTAGCCGTTTTAGCTGGAGGGAAATACTTATATAGAAACTTTTGGGCTAGTTCATCCCAGGTGTTTACCGAGCCAACTGGGAGGGTGTTAAGCCAAGCCTTTGCTCGGTCTTTTAGTGAAAATGGAAACATCCGAAGGCGGATGGCGTCGTTTTATGCTCCATTGATCCGAAAGGTATCACATATTTCTAAGAAATTAGTAATATGTAGATGGGGATCCTCGTCCGCAAGCCCATGAAAGGTTGCGGAGTTTTGAAGCATTTGATGCGTGTGAAGTGTGTATATAAGTTTAAGTATTTTTAAGCCCTTTTACACTTTCTTTAGCCAAGTTTTAAATTTATAAAACACGATATTTACTAACACTAAACACACATATGGGCAAGTGCACCCATCGTGAGCCTAGTATAGTGTTGGTAAGATACCGAGGTCGTCCAAGTACACAAGAGCTTTTCGTACCGGTTTATCCTCAACGTCTAATCAAATCAAAAATTAGAAAAAGGTTTTAAACTAGAAAAATAAAAACTAACTAAAATGCTGAAAATAAAATAAAAAAGAAAAACAGATAGACAAGATGAATCACTTGGCTCCGACTCGTGTATAGTGTAACCTTTGATTATTTCCGCACTTTTGCACTTTTTAAGAGATTATCTTAGTTATTGTAGTAGGCCCCTCTTGTGAAGGTGACGTTACCCTCAACCCAGTAGTTTGAGTCAGCAAGGATACAATCCTAAAGGGTCGGATTATTGAAAGATAATTAATTAAGTTATTAATACATATTATGGTAGGCCCCTCTTTTGAAGGTGACGTTACCCTCAGCTAAGTAGTCTAAGTCAACAGGGATACAGTCCTAAGTAGCCGGGTTAAAGTATTAATAGTAGCTTACATATGAGGGGATCAAAGAGTTTGGACCCCCACCATCCAATACCGTTAAGTATTGAAGGAAGTCCTACTAAATTTGACCCAGGTCCTTGCAGGATCTATACACTGAACAAGGCAAGACTTTTACCAAACCGGTCCCTTAACCCCCGACCAGGTAGCCAACATACCTCCATATAGACTGTGGAGATATGAATGGTGAAAATCTTTTATTTTATATAGACAGTAAAATAATGCCAAGACACCATGGACAAACGATAAGGAAAAATCATCTTCAACATAAGAAACTAGTTATTAAAGTCATTAATACATAACCAAGTAAAAAGTGCGAAAAGATTAAAAATAAAAAGCATTACACTAGACACTTTGTCTTCACCAAGTGATGTAAGAGACTTAGGCAAACATGGCCTTGATTGTCAAGAACTCTTACGATCAATCTTGGATCCCGAGGTGACTCACACACTCTATGATGGACAATGGATGATGGTGGTGGATGATGGTGTTATGGTGGTGGTGGGTGGTGGGTGAAGTGTGAGAGAGGTGGTGTGCCAAGGGATGGTTTGAGCTTGAGCCAAGCACTCCTATTTATAGGCTAAACAGAAGCTCGGGCACGGCCCCGTGTCCATCCTCTTCTCTGTCTTCATTAATTGCACTTTGTCTGCATTAGTTGACCACGCCCCCGTGTCCGCTGGGCACGCCCCCGTGTGCAGAAGCATATCTGTACTATCAAGATTTGCCTGGATTTTGCGAATCTTATAGTTGACCACAACCCCGTGTCCGCTGAGCACGGCCCCGTGGTGGGCGATAGAAGCTTCTATAGCTTTGTCTTTTCTGCTGGCACTTGGGCATGCCCCCTTGTTCACTGAGCACGGGGCGTGTTCAGCCTTCTGTTCTCTTGTTTTGCTTGGGAAGGTGCTGTCGTGGGGTCGGGCATGTCACGTTTGTTCCTTTTCTTGTATTTATGTTAGATTTAGCTGCCTTTTTGCTTCTTTTGTTAATTTGAGCTCATTTAATCCTGAAAATAGAAAAGGAAGACAAAAGCATACTTTTTCCAACATTAGTACTAAAAAAGGGTTAGTTTTATGCCACAATTGATGTAATTTATATGTTGCATTTTGCACACATCAGAACTCAGCGGAGTTCACAATGTTTTCCATGTGTCGAATCTGAAGAAGTGTCTGTCAGATGAGACCCTCATAGTTCCTCTTAAGGAGCTCACTATCGACGATCAGCTGCGATTCGTCGAGGAACCAGTAGAGATTACTGATCGAGATGTTAAGATTCTCAAGCGTACCAGAATACCTCTTGTTCGAGTTCGTTGGAACTCCCGTCGTGGCCCAGAGGATACCTGGGAACGAGAAGACCAAATGAAACTCAAGTATCCCCAGTTGTTTAAGAAAAGTGCAACCACTACTGAGGCTGAAGCTACTGCAGAATTTTGGGACGAAATTCCAAACCAACGGGGGGATGATGTGACACCCCAGGAAAGGCCAGTAAACCACACAACTTAACTAGCTTCCTCAGTAACCACGTGCTAAATTTCGGGACGAAATTTTCTTAACGGGGGAGAATGTGACAACCCTCATAATTACATGTATCCGTAAGATTTATTAAAGTTAATTAAAGTGCTCGATGACTGTGTTGAATTACTTAACTGCTTTCTGATTACTGCGTCATACTTACATGTGCTTGTTAAGATACTAGTGATTGTGCAGAAACTTGACTAAATGGTCCTGAATATTTTCCTAAGTGTTAGAAATTAAAAGTGTTACAAAAAGATATATATAGGACACTATACGGAACAACTTAGCACTTTAACGAACCGGTATCTAACCGAACAACCGGACATTACCCGGAACACTAAAATTTTGCCAAACACATTATTTTAATATTTCTTGGCTAGTCATGATCCCCGTACACCATAACACCCCCTAGATATCAACTAACTAACATATGTAAGTATCTACTTGAAAATTAACTAGTAGTTACCATCTACCATCAAACTTTTACATTTAACCCCCCCCTATCCCCATTTACGGTCAGCCAAGGGACCCCACTACTAGATTTTAGTTCCATATTTTATTAGATTGTTTGCTTGTTAGGATAGCCAAAATATAGAGGAAGGATTATAATTATGGGGCATGAGATTGTAGTATCTTTACAAATCTTCTCATACTCTCACTTCCCTCAAAATCACACCACCTCCCTCATCTCTCTATCCCTCTCTCGGCCCTCACTAGAACCGCCACCACCACCACTCTATCACCACCATGTTCTTCCATTTTTAAGTTGCATTCAAGTGCTAGAAGAAGGATTAAAGAAGCTTGAAGTTGTAGATCATCAAGGAGCTTCATTACTTGCTTTCTCACACCATTTTCACCATCGTTTCACTAGAGATTCTTCCCTAGGCTTTGAGCTAGTTGTAAGTCTTTGATCTACCTTAGTTTACTTCTATTTTGAGTAGTTAAAAGTTATATTATGTTGAAATTTACAAGAACACAAAAAGGGTTTAAACAAGAAACTTGAACATAAAAGTTTACATGAAGATGAAATGTTGTTAGTAGGATGTTGTAGTGAATATGTTGTTGATTGCATGATGATTCTTGGTTATGTGATGTTAATCACCATATGGAGCTTGTTAAATGATGTTTAGAAACATGATTTAACAAGACTAGGAAGGTGATTATGTAATACATGAAACAATCACCTTCTAGTTAAATATGAACTTAATAAAATTGATTTTCTTGAAAAATAAGTGAACAAAGTAAGTTAATGATCATGTAGATCCGAGTTCTACAAAAGACTTTTCTAAATAAACCAAGTTTAAAAATCGATTTTTAAAGGATTATGACCTTTACCTACACTTACACCATTTTTAGTGGTAAAATAAGTGTAGAAACCTTTTATTTACAAGAAGAGTTCAAAAGATTAATTTTTGTAAAAATTGTTTACAAGTTGTAAACGCCTAACTCTTTTAAGAAAATGATTTTTAAAGAAATGAATACACTTTGAAAGGTAACTAAGGCCACTAAACGCTCTACCAAGTTACTACGCGTTTTTGTGATATATCAATTTCATGATTAATATGAAACGCATATAGTTTTTGCTGTCGGTGATGTAAAGTTGTTAATGGATAATTGTTGATGATTATTGTGATTATTTTGAAAAGAAAATGATATGCTTATTAGCATGGACGCTTCCATTTACAAAGGAAACTCTGGCGAAATTTTCTAAAAACCCCAACACATAGAAAATATTTTCTAACAAGTGTTACAAGTGTATATTTTTAACTATGATCTTCCGCAAAAGCCAGTGTGTGACATTTGAATTATGTGGCATGTGATAGAAATAATGAGTAGATAAACAGTACGTAGGATACGTGTTATGCATGCATGAGAAATTGATTGTTATATGTACCTTATTAGGACGTGCTTGATTCCTGTTTATTAGAGTAACTAATCTAACCGAGCAAACCAAGGTGAGTTCACACTCCTTCTAAGGCATGGGATTCCCGGTGGTTGGGAATGGGTTAAAGAACTAAAACGGATCCTGCATATCCTCCTTAGGTAGGATATGTACCGCCATCCTCCATGGGTAGGATGCCAATATTAAAAGAACTAAAACAGAACCTGCATATCCTCCTTGGGTAGGATATGTACCGCCATCCTCCATAGGTAGGATGCCAATATTAATCCTGCGTATTCTCCTTGGGTAGAATACGTACGTTCGTCCTCCTAGGGTAGGACAACAACCTTAAAACTTACTAGACAAAACTCTATCATTAAGTCCCTCATTTTATATCGACTTAATCGCCGAGGCCAATGGCGAGCGGGTCATTAGTTAATAGCGCTATTAGGTTTAACAAACCTCACACCATGCCGTTCGGACGGGCGTGTACTAATGGACTATGGCAAACTGTCAATGATGATAGAACATTGATGTAGGGCACAACTATTGTTCGTCAGTTGTCGATATGGTAACAGTCTAGTGGTTCACATGGGGAAGCCCTCACAGGTCATGGTTTGGGAAAGAAGGAATTGGTTATTCATATTTTCAACTATGGGGTAACCCCCACGGCAAGTAAGCCAGCTAAAGACAAACCACGTTTCGAAAACAACTTAAAACAAACACCCAACTGTGAACTCGCTCAACTTTATTGTTGGCTCGTTGTTACATGCCTTACAGGTCGTTAGATGCTTATGGAGCTTGCACGAGGAGGAGGTCGTTGTGGGATATGGACTGTTATGTTCCGTGCTTAACATTTGAACTTTATATACTTATTGAACTTATGTTTTGGTTCTACATCTTATGCTTCCGCTGTTAACTTAAAGTTGGTTACTTTCTTTTGGTCACCAATTGTATTGTGGTTGGTTTTATTTACTTAATTACGTTGTTCAATATGATTGGTGGCTCGATCCTGGTCGCGTCACGCCTCCAAGCGGTGATACTCCGCCTGGTGGATTTTGGGGGTGTGACAGGGCGGTCTCGCAATTACATTTGTTTCCAAGTCATACTAATTACCACCCACGGTACTGTCAACCCGACTTGTGGAAAGTTACTCCTCGCAAGGCAGTAACTAATTTTGTATACAAAACCCCAACATACCGACGATAATTGTATCCATACAAATACTCAATAACTGCTTAATATATAATTAATCGTGTGAGGTTTTGTAAAAACAGTTTGCAAAAAGGAGATTACTCACATTGCTGTCTTAGATTTTCTGTAAGGGTTCCCTGGGAATTATCTATAAATTACACAAATGCACACGTGTTAGTATAATAACCCATTTTAACATTAGTAATACCCTCCCCGAGACGGCATTCCAACGACTACGTCAGGCAGAACCACGACAGCCGTTACAGAACCCTAGATTAATCGGGTAGCGTATCTAATACGTATCCAGGGGTAATGATACTTACAACGGAGCAGAACTTCGTTATTTAGGGGGGGGGGGTATTATACCCGAGTATAATGCCTACACTTCAGTTTTGAGATTGAGAAAAGAAATCTGAACGAATTCGACTGAAGGCCCGATGCCTTCTTATATAGGGGCTGAGTTTGGGTTTCTCGCGGCCCGCGTAAATGTAGGCGATGGCCTACGCGGCCCGCGTCAACTCTGGTCAACAGCGTAGGTGATCCGGGTCACTTAGTAGGTTCGACATGTGTTGGGCCACGTGGCGGCCCAGGGTTCAACCACATTTCACCTTCTCGCGGCCCGCGTAAGGGTTAAAGGGGTGCCTTACGCGGCCCGACTAAACTCCAAAAATCAGATTTTTAATTATTTTTAATAATATTTAAGGTATTCGGGGTCTGTTTTCGCGTATGGGGTGTATTTTAGGACATATTGGGATATTTTAAAATATATTAGGGTGTCGGAAAATTTATGAGGGTATTGGTTTTCTTTAGGGTTGTTATATATATACTCATCATCATGCATATAGTAGTTCCTGGTTATCACATAACAAGTGTTTAAATCACACACATGTTTGCATCAACAATACATGTTTCACATGTTCTTTATTCACAAAACCAACATATTACATTCTATACACACCATCTAGTAACACCGATTAAACAGTTAGCTCATATGCCATTTCATGTCACAATTTCCTTTCCTACCAGCAACTAATTAATCCAAGGCCCATTCAGATTAAGGCCCAAGGTGATCGTATAACCGGGTTTCTAGTGTGCTACCTTCTATTAAACATGTAGTTCAAATACTACCCATCCTAGCCCACAGCTTAAACAACGTTTTTTGGCGAAGTATAACTCTGTGCGTGTGACGAAATACCATCTTTCGTCGTGGAAGTGGGTGTGACGAAACATCATCTTTCGTCGGCAGGTGTGTGAAGAATCATTCATGTGTTTCGTCGACTGGTGTGTGACGAAACACCACTAAGTTTTGTCGAGGTCTGTTACACATTTGGCAAACAGTTTCGATATTACCAAAGCAGATCAAATCATCACAATTATTCATTACTAATCATATTCATACGAACCCTAATATCTTGTTCATATAACCCCATATGCCGTCACAAAGCAATGCTAGTAAACCCATAATACAATCATCGAATCTCCTAGCACTAATCATACAATACCCATGTGAGATCAGAATCGTTAATTGTTAACATATGTGATCATCAACACATACCGAAAATTATGAGCATCAGAACACGTATAACATCATCAAACCAATAGCATCACAATATCAAATAAGTGCCCTAAATCATAAAGTAACCATATACTATCAGATAACGTAACCATCCATTAACAATCCCTACTTTATTCGTCAATCATTAACAACATGCAATCTAACACACTAACCATCAACATACGATCATGACAATCAAGGAATGTGAATCAACAAAAGGTGGATCATACTAACCGAATATCTATAGTGTGCCGTGTGGACGAGAGAGATGGTATCACACGAATGGAATCTTCAAAGGGGATGGAGCTGCCGTCGGGTGGTGGGAGAGGATGAGAGTGTTTAGGGTTTTGTGTTTTTGTTTTTGCAGTAACAAGGGTTAATCCAATATATTCTTTAACAGTTGGGCCGTGAAACAGGTTGGGCTGAAGCCCATAATGGCGAAAGACTTACCCGACAAAAAACCTTTCTAGCGAAACTCCTCTTGGTGAAACACCTCTTAGTGTTTCGTCGAAAGTGATCCTGACGAAACAAATCCTTTTTCATCGAGCAGTGTGGTTGGCGAAGAGCCCTTGAGATTTTGGGGTGTCACATCATCCCCAACTTGAAAGAAATTTCGTCCTGAAATTTGATAAGTAATCCAAAGCGGCAAAAATGTTAACTCAGGATGACTGTGGATTTTCCGTGGGTACCACATCATCCCCAACTTGAAAGGAAATTTCGTCCCGAAATTCACCAATGATATCAGAAGCTGTTACAACCTTTTGAACAATTGAGGATACTAGAACTTACTCCGATCATTGCGTTCCTACGTGAACTCCGGTCCACGTCTTGAGTTCCAACGAACTCTCATGATTGAATTTCGACTATGCTAATGAATCTTGACGTCCTGGTCCATGATTTCAGTAGATTCCTCAACAACTGCTACTTGTCATTAACCTCAGACTCTAATAAGGGTATCACAAGCATTTCATCGGACAAAAACTGCCTTAGATTCGAAACATAAATGACATCATGCACGTTATCCAATTCGTCGGGTAACCTGAGTTTGCAAGTCACGTTACCTATTCTTCCCAGAATGTTGTATGGCTCAAAGTGATGTAAGTTAAGCTCGCCACGCTTCCCAAGCGTACCACACCCTCCCAGGGTGAGACTTTCAACATGATACGATAACCTACAGTGACCTTCCAGTATTTCCTAAGCTTATCAGCTTTCCTGACGGTCACTCACTGCCGCCAAACAATTTCTGATCTAAGCAAACTTCCCAAGAGTTTCGAGTGGCAGTCCTGGACCTGTGATCAGGTTGTCACCCATCTTAATCCAACAAGGAGATTAGCGTTTCTGTCCATGCGACGCCTCAAACAGAGCTGTCTGAATACCAGAATGGTAACTGCTATGGTAGAACTCAGCCAAAGGTATGTGTCCTCCCAATTTTCACTAAGTCAATCATACACATGCTCGCTGCATGTCTTCGAGTGTCAGGGGGGTTCGTTTACTCTGACCATCTGTCCTATGATGACGAGTAACGCTCATGCCTAGACGTGAGACGAGGGTGTTGTGTGTCGCCTGTCATAAATCAAGTATAGTTCAAAATCAGAGGTAACAGGAGTTGGCACCTCGTGCCTAAAAGCCGTCACTCCCAAAGGAATATTCACAAACTGTGATGACTCGTCAATGTCCTTGATTGCAATAAAGTGCGCTGGTTACGTAAGACAATCAACGATCACCCAGGTGTTATTGTTTCTGTTTCGATGCTTTTGGTTGCTGATACTCCACCTTGACTTTCCCACAAGTCAAACCTCATTCATATACATTGCCAGGTGGGCCTTCATGCCCGACCACCAGTACAAGATTTATAGATCCTAATATCTCTTATCGAAACCCAGACAACTAGAATATCGAGGCCGGTGTGCTTTGCTCAACAAAAGTTCCCTAAAGTTGCCGTATAATGAGATTCACATTCGTTCCATAAGGTAGCGAATATCATCCGACATGCCAAAGGTTGCTTCTCAATGCCCCGCATGGGTTCAATTTGAAGATCCTCTTCCTTTAGTTCTCCAGTTTGAACAGAGCGAGTCTGTTCAGGTAGGTTAGAGTCGATAGTGAGCTGCAAAGCTCGTGCACATTCAAGTTTCACAGTCGTAATCATCCAAAAGTTCCATCCAGCGATGCCATTAACTGATTTAGCTCTTTCAAAACCAGGGTACACGGGAGGCCCTTGTGATCGGTCTAAGTAGTGCATTTGGTACCGTCCAAGTAATGCCTCCACTCAAATCCAAAGACCATGGTTTCCACTGCAGGTTGTGTGTCGTGCAGTTCCTCTTTGTAACTCCATTACATAAGTCATCACTCTCTCATGTTGCATCGGCGAGTAACTGGGACTCTGATTCGGAGCATCATGATATACCACTTGATCACCCGCACCCTTAGGTAAAGACGATACTCAGTGCATTGCAGAGTTGGGATTCAAAAGCTGAAAAGATGTCCTCCTGTTTTGTCTCCCACGAACACAGCACCCTGCTGTGCTAAAGAGATTTAAGCTACGCGATCTTCGAAAATCCTGTGATGGATCTGCGATAGTATCTAATGAGACCAAGAAATTTCTGTATCCTCGAAGGGATCTTTGGCTTCGATCAGTTTCTAACAAAATGGGTCTTAGCGAGATCCACGTGTTTTCCTACTTCGTTGTTTATATGACCAAAAAATTGTACCTCTCGAATCCAGAAGTTACCTTTTACAAGACTTCGCGTGAAGTGGCTCCGCCCTCAGGAGCTCTAAAATAAGATACATATACCGTCCATGTTGTTCCTTTCTCCTGGTAATGATTCAAAACGTCGTCAATAAACACGGTCGATTCATGTGGCCCATAAAGCTGCTGGCGTGTTGATTAACCCAAGAGTCATGGTATACAAAGTCGCAATGGCCATATTGCGTTTGATATGCCGTTCCAGGAACATTCTCCCCTTGGACTTCCATCTGATAATAGTTCGTTCGTTAATGAATCCTCGAATGAAAGCTTATCCCTTGCGACTAGTCGACAGGTTGTCAATACATGGTCGAGGCAAACGGCTCTTGACTGTCACCTTGTTAAGTTCTCGATAATCAGTACACATATGAAAAGGCTTATCTTCACGGATATAACTGAGGCTCCCCAAAGCGAAAAATCTAGGTCCGACAAAACTCCTGTTCAACAGTTCATGTAATTGATTAGACAGCTCTTGTAACCCTCCTGGTGCAAGACGGTAAGAGTACGAGTAATCAGGGCTGCCTCTAGCGTGAGATCAAACTGAGATTCTGCCTAACAGTTGTGGAAGTAAACCTGAAAGTTCCTCGGGTAGCACACCGAGAGGAATCACGAACAATTGGTGGATCCTTGATCCTCACCTCCTTAGCCTTAATGTCAGTAACGGTTGTTAACGTAGCGGGGTAATCCCACCGTAGACACTTCTGGGCCTTCATAGCTGAAACAGTGCTAACCCTTGCACCATTCTGACGCTTTTGAACAGATAACGATTCTCCAATAGGGAGAAAGATACGCGAAATTTTCTTCTCACAGGGTATATCTACGCGATCTCTGGATAACCAATCCACACTAACTACTGCATCAAAACCATCAAGAATAGTAGAAAGAAGGTCGATGTCGAAAACTTGTCCCACAAGGTCGAGTTTGCATCCCAACGTACATATGAGGTTTCAACTGACTTGCCATCAGCCGATTCCACAACAGGTTCGGTTTCAAGAAGCATCTGGGTCAAATGGAAAAGAGACGAAGCGATTAGCTATCTGTACAAGCAACCATGTTGTGATTATGCCTGGCGTTGCCTATGCCAATCCTGAATGTCCTTCCACAAGCTCTACTACCAGTGTTGTTGTTACGGTCACGAGGATTCCCAATACTCGTCATTGTTTCCTTGATTGTTAACATTTTGACTTAACAACAGTCTATCCTTGTCGGAGTCACCTTTGTTTTCATACTGTAAGATTCGATTTCGAGCACCTCGATGTCACCGTGATTGTTGCCCCCAATGTCGCTGTTTGTAACAGGGTCCTGCGACCTTTCACCAACAGTGTCCATCTTTTCTCATTCCATGTCACGTGCTATGGCACTGCTCATGATGCGGGAAGTTTCACATTCCACTCTATAGTCAATTGTCATCTTTCATGTCCCGATTGATTCGTAAGACTTGACTCCCATAAGCCGCTAACTAGGGTTAACGATTCGATTGAAATCAATCCGCTGGTGTTCGTTGCCGGTAATTAGGGTTGTCCAAATACTGGGGCCGGTAAAGTTCTTCGCTCATCCTCTTGTCCATCGATCTTGCAAGTTAATTAAGTAATACATGGTATGTCACGAGAGTGTTGCAGAAGTGATCGCACTTTGGGATCTAAGACGTCAATACATTGAGTTCTAGAGAAGTGAGAAAGGTATCGACCATTCATTCGACGTTGCGACATGCAACTCAGGGACGTCCGTACTAGCACCTAACACTCTACACAGTTCACTAGGCGTTCAGATGGGTGTTCAGGTAATACTCGATAGCATCGAGATTCGAAAGGATTCAGATAGGAGTGAAAAGGTCACGTTCGAGTAGGAGACAATCACTGCTATGACTCCTATAGACTTGTTACGTTTCACATTGATCAAATAACAGAGCAAAACCCCTTTTTACTTGTTAAGTCTCACTGGGACTCACATGCACCCCACATTATTATGATGTGTGCACCCACAATAATATTGCGATTTGCATGCTCATCTCAGTTCCTCCTAACTCATGTAAAATGGTTCCTTAAACTCGAATGCCTAACAGAGGTTATCAAAATGATAAGATCACAAGAATCTAAGGACTATGACATGCTACCAACGCATCATAATGTAAGTAAGCAATTCATGTAATCATGCTATAGTGACGAGTGTGTGTTTGTACGCTACATCATAGACAAATGTACACTACTCACGTAATGTATACCACAGATGAAAAGACGAACCTTGCAATCTGGAGCTAAGTGTCACGGTCGTATTCACGTATTCAGAACTGTTCGGTTATAGTCTGGTTTTACAAAAACGTTTTAAAACCAAGTTCACTATAACCAATGGCTCTGATACCAAACTGTCACACCCCCAAAATACCACATGCGGAAAAATCGCGGGACGTGTGACGTACCAGGATCCAAGCCACTAATCACATTGAACCATTAATAAATATTTAAATAAAAACATTCGATTTAATTCATAATATAAATCCAAGTCATAAGTTAAACCAAAGTAAACATTCAGCGGAAGCATAAGATTATTCGTTGTTCAAGTATTTCAAAACAATGTACTAAACCAAGAATAAATAACCAAAAGTTGTGACCCATGACCACTCCAGCTCTCCCAGGTAGCAAGTTCCATGTCCAAGAATCTAACGACCTGCAAGAATGCAGACAAGTGTGTCAGACGACGCTGGTGAGTTCAAAGTTTGTTAACACGCTTTAGTTACCAGATATGAGTGTAAAACATTCCAATGATTTGATTTGATGTTGTTATTAACTCGATTACCGCAGATGGCTCTAGATTTATTTGCCCAAACCCCAATGCTCTATCACACATTGGTCAAGTGGTTAAGGTAATAAGTTCATGACCGTCCTCCCCGGTATGGTGTGAGGTTGCCAAACCTAATAGCGCTATAAACTAATAACCCCGTTGCCTCCCCGGCAACTAATCGGTATATGTAAGGGGACTTAATGATAGAAATGAGTGTAATAACCAACATCCCAATAACCCGACGTTCCTCCCCAGAACAATTACCAGATGTCCCTCCCCGGGACGCATGCTTGGAAAAAGAGCAGTGAACTCACCTTAGGTTGCTCGGTTTGTTAAGTTACTTTACCCGTTCCAAGTTAGTCAACCAAACCCTACCGTGGTTACCAATCAAAATCAGTTTCACATTCAATCGAGTTACACACTTTACACAGTTTGCATTTAACACAATGATATAGGTTAACATGTAGTACATACCCAAATTCTCATACGAGTCAACGTCACATGCGCATGTCACTTAACAATACTTAACACAAGAGTGTTCTACTTTCAGTAGTGTTTCATGAACATATATACTCATCATCATGCATATAATAGTTCCTGGTTATCACATAACAAGTGTTTAAATCACACACAGGTTTGCATCAACAATACATGTTTCACATGTTCGTTATTCACAAAACCAACATATTACATTCTATACACACCATCTAGTAACACCGATTAAACAGTTAGCTCATATGCCATTTCATGTCACAATTTCCTTTCCTACCAGCAACTAATTAATCCAAGGCCCATTCAGATTAAGGCCCAAGGTGATCGTATAATCGGGTTTCTAGTGTGCTACCTTCTATTAGACATGTAGTTCAAATACTACCCATCCTAGCCCACAGCTTAAACAACATTTTTCGGCGAAGTATAACTCTGTGCGTGTGAAAAAATACCATCTTTCGTCGTGGAAGTGGGTGTGATGAAACATCATCTTTCGTCAGCAGGTGTGTGACGAATCATTCATGTGTTTCGTCGACTGGTGTGTGACGAAACACCACTAAGTTTCGTCGAGGTCAGTTACACATTTGGCAAACAGTTTCGATATTACCAAAGCAGATCAAATCATCACAATTATTCGATTACTAATCATATTCATACGAACCCTAATATCTTGTTCATATAACCCCATATGCCGTCACAAAGCAATGCTAGTAAAGCCACAATACAATCATTGAATCTCCTAGCACTAATCATACAATACCCATGTGAGATCAGAATCATTAATTGTTAACATATGTGATCATCAACACATACCGAAAATTACGAGCATCAGAACACGTATAACATCATCAAACCAATAGCATCACAATATCAAATATGTGCCCTAAATCATAAAGTAACCATATACTATCAGATAACATAACCATCCATTAACAATCCCTAGTTTATTCGTCAATCATTAACAACATCCAATCTAACACACTAACCATCAACATACGATCATGAAAATCAAGGAATGTGAATCAACAAAAGGTGGATCATACTAACCGAATATGTATAGTGTGCCGTCTGGACGAGAGAGATGGTATCACACGAAGGGGATCTTCGAAGGGGATGGAGCTGCCGTCGGGTGGTGGGAGAGGATGAGAGTGTTTAGGGTTTTGTGTTTTCGTTTTTGCAGTAACAAGGGTTAATCCAATATATTCTTTAACAGTTGGGCCGTGAAACAGGTTGGGCCGAAGCCCATATCGGCGAAAGACTTACCCGACGAAAAACCTTTCTGGCGAAACTCCTCTTGGCGAAACACCTCATAGTGTTTCGTCGAAAGTGATCCTGACGAAACAAATCCTTTTTCTTCGAGCAGTGTGGTTGGCGAAGAGCCCTTGAGATTTCGGGTTGTCACAACTATCTTGCTTAAGATCATCGAATTCCCTTTCCAATGCCCTAATCTCATGATGAGGACAGAATTCCCTCATCATTAGAGCTCGAAGCTCTTCCCATGTTTGAGCTAGTGCCACGTCGGCACCCCTATCTATCATCACACCATTCCACCATGTTAAAGCTCGTTTCTCAAAGACACTAGATGCGAATTCAACCTTTCACTCGTTTGGACACTGAACATGTCTGAAGGTGCTCTCTAGACTCTCGAACCATTGCAGAAGTGCAGTTGCTCCTTGAGACCCATAAAATTTTGATGGCTTAGCTGAGTTGAATGTCTTGAAGTTACAGGGAGAATTATTGTTGTTATTGTAGACTTGGTTAACTTGAGCAATGTGGTTTGGGAGTACAGCAGCCATTTGCTGCGTAATGATAGCTGCCAGTTCGAACCAATATCATCATCAATCATCATCAAGAATAGGATGTTACAATTACCGACCAAAAAGCATGGATAATGGTCATTTGTTCGAACCACGAAGCAAACAAATGACGCACAAAAGCTGAATCAAAGTAAATAGGTCCTCATAATGTATCGCGAAGACATGCTTTAGCCTATAAGTGGACACTCACCCCAAGAGTTCCCAGGTAAGAGTGACTGGTCTGATTATGTGGATTTGTACGAACACTCTAGCCTTAGACAGAAAACTCGGGATACAAGCACCCACCCTTCCAGATTGCACGTGTTCACATTAATAAGACCCAAACTTTGACGAGATTTTGAAAACTTTGAAGGTTCAAAACCTTATAATAAATCATCCTAGAACAGATGATTGGTTTTCAAAGCGGATTTAAAATTTGTGTTCTTGTTGTGGTTGTCGCCTAAAGATAGGCGACGGTATTGTTTTATGACTAAACGCAAGTGAACTTGCGTTAGGGTCCTAGGAAGGTTATAGTCTAGGTCAAATCATTACTAATAACCTAATTCCCTATAACCATGGGCTCTGATACCAACTTTTCTATCACACCCCGACCGCGTTAAAACAAAAAACCGCGGCGGAAACGTCGGGGAGTGTCGTAACAGAATCATTGTTTCACAAAACATGGATTGAAGTTCTGTTTTATTGAATTAAATTTATTACATTGTATTGAATTTAGAAACAAAACATGAACAAATTGACTTTCATTGTTATTAAACACTAAGGCCTCGTCCATTCCTATGTGAGCATGCATCAATATCATCATCAATCATCATCAACTATGGTACCTGAAACATATGTGAAAATACGTCAGCATAAAAATGCCGACGAGTACATAGGTTTTATGTGAGTGTCAGATTCATGGCTCGTTTACATGTTGAAATAATTTAAACAACTTTGTTAATTGATATTAGAAAACCAGGTTTTGTAAAATGTTCGTATTGAAAATTGAAATAACCAAGTCAAAACAGATTAGTTATAGTTTATAAAACCTCTATGCCATGAATCTGAACTCAAAAATATTTGTTTATGTAACCCAGATTGTAAATCGTTTTTGTAAAAACTCGAATGGTTTATATTGTTAGAAAAACCTTGTAATGTAATTTCGTTTTGAAAACACTTGCCCAAGTGATCTAGATAACGCAACGAAATATAATGTGTTAAAAGCATTTATATATAGGAAGTACCAGCGGCGTATCCATCATGCTTTTATCATATTACACACGCCTCGTTATTTAAATCACTTCCCTAACCCAATGGTTCAACAGTTCAAATAATTCACATAAATCATATAGTTCCAAATGGTTCAAACAGTTCAAATAATTCACATAGATCAAACAGTTCCAAATGGTTAAAACAGTTCAAATAGTTCAGATAGTTTAATATAAACCATAGTATTTGTTTAGAAAACTCGAAATCATTTAGCACATATGAATCACCCCAAAACAGTTTAAAACGGTAAAAGAGCAGAACTATGTACTCACTTGAGATTGCTTAGAAATCTTGAAATAACAACCAAGCAAAGCTAGAAGGATCACGGAAATCAATCGGCACCTAATATAGATAACTATGTTAATAACCGGACCTAAATCGAAAGATCGGATAGGATGAGGTTTCATAAACCAAATGAGTGTTGGAACTCATATGATATGGTTTAACAAAGCCTACATACTAAATCGAAACCTAACCTAAGTGCTTACGACCCATTACGACTCGTTTAGGTAGCTTACGCTACTTTAACGCGTCGTTTGCGCAAAAGCGCGTTCGAGACGCCTAACTAGTCCTATGACAAGTATTATATGCCTAAATATGTTTAAATATGTTGCATAATCAGTTAAGTGACAAAAGTTAAGTTACATATACTTAAATACCAATAATGCATGAAAAGGGCATTTTGGTCATTTTACCTAAGGCATATAAACAACTTATCACACAACTAATTAAACTAAGTGACCATAAGGTATAACCTCGGAAGGTTATTCCCTATACATCTATGGTCACTAAACATGCTTGGTCGGATCCTAAAGATCGACCAAACGGGTCGGGTTCGAAAGTCTAAGCGGTTGTTTAGACCGCTTATCTTACGACCCTATATAATCACTAACCTAAAAGTGACGAGTTAAACATGTTAAAACATGCTTAACTAAGTTAGAAAACAGGTTTTGATATCAAAACAAAGGGTTTTGATACCCAAGAATAGTTTGGTTGCAAAATACACATAAATACGCATTTTGACCGAAACTATGACTCGTCACTACACCTAATCAACGTGGTAATCAGTAGGTATAGTCACACGGGACTATAACCATCGTGATTACGCTCACGTTGCAAAGTTCAAACGAACTTTGTGTTGACCAAAGACTGGTCAAAGCAGAAAGTCAAACACTGTTTGACTTTTACGCTTGAAAAGCAATAAAAGCACGAAAGAAACTTACAAAGGGTCCAAGCAATGAAGATTTGATCTAAAGATTACTCAGGTATGAAGTATACACTCCAACTTAGAGCAAAAATCAGATCAAAGTGTGAGAAACCAAAGAAACCAAGTGGGTATTTATAGAATTCCCATAACCGTTAGGATCGTTCCTCGTTATTCGTGCTTCGATCTTGGCCATACAAGTGGGCACAAGGTTTTAAAATACAATGGGTACTTAAAACCAGCCCATAGCATCCAAAATCAGGGGTTAAAAACCATCAAATTAGCTGAATTGGACCAGGTTCATTGTTTCTGTTCTGGTAGTCTGCCATGCCCCGCGTAATAGCCATAGCAGGCTTACGCGCCCCGCCAGAGCAGGTTTGACAGATTGTCAAAATTGGTCCCTGCAGCCCAGAAACTTGGTTTTCGATGCATTTTTGACACGTTTAAGCCCCGTTAACCCCTTTCAAAGTTCTAAAATGAAGTTAAAGTATAGGGAACTTAAAATATGCTCAAAAACCTCTTGGATGTCGGTTCGTTTGGTGGTACGGTTGCGTTGTTCGGTTAATTACAACGAAACACGAACGGACGCGAAAAACGATCCAAATTACGCGACGAATGGAATTTTATCATGCCAATCACTAAAATAAAATATTTTAATGAATACATAAATTTTTGGATGTCCGGATATATTCAGAACGTAAGATATGCGCGCAAATGCAAACTTATGCACTTTTTGACGCTTTTAGTGCCTATTGATAAAAAAGTTTATTTTTGTGCACCAAACACCTCAAAGCCTCTTTCTAAGCTATGTAAAGGATATTTAGGGCATATTTAACTTATGATCAACTTCCGGAATGTTCATTACCATATAAATCGGCATACTTTCGCAGTTTGACACAAATAGTCCCTGCGATCGAATAAACTTGATTTCGACACTCCAAACCCTCCAAAACTTATTTCTAAGTTATGTAAAGGTTATTTAAGGCATGTTAAGCCTATGTTGTCACACCCCGACCGCGTAAAACCACAGATCGCGGTGGAATTGTCGGGGAGTGTTGTAACAGAATCATTGTTTCAAAACACACGAAAATTTGAGGTTTCGTTTTATTAAACATTAAATATTTACATCGTCTGGAAAATCTAAATAAACAAGTTTATTAAGTTACTAAGGCCTCGTCCAGTCCTATGTGAGTATGCATCCTAGCAATCAACATCATTCAACAACACCTGAAACATATGTGAAAACAAAGTCAGTAAAGAAATGCTGGCGAGTACATAGGGTTTTGAGAGTGTCGGATTCATGGCTAGTTTACATATTGCAATACTCAATTAAAAACCTTGTTTTGAAAAGTATTGTATTGCGGCATAACTAACCAACTCAAATCAAGTTGGTTATAGTGTATAAAATCTCGTAGCCATGATTCTTAACCCAAAACATTTATTTAATAAAATCTCGTTAATAAAACTCGTATAGTTTATATCGCTTCGAAAACCTCGTTTGTGTGACATCGCTCTCAATTGTTTACCCAAGTGAACTAAATAACGCCACGATATGTAATATGATGAAAACATATATATATAGGAAGTACCAGCGGCGTATCCACCATGCTTTCATCACATTACACCCGTCCCGTTATCTAAACACTAACCGAAGACCAATCGTTTACCCAAATCGTTTAATTCGTTAATAATTGCTTTAGTCGTTTAAATCATTCTCGTTTTAGATCGTGAAACTGCTTTTGATTGTCTCGCTAATAACATTCAAACCTTTGTGACTCGACTATCTCGCCTATCGCTTCTCGCATTAATAAACCACCAAAGGGTAAATTAACAATCATCAGATTCAGTCGTTACCCACCTAACCCACACATAACCATGGGTCCGGTCTGATAACGGGATTTGTCGGATCCTATGGTACCATAACCTAATACTGGTCGGTTTGGCCGAAATTAATGAATGTCATTTGTTATGTAATTACAACCAACAAGCTCGTTCACATTATCGAAATCGTTATTAGTTTAGTATAAACCATCTCAATCATTTAGAAACCATTGTTAGAATATCAAAATCGTTTTGATACATATGAATCACCCCAAAATAATCGAAAACAGTAAAAAGAGGGGATCTATGTACTCACCTTCAGGTGCGTTTTTAAATGTTAACACAATCCCTCTAATTGTTTATCCGCCCTAAATTAAAAAAGAATGATTTTAATAATCAAAACCCACGCTTCGACATGCAAAATGCTACTTATGTTATTTCTGTTTTAATATATATGAAACTGGACTGTTTTCGGACATTTAAATAAAATGGTTAACTTATTCCAAAAATTCCTAAATTTTTACAAAATGTCTTAAACGATCCTTATATTATTGTGTAAAAATATCGGGGTCTAGTTCATTACCAATATTTTATAAAAATTCATTTTCCCGACTGCAAATCAGATTTGCTACTTTCTGATCGCAGTCTACGGAATAATTCACTAAAAATTAATCGTAAGTCCGATTTACGAAATTCCAGTGAGAGTATTACAAATACATCGGTGGTCATTTACAGTACAAATTTCATGATCTAACTTTACACAGAATTCAAGTTATGACTGAAAACAGGACGCATACTTTCAGCAGAAAAATGCAGCTCCAGCTGCTGTTACGAAAAGACACTTTAAAAATAGTAAACGGAGTCCAAAAATTATGATTCCGGTGCCATTAGAACCATATTTCATAATAACATGCTACAGACTTGAGAAAATCAGTTTTTTTTGTTAAGTTAAGATCTGGTTACAGCCAGTTAAAGGCGGCTGAATTATGCAGATCAGCATGCTTTTTGTAGTATAAGTGCCATTAAAAAGTACACTTACGACTACCATTCATTCTAATAATGATTTATCTCATAACATAAGTTATTTACAGCAGATTAACACTTATATATATCAGATTTATCATGCATTATCATATTTCATCATCATTTTAACACTACTTTAACCATACTTCATCTTTAGTTAGTTATACTTCAAGACTTTGGTGATGTTCTTTAGACTTTCTATCTTTTTGATCTTTAGACATCATTAACCACACAACAATCATGTAAAATGCAAGGATCTAAGTGCTTACCACTAGCACAAGGCTAGGGGAGTTTCAAAGCGTAAAAGTGGAGGATAAAAGAAAACGAGAGCGGTCCTTGAGTTTCCGAGTGCACCAAGCTTACTTGTATGATCTCTTGCACCTTTGAGTATATGAAAAATGGCTTGAAGGGAACTTGATGGTGGGTGTATGGTGGTGATGGGTGGCTGCCGAAAACAAGAAGAGAAGGAGAAGAGAGGAAAGCTTGATGTTGTGATGGTTGTAAGTGAGAGAAAGGTTAACTCTTGAGTTTACTTATAATCCAATTCACTAATAACCATTAGGTAATGTGTTCACTAGATATCCAACCATTTGAATAAAATAATCAAAGGAGGACAAGGGTGTGTACCCCCTTGTCTAGAACTGGTCATGGGGGGGGGGGGGTTGGTTTAGTTGGATTCTAAATTGGCTAGTTACATAACTAGTTAGAAACCAAGTGTGTAGTTAGTATCTTTTGTATGTTATTAATTATACAGTGTGTTAGGGTGTTCGGGGACCACGACTAGCTCAGAAAAATAGGAACAATATGTTTGAAAATATTTTTATGTTCCGGGTAATGTCCGGTTGTTCGGTTAAACACAGTTTCGTTAAAGTGTTTAATTATGTATCGGGTATTTTATCTAGCGTTCAAATCCCGATTTATGGCGTTCTAAATTATTTTTATTATTCTATAAAAATAAACTCGCCAAAATATTACTGAAATAAATTTCAGTTGCCAGGACTGGCTGCGTTGTCTGCGTTTTGCAGGAGATAAACTGTGTCGCGCAGAAACATGCGGTACGCGCTTAAACTTGAAAAATAACGTTTTTAAGCGTTTTAAATTATTTTTCAACACGAACCTGCTTAAAATAAAATTTTAATCATAACAGAATATTTGTGGGATTTAAATATTATCCGGGCGGTCACTAACGTTTGTTTCGCAGTTTTGTCGTAAATAGTTCTTTAGTTCAAATAAACATGTTTTCGCCATACCGAATCCTTCGAAACTTATTTCTAAGTTATGTAAAGGATATTTAGGGTATGTTTAGCTTACGTCACAGTTCTGGAGTGTACGTCGCGTTAAACTAACTGCGTTTATGCACCAGTTTGCGTATAACCTTCCAGAAAGTGATTTAAGGCTTGAAATCGGTATCGAATCAAATTGTAAAATTAATAAACACAATTGCACATATAATATCGCCAAAACACATATAATAACACCAAAGCATATTGTTTTATTTATAACTGACATTGTTTTACATTATACGATGATTACAGAACACAGTTGTCACAGTCTCCCCTACTTTAGGAAATTTCGTCCCGGAATTTTATTTAGAGGAAACTTGTGAATGCTTGAAACATGAAGTCGAAAAGATAAGACAACACCGGTTAGAGTTCCGAACTTCTAGTAACTTAAATAACATTATGCTTTCAAGGTAAGAGGGACACTTATACACAAGTATATGAAGCGTCATTGGTGCGTCCACCGTACCTCCATTACATTGTTCACGTTTCGTTATTGTTGTCACTATTGGTTCTTACACATGATAAATCTTACTGTGGTTTCCGTGCACTGAATTTTTATAATTATGTATGCGTCCATAATTACGTAATTCCTTGCATAGTCCACACAGTGCATTTAATAATGTGTAGGGGAGAAACCAAATGAATGAACCTGTGATGAGTGTGACTGGACCACCATAGGGTCCTTTCAGCTGTATCATCCCATGCCACTCTTAACCAGATTCTGAATTAATCTTTAACTAGACCACTCAAGGGTCTATTTTCAAATCATGGAATGGTACTATATAATCCAAGGGTCTTAACTACCACGTAGAAGCCCATTAAGGATTTAAGATAGTACCTTTTGAATATCCTATTATGAATCCCTCATATGAGGATATGGAAGATTCTATGAGGATTTGGATAACAAAAATCGGATCACATAATAAAAGAGAACACCTAAACACATAATCGTATTAATCGTTTAACTTGACCTTTAATTTGTTATCTTGGGACACGGGTATTTAAAGCATACCAGGAATCCAATCCATGGATTTCATTTGGCACTTTAGATATTATCAAGAATCTAACTATGAAGATAGGAAGATCATAATAGGAATTTGGTTTGTCCTTATTGAGTTGTAATGTACATATTAAGGTGTACAAGGAATCCAATCAGGGCTCCGATTTGGGCGATAATCACCCACCAGGATTCTTAAAATAGAGCAACCCATCGCCCTTCCGTTTCGAGTTTAAGCTTGCGTCGAAGTAGTAGCTCATATTTCAATAAGCCTTCGTTTACACAAAATCGTTGTTCTTGAAGGACACGAGATTGAATATCAGATAGAGTTTGAACAGAATGAAGCTTGACTCGTTCCTTTCGACTAAGTGCATCGGCTACGACATTCACCTTACCAGGATGGTAGCGAATCTCGCAATCATAATCGTTTAAGAGTTCAACCCAACGTCGTTGCCTCATGTTCAGCTCCTTCTGATTGAGAATATGCTAGAGATTTTTGTGGTCTGTGAAAACCACGCACTTCGTTCCATAGAGGTAGTGTCTCCAGATTTTTAGCGCAAAAACCACAACTCCTAACTCAAGATCGTGAGTTGTATAGTTCTTCTCATGAATTTTCAACTGTTTAGACGCATAAGCTATGACTTTACCACGTTGCATAAGAACGCAACCAAGTCCTAGATTCGACGCGTCACAATAGACAACAAAATCATCGTTTCCCTCAGGTAGAGATAAAATAGGAGCATCACAGAGCTTTCGTTTCAGCGTTTGGAACGCTTCTTCTTGCTTAAGTCCCCACTCAAAAGGCTTATTTTTCTGAGTCAAAGCAGTGAGTGGAACCGCGATCTTCGAGAAATTAGAAATAAACCGTCGATAAAACCAGCAAGACCAAGAAAAGAACGAACTTCTGTAGGTGTCGTTGGTGTATTCCAATCCTTAATTGCAACAATCTTGGATGGATCTACATGAATACCCTGCTCATTGACAATATGACCCAAGAACTGAACTTCTTTAAGCCAGAATTCACACTTGGAGAATTTAGCAAAAAGTTGTTCCTTCTTTAGAAGTTCCAAGGTCAAACGAAGGTGTTGCTCGTGATCGGCTCGAGACTTAGAATAACTGAGAATATCGTCGATAAACACAATGATGAACTTATCTAAATAAGGTTTACAAACCCTATTCATTAAGTCCATGAAGATAGCTGGGGCATTTGTCAAACCAAAAAGGCATGACACTGAACTCGTAATGCCCATATCTTGTTCGGAAAGCAGTTTTGGGAATATCTTCTTCGAAAATACGAAGTTGATGATACCTAGAATGCAGATCGATCTTGGAAAAACATGAAGCACCCTGCAGCTGGTCGAAGAGATCATCAATTCTAGGTAGGGGATATCGATTCTTGATGGTAAGCTTATTAAGCTCACGATAGTCGATACACATTTGAAAAGATCCATCTTTCTTTTTCACAAAGAGAACAGGAGCTCCCCAAGGCGAATAGCTCGGACGGATGAATCCTTTATCAGAAAACTCTTGACGCTGTTTCGATAACTCTTGCATCTCTGACGGTGCAAGATGATAAGGTGCTTTCGCAACCGGGTTAGCATTGGGTACAAGGTCGATATGAAACTCGACTTGACGAACTGGAGGCAAACCAGGCAGTTCATCGGGAAACACCTCCGGATAATCCCGAACAATCGGAATATCCTGAATACTCTTGCTCTTGCCTTTCTCCTCGGTGACATGTGCCTGGAAAGCAACATATCCTTTTCGCAAATAACTTTGGGCCTTTGTACATGACATAAGCTTCAATCCACCAGATGGTTTCTTGCCACGAACTCCCAGAACATTGCCATACGGAATAGGGATATGAACAATCTTATCGAAACAAACCACCTCAGCATGTTGTTTGGTTAACCAATCCATCCTTTTGATAATGTCGAAACTCCCAAGTTGCATCGGTGTGAGGTCAAAAGGTAAAAGGTGATTATCAAAGTTAACTTGACAGTCGCAAATAACATAATTGAGTACAAAAAGTAACTTTGATAGATAAGGGTTTCCTTAGTTATCTAACCAAGGAATTAAAGTGATTACTCAGATTGCCAATTTCGTTTCTTAGAATGAAACGAGCACTTAGCATCTTCGAGGAAATCATGAGCGATCATATGAACAAGAGAACTATAAATACGGTCCTTTTGGTGTAGGTATCATAGGGTATGCCATACACACATGCAACTATATTTGTACATCGGAATTACAAATAAAGATTTATTTATAAACAAAATCGATTGTTTCCGAGTTCAAAGGAAAGCACTAGAAACATAAACATAAGATTCGGATTATTCAAAGCAGCAGCTTCTTCTAATCGGCCAAATGCTCATCCATGGGTCGGATTTGCATTGACAAACTTTGGGCATTTGTTCCTGAAATGACCCATTTCGCCACAGTTGTAGCAAGTACCAGACGGAATACGAGCTCGTGCTGGATTTGCTTGAACAGTAGTAGGATCTGCAACAGTTTTATTCTGGATCGCAAAACGACATGTTTTGACCAAATGTCCCCATCGTCCACAGTGGGTACATTTGAAACATGGTGTTTGATCTGGATGATGACCATTGCATTGATTGCACAAGGGAGCAGTTCCCAAGTACGGCTTCTTGGCTGGTGGTGCTGCCACCTGGCTAGGTTCTGCTTGTTTTGGTGCGACGGCTACGGGATCCTTTGAAGCTTTACGCTTCTTTGATTTTTTTTGAAGGCTCGGCTTCTGCTTCCTTTGATGCTTCTTGGGTGGCTTCATTATTGAGACGAGACATGGCGACAGCTAATTCAATAGTCTTCAGGATTACTTCGCCTATTCGCTGGGCAAATTTGGCAGTTTGCTCGGACATTTGAATGTCGTTGCGATGATGAGACATTCTAGAGGAAGTGAAAGACATAGGAGAAAACAAGTGAAATGTTACTTAAGGCAAACAAACGTGACGGTGGTTAATCAAAGTAAACGGGTCATATTGATGTATCGCCGAAGGCATACTCGCCTATAAATGAACACTCACCCCAAGAGTTCCCAGGTAAGAGTGACTGGTCCGATACTGCGGATTTATACGAACACTCTAGCCTTAGACAGAAAACTCAGGATACAGGTATTCACTCTTCCAGTTTGCACGTGTTCACATTATTTAGACCAAAACTTTGACGAGATTTTGAAAACTCAGAAGGCACTAAGCCAAATATGAATCGAACTGGAAGGGTTCAAAACCTAGTAATCAACCATCCTAGAATGGATGATTAATTTTCGAAGCAGATTTGGGTTTTGTGTTCTTGTTGTGGTTGTCACCTAAGGATAAGTGACGGTATTGTTTTAAGATCTAAACACAAGAATCTTGTGTTAGGGTCCTAGGAAGGTTATAGACTAGGTCAAAGTATTACTAATAACCTAATTCCCTATAACCATGAGCTCTGATACCAACTTTTCGGTCACACCCCGACCGCGTAAAACCACAGATCGCGGCGGAATTGTCGGGGAGTGTTGTAACAGAATCATTGTTTCAAAACACACGGAAATTTGAGGTTTCGTTTTATTAAACATTAAATATTTACATCGTCTGGAAAATCTAAATAAACAAGTTTATTAAGTTACTAAGGCCTCGTCCAGTCCTATGTGAGTATGCATCCTAGCAATCAACATCATTCAACAACACCTGAAACATATGTGAAAACAAAGTCAGCAAAGAAATGCTAGCGAGTACATAGGGTTTTGAGAGTGTCGGATTTATGGCTAGTTTACATATTGCAATACTCAATTAAAAACCTTGATTTGAAAAGTATTGTATTGCGGCATAACTAACCAACTCAAATCAAGTTGGTTATAGTGTATAAAATCTCGTAGCCATGATTCTTAACCCAAAACATTTATTTAATAAAATCTCGTTAATAAAACTCGTATAGTTTATATCGCTTCGAAAACCTCGTTTGTGTGACATCGCTCTCAATTGTTTACCCAAGTGAACTAAATAACGCCACGGTATGTAATATGATGAAAACATATATATATATATAGGAAGTACCAGCGGCGTATCCACCATGCTTTCATCACATTACACCCGTCCCGTTATCTAAACACTAACCGAAGACCAATCGTTTACCCAAATCGTTTAATTCGTTAATAATCGCTTTAGTCGTTTAAATCATTCTCGTTTTAGATCGTGAAACTGCTTTTGATTGTCTCGCTAATAACATTCAAACCTTTGTGACTCGACTATCTCGCCTATCGCTTCTCGCATTAATAAACCACCAAAGGGTAAATTAACAATCATCAGATTCAGTCGTTACCCACCCAACCCACACATAACCATGGGTCCAGTCTGATAACGGGATTTTTCGGATCCTATGGTACCATAACATAATACTGGTCGGTTTGGCCGAAATTAATGAATGTCATTTGTTATGTAATTACAACCAACAAGCTCGTTCACATTATAGAAATCGTTATTAGTTTAGTATAAACCATCTCAATCGTTTAGAAACCATTGTTAGAATATCGAAATCGTTTTGATACATATGAATCACCCCAAAATAATCGAAAACAGTAAAAAGAGGGGATCTATGTACTCACCTTCGGGTGCATTTTTAAATGTTAACACAACCCCTCTAATTGTTTATCCACCCTAAATTAAATAAGAATGATTTTAATAATCAAAACCCACGCTTCGACATGCAAAATGCTACTTATGTTATTTCTGTTTTAATATATATGAAACTGGACTGTTTTTGGACATTTAAATAAAATGGTTAACTTATTCCAAAAATTCACAAATTTTTACAGAATGTCTTAAACGATCCAAATATTATTGTGTAAAAATATCGGGGTCTAGTTCATTACGAATATTTTATAAAAATTCATTTTCCCGACTGTAAATCAGATTTGCTACTTTCTGATCGCAGTCTACGGAATAATTCACTAAAAATAAATCGTAAGTCCGATTTATGAAATTCCAGTGAGAGTATTACAAATACATCTGTGGTCATTTACAGTACAAATTTCATGATCTAACTTTACACAGAATTAACAGGACGCATATTTTCAGCAGAAAAATGCAGCTCCAGCTGCTGTTACGAAAAGACACTTTAAAAATAGTAAACGGAGTCCAAAAATTATGATTCCGGTGCCATTAGAACCGTATTTCATAATAACATGCTACAGACTTGAGAAAATCAGTTTTTTTGTTAAGTTAAGATCTGGTTACAGCCAGTTCAAGGCGGCTGAATTATGCAGATCAACATGCTTTTTGTAGTATAAGTGCCATTAAAAAGTACACTTACGACTACCATTCATTCTAATAATGATTTATCTCATAACATAAGTTATTTACAGTAGATTAACACTTATATATATCATATTTATCATGTATTATCATATTTCATCATCATTTTAACACTACTTTAACCAAACTTCATCTTTACTTAGTTATACTTCAAGACTTTGGTGATGTTCTTTAGACTTTCTATCTTTTTGATCTTTAGACATCATTAACCACACAACAATCATGTAAAATGCAAGGATCTAAGTGCTTACCACTAGCACAAGGCTAGGGGAGTTTCAAAGCGTAAAAGTGGAGGATAAAAGAAAACGAGAGCGGTCCTTGAGCTTCCGAGTGCACCAAGCTTACTTGTATGATCTCTTGCACCTTTGAGTATATGAAAAATTGCTTGAAGGGAACTTGATGGTGGTTGTATGGTGGTGATGGGTGGCTGCCAAAAACAAAAAGAGAAGGAGAAGAGAGGAAAGCTTGATGTTGTGATGGTTGTAAGTGAGAGAAAGGTTAACTCTTGAGTTTACTTATAATCCAATTCACTAATAACCATTAGGTAATGTGTTCACTAGATATCCAACCATTTGAATAAAATAATCAAAGGAGGACAAGGGTGTGTACCCCCTTGTCTAGAACCGGTCATGGGGGGGGGGGGGTTAGTTGGATTCTAAATTGGCTAGTTACATAACTAGTTAGAAACCAAGTGTGTAGTTAGTGTCTTTTGTATGTTATTAATTATACAGTGTGTTAGGGTGTTCGGGGACCACGACTAGCTCAGAAAAATATGAACAATATGTTTGACAATATTTTTATGTTCCGGGTAATGTCCGGTTGTTCGGTTAAACACCGTTTCGTTAAAGTGTTTAATTATGTATCGGGTATTTTATCTAGCGTTCAAATCCCGATTTATGGCGTTCTAAATTATTTTTATTATTCTATAAAAATAAACTCTCCAAAATATTACTGAAATAAATTTCAGTTGCCAGGACTGGCTGCGTTGTCTGCGTTTTGCAGTAGATACACTGTGTCACGCAGAAACATGCGGTACGCGCTTAAACTTGAAAAATAACGTTTTTAAGCGTTTTAAATTATTTTTCAACACGAACCTGCTTAAAATAAAATTTTAATCATAACAGAATATTTGTGGGATTTAAATATTATCCGGGCGGTCACTAACGTTCGTTTCGCAGTTTTGTCGTAAATAGTTCTTTAGTTCAAATAAACATGTTTTCGCCATACCGAATCCTTCGAAACTTATTTCTAAGTTATGTAAAGGATATTTAGGGTATGTTTAGCTTACGTCACAGTTCCGGAGTGTACGTCGCGTTAAACTAACTGCGTTTATGCACCAGTTTGCGTATAACCTTCCAGAAAGTGATTTAAGCCTTGAAATCGATATCGAATCAAATTGTAAAATTAATAAACACAATTGCACATATAATATCACCAAAACACATATAATAACACCAAAGCATATTGTTTTATTGATAACTGACATTGTTTTACATTATACGATGATTACAGAACACAGTTGTCACATATGTCACTGTTACGGAGTGTTTGTTGCATTAAACTGATTACATTCATGCATCAATTTGTGTATAACCTTCTAGAAAGCGGTTTAAAGCTCGAAATCGAACAAGAATTGATATGTGCAAATGATACACATATTTATACAAATCCCAAGTATGAAACACAATAGTTCATTGATTTGGTATTTGTTATTTGTTTGATGGTTGGAGTGACACAGATGTCACTCTTAGCTCCCCTCAAAGTCACGATGATGGCACTGAATTGAAGAAAGATCCACAGTTGCCCACTTTCCATGTGGCATCTACCCAGCCGTTGATCATGCCCACGATCCGTGTGCACATACATCACATTAGTGATTAACGGTGGAGAAAATAACCGCTCACGGAAATTACTTTTCGTTACTTCCTCCGTCAACAAACTTTCCCGCCCAAATTCAGTTAAAATAAGACAACTCAGGTATCAGTTCTCTGGTTACTTCACTTCACTTTTACTATTACTGCTTCTTCTTCATTGAAACCTATACTTATTCTCACGCCGGAGGGTGGTCACGGAGAGAACCCCCATTATCCCCGTGGCGAGTCTAACGGCTGTTTGTTTTGCAGTTATCATTCAAAGAAGGAGATAAGCCAAAACCCTGAAACAAACGAGAGGACTCACCCTTTTATGCAGATCCAAAAACCCTGGTCCAATTGATTCCGATCTGTTGAATCAGTGTTTCTTCAATACCCAAAAAAAATAAGAACTCCCCCCTTTATTTATAGAAAGACCCCTAAAATGAGGTTAGTTTGGTCTTTTAAACACTATTTATTTTTTAGCCCCTAAACTTATTACACTTAAATCCCTGAGATTTTAACAAAATTACAGATAATTAGTTATAATTCACCCCCTCCACAACAAACTTATAATTTTTTTACGTATTCTTGACATATCTTATAAACTATAATGTTTAAAAAAAAAAATCCAAAGATAGCATGGCGACCTACACATTTTTGTCGATGTTTCGGTAGTTGTCTTGTTCAATATCGACGCACGGATTAAAAGGTACAAGTCGATAATGTTTTAATGTACAAGTAACTAAAACTTGTGATCTAATGCGCCTAATCTACAAAGATGGGTTCCATCTATGCAAACAAAAACAAAAGGTATTAAAAGTACCGTAACATAAAATGAAGATATTATGTGTCACATTTTATTTTATTAAAACTGCCTAATATCTATACATAGATATATCTTATAAAAACTTAAAACTAACCACAACAAACTTCCTAAATAAAGAGGTGACAAATCTAAAATTAAAGCCTAATGCACTTCTATAGTTATTACTATAAATACATAGCAGGACACCCCTATATCTATTGCTAAACAAAGGTAAAAATAGATTCCATTCTGAATTCAATTGTTGCGAAAAACCAAGCATGTGAGATTGAAAATTCTAAGGTCAGTTCTGTTATATCGCAGCAGTGAATAATTGTTTTCTTTTATTTACTTTTATGTGAATGTTAACTTATTTTATTTTTCATATTCAGTTGCATAATGAACATGCCAATTTAAACAACCCAGTTGTCGAACAAGCTTCTAAGGTATTGATTTTGCTGGTTTTTAAGTATTATTTTTGCGTATATCTTTCATATTAACATGTTCGTTATGTTATTATATGTGTGTTTTATTGCAGGATGATGGTGATAAAAGTGTTGATATTATTTCTTATGGTGCAATGTTTAGTCCATATAAGTCTAATCTTCAACATGAATTTAGTGAAGAGGTAATTTTAAGGTTTATTTAATCTTTTTTTAACTTTGTATTCAATTTTTGTCCTTTTTAAGGATCGGAAGTTTGAGACTCAAAGGAAGAGATCCAAGAGACTCTCTGAATAGAAATGGAGTGAGGTTATTAATTTAGACGATTATGAGGACAATGACAAAGAACAGGAATTAGAAGATACTACCAATTCAAGCACAAACCAGAAAACCCGATTAAAAATACCTCGAGTGTCAATTCAGAAGCGGAACAAATTTCATGCAGTCTAATATGAAACCTATAAAGTGTTTTTACGTATTTTTTTTCATTTTCAGTTGTTATGTTTGATCTAGACGTATGAATAAAGTTTATTTTATATTTGAACTTCATTTTTGGTGTTAATATAATGCAGTTATTGACCATATTAATAAAGTTTAAGATAAAGTTAGTATCCTAAATTTACAAGTCAACTGAATTTATATAAGTTAATATCCTAACGTTGCAATAAATAGATATTGCAGTTAGATATAGTCAAGCTAAAATTATCAAATATTGCAGTTATTCTTGGATATTAATATAATAATTTGTATTTCTTAATTAAAAAATAATAAAGTAATAAACTTTAAAGCTAAACTACAAAACTGAACTTACTATGATATAAAGTTAATAAAGATATAAACTCTTAACATCCTATTTTTTTTATAAAAATTGTTTTTAAAATTTTATAAAAATATAATTTTATATATATATATAAAAATGAAATTTAACAATTAAAGTTAAAGGTGTAAAACGTACTTACGAGTCAACTACTATTTTTTTTTATAAAAACAAAAATTTTAAACTTAAAGTTTATTGGATGAGTACCATGTGGATATTTAAAA
The DNA here is from genome assembly GCA_030545235.1 of Helianthus tuberosus. Lineage (NCBI taxonomy): Eukaryota > Viridiplantae > Streptophyta > Magnoliopsida > Asterales > Asteraceae > Helianthus > Helianthus tuberosus. The sequence goes on along the minus strand of CM060445.1, from coordinate 56,373,200 downwards.
AAGTTATGAACTTTAAAGAATAAAATTATAAACTTTATCATTTAACCAACAAAATAAACTTACTTTACAACTATAACAACTTATCTTTTATTTTTTGTCATTTGATTATTATTTTTTTTATTAAAAACGAAACTTTACATATGTAAAACAGTTTTTTACTTTATTTATAAACAAAACATTTTGTTTTTAGAAAAAATAATTCTTTTATAAATATTTTTTTGTAACAAGTAATATAAATAAAATACTTCAGAAATTTACAATCTTTACTAGATAAATACTAAATTGTGTTGCAAATTTTTAAAAATTATAAGTTCAACTATATTGTTATAGATAATATTAGTCAGTTTTAAAAGAATTTTTTACCAACTTGACTAGATACGTAGTAGATTGTGTTGTATATTTTTAGGGAATATAAGTTAAAAGTAGACTCATATAGATAAGATTAGTTAGGAACTAAAAATCTGAACTTAGTATGATATAAAGTTAATAAAGATATAAACTCTAACATCCTATTTTTTTTTATAAAAACAGTTCTTGAAATTTTATAAAAATATAAATTTTTTATATCTGTAAAAAAACGAAATTTAATAATTTAAGAGTTAAATGCTTGGTTGGTCCCTGTGGTTTGCAAAAATTGCAGATGTGGTCCCAATGGTTTACTAATTACACGCGTGGTCCCTGTGGTTTTCAAAAATGCACTCGGTTGGTCCCTAGCCCTAACATCAGTTAAATTTCTCAGTTAAGTCCATGTTAAATGACCAAAATACCCTTGCTTATTAACAAATACATAAACAGATCACCTCTCTCTAACTCTCTTTCTTTCTCTCTGCTCTCTCTCTCTAGTTCTTTCTCTCTCTCAGCTCTCTCTCTCTCGTTCTTTCTCTCTCTCAGCTCTCTCTCTCTACCAACACCTGCGGCCACCGCCACATAACAGCACCGCCCCCTAACCACACCGCCGCCACCACCTTACTCTCTCTCTCCTCTCTCAACACTTTCTCTCTCTAAAAAAACCCACTTCAAAACACCCAAAAACACATTGCTGACACAAATTCGGAGCTCCAGATCTTGATTTGGGGTTTATTGGAGATGGGTTTATTGGTGCTTCGTTTGGGGTGGTGGCGGTGTTGGGTAGGTGGCGGCGACAGGTGGGTGGTAGCAGGGGGATGGTGTTAATGGTTGTGGGGGATGGTGAAATTAGTGGCGGCGACAGGTGGGCGGCGACAGGTGGGCGGCGACAGGTGGGCGGCGACAGGTGGGTGGTAGCAGGGGGATGGTGAAATTAGTCATCTACACCCTTCATCTCCGCCACTGCAACTCCCTCCGCCATCAACTTCAGTCGATTAAGGTACATATCGCCTCTTAGGGTTGAGTTTTGAGTTGAATTTGTAGATTAGAACCGATTTAGGGTTTATCTCAGATCTGTCTTTGGACGTTGGTGGAACCGAGCGATGGTAGTGGAGTTGTTATGGCGGAGTTATGATGGTGATGGTGGTCGGCGGAAAATCAGATGGTGGTGGTGGGTGCTTTTTAACTGGGTTGAAGATGAGTCGGTTTCAGGAGATGGTAATGGTGGTCGTCGTTTTCTTAAGGGAGGGAGAGAGGAAGAAGAAAATGGATGGATTTAGGGGTGGGGTTAGAGTTATGTGGTGTTTGGTTGATGATAATGGTGTTTTGTTGAAAAATATGGTGGTAAGAGAAGACGATCGGATGGTAGTCGGAGTTTGTGGGCATGGATGGTGGTCAGGGTTGTGTGGTGACGGTGGAGTATGATGTTTGATGGCGGTGGTAGAGAGAGAGAGCTGAGAGAGAGAAAGAACGAGAGAGAGAGAGCTGAGAGAGAGAAAGAACTAGAGAGAGAGAGCTGAGAGAAAGAAAGAGAGTTAGAGAGAGGTGATCTGTTTATGTATTTGTTAATAAGCAAGGGTATTTTGGTCATTTAACATGGACTTAACTGAGAAATTTAACTGATGTTAGGGCTAGGGACCAACCGAGTGCATTTTTGAAAACCACAGGGACCACGCGTGTAATTAGTAAACCATTGGGACCACATCTGCAATTTTTGCAAACCACAGGGACCAACCAAGCATTTAACTCATAATTTAAGTTAAAGGTCTAGAATGTACTTATGAGTCAAATATTATTTTTATTTTTATAAAAATAAAAATTTTAAACTTAAAGTTTATTGGATGAGTACTATGTGGGTATTTAAAAAAATTATGAACTTTAAAGAATAAAATTATACTTTATAATTTAACTAATAAAATACACATACTTTACAATTGTAACAACTTATCTTTTATTTTTTGTCTTTTGATTATTAATTTTTATAAAAAAACAAAACTTTACATATGTGTAACACTTATGACATATATCCACTACAATAATGTTATTATAAATACTATGCGAATAAGAAAACTATCAGAAACGAGTGCCGCAATGCAAACTGTCGCCCCCGCCGCATCGTGCGAGCATCCTACTAGTTATTATATAAGTAAAATACCGAATATAAATCTACAGAACAAATAATATACATAACATATTCAAATTTACTTTAGGTCTATCTAGAAGTTATTTAATTTAAAATAACATAAATTAATAAAATTTAAAAATAATAAAGTACAAGAGTGGCATGGGAAATTAGAGATGCAACAGACATAAGAAATGTAACACCCCGAAAACGGGTTTGGTAATTAACCCACGTTAATACTAAAAGACGGGTAAAGTACCGTTAGTGGTAAAAGTAACCCGGTGAATATTAGGATTTTAAATAAATAAACCTAATGTTAAATAAAAGTAGTATAAGGGCTTTTGAGGAAATAAAGTTTATAGAAGGCCCGACCTAACGGGACTTAAAATAAGCTTAGTCATAAATATTCCCGAACCCGCTAAGTTAACTAGGAATATTAAACCTAGTTAATAAGTGGGAATATTGTTGAAAATAATTAGGTTGTCGCCTACTTAAATAACGAACCAAACACGAGGGGTTAAAGCGGGATAACTTGAAAGGTTATTTATTAATAACTAAACAAAACACACACATAAGTGTGTGTTCAGGATCGACATCAGGGAGCTCCCCATGGAGCCAAACCCTAACCTTCAACAAATCCATCAAATTGAAGGATCAAATGAAGCCCAAATTCACAACCGAGCGTGAATTTGCGATCACCCGAACAAGAGGATCGTAAGGTATGTAAAATCTTGATGATTCGTGAAGTTGTAAAGAGTTGATAATTATCCTAATCGTGAATTAAGCATGGATTAGAGAAGCTATGGCTGAATTTGAGATGTATGATTGCTTAGGAACAAACCCTAAGCGAGAATTTAGAACAAATTGCTATGATTTGGATGTATGGTTGAATTACCACACCTATCTAAGTGGGTTTTGTTGTTATGATGAAATTGATGCTAAGACTATGTTTAGAATCATCATGCATGATAATGAATGGAAGGTATTTGATTAAACCATGAAATTGGGTACATAATCATACTTTCATAAAAGGGGTTTAGTATATTATGATGAAATTAGTGATTTGGGTTCATATAAATAGGTGTTTGGAATCATGATGTCTACTAATTAATATGTAGGACTTGATTATATTGATGTTCGGATGAATGTCTAATGCTATGATGAAATGGGTTTTTACATGTAGATGGAAACCCTTAGTTCTTGCTTAACAAAGGAATAATTAACTTTGATGATTAAGAGCTAAGTTAAATTGGTGTTAATAATAGCATGAACTTAAATTTGAAAAGTAGTTAAAACGGTGGCTTAAGAATAATGCCTATCGGATACTTGACAAAGTGCTTAAATGAATTGTCGGAGTTTATGATATAATCACTTATGTTAATAGGCAGTTTGACCTTTAAAAGTCAAACTGACCAAAATGAAATCAAATGGTGAATTTTGATGTAAAACCCGTAAGATGGAATAGTCATAATTAATGATGACTGATCTAACCGTCTTACGAATTATGATGATAGTTTGACGCTTGACAAGCTAGGTGGAGGCTTGAAAAGGAAGTGGGTCAAACGAAGCAAGTATGAAGGAAAAGCGTAATTCGGATGCAAGGTAAGTATAGCTTACACTAGTCATAAATCTTAGAATGTTCTTTGTCGTATTAATTACGAATAAGATAAATGTTTAATTGAGATATGGTGTTCCGGCGTGTAGTCGTACGGAACAAGATAACCAAATAGAATAAGAAACCGTATTGATGGTTAAAAATGAGTTAAATCGGTAATTCGATCATGTTGTGACGAATGAAATATCTAATTTTAAAGGTTACCATATAAGGTAAATCATGATAACCAATAAGGGTAAAATTGTAATAAATGTCACCTCGCTAGTAATTGGTCATAGAGACCAAACGGGTCGAAAGGTGAAATAATCACCCTTTGACAATATCGACTAATGGGTTGTCGAGTTGTATGATTATAGGGAATAAATAGCATATGGATGTTTACAGCGCTATCACTTAGCAGCCACTAAGGCAAGGTATTAAAACGGGTCAATATATTGACCCGAGTCAGGTATGTACAATGATACAACTCATCATGTAGAAATTGGAGTTCTATGACAGTTAGACAAGGTTAAAATAAGATATTCGGTTATCTTTTAGGTAAAGCGAATAAATTGAGTTATGATTAAGTTGTTTTAGAAACATATTGATTTCTAAACAAGAAAATAGTTAAAAGGTCGTAATTTGGGATCAAACAAGTACTAATAGTCCTTCGTCGTAAATGAAGGACTAAAATTGACTAAAACGTCCTTGTAAGTGAAATTGAGCAAACGAACCATAAAGGTTGTTTGGAAATAAGCGATAGGATGAAATAAATACTTTGAATAAATATGAAAAGCAAAAGACGTAAATTATTGGTCAAAAGTCTCTATAAAGAGTCTTTGCCGTAAAATAATGATTTGAAGTGTGTAATAACCCGTGATTTGAACCTTGTGCAATAGGAAATAATCATAATAATTTGTTTACAAAAGAAACAAGGGCCACAAACAAGTTTGTTAGATGAAATCACGAACGGGTCAAAATTTGGTAAAAAGGGTAATAAGCCGAAGACTTAAAAGTCTTAAATTTTGTTAATCCGGATGTTGGATTTTAACTCCATATGATGGGGATCAAATTACAAACACATAGGAGGAAACGATAGGTCAAACGGACGAGCGGATTGAAAGATACGAAAGTTTTCGTGTCAATAAACGGCAAAGTGGAAAGGCTGAATGCAGGGACCACCGTAACTTACAGTGCCACCGTAAGTTACGGTGGGGATGAAATTGATACGGTGGTTACCCACTGATTTACGGTGGGGGATTTGACATTCAGTGGCCACCGTAACTTACGGTGCCACCGTAAGTTACGGTGGAGGCCAGCTCAAAATTTAGTCTTTTGTGATCAAGAGATTCACGTTGGGATTTTTCTTTCCATTATCGTTACCAGACTTGTTTAGATACGATTTAATTCCCGTATGACTAAAGCATTTCATGTTTATGAAATGTAGGTACACTTTGGATGTCGGAAGACGATCAAGCTCAACGAAGAACCGAACACGATATAGATACATGCTTCCGCACTTTGCCACGTTGTAAATTTTAAACAAGGAATTCAACCACGTTATGTAGAATAACATATGATTTGTAAAAGTTTTAATAAGCCCGTATTTTTATAGTATGTGTAGTCTTAGCTACACATCTAACTGTTGGTATTTACACATAAAATCGTTAATTAGTAACTAGGGTGTTACAAGAAAACTCAATTAGTTATAATGTTAAATTATGACAGAAGAAAATCAAAAGAATAGAACTCAAATAAAACTGGTGAGAGGAAAAAGCAATCGGAAAACCACAGTTCCTTCTCTTAGCTCGTTGTCGCTTTTGTTCCATCGCCGGTGGAATGACTTCATCAACATCACACAAACCCACTTCTCGATTTCACACTCTTATTCCTTTCTTTATGTTCATCTTCTTCTCTTTTTTCCGGCCGAAACTCTGATCCGGTTCGCCAGTTCAACCGCCGACCGCACCTAACCGGCCGGTTCTTTGTAAAACGACCCAACTACATACAACCGGACCGCTAAGCTCACTGATTCCTGGCCCGAGCGGTCCGACCGGCCGGTCTGGTCCAGTTGTGAAAGCATGGCTAAAAACTTTCCATCAACGATCATGTTTGGTTGGTTTTTTTATGGAATTGGAAAACATTCCATAAAATTCCAACAACCAATGGAATTTAACATTCCTTCCAATATGTGATGGAATTGTTTTCTTTCCAATGAAATGTTTAAAGATTACCTAAATACCCCCATTTTTCTCCCTTCCTACACCAGTTCAACCAACAGACTGAAAGAGACTCATAATCATTCGAAATAAAATAAAAACATAATCGAAGAACAAGAATAAAATCGAATAAACATCAACCAAAAAAATCCATTTTTACCATTATTCAAGATCGAGGAACCTACCACCACCATATTGTTTTCTAAACTCCATTAAACCTGGATGAAAACAATAAGAATTTTTTTTGTAAGCCCAGATCCATCAAGAAAGAAATAGATCCAACCCATAATAATAAAAACCATTTTCAAGTTTCAGTAATCGAACAACCCTTAATTCCAAATAATTCCATCGATTAGAAAGAAAAAGAAAGCAGGTGTTCATTGAAACAAAACCACCGATTAAAATACAAGCAATGTTCACCAATTAGAATATGACGATTTAAAAGATTATTCCATCAATTCAGTAACATCAATGCTCATGTATATCCAACCACGATGTCTTATGATTCCATGGAAGCGACTTCGTTCTGGGAACACAAATTGTTGCGTCGCCTTCTCTAAATAGCTTTGATTTAATAGGATATTGATGAAATCCAAAAATTCCAAGCAGCAAGGAACCAAAGCTGTAAGAACTTGTTAAGTTCGAGTTTACAAGGTTTGTGAAAAACTAAAAATTAAGCTCAAAAACAATTCTGTATTGTAATAAAGATAAATAATCATAAACGAGAAATCATTATCAACAACTGTTTTTCATTGATCACAATGATTCAAATGTATTACAGAATGTGATTTTATAGACTCCCCTCAGACTGATCACTATAACAAAGATTGTTCGTACAAAAGAAAATTTGATGTGTAGTGATAGATATATCTCCAATAGGTGAGATCTATTTATACTAAGTATGAAAGCTCTATTTGTGATTGGCTGACATCACCCTGATAGTGATATCTAACATTCCAAACAGAAAAGATTCCACAGATGTTGCAAACATCTGTGCAAATCTAACATTTAATCTAACTATGCTAAACTCTGATACAAGACAAGTACCGTTACATTGAGAAACCTATGTTTGGACTATCCTCTATTGCTTTGATCCAAACATCCGTTTGGTCAGACAAATGTTTGGTCTTCTTCATCAGACCTTTGCTCTCAACAGACTTTAGGCTTCAACAGACCTTGTTTCTTATTGAACAACGGTTCCGAGGCTTTGATGAGATGTTTGCTTGTCTTTGATAGATGCTCTAATTTAGGTGTTCAAGATTCATTATCTTTAGGGAGAACCTGGTTCAAACTTCTGTTTAGTTCTTGATCACTTGATCATGTTTTGGCTTTTGAATATCACCTGTTCTTTTGTAGGTCCAACAATCTCCCCCTAGAACAGATGATGCCAACACAAATGTTTATTTGATCAATTTTTATTCCTCTTCAGCTTATCTCTGATCTTCTCAAATATTTTAGAGAGTAAGTCATCAGCATCCCTTTCGAGTAGAAGATCTAATAGATCTTGTAGATCTTCACTTTTTAGACTTATCACACTATTCATTGGAGTCTTTTTCACTTATCCATTAGCCCTAACTATTGTCAATTCATGGCATGCTCTATCTGAGGACCATTTTAGAATTTTAGAGGCTGATGAAGTTGTTGTGACTGATTTTATTAGAAGAGGTGAAGGAATATACTTTCCCAAGATTTGCCCAAATAACTCCTCTGGTCTGGCATCTGGATGCCCATATAGGGCCATTCACAAAGCCCGTGGCTTGAGGCTCAGTCGAAGTTCGCTCGAAAAAAGCCCGGTTCGAAGTTAGCTCGATTTTAAATGAGTTGGTTCGGTTTGTAAACGAGCCAAGCCCGAGCCAAGGTAGATTGGATTCGTGGCTCGTTCATTAGTTGGCTCGTTGGCTCGCTCGTTCATTAGTTGGCTCGTTGGCTCGCTCGTAACATGGTTATTTTTTTTCGAAATAAATAGATTGTTAAGCTATAGTCTTAATTAGTAATATTTATTTGAAAAAATATATTAAGGTAAGTAACGTATAATATTTTCTTGTTCGTTTTATTTATAGTTTGCCCAAAATTACTATTCTATTAGCCTAAATAATGTTTTATTTATTGTTTTTTGGTTTTATGTATATCATTATGTGTAAAAAATACAAAAATAGAAACTTTGTTTAAACAAACGAGCCAACTCGACGAACGACGAGCTGACTCGAGCTTTTGGCGAGCCAAGCCCAACTTCCCACCGGCCAAAGCATCTCGACTTCGCGATCAGATCCATTCGTTTCGAATGGAGCCTAATGAGCCCTACCACCTAGTCTGGGAGAGATTCCAAACCCTACTTTCACATTGTTCTCAGCACGGTTTATCAGATTGGGCACTTGTAGAGAAATTCTACAACTGGCCTTACTCCCGAGGTTCGAGCCCGATTTGATACTTCAGCAGGAGGCCACCTTATGGGAAAGAAATCAGTGGCTGAATGCAATGATCTTTTCGAGAGATTCGCGCATACTGATAACGATCATCGCGCTACCACCAGGACTTCCATTCCTGTGTCTAGTACTTCCTCGGCCGGTCGAGGAGTACACCATGTTAGCATGGATACTAACGTAGCTGCGGCGGTTGAAAATCTTGATAGAAAGTTCACCAAGGAGATGAGTGAGTTGAAGGCGAAGTTAGATAGATGTGAGGTATGTAGGGGAGGTCACGATACCATAGATTGTCCCACGCTCACCCTTGAGCAGGTAGAGTTTATCACAGGTTAGACCCGAGGCCCCAATGCGTTTAATAGTAATAATAATTATAATCCTAAATGGCGAAATAATAAAAATTTCTGTTCTTTCGGTAACCCCCCTGGTTTCCAATCAGGTTCAAATCAAAACAGGGGGTAGGGTTATTATTCTAGTGGGGGTTCGAATCAGCAGTGTCAGTTTGGTAGTTCAGGTTCAGGTTCACGGGGTCAGTTCAATAGTGGGGGGTCAAATAGTCAAGGTTCAAACAACCAAGACTTGGGTAGTGGTCTAGATGAGATTAAAGCTATGTTATCCTAAGTACTAGTTAAGGATCAGGAAACCCAAAGAACCTTACAAGCCACTCAACGAACTTTAGTGGACCATGCCAAATTCTTGAAGAACAATCACTCGAACTTCTTGGACCTTCAAAGGCAAATTGGTGACATCAATCGCCAATTGCAAGAGTGGTCTTCAGGTCAGTTTTCAGCGAATACCCAACAAAACCCAAATGGCCAATTAAAGACGGTCACCACTCGTAGCGGTAGGAGTTTAGGTGAGGTTGTGAGAGAGAGCGTTGAGGTAAAGGATGAGGAAGAGGTAGATGAGGAGATGGAGGCTCTGGTGAGGGTGCAAAATAGGCAAGGTCGAGCAAGTACCGTACCAAACCAAGAGCCCCAGGTTGAGAGTAGGATAGAAAAGAGACCGGTAGAGGTTAGGCCTTCTCCACTTATAATAATTCGCACGTACCCTATCCCGCCCAACTTAAGCAACAAAAGTATGCTAAGGAATATGGGAATTTCCTTGACATGTTCACACAGCTAAAAATCAATCTTCCATTCATCGAGGCCCTCCAGCACATGCCTAAATACGCCAAGTTTTTGAAAAATCTTCTTAAACGAAAGGACAAGCTGGGGGAGATCTCAAACATTCCACTGACCGGGGGGTGCTCCGTGGTTGTCTTGAACAAATTACCAGAAAAACTCACCGACCCCGGCGTCTTCACCATTCCATGTCTCTTTGGGGGTGCCGTTGTGTGACATCTGTGCTTGTAATCATTGTACAAAATCTGAATAAGTTCATTTATCAATAAAACAATGTGATTTTGTCCCAATATTTTATTTATTTATGTTTGACATTTTGCTCGTTTTGATTTTTGTTCAAATTCAAACTCTATATTGCTTTCTGGAAAGTTGTACGCAAACTGATACATAAACGTAATCATTTTAACGTGAAAAACACTCCGAAACATCAACATATGCTTAAGATACCTTAAATAACCTTTACATAACTTAGAAATAAGTTTTAAAGGGTTTGGTATGGCAAAAACAAGTTTATTCGCTCGCAGGGACTATTATCGACAAACTGCGAAAGTCTGCCGATTCGTATAGTAACGAACATTCTAGAAGTTGATCATAAGCTAAACATACCCTAAATATCTTTTACATAGCTTAGAAATAGGCTTTGAGGGGTTCGGTATGCGAAAATAAACTTATTGGTCAATCAGGGACTAAAAGCGTCAAAAAGTGCATAAGTTTGCATTTACTCGCATATCTTACGTTCTGAACATATCTGGACATCCAAAAATTTTTGTAATCATTAAAATATTTTATTTTAGTGTTTGGAATGCTAAAATTTCATTCGCCGCGTAATTTGGATCATTTTTCGCGTCCGTTCGTGTTTCGTCGTAATTAACCGAACAACGAGGCCGTACGACCAAACGAACCGACATCCGTGATATTTTCAAGCATATTTCAGGCCTCCTATACTTTGACATCATTATTGAGCCTTGAAAATGGATTAACGGGGCTTAAACGTGTCAAAAATCAAGTTTTAAGCATCAGGGGCCTGTTCTGCCAATATTTGAAAGTTGCTGATCTGGAAGTCTAGGAGGGGCGCGAAGCCCATTACTCCTGTCTTTGCAGCCCGAAAAAGACCCCTAGATCTGCAACAATGGTTTTTCTGCAAACAGCAACTGAATCTGGGTTTTTGGACAAGGTTTTCTCATACCTTGAGCCGGTTTTGGACTCCCCTAGTATTCTGATTCAGTGGGTAACACATGGAGGGCCAAGATCGAAGCTCAAAACCCGAGAAACGATCCTAACGGTTGTGGAAAATCTATAAATACCCATCCATTTCCATTTCACAACTTGAACAATCTGAGTTTTCTTCATCTTTTGCACAATAGGAGCTATCCCTTCTGGTTGAAGGCTCCTTTCTTCTTATTTTCTTGTTCTATCTTCTAGCATTGGACTGCTTGTAAGATTCTTTCATGCTTTTTATGCATTTTAAGCATGAAAGTCAAACAGTGTTTGACTTTCTGCTTTGACCAGTCTTTGGTCAACACAATGTTTGTTTGAACTTTGCAACGTGAGCGTAATCACGATGGTTATAGTCCCTTGTGACTATACCTACTGATTACCACGTTGATTAGGCGTAGTGACGAGTCATAGTTTCGGTCAAAATACGTATTTATGTGTATTTTGCACCGAAGCTATCTTTGGGTATCAAAACACTTTGTTTTGATATCAAACTTGTTTTCTAACTTGGTTAAACATCTTTTAACATGTTTAACTCGTCACTTTTAGTTTAATGCTTATATAGTGTGACACCTGTGTCTGTAATCGTTGTAAACAGTTTAGTTATCAATAAAACAAAGTTATTTGATCCCAATGTTTGTTTGTTTATGTTTGACATTTTTCATGTTTTGACTTTTGTTCAATTTCAAACTCTACATCGCTTTCTGGAGAGTTATACGCAAGCTGGTGCGTAAACGTAATCAGTTTAACACGACAAACACTCCGGAACATCAACATATGCTTAACATACCTTAAATAACCTTTACATAACTTAGAAATAAGTTTTGAAGGCTATGGTATGGCAAAAACAAGTTTTATCGCTTACAGGGACTAAATTCGACAAACTGTGAAAGTATGATGATTCGTACTAGAACAGACATTCCGGAACATGACCATAAGTTAAACATACCATAAATACCCTTTACATAGCTTAGAAATAGGCTTTGAGGGGCTCGGTGTGCTAAAATAAACTTTTGGGTCATTCAGGGACTAAAAGCATCAAAAAGTGCACAAGTTTGCATTTTCGCGCATAACTTACATTCGGAATACATCCGGACATCCAAAAATTTATGTAAGCACTAAAATATTTTATTTTAGTGTTTGGCATAAGAGAATTCCATTCGTCGCACAATTTGGATCGTTTTTCGCGCTTATGCGCATTCCGTCGTAATTAACCGAACAACGCAACCGTACGGCCAAACGAACTGACATCCGATATAATTTAGAGCATATTTTAAGTTCCCTATACTTTAACTTCATATTTGAGCCTTAAAGTGAGGTTAACGGGGCTTAAACATGTCAAAACGCATCAAAAATCAAGTTCGGAGTCACAGGGGCCTGTTCTGCAAAAAATGAAACATTGCTGGTCTGCACAAGGCTTACGGACCGTAAGCACTTAGCCATACTGTCCGTAAGGACCTCCCAGATCAGCATAATCAGTTTAAACAGTTGTTAACAGCTGTTATGCACCCAAAACCCAATTGCACATGGCATTTCCAGATAATGGGGGGGGGGGGCATTTTGATGTACCATGGTATTGTAACACATGTATGGATGAGATTGAATCACGGGTTACGATAAACAATCTTAACGGTTCAAGGAAATCTATAAATACCCCCATGATCTCAAGTCCAAAACCCACACATTTGAATCTGAATTTGTTCTCTAAGTTGTTGTGTTTAACACTTCATACCTGAGAATATTCGGATCAAAACTTCCGTTCTTGGACCCTTTGTAAGTCTTCTTTCGTTCTTTTAGCATTTCTGCATTTTTAGCGTTTCTGCATTGACCAGTTTATGGTCAATGCGAAGTTCGTTTGAACTTCATAATGTGAGCGTAATCACGATGGTTATAGTCCCTAGTGACTATACCTACTGATTACCACATTATCTAGGCTCAGTGACGAGTCGTAGTTTCGGCCAAAATGCGTATTCTTGCGTGTTTTGTAACCAAACTACTCTTAGGTATCAAAACCGTTTGTTTTGATACCAAACTTGTTTTCTAACTTAGGTAAGCATATTTTAACATGCTTAGCTCATCACTTTTAGTTTTGTGCTTGTCTAGGGTCGTAAAGGTAAGCGATCTAATCAATCGCTTATACTTTCGAACCCGACTACATTTGGACTTTTAACATTTGACATGGTTTATACAAGGACTTTTGACAATTGGTTTAAACATAGACTTTATACATTGGTGGTTTGTTTACGTGACTTAAGTAACGAGATGTGAGTAGTATGATACAAACATGGTGGATACGCCGCTGGTACTTCCTATATATAAGTGTTTGTATTATATTACATATCATAGCGTTATTTAAATCATTCATTTTGGACTTATACATTTTACACAAGTAACATGCTTTTCACAAGACTTTGGTTTACAAAACAGTTTACTTTATACAATTCATTTTACTTGGTTATTCATTTAACCTTACATTGTTCTTTTATTTACACATATCATCTGATCTTATCGCTTTTTAAATGATTTACAAAACAAAACAATTTACAAGGTTCACGACTAAATTTTATTAAACATTTTCTTAAACTTAAGTCATGAATCCTACTTTCACAAAACCTATGTATCTCACAGGCATTTTTATGCTGACGTACCTATTTTCGCATGTGTTTTCAGGAGCTTTTGCATAGGATGATCGAGACACACTTAGGCGGACCTGTGCCTTAGTGACTTAAAACGAAGCAAGAACTAGTTAATTTATGTTATGTACTCTTTGTTTCTTGTTTAAGGCAATGTAACTCTCTTGTTTGATAAATAAAACGTAACTTTAATATCCATGGTTGTGAAACAATTAATTCTGTTACAACACTCCCCGACGTTTCCGCCACGTTTTGTTGTTCTACGTGGTCGGGGTGTGACAGAAAAGTTGGTATCAGAGCCAATGGTTATAGGGAATTAGGTTATTAGTAATGCTTTGACCTAGACTATAACCTTTCTAGGACCCCAACACAAGTTATCTTGTGTTTAGATCTTAAAACATGCACTTCACCTATCCTTAGGTGATAACCACAACGAGAACATCAAGTTCGAATCCACTTTGAAAATCAATCACCTGTTCTTGGATGATTGATTACTAGGTTTTGAACCCTCTGTTGTAAGGTTTTGAACCCCTTTGAATTTTCAAAATCTCGTCAAAGTTTTGGGTTTTAAATAGTGTGAACATGTGCAAACTGGAAGGGTGAATGCCTGTACCCTGGGTTTTCTGTCTAAGGCTAGAGTGTTCGTACAAATCCACATAATCGGACCAGACACTCTTACCTGGGAACTCTTGGGGTGAGTGTTCACTTATAGGCGAGCATGTCTTCGCGATACATTATTTTTGACCCATTTACTTTGATTAGTCACAATGTGTCGTTTGTTTGCCTTGTTGTAACGAACAAATGACCACCATCTTTGCTTTTGTCAATTTTTGTATCATCTCATTCTTTTCATCCAATCATCTCACTCGTTTCCTTTCATGTTTCCACTTTTAGAATGCCTCCTCGACGCGACAGTCAGATAGCAAATGCCGAACTGGCAGAAATCATCGCGCAGCAAATGGCTGCTGCTTTCCCAAATCTTATTGCTCAACTGAACCAAGCCAACAACAACAATCATGCTCCATGCAATTTCAAGAGTTTCAATTCGGCTAAGCCACTCAAGTTTAGTGGTACTGAAGGAACAACTGGGCTCCTACAATGGTTCGAGAGCACTGAGAGTACGTTCCGCCACGTTCAGTGTCCTGATAATCGCAAGGTCGAGTTTGCTTCCAGTGTGTTTCAGAAGAGGGCTCTTACATGGTGGAACGGGGTTATGGGAGACCGTGGTGCTGAGGTTGGTTGCTTTAGCACAGACTTGGGCCGAACTTAGGGCCCTTATGATGAAGGAGTTTTGCCCTCGTCATGAACTGCGAGCTTTGGAAAGGGAATTTGATGATTTGAAACAAGATAGTGGCGAGCACCGGGCATATACTGATAGGTATGAGGAGCTGAGCTTGTTATGGTAACAATGGTTACCCCACTCGACAAGGCTATCGAAAGGTACATCGATGGTCTACCTGACTCAGTGCAAGACATCATTACTGGTAGTAACCCTACCACAGTCCGTCAGGCGATCGAGTTAGTAGCGACATTGACTGAGTCGCAGGTTCGAAAGGGAAAGCTGCATAAAAAGGGTGACAAAGGTAAGAAGCAGACGTCTGACAAAGAGGATGGCAAGAATGGTAAAAACAAGAAGGGAAAGGATTCTGGTTCCTCAAAGGGGTCTAGGAAGCTAAAGGCTTCCCAGAACTATGTCGTTACTGCACAGGCTCAAGCTGCACCAAATCAGCCTGCGCAACCACCCGCCAAGAGGCCTTATCTTGGCAATGCACCTTTGTGTAACAGGTGTAACGGCCATCACCTACCACATCTCCAATGTCGTCATTGCACTAACTGCGGAAGAAATGGTCATCTTGCCGCTACGTGCCGCATTCCTGTCAACCAGAATCAGGCAGTTCAGAACCAAGCCCAACAAGTTGCTCAGCCTCTTGCTCAGCAACAAGGTCAAGCTGCACGACCTCATTTTCCTCCTGGTTCGTGCTACAATTGTGGGAATCTGACCCATTACAGAAACCGGTGTCCAAGACTAGCTAACGCAAATCCAAATCAGAATCAGGCTCAGGCTCGAGGTCGAGTCTTCAACATGAATGCACAAGAGGCGCAAGCAGACAATAATGTGGTCAACGGTACGTTCTTTATTAATAATCAGCCTGCATCTGTCCTTTTTTATTCAGGTGTCGATAAGAGTTTTGTGTCATTATCTTTTGAGCCATTGCTTCGCGTGTCTAGAACGAAACTAGGAAAACCCTTGACAGTAGAAGTTGCTAGTGGTGAACCCATTGTTCTTGATTCTGTTCTTCGCAACTGCAAGTTGAACCTTAATAACCATCTTTTTCCTATCGACCTCACGCCAATGCAACTTGGAAGCTTCGACGTTATAGTGGGTATGGATTGGTTAGCTAAGCATCACGCAGAGGTAGTTTGTTTCGAGAAGATTGTTCGTGTACCGCTTTCGACAGGGGAGATCCTACAGGTTCATGGTGAGAAACCTACTGGTAGTCTCAAACTCATGTCTTGTTTTAAAGCTCGGAAGTATCTGCGAAAGAACTATGTGGCCTTTTTGGCGCATGTTATAGCAGATAAGGGCAAAGGTAAGTCTATTCAAGATATCCCTGTTGTTCGGGATTATCCTGAAGTTTTCCCTGAAGAGTTACCTGGTCTACCCCCAGCACGCCAAGTCGAGTTCCGTATTGATCTCATACCTGGTGTGAATCCCATTGCCAGATCTCCATATCGTCTTACACCGTCTGAGATGCAAGAGTTGTCTAAGCAGCTTCAAGAGCTCTCTGACAAAGGTTTTATCCGTCCTAGCTTTTCACCTTGGGGTGCACCCGTTCTTTTTGTCAAGAAGAAGGATGGATCTTTTAGGATGTGTATCGATTATCGTGAGCTTAACAAGCTTACCATCAAGAATCGATATCCCCTACCTCGCATAGATGATCTCTTTGATCAGTTACAGGGCGCTTCTTACTTTTCGAAGATTGATCTGCGTTCTGGGTATCATCAACTTCGTGTGCATGAAGAAGATATTCCCAAGACAGCATTCCGCACTCGTTATGGGCATTATGAATTCACAGTTATGCCATTCGGTTTGACTAATGCTCCTGCTGCTTTCATGGACTTAATGAATAGGGTATGCAAGCCTTATTTAGATAAGTTCATCATTGTTTTTATTGATGACATCTTGATTTATTCTAAGACGCGAGCTGATCATGAGCAACATCTTCGTCTTACTCTGGAACTCCTAAAGAAAGAGCAACTTTTCGCCAAATTCTCCAAGTGCGAATTTTGGCTTAAGGAAGTTCAATTTTTGGGGCATATTGTCAACGAACAAGGTATTCATGTAGATCCCTCCAAGATCAGTGCGATTAAGGATTGGGATACGCCTACTACTCCTACTGAAGTTCGTTCTTTTCTTGGTCTGGCGGGTTATTATCGCCCCTTCATTGAAAATTTCTCAAAGATTGCAGTTCCTCTAACTGCTCTAACTCAGAAGAACAAACCCTTTGATTGGGGATTCAAGCAAGAGGAAGCATTTCTGACTTTGAAACAGAAACTTTGTGACGCGCCTGTTCTGACCTTGCCTGAGGGCAATGATGATTTCGTCGTTTATTGCGATGCATCTAAATTGGGTCTTGGCTGTGTTCTCATGCAAAGGAAAAAAGTCATAGCATATGCATTGAGGCAGTTGAAGATACATGAGAAGAACTACACCACCCATGATCTTGAGTTGGGTGCAGTTGTCTTCGCTCTAAAGATCTGGAGACACTATTTGTACGGTATAAAATGTGTGGTTTTCACGGACCACAAAAGTCTCCAGCATATCTTCAATCAGAAAGAACTCAACATGAGGCAACGACGATGGGTTGAGCTTCTAAACGACTATGACTGCGAAATTCGCTACCATCCTGGTAAGGCGAATGTCGTAGCCGATGCTTTGAGTCGTAAGGAACGTACTAAGCTTCATTGTGTTCGTGTTCAATCTGATATTCAAGCTCGATCCGATATCCAAGCACGCATCACTCAGGCTCAACACACTTGTGTTTCACAAGGTTTAATGGATAAAGAATTTCCCTATCACATAACACCTGATCTTGAATTGAAGGACAATGGATCGTATTACTTCATGGACCGTTTGTGGGTCCCAAGCCAAGATGATCTTCGCACATTGCTTATGGATGAAGCCCATAAGTCTCGTTATTCTATTCATCCTGGCTCAGATAAGATGTATAAGGATCTTTGTATTCAGTATTGGTGGCCTGGTATGAAGAAAGACATTGCCTTATACGTATCAAAATGCCTTACTTGTCTTAAGGTTAAGGTTGAACATCAACGTCCTTCTGGTTTATTGGAGCAACCAGAGATCCCAGTTTGGAAATGGGAAAACATTGCTATGGATCTCGTTACCAAACTTCCGCGCACAAAGAAAGGTCATGATGCCATCTGGGTAGTTGTTGATCGTCTTACTAAGTCAGCGCATTTCTTGCCAATCCGTGAGGATTTTTCTGCTGACAAACTTGCTAAAATCTATGTGGATGAAATTGTATCCCGTCATGGTGTTCCTTTGAACATCATTTCTGACAGAGATGCTTGCTTCACTTCTCATTTTTGGAGAACCATGCAATCTGCTATGGGGACCCAACTTAATCTGAGCACAGCTTATCATCCGCAAACGGATGGTCAATCTGAAAGAACAATCCAGACTCTGGAGGATATGCTTAGAGCTTGTGTGATCGATTTTGGTGGTAGTTGGGATTCACATCTTCCGTTAATTGAATTCTCCTACAACAACAGTTATCACTCTAGCATCAACATGGCTCCTTTCGAAGCTCTCTATGGTCGAAAATGTCGTTCACCAGTCTGCTGGAATGAGATCAGTGAGGCTCAGCTTACTGGACTTGTCCTCATTTTAGAGACAACTGATAAGGTTAAGAAGGTTCGTGATAACCTTCAGGCAGCTAGAAGCCGTCAAAAGAGTTACACGGACCAACGACGCAAGCCCTTGGAATTTCAAGTTGGTGATCGTGTATTACTTAAGGTCTCACCTTGGAAAGGTGTGATCAGATTTGGAAAGAAAGGAAAACTTGCACCTAGATACATTGGACCATTCAAGATCATCGAAAGAATCGGTAAGGTAGCCTACAGACTTGAATTACCTCCTGAACTTGGAAACGTTCATCCAACCTTTCACGTGTCCAATCTCAAGAAGTGTCTTGCTGATGAGAACCTCCACATACCGCTTGATGAAATTCGTGTGGATAACACGATGCATTTTGTTGAGAAACATGTGGAAATCATGGAACGTGAAGTCAAGTGGCTCAAACGCAAGCGCATTCCATTGGTCAAAGTTCGCTGGGAATCTAAGCGTGGACCTAAGTTTACTTGGGAACGTGAAGATCAAATGAAGGCGAAGTATCCGCATCTATTCCCACGAGTTTCCTCTAAATAAATTTCAGGACGAAATTTCTACAAGTAGGGGAGACTGTGACACCTGTGTCTGTAATCATTGTAAACAGTTCAGTTATCAATAAAAAAAAATTATTTGATCCCAATGTTTTTTTGTTTATGTTTGACATTTTTCATGTTTTGACTTTTGTTCAATTTCAAACTCTACATCGCTTTCTGGAGAGTTATACGCAAGCTGGTGCGTAAACGTAATCAGTTTAACACGAAAAACACTTCGGAACATCAACATATGCTTAACATACCTTAAATAACCTTTACATAACTTAGAAATAAGTTTTGAAGGCTATGGTATGGCAAAAACAAGTTTAATCGCTTACAGGGACTAAATTCGACAAACTACGAAAGTATGATGATTCGTACTAGAACAGACATTCCGGAACATGACCATAAGTTAAACATACCATAAATACCCTTTACATAGCTTAGAAATAGGCTTTGGGGGGTTCGGTGTGCTAAAATAAACTTTTGGGTCATTCAGGGACTAAAAGCGTCAAAAAGTGCACAAGTTTGCATTTTCGCGCATAACTTACATTCGGAATACATCCGGACATCCAAAAATGTATGTAAGCACTAAAATAATTTATTTTAGTGTTTGGCATAAGATAATTCCATTCGTCGCACAATTTGGATCGTTTTTCGCGCTTATGCGCATTCCGTCGTAATTAACCGAACAACGCAACCGTACGGCCAAACAAACTGACATATGACATAATTTAGAGCATATTTTAAGTTCCCTGTACTTTAACTTCATATTTGAGCCTTAAAGTGAGGTTAACGGGGCATAAACATGTCAAAACGCATCAAAAATCAAGTTCGGAGTCACAGGAGCCTGTTCTGCCAAAAATGCAACATTGCTGGTCTGCACAAGGCTTACGGACCGTAAGCACTTAGCCATACTGTCCGTAAGGACCTCCCAGATCAGCATAATCAGTTTAAACAGCTGTTATGCACCCAAAACCCAATTGCACATGGCATTTCCTGATAATGGGGGGGGGGCATTTTGATGTACCATGGTATTGTAACACATGTATAGATGAGATTGAATCACGGGTTACGATAAACAATCTTAACGGTTCAAGGAAATCTATAAATACCCCCATGATCTCAACTATAAAGCCCACACCTTTGAATCTGAATTTGTTCTCTAAGTTGTTGTGTTTAACACTTCATACCTGAGAATATTCGGATCAAAACTTCCGTTCTTAGACCCTTTGTAAGTCCTCTTTCGTTATTTTAGCGTTTCTACATTGACCAGTTTATGGTCAATGCAAAGTTCGTTTGAACTTCATAACGTGAGCGTAATCACGATGGTTATAGTCCCTAGTGACTATACCTACTGATTACCACGTTATCTAGGCTAAGTGACGAGTCGTAGTTTCGGCCAAAATGCGTATTCTTGCGTGTTTTGTAACCAAACTACTCTTAGGTATCAAAACCGTTTGTTTTGATACCAAACTTGTTTTCTAACTTAGTTAAGCATGTTTTAACATGCTTGGCTCGTCACTTTTAGTTTTGTGCTTGTCTAGGGTCGTAAAGGTAAGCGATCTAATCAATCGCTTATACTTTCGAACCCGACCCATTTGGTCGATCATTAGGATCCGACCAAACACATTAGGTGACCATAGTTGTATAGGGAATAACCTTCCGAAGGTTATTGTCACACCCCCAAAATCCACCATGCGGAGTATCACCGCTTGGAGGCGTGACATGACCAGGATCGAGCCACCAATCATATTGAACAACACAATTAAGTAAATAATACCAACCACAATACGATTGGTGACCAATAGAAAGTAGGCCGACTTTAGGTTAACAGCGGAAGGATAAACGTAAGTCCAAAACATAAGTTCCATAGTTCATAAGTTTAAAGTCCAAAACGTAGGTTTAATAAGTTCATAAGGAAAATATTAAGCAGGGAACATAACAGTCCGTATCCCACAACAACCTCCTCCTCGTGCAAGCTCCATAAGCGTCTAGCGACCTGTAAGGCATGTAACAACGAGTCAACAACAAAGTTGAGTGAGTTCACGGTTGATTGATTAGTTTTAAGTTGTTTCTGAAAAACGTGGTTTGACTTTCGTTGGCTTATATGCCGTGGGGGTTACCCCTTAGTTGAAAGTATGTTTAACCAGATTCTTTTTATTACCCAAATCATACCCCATAATTAGTGGGGGGCTTCCCCATGTAAACCACTAGACTGTCCTGATATCGACAACTGACGAATAACGTGCCCTACAACATACGAACGCACGTATTCTGCACAAGGAGAATTCGTAGGATTAATAATGGCATCCTACCTATGGAGGATGGCCGTACATATCCTACCCAAGGAGGATATGTAGATTTCATTTTAGTTTCTTAACCCATTCCCAACCACCGGGAATCCCATGCCTTGTAGAAAGTGTGAACTCACCTCGGTTGCTCGATTTGACTCTCAAAAATAGCTAACAGTCAAGGTCGGTCAATCACGTCCTAATATGATTACCACTTAGTTTATTAGTGACTTCAAATAGAACACAAAGTTCCTACACGTATCTATCACATAACATGTATCACTTTAACGGTTCATGCCCATATAAACTTCCCATCTATTCCCCACACATAAACAAACATACGACATTGCACATAACACATATAACATGTTATATCATTCGCAGATAACCTACCCGACGTTTAGACACGCAAATTACTACTTATGTCGTTTCAGCTTTTATATTTAAAACTGGGCTGTATTCGGGGTTTTTAATAAAATAGTTAACTTGTTCCAAAAATTCCCAAATTTTTAAAGAAGGTCTTAAACGATCCAAATATTATTGTGTAAAAATATCGGGATCCAATTCATCATCAATATTTTATAAAAAATCATTTTCCGGACTGAACTCAGATTTATCTTTTTCTGACCGCAGTCCATGGAACAATTTATTTAAAATTCTTCGTAAGTTCGATTTACGAAATTCTAGTGGGGTAATTACAAATACATCAGTTGTCATCTACTGTACAAATTTCATGAGCTGATTCATCATAGATTTCCAGTTATGACCAAAAACATATCACTCATTTACTGCAGCAAAAACTCAGCTTCAGCTGCTGTTTTTAAAAGGGTCTTTAAAAATAGCAAACGAAGTCCAAAAATTATGATTCCAGTGCCATTAGAACCGTATTTCATAATACATAAATCTAGACTTCAGAAAATCTGTTTTTCGTAAAGTTACGGTCTGGTTACAACAACATGTTTGCTACAACATCCTACCATAACATTTCATCATGTAAATCTTCATGTAACTTTTTATGTTCATCTTCTTGTTTAAACCCTTTTAGTGTTCTTGTAGATTTAACATATTACATCTTTTTAACTACACAAAATAGACATGAACAAGGGTTAAATAGAGACTTACTACTAGCTTAAAGCTAGGGAAAATCTTGTGAAGGAGATGATAAGAAATGATGATGAACAAGACTAAAACAAAGCTCATTTGAATGCTCTTCAAGGTGCAACCTCCATGGATCAACTTTGAAGCTTGAATGGAACTTGTAATTGAAGAAGATGAACATGTGAAAATGGTGGTGGTGGGTTCGGTTTTGGGGTGACCGAAAATGAGAGAGAGAGAGAGTGAGGATGGAGTGTGATCTTAGGTGTGATGATGATAATCTATGAACCATACTCTTATAAGATGTCTTACATATTTTAGCAAGTTCAACAAGCAACATATCCATTATAAAATACAACAAATCAACAAGGTATGGGGTGAAGATGTGGTGGGTCCACCTAGGACCGAAAATTCGGTGGGGGGGGGGGGTCTTGTTGCAATTTTTCAACTAAATGGTAAGTGATAGTTAGAATGCAAGTAATATGATCATAGGTGTTAGTTATAAGGTTTTTAGTGGGTGTTATGGTGAACGGGGATCAAGACTAGCCAAAAATAATAACACAATGTATTTGGCAAATATTTGGTGTCCCGGGTAATGTCCGGTTATTCGGTCGGATACTGTTCCGTTAAATTGTTTAACTGTTCCGTAAGGCGTCTTATATATATATTTTTGTAACACAATTAATTCCTAACTCATAGGGAAATATTCAGGACCATTTAGTAACTTTTCTGTATACTACTAGTATGTTAACACGCACATGTAAGTATAACACAGTAATCGGAGAGCAGTTAAATGATTCAGCACAGTCATCAAGCACTTTAATTATCATTAATAAATTGTACGGATACATGGAATTACGAGGGTTGTCACATTCTCCCCCTGTTAAGAAAATTTCGCCCCGAAATTTAGTGCGTAGTTACTGAGGAAGCTAGTTAAGTTGCGGTGTTTACTGGCTTTTCCTGGGGTGTCACATCATCCCCCCGTTGATTTGGAATTTCGTCCCGAAATTCTGCAGTAGCTTCAGCCTCAGTAGTGGCTGCATTTTTCTTAAACAGCTGGGGGTACTTGAGTTTCATTTGGTCTTCTCGTTCCCAGGTATATTCTAGGCCACTACGGGAATTCCAACGAACTCGGACAAGAGGTATCCTGGTACGTTTGAGAATCTTAACATCTCGATCAGTAATCTCTTCTGGTTCCTCGACGAATCGCAGCTGGTCGTCGATAGTGAGCTCCTTTAAGGGAACTATGAGAGTCTCGTCTGACAGACACTTCTTCAGATTCGACACATGGAAAACGTTGTGAACTCTGCTGAGTTCTTCAGGTAGATTCAACCTATAGGCGACTTTGCCAATTTTCTCAATGATTTCGAACGGTTCGACATAACGCGGATTGAGTTTGCCTCGTTTGCCAAAACGAACTACAACTTTCCAAGGTGAGACTTTGAGTAGCACTCGATCCCCAACCTGGAACTCGAGTGGTTTCCTTCGCTGATCTGCATAGCTTTTCTGACGGTCACAAGTTGCCGCCATTCGCTGTCGTATCTGGGCAATTCTTTCGGTTGTATCTACTACAAGTTCTGGGCCTGTGATTTGACTGTCACCAACCTCTGCCCAATAAAGAGGTGATCGACACTTTCGCCCGTACAATGCCTCGAATGGAGCGGCTTGGATGCTGGTGTGGTAGCTGTTGTTATACGAAAATTCCACTAGCGGGAGGTGCTTTTCCCAGCCATTATCAAAATCGATTACACATGCCCTAAGCATGTCTTCAAGGGTTTGGATGGTGCATTCAGATTGCCCATCCGTCTGTGGGTGATAAGCGGTGCTCATATCTAAACGTGAGCCAAAGGACCTGTGCATAGCTTGCCACAATTCGGATGTAAAACGTGGGTCACGATCAGAGATGACAGAGGTTGGCACTCCGTGCCTTGATACTACTTCCTTTAGGTAGATGTCTGCGAGAGTAGAAAACTTGTCGATTTTCCTTGATAGCCAAGAAGTGTGCAGACTTAGTCAGTCGATCCACGATCACCCAAATGGTATCATTTCCGCGTTGGGATCTAGGCAGGCCGGTAACGAAATCCATGGAAATTTGCTCCCATTTCTATTTCGGGATCTCTGGTTGTTGAAGTAGGCCTGATAGTTTATGATATTCAGTCTTGACTCTCGCACAAGTCAAACATTTGCTAACGTAGGTTGCTATGTGAGCTTTCATATCAGGGCACCAGTACGTAGTCTTGAGATCGTGGTACATTTTATCCGAACCAGGATGTACCGAATAACGAGACTTGTGCGCTACGTCCATCACAAGCTCGCGTAAGTTTCCATAAAGTGGAACCCAGATGCGGCCTGTTACGTAGTAAGCGCCGTCTTCCTTTTGTTCTAGCCGCTGCCTTGATCCTCGTAAGGATTCAGCCCTGATGTTTTCTGTTTTCAATGCTTCGACCTGAGCATCACGAATTTGAGCAGGAAGACTAGATTGGATGGTAAGCTGTAACGCACGTACACGCTTAGGTATAGTATCCTTTTGACTGAGGGCATCGGCCACGACATTGGCTTTGCCTGGATGGTATTTAATAGCGCATTCATAGTCATTCAAGAGTTCGACCCATCGACGTTGTCGCATGTTTAACTCCTTTTGCTTGAAGATATGCTCGAGACTCCTGTGATCGGTGTAAATGGTGCACTTGGTACCGTACAGGTAATGTCTCCATATCTTAAGTGCGAAAACAACTGCTCCCAGCTCCAAGTCATGCATAGTGTAGTTCCTTTCGTGAACCTTAAGTTGGCGCGATGCGTAGGCAATGACCTTGTCACGTTGCATCAACACGCAACCAAGTCCTTGGATTGAAGCGTCGCAATAAACCACAAAATCATCTGTGCCTTCAGGCAATGAGAGGATAGGCGCGCTACAAAGTCTATCTTTTAAGTGTTGAAATGCGGATTCCTGTGCATCACCCCAATGGTAGGTGACACCCTTCTGAGTCAGTGAAGTGAGAGGTTGCGCAATCTTTGAGAAATCCTTGATAAACCTTCTATAATATCCTGCCAATCCCAAGAATTGGCGGATTTCTGTTGGTGTACGGGGTGCAGGCCGGTTCTTGATCGATTCAACCTTAGATGGATCCACATGAATCCCATCCTTGTTTACCACATGGCCTAGAAAGTGGACTTCGCGAAGCCAGAAGTCACATTTCGAAAACTTGGCATACAACTGCTCTTTTCGAAGAAGTTCCAGCATAAGTCGTAGATGTTGCTCGTGTTCCTCCTGACTCTTAGAATAGATCAGGATGTCGTCGATGAAGACAATAATGAACTTATCCAGATAAGGTTTGCATACTCGGTTCATGAGATCCATGAAGACCGTTGGTGCATTTGTCAACCCGAAAGGCATAACCAGAAACTCGTAGTGGCCGTAACGAGTTCTGAATGCTGTTTTGGAGACGTCCTCATCCCGGACTCTCAGCTGATGGTATCCCGATCTCAAATCAATCTTAGAGTAATAGCTCGACCCTTGCAACTGGTCGAACAAGTCGTCAATGCATGGAAGAGGATAACGATTCTTCACAGTCACCTTGTTAAGTTCGCGGTAGTCAATACACATTCTGAAAGTACCGTCTTTCTTCTTCACAAACAAGACTGGAACTCCCCAGGGCGAAGAGCTAGGACGTATAAAACCCTTTTCCAAGAGTTCTTGTAGTTGTGTGGACAGTTCTTCAAGTTCTGACGGAGCAAGTAGATAAGGTGCACGAGCTATTGGGGCTGCTCCAGGAGCTAGCTCGATTTGAAACTCGACTTGTCGATGAGGCGGAAGACCAGGTAATTCCTCAGGAAAATCGCATACAATAGGAATGTCTTCAATTCTCTTCTCTTCCATTGATGTGTCAGTAACGAGTGCTAGAATGGCAGTGTGGCCCTTTCGCAAATACTTCTGGGCCTTAAGGAAAGAGATAATGCCTACGACAGCACCACCCTTGTCGCCATGAATCATGAGAGGTTCTTCACCAGAACGAGGGATACGGACAATCTTCTTGTTATAAAGAATTTCCGCTTGGTGTTGAGATAACCAATCCGCCCCAATAACAACGTCGAAACTACCCAGAATGATAGGAATGAGGTCGATAGGGAAGGTCTGACCAGCTAAGACGAGGTTACAACCCTTAACTGTGTGTGCCCTTAAGACTTTCACCATTAGCTAGTTCTACAACATGTTTGGTGTTTTTAAGGGTAATGGGGTACGCTTAAGCACCTGACTAACCCTTAGGAACACATATCTAACATCGGCACCCGAATCATCTATGATAGAAACAAAGAAATTGTCTGGTAGGAACTTACCCGCCACAACGTTGGGGTTGTTTCTTTCTTCCTCTTGTCCATTCAGGAACTCATGCTCACCAGTCCTGCGGTGGTCCTTATTGTCTCCGCTATTGTTCCCGTTGCCCTGGTTGCTGCTCAGATTTTGATTCTGATTCAGCTGTGGACAGTGTCTCTTGAAGTGACATTCAGCACTGCACTGGAAGCATCCCTTATTACCCCGCTGGTGTTGCTATTGGTTCTGGGGAGCTTGTGGCTGCTGTTGTCGATTCTGATTCGTAGGACGTGAGCTCCTGCAATCTCTGGCTTTATGTCCAGGCTTGTTACATCTCTGACAACGACCCTTGTTGCACGACCCGCTGTGGTACAAACTACATCGATTGCACTTAGGGTGATTTCCCCTGTATCCACCCTGACCTTGATTTCCAGAAAACTGCTGACTGGGGCTCCTGTTGTGACACCTGGGTCACTGCGACCATCAAACAAATACCAAGCCAATGAAATATTGTATTTCATACTTGGGATCTGTATAAATATGTGTATCTTTTGCACATATCAATTCTTGTTCGATTTCAAGCTCTAAATCGCTTTCTGGAAGGTTATACGTGCACTGATGCGAAAATATAACCAGTTTAATGCAACGAACACTCCGGAATAGTGAAATAGGCTTAAAATACCTTAAATAACCTTTACATAACTTAGAAATAAGTTTTGAAGGCTTTGGTATGTCAAAATCAAGTTAAATCGCTTACAGAGACTAAACTTGACAAACTGCGAAAGTATGCCAATTTGAACTGTAACAAACATTCTGGAACATGACCATAAGTTAAACATACCCAAAAGATCCTTTACATAGCTTAGAAATAGTCTTTGAGGGGTTCGGTGTGCTAAAATAAACTTTTGGGTCATTCAGGGACTAAAAGCGTCAAAAAGTGCATAAGTTTGCATTTTCGCGCATAACTTACGTTCTGAATACATCCGGACATCCAAAAATTTATTTAAGCACTAAAATATTTTAAATTAGTGTTTGGCATAAGAAAAATCCATTCGTCACGCCATTTGGATCGTTTTTCGCGCTTATGCGCATTCCGTCGTAATTAACCGAACATCGCAACCGTACGGCTAAACGAACCGACATCCGAGATATTTTTTAGCACATTTTAAGTTCCCTATACTTTAACTTCATTTTAGAGCTTTGAAATGGGGTTAACGGGGCTTAAACGTGTCAAAAATGCATCAAATAGCAAGTTTGGAGCTTCAGGGGCCTGTTTTGCCATTTTTGAAACATTCTGGTCTGCAGGTGCCTTGCGCACCTCAACACTCTCATTGTTGCGGTGCGCAAGCAGGGGTTAGATGCAGCAAAATGTTTTTTCTCAGCTTTTAACAGCCTTTAACCCCTCCAAAGGCCAAGGCCAAGTGTCAAACTCTTGTGGTGGAGCAATATGAGTTACCACAACATTCCGACAAGTGTACGGGTGAGATCATTCCCTCTTTTCCAAGAAACGATCCTAACAGTGAACCGAAAACTATAAATACCCACCTTATGTTCACTCATTCCTCACAAGAATCTGATCTAATGTGCTCTAAGTTGAAACATTTGTTTCATACCTGAGCTATTTTGATCTAGATTAGCATTCGGGGACCCTTTGTAAGTGTTCCTTCGTTCTTTTATTGCTTTCGAGTCCGAAAGTCAAACTTTGTTTGACTTTCTGCATTGACCATTTTATAGTCAATGCGAAGTTCGTTTGAACTTCGCAACGTGATTGTAATCACGATGGTTATAGTCCCTTGTGACTATGCCTACTGATTACCACGTTGTCTAGGGTCGTAAGGGTAAGCGATCTAATAAATCGCTTATACCTTCGAACCCGACCCATTTGGTCGGTCATTAGGATCTGACCAAACACCTTAGGTGACCATAGTATATAGGGAATAACATTCCGAGGTTATACCTTATGGTCGCTTCGTTTAAGTAGTTGTATGATAGGTAGTTTATATGCCTTAGATAAATTACCAGAATACCCTTTTCATGTATAATTGGTAATTAAGCATATGTAACCTAAACTTTTGACATCTAAACTGATTTGACAACAATATTAGACATGTTAAGGCATATGTTACTTGTCATAGGACTAGTTAGGCGGTCCGAACGCGTTTCACGTGAACGACGCGTTAAAGTAGCATAAGCTACCTAAACGGGTCGTAATGGGTCGTAAGCACTTAAGTTAGGTTTCATTTAGTATGTAGGCTTTGTTAAACCATATTACACGAGTCTCCATACTCGTTTGGTTTACGAACCCTCATTCTATCCAATCCTTCGATTTAGGTCCGGTATATTAACATAGTACCTATATTAGGTGCCGTTTGATTCCGAGATCTCTAGCATTGCTTGGTGGTTATCTTAGGACTTCTGAGCAATCTCAAGTGAGTACATAGACCCCTCTTTTACTGTTTTTCCAAACTGTTTTGGGGTGAAACACATGTGCCTACTTGTTACTTTCATGCTTTCCTGTTTTCACATCATATACTTGCTATGTTTATTAGTACATTTATAGTACATGATTTCAATACATTTTATGCTATGTATGCCCATTGTGTGCATACTTAGTACATCACTTTACAATACATTTTATGCTATGTATGCCCATTGTGTGCATACATAGTACATCACTTTACAATACATTTTATGCTATGTATGCCCATTGTGTGCATACTTAGTACATCACTTTACAATACATTTTATGCTATGTATGCCCATTGTGTGCATACTTAGTACATCACTTTACAATACATTTCATGCTATGTACGTCCATTGTGTGCATACTTAGTACATTGTTTTACATTGCATTTCTGTTGCATATGCTCATCCAGCATATGAACACATTATACTACATTTTGAACCGTTATAACCATTTGACTACGTGAACCGTCGTAACCCTTTGATTATATGAACCGTTTGTAACTATTGAACCGTGTGAACCAGTTGTATCTGTTGACATGATTTACATTTGACAATAGACATTTGACTATACATAAACATTTTTACAATTGTTAAACATTTCATCTTGATGGTTTGGTTTGAGTAAGTGATTTAAGTAACGAGGCGTATGTAATATGATACAAGCACGGTGGATACGCCGCTGGTACTTCCTATATATAAGTGTTTGTATGGTATCACATATTGTAGCGTTATTTGAATCATTTCAATTTGAGACATATAACATTTTATACAAATAACATACTTTTCACAAGACATTGATTTACAAACAACTTATCTTATACAAACTCATTTTACATGGTTATTCATTTAACCATACATTATTCTCTTATTTATACATATCATCTGATCTTAGTGTTTTTCAAATGATTTACAAGACAAAGCAAATTACAAGGTTCATGACTAAACATTTTCTCAAACATAAGTCATGAATTCTGTTTTCATAAAACCTATGTATCTCGCAGACATTTTTATGCTGACGTACCTATTTTCACATGTGTTTTCAGGAGATGATGCATAGGACTTATCAAGACATACTTAGGTGGACCTGTGCCTTAGTGACTTAAAACGAGACAAGAACTAGTTAATTTATGTTATGTACTCTTTGGTTCTTGTTTAAAACTATGTAAACTTTCATGTTTGATTAATAAAACGAAACTTCAATTGCCATGGATTTGAAACAATTAATTCTGTTACAACACTCCCCGACGTTTCCGCCACGTTTGGTTGTTCCACGTGGTCGGGGTGTGACAGAAAAGATGGTATCAGAGCCAATGGTTATAGGGAATTAGGTTATTAGTAATACTTTGACCTAGTCTATAACCTTCTTAGGACCCTAACGCGAGTTTACTTGCGTTTAGTCATAAAACAATACCGTCACCTATCCTTAGGCGACAACCACAACAAGAACATAAATTTCAAAAACCGCTTTGAAAACTAATCATCTGTTCTAGGATGATTGATTACTAGGTTTTGAACCCTCAGTTATAAGGTTTTGAACCCCTTTGAATTTTCAAAATCCCGTCAAAGTTGGTCTAAATAATGTGAACACGTGCAAACTGGAAGGGTGGGTGCCTGTACCCTGAGTTTTCTGTCTAAGGCTAGAGTGTTCGTACAAATCCACATAATCGGACCAGTCACTCTTACCTGGGAACTCTTGGGGTGAGTGTCCACTTATAGGCGAGCATGTCTTCGCGATACATTATTTTTGACCTATTTACTTTGATAAATCACCAGGGTCGTTTGTTGCTTTGTAGTAACAAACAAATGACCACCATCCTTGCTTTCATCAGATTTGTTTCATC
Source organism: Helianthus tuberosus (assembly GCA_030545235.1). NCBI lineage: Eukaryota > Viridiplantae > Streptophyta > Magnoliopsida > Asterales > Asteraceae > Helianthus > Helianthus tuberosus. Next base: position 56,342,078 of record CM060445.1, on the reverse strand, counting down.
GCATTCTTTTCGTCTAATTCTCTCACTCGTTTCCTTTCATGTTTTCCTCTTTTAGAATGCCTCCTCGATGCGAAAACCAGATAGCGACTGCCGAACTGGCAGAAATCATTGCGCAGCAAATGGCTGCTCAATTCCCAAACCTCTTTGCTCAATGGAACCAAGCCAACAACAACAACAATGGTCCATGCAATTTCAAGAGTTTTAACTCGGCTAAACCACTCAAGTTTAGTGGTTCTGAGGGAGCGACTGGGCTTCTTCAATGGTTCGAGAGCATTGAGAATACTTTCCGCCACGTGCAGTGTCCTGACAATCGCAAGGTCGAGTTTTCTTTGAGTGTGTTCCAGAAGAGGGCCCTTACGTGGTGGAACGGGGTGATGAGAGACCGTGGTGCAGAAGTTGCTCTAGCACAGACATGGGCTGAACTTAGGGCCCTTATGATGAGGGAATTCTGTCCTCGTCACGAGATCAGGGCCTTGGAAAGGGAATTTGACGATCTTACGCAAGATAGCGGTGATCATCGAGCCTACACGGACCGTTTTGAGGAGTTAAGTCTGTTATGCCCAAACATGGTCACGCCTTTGGATAAGGCAATCGAAAAGTACATTGATGGCCTCCCTGACTCAATACAAGACATTGTAACTGGTAGCAACCCTACTACAGTTAGACAGGCCATTGAGCTATCTGCAACCTTGACTGAATCAAAGATCAGGAAAGGTAAACTTTTCCGAAAAGGTGACAAGAAACCGGTCGAGGAATCGAACCCAATCGAGGAATCAAAGACCATGGATGAACAGACTGGTTCCCCTAAGAAGTCAAAGAAGCGAAAGGCTTCTCAGAACTTCGCCATGGTTGCTCACAATGGTCAAGCCGTCCCCAACCAACCAGCTCAACCACCTGCTAGGAAGCCCTACAACGGAACTGCACCCTTGTGCAACCTATGTAGCCTACATCACCATGCCAATGTAAAGTGCCGCAAATGCCAAACTTGTGGACTTATAGGCCATACAGCAAGAGTCTGCCCAGCTGCAGCTGCAGCTGCACCAAACCAAGCTGGCAACAATCCCTCTCAAGGTCGTTTTCTACCAGGTTCTTGTTTCAACTGTGGCGAGATGGGTCATTTCCGAAGAAATTGCCCAAAGCTTGCTAATGCAAATCCAGCATAGGGATGAGCATCTGACCGACCAGAAGACAGCATCGTTTAGAAATAATCACGTCTTATGTATTATTTTCTTTTGTTGTCAAGGTCCATGAAACAGTTGATATCATTGTTTATAAATAAATCTTTTATTTACATTGCAATGTATTTATGTGGTTGTATGTATAAAGAACATATCCCCTACAATACCGACAAGCAAGGAATCGTATTCCTTGTAAAGCAAACTACCCCCAAAATTTTTCCATCTTATGATCTCTTGCGTTTTCCATGAAAATCCTAAGTACCCGTTTCTTCCAAGGAAAACGAAGTACAAGACGCCAAGTTGATAACAATCAATAACAAAATAACAATTATGTGATTATGTGCTTATGTGTTCATTTTTTTTTTTATGTTTTGTGTGATCCAAGTCTTGTTATCCAAATCCTCGTAGAATCCTCAATACCTTTGTATAAGGGATTCATAGTAGGATACCCAAAGGTACTATCTAAAATCCTTAATGGACTTCTACGTTGTAGTTAAGTCCCTTGGGTTATAAAGTACTACTCCATAATTAGACCCCTTGAGTGGTCTAGTTAAACAGATTGATCTAAAAATCTGGTTAGGAACATCATGTGATAATATAGCTGAAAGGACTCCTTGGTGGCCTGATTAATAAGATCATTTGTCGATCTAATTAAAAGGACCCTATGGTAGTCTAGTCACCCTCATCACAGGTTTGATTTTTTTTCCTAAACATTACAAGACAGACTGTGCGGACTGTGCAAGGAATTACGTAATTATGGATGCATACATAATTATGAAATTTAGTGCACAGAAACCACAGCGAGCTTTGTCATGTGCCTAGAAGTTAACTCTATTCATTTCCGTTTCTGAGGAAGCACCTGTTGAAAATGACTCCATTTGTTCATTTTCGTTTCTGAAGATTGTCCGTTGAGGAAATGAATATCCGTTTGATTATCCTTTTTCATTTCCATTTCTGATGAAGCATCCGTTGAAAATGATTCTGTTTGTTCATTCTCGTTTCTGAAGATTTGTCCGTTGAGGAAATGAATATCCGTTTGACTATCCTTTTTCATTTCCATTTCTGATGAAGCATCCGTTGAAAATGACTCCGTTTGTTCATTCTCGTTTCTGAAGATTTGTCCGTTGAGGAAATGAATATCCGTTTGATTATCCTTTTCATTTCCATTTCTGATGAAGCACCCGTTGAAAATGATTCCGTTTATTCATTTTTCGTTTCTGAAGATTGTCCGTTGAGGAAATGAATATCCGTTTATCTATCATTTTCATTTCCATTTCTGACGAAGCACCCATTGAAAATGACTCCGTCAGTTCATTTTTCGTTTCTGAAGATTGTCCGTTGAGGAAATGAATCCCCGTTTGTTTATTCCTTCATTTCCGCTTCTGAAGAATACTCGTTGAGGAAAATGACTCCGTCTGTTCATTTTCATTCTGAAGAATGTCTGTTAAGGAAATGACAGGATTATGCCTTACATATCTCTGGTGGTTATTTGACACAAAGTCACCAATAGACTCCTACGAATAAATTTCGGGACGAAATTTCCTAAAGTAGGGGAGACTGTGACACCTGGGTCACTGCGACCATCAAACAAATACCAAGCTAATGAAATATTGTATTTCATACTTGGGATCTGTATAAATATGTGTATCTTTTGCACATATCAATTCTTGTTCGATTTCAAGCTCTAAATCGCTTTCTGGAAGGTTATACGCGCACTGATGCGAAAATATAACCAGTTTAATGCAACGAACACTCCGGAATAGTGAAATAGGCTTAACATACCTTAAATAACCTTTACATAACTTAGAAATAAGTTTTGAAGGCTTTGGTATGTCAAAATCAAGTTAAATCGCTTACAGGGACTAAACTTGACGAACTGCGAAAGTATGCCAATTTGAACTGTAACAAACATTCCGGAACATGACCATAAGTTAAACATACCCTAAAGATCCTTTACATAGCTTAGAAATAGGCTTTGAGGGGTTCGGTGTGCTAAAACAAACTTTTAGGTCATTCAGGGACTAAAAGCGTCAAAAAGTGCATAAGTTTGCATTTTCACGCATAACTTACGTTCTGAATACATCCGGACATCCAAAAATTTATTTAAGCACTAAAATATTTTATTTTAGTGTTTGGAATAAGAAAAATCCATTCGTCACGCCATTTGGATGTTTTTCGCGCTTATGCGCATTCCGTCGTAATTAACCGAACATCGCAACCGTACGGCTAAACGAACCGACATCCGAGATATTTTTGAGCACATTTTAAGTTCCCTATACTTTAACTTCATTTTAGAGCTTTGAAATGGGGTTAACGGGGCTTAAACGTGTCAAAAATGCATCAAATAGCAAGTTTGGAGCTTCAGGGGCCTGTTTTGCCATTTTTGAAACATTCTGGTCTGCAGGTGCCTTGCGCACCTCAACACTCTCATTGTTGTGGTGCGAAAGCAGGGGTCGGATGCAGCAAAATGTTTTTTCTCAGCTGTTAACAGCCTTTAACCCCTCCAAAGGCCAAGGCCAAGTGTCAAACTCTTGTGGTGGAGCAATATGAGTTACCACAACATTCCGACAAGTGTACGGGTGAGATCATTCCCTCTTTTCCAAGAAACTATCCTAACGGTGAACCGAAAACTATAAATACCCACCTTATGTTCACTCATTCCTCACAAGAATCTGATCTAATGTGCTCTAAGTTGAAACCTTTGTTTCATACCTGAGCTATTTTGATCTAGATTAGCATTCGGGGACCCTTTGTAAGTGTTCCTTCGTTCTTTTATTGCTTTCGAGTCTGAAAGTCAAACTTTGTTTGACTTTCTGCATTGACCAGTTTATGATCAATGCGAAGTTCGTTTGAACTTCGCAACGTGATTGTAATCACGATGATTATAGTCCCTTGTGACTATGCCTACTGATTACCACGTTGTCTAGGGTCGTAAGGGTAAGCGATCTAATAAATCGCTTATACCTTCGAACCCGACCCATTTGGTCGATCATTAGGATCCGACCAAACACCTTAGGTGACCATAGTATATAGGGAATAACCTTCCGAGGTTATACCTTATGGTCGCTTCGTTTAAGTAGTTGTATGATAGGTAGTTTATATGCCTTAGATAAATTACCAGAATACCCTTTTCATGTATAATTGGTAATTAAGCATATGTAACCTAAACTTTTGACATCTAAACTGATTTGACAACAATATTAGACATGTTAAGGCATATGTTACTTGTCATAGGACTAGTTAGGCGGTCTGAACGCGTTTCACGCGAACGACGCGTTAAAGTAGCATAAGCTACCTAAACGGGTCGTAATGGGTCGTAAGCACTTATGTTAGGTTTCATTTAGTATGTAGGCTTTGTTAAACCATATTACACGAGTCTCCATACTCGTTTGGTTTACGAACCCTCATTCTATCCAATCCTTCGATTTAGGTCCGGTATATTAACATAGTACCTATATTAGGTGCCGTTTGATTCCGAGATCTCTAGCATTGCTTGGTGGTTATCTTAGGACTTCTGAGCAATCTCAAGTGAGTACATAGACCCCTCTTTTACTGTTTTTCCAAACTGTTTTGGGGTGAAACACATGTGCCTACTTGTTACTTTCATGCTTTCCTGTTTTCACATCATATACTTGCTATGTTTATTAGTACATTTATAGTACATGATTTCAATACATTTTATGCTATGTATGCCCATTGTGTGCATACTTAGTACATCACTTTACAATACATTTTATGCTATGTATGCCCATTGTGTGCATACTTAGTACATCACTTTACAATACATTTTATGCTATGTATGCCGATTGTGTGCATACTTAGTACATCACTTTACAATACATTTTATGCTATGTATGCCCATTGTGTGCATACTTAGTACATCACTTTACAATACATTTCATGCTATGTACGTCCATTGTGTGCATACTTAGTACATTGTTTTACATTGCATTTCTGTTGCATATGCTCATCCAGCATATGAACACATTATACTACATTTTGAACCGTTATAACCATTTGACTATGTGAACCGTCGTAACCCTTTGATTATATGAACCGTTTGTAACTATTGAACCGTGTGAACCAGTTGTATCTGTTGACATGATTTACATTTGACAATAGACATTTGACTATACATAAACATTTCTACAATTGTTAAACATTTCATCTTGATGGTTTGGTTTGAGTAAGTGATTTAAGTAACGAGGCGTATGTAATATGATACAAGCACGGTGGATACGCCGCTGGTACTTCCTATATATAAGTGTTTGTATGGTATCACATATTGTAGCGTTATTTGAATCATTTCAATTTGAGACATATAACATTTTATACAAATAACATACTTTTCACAAGACATTGATTTACAAACAACTTATCTTATACAAACTCATTTTACATGGTTATTCATTTAACCATACATTATTCTCTTATTTATACATATCATCTGATCTTATCGTTTTTCAAATGATTTACAAGACAAAGCAAATTACAAGGTTCATGACTAAACATTTTCTCAAACATAAGTCATGAATTCTGTTTTCACAAAACCTATGTATCTCACAGGCATTTTTATGCTGACGTACCTATTTTCACATGTGTTTTCAGGAGATGATGCATAGGACTTATCAAGACATACTTAGGCGGACCTGTGCCTTAGTGACTTAAAACGAGACAAGAACTAGTTAATTTATGTTATGTACTCTTTGGTTCTTGTTTAAAACAATGTAAACTTTCATGTTTGATTAATAAAACGAAACTTCAATTGCCATGGATTTGAAACAATTAATTCTGTTACAACACTCCCCGACGTTTCCGCCACGTTTGGTTGTTCCACGTGGTCGGGGTGTGACACCTGTGTTCATCTGTCTTTCGCCACTGGGACTGGGACTGAACTGGAGTGGAACCCCTGCCCGAATTTCCATCCGACTTGCGCTTGTCATTGCTGGGAGCACCAGTAGCAGTAGTGCTAACGCGCTTGGGTAGCTTGCCCTCTTCCACCGCCTGATCGGTGAGTTGGTGCGCCAAACGAATGACTTGCTGGATTGTGGAAAGGTTGGCCTCAATTACTGACCCTTGGATCTCCGGGACTAAGCCTCTAAGGTATAGCTTGATCCGTCTAGATATGGGTCGTGACAAGTTAGGACATAAGTCAGCCAAGTTGTTGGACCTCTTTGTGTACGCCTCAATTTCTGATCCTTCCATCTTCAAACCATAATACTCTGTTTCAAGTTCCAGAATGTCATCCAGGTGGCAGAATTTTTCCTTAATCAAATCCTTGAAGTCGCTCCAGAGGGTGGCATTTGCGTCTGCCAACCCGAGTATCTGAACTTGTGCGTTCCACCAAGAATACGCTTTCCCTTGCAACATGACAGTAGCGTACTCTACTCGTTTGCCAGCAGGGCTTTCACTTTCTTTGAATGTATATTCGATTCTTTGGATCCAGTGTAGAAGGTCGATTGCTCCTCTAGTGCCGTCGAAAGTGGGAGGTTTTCATTCCAGGAACGCCTTGAAGGTGCCCATGCGTGTTTGAGGGTGCATGGGTTGACTCCTTGTTTGGGTTGCTAAGGCTTCAGCAATCCGTTCGTTAATCAAGGTCATCAGCTGACCCTGGGTCATGTTGAGACGTCCACTCATGATCTTCACACCGAAGGAACACACGTAAGAAAGGTGTCGCAAGGTGTGTAAGTGTGGGACGACAGAAGAGAGTAAGCACACAAGGTTCAAATAGCAGTCATCACGTTAACTAGTGCACAGTGTGAACTATCTAACCGACAATGTAAACATAAATCATACCACCTATTGTGTCGAGTCTTGCACGTGGAGCGAAGCGTCGTTGTGGATCGTTGAGCACTGTACAGGTTATACTCTGGTTTTATCAAAAAGCTTTTCCCCTTTTTAAAACCAAGTTCACTATAACCAATGGCTCTGATACCAATCTGTCACACCCCCAAAATCCACCATGCGGAGTATCACCGCTTGGAGGCGTGACATGACCAGGATCGAGCCACCAATCATATTGAACAACACAATTAAGTAAATAAAACCAACCACAATATGATTGGTGACCAATAGAAAGTAGGCCGACTTTAGGTTAACAGCGGAAGCATAAAACGTAAGTCCAAAACATAAGTTCCATAGTTCATAAGTTTAAAGTCCAAAACGTAGGTTTAATAAGTTCATAAGGAAAATATTAAGCACGGAACATAACAGTCCGTATCCCACAACAACCTCCTCCTCGTGCAAGCTCCATAAGCGTCTAGCAACCTGTAAGGCATGTAACAACGAGTCAACAACAAAGTTGAGTGAGTTCACGGTTGATTGATTAGTTTTAAGTTGTTTCTGAAAAACGTGGTTTGACTTTCGTTGGCTTATATGCCGTGGGGGTTACCCCTTAGTTGAAAGTATGTTTAACCAGATTCTTTTTATTACCCAAATCATACCCATAATTAGTGGGGGGCTTCCCCATGTAAACCACTAGACTGTCCTGATATCGACAACTGACGAATAACGTGCCCTACATCAATGTTCTATCATCATTGACAGTTTGCCATAGTCCATTAGTACACGCCCATTCGGACGACACGGTGTGAGGTTTGTTAAACCTAATAGCGCTATTAACTAATGACCCGCTCGCCATCGGTCTCGGCGATTAAGTCGATATAAATTTGAGGGCTTAGGTGATAGAGTTTCGTCTAGTAAGTTTTAAGATTGTTGTCCTACCCAAGGAGGACGAACGTACGTATTCTGCACAAGGAGAATTCGTAGGATTGATAATGGCATCCTACCTATGGAGGATGGCCGTACATATCCTACCCAAGGAGGATATGTAGATTTCATTTTAGTTTCTTAACCCATTCCCAACCACCGGGAATCCCATGCCTTGTAGAAAGTGTGAACTCACCTCGGTTGCTCGGTTTGACTCTCAAAAATAGCTAACAGTCAAGGTATGTCAATCACGTCCTAATATGATTACCACTTAGTTTATTAGTGACTTGAAATAGAACACAAAGTTCCTACACGTGTCTATCACATAACATGCATCACTTTAACGGTTCATGCCCATATAAACTTCCCATCTATTCCCCACAAATAAACAAACATACGACATTGTACATAACACATATAACATGTTATATCATTCACAGATAACCTACCTGACGTTTAGACACGCAAATTACTACTTATGTCGTTTCAGCTTTTATATTTAAAACTGGGCTGTTTTCGGGGTTTTTAATAAAATAGTTAACTTGTTCCAAAAATTCCCAACTTTTTACAAAAGGTCTTAAACGATCCAAATATTATTGTGTAAAAATCTCGGGATCCAATTCATCATCAATATTTTATAAAAAATCATTTTCCAGACTGAACTCAGATTTATCTTTTTCTGACTGCAGTCCACGGAACAATTTATTTAAAATTCTTCGTAAGTTCGATTTATGAAATTCAAGTGGGGTAATTACAAATACATCAGTTTTCATGTACTGTACAAATTTCATGAGCTGATTCATCATAGATTTACAGTTATGACCAAAAACATATCACTCATTTATTAGAACCGTATTTCATAATACATAAATCTAGACTTCAGAAAATCAGTTTTTCATAAAGTTACGGTCTGGTTACAGCCAACTGAAGTTGGCTGTAAACACCAACCAGCCCCTGTTTTCAGCTTTTTAACATTCTAACTCGAGTTATATTGGTTCCGTTAACATGTTTAGAGATCAATAATGACATTTGACATCAACATTAGCAAGTAGATCATCAAGTAATCAACAACATGTTTGCTACAACATCCTACCACAACATTTCATCATGTAAATCTTCATGTAACTTTTTATGTTCATCTTCTTGTTTAAACCCTTTTAGTGTTCTTGTAGATTTAACATATTACATCTTTTTAACTACACAAAATAGACATGAACAAGGGTTAAATAGAGACCTACTACTAGCTTAAAGCTAGGGAAAATCTAGTGAAGGAGATGATAAGAAATGATGATGAACAAGACTAAAACAAAGCTCCTTTGAATGCTCTTCAAGGTGCAACCTCCATGGATCAACTTTGAAGCTTGAATGGAACTTGTAATTGAAGAAGATGAAGATGTGAAAATGGTGGTGGTGGGTTCGGTTTTGGGGTGACCGAAAATGAGAGAGAGAGTGAGGATGGAGTGTGATCTTAGGTGTGATGATGATAATCTATGAACCATACTCTTATAAGATGTATTACATATTTTAGCAAGTTCAACAAGCAACATATCAATTATAAAATACAACAAATCAACAAGGTATGGGGTGAAGATGTGGTGGGTCCACCTAGGACCGAAAATTTGGTTGGGGGGGGGGGGGTTCTTGTTGCAATTTTTCAACTAAATGGTAAGTGATAGTTAGAATGCAAGTAATATGATCATAGGTGTTAGTTATAAGGTTTTTAGTGGGTGTTATGGTGAACGGGGATCAAGACTAGCCAAAAATAATAACACAATGTATTTGGCAAATATTTGGTGTCCCGGGTAATGTCCGGTTGTTTGGTCGGATACTGTTTTGTTAAATTGTTTAATTGTTCCGTAAGGCGTCTTATATATATATTTTTGTAACACAATTAATTCCTAACTCATAGGGAAATATTCAGGACCATTTAGTAACTTTTCTGTATACTACTAGTATGTTAACATGCACATGTAAGTATAACACAGTAATCATAGAGCAGTTAAATGATTCAGCACAGTCATCAAGCACTTTAATTATCATTAATAAATTGTACGGATACATGGAATTACGAGGGTTGTCACAGTTATACCTTATGGTCACAACGTTTAGTTAGTTGTATGATAGGTAGTTTATATGCCTTAGGTAAATTACCAAAATACCCTTTTTACGCCAAAAATCATTTTTAACATATGTAACATAACATTTAACATCTAAACTGATTTGGCAACAATATTAGACATGTTAAGGCATATTTTACTTGTCATAGGACTAGTTAGGCGGTCCGAACGTGTTTTACGCGAACGACGCGTTAAATAGCATAAGCTACCTAAACGGGTCGTAATGGGTCGTAAGCACTTAGGTTAGGTTTCATTTTAGTATGTAGGCTTTGTTAAACCATATTACATGAGTTCCCACACTCATTTGGTTTACGAACCCTCATTCTATCCGATCCTCCGATTTAGGTCCGGTTTATTAACATAGTTACCGATATTAGGTACCGTTTGATTTCCGTGATCTCTAGCATTGTTTGGTTGTTACTCAAGGACTACTAAGAAATCTCAAGTGAGTACATAGACCCCTCTTTTACTGTTTTCCAAACTGTTTTGGGGTGAAACACATGTGCCTACTTGTTACTTTCATGCTTTCCTGTTTTCACATCATATACTTGCTACTTTCATTAGTACATTTATAGTACATGATTTACATTACATTGTTTTGCTATGTATGTTTTCTGAGCATACTTAGTACATTGTTTTACTTTACATTTCTGCTATGTATGTTGACTGAGCATGCTAGCACATTGATTTACATAACTTTTCTTCTTTGTATGTTAACTTAGCATACTTAGCACATTGTTTTCATATAACATGTGAACATTTGGTATAACATTTGGTTTGTACAAACGGGACTTATATACGTTCATTAACATTAGCTACGCCGCTCGGTAGTAAGTAGTGGTACCATAGGACTTGACAAATCCCGTTCCTGACGTCCTGGGTTTGTTTGGATGTAAGGAATGACTGAATCCGAAAACATTTCTTTTGATAACCTTGACTTAGGGTTATCCGTCTGTCTCAAGGCTTGAATGTATGCGTTAACTTACCACATAAGTGTTTGTATCAATAAAACATGCATTTACTTTGCAAAACATAACTTTTGATATATTCAAAATACTTTGTTTTGTACATTTTTATTTGGTTTATGTAACAACACATTACTTACCATACATAACGATTGTTGCACATTACTTGACTACATTTGGACTTTTAACATTTGACATGGTTTATACAAGGACTTTTGACAATTGGTTTAAACATAGACTTTATACATTGGTGGTTTGTTTACGTGACTTAAGTAACGAGATGTGAGTAGTATGAACAAACATGGTGGATACGCCGCTGGTACTTCCTATATATAAGTGTTTGTATTATATTACATATCATAGCGTTATTTAAATCATTCATTTTGGACTTATACATTTTACACAAGTAACATGCTTTTCACAAGACTTTGGTTTACAAAACAGTTTACTTTATACAATTCATTTTACTTGGTTATTCATTTAACCTTACATTGTTCTTTTATTTACACATATCATCTGATCTTATCGCTTTTAAAATGATTTACAAAACAAAACAATTTACAAGGTTCACGACTAAATTTTATTAAACATTTTCTTAAACTTAAGTCATGAATCCTACTTTCACAAAACCTATGTATCTCACAGGCATTTTTATGCTGACGTACCTATTTTCGCATGTGTTTTCAGGAGCTTTGGCATAGGATGATCGAGACACACTTAGGCGGACCTGTGCCTTAGTGACTTAAAACGAAGCAAGAACTAGTTAATTTATGTTATGTACTCTTTGTTTCTTGTTTAAGACAATGTAACTCTCTTGTTTGATAAATAAAACGTAACTTTAATATCCATGGTTGTGAAACAATTAATTCTGTTACAACACTCCCCGACGTTTCCGCCACGTTTTGTTGTTCTGCGTGGTCGGGGTGTGACATATAGGGTCGTAAGATAAACGGTCTAAACAACCGCTTAGACTTTCGAAGACAAACCGTTTGGTCGATCATTAGGATCCGACCAAACATATTTTGTGACCATAGTTGTATAGGAAATAACCTTCCGAGGTTATACCTTATGGTCACTTAGTTTACTTAGTTGTATGATAGGTAGTTATATGCCTTAGGAAAAATGACCAAAATGCCCTTTTTGTGCATAACTTCATTTTAAGCATATGTAACTTAACTTTTGCCATATAAACTGATTATTAAACATGTTAGGGCATATAATACTTGTCATAGGACTAGTTAGGCTACTCGTTTGCGCTCTTGCGCAAATGACGCGTTAAAGTAGCGTAAGCTACCTAAACGGGTCATAACGGGTCATAAGCACTTAAGATAGGTTCTGATTTAGAATGTAGGCTTTGTTAAACCATATCACATGAGTTCCAATACTAATTTGGTTTACGAAACCTCATTCTATCCGATCTTCCGATTTAGGTCCGATTTATTAACGTAGTTACCTATATTAGGTACATATTGATTCCGTGATCTTTTGAGCGTTACTTGGTTGTTATTACAAGACTATAAGCAATATCAAGTGAGTACATAGTCCCCTCCTTTACTGTTTTCAAATATTTTGGGGTGATACACATGTGCCGCCTACTTGTTACTTTCGTGCTTTTCAAGTTTTCATGACATATACTTGCTATGTTCATTAGTACGCATATAGTACATGATTTCATCTATGCTTTGCTATGTATGTTGATTAAGCATGCTAGCGCATTGATTTCATAAATACATTTGTTTCATATGTTCATATCAGCATATGTACACATTGGTTTACATCACATTTATGCTATTTATGTTCATTTAGCATACTTAGTACATTGTTTTCACATAACATGCTTACATTTGGTATGACATTTGGTTTGTTTAACGGGTCAAAAATACGTTCATTAACATTGATCACGCCGCTCGGTAGTATGTAGTGGTACCATAGGAATTGACAACTCCCATCCCTGGAATCCTAGGTTTGTTTGGACGTAAGGGATGACTGAATCCGATATACATAATTTTGATAAATCTTTAATTTGTTTAAAGGTTTGTCTCCCCAGTCGCAAGGCTTGAATGTATGTGATAAACAATACCGCATAAATGTTTGTATCAGTAAAGCATTGAATTTTTGCAAAACATAACTTTTGATTTAAAACTATGATTTATTCAAATACATTGTTTTGCACATTTTCCCTATGGGGTTGAGTAATACTATTATTCAACATACATTTCATTTGATTATACATAAACATTATACATATGGTTTGAGTAGTCACTTTTTACTTGCCATACATAACATTTGATTATACAAGACATAGTTAACATTTAACAATTGGACATTAATTATACATGAACATTTTGACATTGGTTTACACAATACATTTTGGTGGTTTATTTCGGCAAGTGATTTAAATAACGAGGCGATGTGTAATATGATAAAAGCATGGTTGATACACCGCTGGTACTTCCTATATATAAGTGCTTTTATGAAATTACATATCGTGGCGTTATTTAAATCATCTCCACAAAGACATGATATATTTTATTCAAACGACATATTTTCACAAGATATTGTTTTATACACGACATAACTTATACAAATTCATTGTTACTTGGTTATTTATTTAACCAAGATGTATTCTTATATATATCATCGGATTTTCTTATCGCTTTTCATATGATTCATAAAAGAAAACACTTTTATTAAGATTCATGACTAACTTCTTGTTAAACCTTTCTTTCAATTACAAGTCATGAATCCTTCATCAATAAACCTATGTATCTCACATGCATTTTTATGCTGACGTACCTATTTTCACATGTGTTTTCAGGAGCTGATGCATAGGGTTGATCGTGACACACTTAGGCGGACTCGGGCCTTAGTGACAATAAAAGATGCAAGAATAGTTTAATTATGTTATGTACTCTTTATTTCCTTGTTTTAAGACAATGTAATCCTTTTTATTTCAAATAAAACTAAACTTTAAATACCATGGTTGTGAAACAATAATTCTGTCGCTCCACTCCCCGACGTTTCCACCGCGGTTTGTTTTTTTACGCGGTCGGGTGTGACAGAAGAGTTGGTATCAGAGCCAATGGTTATAGGGAATTAGGTTATTAGTAATGCTTTGACCTAGACTATAACTTTTCTAGGACCCCAACACAAGTTATCTTGTGTTTAGATCTTAAAACATACACGTCACATATCTTTAGGTGATTACCAAAACAAGAACACAATTTTCCAAAACAATTTTGAAAATCAATCATCTATTCTTAGATGATTTATTATAAGGTTTTGAACCCTCTAAATCTTCAAAATCTCGCCAAAGTTTGGGTCTAAATAATGTGAACACGTGTAATCTAGAAGGGTGGATACATGTATCTCGAGTTTTCTGTCTAGGCTAGAGTGTTCGTACAAATCCACATAATCGGACCAGTCACTCTTACCTGGGAACTCTTGGGGTGAGTGTCCACTTATAGGCTAAAGCATGTCTTCGCGATACATTATTATGACCTATTTACTTTGATTAGTCACTGTGTGTCGTTTGTTTGCTTTGTGGTACGAACGAATGACCGCCATCCATGCTTTTTGTCGATATTTGTAACATCTCATTTTTTTCATCTTATCATCTCACTCGTTTTCTCTCATGTTTCCTCTTTTAGAATGCCACCTCGACAAGATCCACATCAGCCACCTAACACTGAACTGGCGGCTATCATTGCACAGCAAATGGCTGCTGCACTCCCAAATCTCATTGCTCAAATTAACCAAGCCAACAATAACAACAACAATGCTCCATGCAACTTTAAAAGTTTCAATTCGGCTAAACCACTCAAGTTCAGTGGTTCTGAAGGAGCAACTGGGCTCCTACAGTGGTTTGAAAGCATTGAGAGTACCTTTCGTCATGTTCAGTGTCCTGATAATCGTAAGGTCGAGTTTGCTTCTAGTGTGTTTCAAAAGAGGGCCCTTACTTGGTGGAATGGGGTAATGAGAGACCGTGGTGCTGATGTTGCTCTAGCACAAACCTGGGAAGAGCTTAGGGCTCTTATGATGGGGGAATTATGTCCTCGTCATGAACAGAGGGCGTTAGAAAGGGAATTTGATGATCTGAAACAGGACAGTGGTGAGCACCGTGTGTATACTGACAGATATGAGGAGTTGAGTTTGTTATGCCCTACAATGGTTACCCCACTTGATAAAGCTATCGAGAGGTATGTCAATGGTTTACCTGATCCAGTGCAAGATATTGTTACAGGTAGCAACCGTACCACAGTTCAACAGGCCATCGAGTTGGCTGCGACTTTGACCGAGTCGCAAATCAGGAAAGGTAAACTCCATAGGAAAGGGGATAAGAAACAGTCGGCCGAAAAGGGTGAGAATAAAAAGGGCAAGAAATCTGAGTCTTCAAAGAGGTCTAGGAAGCACAAGGCTTCCAAGAACTTCGTTGTTACCACACAGGATAATCAGACAGCTCCCAACCAACCAGCACAACCTCCTGCCAAGAAACAGTATGCTGGGAAGGCACCGTTGTGCAATAGGTGTAAAAGTCACCATCAACCACAGGTTCAGTGTCGTTTTTGTGCCAACTGTGGGAAATCCGGTCATCTTGCCAATGTTTGTCGTTTTGCTCCTAATCAAGCCGCACAAAACCCAGCTCGGCAACCTGCTCAACAGCCTGCTCAACAACAAGCACAGGCTGCACGACCTCACTATCCTCCTGGTTCATGCTACAACTATGGGGATTTGACCCACTATCGAAATCAGTGTCCAAGGTTGGCAAACTCGAATCAGGCTCAGGCTCGTGGACGAGTCTTTAACATGAACGCAAATGAGGCGCGTGCAGACAACGAGGTGGTCAATGGTACGTTCTTTGTTAACAATCAGCCTGCTTCTGTTCTATTTGATTCGGGTGCCGATAAGAGTTTTGTGTCATTATCATTTGAACCATTGCTTTGCATAACTAGAACAAAACTAGGAAAGCCCTTGACAGTAGAGGTAGCTAGTGGTGAACTCGTTGTTCTCGATTCTGTTCTTCAAAACTGCCAGTTGAACCTTAATAACCATCTTTTTCCTATCAACCTCACACCGATGCAACTTGGAAGTTTCGACATTATAGTGGGAATGGATTGGTTAGCCAAGTATCACGCAGAGGTAGTTTGTTTTGAGAAGGTTGTTCGTGTGCCACTTTCGACTGGTGAGATCTTAGAGGTTCATGGTGAGAAACCTGCTAGTGGTCTTAAACTTATGTCGTGCATTCAAGCTCAAAGGTACCTACGCAAGAACTATGTTGCCTTTTTGGCACGTGTCGTAGAAGAGAAAGGCAAAGGTAAGTCAATTCAAGATATCCCTGTTGTTCGGGATTTTCCTGAAGTATTTCCTGAAGAATTACCTGGTTTACCCCGAGCACGCCAAGTTGAGTTTCGTATTGATCTTCTACCTGGTGCTAATCCTATTGCTAAATCCCCATATCATCTTGCACCGTCTGAGATGCAAGAATTATCCAAACAGCTTCAGGAACTTTCTGACAAAGGTTTTATTCGTCCTAGCTTTTCACCTTCGGGTGCTCCCGTTCTTTTTGTTAAGAAGAAAGATGGCTCTTTCAGGATGTGCATCGATTATCGTGAGCTTAACAAGCTTACCATCAAGAATCGATATCCCCTACCTCGCATTGATGATCTCTTTGATCAGTTACAGGGTGCTACTTGTTTTTCAAAGATTGATCTACGTTATGGGTATCATCAGCTTCGAGTGCTTGAAGAAGATATTCCCAAGACTGCATTCCGCACAAGATATGGGCATTATGAGTTCACTGTTATGCCATTCGGTTTGACAAATGCTCCTGCTGTTTTCATGGACTTGATGAATAGGGTTTGTAAACCTTATTTGGACAAGTTCATCATCATTTTCATTGACGACATTTTGATTTATTCTAAGACACGAGCAGATCATGAACAACATCTCCGTCTTACTATGGAACTCCTGAAGAAAGAACAACTTTTCGCCAAGTTCTCCAAGTGTGAATTCTGGCTTAAGGAAGTTTAATTTTTGGGACACATTGTTAACAAACAAGGTATTCATGTAGATCCCTCCAAGATCAGTGCGATTAAGGATTGGGATACACCTACTACTCCTACTGAAGTTCGTTCATTTCTTGGTCTTGCGGGTTATTACCGCCGCTTCATCGAAAACTCCTCCAAGATTGCAGTTCCTCTCACTGCACTAACACAGAAGAACAAACCTTTTGAATGGGGATCCAAACAGGAAGAAGCGTTTCAGACCTTGAAACAGAAACTTTGTGATGCACCCATTCTATCTTTACCTGAGGGCAACGATGATTTTGTCGTGTATTGTGATGCATCAAACTTGGGTCTTGGCTGTATTCTCATGCAAAGAAACAAAGTCATAGCCTATGCATCAAGGCAGTTGAAGGTTCACGAGAAGAACTACACGACTCATGATCTTGAGTTAGGTGCAGTGGTTTTTGCTCTCAAAATCTGGAGACACTATTTATATGGTACAAAATGTGTGGTTTTCACTAACCACAAAATTCTTCAGCATATCTTTAATCAGAAAGAACTCAACATGAGGCAATGACGTTGGGTTGAACTTTTAAACGACTATGACTGCGAAATTCGCTACCATCCTGGTAAGGTGAATGTCGTGGCTGACGTATTGAGTCATAAAGAGCGTGTCAAGCTTCACTGTGTTTAAGTTCGATCTGATATTCAAACCCGCATTTCTCAGGCTCAACATACCTGTGTCTCACAAGATTTGATGGGTAAGGAATTACCATGTCATATTAAGCCTGATATTGAACTAAAGGACAATGGATTATACTATTTCATGGACCGTCTGTGGGTCCTGAGTCAAGACAATCTTCGCACCTTGCTAATGGATGAAGCTCATAAGTCTCATTATTCTATTCATCCTGGTGCAGACAAAATGTATAAGGATCTTCGAACCCAGTACTGGCGGCCCGGTATGAAGAAAGACATTGCCTTGTACGTATCCAAACGCCTTACTTGTCTTAAGGTTAAGGCTGAACATCAACATCCCTCTGGATTATTGGAGCAACCAGAGATTCCAGTTTGGAAATGGGAAAACATTGCTATGGATCTTATTACCAAACTTCCACGCACTGAGAAAGGACATGACGCCATCTGGGTAATTGTTGATCGTCTTACCAAGTCAGCACATTTCTTGCCAATCCGTGAGGATCTATCTGCTGACAAACTTGCTAAAATCTATGTGGATGAGATTGTATCCCGTCATGGCGTTCCTTTGAACATTATATCTGATAGAGATGCTCAATTTTCGTCTCGCTTTTGGAGAACCATGCAATCTGCTACGGGAACCAAACTTAATTTGAGCACAGCTTATCATCCGCAATCAGATGGTCAATCTGAAAGAATAATACAGACACTGGAGGATATGCTTAGAGCTTGTGTGATCGATTTTGGTGGTAGTTGGGATTCGTATCTTCCGTTGATTGAATTCTCCTACAACAATAGTTATCACTCCAGCATCAACATGGCTCCTTTCGAGGCTTTATACGGTCGAAAATGTCGTTTACCAGTCTGTTGGAACGAGATCGGTGAAGCTCAGCTTACTGGACCTGAGCTCATTCTAGAGACCACAGATAAAGTCGAGAAAATTTGCGACAACCTTCAGATAGCTAGAAGCTTTCAAAAGAGTTACGTGGATAGACGATGCAAGCCTTTGGAATTTCAAGTCGGTGATCACGTCTTACTTAAGGTTTCACCTTGGAAAGGTGTGATCAGATTTGGAAAGACAGGAAAACATGCACCTAGATATGCTGGACCATTCAAGATCGTCGAAAGAATCGGAAAGGTAGCCTACAGACTTGAGTTACCTACTGAACTCGGAACTGTTCATCCAACCTTCCACGTGTCCAATCTCAAAAAGTGTCTAGCTGATGAGAACCTCCATATACCACTTGATGAAATTCGTGTTGATGACACAATGCATTTCGTTGAGAAGCCTATGGAAATCATGGACCGTGAAGTCAAATGGCTCAAACGCAAGCGCATTCCACTTGTCAAAGTTCGCTGGAAATCTAAACGTGGACTAGAATTTACTTGGGAACGTGAAGATCAAATGAAGGCGAAATATCCATGTCTATTCTCACAAGTTTCCTCTAAATAAAATTCGGGACGAAATTTCCTAAAGTAGGGGAGACTGTGACATCTGTGCTTGTAATCACTGTACAAACTCTGAATAAGTTCATTTATCAATAAAACAATGTGATTTTATCCCAATATTTGTTTATTTATGTTTGACATTTTGCTTGTGTTTGATTTTTGTTCAAATTCAAACTCTATATCGCTTTCTGGAAAGTTGTACGCAAACTGATGCATAAACGTAATCAGTTTAACGCGATTGATGTGCTAAAAGTGGTAAATTAAAACTAACTAATTTTAACCTAAACTAGACACTCTAAGTTTTAAATTTATAAACTAAGACTCTCTAAAACCTAGGCCACACAACCGGCAAGTGTACCGGTCAATGCAGTATAGCCTAACTAAGTCCGAGTATCGAACCCACGAGACTCTCTGATTACGCTAATTAGGGGCTGTTTGGTAGCCTCTTAATGGTCATTCAGATGCTACCTCTTAATGGTTTAAATCCTCTGAATGAATAAGAGGTAACCTCAAGTCTGAATGGATAAGAGGTAACCTCTGAATGGTAAATCATCACATGTCACATTCTTCTATCTTCTCATTGGTAAAATTCTTAATGGTTCCATTAAGAGGTAGCCTCTTAATGACCATTCAGAGGCTACCAAACAGCCCCTTAGACTCTATCTAGACCTA
Source organism: Helianthus tuberosus (assembly GCA_030545235.1). NCBI lineage: Eukaryota > Viridiplantae > Streptophyta > Magnoliopsida > Asterales > Asteraceae > Helianthus > Helianthus tuberosus. The sequence goes on along the minus strand of CM060445.1, from coordinate 56,322,288 downwards.
GACTGACACGGACTCTAACTGTTGGTTTGGGGGTTTCTAAAAATCCTAAAAAATGCAATTAAATTAAACTAATTAACTAGACTAACTAGACGCGAATTTGGACGAAGAATTAAACCAGTGGCGATGAAGACTACCTAGACTAGACTCATGTTAAACTAGGAATGGATTTCTATTCGAAATTAAGGTGGTATGGAACCGGGATCTTTTAATGCTAAACCCTAAGAAATCCCTACTAAGACCTCCCGACACTTCTCAGGAAGAAACTTGTGAGACTCTACAAGGCTGTTACGACTACCGGTTGTTAGATTTCCTTACAGTCCTCTAACTTCTTGAAAAGTGCCCTAATATGACAATCTACCTTGCAGCGCGAAAGTCTAAGGCAACTATGGATTCTAACTTGGTTTAATAGACACGGGATTGACTAGGGAACTAAGTCCGATTTCTTACAAAACCTAATCCTAGCTATATGCCAAACCGAGACCTATTAATAACCCCGAGCCTTACAGCGACAAGATTAGTAGAACACTTGATTTTATAAGATTACCGAATATTACTTCTAAGGTTAGTTACGTAATTTCACCTTAAAGAGTTAAAGATTTATTATGTGATATAGACACTCACCTAAATCTAGAACCCTAGCATGACTCTATTATGTGATAAAGGCCATCACAAAGAATCATACGAAGTAATAATTAATATTCAAACAATATCAAGCACGCATACACACCAAATTAAAGGTTTCAAAGTTCTTTACTTTTCAAGAAAATCCATAAACCAACGTTATTAACGAATAAAAATCCAAACTTTATCAAACAATTGTCATTAGCCTAGGTAGTTTAAAGAAATTTAGCCAAGAATCATGGTCTTAAAAACAAATAAACAAGGTTTAGAACAAGAATTCATCGACAACGACAACGAACAAAGAAAAATAGAAAACTAAAGAAATCGAGTAGAAAAACCCGTTTATTCCTTGCTCTCCAAGCTTCCCGCTCGATCCCGTAGATTCCTTAACCTTGAACCTTTCGCCAAAGATCTTCTTAAAATTCGTCCAACTGACTACTGCCTTGCGTCCGATGTGCGGCTCTGATGTTCAGCCGTAGTCCAATCCCAAAGAAAGAATAATATATTTTTCCGTCCAATCCTGTGTTCGTATATATATTCTCAAATTGATGTGCCGCCCCTTTATAATAATCATTCAAATATGGCAGCAACCCTTCTTCTGATTGTATGCGTCCCCACTTCTGATGTACCGCATGGCCCAAACCAATTCACGAAAACACTTGCTAGTGGGCTACTAAGATCTTTCACGGCCCAACCAATATTACTTCTTGCTGTCTGTGCTTGTTTCTATTTAAATATATGATTGGCTGATTAATCTTTGGAATAATAATTCCCTCCTTTTCGAACTCCCACAACCAAAAATATATATATATATATATCAGCCGCTTCCTCTCGTATCTTTTCGTTTTCTATACGTCGCCTCCCAAGGTGAATTATAAACACATATCAATTAGTATGTACTAGATCTATTTTGGTGGCCCAATAACATCACTTTCACAACATAACAACTTCACATGCAAGTATCATCCATGTTTACTAGAATTTCTTTTTTTTATCCTTAAGGTTTTAGATATTATCGTATCAATATCAATGTTTAAACAATTTATTCAGCAAGGCCCAAAGTCAAATGACTTATTCACTGGCTTGTAGGTCTTGCACGGCCCTCACTAAAATATTATATGCAGCCCTTCTTTTTTATATATTTTTCTAATTCGATCATAATATGCTTGGCCCATGTAATTGAAATATAAATAGTGAGCTCAGCCCAGTCACAGAAAATAGCTGCAAATTTTCTTTTGTCACTAGCGCCCCATTCTGCCCAACTGGCTGGTTATTTTCATATTACTCGTTTTTGCTTCATTTGCACCAGGACCTGACGCAACACAAAATAAAATAATAAAGCACTAAAACTAAATAAAAACAAATAAAACCTATACAATAATTATACAATTTACACGGGACAAATATGTCTATTTTACCACTTATCAGCGACAAACACTCCGAAACATCAACATATGCTTGACATACCTTAAATAACCTTTACATAACTTAGAAATAAATTTTAAAGAGTTTGGTATGACAAAAACAAGTTTATTCGCTCGCAGGGACTATTTTTGTCACGGCCCCGGACCCACCCTGGACGGAATCGGAAGCCGCGAACAGCCCAGTGGTACCGGTGATTAATTTTGAATACGTATTGCAGCGGAAATTTCATCAGGACCGTGAGTTAGGAAAAATATCAGAGTTTTAGAAACACCGGATTTTATTTATTAAATAGATGGGATAAACCCATGTTTTACAAATGTAGCTTTAATAAAATAAATTTGATTTATATAAAACAATATTTCTTAATTTGATTTAATTAATAAATAAGCCACTTTTTGAAGCCTTTCAGTGCTGTATCCAACTCTTACTCCAATCTACTGTAATTACCTTAAATATGTTTGAAAAAAGTTTTGTCAGCGGAAATACTGAGTGAGTTCATTCCATTTTTATAAAATCTATTGTTATACCTTACAGCATTAAGGTTTTTATATTTGTTTATATTTACCCAACTCACTCAGTATTTGTCACATGGTGGCAGTTCCAATATGACAATAATCATATTACCTATTGGCTCACTTTCGTCTAATAGTGAATTTATCAAGTAATTATATTTTACTATTATTCAATTTATCTTTCACTAGGCGATTCCTGTGACGGTGGTCATATCACTGTTGATCATTCTTTCAACTAGTGACTCTGGTCATATCACTGTTGATCATTCTTTCAACTAGTGATTCTATTCATAACACTGTTGATCATTCTTTCAACTAGTGCTTTTGGTCATGTCACTGTTGATCATTCTCTCAACTAGTGACTCTGGACTTAATTGTGTCCTGTGACATTATTTTGTCAAATATATTACTTATGGCACAAAACCATTTAATCCCAGAAAATGACATATATTATTTTATGTCAAACTACTATAACTTATCAAATATAATATGTTAATTAAATAATTGTAATATCATTATTTAATCTATTAACGTGACTAAGACTAAAATATAATCTTAGTATAGTAGAATACATTATACTTGATTATTTTATTATGATATATACTATTTAGATTTATTTCAAACATACATTAAATTTATTTACGATTTAATGTTAAAATAATATTAGGTATAGGCTATGGCTACTGAGGCATAATTACTACTATGATTGTGGTCATGCTACTATTAGCTAACTTTCTGGCTAATAATAACGAGGATCAAATAATGTATAAAACCTCCCATACCAGCAGTTATTATAGAATATATAAAAATTTAATCACTGTAAGTATAAACAGGTAAACAATTAGAATTTTGGAAAGCATTTGTAAATATAATTGTATCACAAAAAGGTGATAAAAACTGTGAGAAAAGAGAATGGACTCACATTGCCGATTTCTACGGGCAAAGTTTAGTCTACAGATAAGCCTTGATAGATTGCAGATTTATACAGACAGAGCTTCGCCTATTAATTAGCCTTGTAACCTAGTGCACACAAACTAGGTAATTAACTAATACAGCATTTACGATAACTCACGAGATCAACCCTCACAACGAATGACAAAGTGCTATGCTTAAACATCCATCGAATTAACGACTAATGACAAAGCATCACCCTAATGTGGGCAGCACTTAAACATCCATTGAGTACATTGATCGATCGGACAATGAATCGTAGTAGCGATCGAGTTAATACCCTGTGCAGCAGCACCCCGCTATACTAATTAGTGATTTTGTGTGTGTTTTGAGAGTATTTGGACGATATCTCAGCGTGTATTTTGAGTTTCTTCGTCGTTTTTGTGCCCAGAATTAAGTCCCAGACGCCTGCTATTTATACTCGATTTTGGTCATGCTTACGGACCGTAAGCATCAACCCTTACGGTCCGTAAGGGATACATTTTTCTCATTTTCTTGCCACGTGTGTTTGAAGTGCAGGTGAGTCGACGATTTGATTAAATTCGATTTTTATAATAATTTATAAGGATAATCGTTGAGTAGGGAATGCCCCCCTGAGTTTTAGGGGCCCTGATCCTGATTCTGATGATTCTGAAATTTGTAGGGTTTATGCAGAATCACTTGGGTGTCTCAATTAGGTTTTCCTATTGAATAAAATAATAAAATAAATAGGACTTTTAATGAGGGTTGTTACAATTTTCGACAAACTGCGAAAGTCTGCCGATTCGTATAGTTACAAACATTCTGGAACTTGATCATAAGCTAAACATACCCTAAATATCCTTTACATAGCTTGGAAATAGGCTTTGAGGGGTTCGGTATGCGAAAATAAACTTATTGGTCAATCAGGGACTAAAAGCGTCAAAAAGTGCATAAGTTTGCATTTACGCGCATATCTTACGTTCAGAACATATCCGGATATCCAAAAATTTTTGTAATCATTAAAATATTTTATTTTAGTGTTTGGAATGCTAAAAATTCATTCGCCGTGTAATTTGGATTGTTTTTCGCGTCCGTTCGTGTTTCGTCGTAATTAACCGAACAACGAGGCCGTACGACCAAACGAACCGACATCCGTGATATTTTCAAGCATATTTCATGCCTCCTATACTTTGACATCATTATTGAGCCTTAAAAATGGGTTAACGGGGCTTAAACGTGTCAAAAATCAAGTTTTAAGCATCAGGTGCCTGTTCCGCCAATATTTGAAAGTTGCTGATCTGGAAGCCTAGGAGGGGCATGAAGCCCATTACTCCTGTCTTCGCGGCCCGCGAAAGACCCCCACATCTGCAAAAATGGTTTTTCTACAAACAGCAACTGAATCTGGGTTTTTGGACAAGGTATTCTCATACCTTGAGCTGGTTTTGGACTACCCTAGTATTCTAATTTTGTGGGTAACACATGGAGGGCCAAGATCGAAGCTCAAAACCCGAGAAATGATCCTAACGGTTGTGGAAAATCTATAAATACCCATCCATTTTCATTTCACAACTTGCACAATCTGAGTTTTCTTCATCTTCTACACAATAGGAGCTATCCCTTCTGGTTGAAGACTCATTTCTTCTTATTTTCTTGTTCTATCTTCAAGCATTGGACCTCTTGTAAGCTTCTTTCATGCTTTTTATGCATTTTAAGCATGAAAGTCAAACAATGTTTAACTTTCTGCTTTGACGAGTCTTTGGTCAACACAAAGTTCGTTTGAACTTTGCAACGTGAGCGTAATCACGATGGTTATAGTCCCTTGTGACTATACCTACTGATTACCACGTTGATTAGGCGTAGTGACGAGTCATAGTTTCGGTCAAAATACGTATTTATGCATATTTTGCAACGAAGCTATCTTTGGGTATCAAAACACTTTGTTTTGATATCAAACTTGTTTTCTAACTTGGTTAAACATGTTTAACTCGTCACTTTTAGTTTAATGCTTATATAGGGTCGTAAGATAAACGGTCTAAACAACCGCTTAGACTTTCGAACCCGACCCGTTTGGTCGATCATTAGGATCCGACCAAACATATTTTATGACCATAGTTGTATAGGGAATAACCTTCCGAGGTTATAACTTATGGTCACTTAATTTACTTTGTTGTATGATAGGTAGTTATATGCCTTAGGAAAAATGACCAAAATGCCCTTTTTGCGCATAACTTCATTTTAAGCATATGTAACTTAACTTTTGCCATATAAACTGATTATTAAACATATTAGGGCATATAATACTTGTCATAGGACTAGTTAGGCTACTCGTTTGTGCTCTTGCGCAAATGACGCGTTAAAGTTGCGTAAGCTACCTAAACGGGTCATAACGGGTCATAAGCACTTAAGATAGGTTCCGATTTAGAATGTAGGCTTTGTTAAACCATATCGCATGAGTTCCAATACTCATTTGGTTTACAAAACCTCATTCTATCCGATCTTCCGATTTAGGTCCGATTTATTAACGTAGTTACCTATATTAGGTACCGATTGATTCCGTGATCTTTTGAGCGTTACTTGGTTGTTATTACAAGACTATAAGCAATATCAAGTGAGTACATAGTCCCCTCCTTTACTGTTTTCAAATATTTTTGGGTGATACACATGTGCCTACTTGTTACTTTCGTGCTTTTCAAGTTTTCATGACATATACTTGCTATGTTCATTAGTACGCATATAGTACATGATTTCATCTATGCTTTGCTATGTATGTTGATTAAGCATGCTAGCGCATTGATTTCATAAATACATTTGTTTCATATGTTCATATCAGCATATGTACACATTGGTTTACATCACATTTATGCTATCTATGTTCATTTAGCATACTTAGTACATTGTTTTCACATAACATGCTTACATTTGGTATGACATTTGGTTAGTTTAACGGGTCAAAAATACATTCATTAACATTGATCACGCCGCTCGGTAGTATGTAGTGGTACCATAGGAATTGACAACTCCCATCCCTGAAATCCTAGGTTTGTTTAGATGTAAGGGATGACTGAATCCGATATAGATAATTTTGATAAATCTTTAATTTTTTTAAAGGTTTGTCTCCCCAGTCGCAAGGCTTGAATGTATTCGATAAACAATACCGCATAAATGTTTGTATCAGTAAAGCATTAAATTTTTGCAAAACATAACTTTTGATTTAAAACTATGATTTATTCAAATACATTGTTTTACACATTTTCCCTATGGGGTTGAGTAATACTATTATTCACCATACATTTCATTTGATTATACATAAACATTATACATATGGTTTGAGTAGTCACTTTTTACTTGCCATACATAGCATTTGATTATACAAGACATAGTTTACATTTAACAATTGGACATTAATTATACATGAACATTTTGACATTGGTTTACACAATACATTCTGGTGGTTTATTTCGGCAAGTGATTTAAATAACGAGGCGTCGTGTAATATGATAAAAGCATGGTGGATACGTCGCTGGTACTTCCTATATATAAGTGCTTTTATGATATTACATATCGTGGTGTTATTTAAATCATCTCCGCAAAGACATGATATATTTTATTCAAACGACATATTTTCATAAGATATTGTTTTATACACGACATAACTTATACAAATTCATTGTTACTTGGTTATTTATTTAACCAAGCTGTATTCTTATATATATCATCGGATTTTCTTATCGCTTGTCATATGATTTATAAAAGAAAACACTTTTATTAAGATTCATGACTAACTTCTTGTTAAACCTTTCTTTCAATTACAAGTCATGAATCCTTCATCAATAAACCTATGTATCTCGAAGGCATTTTTATGCTGACGTACTTATTTTCACATGTGTTTTCAGGAGCTGATGCATAGGGTTGATCGTGACACACTTAGGCGGACTCGGGCCTTAGTGAAAATAAAAGATACAAGAATAGTTTAATTATGTTATGTACTCTTTATTTCCTTATTTTAAGACAATGTAATCCTTTTTATTTCAAATAAAACTAAACTTTAAATAACATGGTTGTGAAACAATAATTCTTTCGATCCACTCCCTGACGTTTCCGCCGCGGTTTGTTGTTTTACGCGGTCGGGGTGTGACACGTTGCCCCGGCTTACGCACTTGCCGATTTAGGTGCTAGCATCAATTTGATGCCGTTTTTGCTTTACGAGAGGTTAGGGTTAGGAGAGCTCACTCCCACACTTATGTCATTGTCCTTGGCCGACCGTTCGGTCAAGTATCCTCGTGGAGTCATAGAGAATCTCTTAGTGAAGGTTGATAGGTTCGTGTTCCCCGTTGATTTCGTTATTCTTGACATGGAGGCCGACGAGAGAGTTCCAATCATTTTTGGTCATCCATTCCTACGTACCGCAAAGGCCATCATCGATGTCTTTGACGGTAAGATTACTCTTCGTGCGGGTGACGAGAATGTCACATTCGAGATTGATAGATCTATGCGACATCCTAGTGGTAGAGATGAGGATATCGGTCCTTGTCATTTGGTTTACTTTCTAGATTCCTTCATCTCGTGCGTTATTCAGTGTCTAGAGTACATTAGTGGTGCCGATCTAGTAAGTGCGTAGTTGAGGAGGAGGTAGAAGCTGAAGAGGTAGTTGAAGAGGAGGATCCACTTTGGGTTCCTGAGACATTAGAGCTTTGTGAGGTTAGGGATGAGAGTGAGAATAGACCCATAGATACTCCGTCCGCGTTAGAGCTTAAGGTCCTTCCTTCTCATCTAGAGTACGCGTTTCTAGGAGAGAGTTCAAGTTTGCCCGTCATTGTTTCATCTAAATTGATGGAGGAGGAGAAGGCGAGGTTGATAGATGTGTTGAAAGAACACAAGGAGGCCATTACATGGAGGTTGTCTTAAATAAAGGGGATAAGCCCCACATTTTGCACTCACCGCATTCTTATGGAGGATGTCTACAAGCCGGTGGTGCAACTTCAAAGACGCCTCAACCCGAACATGCAAGAGGTAGTGAAGAAGGAGGTATTGAAGTTGATGGATGCCGGATTGATATACTCGATTTCTGATTCCTCGTGGGTGAGTCCTACTTAGGTTGTCCCTAAGAAAAGGGGGATGACAGTTGTCATGAATGAGAAGAATGAGCTCATCCCATCACGTACGGTCGCGGGTTGGCGAGTGTGTATCGATTATCGACGTCTAAACGATGCCACCCAAAAGACCATTTCCCACTCCCGTTCATCGATCAAATGCTAGAGCGTCTTGCGGGTCAACAATTCTATTGCTTCCTCGATGGGTTTTCCGGTTACTTCCAGATCCCCATCGCACCGGAGGATCAAGACAAGATGACCTTTACATGTCCATATGGCACGTACGCATACCGACGCATGCCGTTTGGATTGTGTAACACTCCAACGACTTTTTAGCGATGCATGGTTGCTATTTTCCAGGATATGATTGAGAGGTCCATGGAGGTGTTTATGGACAATTTTTTAGTTTATGGCGACTCGTTTGATCAGTGCTTAGTGAATCTTGGGGAGTGATGATGAAGAGGTGTATTGAGACGAAGTTGATGCTTAATTGGGAAAAGTATCACTTCATGGTTATGGAGGGGATTGTGTTAGGACATAAGATTTCTAGAGCGGGTATTGAGGTAGATCGAGCTAAGATAGACACTATTAGTAGGTTACCTCCACCGACGAGTGTGAAATCCATTCGTAGCTTTCTAGGTCATACGGGTTTCTATAGGCGCTTTATCAAAGATTTTTCCAAAATTACCCGACCCATGACCCGTCTTCTTCAGAAGGACGTTCCATTCGTCTTCGATGAGGAGTGTCTTAAAGCGTTCGAGTTTTCGAAAGAGAAGCTTGTGAGTGCCCCCATTCTTGTCTCGCCCATTTGGGGCTTACCCTTTGAGCTCATGTGCGATGCGAGCGATTACGCGGTAGGAGCGGTTTTGGGGCAAAGACGTGAGAATCACTTCCATCCAATATTATGCGAGCAAAACACCTAATGGCGCCCAAGAGAATTATACCACCACAGAGAAGGAGCTTTTAGCCGTAGTGTTCTCCTTCGATAAATTCCGTTCATATCTCGTGCTTTCTAAAACCATCGTTTTCACCAATCATGCGGCTTTGCGCTATCTCTTCCAAAAGAAAGACGCTAAGCCTCGTCTCATTCAATGGATTCTTTTGCTCTCCGAATTCGATATAGAAATTAAGGATAAAAGGGGGCAGAGAATGTAGTGGCCGATCATCTCTCATGATTAGAGGATCTGGGGAGAGAGGAGATTCGTGAGGAGGCGATAGGTGATAGATTCCCTCATGAATCGGTTGAGTTAGTTGCAGCGAAGAAAGAGGGTATGCCATGGTTCACGGATTTGGCAAATTACCTAGCACATGGAGTGGTTTTGAAGGGTATAACCACTCAAGAGAAGAAGAAGTTGCTTAGAGATGCTAGGAAGTTTATTTGGGATGACCCGTTTTGTCACACCCCGACCACGTAGAACAACAAAACGTGGCGGAAACGTCGGGGAGTGTTGTAACAGAATTAATTGTTTCACAACCATGGATATTAAAGTTACGTTTTATTTATCAAACAAGAGAGTTACATTGTTTTAAACAAGAAACAAAGAGTACATAACATAAATTAACTAGTTCTTGCTTCGTTTTAAGTCACTAAGGCACAGGTCCGCCTAAGTGTGTCTCGATCATCCTATGCAAAAGCTCCTGAAAACACATGCGAAAATAGGTACATCAGCATAAAAATGCCTGTGAGATACATAGGTTTTGTGAAAGTAGGATTCATGACTTAAGTTTAAGAAAATGTTTAATAAAATTTAGTCGTGAACCTTGTAAATTGTTTTGTTTTGTAAATCATTTAAAAAGCGATAAGATCAGATGATATGTGTAAATAAAAGAACAATGTAAGGTTAAATGAATAACCAAGTAAAATGAATTGTATAAAGTAAACTGTTTTGTAAACCAAAGTCTTGTGAAAAGCATGTTACTTGTGTAAAATGTATAAGTCCAAAATGAATGATTTAAATAACGTTATGATATGTAATATAATACAAACACTTATATATAGGAAGTACCAGCGGCGTATCCACCATGTTTGTATCATACTACTCACATCTCGTTACTTAAGTCACGTAAACAAACCACCAATGTATAAAGTCTATGTTTAAACCAATTGTCAAAAGTCCTTGTATAAACCATGTCAAATGTTAAAAGTCCAAATGTAGTCAAGTAATGTGCAACAATCGTTATGTATGGTAAGTAATGTGTTGTTACATAAACCAAATAAAAATGTACAAAACAAAGTATTTTGAATATATCAAAAGTTATGTTTTGCAAAGTAAATGCATGTTTTATTGATACAAACACTTATGTGGTAAGTTAACGCATACATTCAAGCCATGAGACAGACGGATAACCCTTAGTCAAGGTTATCAAAAGAAATGTTTTCGGATTCAGTCATTCCTTACATCCAAACAAACCCAGGACGTCAGGAACGGGATTTGTCAAGTCCTATGGTACCACTACTTACTACTGAGCGGCGTAGCTAATGTTAATGAACGTATATAAGTCCCGTTTGTACAAACCAAATGTTATATTAAATGTTCACATGTTATATGAAAACAATGTGCTAAGTATGCTAAGTTAACATACAAAGCAGAAAAGTTATGTAAATCAATGTGCTAGCATGCTCAGTCAACATACATAGCAGAAATGTAAAGTAAAACAATGTACTAAGTATGCTCAGTCAACATACATAGCAAAACAATGTAATGTAAATCATGTACTATAAATGTATTAATGAAAGTAGCAAGTATATGATCTGAAAACAGGAAAGCATGAAAGTAACAAGTAGGCACATGTGTTTCACCCCAAAACAGTTTGGAAAACAGTAAAATAGGGGTCTATGTACTCACTTGAGATTGCTTAGTAGTCCTTGAGTAACAACCAAACAATGCTAGAGATCACGGAAATCAAACGGTACCTAATATAGGTAACTATGTTAATAAACCGGACCTAAATTGGAGGATCGGATAGAATGAGGGTTCGTAAACCAAATGAGTGTGGGAACTCATGTAATATGGTTTAACAAAGCCTACATACTAAAATGAAACCTAACCTAAGTGCTTACGACCCATTATGACCCGTTTAGGTAGCTTATGCTACTTTAACGCGTCGTTCGCGTAAAACGCGTTCGGACCGCCTAACTAGTCCTATGACAAGTAAAATATGCCTTAACATGTCTAATATTGTTTCCAAATCAGTTTAGATGTTAAATGTTATGTTACATATGTTAAAAATGAATTTTGGCGTAAAAAGGGTAATTTGGTAATTTACCTAAGGCATATAAACTACCTATCATACAACTAACTAAACGTTGTGACCATAAGGTATAACCTTTGGAAGGTTATTCCCTATACAACTATGGTCACCTAATGTGTTTGGTTGGATCCTAATGATCGACCAAATGGGTCGGGTTCGAAAGTATAAGCGATTGATTAGATCGCTTACCTTTACGACCCTAGACAAGCACAAAACTAAAATTGACGACCTAAGCATATTAAAACATGCTTAACTAAGTTAGAAAACAAGTTTGGTATCAAAACAAACGGTTTTGATACCTAAGAGTAGTTTGGTTACAAAACACGCAAGAATACGCATTTTGGCCGAAACTACGACTCGTCACTGAGCCTAGATAACGTGGTAATCAGTAGGTATAGTCACTAGGGACTATAACCATCGTGATTACGCTCACGTTATGAAGTTCAAACGAACTTCGCATTGCCCATAAACTGGTCAATGCAGAAACGCTAAAAATGCAGAAACTCTAAAAGAACAAAAGAGGACTTACAAAGGGTCCAAGAACGGAAGTTTTGATCCGAATATTCTCAGGTATGAAGTGTTAAACACAACAACTTAGAGAACAAATTCAGATTCAAAGGTGTGGGTTTTGGAGTTGAGATCATGGGGGTATTTATAGATTTCCTTGAACCGTTAAGATCGTTTATCGTAACCCGTGATTCAATCTCATCCATACATGTGTTACAATACCATGGTACATCAAAATGCCCCCCCCCCCTTATCAGGAAATGCCATGTGCAATTGGGTTTTGGGTGCATAACAGCTGTTAACAGCTGTTTAAACTGATTATGCTGATCTGGGAGGTCCTTACGGACCGTATGGCTAAGTGCTTACTGTAACATCTGTGCTTGTAATCAGTGTGAACAGTTCTATTATCAATAAAACAATGTTATTTGATCCCAATGTTTGTTTGGTTGTGTTTTACATTTTTCATGTTTTGACTTTTGCTCAATTTCAAACTCTACATCGCTTTCTGGAGAGTTATACGCAAATTGATGCGTAAACGTAATCAGTTTAATGCGACAAATACTCCGGAACATCAAAATATACTTAACATACCTTAAATAACCTTTCCATAACTTAGAAATAAGTTTTGAAGGCTTTGTTATGTCAAAAACAAGTTAATTCGCCTACAGGGACTAAATTTGACAAACTGCGAAAGTATGCCAATTTGAACTGTAACGAACATTCCGGAACATGACCATAAGTTAAACACACCTTAAATATCCTTTATATAGCTTAGAAATAGGCTTTGAGGGGTTCGGTGTGCTAAAATAAACTTTTGGCTCATTCAGGGACTAAAAGCGTCAAAAAGTGCACAAGTTTGCATTTTCGCGCATAACTTACGTTCTGAATACATCCGGACATCCAAAAATTTATGTAAGCACTAAAATATTTTATTTTAGTGTTTGGCATAAGAAAAATCCATTCGTCGCGTCATTTGGATCGTTTTTCGCGCTTATGCGCATTCCGTCGTAATTAACCGAACAACGCAATCGTACGGCCAACCGAACCAACATCCGGGATATTTTTGAACACATTTTAAGTTCCCTATACTTTAACTTCATTTTATAGCTTTGAAATGGGGTTAACGGGGCTTAAACGTGTCAAAAATGCATCAAATAGCAAGTTTGGAGCTTCAGGGGCCTGTTCTGCCATTTTTGAAAGTGTCTGGTCTGCAAGGTGCTTGCGCACCTCAACACTAAAAACGTTACGGTGCGCAAGCAGGGGCCAGATGCAGCAACTTGTTTTTAAACAGCTGTTAACAGCCCTTAACCCCTCCAAAGGCCAATGCCATGTGTCCAACTCTTGTGGTGGGAGCAAAATGAGTTACCACAACATTCCGACAAGTGTACGGGCGAGATCAAGGCACGTTATCCAAGAAACGATCCTAACGGTCTTGGTTTTCCTATAAATACCCAACCCACTTCATTGCAAAACCCACATTTGATCTGAGTTTTTCTCTAAGTGGTTGTGATTTCTCACTTCCTACCTGAGATTACTTGGAATCAAATCTTGCGGGGACCCTTTGTAAGTGTTCCTTCGTTCTTTTATTGCTTTTCGAGTCCGAAAGTCAAACTTTGTTTGACTTTCTGCATTGACCAGTTTATGGTCAATGCGAAGTTCGTTTGAACTTCATAACGTGAGCGTAATCACGATGGTCATAGTCCTTAGTGACTATGCCTACTGATTACCACGTTATCTAGGCTCAGTGACGAGTCGTAGTTTCGGCCAAAATGCGCATTCGTGCGTATTTTGTAACCAAACTACTCTTGGGTATCAAAACCGTTTGTTTTGATACCAAACCTGTTTTCTAAACATAGTTAAGCATGTTTTAACATGCTTAGCTCGTCACTTTTAGTTTAGTGCTTATATAGGGTCGTAAGGTAAGCGATCTAAACAATCGCTTATGCTTTCGAACCCGACGCGTTTGGTTGATCATTAGGATCCGACCAAGCACATTAGGTGACCATAGTATGTAGGGAATAACCTTCCGAGGTTATACCTTATGGTCGCTTCGTTTAAGTAGTTGTATGATAGGTAGTTTATATGCCTTAGGTAAATTACCAAAATGCCCTTTTTATGCCAAAATTCATTTTAAGCATATGTAACATAACTTTTGGTATCTAAACTGATTTAGTAACAATATTAGACATGTTAAGGCATATTTTACTTATCATAGGACTAGTTAGGCATTCCGAACGCGTTTCACGCGAACGACGCGTTAAAGTAGCATAAGCTACCTAAACGGGTCGTAATGGGTCGTAAGCACTTAGGCTAGGTTTCATTTAGTATGTAGGCTTTGTTAAACCATACTACATGAGTTCCCATACTCGTTTGGTTTACGAGCCCTCATTCTATCCGATCCTCCGATATAGGTCCGGTTTATTAACATAGTTACCTATATTAGGTGCCGTTTGATTCCGTGATCTCTAGCATTGCTTGGTGGTTATCTTAGGACTTCTGAGCAATCTCAAGTGAGTACATAGACCCCTCTTTTACCGTTTCCAAACATTATGGGGTGGAACACATGTGCCTACTTGTTACTTTCATGCTTTCCTGTTTTCACATCATATACTTACTATGTTCATTAGTACATTTATAGTACATGATTTCATTGTGTTCTATGCTATGTATGCCCATTGTGTGCGTACTTAGTACATTATTTTACATTACATTTTATGCTATGTATGCCCATTGTGTGCATACTTAGTACATTGTTTTACATTACATTTCATGCTATGTATGTCCATTGTGTGCATACTTAGTACATTGTTTTACATTACATTACATGCTATGTATGTTCATCATACTTAGTACATTTGTTATTCATTCACATGCTTACATTTTGATATGATATTTGGTTTGTTTTGATGGATCAATATACATTCATTAACTCCGATCACGCCGTTCGTTAGTAGGTAGTGGTACCATAGGAATTGACAACTCCCGTTCCGGACATCCTGGGTAGGTTTGGATGAAAGGAATGACCGAATTCGATATACATAACTTAGATAAACCTTTAATTTGTTTAAGGGTTTATCGCCACAGTCTCAAGGCTTGGATGTATGCATTCTCACAATACCGCATAGATGTTTATATCAGTATAGCATGCATTTGTTCCACAAAACAAAGCTTTGATTTAAACCATGTTTTACTTCAATACTTTGTTTTTGTGCATATGGTTTAGTTGATATATTTCACTAGCCATACATATCATTTTGGTTACACATTACATGATTTACATTTGACACATAAACATTATTGACATTGGTTATACATTACATGACTTACATCTTGACATAAACATTTTGACATATTATTCAATACGTTTGGCAATTGGTTTAAACATAGACATTTTACATTGTTGGTTTGGTTTGAGTAAGTGATTTAAGTAACGAGGCGTGTGTAATATGATACAAGCATGGTGGATACGCCACCGGTACTTCCTATATATAAGTGATTGTATGGTATTACATATCATAGCGTTATTTGAATCATTTAAATTTGGACATATAACATTTTATACAAATAACATACTTTTCACAAGACATTGTTTTACAAAAGAACTTATCTTATACAAACTCATTTTTACTTGGTTATTCATTTAACCATACATTATTCTCTTACTTATACATATCATCTGATCTTATTGCTTTTCAAATGATTTACAAAACAAAGCAAACTACAAGGTTCATGACTAAACATTTTCTTAAACATAAGTCATGAATCTCATTTTCACAAAACCTATGTATCTCACAGGCATTTTTATGCTGACGTACCTATTTTCACATGTGTTTCAGGATATGTTGCATGGGATTTATCAAGATACACTTAGGCGGACTTGGGCCTTAGTGACAATAAAAGATGCAAGACTAGTTATTTATGTTATATTTCTTTGATTGACAAGACATTGTAACTCTTTTAATCAATAAAACAATATTTCAATTTCCATGTGTTATGAAACAATGATTCTGTTACAACACTCCCCGACGTTTCCGCCACGTTTTGTTGTTTTACGCGGTCGGGGTGTGACAGAAAAGTTGGTATCAGAGCTCATGGTTATAGGGAATTAGGTTATTAGTAATACTTTGACCTAGTCTATAACCTTCCTAGGACCCTAACGCGAGTTTACTTGCGTTTAGTCATAAAACAATACTGTCACCTATCCTTAGGCGACAACCACAACAAGAACATAAATTTCAAAACCGCTTTGAAAACTAATCATCAGTTCTAGGATGATTGATTACTAGGTTTTGAACCCTCTATGGTAAGGTTTTGAACCCTCTGTTATAAGGTTTTGAACCCTCTAAGTTTTCAAATTTCATCAAAGTTTGGGTCGTATAATGTGAACACGTACAAACTGGAAGAGTGAATGCCTGTACCCTGAGTTTTCTGTCGAAGGCTAGAGTGTTCGTACAAATCCGCAGTATCGGACCAGTCACTCTTACCTGGGAACTCTTGGGGTGAGTGTTCACTTATAGGCGAGCATGTCTTCAGTGCTACATTAATATGACCCGTTTACTTTGATTTGACACCGTCTCATTTGTTAGCCTTAGGTAACAAACAAATGATCGCAATTTTTATGCATTGCCATCCTGTTTTGATTGTCTGATAACCTTTCACTTGTTTCTTCCTATGTCTTTCATTTTTTTTCTTCTAGAATGTCTCTTCATCACGATGACGCCCAGATATCCGAGCAGACTGCCAAATTCGCTCAGCGAATAGGCGAAGTAGTCCTGAAGGCTGTTGAATTAGCTACTGCCATGTATCGTCTCCAGGATGAAGCCCCTCAAGAGTCACCAAGACAGGCAGGACCTACCACCAGCCAAGAAATCAACCGAGGAATCAAAGACCATGGATGAACGATCCCCTAAGAAGTCAAAGAAGCGAAAGGCTTCTCAGAACTTCGCCATGGTCGCTAACAATGGTAAAGCCGTCCCCAACCAGCCAACTCAACCCCCTGCTAGGAAGCCATACAACGGAACTGCACCCTTGTGCAACCAATGTAGCCTTCATCATCACCCTAGTGTGAAGTGCCGCAAATGCAAAATTTGTGGACTTAAAGGTCATACAGCAAGAGTTTGCCGAGCTGCAGTTGCTCCAAAGCACGCTGGCGACTCTGCTCAAGCTCGTTTCTCACCAGGGTCTTGCTACAACTGTGGCGAGATGGGCCATTTCCTAAGGGATTGCCCAAAGCTTGCTAATGCAAATCCAACCCACGGATGAGCAGTTGGCTGACTAGAAGATGTTGCTATCTTATGCTTTTGTTCTTTTGTTTTCTTGTAATGTGAAACAATCTGTTTTGTTTATAAATAAATTGTTGTTCACAATTCTGATATACAAGTGTAGTTACATGTGTGTATGACTTTTCCTATGATACCTACATCAAGAAACTATGTACCTTACAAACTACTCTTGTGATTCTCTCTTTCAAATGATCGCTCATGATTCCCTCGAAAATTTTAAGTACTCGTTTCACTCTAAGAAACAAAGTACAAAAAATAAAGTGACATTATGAGTAATCATGCTTCTGCACATCTGTGCCTTTGAATCCTTGGTTAGATAACTAAGGGTATTTTCAAATCTCATACCCATTACGTTTTGATTTTTTCAACATACACAGTACAAGTATTTCAAAAACAATCTTCATGATCTCAAAACATTTCATATAGTTTGAAAACAATTTTTTTAATGCATTGTCTATGTTATTTCAAAAACATTGGCTATGCTTTCAAAAACAACCTTCATAATTTCAAAATGTTTCATATAGTCTGAAAACAATATTAACACAGTACATTTTCTTATCAAGTGCATGATTTCGAAAAGCATCATTCATGTTTTCAAAAACCTTATACATAATTTCAAAATTCATCTCGCATGATTTTAAAACAATTTTTTTTATAAATATATACCTACCTAATACACCTACTTTATGATTTCAAAGGTATTATATATAAGGTTTCAAAAACATTGAACACATTTTTTTAAGAACCCCATGCATAGTTTTCAAAAATATTTTCTTCATACATTGACTTAACTTTCAAATTTCGCTTCATATGTCGCCTTGGCATGTCTGGCATCTCAACTTCATAAGCATTTTACTTCATGTTTTGACCTAAGCACATCAAGTGCAAGATTTCAAAACACCTTCAACTTCTAAAATCCATATGGGATCTTTTTATCTTCACATTTAGACCCTTGTGGATGATTATCATTCAAATCAGAGTCCTTGATTTGATTCCTTATGTACCTGAATTCGAACATTTTGGTTCCTTATAATCGAAATCGAATTTTTCTTTTAAAAATCTTTCTATCTTTATAGTTAGATTCTTGATAATGTTTAAAGTACCAAATGAAATCCACGGAATGGATTCCTAGTGTGCTTTAAATGCATGTACACAATCAACAAAACAAATTAACAAATAAACAATCTTTGTGGTTATACGACTATGTGTTTATGCATCTTATGTTTTCTTTTATGCATTTTGTGTTTTCGTATACTCTGGATATTCGTTATCTAAATCCTCGTAGAATCTTTCATATCTTCATATGAGGGATTCGTAGTAGGATATTCAAAAAGGTACTACCTTAAATCCTTAATGGGCTTCTATGTAATAGTTAAGACCCTTGGATTATATAGTACCACTCCATGATTCATAAGAGACCCTTTTAGGGGTCTAGTCTAAAAGATTGATTCAAAAATCTGGTTAAGAATGACATGTGATGATATAAGCTGAAAAGACTCCTTGGTTGTCTATTAAAATCATTTATTGATTTAATAAAAGGGACCCTATGGTGGTCTAGTCACATTCATCACGAGATTTGTTCATTTGGTTTCCCCCTACACATTATAAAATAGACTGTGTGGACTATGCAAGGAATTGTGTAATTATGGACGCGTACGTAATTATAAAATTCAGTGCACAGAAACCCAGTAAAACTTATTATGTGTAAGAACCGATAGCGACCACAATAACAAAATGTGAATGATGTAATGGAGGTACGGTGGACGTACCAATAACGCTTAATAGACTATTATATAAGTGTCCCTCCTACATTGTAAGCATGATGTTATTTAAAGTTACTGGAAGTTCAGAACCTCAACCAGTATTGTTTTGTCTTTTCAACTTCATGTTTCAAGCTCTCACAAGTTTCCTCTAAATAAAATTTCGGGACGAAATTTCCACAAGTAGGGGAGACTGTAACATTTGTGCTTGTAATCAGTGTGAACAGTTCTATTATCAATAAAACAATGTTATTTGATCCCAATGTTTGTTTGGTTGTGTTTTACATTTTTCATGTTTTGACTTTTGCTCAATTTCAAACTCTACATCGCTTTCTGGAGAGTTATACGCAAACTGATGCGTAAACGTAATCAGTTTAATGCGAAAAATACTCCGGAACATCAACATATACTTAACATACCTTAAATAACCTTTACATGTCACACCCCGACCGCGTAAAACAACAAATCGCGGCGGAAACATCGGGGCGTGTTGCAACAGAATTAATGTTTCATAACCATGGATACCAAAAGTGTTTTGTTTTATTTAAACATTGTATAATTACATCGTTTGGAAATCTAAATACACAATTTAAACAAAATCTATCATTGTTATTTAGTCACTAAGGCCTTGTCCAGTCCTATGTGAGCATGCATCTTATCAATCGATATCATTCAACAATACCTGAATCATATGTGAAAACGAGGTCAGCAAAGAAATGCTGGCGAGTACATAGGTTTTGTGAAAATAAGATTCATGACTTCTGTTTAAGAAAATGTTTAGTCATGAACCTTGTAATTTGCTTTGTCTTTATAAATCATTTGAAAAATAATAAGTTCAGGTGATATGTATAATAAGAGAATAATGCATGATTAAATGAATAACCATGTAAAAATGAGTTTGTATAAGATAAGTTGTTTGTAAATAAATGTCTTGTGAAAAGTATGTTACTTGTATAAAATGTTCTATGTCTCAAACTGAAATGATTCAAATAACACTACAATATGTAATACCATACAAACACTTATATATAGGAAGTACCAGCGGCGTATCCACCATGCTTGTATCATATTCCACACGCATTGTTACTTAATCACTTAATCCAAACCAAACCACCCAAGTAATGTTCATGCCCAATGTAAATCATGTACAAATGTTTACCCAATCGTTAAAACATCGTGTGAAACCCAATCGTTACCCAATCGTTAAAACATTGTGTGAAACCCAATCGTTACCCAATCGTTAAAACCTCGTGTGAAACCCAATCGTTACCCAATCGTTAAAACCTCGTGTGAAACCCAATCGTTACCCAATCGTTAAAACCTCGTGTGAAACCCAATCGTTAAAATATCGTGTGAAAACCAATCGTAAATCGTTTAATTCGTTTTAGGTCGTGAAACTACTTATATGGTCGTCTCGCTAATAACATTCAAACCTTCGTGACTCATCACTCGTCGCTTCTCGTTTTCGTCGCTTCTCGTTTTCGCATTAACAAACCTCCATAGGGTAAGTTAATAATTACAGATTCAGTCGCTACCTACCATACCCACACATAACCACGGGTGTAGTAAATAACGGGATTAGTCAGATCCTATGGTACCATAACCTAATACTGGTCGGCTTGATCATTGCTAATGAATGTCATTTGTTATGTACTACAACCAACAAGTTTGTTCACTTTTTTTGAAATCGTTATTAGTTTTGTATAAATCGTTTTAATCGTTTTTGATACCATCGTTATAACATCGAAAACATTTAGCACATATGAGTCACCCCAAAACAGTTGAAAACAATAAAATAGGGGAATAATGTACTCGCCTGATAATGCTTGGAGGTCTTGAACAACAACCAAACAAAGCTAGAGGGAGCACGGAATCAGTCGGCAATCTAAAACTATATAAATAAACCGGACTTAAATCGGGAGATCGGATAGGATGAGGCTTGGTAAACCAAATGAGTGTTGGAACTCATATGATATGGTTTAGCAAGGCCTACATACTACAATGAAACCAAACCTAAGTGCTTTCGACCCATCACGACCCATTAAGGTAACATATGCTACTTTAACGCGTCGTGCGCGTGAAACGCGTTCGGACCGTCTAACTAGTCCTATGACAAGTGTTATATGCCTAAACATGTTACATAATCAGTTATGTGACAAAAGTTTAGGTTACATATGCTTAATTACCAATTATACATGAAAAGGGTATTCTGGTAATTTACCTAAGGCATATAAACTACCTATCATACAACTACTTAAACGACGTGACCATAGGGTATAACCTCAGAAGGTTATTCCCTACCTACTATGGTCACCTAATGTATTTGGTCGGATCCTAATGATCGACCAAACTGGGTCGGGTTCGAAGGTATAGGCGATTTATTAGATCGCCTACCCTACGACCCTAGACAACATGGTAATCAGTGGGCATAGTCCCAAGGGACTATGACCAACGTGATTACACTCACGTTGCGAAGTTCAAACGAACTTCTCATTGACCATTACTGGTCAACGCTGAAAGTCAAACAAAGTTTGACTTTCTGACTCGAAAAGCAGTAAAATAAGGAAAAGAACGAAAGAATACTTACGAAGGGTCCCCGAATGCTAATCCCGATCCAAGAACTCAGGTATGAAACAATGGTTTCAACTTAGAGCTCTCAAAATCAGAATTCTAGTAAGAAATGCAATGGGGGTGGATGGGTATTTATAGGAATACCCGAACCGTTAAGATCGTTTGTCGAATATCGTGCCTTAATCACATCCGTACACTTGTCGGAATATTATGGTGCCTAAATTCCATCCTTATCCGCTGACTAAGCAAGTTAGAATGTGTGGTTGTGAATTAAACAACGGCTAATACATCGAATCTGGTCCCGAATGCGAAAAACTGAGTTTCTGCATGTTTTCTGCCCAGAATAGGCAGTCGCGTAGCGCGACTGCATATGCCCTTAGGGCTCGCGCTACGCTAGCATGCACCAGCTTCAGAAAAGTTTCAAAATTGACAGTTTTGGTCCCTGTGGTGTTTTAAGGCCTTTTTCGATGCGTTTGAACCCCGTTAACCTCATTTCAAGGCTCTAAAATGAAGTTAAAGTATAGGGAACTCAAAACATGCTCAAAAATATGCCGGATGATGGTTCCTTTGGTCGTACGAACGTGATGTTCGCTTAAATACGACGGAATGCGCACAAGCGCGTAAAACGATCCAAATGACGAAACGAATGGATTTTTCTCATGGCGAACACTAAAATATAATGTAGTCATGCTTACATAAATTTTTGGATGTCCAGATGTATTCAGAACGTAAGTTATGCGCGAAAATGCAAACTTGTGCATTTTTTTGACACTTTTAGTCCCTGAATGACCCAAAAGTTTATTTTAGCACACCGAACCCCTCAAAGCCTATTTCTAAGCTATGTAAAGGATATATATGGTATGTTTAACTTATGGTCATGTTCCGGAATGTCTGTTACAGTTTAAATTGGCATACTTTCGCAGTTTGTCAAGTTTAGTCCCTGTAAGCGAATTAACTTGTTTTAGCCATACCAAAGCCTTCAAAACTTATCTCTAAGTTATGTAAAGGTTATTTAAGGTATGTTAAGTATATGTCACTATTCCGGAGTGTTTGTTGCATTAAACTGGTTATATTTACGCATCGGTGCGCGTATAACCTTCCAGAAAGCGATTTAGAGTTTGAAATCGAACAAGAGTTGATATGTGTAAACGATACACATATTTTTACAAATCCCAAGTATGAAATACAATATTTCATTGGTTTGGCATTTGTTTGATGGCCGTGGAGGCACAGGTGTTACAGTCTCCCCTACTTTAGGAAATTTCGTCCCGAAATTTATTTAGAGGAAACTTGTGAGAGCTTGAAAACATGAAGTTGAAAAGATCGAACAACATTGGTTAGGGTTCTTGAACTTCTAGTAACCTTAATAACATTATGTTTGCAATGTAAGAGGGATACTTATATACAAGTATATAAAGCGTCATTGGTGCGTCCACCATACCTCTATTACATCGTTCTCATTTCGTTATTGTTGTCACTATCGGCTCTTACACATAATAAATCTTACTGGGTTTCTGTGCACTAAATTTCATAATTATGTACGCGTCCATAATCAGACAATTCCTTGCACAGTTCACACAATCTATTTTATAGTGTGTAGGGGAAAACCAAATGAACAAACCGGTGATGAGTGTGACTAGACCGCCATAGAGTCCTTTTGACTAAATCAATAAATGATCTAAATAGACTATCAAGGAGTCTGTCCAGCTACATCACTAGATGTCGTCCTTTAACCAAATTGTGAATCAATCTTTTTGACTAGACCACTAAAGGGTCTATCATCGAATCATGGAATGGTACTATATAACCCAAGGGTCTTAACTACCAGGTAGAAGCCCATAAGGATTTAAGGTAGTACCTTTTGAATATCCTACTATGAATCTCTCATATGAAAACATGAAAGATTCTATGAGGATTTGAAAATCGGATCACATAAAATCATAGAGGAGAACACATAAACACATATCACATAACCACAAAATTGTTCGTTAATTTGTCTTGTAAATTGCGTACATGCATTTAAAGCACACTTGGAATCCATTCCGTGGATTTCATTTGGTACTTTAAACGTTATCAAGAATCCAACTATAAAGATAGAAAGATTCAAAAAGAAAATTCGATTTCGATTACTAGGAACCGAAGTGTTCGAATTTAGGTACATAAGGAATCCAATTAAGGACTCTGATTTGAACGATAATCATCCACAAGGATCTAATTGTAAAGATAAAAAGATCCCATATGAATTTTAGAAGTTAAAGATGTTTTGAAACCTTGCACTGGATGTGCTTAGGTCAAAACATGATGTAAAATGCTTATGAAGTTGAGATGCTTGATATGTCAAGGCGACATATGAAGCAGAATTTTGAAGGTTAAGTCAATGTATGAGGAAAATATTTTTGAAAACTATGCATGGGGTTCTTTTAAGAAAAATGTGTTTAACGTTTTGAAACCTTATATATAATACTTTTTGAAATCATAAAGTAGGTGTATTAGGTAGATATATTTACAAAATGTTTTAAAATCATGCGAGATGAATTTTGAAATTATGTATAAGGTTTTTGAAAGACATGAATGATGCTTTTCGAAATCATGCACTTGATCAGAAAATGTATTGTGTTAATATTGTCTTCAGACTATATGAAATATTTTGAAATTAGAAAGGTTGGTTTTGATAACATGGCCAATGTTTTTGAAATAACATAGACAATGCATCTAGAAAAATTGTTTTCAAACTATATGAAATGTTTTGAGATCATGAAGATTGTTTTGAAATACTGGTACTGTGTATGTTGAAAATCAAAACGTAATGGGTATGAGATTTGAAAATACCCTTAGTTACCTAACCAAGGATTTAAAGGCACAGATGTGCGAAAAGCACGATTACTCATAATGTCACTTAATTTTCTGTACTTTGTTTCTTAGAGTGAAACGAGTACTTAAAATTTTCGAGGGAATCATGAGCAATCATGGCTAAGTTCTGAGAAGCCTTTCGCTTCTTTGACTTCTTAGGGGATCGTTCATCCATGGTCTTTGATTCCTCGATTGATTTCTTGGCTGATGGTGTTGTCGCCTGACTAGGTCCTGCCTGTCTTGGTGACTCTTGAGTGGCTTCGTCCTGGAGATGATACATGGCAGTAGCTAATTTAACAGTCTTCAGGACTACTTCGCCTATTCGCTGAGCGAATTTTGGCTGCTTGCTCAGATATCTGGGCGTCATCGTGATGAAGAGACATTCTTGAAGAAAAAGAAAGGCATAGGGAGAAACAGGTGAAAGATTATTGGACAATCAAAACAGAATGATAACGCATGAAAAATTGCGATCATTTGTTTGTTACCTAAGGCAAACAAATGAGACGGTGACTGATCAAAGTAAATGGGTCAAAAATAATGTATCGCGAAGACATGCTCGCCTATAAGTGAACACTCATCCCAAGAATTCCCAGGAAAGCACAACTGGTCCCGCGTCTGATGAGATGTATACGAAGTGCTTGCCTAGCCAGAAAACCCAGAATACAGGCATTCACCCTTCCAGTTTGCATGTGTTCACATTATTTAAAACCCAAAACCTTGACGAAGTTTTGAAAACTCAAAGGGGTTCAAAACCATATAATAGAGAGTTCAAAACCTTACAATAGAGGGTTCAAAACCTAGTAATCAATCATCCTAGAACAGATGATTAGTTTTCAAAGCGGTTTTGAAATTTATGTTCTTGTTGTGGTCGTCGCCTAAGGATAGGTGACGGTATTGTTTTATGACTAAACGCAAGTAAACTCGCGTTAGGGTCCTAAGAAAGTTATAGACTAGGTCAAAGCATTACTAATAACCTAATTCCCTATAACCATTGGCTCTGATACCATCTTTTCTGTCACACCCCGACCGCGTAAAACAACAAATCGCGGCGGAAACATCGGGGCGTGTTGCAACAGAATTAATGTTTCATAACCATGGATACCAAAAGTGTTTTGTTTTATTTAAACATTGTATAATTACATCGTTTGGAAATCTAAATACACAATTTAAACAAAATCTATCATTGTTATTTAGTCACTAAGGCCTTGTCCAGTCCTATGTGAGCATGCATCTTATCAATCGATATCATTCAACAATACCTGAAACATATGTGAAAACGAGGTCAGCAAAGAAATGCTGGCGAGTACATAGGTTTTGTGAAAATAAGATTCATGACTTCTGTTTAAGAAAATGTTTAGTCATAACCTTGTAATTTGCTTTGTCTTTATAAATCATTTGAAAAATAATAAGTTCAGGTGATATGTATAATAAGAGAATAATGCATGATTAAATGAATAACCATGTAAAAATGAGTTTGTATAAGATAAGTTGTTTGTAAATAAATGTCTTGTGAAAAGTATGTTACTTGTATAAAATGTTCTATGTCTCAAACTGAAATGATTCAAATAACACTACAATATGTAATACCATACAAACACTTATATATAGGAAGTACCAGCGGCGTATCCACCATGCTTGTATCATATTCCACACGCATTGTTACTTAATCACTTAATCCAAACCAAACCACCCAAGTAATGTTCATGCCCAATGTAAATCATGTACAAATGTTTACCCAATCGTTAAAACATCGTGTGAAACCCAATCGTTACCCAATCGTTAAAACATTGTGTGAAACCCAATCGTTACCCAATCGTTAAAACCTCGTGTGAAACCCAATCGTTACCCAATCGTTAAAATATCGTGTGAAACCCAATCGTTACCCAATCGTTAAAACCTCGTGTGAAACCCAATCGTTACCCAATCGTTAAAATATCGTGTGAAAACCAATCGTAAATCGTTTAATTCGTTTTAGGTCGTGAAACTACTTATATGGTCGTCTCGCTAATAACATTCAAACCTTCGTGACTCATCACTCGTCGCTTCTCGTTTTCGTCGCTTCTCGTTTTCGCATTAACAAACCTCCATAGGGTAAGTTAATAATTACAGATTCAGTCGCTACCTACCATACCCACACATAACCACGGGTGTAGTAAATAACGGGATTAGTCAGATCCTATGGTACCATAACCTAATACTGGTCGGCTTGATCATTGCTAATGAATGTCATTTGTTATGTACTACAACCAACAAGTTTGTTCACTTTTTTTGAAATCGTTATTAGTTTTGTATAAATCGTTTTAATCGTTTTTGATACCATCGTTATAACATCGAAAACATTTAGCACATATGAGTCACCCCAAAACAGTTGAAAACAATAAAATAGGGGAATAATGTACTCGCCTGATAATGCTTGGAGGTCTTGAACAACAACCAAACAAAGCTAGAGGGAGCACGGAATCAGTCGGCAATCTAAAACTATATAAATAAACCGGACTTAAATCGGGAGATCGGATAGGATGAGGCTTGGTAAACCAAATGAGTGTTGGAACTCATATGATATGGTTTAGCAAGGCCTACATACTACAATGAAACCAAACCTAAGTGCTTTCGACCCATCACGACCCATTAAGGTAACATATGCTACTTTAACGCGTCGTGCGCGTGAAACGCGTTCGGACCGTCTAACTAGTCCTATGACAAGTGTTATATGCCTAAACATGTTACATAATCAGTTATGTGACAAAAGTTTAGGTTACATATGCTTAATTACCAATTATACATGAAAAGGGTATTCTGGTAATTTACCTAAGGCATATAAACTACCTATCATACAACTACTTAAACGACGTGACCATAGGGTATAACCTCAGAAGGTTATTCCCTACCTACTATGGTCACCTAATGTATTTGGTCGGATCCTAATGATCGACCAAACTGGGTCGGGTTCGAAGGTATAGGCGATTTATTAGATCGCCTACCCTACGACCCTAGACAACGTGGTAATCAGTGGGCATAGTCCCAAGGGACTATGACCAACGTGATTACACTCACGTTGCGAAGTTCAAACGAACTTCTCATTGACCATTACTGGTCAACGCTGAAAGTCAAACAAAGTTTGACTTTCTGACTCGAAAAGCAGTAAAATAAGGAAAAGAACGAAAGAATACTTACGAAGGGTCCCCGAATGCTAATCCCGATCCAAGAACTCAGGTATGAAACAATGGTTTCAACTTAGAGCTCTCAAAATCAGAATTCTAGTGAGAAATGCAATGGGGGTGGATGGGTATTTATAGGAATACCCGAACCGTTAAGATCGTTTGTCGAATATCGTGCCTTAATCACATCCGTACACTTGTCGGAATATTATGGTGCCTAAATTCCATCCTTATCCGCTGACTAAGCAAGTTAGAATGTGTGGTTGTGAATTAAACAACGGCTAATACATCGAATCTGGTCCCGAATGCGAAAAACTGAGTTTCTGCATGTTTTCTGCCCAGAATAGGCAGTCGCGTAGCGCGACTGCATATGCCCTTAGGGCTCGCGCTACGCTAGCATGCACCAGCTTCAGAAAAGTTTCAAAATTGACAGTTTTGGTCCCTGTGGTGTTTTAAGGCCTTTTTCGATGCGTTTGAACCCCGTTAACCTCATTTCAAGGCTCTAAAATGAAGTTAAAGTATAGGGAACTCAAAACATGCTAAAAAATATGCCGGATGATGGTTCGTTTGGTCGTACGAACGCGATGTTCGCTTAATTACGACGGAATGCGCACAAGCGCGTAAAACGATCCAAATGACGAAACGAATGGATTTTTCTCATGGCGAACACTAAAATATAATGTAGTCATGCTTACATAAATTTTTGGATGTCCAGATGTATTCAGAACGTAAGTTATGCGCGAAAATGCAAACTTGTGCATTTTTTTGACACTTTTAGTCCCTGAATGACCCAAAAGTTTATTTTAGCACACCGAACCCCTCAAAGCCTATTTCTAAGCTATGTAAAGGATATATATGGTATGTTTAACTTATGGTCATGTTCCGGAATGTCTGTTACAGTTTAAATTGGCATACTTTCGCAGTTTGTCAAGTTTAGTCCCTGTAAGCGAATTAACTTGTTTTAGCCATACCAAAGCCTTCAAAACTTATCTCTAAGTTATGTAAAGGTTATTTAAGGTATGTTAAGTATATGTCACTATTCCAGAGTGTTTGTTGCATTAAACTGGTTATATTTACGCATCGGTGCGCGTATAACCTTCCAGAAAGCGATTTAGAGTTTGAAATCGAACAAGAGTTGATATGTGTAAACGATACACATATTTTTACAAATCCCAAGTATGAAATACAATATTTCATTGGTTTGGAATTTGTTTGATGGCCGTGGAGGCACAGGTGTTACATTACATAACTTAGAAATAAGTTTTGAAGGCTTTGGTATGTCAAAAACAAGTTAATTCGCCTACAGGGACTAAATTTGACAATCTGCGAAAGTATGCCAATTTGAACTGTACTGAACATTCCGGAACATGACCATAAGTTAAACACACCTTAAATATCCTTTATATAGCTTAGAAATAGGCTTTGAGGGGTTCGGTGTGCTAAAATAAACTTTTGGCTCATTCAGGGACTAAAAGCGTCAAAAAGTGCACAAGTTTGCATTTTCGCGCATAACTTACGTTCTGAATACATCCGGACATCCAAAAATTTATATAAGCACTAAAATATTTTATTTTAGTGTTTGGCATAAGAAAAATCCATTCGTCGCGTCATTTGGATCGTTTTTCGCGCTTATGCGCATTCCGTCGTAATTAACCGAACAACGCAATCGTACGGCCAAACGAACCGACATCCGAGATATTTTTGAACACATTTTAAGTTCCCTATACTTTAAATTCATTTTAGAGCTTTGAAATGGGGTTAACGGGGCTTAAACGTGTCAAAAATGCATCAAATAGCAAGTTTGGAGCTTCAGGGGCCTGTTCTGCCATTTTTGAAAGTGTTTGGTCTGCAAGGTGCTTGCGCACCTCAACACTAAAAACATTACGGTGCGCAAGAAGGGGCCAGATGCAGCAACTTGTTTTTAAACAGCTGTTAACAGCCCTTAACCCCTCCAAAGGCCAATGCCATGTGTCCAACTCTTGTGGTGGGAGCAAAATGAGTTACCACAACATTCCGACAAGTGTACGGGCGAGATCAAGTTACGTTATCCAAGAAACGATCCTAACGGTCTTGGTTTTCCTATAAATACACAACCCACTTCATTGCAAAACCCACATTTGATCTGAGTTTTTCTCTAAGTGGTTGTGATTTCTCACTTCCTACCTGAGATTACTTGGAATCAAATCTTGCGGGGACCCTTTGTAAGTGTTCCTTCGTTCTTTTACTGCTTTTCGAGTCTGAAAGTCAAACTTTGTTTGAATTTCTGCATTGACCAGTTTATGGTCAATGCGAAGTTCGTTTGAACTTCATAACGTGAGCGTAATCACGATGGTCATAGTCCTTAGTGACTATGCCTACTGATTACCACGTTATCTAGGCTCAGTGACGAGTCGTAGTTTCGGCCAAAATGCGCATTCGTGCGTATTTTGTAACCAAACTACTCTTGGGTATCAAAACCGTTTGTTTTGATACCAAACCTGTTTTCTAAACATAGTTAAGCATGTTTTAACATGCTTAGCTCGTCACTTTTAGTTTAGTGCTTATATAGGGTCGTAAGGTAAGCGATCTAAACAATCGCTTATGCTTTCGAACCCGACCCGTTTGTTCAATCATTAGGATCCGACCAAGCACATTAGGTGACCATAGTATGTAGGGAATAACCTTCCGAGGTTATACCTTATGGTCGCTTCGTTTAAGTAGTTGTATGATAGGTAGTTTATATGCCTTAGGTAAATTACCAAAATGCCCTTTTTATGCCAAAATTCATTTTAAGCATATGTAACATAACTTTTGGTATCTAAACTGATTTAGTAACAATATTAGACATGTTAAGGCATATTTTACTTATCATAGGACTAGTTAGGCATTCCGAACGCGTTTCACGTGAACGACGCGTTAAAGTAGCATAAGCTACCTAAACGGGTCGTAATGGGTCGTAAGCACTTAGGCTAGGTTTCATTTAGTATGTAGGCTTTGTTAAACCTATATTAGGTGCCGTTTGATTCCGTGATATCTAGCATTGCTTGGTGGTTATCTTAGGACTTCTGAGCAATCTCAAGTGAGTACATAGACCCCTCTTTTACCGTTTCCAAACATTTTGGGGTGGAACACATGTGCCTACTTGTTACTTTCATGCTTTCCTGTTTTCACATCATATACTTACTATGTTCATTAGTACATTTATAGTACATGATTTCATTGTGTTCTATGCTATGTATGCCCATTGTGTGCGTACTTAGTACATTATTTTACATTATATTTTATGCTATGTATGCCCATTGTGTGCATACTTAGTACATTGTTTTACATTACATTTCATGCTATGTATGTCCATTGTGTGCATACTTAGTACATTGTTTTACATTACATTACATGCTATGTATGTTCATCATACTTAGTACATTTGTTATCCATTCACATGCTTACATTTTGATATGATATTTGGTTTGTTTTGATGGATCAATATACATTCATTAACACCGATCACGCCGTTCGTTAGTAGGTAGTGGTACCATAGGAATTGACAACTCCCGTTCCGGACATCCTGGGTAGGTTTGGATGAAAGGAATGACCGAATTCGATATACATAACTTAGATAAACGTTTAATTTGTTTAAGGGTTTATTGCCACAGTCTCAAGGCTTGGATGTATGCATTCTCACAATACTGCATAGATGTTTATATCAGTATAGCATGCATTTGTTCCACAAAACATAGCTTTGATTTAAACCATGTTTTACTTCAATACTTTGTTTTTTGTGCATATGGTTTAGTTGATATATTTCACTAGCCATACATATCATTTTGGTTACACATTACATGATTTACATTTGACACATAAACATTATTGACATTGGTTATACATTACATGACTTACATCTTGACATAAACATTTTGACATATTATTCAATACGTTTGGCAATTGGTTTAAACATAGACATTTTACATTGTTGGTTTGGTTTGAGTAAGTGATTTAAGTAACGAGGCGTGTGTAATATGATACAAGCATGGTGGATACGCCGCTGGTACTTCCTATATATAAGTGATTGTATGGTATTACATATCGTAGCGTTATTTGAATCATTTAAATTTGGACATATAACATTTTATACAAATAACATACTTTTCACAAGACTTTGTTTTACAAAAGAACTTATCTTATACAAACTCATTTTTACTTGGTTATTCATTTAACCATACATTATTCTCTTACTTATACATATCATCTGATCTTATTACTTTTCAAATGAGTTACAAAACAAAGCAAACTACAAGGTTCATGACTAAACATTTCCTTAAACATAAGTCATGAATCTCATTTTCACAAGACCTATGTATCTCACAGGCATTTTTATGCCGACGTACCTATTTTCACATGTGTTTCAGGATATGTTGCATGGGATTTATCAAGATACACTTAGGCGAACTTGGGCCTTAGTGACAATAAAAGATGCAAGACTAGTTATTTATGTTATATTTCTTTGATTGACAAGACATTGTAACTCTTTTAATCAATAAAACAATATTTCAATTTCCATGTGTTATGAAACAATGATTCTGTTACAACACTCCCCGACGTTTCCGCCACGTTTTGTTGTTTTACGTGGTCAGGGTGTGACACTTACGGTCCGTAAGACTTGTGCAGACCAGCAATGTTTCATTTTTGGCAGAACAGGCCCCTGTGACTCCCAACTTGATTTTTGATGCGTTTTGACATGTTTAAGCCCCGTTAACCTCACTTTAAGGCTCAAATATGAAGTTAAAGTATAGGGAACTTAAAATATGCTCTAAATTATGTCGGATGTCAGTTCGTTTGGCCGTACGGTTGCGTTGTTCGGTTAATTACGACGGAATGCGCAAAAGCGCGAAAAACGATCCAAATTGTGCGACGAATGGAATTCTCTTATGCCAAACACTAAAATAAAATATTTTAGTGCTTACAAAAATTTTTGGATGTCCGAATGTATTCCGAATGTAAGTTATGCGCGAAAATGCAAACTTGTGCACTTTTTGACGCTTTTAGTCCCTGAATGACCCAAAAGTTTATTTTAGCACACCGAACCCCTCAAAGCCTATTTCTAAGCTATGTAAAGGGTATTTATGGTATGTTTAACTTATGTTCATGTTACGGAATGTATGTTCTAGTACGAATCATCATACTTTCGCAGTTTGTCGAATTTAGTCCCTGTAAGCGATTAAACTTGTTTTTGCCATACCATAGCCTTCAAAACTTATTTCTAAGTTATGTAAAGGTTATTTAAGGTATGTTAAGAATATGTTGATGTTCCGGAGTGTTTTTCGTGTTAAACTGATTACGTTTACCCTCCAGCTTGCGTATAACTCTCCAGAAAGCGATGTAGAGTTTGAAATTGAACAAAAGTCAAAACATGAAAAATGTCAAACATAAACAAACAAACATTGGGATCAAATAAATTTGTTTTATTGATAACTGAACTGTTTACAACGATTACAGACACAGGTGTCACAGTCTCCCCTACTTGTAGAAATTTCGTCCCGAAATTTATTTAGAGGAAACTCGTGGGAATAGATGCGGATACTTCGCCTTCATTTGATCTTCACGTTCCCAAGTAAACTCAGGTCCACGCTTAGATTCCCAGCGAACTTTGACCAATGGAATGCGCTTGTGTTTGAGCCACTTGACTTCACATTCCATGATTTCCACAGGTTTCTCAACAAAATGCATCGTGTTATCCACACGAATTTCATCAAGCGGTATGTGGAGGTTCTCATCAGCAAGACACTTCTTGAGATTGGACACGTGAAAGGTTGGATGAACGTTTCCAAGTTCAGGAGGTAATTCAAGTCTGTAGGCTACCTTACTGATTCTTTCGATGATCTTGAATGGTCCAACGTATCTAGGTGCAAGTTTTCCTTTCTTTCCAAATCTGATCACACCTTTCCAAGGTGAGACCTTAAGTAATACACGATCACCGACTTGAAATTCCAAGGGCTTGCGTCGTTGGTCCGCGTAACTCTTTTGACGGCTTCTAGCTGCCTGAAGGTTATCACGAACCTTCTTAACCTTATCAGTTGTCTTCTAAAATGAGGGCAGGTCCAGTAAGCTGAGCCTCACCGATCTCATTCCAGCAGACTGGTGAACGACATTTTCGACAATAGAGAGCTTCGAAAGGAGCCATGTTGATGCTGGAGTGATAACTGTTGTTGTAGGAGAATTCAATTAACGGAAGATGTGAATCCCAACTACCACCAAAATCGATCACACAAGCTCTAAGAATATCCTACAGAGTCTGGATTGTTCTTTCAGATTGACCATCCGTTTGCGGATGATAAGCTGTGCTCAGATTAAGTTGGGTCCCCATAGCAGATTGCATGGTTCTCCAAAAATGAGAAGTGAAGCGAGCATCTCTGTCAGAAATGATGTTCAAAGGAACGCCATGACGGGATACAATTTCATCCACATAGATTTTAGCAAGTTTGTCAGCAGAAAAATCCTCACGGATTGGCAAGAAATGCGCTGACTTAGTAAGACGATCAACAACTACCCAGATGGCATCATGACCTTTCTTTGTGCGCGGAAGTTTGGTAACGAGATCCATAGCAATGTTTTCCCATTTCCAAACTGGGATCTCTGGTTGCTCCAATAAACCAGAAGGACGTTGATGTTCAGCCTTAACCTCAAGACAAGTAAGGCATTTTTATACGTATAAGGCAATGTCTTTCTTCATACCAGGCCACCAATACTGAATACGAAGATCCTTATACATCTTATCTGAGCCAGGATGAATAGAATAACGAGACTTATGGGCTTCATCCATAAGCAATGTGCGAAGATCATCTTGGCTTGGGACCCACAAATGGTCCATGAAGTAATACGATCCATTGTCCTTCAGTTCAAGATCAGGTGTTATGTGATAGGGAAATTCCTTATCCATTAAACCTTGTGAAACACAAGTGTGTTGAGCCTGAGTGATGCGTGCTTGGATATCAGATCGAGCTTGAATATCAGATTGAACACGAACACAATGAAGCTTACTACGTTCCTTACGACTCAAAGCATCGGCTACGACATTCGCCTTACCAGGATGGTAGCGAATTTCGCAGTCATAGTCGTTTAGAAGCTCAACCCAGCGTCGTTGCCTCATGTTGAGTTCTTTCTGATTGAAGATATGCTGGAGACTTTTGTGGTCCGTGAAAACCACACATTTTATACCGTACAAATAGTATCTCCAGATCTTTAGAGCGAAGACAACTGCACCCAACTCAAGATCATGGGTGGTGTAGTTCTTCTCATGTATCTTCAACTGCCTCGATGCATATGCTATGACTTTGTTCCTTTGCATGAGAACACAGCCAAGACCCAATTTAGATGCATCGCAATAAACGACGAAATCATCATTGCCCTCAGGCAAGGTCAGAACAGGCACGTCACAAAGTTTCTGTTTCAAAGTCAGAAATGCTTCCTCTTTCTTGAATCCCCAATCAAAGGGTTTGTTCTTCTGAGTTAGAGCAGTTAGAGGAACTGTAATCTTTGAGAAATTTTCAATGAAGCGGCGATAATAACCCGCCAGACCAAGAAAAGAACGAACTTCAGTAGGAGTAGTAGGCGTATCCCAATCCTTAATCGCACTGATCTTGGAGGGATCTACATGAATACCTTGTTCGTTGACAATATGCCCCAAAAATTGAACTTCCTTAAGACAAAATTCGCACTTGGAGAATTTGGCGAAAATTTGCTCTTTCTTTAGGAGTTCCAGAGTAAAACGAAGATGTTGCTCATGATCAGCTCGCGTCTTAGAATAAATCAAGATGTCATCAATAAAAACAATGATGAACTTATCTAAATATGGCTTGCATACCCTATTCATTAAGTCCATGAAAACAGCAGGAGCATTAGTCAAACCGAATGGCATAACTGTGAACTCATAATGCCCATAACGAGTGCGGAACGCTGTCTTGGGAATATCTTCTTCATGCACACGAAGTTGATAATACCCAGAACGCAGATCAATCTTCGAAAAGTAAGAAGCGCCCTGTAACTGATCAAAGAGATCATCTATGCGAGGTAGGGGATATCAATTCTTGATGGTAAGCTTGTTAAGCTCACGATAATCGATACACATCCTAAAAGATCCATCCTTCTTCTTGACAAAAAGAACGGGTGCACCCCAAGGTGAAAAGCTAGGACGGATAAAACCTTTGTCAGAGAGCTCTTGAAGCTGCTTAGACAACTCTTGCATCTCAGACGGTGCAAGACGATATGGAGATCTGGCAAAGGGATTCGCACCAGGTACGAGATCAATACGAAACTCGACTTGGCGTGCTGGGGGTAGACCAGGTAACTCTTCAGGGAAAACTTCAGGATAATCCCGAACAACAGGGATATCTTGAATAGACTTACCTTTGCCCTTATCTGCTATAACATGTGCCAAAAAGGCCACATAGTTCTTTCGCAGATACTTCCGAGCTTTAAAACAAGACATGAGTTTGAGACTACAAGTAGGTTTCTCACCACGAACCTGTAGGATCTCCCCTGTCGAAAGCGGTACACGAACAATCTTCTCGAAACAAACTACCTCTGCGTGATGCTTAGCTAACCAATCCATACCCACTATAACGTCGAAGCTTCCAAGTTGCATTGGCGTGAGGTCGATAGGAAAAAGATGGTTATTAAGGTTCAACTTGCAGTTGCGAAGAACAGAATCAAGAACAATGGGTTCACCACTAGCAACTTCTACTGTCAAGGGTTTTCCTAGTTTCGTTCTAGACACGCGAAGCAATGGCTCAAAAGATAATGACACAAAACTCTTATCGGCACCCGAATCAAAAAGGACAGATGCAGGCTGATTATTAATAAAGAACGTACCGTTGACCACATTATTGTCTGCTTGCGCCTCTTGTGCATTCATGTTGAAGACTCGACCTCGAGCCTGAGCCTGATTCTGATTTGGATTTGCGTTAGCTAGTCTTGGACACCGGTTTCTGTAATGGGTCAGATCCCACAATTGTAGCACGAACCAGGAGGAAAATGAGGTCGTGCAGCTTGACCTTGTTGCTGAGCAAGAGGCTGAGCAACTTGTTGGGCTTGGTTCTGAACTGCCTGATTCTGGTTGACAGGAATGCGGCACGTAGCGGCAAGATGACCATTTCTTCCGCAGTTAGTGCAATGACGACATTGGAGATGTGGTAGGTGATGGCCGTTACACCTGTTACACAAAGGTGCATTGCCAAGATAAGGCCTCTTGGCGGGTGGTTGCGCAGGCTGATTTGGTGCAGCTTGAGCCTGTGCAGTAACGGCGTAGTTTTGGGAAGCCTTTCATTTTCTAGACCCCTTTGAGGAACCAGAATCCTTTCCCTTCTTGTTTTTACCATTCTTGCCATCCTCTTTGTCAGACGTCTGCTTCTTACCTTTGTCAACCTTTTTATGCAGCTTTCCCTTTCGAACCTGTGACTCAGTCAATGTCGCTGCTAACTCGATCGCCTGACGGACTGTGGTAGGGTTACTACCAGTAATGATGTCTTGCACTGAGTCAGGTAGACCATCGATGTACCTTTCGATAGCCTTGTCGAGTGGGGTAACCATTGTTGGGCATAACAAGCTCAGCTCCTCATACCTATTAGTATATGCCCGGTGCTCGCCACTATCTTGTTTCAAATCATCAAATTCCCTTTCCAAAGCTCGCAGTTCATGACGAGGGCAAAACTCCTTCATCATAAGGGCCCTAAGTTCGGCCCAAGTCTGTGCTAAAGAAACCTCAGCACCACGGTCTCTCATAACCCCGTTCCACCATGTACGAGCCCTCTTCTGAAACACACTGGAAGCAAACTCGACCTTGCGATTATCAGGACACTGAACGTGGCGGAACGTACTCTCAGTGCTCTCGAACCATTGTAGGAGCCCAGTTGCTCCTTCAGTACCACTAAACTTGAGTGGCTTAGCCGAATTGAAACTCTTGAAATTGCATGGAGCATGATTATTATTGTTGGCTTGGTTCAGTTGAGCAATAAGATTTGGGAAAGCAGCAGCCATTTGCTACGCGATGATTTCTGCCAGTTTGGCATTTGCTATCTGATTGTCGCGTCGAGGAGGCATTCTAAAAGAGGAAACATGAAAGGAAACGAGTGAGATGATTGGATGAAAAGAATGAGATGATACAAAAATTGACAAAAGCAAAGTTGGTGGTCATTTGTTCGTTACAACAAGGCAAACAAACGACACATTGTGACTAATCAAAGTAAATGGGTCAAAAATAATGTATCGCGAAGACATGCTCGCCTATAAGTGAACACTCACCCCAAGAGTTCCCAGGTAAGAGTGACTGGTCCGATTATGTGGATTTGTACGAACACTCTAGCCTTAGACAGAAAACCCAGGGTACAGGCATTCACCCTTCCAGTTTGCACGTGTTCACACTATTTAAAACCCAAAACTTTGACGAGATTTTGAAAATTCAAAGGGGTTCAAAACCTTACAACAGAGGGTTCAAAACCTAGTAATCAATCATCCAAGAACAGATGATTGATTTTCAAAGTGGATTCGAACTTGATGTTCTCGTTGTGGTTATCACCTAAGGATAGGTGAAGTGCATGTTTTAAGATCTAAACACAAGATAACTTGTGTTGGGGTCCTAGAAAGGTTATAGTCTAGGTCAAAGCATTACTAATAACCTAATTCCCTATAACCATTGGCTCTGATACCAACTTTTCTGTCACACCCCGACCACGTAGAACAACAAAACGTGGCGGAAACGTCGGGGAGTGTTGTAACAGAATTAATTGTTTCACAACCATGGATATTAAAGTTACGTTTTATTTATCAAACAAGAGAGTTACATTGCCTTAAACAAGAAACAAAGAGTACATAACATAAATTAACTAGTTCTTGCTTCGTTTTAAGTCACTAAGGCACATGTCCGCCTAAGTGTGTCTCGATCATCCTATGTAAAAGCTCCTGAAAACACATGCGAAAATAGGTACGTCAGCATAAAAATGCCTGTGAGATACATAGGTTTTGTGAAAGTAGGATTCATGACTTAAGTTTAAGAAAATGTTTAATAAAATTTAGTCGTGAACCTTGTAAATTGTTTTGTTTTGTAAATCATTTAAAAAGCGATAAGATCAGATGATATGTGTAAATAAAAGAACAATGTAAGGTTAAATGAATAACCAAGTAAAATGAATTGTATAAAGTAAACTGTTTTGTAAACCAAAGTCTTGTGAAAAGCATGTTACTTGTGTAAAATGTATAAGTCCAAAATGAATGATTTAAATAACGCTATGATATGTAATATAATATAATACAAACACTTATATATAGGAAGTACCAGCGGCGTATCCACCATGTTTGTATCATACTACTCACATCTCGTTACTTAAGTCACGTAAACAAACCACCAATGTATAAAGTCTATGTTTAAACCAATTGTCAAAAGTCCTTGTATAAACCATGTCAAATGTTAAAAAAGTCCAAATGTAGTCAAGTAATGTGCAACAATCGTTATGTATGGTAAGTAATGTGTTGTTACATAAACCAAATAAAAATGTACAAAACAAAGTATTTTGAATATATCAAAAGTTATGTTTTGCAAAGTAAATGCATCTTTTATTGATACAAACACTTATGTGGTAAGTTAACGTATACATTCAAGCCTTGAGACAGACAGATAACCCTAATTCAAGGTTATCAAAAGAAATGTTTTCTGATTCAGTCAATCCTTACATCCAAACAAACCCAGGACGTCAGGAACGGGATTTGTCAAGTCCTATGGTACCACTACTTACTACCGAGCGGCGTAGCTAATGTTAATGAACGTATATAAGTCCCGTTTGTACAAACCAAATGTTATACCAAATGTTCACATGTTATATGAAAACAATGTGCTAAGTATGCTAAGTTAACATACAAAGCAGAAAAGTTATGTAAATCAATGTGCTAGCATGCTCAGTCAACATACATAGCAGAAATGTAAAGTAAAAAATGTACTAAGTATGCTCAGACAACATACATAGCAAAACAATGTAATGTAAATCATGTACTATAAATGTACTAATGAAAGTAGCAAGTATATGATGTGAAAACAGGAAAGCATGAAAGTAACAAGTAGGCACATGTGTTTCACCCCAAAACAGTTTGGAAAACAGTAAAAGAGGGGTCTATGTACTCACTTGAGATTGCTTAGTAGTCCTTGAGTAACAACCAAACAATGCTAGAGATCACGGAAATCAAACGGTACCTAATATAGGTAACTATTTTAATAAACCGGACCTAAATCGGAGGATCGGATAGAACGAGGGTTCGTAAACCAAATGAGTGTGGGAACTCATGTAATATGGTTTAACAAAGCCTACATACTAAAATGAAACCTAACCTAAGTACTTACGACCCATTACGACCCGTTTAGGTAGCTTATGCTACTTTAACGCGTCGTTCGCGTAAAACGCGTTCGGACCGCCTAACTAGTCCTATGACAAGTAAAATATGCCTTAACATGTCTAATATTGTTGCCAAATCAGTTTAGATGTTAAATGTTATGTTACATATGTTAAAAATGAATTTTGGCGTAAAAAGGGTATTTTGGTAATTTACCTAAGGCATATAAACTACCTATCATACAACTAACTAAACGTTGTGACCATAAGGTATAACCTTCGGAAGGTTATTCCCTATACAACTATGGTCACCTAATGTGTTTGGTCGGATCCTAATGATCGACCAAATGGGTCGGGTTTGAATGTATAAGCGATTGATTAGATCGCTTACCTTTACGACCCTAGACAAGCACAAAACTAAAAATGACGACCTAAGCATGTTAAAACATGCTTAACTAAGTTAGAAAACAAGTTTGGTATCAAAACAAACGGTTTTGATACCTAAGAGTAGTTTGGTTACAAAACACGTAAGAATACGCATTTTGGCCTAAACTACGACTCGTCACTGAGCCTAGATAACGTGGTAATCAGTAGGTATAGTCACTAGGGACTATAACCATCATGATTACGCTCACGTTATGAAGTTCAAACGAACTTCGCATTGACCATAAACTGGTCAATGCAGAAACGCTAAAAATGCAGAAACACTAAAAGAACAAAAGAGGACATACAAAGGGTCCAAGAACGGAAGTTTTGATCCGAATATTCTCAGGTATGAAGTGTTAAACACAACAACTTAGAGAACAAATTCAGATTCAAAGGTGTGGGTTTTGGAGTTGAGATCATGGGGGTATTTATAGATTTCCTTGAACCGTTAAGATCGTTTATCGTAACCCATGATTCAATCTCATCCATACATGTGTTACAATACCATGGTACAGCTGTTTAAATTGATTATGCTGATCTGGGAGGTCCTTACGGACCGTATGGCTAAGTGCTTACGGTCCGTAAGACTTGTGCAGACCAGCAATGTTTCAGTTCGTTTGGCCGTACGGTTGCGTTGTTCGGTTAATTACGACGGAATGCGCATAAGCGCGAAAAACGATCCAAATTGTGCGACGAATGGAATTCTCTTATGCCAAACACTAAAATAAAATATTTTAGTGCTTACATAAATTTTTGGATGTCCGGATGTATTCCGAATGTAAGTTATGCGCGAAAATGCAAACTTGTGCACTTTTTGACGCTTTTAGTCCCTGAATGACCCAAAAGTTTATTTTAGCACACCGAACCCCTCAAAGCCTAATTCTAAGCTATGTAAAGGGTATTTATTGTATGTTTAACTTATGGTCATGTTCCGGAATGTCTGTTCTA
This sequence comes from Helianthus tuberosus, assembly GCA_030545235.1. Taxonomy (NCBI): domain Eukaryota; kingdom Viridiplantae; phylum Streptophyta; class Magnoliopsida; order Asterales; family Asteraceae; genus Helianthus; species Helianthus tuberosus. The sequence continues at coordinate 56,280,627 of CM060445.1, read as the reverse complement.
GTACGAATCATCATACTTTCACAGTTTGTCGAATTTAGTCCCTGTAAGCGATTAAACTTGTTTTTGCCATACCATAGCCTTCAAAACTTATTTCTAAGTTATGTAAAGGTTATTTAAGGTATCTTAAGCATATGTTGATGTTCCGGAGTGTTTTTCGTGTTAAACTGATTACGTTTACGCACCAGCTTGCGTATGACTCTCCAGAAAGCGATGTATAGTTTGAAATTGAACAAAAGTTAAAACATGAAAAATGTCAAACATAAACAAACAAACATTGGGATCAAATAACTTTTTTTTATTGATAACTGAACTGTTTACAATGATTACAGACACAGGTGTCACACGTTTCTCTTTCGGGTTGGAGCCGATAGGATTCTTAGGAGGTGTGTGAGTAGAGAGGAGGGTTGGAATATTACTAGGCGCGTTCATGAGGGCTTGATGGGAGGTCACCATGGTCCACACGTGACCGCTCAAAAAGTCTTCGATTGTGGTTTTTATTGGCCGTCGGTAGTTAAGGACGTGTTAGAGTTTGTTAGGACTTGTGATCGTTGCCAACGTACCGGCAATATCTCATCCAAGGACGAGATGCCCCAAAATCCAATCCAAATTCTTGAAATCTTCGATGTGTGGGGCATCGACTTCATGGGACCTTTCCCGGTTTCCAGCGGGAATAGGTACATCCTTGTGGCAATCGACTACGTTTCCAAGTGGGTTGAGGCTCAAGCTTTACCCACTAACGACGCCTGAGTGGTAGTGAGATTCTTAAAGAAGCTATTCACATGATTCGGTACTCCTCGAGCTATTATAAGTGACCGTGGCACTCACTTTTGCAATGCCATCATGGAAAAGCCATTAGTACGCTACGGGGTCACTCATCGTTTTTCCACCGCCTACCACCCCCAAACTAGTGGTCAAGTTCTGTAGCAACCCCCGTCCCCTATGCTACCCGGGAACGGGTTGCCGCGACCAGTTTCAGTGGTATCGGTGTTTATCATTTTGGAAACGGAATTTACATTAGGACCCTAGTTAGGAAATATTTTATCAGAGTAAAATACCACGCTTTTATAATATTAAACACATGGGAAAATTCCAAGTTTCAAGTACACACATTTTCATAGGGATAAACCCTATTTTATTTAAATAAAACATCTCTTTATTTTAGGTACCACTTTTCCAAGCCTTCAGTGCTGTCTTGCTGGCTTCTAGTTGGCTTTCACATTTTGTTACCTGAAACGCGTTTAAAAACATTTTATCAGTGGGAAATACTGGTGAGTGAATCCCAGTTTAATCAAGATATGTAAAAACCGTTGTACAGTATTGAGGGCGGTCGCGCAATTACATTTGTTTCCATCTACTTTAATTACCACCCACGATACTGTCAACCCGACTTGTGGTCATGTTACTACTCACAATGTAGTAACAAATTTTGTATACAAAACCCCAACATACCGACGATAATTGTAGAATAAAAATACTCAATCACTGTTTAATATAATGTTAATCATGTGAGGTTTTGTAAAAACAGTTTGCAAAAAGGAGGATTACTCACATTGCGGTCTTAGGGTTTTCCTTAAGGATTTCCTGGTGATTATCTATTAATTACACAAATGCACACGTGTTAGTATAATAACCCAATATTTACATTAGTAATACTCTTCCCGAGACGGCATTCCAACGACTACGTCGGGCAGAACCACGACAGCCGTTACGGAACCCTGGATCAATCGGGCAGCGTATCTAATACGTAACCGGGGTTATGATATTTACAACGAGGCAGATGTTCGTTATTTAGGGGGGTATTATGCCCGAGTATAGCTTATACTACGTAGAAATTCGAGAGAGAAAGTGTGTGTGAGCGATCGGAATGGACTGCCGATGCTCTCAATTTATAGGGCTGCATTTTGTCTTCGTCGCGCCCTGCGTAAGAGAAGGAGGGGGCTTTCACGCCCCGTGAGGCCAGCTAGGGTAGGCCCTAGCTTGGCTGATTCGGTGACACGAGGCTGCCCCGTGGCGGCCTGGGGGCTCGCCCTGACTCCGAGCTGCCGCGGCCCGCGTAGGTCACCGCCAGCACGTTCGCGGCCCGCGAGCGAGAGCTAAATCTTGTTTTTATTTTATTTTTTATTATATATGGTATTTTAGGCTCGGTTTTCTTATACGGGGTATGTTTTAAGACATATAGGGTCAGTTTAAACATATTAGGGGTGTCGAAAAATTATTTAGGAGGGTTGTTATATCCTCCCCACCTTGATTTAGAGCTCGTCCTCGAGGTCTACTGGAATAGGTGTGGGTATTTCCTTTTCATTTCTGATTCAAGCTCCCAAGTGTACTCTGGTCCTCTTTTGGAGTCCCATTTCACTTTGACCAGAACTAATCTTTTGTGTTTGAGATTCTTGACTTTCCTGTCTTTGATCTGTAGAGGTCTTTCCACAAATTTTAACTGCTCATTTACCTCTATATCCTTAAGAGGTACTACCAGTGTTTCATCGTCTAAGCACTTTTTGAGATTGCATACATGAAATACATCATGTATTCCTGCCATTTCCTCTGGCAGTTGTAGCTGATAGGCTACAGGTCCTATTCTTCTAATAATTTCAAAAGGTCCAACATACCTGAGGCTTAGCTTTCCCCTTTTGATGAATCTTGCCACTCCTTTCCAAGGAGAGACTTTCAATAACACTTTGTCACCTACTTGAAATTCCAACGGATTTCGTCTGTTATCAGCATAACTCTTTTGTCGGTCACGTGCTGCTTTCAGTCGTTCCTTGACTTGAATGATCTTGTCGGTTGTTTCTTGCACTATTTCTGGTCCGGATAGTTGCTTTTCTCCAATTTCTGCCCAACAGACTGGAGTTCGGCAATTTTGTCCATAAAGTGCTTCGAATGGTGCGGCATTGATACTGGTATGATAACTATTATTGTAAGAAAATTCTATTAATGGTAGATGATTGTCCCAATTACCTCCGAAATCAATTACACAAGCTCTAAGCATGTCTTCCATTGTCTGAATTGTCCTTTCGCTTTGTCCATCCGTTTGAGGATGATAAGCTGTGCTTAGATTCAACTTGGTTCCCATGGCTTTTTGGAAACTTGTCTAAAAATGAGAGGTAAAACGGTTATCTCTATCAGAAACAATTGATAAAGGAATTCCATGTAATGAAACTATTTCATTTACATATAACTTAGCTAATTGTTCCATACTGAATGTTTCTTTCATTGGTAGGAAATATGCTGACTTAGTTAGCCTATCTACAATCACCCAGATTGTATCATTACATTTCCTTGTTTTGGGTAATTTGGTAACAAAATCCATTGTTATCAATTCCCATTTCCAAATTGGCATTTCGAGTTGCTGTAATAAACCTGAGGCTTTCTGATGTTTAGTTTTAACTTGTGAACAGGTTAAACATTTAGAAACATAAGCTGCTATATCCTTCTTCATTCCTATCCACCAGAAGTTCTTTCTTAAATCCTGATACATCTTATCATTTCCAGGATGCATCGTATATTTAGACTTATGGGCTTCTTCTAATATACGGTGGCGTAGGTTTCCTAATTTGGGTATCCACATTCTTTTCTTATGAAATCTCCAAATTCCATCTGTTCCTTGTTCTAATTCCTTAATCATTCCTTTTAATTTCTCAGTATCGTCCTTGATTACTGATTCTTGTGCTTCTTTAATCTGCTCATTTAAATCTACTTTTAGATTTAACTTAAGAGAACGTACTCTTTTTGGCTTTTCATGATACTTTTGACTTAAAGCATCAGCTACTACATTTGCCTTTCCTGCATGATATTGGATATTACAATCGTAATCACTAAGTATCTCCATCCAGCGTCTTTGCCTCATATTCAACTCTTTTTGTCCGAAAACATACCTTAAACTCTTATGATCAGTGAAAACGGTAAACTTACTACCGTAAAGGTAATGTCTCCAAATCTTCAGAGCAAAAATTATCGCTCCTAATTCTAAATCATGGGTTGAATAGTTTTCTTCATGATTCTTAAATTGTCTAGATGCATAAGCTATAACCTTCTGTCGTTGCATCAACACACATCCATAACCTAACTTAGAAGCGTCACAATAGACTACAAAGTCTTCAGTTCCTTCTGGTAACGCTAGTATGGGTGTGTTGGTTAATCTTTGCTTAAGAATTCTAAAGGCTTCTTCTTGTTTTGGTCCCCATTCAAACTTAATGGATTTACAGGTTAGCTTAGTTAAGGGAATGGCTATTCTACAAAAATCTCGAATAAATCTCCTATAATAACCGGCCAATCCTAAGAAACTTCTAACCTCGGTTGGTGACTCAAGGGTCTTCCATTTGGTAATTGCCTCGATCTTGGTGGGATCCACATGAATTCCTTCATGATTGACTAGATGTCCAAGAAACTGTAGCTGTTCTAACCAAAATTCGCACTTTGAAAACTTTGCGTAAAGCTTTTCTTTTCTCAACAAACTTAGAAGTGCATGCAAATGCTTTGCATGTTCCTCTTTACTCTTAGAGTAAATAAGAATATCATCTATAAAGACAATTATGAATTTATCCAAATATGGCTTACATATTCGGTTCATCATGTCCATAAATGCAGCTGGGGCATTGGTTAAACCAAATGGCATGACAGTAAATTCATAATGGCCATACCTTGTTCTAAAAGTGGTCTTAGGAATGTCTTCTTCCTATACCTTTAATTGATGATATCCTGACTGTAAATCGATTTTCGAGAAAAATTGAGCTCCTTGCAACTGATCGAATAGATCATCGATTCTTGGTAATGGATACTGATTTTTGATCGTGACCTTGTTCAATTCGCGGTAGTCAATGCACATACGCATTGATCCGTCTTTCTTTTTAACGAATAAGATCGGTGCTCCCCATGGCAATGAACTTGGCTGTATGAATCCTTTCTCCAACAGTTCATCTACTTGTTTCTTTAGTTCCTGCATTTCTGCGGGTGCCAAACGGTAAGGTGCTTTGGCAATTGGTGTTGTTCCTGGTAGTAGTTGGATTCTGAATTCAACTTCCCTGTCCGGAGGAAGTCCTAGTAATTCTTCTGGAAACACATATGGAAACTGAGATACTACTGAAATATCTTTTAGTTCTTTTCCTTTAGTGTTAGTGATTATGGAAATCAAATACACTAATGATCCTTTTCTTATATAACTTGCTGTTTTCATCACAGAGATGAATTTTGTGAATCTAGAGGGCTTATTTCCTTTAATTGTGATCTTTTCACCCCTCGGTGAATTTACTTGGATCGACTTTTGATCACATAAAATACAGGCTTTATTGGCTACTAACCAATCCATTCCTAATACGACATCAAATCCTGCCAGATTCATTGGATAAAGGTTTGCAATAAACTTTTGATTTAGAAATTCTATTCTTGCTCCCTGCAAGATTTCAGAAATCTTAATGGTTTCTCCATTTGCTGTTTCTACTAGACATTCTTGTGGGAGTTTAGTTAATGGTCGATTGAGAAGTTTGCAAAATGAAGTATTAATAAAACTTTGGTTCGCACCAGAGTCAAATAATACTTTAGCAAAAAATATCATTATCTAAAAACGTACCGGCTATCACGTCCGGGATCATCTTAGCTTCTTCTGCAGTCAGAACAAATGCCCTAGCATTTTTAGTAGTCTTGTTGTTCATGGCTGGAACTAGTTTCGGACAGTTCGGCTTGATGTGACCTTTTTCTCCACAGTTGAAGCACATTCCGTTATTAGGTTTCTTCCTACAATCTTCTTCCTTGTGTCCTGGTATCTTGCAGAAATTACAGTAGGTGGAGCATTTTCCTGAATGTTTCTTCTTGCAAGCCTTACAATAAGGAGCAGAGGTAGAACCTACATTTTTCCCACGGTTGGAATTTCCATAACGAAATTCTTGGGTAAGCCTTTGAGCTAGGTTCCTTCTCTGGTCCTCCTATCGTGTACGCACTAACTCATCTGTCAAGCTGTTTGCTAGTTCTACAGCTTCTTCTATAGTTTGAGGTCTAGCCGCCTTAACTACATGCCTAATCTCACTGATTAATCCCCAGATATAACGGGAGATTAATACTGGTTCTGGTGATGCAAGGGTTGGCACTATTCTAGCATATTCAAAGAATATAGTTGTGTACCCCTTACTATCCACTCCAGTCATTCTAAGGTTTAAAAACTTATTTGCTATTTGTTCTTTTTCATTGGGAGGGCAGAATTTCCTTTCTACCATGTTTTTAAATTCCTCACATTCCATATTATACACTCTGTCACTTCCCCTAGACTGGAGGATAGTGTTCCACCATTCTAGTGCTGAGTTCTTAAACAGATTGGAGGCAAACATTATCTTATCCTCTTCCGCACACTTGCTTATTTTTAAGACAGCCTCAGTCTTTTCTATCCAGCGTAAAGCTGCAACGGCCCCTTCATTGCCCGAGAATTCCATTGGTTTACAAGACCAGAATTCTTTATAAGAATAACCATAAGACATGGCTCTTCTTCTTTTGTGAATGGGCACTTGAAGTATGGGTCCATTGTTTATGTTGTGTTCTGGTTCAGTGGGTCGTTTACTGCCACGATCACTTTTGTTTTCTGCTTCCTTAACCGTTTTAATAATATATGGCATCGCATCTATTATTCCTTGTGCCACTATGTGTTGGATGGCACTGTTATCCACTTGGTTTCCATTATTATTGTTGTTCGGGTTATCATTATTCGGGTTATTGTCATTCTGGTTTTCCTGGTTCACTTCGTTGTCCATCTGAATTTTAAACATTTACCAATTATTAATATCACAAGATAATATTTAATGCAAACAATCACATGACACACATATTGATCAAAATCGCCGAACATTGCGACTTACTCTTTCTTATATATTATGCATCTAATACAAACTGAAACTGGAATTTAAAATTACAATACTATTATGCATTCATAGCTATTATCTAATTTTTTTACACATACACATATTATATATTATTATTTTATTATTATTATTATTATTATTATCACCATCACTGATATGGGTTCATCCAGAACTCCATATTACGCTCGTCATACTTCCAGACGAGTCGTTCTTCGATCTGCCTCATCCTCTCACTACCTTCTAAAATCTCCTCACCAAAGGTTCGGAGTTCTTGCACATTATCTGCACTCATTGGGGGTGGAGGGGTTGGTACTGGGTTTGGGAACTGGGGCACGGGTTCTTGGTAAGGATATGGATTCTCTAAAATTTCTCTAATGTAGTGGTCATTACCATAGTAGGGATCTAGAGGGTCCAAGTCTGGGTAGGCTGCTAGGTTTGGCATGGGTTCGTCTTCTGGTATTGGGTAGCGTTGCTGGGAGTCCCTATGGTCATCAAACCACGGGTCGTAGTCTGGGTCTAAGGGATTGGGTGCTGGTATCCTAGGTATCTCATCTGGGTTGAAATCAGGCATTGGGATTTGATTTTCTGGGTTGTTCTCAATTTCCATTGGTTGTGTGGGAAACAATGGTAAGGGCTGGGGTGCTATGAGTTGCTCCAGGTTAGGGTCTGCAGCTGTAGTTGCTAGGATATGGAAATTTGCTAGACTCCTATTGAGCATATCCTGGGTGTGGGCATCTGTTTCTCTCTTAACAGCTGCTAGAGCACGCTGTTGTTGTAACTTTTTCATCCTTTTCCTACGTTCATGCGCTCCTCTACTGAACCATCCTCTATTTTTAGGAGGGAATGGCTCTTCAGACTGAGCCTTAAACACGAATATCCCATCTTCATTATCAGCAGAATACCCTGAGAGGGTAGGCTGTGAAGAGGTGCCTTCGCTCCTAGGTGAGTTGGACAACTGACGGTAGGTGTCAGAAGGTCCTTGGTCGCTCATACTGTAAACTAACAAATAGTCAAATAACACACAACGATAATATACAAATATGCACGTAGTTCCGTAATTAATTTCCTAACATCTTGAATAATATCTTGGTGTCAGTATAACACTTACGTGGCTGAATTAGTGGCTTAGCTCTGATACCACCTTCTGTGGCAACCCCCGTCCCCTATTCTACCCGGGAACGGGCGGCCGCGGCCAGTTTTAGTGGTATCGGTGTTTATCATTTTGGCAGCGGAATTTACATCAGGACCGTAGTTAGGAAATATTTTATTAGAGTAAAATACCACGCTTTTATAATATTAAACACATGGGAAAATCCCAAGTTTCAAGTACACACATTTTCATAGGGATAAACCCTATTTTATTTAAATAAAACATCTCTTTATTTTAAGTAACTTTATAGCCACTTTTCCAAGCCTTCAGTGTTGTCCAGCTGGCTTCTAGTTGGCTTTCACATTTTGTTACCTGAAACGCGTTTAAAATCATTTTGTCAGTGGGAAATACTGGTGAGTGAATCCCAGTTTAATCAAGATATGTAAAAACCGTTGTACAGTATTGAGGGCGGTCGCGCAATTACATTTGTTTCCATCTACATTAATTACCACCCACGGTACTGTCAACCCGACTTGTGGTCATGTTACTACTCACAATGTAGTAACAAATTTTGTATACAAAACCCCAACATACTGACGATAATTGTAGAATACAAATACTCAATCACTGTTTAATATAATGTTAATCATGTGAGGTTTTGTAAAAACAAGTTTGCAAAAAGGAGGATTACTCACATTGTTGTCTTAGGGTTTTCCTTAAGGATTTCCTGGTGATTATCTATTAATTACACAAATGCACACGTGTTAGTACAATAACCCAATATTTACATTAGTAATACTCTTCCCGAGATGACATTCCAATGACTACGTCGGGCAGAACCACGACAGCCGTTACGGAACCCTGGATCAATCGGGCAGCGTATATAATACGTAACCGGGGTTATGATACTTACAACGAGGCAGAACTTCGTTATTTAGGGGGTATTATGCCTGAGTATAGCTTATACTACGTAGAAATTCGAGAGACAAAGTGTGTGTGAGCGATCGGAATGGACTGCCGATGCTCTCAATTTATAGGGCTGCATTTTGTCTTCGTCGCGCCCCGCGTAAGAGAAGGAGGGGGCCTTCGCACCCCAAGGCCAGCTAGGGTAGGCCCTAGCTTGGCTGATTCGGCCACTAGGCGTGACACGAGGCTCCCACATGGCGGCCTGGGGGCTCGCCCTGACTCCGACCTGTCGCGGCCCACGTAGGTCACTGCCAGCACATTCCCGTCCTGCGAGCGAGGGCTAAATCTTGTTTTTATTTTTTTTTATTATATATTGTATTTTAGGCTTGGTTTTCTTATACGGGGTATGTTTTAAGACATATAGGGTCAGTTTAAACATATTAGGGGTGTCGAAAAATTATTTAGGAGGGTTGTTATAAGTTCTGTACTTTAGTGTCGAGTCAGTCTGTGTCCGTGTTCTAGGTGGTTTTTAGTATGTTCACAGGTTGCGGGAGGCTGGGTTTGGTTTGTACCTGCTTGATACTGGTTGCGGCTGGCTGGGCTGGGTGTTATTGGTCATATCTTGAATTGTTTAAGGATAAGGTTTCGATGGTTTAGAGTGTTAGGCTGTTAATGGATTATGACAGGTTGTTTTGGGTTTTATTGGGTATATTTTTGCGGCTGGAATGGTGCTAAAATAGGTCTTATTTTCTACGGATGGTTTAAGGGTTGGTTGTGTTTGGTTGTTTCGGACAGGAGACTAGTATGGGGATGTTTTGGCAAGTTTAAAAATCAAACTTTTGAAACTGCATTGAGTGTAACTTGCAACCATGTGAACAAAGGAAGAAAATTTTTGAGCCAAACTATACTTTTGATACCTAAAATTTTTATCTTGCGAGTTCAGATGAAAGAAATGGGTTTCTAGGATGCTTTTAGGATAAGAGAGGGCTGCTATGGGGTCATTACTTGTGTTTTGCGGCTGAATTGGTTGGGTATAGTTCAAAAATAAGTGTGGGGATACGGGTTGATCGTTTTTGCTAAAAAAATATGATTTTAACCAAATTTTGACCCATTTCCATCGCTTCCACATTTAATTTTTGAACTTTGGATTATTTCGGCATTTGGGATTTAATTGGGGGCAATTAAAGTGCTTGGAGGAGGTAGCATTTTTGAGCCTTGTATATTGAGTCGTGTTTAGTTAGTGTCTAGTCTAGTGTCCTTTGTGTCTTTTGAGTCGTTTCGAGTCATGTTAGTGTGCTTAGGTTTCGTCTTGCTTACTTGAAATCAATAACCACTCGCCCGTACTCAATCTCCATTCAGGCGAGGTTTGGTTCATTCAAGACAATGTTTTGCAAACGTCGCTCAAGTTCACTTTGTTTATGAATTTCGGTCGTGAATGAAATGCTATACGGCCGTTTTTCCGTATATTTTAAAAAATCAGAAAAATTCTTAAAAATTCAAAAATAAATAAAACCAAAAATACCAAAAATAGTTTGTGATTACTAACAATCTTCCCTGTTTTGTGCTTTATTGAATTATTTTGCAGAATGTCAGGTGAAGGTTCGTCTGCAATGGGCAGTACAAAAAAAGGCCCGCATACACGTTCAAGTGGTATGGGTGAAACTCAGCCTATACCATCCGATTCTGGTACATGTCAGATTCAGTATAGGTCAGAGGGAGTGCCACATGGGCAGAGTATGCGGCTGCAAGACAGCCCGTTGTTACAGTTTGCTATGGGATCGAACGAGTATGCTAGGTTGCAAGGGTTGATTTCGGTAGGTCTGCTACTGTACCGTAGGATTGATTGGGAAATGGTAGTCCATCTGGGCCAGCGAGAGAGAATTGAGCAGTTGCTTGGGGAAAAGTTTAGGTTGGTTTTAGATTGTGACGCTCCTCAGTACAAGGAGCTTACCTTAGAGTTTCATTCGACATTTGAGTACAGATATCAGGGGGGTTTTGAGGAAAAGGATGTGGTCTCATTTTCGTTGGGTAGGAAAGTGTATGATATGACAATACCCCAGGTTGCAGTGGCGACTAGGTTTTACACTGAAGAATTACAGGCGCCCGGGTTTGTTGCTAGTTTGCGGGGTGTGGTTAAGAAGAGACGTGATCATAGTGTGATGAAAGACGAGTTGATGAGATTTTGGAGCACAGTTGCTACTGTTCCATATTCACAAAACATGGTAGCCTCTGATATTACCGATCCGATTTACCGATTTATACATAAGATTTTGGCGGCGACACTAGTGGGCAGACATCAAAGGGGATAATAAGGTTAATCAACAAAGTTTGTTTTGTTTGATGTGTGACGTGGGCGCGACTATACACATTTATTTACAGTATTTACAATCGCACCCGGCATAACTTGTGTTTTATTATTTATAAAAATGGTTTATACCTTAACATTAAAACACACACAACAAAGGACAAGCGAATCCCATCATAAGTATTGGTAAGAGCCATATATTGATCCATGGAACACGGGCGTTATTAAGTACTAAATCTTTGTCATTAGATTACCAGATAAAAGGATAGGTGAATGGTTGTTTAACTAAATTTATCTAAAACTATATTTAAAACATATTAGACTCCAAATATGAAAAATAAATATTATCTTGTTTCACAAACAACCTAAACATGTTACCTAGGTATGTCACAAAAGCACTTAATCAATTTTCCAATTGCAAGACAGCTAGTTACCGGGTCTGGATTTCTAGCATTATGATTCTTCAGAAAGTTAACGCGATGGTCACACGTTAACCACCTAAAATCATTCATTAGCGAGCTATTGATATTTATTCATGCGAACCTTTAAAGATAGGTTATTTACCAGGTCTGGATTCCTAACCTCACTTATCAAAGAAAGCAATACCGATGGTCACAATACAGCCACGAGGATAAGCAGTTAAGTAGATCATATAACAAACTATTTCACCTTTACAAGTCTTGAACACAAATCTACCATGTCAGCAATTTCAGACCAAAACTACTAAACAACGATCATAAACCGCGTTCAAGAACATGTAATCAACACCATATAATTCATTAGAACCCTTACGTGCAAGAAAGTATTCCTAATCAAAATAAGACATATCTTGTATAAAACCAATACCCTGGCCTGGTTTCATGGTGTAAACAAAGTCTACAAACAACTGATCAATCAAGAAATAGTTACCATCCCACTAACCACAGATTCATTATCCAAGATAATCAAACATAATCAGGAACTCAACATCAATGAAACATTCATTATATAATCATGAAAATTCAACATGAAAAAGTACTAAAGATTCATACAAACAAGATTACAACATAAAGATTATTCAAGAAACAAGTTCTTTACTACTATTACACAATATTACATAAACATAACATTGAACATAAGCTCAATACTTGCAAAATGATCAGAATAAATGTATAAGAACAAGGAATCGAACCATAAACAAGCAAGGAATTGATGGGTTGGATCGGTTATGCTTCCACTGGATCTTGAGGCTTCAAATGGGTCCGATCAGGACTGCTTCGAAACCCAGAAATCACCCAGAAACATGGACAAAAACCCAACATTTAAACCAGTAGCGAATGGCTCTATTTATAGGACATTTCTGGATTGGCACGGTCGTGCGACAGGTCTTGTCGGGTGACATTATTTCTCCGATCCGGGGTCAGATAAGTGGATTAGTGGACAAATTGTCTCGGTCACAAGATTGGCACGGTCATGCCGTTGGTTGCATGGTAGTGCAATCTCATTAGAAGGCTGATCAGAAAACTTGGTCTGGCTGGTGCACGGTCATGCGGCGGGTCGCACTGTAGTGCGGCCCGGGAAAACATCGGCACCATCAGTCGCACTGGCATTGCTACCGAGGTCGGACGACTCGCACGGTAGTGCGAGCAGGTCGCACGGTCGTGCGACACCTGGCAGTATCAGAATTTTGTCCGTTTCATTGGATTTGCATCAGAATTTGTCCGTTTTCATCAGATTTTTCTTTTGTGCTTCGTTTAAGACCTGAAAATATAAAAGTACCGGATTTGATACCAAAACGTCGTGGTTTCGGTCAAAAACACTTAAAACGGAAGTGTTTTGGGGGATAAAAACATGTATAATTTAACGTGTATCAATGTGCATGGTTGAGGGGCGGCCAGCAAATCTGGCGAGTGTGTTTGCTTGGTCCATGACTAGGCCCTGGAGAGGAGGACCGGGGGCCCGAATTTATTGCGGGCCGTACATTACATGGTTAGCTAAGAGCCTCGGGGTGTTTAATACTTACCCACGAGAGAGGATGAGAGAGGGCCCTGTTCCGTGCTTGATGAGTTTGAAGGATCTTCAGTCTGCGGGCATCATTACTTATGATCAGCCGCCTGCTTGGTCAGAGATGAGACAAGGTCCGCAAGTGCAGCCACCGCCAGGGTCTGATGCAGCTGCTGCTATGCAGGCTGCGATACCACCTCGTTATCAGGTGCCGCTTACTCGGTATGATTTACCAGGACGTCAGTATCCGCTGAGAGAGCCTTGCCCAGACCCATTGACTTTGGAGTCTTTATACGATAGGGTAGAAAATTTACATGGGTATGTGGACCAGTAGTTTGTGGGTATGAGGCAGGTGATGGAGGATAGTCGATTGTCACATAAGCAGGGTATGAGGAAAATTGAGGATGGCATGAGGGTCATTATGGAAGGTCTTCGTTTAGGAGTCCTGTCTTCTTGGCAGCCACAGCAGCAGGCTAGACCCAGTGGTATGGAGGGGGTTTAGTCATCTCATGTTGAGCAGGGATCCGATGAGGAGGAGGAGTAGGTTGATGATACAACAGCAGTTCGAGATTGACATCTTTTGTTTTATTTTTATGCTGTTTTCATCTATTTTGGTCTATATGATATTTTAAATACTTTGACAGGTGGTTGGGTAGGGATTGGTAGTATGTTTTGGATGGTTTGTGAACTGATGCACTTTATTATATATATTATGTTTTGGTATGTTTCTAATTGGTTGATAGGTTTGATGTATGATGCCGCTTCCATCGCGTGTGAGAGATTAGGAACAGTTTACTGAGCGTGTTCAGAGTGGAGGGCATATGTGGAATGGATTGGCACATTACAGTCTCACATATTCAGCTAAGTTGTTCCACTTGTATATTTTGTATAGTTTTTATTTTTAGTCGTTATTTAATTGGTATTTTAGTTAGTTAGAGTCGTGTTTTCATCCTTGCATTAGGGACAATGCAAAATTTTAAGTGTGGGGATGGGACACTTGGGTTATAGTCGTTAGTTTAGTTAGTTCGAGTCATAAAAAGTCGAAAAATACAAAAAAATTCAAAAAATCCAAAAAATCCAAAAAAAAATTAAAAAAAATAGAAAATGTCTTTTGAAATAAGAAGTTTGCAAAAATAAAGACGGAAAATGATAGAAAAGTCGGGGTTTTTTTTCGGGGTCAAATAATGATAATATGAGATAATATAGTTGAGCTTGTGTCTAGTTTGGGATGTGTGGGTAATTCGGTTCTAGGTTCCTTTGATCTTAATGTACCTTAAATTATCGGTTTACTAGTGGGTTCTCATCTAGGGAAAGTGTGGAAATTGAAACCGCCAATAATAGTATAAGGGATGCCGTTATAAGCCAAAATTTTTAGAACTTTTTATCAAATAAAAAAGAAAAAAAAGAATAAGAGAGCTAGACTGAAAAAAATGACAAGGCCTACGTAATCTCTGTTGTGGATAGTGACTCTGACTTAGATTGCCTCTGGGATTGTTAAATAAAAATGAAAAAATACTGATGTCTATTGTTGTCGCTCTTGGGGATGGTGACTCTGATTGAGACAACCTCTGGAATAAGGTATACATAGTCTAAAAGTTCAAAAGAAAAGAAAAAAAAAGATATGAATAGTTTGATGTTAAATTCTCTAGATTTTGGTATAAAACGGTTAGGAATTGGGTCAAATGATTCGTTCCTTTTGTCCTATAAGCTTGAGGGGGGATTAGGTGGATCTGCGATTCTTAGCGTGAGGCCCTAGGTAGATTGATCGCACTTGAACCTAAATTGCATGATAAGGGCTTGGAACCGGTTTTGGGTTTAAGAGGACACGAATACCTGCAATTACGGCTAACACAAGTTTCGATTGTAATAAGAAATTTAGCTTTTGGCCAGAATATTTCTCCGTCTATGATTCCTTTTTGCATAATTCTTTTTCGTGGACGAAAAAAGAGCAAGTGTGGGGATATTTGATGTACTGCAAAATACATAAAATTATCTTGTAAAGTTTGTACAGTTTTCGTTAGTTTTAGTGTCGTTTTTCCATAGAATGTGCATACTTTGATTAGATTCATGTCTTGCAGGTCTTGGTTGATATTATAGCTGAAAAGTACAAAAAACGAGGTAAAAAGAGAAGAAACCAAGTGCCTGAACGAAGTTGAAAGGTCAAAGGTCGAAACGGAAGTGAAAACTGCAGTTTATGCTTTCTGGTGGGCCGCGACTCACAATTCCATATCTCTCGCGGGGTGCTAGAGAGGATTAAAAGGAGAATTCCCACTCGGTCGCGGGCCGCGACCCATGAAGTTATCTTTCTCGCGGGCCGCGAGAGCGCTAAAAGTTTCGCCGACTTCCGAAACAGCAATGGCTGGGTGTTTGAAAAACTATATAATCATTCTAAACATCACAGCCGCAATACTGATGAATTTTGGACATCTTTGGCGAAATTCAGAGCTGATTAGCAAGGTTTTGGAGTTCTTGAAGGCTTGGGAATCATCCGGTAGGAGTTTGGAGCATTGGAAGTGAAGAATTTTGGGTTTTATCTTCCCGTTCTTTCTCTTGTTTCTTTTGTTTTCGATTCTTGCTTAATGAATTCTGTTTTGAACATGTTTCTTGTGATGTTATTTGTTATGGTTTTCGGCTAAACGCCCTAAACTACCTAGGTTTATGATGAACTTGCGTTAAAGATTGGATTTTTATCGATGTTAATGTTGATTTGGATTTTTCTAAGAAAGTAAACGACTTTGGATTTTCAATTTGGTGTGTATGCATATCTATGCTTGATTCTTGATTGTTTATTTGCTTTACATAAGTTTTGTTGAATGTCTTTCATATAATAAACTTCTGTTGATTATTCGGGTCTTAGCGGGCTTCGGGTAATCTTGTGGTGAATTGGCCAATAAACCATAAAAACGGTATTCAATAATTAATTAGGCATATTTATTCTACTAACATAAAATCTGAGAAGTATTAGGTTATTAGTAGGTCGAGTTTGGTAAATTGCTAGGATTAGATTTTGAGAAAAACCCGTTTTAGTTCCCTTGCCAAAACTTGTCTATTAAACCAAGTTGAGCCCAATAGTCGCCTTAGACTTTCCGCCGAGAGGTAGTTGGTCACTTTAGGGCACTTTCTTAGAACCTAGATAACCGAGAGGGAGTCAAGTAAACCGGTAGTCTTAACAGCCTTGTAGAGGTCCATAGGTGTCTTCCTGAGAAGGGCTGGGGGTCCTGTTCGGTTTCTCTTAGGGTTTAGTATCTAAAGATCCCGGTTCCAAATCACATTAGTATCCGATAGAAAGCTTTTCAATAACAAGAGGGATTCTAAACCTAGGTAGTCTTCATCACCACTGAGTTAAAACCTTCGTCCAAATTCACGTCTACTTAATTTAGTTAATTAGTTTAATTTTGATTCCAATTTTAGGATTTTTAGTAAACCCCCCAATCAAATAAACATTTAGTCATGTCCATGTCAGTCCTAGTTTAGATAGAGTCTTTAGCGTAGTTTAATCGAGTCTCGTGGGTTCGATATCCGGACTTACTTAGCTTTACTAGGGTCGATCGGTTCACTTGCCGGTGAGTAGTTTAGTCGAGTCTTAGAGAGTCTAGAGTATTACTTTGAGTCTAGATTTAGGTTAATTTTAGTTATTTTAATTAAACTACTTTTAGCACATCAATGCATCTAATGCCTGTCCTCAATTACAACATTTATATATAAACTACTGAATACCAATTTAATATCGTAGGTTGTATAAGTTACGGTTATCTCCCGGAGACTGGGTCGAACTTGTTCCAACCAAATTTAATTTACTTTACGATCGTTATACCCCTAACGTCGTCTATTTTCCCAGTTTCCTCCCCGAAACCAGGTAATACATTATTAAACCCGTTTTTTCTTGAAAACCGTTTAAGTTACTCATCTTCTTGGGTTCATAACGCATTACGATACTCTAAAAATCGTATTCTCGATAAAATACATTTTTATATAATTTAAAAGCATATTTTATATGAAAACATAGACTTTGCTTTTAATAACCTGTTTCTCTCTGAAATCATTAAATAAGATAGTAAAATGATGTTTTAGTGAATTCTCACTAAAATACATTTATTTGAAATCATGTTTTATATGAAAACATATATTTATTAAAGACGTGTTCTTTACCCCGAAAACAGTTAATAAAACAGTAAAAAGTGGGGTTCTGTGACACTTACATTTGGGTGCGTTTTTAAATTATCGCAATCCCTTGGATCAAATCCACATATCCTATTTTAGATAGAAATAATCTATTAACTAATTGTTTCAAAAACAATCAATTTTCTCTGTTACATAGGATTTTCACATATTTTGAAGATTTTTAAGAAAAGTCTTTATATTAAATTATGTTGGCATTTATATATCTAATTCCATATACATATATATATACACACACACACACATATATTAAGGTTTTCACGATTCGAACGATTTTGTTGGTGAATCTTTATCATGTCTACTTATTCACAATATATGTCTATGAGTTGCGCTTCGTAACATATATGCATAAGTATGGACATATTCGACATATATACGTATATTAATATATTCATAGAATATCCATAAAAAATTCACATGCCAAGTTAATTTACTCATATATATGTCATGTTTACAACACTTAATACATAAAATAACTTATTAAATTATATTAAACATATTTCTCATATAAATCACAAAATTCACACATAATGCGATTTCTGATCTAGTTTACCGTTTTTACCGTACAAACGTCTAAACTTATCATTATTTCATATCATCATGAATTCACTTAGAAAATAACATTACATATACTCATAATTCACATATCAATTAAAATACACAAAGTTCATCCTTTGAACAACACGTTTTCGCGTATGTTGAAATATGCGTTATTCACCGTTTCGGTATTGTTTTTGGGCGTCGGAAGTCACGTATGACCAACCAAACACCAAAATCATTTAATATAAGTTAAAATAATTATATTTATCATATGAAATCAGTTTCAAATCAGATTTAAAACAATTTTATAAAAATCACTTAAAAAGGCGATTTTTACCGTTTTTAACACATAGTTTCGTACCGAACTTAACCGTAACCATCCCAAATCATCAAGACTTGATATTTTAACATAATACATGTTATCTACTGATTAAAATAACAAATTTAACCACATATATGTAAGTCTTATAAAAAGCACAAAAATCATGCAAATAGCACCCGATTTACTACTTTTCAAGCCTAAAGTACAACATGCAAAGCTACCAAGTTATGACATAATTTTTATAACTTTAAAATACTTCAAATAACTTTATGTTTATTTACTTATTTAAGTTGATGTTAAACATACCACAACAATTTCCCTTTTTATGATGATCATTAAGCATCCTACAAGTCTAAGTACAAGTGTTTTAAGCACATTTATGTCATAATCATATTCAAGATCATTGAACATTATTCTTTCATTTATGATATCATATGACACATTTATAACAATATTTTGTTCAATCATTCATCCATCATAACAAAATCATCACACATGCATTAAACTTAACATTCAAGAACATGCATCAACTTTGAAATCTAACATACAAGACCTATTATTTTCGGCCATATATACACTTTCATACTCATTTTATTTTAAATCAAAAACCAAGTTCCATTCATTCTTTAATCATCTAACACATAAACATTCAACCTTGTTTATTCAAAAAATCGTCTTTCAAGCATCTTATCAAATAAAATTCAAAACACAAACATCTACACACATTCAAGATTTTCGGCCAAAATCACATATTCATATCTTCATATTTTTGTTTTTATAAAAATTATTAGTCTGGTTTGGTTTCAAGAATAGTGAAAATTCGAAAAACCGAGAATCAAGCTCATCTTCATCATCATCAAGAATGTTGTTAAAAGAAACAAGATTTTATACCTTTCAAGAATAAAGTGGGTTTTGGATGATGAGATTTTTTGGTGGAAATAAGCTTGTTCTTCCTTGAAATCGCCTTGAAATCAACTTTGGATCTTTAAAATGGCTTGAAACTAACTTGAAATGGCCATGAACTTGAAGGAAAATGTTTGAAAAAGTGAAATGTATGTGTGTAAAGGTGGGTTCGGCCGAAACTTCAAGAGGAAGTAGAAGATGAGATTTTTGAAAAGTGAAATCTTAGATTATGGAGTTTAAGTGGAGTGTTGGAGAAAGTATAACGATTAGATTTCACCATCTTGCAACACATGGCACTAAGGTGTGTGTTGGTGGGCTCATGTAGCCGCCACCTACTCTTTCCACACACACATTCTCTCTCCTACTTATAAGACATACACATATACATGCAATATACACCAGGTATTTAACTGATTACCGGGTATTTTATTTCGCATTTTATCATCGTTTTAAGGCGTTTAAAATTATTTTTAATATTCTATAAAATAAAACTCACCAAAATATTACTAAATAATATTTTGTTCACCTAAACTGGTTGTGTCCTCCGCGTTTCGCAGTATACGCACTATATTGCGCAGTATGCGCTTAAATTCGCAAAACAAGATTTTTAAGCGTTCTAGCTAATTTTTCTTCATGAGTATGATTAAAAATAGGGTTTTAATCATAACGGAATATTTTTCGGATTTTGACGTTATCCGGACAGTCACCGACGTTCGTTCGCATGTCGCTCGTTACGCGATAAGCGTTTAACTTATTATTGCCAACGTAATTTTTAGTAAAGTTTGAGTTGGTCAAACTTTCAAATACTTCAAATTAATGTCCTATTTATTAATTTAGTACCTATATATACTCATAACACGTGTCGTATCAGTACAGTGCCAGCTCAGAATAGTCGGGTGTCACACACGACCCTGTGCTTGGGTTCTGGTCTTGTTATTTTTGTCTTTGGGGTGAAGCTTGGAGGGTCGATATAGTGTGCCAACTTCCTTTCTTCGTATTTATGTTGGTTTTCGCCGTTAATTTGTTTCTTTTGTCCGTTTAAGCTCTTTTAATCCTGAAAATCAAAAGTAAACAAAGAAACACACTTTTTCCAACACTAGTACTAAAAAAGGGTTATTTTTATACCTCATTTGATATGATTTATATGTTGTATTTTGTGCATATCAAATACCCCCACACTTGAATCTTTGCTTGTCCTCAAGCAAAACTCTATATATTATTGCTTACATTCCTAAATAGAATGGGTAGAAGAGAAGTTTTGGGTCTTGTGTATAGAGTGTCGGGAATCCAAGTTCATTATTTATTCTTGTTTTTATTTTATTTACAATCCTATTCGACATGATTTATTTGGAACTTTTTAGGAAAAATAAATATTTATAAGCATAACATATATTTAAAAATTTCATTAAGCTATATATACATTCACATACCTCACAAGTGGTCACTCAACACTCGGCCGAAAATGTATAAGTGAAACGCTCGGTCCCAGTACGTAACTTACTCCTACCATAAGCTTGATAATCAATCAAACCTCCTTCTTTTTAACTTAATCTTTGCAAATATCAAGAGGACTTTGAAAGAGTAGGTTTTTGGTTACGGGTAGGGTAGTTTTATTGAAAGTGGCTAAAAGCGTAAAAAGTCGGGGAAAGCATTCAGGACCATTTTACCATATTTCTGCATGATAAAAGTATGTTAAATTGCTGAATTTTTGCTGAATTTACTGAATTCTGCAGTGTATGAGAGTTTTTAGGCACTTACCGGCACTTAAATTATCACTAGGAAGGTAGTTTTATGATCCTTACTTTCCTACACACTATACTAGTGTAATACTTTGTTTCTGGCTCATTCTGTGTCTCAATACCATGTCTGTCTATCTACTGAACTCTGTCAGCATTTTTCTGATTTGCCGGATAACTGCGCTTTCTGTATTTCGTGCATCTTTTGAGTCAATAAAGTTCTCATGCAATAATGACATGGCTTTAAGCAATATATGATGCACATGTACGTATATGGTAATAATCAGAAGCAATTCAAGTAAATAAATTGTAATTTAGCACAGTCGTTAAGCACTAATCATTATCTAATAATTATACGGATGTATGCAGATTTGACAGTTGTCACACGTTCAAGTGGACTTTTTCTCCCAAAGACTCGGGAAAATCTGTTAGATTATGGACGTTGAAGCCGGAAGACGTAGACTACAACGTTCACAAAGGGAATATTCGTTATATCCCGGATTTGTAGGCTAGTTAGTTAGTTTTGTTTTACTATAAATAGGAGTGATCGGATCAGATAAGGACACACAATGTCTCGAACTCTCTTACTCTCTAGCTGCAAACACTCACAACACACTTACACTTGTATTCAAATCGCATTGTAACACTTAGTTGATCCGCATCGTATCCTGCACTGTATCCTGACATTTGAAGTAATAAGAAGAACAAGGCAACTGCGATTGTCAGCTCCCGAGGTTTTATGCCAGCGATCTAGATTGATCAAGGGCTTTCCTCGTACATCCCGTGTCACCCTTTACATTTCTGCTCATTGTTTGATTGTAGATACAGCTCGATATCCTGAGCCGTATCTTGAAAACTGTTTTTGCAAACAACTAAATTAGCATATTTTTTATACACATTCTTAGCACACTACCTCACTTAACTAATTTGATCACTTAATTGCTTTGGTAATTTTTTACCAAAACAATTTGGCGCCCACCGTGGGGCAAGTGGTGCTATTTCTACTAAAAGCTTTTGCAAAATCATTACTTGGTTTTCTATTTTCAAAAATTTTTGCTACACTATTTTCAATGGCCTCAAGATCAAACATGAGCTCTTCTACCCTATCTGCTACAACATCTGCAACGATTGGTTCGGTGCTTCCACCACCTCCTCCAAGGATGCGAGCTTCTTCACAGCCTCAAGATATTATCCCCACTCGGAATATTCAGGAATCTGCTCCTGTTTTGGCCTCTAATGGTGAAATTCTGACTTTATTTGGTAGTTGATGCGTGCGAAGTGTTATATATATTAGGTGTATATTTTAAGCCCCTTTAACACTTATTTTAGCCAAGTTTTAAATTTATAAAACACGATATTTTACTAACACTAAACACACATATGGGCAAGTGCACCCATCGTGAGCGTAGTATAGCGTTGGTAAGATACCGAGGTCGTCCAAGGACACAAGAGCTTTTAATACCGGTTTATCCTCAACGTCTAATCAAAATCAAAAGTTTAGAAAAAAGGTTTTTAAACTAAGAAAAATAAAAACTAACTAAAATGCTGAAAATAAAATAAAAATAAAAAACAGATAGACAAGATGAATCACTTGGTTCCGACTCGTATCTAGTATAACCTTTGATTATTTCCGCACTTTTGCACATAATTAAGAGATTATCTTAGTTATTGTAGTAGGCCCCTCTTTTGAAGGTGACGTTACCCTCACCCCAGTAGTTTGAGTCAGCAAGGATACAATCCTAAAAGGGTGGATTATTGGAAGATAATGAATTAAGTTATTAATGCAAATTATGGTAGGCCCCGCTTTTGGCGGTGACGTTACCCTCGACTAAGTAGTCTGAGTCAGCAGGGATACAGTCCTAAATAGCCGGGTTATAGTATTAATAGTAGTTAACTTATGAGGGGATCAAAGAGTTTGGACCCCCGCCATCCAATACCGTGAAGTATTGAAGGAGGTCCTACTAAATTTGACCCAGGTCCATTGCAGGACCTCTAAACGCTGAACAATGGCAAGACCTTTACCAAACCGTTCCCTTAACCCCCGACCAGGTAGCCAACATACCTCCATATAGACCGTGGAGATATGAATGGTGAAAATCTTTTATTTTATATAGACAGTAAAATAATGCCAAGACACCACGGACAAACGATAAGGAAAGATCACCTTCAACATAAGTAACTAGTTATTAAAGTCATTAATACAAAACCAAATAAAAAGTGCAAAAGATTAGAAATAAAAAGTATTATACTAGACACTTTGTCTTCACCAAGTGATGTAAGAGACTTAGGAAAACATGGCCTTGATTGTCAAGAACTCTTACGATCAATCTTGGATCCCGAGACGACTCACACACTCTACGATGGACAATGGATGATGGTGGTGGATGATGGTGTTGTGATGGTGGTGGGTGGTGGATGAAGTGTGAGAGAGGTGGTGTGCCAAGGGATGAGTTGAAATGAAACCAAGCACTCCTATTTATAGGCTGAACAGAAGGCTGGGCACGGCCCCGTGTCCGCTGGGCACGGCCCCGTGCCTGTCTGACACTCTCTCTCTTCATTAATTGTAATTTGCAATTACAATTAATGCGCCTGCAGTACTTTCGCCACGCCCCCGTGCTCACTGGACACGGCCCCGTGGTGGGCAATAGAAGCTTCTATGGATTTGTCTTTTCTGCTGCTTCTTGGGCACGGCCCCGTGCTGGCTGAGCACGGGGCGTGTTCAGTCTTCTGCCTTCTCTATTTTGCTTGGGAAGATGCCGTTGAGGGGTCGGGCAGTCCACTTATGTTCCTTTCCTTGTATTTATGTTAGATTTAGCTGTCTTTTTGCTTCTTTTGTGAATTTGAGCTCATTTAATCCTGAAAATACAAAAGGAAGACAAAAACACTCTTTTTCCAACATTAGTACTTAAAAAGGGTTAGTTTTGTGCCTCATTTGATGTAATTTATATGTTGCATTTTACACACATCAAATACCCCCACACTTGAACTTTTGCTTGTCCTCAAGCAAAACTCTTTAATATGTGGCTTACACTCCCAAATGGAATAGGTAGAAGAGAAGGTTTTGGGCTTGTCGTAGAGTGTCGGGATTTCCAAGATTCTTTAGGAAGTTTTATTTTTATTTATTTACAATCCTATTCGTCTTGATTTATTTAAAACTTTTCATAAGAGAAATTATTTATTAGGGCATAGCATGCATTTTTTAAAATTCCATTTATATACAAGTTCACATACCTCACGGGAGAAATCACTCACACTCGGCCGAAGGTGTATTTTTAGTGAATCACTCGAGAGCGGCATGGAACTTATTCCTACCATAGGCTTGCCAAGCAATCAATCCTCCTCCTTTTTAACTTATATACCTTTGTAAATATCAAGAGGACTTTGTGGGTTAAGGGTTAGCCTTGGGTTAAAGGTAGGTGGTTGGGTTAGTGGTTAGTAGCAAAAAGGGTGAAAAAGCGTAACAAGTGTCGGTTTTCGTAGGACTTTCTATTTTTGTAACTCTTATTTTGATGAAGCTATTATTCAAACAAAACTATTTTTGATAAACTTGTTTGTTTATTTTCTTTTGCTTCATCATCAATACAATTTTTTTTTTTTTTTTTGACCATACGAAAAACCGAACTTCTTACTAAAACAAACGGTAAAAATGAAAAAAGTTTTGGTGGGTGAAAGGGTTTTTTTTTTTTTTTGTTTTTTGTTTTTTGTTTGGGTGATGAAATGAAAAGGTTTAGGCTCAAAGGGGTTAACTAGGGGGATTTTTGGGTAGGTGGTAAAAGAAAAAGAAAAATAAAGGTGTAGAAATAAAAAGGTTAGTCCTAATGCCTCTATCATTTACTTACTCGGGTTTAAGTTGATAAGAACCGGGAATGTATCGTCATGGCAAGTTCTAGAGTCGTAAGAACCAAGCGGCTATTCACACAAGAAACGAAAAATGAGCATTTAGTCTAAAGATGTAATTTTGTATGCTCAATAAAGGCTCAAAACTCACTTTTGTGGGAATGGGTTTTTATGTGACCAAGTATATATAATCAAATTTTAACTAAGCTTGTCATGCCCTTTTTTTATAATTTTCTTATGTTGGTTCTTTTTATCACGACGCTATCGGTTGTAGATTCGTAAAAATATAACCTTTTTGAGAACTTGGATTTCCCGAGTTAAACCTAGACAAGTAAAAAAATGAAGTTTTTGAAAAAAAAATTGGGGTGATTAGCGGTTCCAATAGAGTTTTGTGTAAGGCTTGTATTTAGGACTTGCAAAGTTTCCAAGGTTTTAGCATCCCCCCCACACTTAAATTACACATTGTCCTCAATGTGTCCCAAAAATAAATTTTTAGGTTGATTAGATGTGTAAAATGGTGTTAAAAAGCAAAAATTTTGTGTTACTGGGCGCTGAACACGGCCCCGTGTTGTCCGGGCACGGCCCCGTGTTCAAGTGCCAGTAACAAAATTAGATCAAGAGAAATAGAAGCCTGGACACGGGGGCGTGTTGGGTGAACACGGCCCGTGTCCAGTTACCTGAACTAGGCAGTTTTCTGCAGGGGGTTCAACACGGGGCCGTGTTGGTTGGGCATGGCCCGTGTTGAACCTTCTGTAATGGAGAAAATTGTCGGGTTGCCTTGTTCTTGTGCATGAAGTCTTTTTTCTCGTTCCCCTTTTCATCCCTTACCACCATGAGTGTGTTTTATTCCTGAAAATTAAAACTAACTAGAAAACATAAAAATTAATCTAAATTAAACTAAGGATAGTTCCGTGGAATGCCTCCATGGTGCACCACGTTTATAAGGGTCCTTGGCTAGACCCAAAGCCTGGTCATATGTTACCCAAGTGGGATGTATTGCATCCCATGTTACACCGTCGGAGAGCGTCATCCAAGCTTGAGTCTATGACCTTCATGTAGTTGACCGGATCTTCTTCCTCTACTCTCTTTCCACATTCAAATTTTACTTCCTCATCCCCAAACTTCACTGTTAGAGTTCCGTCATTCATATCCACCACTGCTTGGGCGGTGGCTAGAAATGGCCTCCCGAGGATGAGAGGGACATCGGTGTCTTCTTCCATGTCTAGGATGACAAAGTCGGTTGGAAAGACGAAATTGTCAACCTTGACTAGCAGATTTTCAGCGACACCTTGTGGGAATTTGACGGACCTGTCGGCGAGTTGTATGCTCATCTTTGTAGGGCTTGTTGTTCCTAGGCCGAGTCGCTTGAACATTGACGTGGGCATGAGGTTGATGCTAGCCCCAAGATCGGCTAAAGCATTTCGGACGGGGGACTTCCCAATCGAGCAAGGGATTGTGAAGCTCCCGGGGTCGATTTTCTTTTGTGGAAGTTTGTTGAGTACTAAAGCTGAGCATTCTTCGCCTAAGTTAACTAATTGCAATGATTCAATTTTCCTTTTGTGAGTGAGGAAATCCCTCATGAATTTTGCATATTTAGGCATTTGGGTTAGGACCTCAATAAAAGGAATATTAACATGCAATTGTTTTAGTAAACTTTCGAACTTTGCGAATTGCTCATCGGTCTTTTGACGATTTAACCTACCGGGGTACGGAATCGGATGAGTCCTGGTGGCCTCTTGATTTGTTGAAGGAGCTTTTTCTGTTTGAGGTGTGGGTGAAGTAGTGTTTTGGCGTTGACTTCCTTCAATTTGTGGTAAGGGCTCATCCTCGGGACCCACGGTTCGGTTTCTCAACGTGATGAGGTGTACTTGCGCTTTTGGGTTGGTTTCGGTATTACTTGGTAACGCGCCTTGTGGTCTCTCGGAGAAATTTTGAGCTAGATGATTTAATTGTTTTTCAACGTTTTGAATGCTAGCTTGTTGATTTCTAAAATTCGATTCCAATTGTTGAAATCGATCCGAGTTTTTCTTTTCGGTGTCGGAGATGAGGCGAGATAGGGTATCTTCAAGCCTTTCTCTTCCACCTTGTTGTTGAGAGAAATTTTGTGGTTGTTGAAAATTAGTTCGTTGGTTTTGTTGGTTACTACTATTGCCGGGATCTCTCCAACCAAGATTTGGGTGGTTACGCCATCCTTGGTTGTAGGTACCCGTTGGAGGACCCGACGGCCTAGGTCTATTATCAATGTAGTTTACCGTTTCTGCTTGTTCATCTAATTCTTTCATACAACTCCAATTTTCATGTGACCCACCACATCCTTCACAAGCCATAACCGAGGCCGTTTTTGTCATTTCTAGCTTTTTGATTTTTGAAGAGAGGGCCTCGATTTGGGCTTGTAAAGAGGTGCTTTCATCAACCTTATGGGCGCCCGGGGCAATAGATTTATTACCTCGGGGAGTGCGCCATTGAAAATTGGTTTGAGCAATTTCCTCAATTTGATTATATATTTCATTTGGGCGACGATTACCTAAAAGTCCCCCGGAGCTTGAATCAAGTGTTTGTCTTGTGTGTGGCAACAACCCATTGTAGAAGGTGGATACTTGTTGCCATACCGCTAGACCGTGATGAGGACACTTTCTTAGAAGCTCCTTGAACCTTTCCCAAGTTTCATATAAGGATTCCCCATCCTCTTGTGAATATGTATTAATTTCAGTCATTAGTTTAGCCGTTTTAGCAGGAGGGAAATATTTATATAGAAACTTTTGGGCTAGTTCATCCCAGGTGTTTACCGAGCCAACTGGGAGAGTGTTAAGCCAAGCCTTAGCTCGGTCTTTTAGTGAAAATGGAAACATCCTAAGGCGAATGGCGTCGTTTGATGCCCCATTGATCCGAAAAGTATCACATATTTCCAAGAAATTAGTAATATGTAGATGGGGATCCTCGTCCGCAAGCCCATGAAAGGTTGCGGAGTTTTGGAGCATTTGTATCAAATGCGGCCGAAGTTCGAAGTTGTTGGCCTCGACATTCGGTACATTGATAGCGGCGCCGAGATTGCCTACGGTGGGCCGTAGGTAATCCATGAGGGTACGTTGGTCCGCCATTGGAAGTGGGTCCCCCGAAGCTTTCTCTTGATTTTTAGCTTTAAGTCTTTTTCTGAGAAAGCGTTCGGGTTCTTCTAGGGGTTCTTTTATGTCTCTACTAGAACTGGAGCTCAGGCACTACGTAGGAGGTTCAAATGTGGCGCCTTGGTTCCAAGTCCTGCAACAAAAACAGAAAAGAACGCTGGTCAGAATGTTCACCACGGCCCCGTGCTCAGTGAACACGGCCCGTGGTCAGAGGTACAGTAATTGGTTTCTGTATCCCAGTTACTGGGAGTTGGACACGACCCCGTGTTGCACCGACACGGCCCCGTGCTCAGCTCTCTGTAACTCAGAAAATAAAAACTGCCAGTTATGATGCTGGGCACGGCCCGTGTCTGACCAGGCACGGCCCGTGCTGAGCTTTGCAGAAGCTGAAAAACTAAGAAAAAATCCTAAAAAATGAAAAATAAAAAGAAAAATGATTAGTCCGTTGATTCCTAACTTTCTTAAAATCCTTGTGTCCCCGGCAACGGCGCCAAAAACTTGATGCGTGCGAAGTGTTATATATATTAGGTGTATATTTTAAGCCCCTTTAACACTTATTTTAGCCAAGTTTTAAATTTATAAAACACGATATTTTACTAACACTAAACACACATATGGGCAAGTGCACCCATCGTGAGCGTAGTATAGCGTTGGTAAGATACCGAGGTCGTCCAAGGACACAAGAGCTTTTAATACCGGTTTATCCTCAACGTCTAATCAAAATCAAAAGTTTAGAAAAAAGGTTTTTAAACTAAGAAAAATAAAAACTAACTAAAATGCTGAAAATAAAATAAAAATAAAAAACAGATAGACAAGATGAATCACTTGGTTCCGACTCATATCTAGTATAACCTTTGATTATTTCCGCACTTTTGCACATAATTAAGAGATTATCTTAGTTATTTTAGTAGGCCCCTCTTTTGAAGGTGACGTTACCCTCACCCCAGTAGTTTGAGTCAGCAAGGATACAATCCTAAAAGGGTGGATTATTGGAAGATAATGAATTAAGTTATTAATGCAAATTATGGTAGGCCCCGCTTTTGGCGGTGACGTTACCCTCGACTAAGTAGTCTGAGTCAGCAGGGATACAGTCCTAAATAGCCGGGTTATAGTATTAATAGTAGTTAACTTATGAGGGGATCAAAGAGTTTGGACCCCCGCCATCCAATACCGTGAAGTATTGAAGGAGGTCCTACTAAATTTGACCCAGGTCCATTGCAGGACCTCTAAACGCTGAACAATGGCAAGACCTTTACCAAACCGTTCCCTTAACCCCCGACCAGGTAGCCAACATACCTCCATATAGACCGTAGAGATATGAATGGTGAAAATCTTTTATTTTATATAGACAGTAAAACAATGCCAAGACACCACGGACAAACGATAAGGAAAGATCACCTTCAACATAAGTAACTAGTTATTAAAGTCATTAATACAAAACCAAATAAAAAGTGCAAAAGATTAGAAATAAAAAGTATTATACTAGACACTTTGTCTTCACCAAGTGATGTAAGAGACTTAGGCAAACATGGCCTTGATTGTCAAGAACTCTTACGATCAATCTTGGATCCCGAGACGACTCACACACTCTACGATGGACAATGGATGATGGTGGTGGATGATGGTGTTGTGATGGTGGTGGGTGGTGGATGAAGTGTGAGAGAGGTGGTGTGCCAAGGGATGAGTTGAAATGAAACCAAGCACTCCTATTTATAGGCTGAACAGAAGGTTGGGCACGGCCCCGTGTCCGCTGGGCACGGCCCCGTGCCTGTCTGACACTCTCTCTCTCTTCATTAATTGTAATTCGCAGTTACAATTAATGCGCCTGTAGTACTTTCTCCACGCCCCCGTGCTCACTGGACACGGCCCCGTGGTGGGCAATAGAAGCTTCTATGGATTTGTCTTTTCTGCTGCTTCTTGGGCACGGCCCCGTGCTGGCTGAGCACGGGGCGTGTTCAGTCTTCTGCCTTCTCTATTTTGCTTGGGAAGATGCCGTTGAGGGGTCGGGCAGTCCACTTATGTTCCTTTCCTTGTATTTATGTTAGATTTAGCTGTCTTTTTGCTTCTTTTGTGAATTTGAGCTCATTTAATCCTGAAAATACAAAAGGAAGACAAAAACACTCTTTTTCCAACATTAGTACTTAAAAAGGGTTAGTTTTGTGCCTCATTTGATGTAATTTATATGTTGCATTTTACACACATCAGTAGTGTATAGGAACAGATGAGGCAACATCAGGAGACCAACCAAATGCTGATAAGAGAGATACAACTCTTGAAATCCAGCTCAAGCAGGCCCGCTGAGGATACTGTCACTCCTTTGCAGCCCAGAGCTTTGAACTTCAGTTCTGCAGTATATACTGAGGATAACAGAGGCAATATTGTGCCTAGTCATTCCCAGAATCATACTCCTGAGATACCCTCTTCAGTTAGAGTGTCAACTGTGAGAAGTTCAGGATATGCTTCAGGATCCTCAGACTGGTAACGTGTCTAATAATAATAATACTCTTGCTACTAATGGTATTGGATCTTTGCAGGATGCAGGTATGACATCTGCACTTTCCAGGGAGCTTCAGAAGTTAAAGGACATGATATCCAGTGTACCTGGAGTAGTCCAGCCGATCCCAGAAGTATCCCAGGATAGCCATAAGATATATCAGTTTGCATATCCTATATGTGATGCTGAAATCCCAAAGAGATTTCAAACCCCCAACATGAAGCTCTATGATGGAACTACGGATCCTGAAGAGCATATTACCCAGTATAGGGAAAGGATGGAAATCAACCCTATCCCTCCAGATCTCAAGGAAGCATGCCTCTGCAAGGGTTTTAGTTCTACCTTAACAAGATCAGCCTTAAAATGGCTCTTAAACATTCCTCCTCATTCGATTACATCATTTGCTCATTTAGTCAATTTATTTAATAGTCAATTTTCTTGCAGTCGAAGTTTTGAAAAACTAACCAGTGATCTCTACAGGATAACTCAAGGACCTCAGGAATCCTTGAGAGATTATGTGAACAAGTTTAGCCGGGAATCCTTAGATATCCCACATCTGATGTTGCAACAGCTGTGCAGGCTTTCAAGATGGGATTACAAAAAGATTCTCAATTTTACCAGGATCTTGTAATGAATCCCTGCAGGAACCTTGATGAAGCTCGAAACAGGGCTCTAAGATATATTCGACTGGAGGATGACAAAAAGATGCAAGAGAGGATGAATTCATCCACAACCTATGAGTCAACCAACAGGAACTCAGAATCCTCGTATAAACCATATCGCTCTAAGCCATATGGCAGGAATGACAGCAAGAAAGTGAATGCTGTTGAAGATGAGGATCCTGAGGAGTATCCTGAGTTGTCAGAATATTGTTTTTCTGTTAACATACCTGAACTGATGTATGCTATGCAGGGTTTAGGAGACAAAGCAAGGTGGCCTAGGAAGAACCAACAGAAAGCTGATTGGAAGGATAAATCCAAGTGGTGTGCCTTCCATGAGGATTTTGGACATGTTACAGAAGATTGCATTGCCCTGAGGAAAGAAATAAGCTATCTGCTGAGCAAAGGATACCTGAAGGATCTCCTGGGAAGAAAGAAGAATAAGGGTCAGGATACTGAGAAGGATCTTGAACGAGCAGCGTCACCTCCTGCGGATGCCAAGATAAGTAACTTTATTTCAGGAGGGTCCGATATCTGTGGGACCTCTTATTTTGCAGCAAAAAGACATGCAAAGGAGGCTAAGGCAGAGAGAGGAGATAAGCCAACCAGGATGTCGACCCTCACGACTGATAAAGTGATCACGTTCGATAGTGATGATAGGGATACTGTCCAGGATCCTCACCATGATGCTTTGGTAATAACTTTATATGTTGCTAATCATTTTGTGCATAGGATACTGGTTGATAATGGCAGCTCCGTCAACATAATTCAGCTGGAAACACTGAAGAGGATGAATGTATCCCCAATGGATATTACTTCAAAATCCACTGTGCTTGTTGGGTTTAGTGGAGAAGCCAGGAATACCGTGGGAGAGATAAATTTCCTGTGTATGTTGAACGGGTCAACTCAATGCAACGCTTTTGTGTCATGGACTCCTTATCCTGCTATAATATTATATTGGGTAGGCCGTGGATCCATGATATGAAAGTTGTGCCATCAACCTATCATCAATGCATCAAGATCCCTACTCCTTGGGGAGTAGTCAATGTGGAAAGTGATCAGCAGGAAGCGAAGGAGTGTTATTCTTCTTCGATGAAATCCTCGACAAAGCCCAATGCAGCATAGCAATTAAAGATGCGAGCCCGGGATATCGTGGAGGCTTCAGAGCAGGATGTAAAGAAAATTATCCTGGATCAGGATAATCCAGATATCTCGGTGCTCGTAGGAACCAATATCCCTCAGGATATTGAGAATCAATTAACTAACTTTTTGAAATGCAGAATGTCAACATTCGCATGGAAACATGAGGATATGACAGGTATTTCTAAGGATATTATAACTCACAAGCTCGGAATTGATAAGTCTTTCAAGCCTGTCCAACAGAAACGAAGAAGTGTGCTCCAGAACGGAACACTATCATTCAGGAAGAAGTTGAAAGATTATTAAAGAGCAAGATGATTAGGGAAGTGAAATTTCCCAAATGGCTAGCAAATGTAGTTGTGGTGCAAAAGAAAAATGGGAAATGGAGAGTTTGTGTAGATTACATGGACTTGAACAAAGCTTGTCCCAAAGACCCATTTACTCTACCTCATATTGATTCAATGGTGGATGCTACTGCCGGCCACGAGATGTTAACCTTCATGGATGCCTCCTCAGGATTCCAGCAGATCCAAATGGGGATCAGGAGGATACTGCTTTCATGACACCGACATGTATTTATTGTTATACTGCTATGCCTTTTGGTTTAAAAAATGCAGGTGCAACATACCAAAGATTGGTGAACATGATGTTCAAAGACAAGCTGGGGGACACCATGGAGGTGTACATCGATGATATGGTGGTAAAATCTAAGAAGGCTGAGGATCATCTCCGGGATATTGAAGAAGCATTCGATATCCTGGACCAGTACAATATGAAGCTGAATCCTGCCAAATGCCATTTCGGAGTGGGGGCAGGAAAGTTTTTGGGATACATGGTGACTAAAAGGGGGATCGAAGCAAGCCCAGAACAGATTAAAGCTATATTGGATATCAAGTCACCTTCAAACATGAAAGATGTACAAAGATTAACAGGGCGAGTAGCAGCATTAAACAGGTTTATATCAAGATCCTCGGAAAAATGCAAGGAATTCTACTATATCCTAAAGAAGAATAAGAAATTCGAGTGGGGAGAGAAGCATGAAGCAGCCTTGCAGGAACTAAAGCAGTATCTCTCGACTGCACCCCTATTGATGAAGCCCGAGGATGGTGAACCATTATCCCTGTATCTTTCAGTATCAGGAAATGCGGTAAGCGCTGTCTTGGTAAAGGATCACGAAGGTCAGCAATATCCTGTCTATTATGTTAGCAAAAGTTTATTAGATGCTAAAACTAGATATTCTCATTTAGAAAAATTGATATTGGCCTTAGTTATGGCGTCGACAAAGCTTAGACATTATTTTGAGACACATAGGATTCATGTTAAAACTAATTATCCTGTTAAAAATGTGCTTAGGAAACCTGAGATGTTAGGAAGAATGGCTAAATGGTCGGTAAAATTAAGTGCCTATGATCTAGTATATGAACCTAGAAATGCTATAAAGTCTCAGGCTCTAGCTGACTTTGTGGCTGATTTCAGTAGTGATATTCAAAATGAAGTAGACCTAGAAGTACAACAACTAGGAGAAACCTCATAATCCTGGACATTATATACTGATGGTGCATCTAATGTAAGAGGTGTAGGTTTAGGTATACTACTAAAATCGCCACAGGGGGACATAATACCCCAGGCTATTAGGTGTGAATTTCCTGCCACTAATAATGAAGCAGAATATGAAGCTTTGATCGCAGGATTAGAGTTGGCCAGGAATATGAATATTAAAAGTTTACGAGTATTTGTTGATTCCTTGTTAATTACTAATCATTTTAATGGAACCTATGCAGTTAAAGGTGAGAAGTTAATCGAATATCTCGAAATTCTCAAAAAATTAGCAGGATATTTTGATGTTTTTACACTTGAACAGGTACCAAGAGAGGATAATGCTGAAGCAGATGCCTTGGCAAATCTAGGATCATCAGTCAGGATACCGAAGGGAACCCAAATACCAATACTACATATCCTATATCCTGCGATGGATCTTCTCAAATCTTAGGATAAGGAAGTAGTAAGTATCCAGGATCCTGATGATGAGTATCCCGAGGAGGATCCTAATGTAACAACCCGCACTTTTGTGCGTTGTTACTACTCGACATACTCGTTACGCCTAGCACCAGAGATTCGGATCATAATGTAACTATATCGCATATATCGATATTCGAAGGATAATCGCATATTTTCGAAATACAATATCGCTATACTATATCACATCACAAACACTAAACACTCACGATGACATTGAGTGAGGACCTATTCTACCCTCCTCGGTGGCCCATGATGTTTCGAAACGCAGACAAATAACGCTAACAAGGACTCTCGGGTGAGTGCTATAGCTCCAGTCGTCGTGACGATGATGACAATACGAGTAAATGGTACCCCGTCAGTCTTTGTGGCACAAAACACAATAACGTTCACGATGACATCAAGAAAGGACCCATACTACCCTCCTTAATGGCCGTGAAACGTCGCTAATAATCGCATACTCGAAACGAAAACCGGCGGTAATTATCGAAACTGTGGATTATGGATACGTAAATACGACCCCTAGTGATATCTATAGGTGTATATAATAATATTATAAAAGGCACGCACTTCAAAGTCGATCGCAACGCTCAAAAACGGAGAAATCCATCGCGTCGGAGTGGCCATCTGGACGGATGGGCCATCCGGACGGATAGCCATCCAGACGAATAGCCATCCGGACGGATGGGTCATCCAGACGGATAGCCATCCGGACGGATGGGCCATCCGGACCAGTAACTCCCTTCACCTCATTGTGCCTATAAATAGCCTGCCACACCACCACTCAAGTGATGTGACAGCTCCCACTCGACCAGACACGCTCCAAGACCCTTTTTCTCTTGATTCCTCATGATTCCGGTAAGATTTCTGTCACACCCCGACCACGTAGAACATACAAAACGTGGCGGAAACATCGGGGAGTGTTGTAACAGAATTAATGTTTCACAACCATGGAAATTAAAGTTTCGTTTTATTGATTAAAAGTGTTACAATGCCTTAACAAACAAAGAAATACAACATAATTAACTAGTCTTGCATCTTTTATTATCACTAAAGCCCAAGTCTGTCTATGTGTATCTTGATCATCTTATGCAACAGTTCCTGAAAAACACATGTGAAAATAGGTACGTCAGCATAAAAATGCCTGTGAGATACATAGGTTTTGTGAAAATAAGATTCATGACTTATGTTTGAGAAAATGTTTAGTCATGAACCTTGTTATTTGCTTTGTCTTTTAAATCATTTGAAAAACGATAAGATCAGATGATAAGTATAAATAAATGTAAGGTTAAATGAATAACCAAGTAAAATATGTTTGCATAAGATAAGTTGTTTATAAATCAATGTCTTGTGAAAAGTATGTTATTTGTATGAAATGTTCTATGTCTCAAACTGAAATGATTCAAATAACGTTACGACATGTAATACCATACAAACACTTATATATAGGAAGTACCAGCGGCGTATCCACCATGCTTGTATCATATTACACAC
Organism: Helianthus tuberosus; assembly: GCA_030545235.1. Classification (NCBI taxonomy): domain Eukaryota; kingdom Viridiplantae; phylum Streptophyta; class Magnoliopsida; order Asterales; family Asteraceae; genus Helianthus; species Helianthus tuberosus. The sequence continues at coordinate 56,245,059 of CM060445.1, read as the reverse complement.
GCATCGTTACTTAATCACTTAATCAAACCAAACCAAACAATGTAAAATGTTCATGTCAAGATGTAAATCATGTCAAAATGTCTATGTCAAATATCCATGTCAAATGTCTATGTCAAATATCCATGTCAAATGTCTATGTCAAATATCCATGTCAAATGTCTATAGTCCAAAAGTAGTCAAGTAATGTATAACCAAAATGATATGTATGGTAAGTAAAATTTAGACTACTTAACCCATAAGTAAAAATGTACAAAACAAAGTATTGAAGTAAAACTTGGTTTAAATCAAAGTTATGTTTTGTAAGATATATGCATGCTATACTGAATATGAACATTTATGCGGTATTGTGAAAATTCATACATCCAAGCCTTGAGACAGACGGATAACTATGTAAAAGTGAGTTATCAAGAGAATATGTATTCGGATTCGGTCATTCCTTTCATCCCCTTTCCCTGGGATGTCCGGAACGGGATTTGTCAAGTCCTATGGTACCACTACCTACTACCGAGCGGCGTGATCGGTGTTAATGAATGTATAGTATAGTTTAAACAAACCAAATGTCATACCAAAATGTAAGCATGTTTTATGAAGATAATGTACCTAGTATGCTAGAGTAAACATACAGGGTAGAGCTGTAAAACAATGTGTCCATATGTTACTGGAACATATGCAACAGAGATGCAGTATAAAACAATGTACTAAGTATGCAAAGTCATCATACAAAGTAGAAAAGTCATGTAAAACAATGTACTAAGTATGCAAAGTCATCATACAAAGCATAGAACACCATGAAATCATGTACTATAAATGTACTAATGAACATAGCATGTATATGATGTGAAAACAGGAAAGCACGAAAGTAACAAGTAGGCACATGTGTTTCACCCCAAAACAGTTTGGAAAACAGTAAAAGAGGGGTCTATGTACTCACTTGAGATTGCTCAGTAGTCCTTGAGTAACAACCAAACAATGCTAGAGATCGCGGATATCAAATGGCACCTAATATAGGTAACTATGTTAATTAACCGGACCTAGATCGGAAGATCGGGTAGTATTAGGGTTTGTAAACCAACGAGTGTAGAGACTCGTGTTATTTGGTTTAACAAAGCCTACATACTAAATGTAACTTAACCTAAGTGCTTACGACCCATTACGACCCGTTTAGGTAGCTTATGCTACTTTAACGCGTCGTTCGCGTGAAACGCGTTCGGATCGCCTAACTAGTCCTATGACAAGTGTTATATGCCTAAACATGTTAAATAATCAGTTATGTGACAAAAGTTTAGGTTACATATGCTTAATTACCAATTATACATGAAAAGGGTATTCTGGTAATTTACCTAAGGCATATAAACTACCTATCATACAACTACTTAAACGATGTGACCATAGGGTATAACCTCGGAAGGTTATTCCCTACACTATGGTCACCTAATGTATTTGGTCGGATCCTAATGATCGACCAAACTGGGTCGGGTTCGAGGTATAAGCGATTTATCAGATCGCTTACCCTACGACCCTAGACAACGTGGTAATCAGTAGGCATAGTCCCAAGGGACTATAACCAACGTGATTACACTCACGTTGCGAAGTTCAAACGAACTTCGCATTGACCATTACTGGTCAACGCTGAAAGTCAAACAAAGTTTGACTTTCTGACTCGAAAAGCAGTAAAATAAGGAAAAGAACGAAAGAATACTTACCCAGGGTCCCCGAATGCTAATCCCGATTCAAGAATCTCAGGTATGAAACAATGGTTTCAACTTAGAGTTCCTCAAATCAGAATTCTAGTGATTTTTAAGCAATGGGGGGTGGGGTATTTATAGTATTCGGTCCACCGTTAAGATCGTTTGTTGAATATCGTGCCTTAATCGAAACCGTACAAGTGTCGGAAAGTTGTGGTGCCTAAAAATGATGTTTATCAGCTGAATATGCAAGTTGCAAGTGTGTGGTTGTGGTTAAAACAGCTGGTACACGCTGACTGTTCGTTCTGATCTGTTCTGGGATTCTGACGCGGGCCGCCTAAGAATGTTAAGAAACTGAGGCGGGCCGCCTGGCTGTCTGATCAGCAAACTTCTTGCAGAATTGACAGTTTCAGTCCCTGCACGTGTTTAAGCCCATTTCCGACACTTCTAAGGCCCGTAAAGCCAACTTTAAAGCCCTAAAATGATGCCTAAACATTGTGGACATGAAATATGTTCAAAAAATATGTCTGATGTCAGTTCGTTTGGCCGTACGAACGCGATGTTCGCTTAATTACGACGGAATGCGCATAAGCGCGAAAAACGATCCAAATGACGCGACGAATGGATTTTTCTTATGGCGAACACTAAAATATAATGTAGTCATGCTTACATAAATTTTTGGGTGTCCGGATGTATTCAGAACGTAAGTTATGCGCGAAAATGCAAACTTGTGCACTTTTTGACACTTTTAGTCCCTGAATGACCCAAAAGTTTATTTTAGCACACCGAACCCCTCAAAGCCTATTTCTAAGCTATGTAGAGGATATTTAAGGTGTGTTTAACTTATGGTCATGTTCTGGAATGTCTGTTACAGTTCAAATTGGCATACTTTCGCAGTTTGTCAAATTTAGTCCCTGTAAACGATTTAACTTGTTTTTGCCATACCAAAGCCTTCAAAACTTATTTCTAAGTTATGTAAAGGTTATTTAAGGTATGTTAAGCCTATTTCACTATTCTGGAGTGTTCGTTGCATTAAACTGGTTATATTTACGCATCGGTGCGCGTATAACCTTCCAGAAAGCGATTTACAGTTTGGAATGGAACAAAAATTGATATGTGCAAATGATACACATATTTTTACAAATCCCAAGTATGAAATATAATATTTCATTGGTTTGGTATTTGTTTGATGGCCGTGGAGGCACAGGTGTTACAGTCTCCCCTACTTTAGGAAATTTCGTCCCGAAATTTATTTAGAGGAAACTTGTGAGAGCTTAAAACATGAAATTGAAAAGATCGAACAATATTGGTTAGGGTTCTGAACTTCTAGTAACCTTAATAACATTATGCTTGCAATGTAAGAGGGATACTTATATACAAGTATATGAAGCGTCATTGGTGCGTCCACCATACCTCTATTACATCGTTCTCATTTCGTTATTGTTGTCACTATCGGCTCTTACACATAATAAATCTTACTGGGTTTCTGTGCACTAAATTTCATAATTATGTACGCGTCCATAATCAGACAATTCCTTGCACAGTTCACACAGTCTATTTTATAGTGTGTAGGGGAAAACCAAATGAACAAACCGGTGATGAGCGTGACTAGACCGCCATAGAGTCCTTTTTATTAAATCAATAAATGATCTAAATAGACTATCAAGGAGTCTGTTCAGCTACATCACTAGATGTCGTTCTTTAACCAAATTGTGAACCAATCTTTTAGACTAGACCACTAAAAGGATCTCTTATGAAACATGGAGCGGTACTTATATAATCCAAGGGTCTTAACTATTACATAGAAGCCCATTAAGGATTGAAGGTAGTACCTTTTGAATATCCTGCTACGAATCCCTCATATGAAGATATGAAAGATTCTGAGAGGATTTGGATAACGAATATCCAGAGTATTAAAAACACAAAAAATGCATAAAAGAAAACATAAGATGAATAAACACATAGTCACATAACCACAAAATTGTTTAACTAGAAGTTTGTTCTGCTAACTGAGTACATGTATTTAAAGCACACTAGGAATCCATCTCGTGGATTTCATTTGACACTTTAAACATTATCAAGAATCTAACTATAAAGATAGAAAGATTCAAAAAGAAAATTCGATTTCGATTACTAGAACCCGAAATGTTCGAATTAAGGTACATAAAGAATCCAATTAAGGACTCTGATTTGAATGATGATCATCCACAAGGGTCTAAATATGAAGATAAAAAGATCCCATATGGATTTTAGAAGTTTGAAGATGTTTTGAAACCTTGGACTGGATGTGCTTAGGTCAAAACATGATGTAAAATGCTTATGAAGTTGAGATGCTTGATATGTCAAGGCGACATATGAAGCAGAATTTTGAAGGTTAAGTCAATGTATGAGGAAAATATTTTTGAAAACTATGCATGGGGTTCTTTTAAGAAAAAATGTGTTTACCGTTTTTGAAACCTTATGTATAGAATACTTTTGAAATAAAGTAGGTGTATTAGATAGATATATTTACAAAAATGTTTTAAAATCATGAGAGATGAATTTTGAAATTATGTATAAGGTTTTTGAAAGACATGAATGATGCTTTTCGAAATCATGCACTTGATAAGAAAATGTATTGTGTTAATATTGCCTTCAGACTATATGAAATATTTTGAAATTAGAAAGGTTGGTTTTGATAACATGGCCAATGTTTTTGAAATAACATAGACAATGCATCTAGAAAAATTGTTTTCAAACTATATGAAATGTTTTGAGATCATGAAGATTGTTTTGAAATACTTGTACTGTGTATGTCGAAAAATCATAACGTAATGGGTATGAGATTTGAAAATACCCTTAGTTATCTAACCAAGGATTCAAAGGCACAGATGTGCAGAAGCATGATTACTCATAATGTCACTTTATTTTCTGTACTTCGTATCTTAGAATGAAACGAGTACTTAAAATGTTCGAAGGAATCATGAGCGATCATTTGAAAGAGAGAAATCACAAGAGTAGTTTGTAAGGAACATAGTTCCTTGATGTAGGTATCATAGGAAAAATCATACACACATGTAACTACACTTGTATATCAGAATTGTGAACAACAATTTATTTATGAACCAGACATATTGTTTCACATTACTAGAAATAGAAGAAATGAAGCATAAGACAGCAACATCTTCTACTCAGCCAACTGCTCATCCGTGGGTCAAATTTGCATTAGCAAGCTTTGGGCAATCTCTTTGGAAATGGCCCATCTCACCACAGTTGTAGCAAGACCCTCGTGAGAAACGAGCTTGAGCAGGATTGTCGCCAGCCTGATTTGGTATAGCTGCAGTTGGGCAAACCCTTGCTGTATGACCTATAAGTCCACAAATCTGACATTTGCGGCACTTCACACTAGGGTGATGATGAAGGCTACATTGGTTGCACAAGGGTGCAGTTCCACTGTACGGCTTCCTAGCAAGGGGTTGAGCTGGTTGGTTAGGGATGGCTTGACCATTGTAAGCGATCATGGCAGAGTTCTGAGAAGCCTTTCGCTTCCTTGACTTCTTAGGGAATCGTTCATCCATGGTCTTTGATTCCTCGATTGGTTTCTTGTCTGGTGGTGCTATCACCTGACTAGGTCATGCCTGTCTTGGTGACTCTTGAGTGGCTTCATCCTGGAGACGATACATGGCAGTAGCTAATTCCACAGTCTTCAGGACTACTTCGCCTATTCGCTGAGCGAATTTGGCTGCTTGCTCAGATATCTGAGCGTCATCGTGATGAAGAGACATTCTTGAAGAAAAAGAAAGGCATAGGGAGAAACAGGTGAAAGGTTATTGGATAATCAAAACAGAGTGATAACGCATGAAAATTGCGATCATTTGTTTGTTACCTAAGGCAAACAAATGAGACGGTGACTAATCAAAGTAAATGGATCAAAAATAATGTATCGCGAAGACATGCTCGCCTATAAGTGAACACTCATCCCAAGAATTCCCAGGTAAGCACAACTGGTCTCGCGTCTGATGAGATGTATACGAAGTGCTTGCCTAGACAGAAAACCCAGAATACAGGCATTCACCCTTCCAGTTTGCACATGTTCACATTATTTAAAACCCAAAACCTTGACGAGATTTTGAAAACTCAAAGGGGTTCAAAACCATATAATAGAGAGTTCAAAACCTTACAATAGAGGGTTCAAAACCTAGTAATCAATCATCCTAGAACAGATGATTTGTTTTCAAAGCGGTTTTGAAATTTATGTTCTTGTTGTGGTCGTCGCCTAAGGATAGGTGACGGTATTGTTTTATGACTAAACGCAAGTAAACTCGTGTTAGGGTCCTAAGAAGGTTATAGACTAGGTCAAAGCATTACTAATAACCTAATTCCCTATAACCATTAGCTCTGATACCATCTTTTCTGTCACACCCCGACCACGTAGAACATACAAAACGTGGCGGAAACATCGGGGAGTGTTGTAACAGAATTAATGTTTCACAACCATGGAAATTAAAGTTTCGTTTTATTGATTAAAAGTGTTACAATGCCTTAACAAACAAAGAAATACAACATAATTAACTAGTCTTGCATCTTTTATTATCACTAAAGCCCAAGTCTGTCTATGTGTATCTTGATCATCTTATGCAACAGTTCCTGAAAAACACATGTGAAAATAGGTACGTCAGCATAAAAATGCCTGTGAGATACATAGGTTTTGTGAAAATAAGATTCATGACTTATGTTTGAGAAAATGTTTAGTCATGAACCTTGTTATTTGCTTTGTCTTTTAAATCATTTGAAAAACGATAAGATCAGATGATAAGTATAAATAAATGTAAGGTTAAATGAATAACCAAGTAAAATATGTTTGCATAAGATAAGTTGTTTATAAATCAATGTCTTGTGAAAAGTATGTTATTTGTATGAAATGTTCTATGTCTCAAACTGAAATGATTCAAATAACGTTACGACATGTAATACCATACAAACACTTATATATAGGAAGTACCAGCGGCGTATCCACCATGCTTGTATCATATTACACACGCATCGTTACTTAATCACCTAATCAAACCAAACCAAACAATGTAAAATGTTCATGTCAAGATTTAAATCATGTCAAAATGTCTATGTCAAATATCCATGTCAAATGTCTATGTCAAATATCCATGTCAAATGTCTATGTCAAATATCCATGTCAAATGTCTATAGTCCAAAAGTAGTCAAGTAATGTATAACCAAAATGATATGTATGGTAAGTAAAATTTAGACTACTTAACCCATAAGTAAAAATGTACAAAACAAAGTATTGAAGTAAAACTTGGTTTAAATCAAAGTTATGTTTTGTAAGATATATGCATGCTATACTGAATATGAACATTTATGCGGTATTGTGAAAATTCATACATCCAAGCCTTGAGACAGACGGATAACTATGTAAAAGTGAGTTATCAAGAGAATATGTATTCGGATTCGGTCATTCCTTTCATCCCCTTTCCCTGGGATGTCCGGAACGGGATTTGTCAAGTCCTATGGTACCACTACCTACTACCGAGCGGCATGATCGGTGTTAATGAATGTATAGTATAGTTTAAACAAACCAAATGTCATACCAAAATGTAAGCATGTTTTATGAAGATAATGTACCTAGTATGCTAGAGTAAACATACAGGGTAGAGCTGTAAAACAATGTGTCCATATGTTACTGGAACATATGCAACAGAGATGCAGTATAAAACAATGTACTAAGTATGCAAAGTCATCATACAAAGTAGAAAAGTCATGTAAAACAATGTACTAAGTATGCAAAGTCATCATACAAAGCATAGAACACCATGAAATCATGTACTATAAATGTACTAATGAACATAGCAAGTATATGATGTGAAAACAGGAAAGCACGAAAGTAACAAGTAGGCACATGTGTTTCACCCCAAAACAGTTTGGAAAACAGTAAAAGAGGGGTCTATGTACTCACTTGAGATTGCTCAGTAGTCCTTGAGTAACAACCAAACAATGCTAGAGATCGCGGATATCAAACGGCACCTAATATAGGTAACTATGTTAATTAACCGGACCTAGATCGGAAGATCGGGTAGTATTAGGGTTTGTAAACCAACGAGTGTAGAGACTCGTGTTATTTGGTTTAACAAAGCCTACATACTAAATGAAACTTAACCTAAGTGCTTACGACCCATTACGACCCGTTTAGGTAGCTTATGCTACTTTAACGCGTCGTTCGCGTGAAACGCGTTCGGATCGCCTAACTAGTCCTATGACAAGTGTTATATGCCTAAACATGTTAAATAATCAGTTATGTGACAAAAGTTTAGGTTACATATGCTTAATTACCAATTATACATGAAAAGGGTATTCTGGTAATTTACCTAAGGCATATAAACTACCTATCATACAACTACTTAAACGATGTGACCATAGGGTATAACCTCGGAAGGTTATTCCCTACACTATGGTCACCTAATGTATTTGGTCGGATCCTAATGATCGACCAAACTGGGTCGGGTTCGAGGTATAAGCGATTTATCAGATCGCTTACCCTACGACCCTAGACAACGTGGTAATCAGTAGGCATAGTCCCAAGGGACTATAACCAACGTGATTACACTCACGTTGCGAAGTTCAAACGAACTTCGCATTGACCATTACTGGTCAACGCTGAAAGTCAAACAAAGTTTGACTTTCTGACTCGAAAAGCAGTAAAATAAGGAAAAGAACGAAAGAATACTTACCCAGGGTCCCCGAATGCTAATCCCGATTCAAGAATCTCAGGTATGAAACAATGGTTTCAACTTAGAGTTCCTCAAATCAGAATTCTAGTGATTTTTAAGCAATGGGGGTGGGGTATTTATAGTATTCGGTCCACCGTTAAGATCGTTTGTCGAATATCGTGCCTTAATCGAAACCGTACAAGTGTCGGAAAGTTGTGGTGCCTAAAAATGATGTTTATCAGCTGAATATGCAAGTTGCAAGTGTGTGGTTGTGGTTAAAATAGCTGGTACACGCTGACTGTTCGTTCTGATCTGTTCTGGGAGTCTGACGCGGGCCGCCTAAGAATGTTAAGAAACTGAGGCGGGCCGCCTGGCTGTCTGATCAGCAAACTTCTTGCAGAATTGACAGTTTCAGTCCCTGCACGTGTTTAAGCCCTTTTCCGACACTTCTAAGGCCCGTAAAGCCAACTTTAAAGCCCTAATATGATGCCTAAACATTGTGGACATGAAATATGTTCAAAAAATATGTCTGATGTCAGTTCGTTTGGCCGTACGAACGCGATGTTCGCTTAATTACGACGGAATGCGCATAAGCGCGAAAAACGATCCAAATGACGCGACGAATGGATTTTTCTTATGGCGAACACTAAAATATAATGTAGTCATGCTTACATAAATTTTTGGGTGTCCGGATGTATTCAGAACGTAAGTTATGCGCGAAAATGCAAACTTGTGCACTTTTTGACACTTTTAGTCCCTGAATGACCCAAAAGTTTATTTTAGCACACCGAACCCCTCAAAGCCTATTTCTAAGCTATGTAGAGGATATTTAAGGTGTGTTTAACTTATGGTCATGTTCTGGAATGTCTGTTACAGTTCAAATTGGCATACTTTCGCAGTTTGTCAAATTTAGTCCCTGTAAACGATTTAACTTGTTTTTGCCATACCAAAGCCTTCAAAACTTATTTCTAAGTTATGTAAAGGTTATTTAAGGTATGTTAAGCCTATTTCACTATTCTGGAGTGTTCGTTGCATTAAACTGGTTATATTTATGCATCGGTGCGCGTATAACCTTCCAGAAAGCGATTTAGAGTTTGGAATGGAACAAAAATTGATATGTGCAAATGATACACATATTTTTACAAATCCCAAGTATGAAATATAATATTTCATTGGTTTGGTATTTGTTTGATGGCCGTGGAGGCACAGGTGTTACAATTTCAACCTAAAACTCGTACTTCTATGATCTACACTCAATTCTACATCATTCTATCTTTCAAAACATCATTTTTTACCGTGAAATCTACTGATTTGAGGTGCTTTAAGGTGATGTCACCAAGGGTTCATATGAACTTCAAGATGTGACCTCATCCCACCATAAACGACTCAGATCTGGGTGATTTCCACATGTTTTGATAACAAATCTCGCCTAAATCTATGTATTTAACCAAGGAACTGTGCGATTTCGAGTTAACCATGAAGAACCATCAAGAACGGCCAGATCAGATGGAACGGGGTGATTCCCGGCCATCAGAACGGGTCGGAACTGATGGGATTTCGATTGTTAATGCGAAGTTACACTGCCCTAGTAAAACCGCATGCATTCCATCCAAAAACACTCGAAAACAGTCGTTCAGAAGGCTAAAACAGACATGTCATCCGCACGGATCACATGCCATCTGGACGGATCACATGTCATCCGGATGGATCACATGTCATCCGGACGGATAACATGTCATCCGGACGGATAACATGTCAATCCGAACGGATGAGCACCACCCGGCCCATGACTGTCATCCGATCCATATGTCATCCGATCAGATGAGCCCATCCGGACGGATGAGCACCATCCAACCAAATAACTAACTGTTCGATGTTATTCTCCCTTAACCGTACGTCGTTTACTATATCATTCAATGATTCAACGCAGACGCACTTGCAACCGATCCAATCAAGTTGTATTCCCGTTAAATACGCACTGTGAGTATACTTGAACCCCTTTTAATCATATTTTGGGTGTAACATACGTTTCTAACAAATCGAACTTATTAAACGAATTATTCAATCAATCGAATTACCACTTGCGAATAACTGTTATGCATAGATATACGTGATGCTAGTTGCATATGTGCTAGGGCTTATACTCGCGACGTCCCACCATGACTAGTATAGTGCTATTGCGCCCGACTGGGTCTAGTTTGCCATCGCATATTTGAGCATCGAGGACTTAGTTGGTAGTATCTGCTTTGTGAGTATATATGTCGTGTGTTACGTTCTTGCATATGGGAATTCGCTACACGTTTTAATCTATTACGCTATACATATCAAACCTGTATACTCGCCAATACTTTTGTATTGACAAACATTTTAACGTATGTTGCAGGTTAGATCACAGACTATTTCAAATCAAGCTAGGAAGTCTAGAAACTCAACTAAAATCTAGGTTGTCGGATTTGTATTGTTCGAGAGGACAAGAAATCTGTGATAACTTATGTGATTGTATTATTTGTTAGTATGGGATAACGAATGTATTAAATATTATCGCAACATAGTTGTTATGGATTCTCTTGAGCAATCTGATTCGCCTAGTGCCGCGCCCCGATGATTCCGCCATCGGTTGGGGTGTGACAGATTGGTATCAGAGCCATAACTATAGGGAATTAGGCCAGACTCGACCTAGTCCGGGTCGACGTCTTAGAAATTGACCTAGTCTATAGTCTAAGTACCAACAGGCCGACTCGTACGAACCCAGTAGGGTTTGTATCGGGCCTACTTGATACTCTCGATCGAAATTGCTAAAAGCTACAACTTTGTGTGAACACCGCATACTACAACTTCACACGAAGAAGCCTTTCCTAAGGCTAAAATACTACTTAGCCTTTCCTAAGGCCGACACAATACACATGTTTTCGAAAATACTCGCATAACGAAACCGAGCAATCCAGTCAAGATCAGGTGTGAAAACCAAGAACTCTCGATAGGATTACTCACTCAGCGCATTTTTCTAGCACGAGAACCTTTCATCGAGTTAGGAGTGACATCCACATATCGACGAAAGTCTCCACTTCAAAATCTAGTGGAACTCACGAATTTATTCGAAGAGCATAACCACAATTAGGAACGAAGCTGTTAAGTCAGGGGTGAAACCCGTACCTTAATAAGACGTTCCACTCACTATAAATTGGTTTCCAAAAAACTCTCACCAAGGACTCGACTATCACGACAACTCGAGCCACGCAATGACTATGAAGACAAATGCCATGAGCTACATCCCAGTGGAAGCATGAAGTCTTCTAGGTCAACGCGCATGCTCGAACTTGTTGAATATAGTTGGGTTACCTTGGGTAGTCGACGCTTAAACACCCAAGGCACTCTAACATACGAACCGCCGATCTTTACAAATGGTTGGGACTTATTTACGTTTTGAAACTTTACGCTTTATCGATTTCTCGATTTAACGATTTCCACTCCCTGCTTTATAAACGCACAATTCGCACAGCCATCACAATCTAAAACGAAACCCGAATGTTTGCAACAAAACTAATGCATAATCTATCGCCTTCGCTATCGTTTTCTCACCTCAACGCGTCCTCGCTTATTCTAAATCGACCTGTACGTGTATGATTACAAACTACAATTATATAGGTATATAAATACGTATAAACAGACAAGTCAATGTGTGAGAACTTAGGGATTTCGTGTCTCCTATGTGGCTCCTATGTGATTCGCATTACTAATATACTATCGCATCAAGTTTTGAACGCGCTCAATCACATCGCGAAACTCAAAAATCATTATGATCGAATCTCATTCCAAGTCTCTTCCTGTCTAGATGCCTTCCAACAACTCTACCTCGAGACGAGTAGCCAGGAGAAGAGCCAAACGAAGCGCCGATAAGAGGATTGCATCACTTGTGACTAAGGAAGTGGTTAAGCTTATTCCTCAAATTGCCGCTCGAGTGCACTCTCTCAGCCACTCTCGAGCCTCGGAAGACTCCAAGACGGAAGCACCGCAATCTACTTTTCTCTACAAACACTTCAAAGCCTGTGACCCGATGGAGTTCACGGGTGAAGGAGGTGTATCTCAACTACTCCAGTGGTTCGATTCTATCGAAGTTACCCTTCGTCAAAGTGGGTGTCCCGATAGTTTCCGTACTACTTGTGCTACCAGAGCATTTAAATCACAAGCACTCGACTGGTGGACCGCCGAACGTAACAAACGTGGAATCTCCGCAGCTTACGCTCTCTCTTGGGAAGAGCTGAAAGAGCTCATGAAAGAAGAGTACTGTCCTCCTTTCGAAATACAGAAGCTGGAAGACGAATTCTGGAAAATCAAGCAAGTCGAAAGTGACAACGCTGGCTACACCGCAAGGTTCAAACAGCTTAGCATAATCTGCCCAAGTCAAGTCAACACACCAGAAAGAGCCATTTCGAAGCACATTCGTGGCTTGCCTGAGTGTGTGGGTGATTTTGTCGAAGCTGCAAGACCAGCTACCATCGAAGAAACCTACCGCTTAGCCACAGAAATCAACAACAAACGACTCAGGGAAGGGTTCTTTTCAAAGAATCCTGTCAAGCAAGCTTATCAGGCAATCGCCATTAATCCTTCAGGCGATCCTGTTGACAATTCTCCTGACGAATCTGCTAACGATTCTTCTAACGAATCAGCTGACGATTCTTCCGGCGAATCTGCTAACGGTTCTTCTGACAAATCTGCCGATGGATCTTCCGACAACTCGGCCAAAGATTCTGCAAGTGAGTCCTCAGACGAATCCTCCAACGACGACACCTCTTCGCAAGACACCGACAAATCCAACCGCAAACGAAAGACTTCAAGCCCAAACTCATCAACCACTGAACTGCCACAGCCGAAGCCTCTTCAAGCAGTTCCGATGTTTCCAAAACGAGCCTACACTGGAGCTCATCCCCAGTGTTACTCATGTACCTATCATCACCCAGTTGGGGCTGACTGTCGCTATTGCAATAACTGCAACTGTTACGGTCACTTCACCCGCAACTGCCGCATCGAACCGTGAACCTGAGTACAACAACAACAGCTCCAGCAAAAGTCTTCAACATCACACACCTAGCAAGCGTAGGATAAGGTTGTAATGATACGATTTTCGACGTTAATTTCTAAGTTTTAAACCTACTATGTTACTCAATGTTGCCACTATGTGTAACGCTAACTCTCGCTCTCGTGTTCTCCTTCACTCTCTAGTCGTCACACTTAGACTAGATCCACACACATACTATATACTATATCACGAAATAATGTGTTTTACCCTCACTACACTCTTAGAACGAGGTACGATAGACGTGCAAGGAACGACTAATCACGGGTGCACACGGGATTATTTGGGTCAGTGCCTGGAGATCGTAGCGAATTCTAAGGTGCTACAAGCGTTACGACGAAGTATGACACCAAACCACGGGATCTAAGTAGTAGGGGTCAAGCAAGGTGTGCTTTATCATACTACCGAAATTCCGTGAAGAAAGTGCCACGTGGAGTTGAACGATATTAGACCTATTATACTATTGTGATTATTTTCAACACACTACACTCAATCGCAAGGCGTAACAAACCGTATCATCGCGAGACTTGTCGTAAGTCTGCAAACGCAGTGCAATCGCCTCATCGATGGACTCTGGGGAGTCTACCTCGCAGGGCAATTGCATCGACGCAAGACTGGTCGTAAGTCTGTTGCAACGAATCTCATCAAGTATATAAACGCTCACGATATTGTTGAGTGAGGACCTATTCTACCCTCCTCGATAACCGTGATGCATCGCAACGTAACGCAACGTTAAGCTTACTCAAAACAAGACTCGAACTCGAACTAATCGCAATCGCTTGTCATGTGTATCTCGTAATCTCTATCGCTTATTATGAGAACCTACATCACTTGCTGTGTATCAATCTATCGTTGTTACCTACCGTTATCTGTGGTGTTTGTGTTAAGTTAGCACACATGACCTCGCTTCACGAGATGAAGCTCATATGATTAAAGCAAGGTGTTTTAGTCATATCGGCGGGCTTTCGTGGAAAAAGGCCATGTGGGGTCTGATGTCAGTTAACCTCTGTGATGTAAATCAATCGAATCGAACCGCATAAATCGCGTATACCTCCATCGCTTGCAATGCAACAACTGCCGCTCATCGTAACTCGTTTATCATCACCGTCATTGTTGGTGTTACGGTATTCGCCAAATCACCAAATCGCTTATCGCTTATCGTGTATAATCTACCGCTTATTCGCTCGTTTGGTACAACCTATGTGGTAATAACACGCATGACATTGCTTCACGAGGCAAAGCTAGCCTGGTAAAACGTGGTGTTTCACCATGTTAGCAAACTCTCATGGAAACGTGCCATGCGGGTTCAATGTGGAATCTAATCGACATCACGCTGATCGCTTATCGTCTACCGTTCGATGCCTAACCAGACACGACGCATAAGCATTTTGTGTCATCAGGCTATTCGCGCACGCTGTATAGCAACGTTCGCAATTCAACTCGCTTGTTTAACCTATTTGATTCTATCTTCAACTTGGTCCGACTTCCTATCGATTGGACCGAGGTAGCAAAATTCTATATGTGTCATATCGGCCCACATGACACCGTCTCACGAAATGAAAGTGATATGGAGAAACATGGTGGATACGCCGTTGGTACTTCCTATATATAAGTGTTTTAACCATATTACCAAACTTTCGTGAGAAAGTGCCAAGTGGGGCTCGATGTTAATTAACTTTTCAAACTGTTAAAAACTGACTTTTATAAAATTTTTATTAAAACCATTGGACAAGTGAAATTTCCTCACAATGTGGAGGTAACATCGAATCAGCTTAACTCCATGCCCAAGGGAAGTCTCATAAGTCCAGTTTTTCTTTAAAAACTTTTGCAATATCAAAACGAAATCTTTCTTAAGACGTTGGGTCGACATCGAGTTCGGCATTGAACCCAGGTCCTAGGAGAGTTTCCGTAACCTCAGTTTTCATTTTCGAATTCCTTAAAATGTTTGAAACCTAAACTTTCTTGCAACGTTGGTTAACAATCGACTCAGTTAACCCTACGTTATGAGAAACCTTTCAAAGTTCTTTAAAATTTCAATCGCATCGAACTTACAAATTCTTCACGACTCGAGGTACTCTTGGAACGCCAACTCGTGGGATGCGCCATTGATCATTATGTCACTTCTCGCTATCGCAATCGATCTCTCTTATTCGAAGCACTCTCGCTTGTCAACTCTCACCCGATTAACTCGTTGTATCGCTACTTATCCTGGATCAACTCTCAAAGGTCTACCTATTGGATTAATTTTGGGACGAAATTTCCTAAAGTAGGGGAGACTGTAACAACCCACACTTTTGTGCGTTGTTGCTACTCGACATACTCGTTACGCCTAGCACCAGAGATTCGGATCATAATGTAACTATATCGCATATATCGATATTCGAAGGATAATCGCATATTTTTGAAATACAATATCGCTATACTATATCACATCACAAACACTAAACACTCACGATGACATTGAGTGAGGACCTATTCTACCCTCCTCGGTGGCCCGTGAGATGTCGAAACGCAGACAAATAACGCTAACAAGGACTCTCGGGTGAGTGCTATAGCTCCAGTAGTCGTGACGATGATGACAATACGAGTAAATGGTACCCCGTCAGTCTTTGTGGCACAAAACACAATAACGTTCACGATGACATCAAGAAAGGACCTATACTACCCTCCTTAATGGCCGTGAAACGTTGCTAATAATCGCATACTCGAAACGAAAACCGGCGGTAATTATCGAAACGTGGATTATGGATACGTAAATACGACCCCTAGTGATATCTATATGTATATATGTTAGACCCTTTAAGGTTTATGGATAAGATGATAGGTGGTTTAGTGGTTGTCATGGGTTATATATGGGTTTTGGGCCTAATTATGTTGTCATGGGCCTAGGGTTTAGGGAGCACACTCCCTAATCTCTTTCTATAAATAGAAAATGATGTAATAGGTGCATGGTTGGTGATTTTGGCAAATCTTGTATTGGACAATCATTTGTATGCAAGATATGTGAAGCATTTTGAATATCAATCATCCTACTTTTCATCTTTATTTCTTTTACAACTTATTTGTGTGATTCCGCCACCTTACGAGTTGTGAGATATCATTGTGATCTCGGTTTTGGGACTTACAATTGGTATCAGAGCCTGTTAAACCTGATTTCCAGGCTCAGATCTGATATCGCGTCGGTTTTTGTTCACTGTTACTGTTCCGGTTTGGGTATTGTTCCGTGTTCTGGAGTTCTGCTGCTTTTCAGAGTTTTTCTGCGGATTCCGGACAGTCTTCAAGGATTTCGGACGATTTCGGACTGCTGTTTATCATCACGGATTTGAAGTTTGCTTGATTTCGGATCGTATCATCAGATTTCGGATCGTATCATCAGATTTCGGACCACAATCATCAGATTTCGGATCGTATCATCAGATTTCGGACCACAATCATCAGATTTCGGACCACAATCATCAGATTTCGGATAAGATCATCAGATCACGGACAACCATCATCAGATTTCGGATCAAGATTATCAGATTCCAGATTAAGTTCATCAGATTTCGAATTAAGTGTGTCATTCCGGATTCAAAAGCTATTTCGGACCTCTGTGCGTCTCACCATTTCGGATTCAAAGTCATTTCGAGCCATTTCGGATTCATAACTTCATTTCGGACCCCAGACTTCATTTCGGACCTCAGACTTCATTTCGGACCCCAGATTTTGGACCCCATTTCGAATTCAATCTCAAATCATGTTGAACCAATCCGGTGTCATGAACGGTGTTGTTACTACAGCCGATCTCGCTAATGCCACACTGGCTGCAATCCAGACTCAGTCTTTGGCATTTCATCAAGAACTTGACCAAGTTATCGGCACATCCACAAAAGTTCCACGTTTCTTGTACGGGGATGACTACTACGAATAGAAATTTCGTTTTGAACAATACTGCAAGGCAAAAGAGCCTCACGTGTGGAGAAGTATCAAAAATGGGCCACGTGTGATCATGTATGCCACTGAGGATGACCCTCAAACTCAAATTCCGAAGCCTGAAAATGTTTTCACTGATGATGACAGAAAGATTGTTGCAGAAGATGAAGCTGCTTATGGTACTCTGTCAATGGCTCTCGGACCAGACATCTCGATTGGAGTCAGAAACTGCAAAAGCACCAAAGAAATCTGGGACACACTAGTACATCTGTTTGAAGGAAATGCCGATATGAAAGCCAGTCGTGTTAACATGATGAACCAGCAATTCAGCTCCTTCAATCATATCTACGGAGAAATGGTTGAAAATCAAATCAGAAGATTCGTTAAGCTTGTATCTCAAATGGTGAGTGCTGGAATCGATGTCTCAAACAGTGCAATGAATCGTCAATTACTTAACTCTCTACCTAAGGGATGGGATGCTGAACTTTCAATGATCAAGCGTACCAAAGATCTGAGTGAAATGACACTAACTGAGTTTATTGCCACTATTAAGTCTTGTGAGATCGACAATAAGCAAAGAGAAATCAATCACACGAACTCTCTGATGGCTGCAGGAGTAACTAGTCTAAACAACGATGCACTGATGTCTCAAGCTCATCCAAATCTGGTTTTCAGTCCTGTTCATGGAATGGTGAATCACAACCCAAACATTGTTTTCAGTCCCATCGCTGCCCCAAAGCCAAATTATGTGTATGGAATGGCTGCTCCTTCCTCTCAGGCTCCTGCTGTCAATACCACAAATATCATTGTTCCACAATCTCAACCCCAGCCTTAGCCACAACATGCAAATGCTGCTTTCAGTTCAAACACTCAGTCTGCTCCTCAGAACACCCCATCAGTGAATCACATGGCTTTCTGGACCAAACAGAATGAAGAAAAACTTGCACTTGCAGCCTCTATGATCAACAGCTTCAACGCCTTCTTGGCAGGAGAACTCATACCTTCAACAGAACTGACACCAGAAGTGAATCAAGTCATGGAAGAGGACTTAGATGAGCTGGATGTGGCTTGGAACATGGCTATGTCAGCCTTTAAAGCTGATAAGTTTGCAAAAAGATATGGGCATCGTCCTATGCATGCTAGTCCAAATTTTCTGAAAAACAGGCTGAGGTGCTACAGGTGCTATGAACCAGGACATTTTGCTAGGGATTGCAAGAAGGTTGTGTGACACCTGTGTCACTTCAACCATCAAACAAATGCCAAACCAATGAAATATTGTATTTCATACTTGGGATTTGTAAAAATATGTGTATCGTTTGCACATATCGACTCTTGTTCGATTTCAAGCTTTAAATCGCTTTCTGGAAGGTTATACGCGCACCGATGCGTAAATATAACCAGTTTAATGCAACAAACACTCCATAATAGTGACATAGGCTTAACATACCTTAAATAACCTTTACGTAACTTAGAAATAAGTTTTGAAGGCTTTGGTATGGCAAAATCAAGTTTATTCGCTTACAGGGACTAAAGTTGACAAATTGTGAAAGTATGCCAATTTAAACTGTAACAGACATTCCGGAACATGACCATAAGTTAAAAATACCATAAATATCCTTTACATAGCTTAGAAATAGGCTTTGAGGGGTTCGGTATGCTAAAATAAACTTTTGGGTCATTCAGGGACTAAAAGCGTCAAAAAGTGCATAAGTTTGCATTTTCGCGCATAACTTACGTTCTGAATACATCCGGACATCCAAAAATTTATGTAAGCATTTTAATATTATGCTTTAGTGTTTGGCTTGACAAAAATCCATTCGTCGCTTAATTTGGATCGTTTTTGCGTCCGTTACGACTCCCGTCGTAATTAACCGAACAACGCAACCGTACGGCCAAACGAACCGACATCCGAGATATTTTTTAGCACATTTTAAGTTCCCTATACTTTAACATCATTGTGGAGCTTGAAATTGGGTTTGACGGGTGTTAGAAGTACCAAAACACGACGATACGCGCACAGGGGCCTGTTCTGCCATTTTTGAAAGTTTCAGACCTGCAAGGTCCTTACGGACCTCAACATTATTAGTGTTGAGGTCCGTAAGCATGGGTTAGATGCAGAAAATCGTTTTGCCTACTGATTAACAGCCTTTAAACACTCCAAAGGCCAATGCCACGTGTTAATCACTGATGGTGGGGGAAAATGACATACCACAACATTTCAACAAGTGTACGGGTGAGATTCGATCACGTCATTCGATAAACGATCCTAACGGTTGTCCATTTACTATAAATACCCAACCTATCTCAACCCCAAAACCCACAAATCTGATCAAAAAGACTCTAAGTTGAAGCCATTGCTTCATACCAGGGTTATTTGATCAAGATTAGCTTTCGGGGACCCTTTGTAAGTGTTCTTTCATTCTTTTCATTCGTTTTAGCGTTAAAGTCAAACTTTGTTTGACTTTCTGCATTGACCAGTTTATGGTCAATGCGAAGTTCGTTTGAACTTCATAACGTGAGCGTAATCACGATGGTTATAGTCCCTAGTGACTATACCTACTGATTACCACGTTATCTAGGCTCAGTGATGAGTCGTAGTTTCGGCCAAAATGCGCATTCTGGCGTATTTTGTAACCAAACTACTCATAGGTATCAAAACCGTTTGTTTTGATACCAAACCTGTTTTCTAAACTTAGTTAAGCATGTGTTAACATGCTTAGCTCGTCACTTTTAGTTTAGTGCTTGTGTAGAGTCGTAAGTCAAGCGGACTAAACACCCGCTTAGACTTTCGAACACGACCCGTTTGGTCGATCATTAGGATCCGACCAAACATGGTTAGTGACCATAGTAGTATAGGGAATAACCTTCCGAGGTTATACCTTATGGTCACCTAGTTTAGGTAGTTGTATGATAAGTAGTTTATATGCCTTAGGTAAATTACCAGAATACCCTTTTCATGTATAATTGGTAATTTAGCATATATAACCTAAACTTTTGTCACATAACTGATTATGTAACATGTTTAGGCATATAACACTTGTCATAGGACTAGTTAGACGTCTCGAACGCGCTTTGCGCGCACGACGCGTTAAGATAGCGTAAGCTACCTTAATGGGCCGCGATGGGTCATAAGCACTTAGGTTAGGTTTCATTTTAGCATGTAGGCTTTGTTAAACCATATTACACGAGTCTCCATACTCGTTTGGTTTACGAACCCTCATTCTATCCGATCCTCCAATTTAGGTCCGGTATATTAACATAGTTACCTATATTAGGTGCCGTTTGATATCCGTGATCTCTAGCATTGTTTGGTTGTTACTCAAGGACTACTAAGCAATCTCAAGTGAGTACATAGACCCCTCTTTTACTGTTTTTAAACTGTTTTGGGGTGGAACACATGTGCCTACTTGTTACTTTCATGCTTTCACATCATATACTTGCTATGTTCATTAGTACATTTATAGTACATGATTTCATTACATTTTATGCTATGTATGCCCATTGGGTGCGTACTTAGTACATTGTCTTACATCTCATGCTATGTATGCCCATTGTGTGTGTACTTAGTTCATTGCCTTACATTACATGCTATGTATGTCCATTGTGTGCGTACTTAGTACATTGTTATACATTACATTTTATGCTATGTATGCCCATTGTGTGCGTACTTAGTACATTGTTATACATTACACTTTATGCTATGTATGTTCTTTGTTGCATACTTAGTACATTTGTTATTCATCACATGCTTACATTTTGGATACACACAACATGATTTACATTAGACATAAACATTTTACTTTGGTAGTTTGGTTTGAGTAAGTGATTTAAGTAACGAGGCGTGTGTAATATGATACAAGCATGGTGGATACGCCGCTGGTACTTCCTATATATAAGTGTTTGTATGGTATTACATATCGTAGCGTTATTTGAATCATTTCAATTTGAGACATATAACATTTTATACAAATAACATACTTTTCATAAGACATTGCTTTACAAATAACTTATCTTATACAAACTCATTTTACATGGTTATTCATTTAACCATAGATTATTCTCTTATTTATACATATAATCTGAACTTATTGTTTTTCAAACGATTTACAAAACAAAACAATTTACAAGGTTCATGACTAAACTTTATTAAACATTTTCTTAAACTTACAAGTCATGAATCCTATTTTCACAAAACCTATGTATCTCACAGGCATTTTTATGCTGACGTACCTATTTTCACATGTGTTTTCAGGAGTCGATGCATAGGACTTATCGAGACATACTTAGGCGGACCTGTGCCTTAGTGACTTAAAACGAGACAAGAACTACTTAATTTTTGTTATGTACTCTTTATTTCTTGTTTAAAGATGATGTAACTCTCTTATTTGATTAATAAAACGAAACTTTAATTTCCATGGTTGTGAAACAATTAATTCTGTTACAACACTCCCCGACGTTTCCGCCAAGTTTCGTTGTCTCACGTGGTCGGGGTGTGACAGAAAAGATGGTATCAGAGCCAATGGTTATAGGGAATTAGGTTATTAGTAATACTTTGACCTAGTCTATAACCTTCCTAGGACCCTAACGCGAGTTTACTTGCATTTAGTCATAAAACAATACCGTCACCTATCCTTAGGCGACGACCACAACAAGAACATAAATTTCAAAACCGCTTTGAAAATTAATCATCTGTTTTTGGATGATTGATTGCTAGGTTTTGAACCCTCTGTTATATGGTTTTGAACCCCTTTGAGATTTCAAACTCTCGTCAAAGTTTTGGGTCCTAAATAGTGTGAACACGTGCAAACTGGAAGAGTGAATGCCTGTACCCTGGGTTTTCTGTCTAAGGCTAGAGTGTTCGTACAAATCCACATAATCAGACCAGTCACTCTTACCTGGGAACTCTTGGGGTGAGTGTCCACTTATAGGCGAGCATGTCTTCGCGATACACTATGAGGATCTATTTGCTTTGATTCAGCCTTTGTGTTGTTTGTTTGCTTCGTGGTTCAAACAAATGACCATCAACCATGATTTTGGTCGGTAATTGTAACATCATATTCTTACCCAATGCCATTTCATTTGTTTTCTCTCTTGTTTCCCTTTTAGAATGCCTCCACGACGCGAAAATCCGGTATCTATTGAAGAGCTGGCAGCTGTCATTACACAGCAAATGACTGCTGCAATCCCGAACATCGTTGCTCAATGTCACCAAGCTCTCAACAACAATAATGCCCTCTGCAACTTCAAGACGTTCAACTCGGCTAAGCCATCAAAGTTTTCTGGGTCTCAAGGAGCGACTGCACTTCTGCAATGGTTCGAGAGTCTGGAGAGCACCTTCAGGCATGTTCAATGTCCAAACGAGCAAAAGGTAGATTTCGCATCTAGTGTCTTTGAGAAACGAGCTTTAACGTGGTGGAACGGTGTGGTGAGAGATAGGGGTGCCGATGTGGCACTGGCTCAAACATGGGAAGAGCTTCGAGCTTTGATGATGAAGGAGTTCTGTCCTCGTCATGAACTTAGGGCTTTGGAAAGGGAATTCGACGATCTTAAGCAAGACAGCGCTGAACATCGAGCCTACACTGATCGATATGAGGAGCTGAGCCTGTTGTGTCCTACCATGGTTACGCCTTTGGATAAAGCGATCGAAAAATACATTGATGGTCTCCCTGACTCAGTTCAGGACATTGTTACTGGTAGTAATCCTACCACCGTTAGACAGGCCATTGAATTATCTGCTACCCTAACCGAATCTCAGATCAGAAAGGGCAAACTTTTTCGGAAAGGCGACAAGAAACAAGCAGCTAATGTTCAGGAGGAAACCAAGGAAAGCAAAACCGAACCTTCTAAGAAGCGTAAGGCTTCGCAGAATTGTGCGATTGCTGCTCAACCCAACCAAAACACCCTCAACCAACCAACTCAACCTCCTGCAAGGAAACCTTATGTCGGTACTGCACCGATATGCAACAAATGTAATGCACACCACTTAGCTCACCTACAGTGTCGTTTATGTACATCATGTGGGTGACTCGGTCACCTGGCAAATGCTTGTCGATTTACCCCAAACCAAGGTGGTCCAAACCAACCTCAGGTAAATCCTGCTCAAGCTCGTTGTCCACCAGGTCCTTGCTTCAACTGTGGCGAGATGGGTCATTTCCGAAGAAATTGCCCAAAGATTGCTAATGCGAATCCAGCGCAGGGATGAGCATCGGACCAACTAGAAGACAATGTTGTTTAGAAATAATCAAGCCTTATGTATTATTTTCTTTTGTTGTCAAGGTCCATGAAATAGTTGTTGTTGTTTTTAAATAAATCTTTTTATTTTACATTGCAATGTACAAATGTGATGGCATGTATAAACAACGTATCCCCTACAATACCGACAATTAAGGAGCCGTATTCCTTGAAGAACAGATTACCCCCCAAAATCTTTCCATTTTATAATCTCTTGCGATTTCCCACAAAAATCCTAAGTACCCATTTCTTCCAAGGAAACGAAGTACAAGGCGCAAGTTACAACTCTGTACGAATACCCAAAGTACCACTATAAATTCTTAATAGGGTACCTAAGGGAATTTTCGTATATTCTAAAATTATTATACCCTAATTCGAATATTGCGTTTTCTTGAAAACGAAATCGAATTTTTGGTAGATCATTCTATCTTTATAGATAGATTCTTGCTAATGTTTAAAGTACCAAATGAAATCCACGAAATGGATTCCTAGTGTGCTTCAAATACATGTACGCAATCAACAAAACAAATTAACAAATTAAAGATCTAGATAAACAATTTTGTGGTTGTGTGACTATGTGTTTATGCATTTTGCGTTTTCTTTTATGCATTTTTTTTGTATACTCTGGATATTCGTTATCCAAATCCTCATAGAATCTTTCTTATCTTCATATGAAGGATTCGTAGTAGGATATTCAAAAAGGTACTATCTTAAATCCTTAATGGACTTCTACGTTGTAGTTAAGTCCCTTGGATTTATAAAGTACTATTCCAAAGTCTAAGGACATCATGTGTTGATGTAGTTGAATATTCCTCTTGGGTAGTTAAGTTAAATAGATTGGTTCGACAATCTAGTTAAATATATCATGCGTTGATATAGTTAAATAGGCCCTCTGGTGGTCTAGTTAAATAGATCCTACGTCGATCTAAGTTAAATAGATTGGTTCGACAATCTAGTTAAATATATCATGCGTTGATATAGTTAAATAGGCCCTCTGGTGGTCTAGTTAAAGAGATCCTTCGTCGATCTAAGTTAAATAGATTGGTTCGACAATCTAGTTAAATATATCATGCGTTGATATAGTTAAATAGGCCCTCTGGTGGTCTAGTTAAAGAGATCCTTCGTCGATCTAAGTTAAATAGATTGGTTCGATAATCTAGTTAAATATATCATGTGTTTATGTAGTTAAATAGGCCCTCGGGTGGTCTAGTTCAAGAGATTGTTCGTTGATCTAATCCTTTGGTGACCTAGTTAAAGATGCTCTATTGCGGTCAAGTTAAATCACCACAGGATTATTCATTTGATTTTTTTCCCCATACGCATTATGAAATGAACTGTGCGGACTGTGCAAGGAATTACGTAATTATGGAGGCCTACATAATTATGGAATTCAGTGCACAGAAACCACAGGAAGTTTTGTCATGTGTTAAGACCTATAGTGATAAGAGTAATGATACGGAAGAAGTCTTGGACCTCGACCAATGTCATTTATTCTTACACTCCCCAATTCTGATCTCAATCACACACCAAGTTTCCTATGATGAGTCTTCATAAGAAACATTTTTCAGCCCGCAGTTCGAAACTCCATGTTTTGTTACTACAAGGACTTCACTTTGAGGGTTGACATTTTCGCTAAGAATCCTAACATGGCCCAGAGTTTTACTTAAGGGTTCAATGGATTTGTCTGAAAGCGAAACCGTCACAGCTGTCTTCACCAGTTTCCTCTAAAACTAAATTTCGGGACGAAATTTCCTAAAGTAGGGGAGACTGTGACACCTGTGTCACTTCAACCATCAAACAAATTCCAAACCAATGAAATATTGTATTTCATACTTGGGATTTGTAAAAATATGTGTATCGTTTGCACATATCGACTCTTGTTCGATTTCAAGCTTTAAATCGCTTTCTGGAAGGTTATACGTGCACCGATGCGTAAATATAACCAGTTTAATGAAACAAACACTCTGGAACAGTGACATAGGCTTAACATACCTTAAATAACCTTTACGTAACTTAGAAATAAGTTTTGAAGGCTTTGGTATAGCAAAATCAAGTCTATTCGCTTACAGGGACTAAAGTTGACAAACTGCGAAAGTATGCCAATTTGAACTGTAACAGACATTCCGGAACATGACCATAAGTTAAACATACCATAAATATCCTTTACATAGCTTAGAAATAGGCTTTGAGGGGTTCGGTATGCTAAAATAAACTTTTGGGTCATTCAGGGACTAAAAGCGTCAAAAAGTGCATAAGTTTGCATTTTCGCGCATAACTTACGTTCTGAATACATCCGGACATCCAAAAATTTATGTAAGCATTATAATATTATGCTTTAGTGTTTGGCTTGACAAAAATCCATTCGTCGCTTAATTTGGATCGTTTTTGCGTCCGTTACGACTCTCGTCGTAATTAACCGAACAACGCAACCGTACGGCCAAACGAACCGACATCCGAGATATTTTCGAGCACATTTTAAGTTCCCTATACTTTAACATCACTGTGGAGCTTGAAATTGGGTTTGACGGGTGTTAGAAGTACCAAAACACGACGATACGCGCACAGGGGCCTGTTCTGCCATTTTTGAAAGTTTCAGACCTGCAAGGTCTTTACGGACCTCAACATTATTAGTGTTGAGGTCCGTAAGCATGGGTCAGATGTAGAAAATCGTTTTTCCTGCTGATTAACAGCCTTTAAACACTCCAAAGGCCAATGTCACGTGTTAATCACTGATGGTGGGGGCAAATGACATACCATAACATTTCAACAACTGTACGGGTGAGATTCGATCACGTTATTCGATAAACGATCCTAACGGTTGTCCATTTACTATAAATACCCAACCCATCTCAACCCCAAAACCCACAAATCTGATCATAAAGACTCTAAGTTGAAGCCATTGCTTCATACCTGGGTTATTTGATCAAGATTAGCTTTCGGGGACCCTTTGTAAGTGTTCTTTCGTTCTTTTCATTTGTTTTAGCGTTAAAGTCAAACTTTGTTTGACTTTCTGCATTGACCAGTTTATGGTCAATGCGAAGTTCGTTTGAACTTCATAACGTGAGCGTAATCACGATGGTTATAGTCCCTAGTGACTATACCTACTGATTACCACGTTATCTAGGCTCAGTGACGAGTCGTAGTTTCGGCCAAAATGCGCATTCTTGCGTATTTTGTAACCAAACTACCCATAGGTATCAAAACCGTTTGTTTTGATACCAAACCTGTTTTCTAAACTTAGTTAAGCATGTGTTAACATGCTTAGCTCGTCACTTTTAGTTTAGTGCTTGTGTAGAGTCGTAAGTCAAGCGGACTAAACACCCGCTTAGACTTTCGAACACGACCTGTTTGGTCGATCATTAGGATTCGACCAAACATGGTTAGTGACCATAGTAGTATAGGGAATAACCTTCCGAGGTTATACCTTATGGTCACCTAGGTTAGGTAGTTGTATGATAAGTAGTTTATATGCCTTAGGTAAATTACCAGAATACCATTTTCATGTATAATTGGTAATTTAGCATATATAACCTAAACTTTTGTCACATAACTGATTATGTAACATGTTTAGGCATATAACACTTGTCATAGGACTAGTTAGACGTCTCGAACGCGCTTTGCGCGCACGACGCGTTAAGATAGCGTAAGCTACCTTAATGGGCCGCGATGGGTCATAAGCACTTAGGTTAGGTTTCATTTTAGCATGTAGGCTTTGTTAAACCATATTACACGAGTCTCCATACTCGTTTGGTTTACGAACCCTCATTCTATCCGATCCTCCAATTTAGGTCCGGTATATTAACATAGTTACCTATATTAGGTGTCGTTTGATATCCGTGATCTCTAGCATTGTTTGGTTGTTACTCAAGGACTACTAAGCAATCTCAAGTGAGTACATAGACCCCTCTTTTACTGTTTTTAAACTGTTTTGGGGTGGAACACATGTGCCTACTTGCTACTTTCATGCTTTCACATCATATACTTGCTATGTTCATTAGTACATTTATAGTACATGATTTCATTACATTTTATGCTATGTATGCCCATTGGGTGCGTACTTAGTACATTGTCTTACATCTCATGCTATGTATGCCCATTGTGTGTCTACTTAGTTCATTGCCTTACATTACATGCTATGTATGTCCATTGTGTGCGTACTTAGTACATTGTTATACATTACATTTTATGCTATGTATGCCCATTGTGTGCGTACTTAGTACATTGTTATACATTACACTTTATGCTATGTATGTTCTTTGTTGCATACTTAGTACATTTGTTATTCATCACATGCTTACATTTTGGATACACACAACATGATTTACATTAGACATAAACATTTTACTTTGGTAGTTTGGTTTGAGTAAGTGATTTAAGTAACGAGGCGTGTGTAATATGATACAAGCATGGTGGATACGCCGCTGGTACTTCCTATATATAAGTGTTTGTATGGTATTACATATCGTAGCATTATTTGAATCATTTCAATTTGAGACATATAACATTTTATACAAATAACATACTTTTCATAAGACATTGCTTTACAAATAACTTATCTTATACAAACTCATTTTACATGGTTATTCATTTAACCATACATTATTCTCTTATTTATACATATCATCTGAACTTATTGTTTTTCAAACGATTTACAAAACAAAACAATTTACAAGGTTCATGACTAAACTTTATTAAACATTTTCTTAAACTTACAAGTCATGAATCCTATTTTCACAAAACCTATGTATCTCACAGGCATTTTTATGCTGACGTACCTATTTTCACATGTGTTTTCAGGAGTCGATGCATAGGACTTATCGAGACATACTTAGGCGGACCTGTGCCTTAATGACTTAAAACGAGACAAGAACTAGTTAATTTTTGTTATGTACTCTTTATTTCTTGTTTAAAGACGATGTAACTCTCTTATTTGATTAATAAAACGAAACTTTAATTTCCATGGTTGTGAAACAATTAATTCTGTTACAACACTCCCCGATGTTTCCGCCACATTTCGTTGTCTCACGTGGTCGGGGTGTGACAAGTTGTGACAGGTTATGAAGCTACTCAGGCAGCTGCAGCAAGGAACAAAGAGAGGTCTATGGTTCCCGTCACGCCTGCAGAAACTGCTGCCTCAAGTGGACAGGGAAACTCTGGAGCTGGAAGAGCTTTGATTGCTCAAGAACAGAATGGTTTCAGCTGGGCTGATGCTGTCGCTCAAGTGGAATCTATGAAGCTGTCTGAATCTGCTGCTGTGGACAAGGTTCATCAATGCTTGATGGCCATGACCGAGGAACCAAAGTCACTCGCTGAGACGGTAAACTCCCTTTTATGTACTGAACACTGTAGGAAGAAAGTTGCTTTGCTGAGATCTCAAAATTCAGCATTAATTACCGATTATAATACTGTGATGGGAAAGTACATCAGTCTTCGAGAGAATAACAAAATTCTCTATGAGAAGATTGAAGCACTCAAAAAGGACATAGCTCAACTTCACAGAGACGTGAACCAGCAGCAATGTTGGGTTCATGACTATAAACATAGACTCACAGTCAAAACTCTTGAATGTGACTCTGTGAAGGGTGAGCTAGAGCTCCTCACTGGAAAGTACAAACAGAACGAGTTAAACATCAAGAAGTTTGATACTTCCAGTGCCACAGTCCAGAATCTGTGTAATGTGCAACTTGCGTATCAAGAAAACAAGGGAAAGGGTCTGGGGTATAAAAAGGTTCCGCCACCATACAATCATAATTATTCCAGTCTGCCAGTCACTGAGCAAGAAATGGAAAATTATGATACTATGATGTATGGCAAACCTAGTGATTATGTTGATTATGATCCATCTAAGTCTAAAAGGAGTCAATATACCGATTTCAAGAAACCAATGAGTTTTGTGAAAAATGAAACTGTTCAAAATAAACCAGCAGATAATGAGTCCGATCAGAAAAATGAAACCATGATATATGTTGAAACCAAAACTAAAACAAAAACGGAACCGGTTAACAAACTCGCAGAGGAGATGAAGGAAAGTTCATCGAATTCTGATTCTGTTGAAAATACTAACTTTTCTAGTTCGTGTGCAGAGTCAGTAAGAACTGAGGAAGAGTCTAAGGATGATGATGAATCACGTCAAAGTGCTGCTAATAATGTTGTTTCTGATAAAAATGGCATTTATGCTTGGAACACTGTTTTTTCTTGGTTTGCTGAGACTTGGGGTGTTCCCACTAAGACTGATGAATTTGGTGCTATTATTTTAGATTATGCATGTGATAAGAATGACTTTGTTGAAAATGCTGAAAATGTTGTGAATATTGAGAATGATGTGGCAGGAGAGCCTGATGTGTCGTCTGAGGAATTCGAAACATCTGTTTCAAATAACTCAGAAAACCATTCTGATAATTCGGAATACCACACCTGTATGTCTGAAACATTAAATGACACATCAGACACTCCCTGCAACAATGATGATTTTGAAATAACAAACTGTGATGATGACAAATTTACTGTTGAACAGGGATCATCTGATGATCTTGGCAATCAATCAGAGGATTCAGGGATCCCAGATAATGAGCATAAATCTTTAAACGTCTCCGATTGTGACAATCAATCAGATTCTTGAAGCGTTACTAAAGAAGAAAGTCAAGTTGTCTTTGACACAGACTGCTCATCATCTGAGTTACCAGAATCATCAAATGTCGAGAACTCAGAAGGTGATTTGACTGAAGAGGAGACATCCATAGAATCCTATCCTGTAGAAACTCATGAAGATATGGAAACTATGGAGAAGGAATTCATTGAAATCAATTCCACAGTTGAATCAAATGATGAAACTGTAGAAGAAATTAATATGGAAACCTTCTCTCAAGACTCTCCTGAAGACATGACTTCTACAGAAAAGGAAGATGTGAAAGTAACCTCTACAGACAGCTCACCTATTGATCCCAACAGTAACCTCAACAAGACAGAATCGTCTGAATCTGTTCCCCTTAAAAGAAAGCGATCGCGTAAAAACAGAAGGCCGAAAAAGAAAAATGCAAAAAGGGAGACCTCAAATCTCAAGCAAACTGAACCCAAGCTCAAGGGTAAAGTTGAGGATACTAACTCTTGTGCTGAAAGCTGTAAAGCGGGTTCCTCCAAGAAAAAGCACACTCCAAGGCACTCAGCGACAAATAAATTGAAAGGACATGATCAGTTCTCGAGAATAACGCAAGCTGAACTAGATGTCTTTTTCTCAAAAAGGCAGACATGTTTTAACTGTGGAATTCCGGGACACATCGCAAGAAATTGTGTTCATCCTTCCTACTACTCTAGGAACACGTATCATCAGAAGGCCATGCACTCCAGTTTTATCAAACGACAATGTCCAATGGCAAGGCCTTCTGACAGAGACTGGAATCTGACCAAACAGGAAAAGCAAAAGTTTTTCAAAACAAACAGTTTTCAAGACAAGACAAAATCATTTTCCTCAAACAGAAATGTATCAGATGCTAAAAATTGGAGACCAAAAGGTCCTGTTAGATCCCAGTCTCCGTGTTCACAACCATCAACTTCTACCGCGCCACCAAAAGTCACAAACAATGATAAAAACTGTATGATCTTTCGCGAAGTCACCTACACAGATAGCGATGGTAAACTCAGGTCCTCTATGGCCTGGGTTCCAGTCTCTAACTGACTCCGTATTATGTGCAGGAACGACTATGGAGGGCTATCTTTAGACTCTGGTTTATCGATAGTGGTTGTTCTAGGCACATGACGGGAGACATATCCCAGTTGAATGGCATCAAGATATTCGACGGTAGATGTGTCAATTTCGCGGGAGGAGAATCAGGAAGAATCACCATGAAAGGCACTGTCAAGAATGGCGTCCTCACTTTTTCAGATGTTAACTATGTCCCTGAGCTTAAGCATAGTCTGCTGAGTGTATCGCAAATGTGTGACAAAGGAATGGAAGTTCTGTTCACTAAGAGTGGGTGTGTCATCCTGAAACCAGGAATTCTCATACCTGAAGACTGGTTTCTGATAGAAGCTGAACGAAGAGGAAATGCCTACGTTATCGATATGAACAAAGCCCCTACTGATCAAGTTACTTGTTTTTTTAGAAATTGCTGAACATGATGCTATGCTGTGGCACCGTCGGTTGGGTCACCTGAACACGAAAAATTTGAACCGGTTAGCAAAAGGAGGTCTCATCAGGAACTTACCAATCAAGGATTTCATGCAAATAGAGAAATGTGAAGCATGTGCTCGAGGGAAACAGCATCGCAGACCTCATAAGTCCAAACCTGTTCACACCACTTCGAAAGTCTTGGAACTGCTGCATATGGACTTATTTGGTCTAGTCAATGTTCTCAGCATCGGAGGAAAAGCTTACTGTCTGGTCATCACAGATGATTTTTCACGTTTTACTTGGGTATTCTTCTTGGAGCAGAAAAGTGAGACAACTGGTTTAATAAAGAAATTCATAATACTCATGGAGAATCAATCAAATGAACGTGTGAAGATTATTCACTGTGACAATGGAACAGAATTCAAGAATCCTGAGCTGAACGAATTTTGTGCCCTCAAGGGAATCGACCGTCAATTCAGCACAGCAAGATCGCCTCAACAAAATGGGGTTGTAGAAAGATGCAACCGTACTCTCATCGAAGCTGCTCGCACAATGCTGATAGATTCAGGACTTCCACTTATATTCTGGGCCGAAGCAGTAAATACGGCTTGCTACGTTCAGAATCATGCTTTGATTAACAAGCGTCACATGAAAACTCCATATGAAATAGTTGAAGGTCAAAAACCCTCAGTGCAACACTTTCGCACTTTCGGCTGCCCATGTGTTCTTCTTCTCGTGGACTCCAAAGGAAAATTTGAAGCTCGAGGAGATCCATGCTACTTCATTAGTTATGCTAAGAATACCTCCTATCGTGTGTACAACAAGGTCAAAAAGCAAGTCGTGGAAGCATATCATGTAGACTGGCTTGAAGAAAATCCAAAAGACGCTCGCATTGGCCCTGAATGGCATATGACTATTCCTCCTTGTTTTAATCGTTTGCTATTTTGTCTAACGAAGTTGTTGTTGCAGAGAATTTAACAGAAGAAATGCCTACTCCTGTTGAAGATGAAGATGAGCATGTGCCATTGCAAAATCTAATCAGAAATCTTACTATGAATCCATCGGGATTTGACAAAGAAAGTGCAAGCAGTTCATCATCCACTCAGGCTTCACATCCTGAACCCCCAACGGAGAACTCAAACAGTGAAACCAACAACACGGAAGGCTCTGCCGGTCCGTCAAATATTCAGGGAGCTCCTCTATTTCAAGATTCAATTCCGTCTGACTGCACTGTGGAAACACATGTGATCAGCACCATAGCACCAAGTGAGGGGGAGCCATCTGGAATAGCTTCCAGAAGCTTTTCAAATTTGCAAACTAATCTGCAAGCTCCTGCAACAACAATTCCACAACGTGTTCAGAGAAGTCACCCAATCACAAATATCATCGGCCCAGTATCTGCTGGTGTTCAAACCCGCAGCAAATCTGGAGACATCAACACATGCTTGTTTTCTTGTTTCATATCACAGATTGAGCCTAAAAATATTAATGTTGCCTTGCAGGAACCTGGATGGGTCGATGCAATGCATGAAGAACTCAATCAGTTCGAACGGCTTGGAGTATGGAAACTAGAGAAGCTGCCCCAAGGAAAAAGGGCCCTTGGCACACGA
Organism: Helianthus tuberosus; assembly: GCA_030545235.1. Taxonomy (NCBI): domain Eukaryota; kingdom Viridiplantae; phylum Streptophyta; class Magnoliopsida; order Asterales; family Asteraceae; genus Helianthus; species Helianthus tuberosus. Next base: position 56,211,739 of record CM060445.1, on the reverse strand, counting down.
TGGGTATTTCGTAACAAGCAAGATGATTCGGGTGTGATTGTGAGAAATAAGGCCAGACTAGTTGTCCAAGGATTCAGTCAAGTTGAAGGCCTAGATTATGATGAAGTATATACCCCAGTCGCTCGTCTAGAAGCCATTCGTATCTTCTTGGCATACGCATCTTTTATGGGATTTACTATCTATCAAATGGATGTTAAGACGGCATTTCTTTATGGAAAAGTCAAGGAAGAAATCTATGTCGCTCAACGGCCGGGCTTCGTTGATAAAGAAAAGGAAGGGTATGCTTACAAGTTAGATAAGGCTTTGTATGGTTTGCATCAAGCACCTCGTGCATGGTATGCAACTCTAACAGAACATTTGCTCGCTCATGGATACACCCGAGGAATGATCGATCAGACATTATTCATCAAGCGTGTTGACAAGGACATCATCCTTGTGCAAATATACGTTGACGACATCATCTTCGGGTCGACCAATGATGATCTTTGCAAGGAATTTGAAGAAGTCATGAAGAAAAAATTTGAAATGAGTTCCTTAGGAGAAATGACGATGTTTTTGGGTCTGCAAGTCCGTCAAAACAATCAAGGAATACTAATTCATCAAAGTAAATATGTAACTGACGTCCTTGCTAAGTTCAACATGACAGACTCAAAGCCGAGTGACTCCCCAATTGCAGAAAGGCCATTGCTAACTGAGGATCCAGAAGGAAGTCCTGTCACTGTATCGCTCAATGATCGGGTCACTAATGTATCTGACTGCCAGTCGGCCAGACATTCTGTACGCCGTGTGTCAGTGTGCTCGTTATCAGGCTAACCCTAAACTCACTCATTTAACTGCTGTTAAAAGAATTTTCAGATAATTGAGGGGAGCTCCTAAACTCGGACTCTGGTATCCCAGAGATTCGAACTTTGATCTGTTTGCCTTTTCAGATAGCAATTTTGGGGGAACTGACAGGGATAGGAAGTCCACATCAGCTGGATGTCAGTTCTTGGGAGAAAGGCTCATATCTTGGCAATGCAAGAAGCAGCAGACAGTATCTCTTTCCACAGCGGAAGCAGAATACGTTGCAGCATCTGCATGCTGCTCCCAAGTTCTCTGGATGCAGCATCAATTGGAAGACTACGGTTTGACTTATCTTGACACAACCATTTATTGTGATAACGATGCCGCCATCCAGATCACTAAAAACCCTGTTTTTCACTCCAAAACCAAGCACATTGACATTAAAATTCATTTCATAAGAGATTGTTTTGACAGAGGTCTTATTAAACTTGAACAGATCCATACTGATGCTAACACAGCGGATCTTTTTACCAAACCTGTCAGCATCTCTAGGTTCAATGTGCTTGTAGACCTCTTGAAAATGATTCGCTTCACCGACTGAGCAAAAAAAAAAAAAAAAAAAAAAAAAAAAAAAAAAAAAAACTCTCTTGTAAATAATAATAAAGGGTTTTTATGTGTTTCCATCTGATAAATTTGGGCATAAAGTACGTTACTTTTGCACAAATTTAGGGGGAGAAAAGCTGCTGGGAAATGAAATGAATCTTCGTGTTAAAGAACTTGATTAACACACGTAAGGTTTCAATGTTAAACAGGTTCGGCTCCACTGCGATGTGTTGATAGGTCTGCCGCTCAAAAAACAAAAAGACGCAAAGTTATACAAACATAATGGACTGGACATCTCATGGGTAACAGACCAACGGTGTATGATTTCATGGTCTTAAATCCTGCGTTGATAGATAGCCAATATCTGAAGTTTCGGGTCTTTATGCTGATGTTTCATCTGGGATATCAGGGCTGTCCCTCTGCTGTACGAAAGTACTGACCTGGACACAGTCAGGATATCCTGCTAAAAAGAGCCCTTGTCAGATCTTCCTTGGTCTCTCTACTGTACGGAAGTACTGACCTGTTCACCAGGAAGTCTGACATTTTAAAAAAAAAGGGGGGGGGGGGGCCATCGTCAGATCTTCCTTGATCTCTCTGCTGTACGGAAGTACTGACCTGTTCACCAGGAAGTCTGGCGTTGAATAATAAATTAAAATAAAAGGATAATCTCAGTATACTCACCTGCTACGATGAGCCGTTGTGCTTACCTTGATCGCGGGGGTATGCCTTGGAATGGGACACACAGATGTCTTAGTATAAATCTACCTAAAAGCGTATCACAAAGCAAAAAGTTGAAGTATGAGCGGTGGATTTAAGAGGACAAACATATCAATAATTGCGTGGACCCGCCTAAGTAAACGAAGAGCTGAAAAGTGTTCCTTAATCAATTCAAGAACGATTTGATCCCGTGACAGTCTTCCCAATATCATCCTTATGTTGGTAACTTGTGCATACTGTTATAGTTAATTTTTATTATTTTATTTTTTTTACTAATTTAATTGCTCAGTGGGGTGTTACGTTGATCTTAAAAGGGGGTATTTTGCTATTCTTGAAAAGATTAAATAAAATACTATTAAAATGATTAAGTCTGGATGGCCCACTGGTCGAAATGGGCCCATCATTACGAACAGTCCGAAATGGGCCTGGCCCAACACCATTTCGGAGTATTTAATGTTGAAAAGGACAAGAATCCGCATTCTCATTGCGGACCATTACGGATTCATCTGAATTCTCTCAAGGATCTTCATTTCGAATTGATTACGGATTGATTACGGACATTAGGTACTGCATTCCGAATCATCATTTGGCTTTACGGATGATTCCGGATCATTTCGGACAAGGAATTATTCATTACGGATGATTCCGAATGATTCCGGATCATTCCGGACTGAGAAGGTTCATTACGGACGACTTCGGACGGAATTCCATTCCGAGTGAAGAAGCTCATTCGAAATGAACCCCAATTTTTGACCCTTTGACTGTTTGACCTGTTTGTCTGAACCTATTGGACTGTTTTTGGACTGCTCACTTGAAAAGGGTTGCTTATGTTTGAATTTTCAACGAATTGACTTTGTCAACTCGTCGTTAACTCAAAATATAAGTGACACCTTCAATATCATCTAACGGCTATTTGTGAAGTGCAGAAAATGGCAGGCGCAATGTTGAAAGAAGGAAATCAACGGCAATTGGAGGTGAACGAATTTCACAATCAAGCAGGCTATCTATCAAATCCTCCAGCAAATCAAACAGAGTTGTATGGATCACTAATCAGGGGTCTGAACAACTGTCCTCTTACACACGCTTTAAGAGCAAACCCGGTGATCTGCAGCAACTACATCAACACTTTCTGGAATACCGCAAAGATCGAGAGGCAAGGTGCAGGTTTCATCGAAGCTACTGTTCAGAAGACAAAGATTATCATATCTGAAGCCATAATTCGAGAAGTATTAAGACTGGGAGATCAGCCGGATCATCCTACGTTGTATGATCAAGCCCGAGTTCAAACTGCTTTAAGAAGAATGAGCTATGAAGGGGGATATCCTACTGTGCTGAAGAAGCTATTTCCACCTTACTGGAGACTGTTAGTTCATTTTTTCCTCCAGTGTATTGCTGAAAACAAGGGTGGATGGGATCAATTGAACAAAACACAGACTTCAGTAGTTGTTGCACTTGTGAATGAATGGGACTACAACTTCTCAGCATTCATCTTTGATAACATGAAGAAGATGCTGGAAGATCCAAAGAAGAAGATATTTATGTTGTATCCAAGGTTCATACAGATGATTCTTGATGAGAAATACCCAGCATTGGTCAAGGGGCCAAACTACATCAACTTGAAGCCGATGGGGCCAGGATGCTTTGAGAATGCATGCAAAAACAAACGAGCCAAACATCATAATTTTGAAGGACTATATGCTCTTGAGAAACATGGGAGGTTTGCTGATAATGTTCAAGGAGCTCACGTTGCACCAACTCCTCCCGTCATTCCTGTTGCTCCAGTTCCGCCTCCAGTAAATGCACAAATAGCGGAAGAGCATGATGTGCAATTGTTGCAACAAGCACAACAGGCAGGTGATGATGAAGAAGAGGTTTTGATGGTTGACACTGAATCTGACACAGACTCTAGTGAAGAGACAGATTTCAAAGGCGAAGCAGAGATAGTGACATCTGACAAAGAAGAGGATACTATTCGTAAGCCTGTGCCAATGACCACAGATAATCTTGCAGCTTTGATTCGTAGTTTAGAGGGTGGTGATGGAGACCCTCCATCCATTTCCACTCCTGTTATTCAAGAAACAGCTGATGTGACTGAAGATCCAGCTCTAAAGAAGCAGAAGATCGACAATGCACCTGACAACATTCTTTCTGGGCCCGCGACTACCTCTGAGCCCACTCCTACAGTTCCCTCAACCTGATCCACAATCTACTGATGCATCAAAGAAAACAGACCTGGAGGACACAGACTTGTACAATTTCAACTTCGACTTCGAATCCACCCCCTCTCAGCCAGGCAGTTCAAGTGGTGGTGTTCAGTTTGAAGCAGGAAGCTCAATCGGGGTGCATTTAACTGAGCATGATGAAGCTGCATTCCGATATGCAAGCGAGAAGAGACAAGTCTATGAAAGTGACAGTGATGAAGAAGAGTATGTTAAAAGATTGAAAAGGCGTGCAGTGATATTGGAGCAAGACGGAGAACTGAAAAGTGCTCAGATTGTTTCTCTACAACAAGACGCTGCATTAAAAGAAGCCCAGATCTCCTCTCTACAATCTCAGCTCACAAGCAGAGATCTTACTATAGATCAATTACAAGGGGATGTAGGGATGCTGATGTCAACTGTTTATGATCTTAAGGCGAAGCTTGAAAAGAAGTTTGGAAATGAATTTGTTGATAAGGAGGATGAGCAGTTCTATGTTGGAAGACCTGAGCAGACACAAGAACAAAGAGCAACAGCTCATGCAGCAGCTGAAGCTGAACGAGCAGCTGCCTTAGAAGCTTATCTGGCCGCAAAACCAAAGAAGTTGAGCAGCAAGACCAAAAAGAGACGAGAACAGAGACAGTTAGAGAAAGAGCAGGAGAAGCAGAGAAAGAAACAGTTGCTGGTTATGAAAAATCAAGACATGAATCCTCTAGATGAAAACTTTCAGCTGAAGGATCCCACGACAAGGCCCGACAGACTTGTGATGGAGCTAGGATCTACCTATTATGATGAAGTGGGAAATAAATCAGATGTGGCATGTTGGAGATATGAGCCAGACAAAAATATGTGGTTGATTACTCGAAAGAGTGGGCACAAGGAGTATTATGACAATGAAAGCCAATTCAAATCCTGGACTCAAATTGATCTGAAGTCCCTGTTGCGAGCTCCTTATTATGATCCAGATCTAAGCAAGAGAGGCCCAGGTTGGGCATTCCACTTGCGTCTTGAAAAGGAAGTAAGAACAAACTTTAAGACCATGAAGACTGCTGAACCAACAGTAAGACGACATACTGGTGTTCATGACTCCTTTACCAAGAGAACTGTAAAGTCAATTATCTGGCCTCCCACTGAGAAAGCAAAGATCATTCCTCTCTCAAGAAAATTTGAAAAGGGCATACTGAAAAATTTCAGGTTCTGGGCTTATGATCCTGTTCTGGCAGAAGCAGTTATTGTCACTGAAGAACAGTCGATCAGGATTCCTAACTCGTACGACCTAATGAGCTTTCATGAAGAAGACATCTTGGTTCTCACACAACATCAAATCAAGTCAAATGAAAAATATGAAGAATGTGCAAAATCGTGGACAAGTGTTGCTGCCAACATTTTGAGGCACTATCTTTTTGTTGATCCTCCTCCAGGTCCTCTTGATCCAGCTGTCTGATGTGTCTGCTTATCCAGAAAACCTAGGGGGAGATTGTTAGACCCTTTAAGGTTTATGGATAAGATGATAGGTGGTTTAATGGTTGTCATGGGTTATCTATGGGTTTTGGGCCTAATTATGTTGTCATGGGCCTAGGGTTTAGGGAGCACACTCCCTAATCTCTTTCTATAAATAGTAAATGATGTAATATGTGCATGGTTGGTGATTTTGGCAAATCTTGTATTGGACAATCATTTGTATGCAAGATATGTGAAGCATTTTGAATATCAATCATCCTACTTTTCATCTTTATTTCTTTTACAACTTGTTTGTGTGATTCCGCCACCTTACGAGTTGTGCGATATCATTGTGATCTCGGTTTCGGGACTTACAATATATAATAATAATAATAATAATACAAAAGGCACGCACTTCAAAGTCGATCGCAACGCTCAAAAACGGAGATATCCATCGCGTCGGAGTGGCCATCCGGACGGATAGCCATCCGGACGGATGGACCATCCGGACGGATGGACCATCCGGACGGATGGGCCATCCGGACCAGTAACTCCCTTCACCTCATTGTGCCTATAAATAGCCTGCCACACCACTGTTCAAGTGATGTGACAGCTCCCACTCGACCAGACACGCTCCAAGACCCTTTTTCTCTCGATTCCTCGCGATTCCAGTAAGATTTCAACCTAAAACTCGTACTTCTATGATCTACACTCAATTCTACATCATTCTATCTTTCAAAACATCATTTTTGACCGTGAAATCTACTGATTTGAGGTGCTTTAAGGTGATGTCACCAAGGGTTCATATGAACTTCAAGATGTGACCTCATCCCACCATAAATGACTCAGATCTGGGTGATTTCCACATGTTTTGATAACAAATCTCGCCTAAATCTATGTATTTAACCAAGGAACTGTGCGATTTCGAGTTAACCATGAAGAACCATCAAGAACGGCCAGATCGGATGGAACGGGGTGATTCCCGGCCGTCAGAACGGGTCGGAACTGATGGGATTTCGATTGTTAATGTGAAGTTACACTGCCCTAGTAAAACCGCATGCATTCCATCCAAAAACACTCGAAAATAGTCGTTCGGAACGCTAAAACAGACGTGTCATCCGCACGGATCACATGCCATCCGGACGGATCACATGTCATCCGGACGGATAACATGTCATCCGGACGGATAACATGTCAATCCAGACGGATGAGCACCACCCGGCCCATGACTGTCATCCGATCCATATGTCATCCGATCGGATGAGCCCATCCGGATGGATGAGCACCATCCAACCAAATAACTAACTGTTCGATGTTATTCTCGCTTAACCGTACGTCGTTTACTATATCATTCAATGATTCAACGCAGACGCACTTGCTACTGATCCAATCAAGTTGTATTCCCGTTAAATACGCACTGTGAGTATACTTGAACCCCTTTTAATCATATTTTGGGTGTAACATACGTTTCTAACAAATCGAACTTATTAAACGAATTATTCAATCAATCGAATTACCACTTGCGAATAACTGTTATGCATAGATATACGAGATGCTAGTTGCATATGTGCTAGGGCTTATACTCGCGACGTCCCACCATGACTAGTATAGTACTATTGCGCCCGACAGGGTCTAGTTTTCCATCGCATATTCGAGCATCGAGGACTTAGTTGGTAGTATCCGCTTTGTGAGTATATATGTCGTGTGTTACGTTCTTGCATATGGGAATTCGCTACACGTTTTAATCTATTACGCTATACATATCAAACCTGTATACTCGCCAATACTTTTGTATTGACAAACATTTTAACGTATGTTGCAGGTTAGATCGCAGACTATTTCAAATCAAGCTAGGAAGTCTAGAAACTCAACTAAAATCTAGGTTGTCGGATTTGTATTGTTCGAGAGGACAAGAAATCTGTTATAACTTATGTGATTGTATTATTTGTTAGTATGGGATAGCGAATGTATTAAATATTATCGCAACATAGTTGTTATGGATTCTCTTGAGCAATCTGATTCGCCTAGTGCCGCGCCCCGATGATTCCGCCATCGGTTGGGGTGTGACACCTAAGCCCTGGATGGCTCCAATCATGAGATATCTCAAGGAAGGACACATCCCAAAGGATGAGAATCCTAAGGCTTTTAGGATGAAGGTATCACGATTCACTATTATAAATGATGTTTTGTATAAGAAATCTCTTGTAGGACCATACCTGAGGTGCTTGGAGGATCCCGAAACCAAAAAAGTGCTTCAGGATATACACGAAGGGGATTGTGGTAACCGTACTGGGGGCAGATCATTATTCTCAAATGTATTAAGAACAGGATACTATTGGCTGACGATGAGGAAAGATGCTGCAGAATATGCCCGAAGGTGTGATGCATGTCAAAGGCATAGTAATATAGTGCATCAACCTGCTGAACCACTATATCCTATTACTTCCCCTTGGCCATTCATGAAGTGGGGGATGGACATAGTAGGAAAATTGCCCAAGGCTCCAGGAGGAAAAGTCTTTATGCTGGTAATAACTTATTATTTCTCTAAATGGGTTGAAGCTGAGGCATTTATTCAAGTTAGAGACCAAGAAGTAGTATCCTTCATAAAAAGGAATATCCTGACCAGGTTTGGAGTACCAGCCGAGATAATTTGTAACAATGGCTCTCAATTTATAAGTAAGAGGACTACCGACTTTTGCAAGAGTTGGGGAATTAAAATGATTACATCTACTTCAGTACATCCTCAAGCAAACAGACAAGCAGAATCCTAGAACAAGATAATTATCAACAATTTGACGAAGAGACTAGGAGCTAAGAAAGGAAGATGGGCAGAAGAATTACCCTTTGTTTTGTGGGCTGATAGAACAACAATAAAGAGTGCCACTGGCCAAACCCCATTCTCCTTAGTATTTGGAGCAGAAGCAGTGATCCCAACAGAAATGGCGATACCTACAGCAAGATCTAACCTCCGGGATCCTAAGCAGAATCCTGAAGCCCTATGCCAAGAATTGGATACTATTGATGAGACAAGAGATGTGGCAAAGCTAAGGATGGCAGCATATCAACAGAGGATATCCAGAGCATATAACAGGAATATAAGGACTAGAAGGTTTCAAGTTGGAGATTGGGTATTAAGGAAGGCTTTTCAGAACACTACCAATCCTGCTGATGGAAAATTAGCTCCGAAGTGGGAAGGACCTTACGAGATTGAATCGGAATCTGGGAAAGGAGCATACCGACTCAAGAATACGGAAGGGGATATGCTACCAAGATCCTGGAATGCTATACATCTAAAGCTCTATTTCAAGTGAGTTTAGAATTTAGTTTCTAATTCAGGATGGTATGAATTCTATCTCTTTTAATATATTTGATATTATTTATTCTTTTGAACCCAATATTGACTTAAGCATCGGAGGGTGTTAGCTAGGCTAACACCCACCTTAGTTTATAGTCGTTTTGCAGAATATGCTTCGAGATATAGCTCCAAGATATACACTCAGGATAATTCGAGAGATTAGAGGATTGGCCCCCTCTCTCGTGTTTAAGGGATCCTGGTCCCTTCACAGGTTTAAAGGTATTCACCTTTCTCTCGAATTGGGTTTAAACACCCCGCCTGGAGCGCAAGTTATCCAGGGATAGTTCAAGATAGCGGGACCAGTCCATGTAAAAGTGGCTAACAATTTCGCTATTGTTGGCTATATCCTGGATCCTAAAGGTATATGAGGATTGATCACCCTCTCTCGTGAAAGGGTATTTTCATACTCTCTAAGGTTTAAAGGTTTTCACCTTTCTAAGTCTTGGAGTTTAAACACTCCCGCCTGTAGCGCATGAAAACTTGGGATTTTCCCCAGAAAACCTATGGGTTTATCCCCAGAACGCTAAGGATTTATCTCCAGGATATTTTAGGGTTTATCCCCTGTAACACAAAAATTATACAAACAGTTGCAACTGAAGTCCAGAATATTTCTAAGTATTCAAAAACATAATGCACAGGGGACATTTCTACTAAGGCATTATGAAGAACTCAAGGAATCAAGCTTGGGCTTAGTTCACTAAGTGTCCCAGACCGGGGACATCTCCGGTGGAGAAATTGCAAAAAGATTGAAGTATGAGGATAGGGTTATACTCTGTATCTGGTATGATCTTTCCTTTTTATTCTTTCAGAAGCCTTATCTAAATTGTTTAAATTTCTGGAATTGTAGTCAACGAAAGTTTGATTAAAACCTTTATAAGTATAATACTTAGATTAAAGATATTTTGATCAAGATATATTCTCAGGATATATCCTTAGGATATATTTCAAGATATATTTTCAGGATATATTTCAGGGAATTTACTCAGAATGTTTAAGGCATGGTAATTAGATTGAAAAATTGAAACTATACTTGACTCAAACATCTATTATCAAAACAAGCTTTGTAAAATAAAAGTGAACTGTCCTTTTTCTTTGGAAACTTTATCTAAATTCTTTGAATTATAAAAACCCTATTTGACGCAAGTCTTAATAGGATGTTTGCGAGTATCCTGATCAAGACATTTTCATGATATTTGGATAAGACATTTGAAATATTGCACTAAGTTTGGAACATTGAAATTATATTCAAACTAAGCAATGCATAATAAGAATTGAAAAAGGACAATGATAGATAAGGTCAAAAGAAGGTTATATTATTAACATAGCAAAAGTTGTGCTTTTGGTTTCATCTCAAACCGAGATCCATCCACCAAAAGCACAATTAGTTTCTAACCATATTTACTTAACAGTTGAAGGTTTCATCTCAAACCGAGACACATCCACCTCCAACTGTTATATCGTTCAAAACAAACCATACTAATTGATGACCAAGGGCTTCATCCTGAAACTTAGGACCCATCCACCTTTGGCCATCATATTGTTTTAAGTGTAGGAAAGTAAATTGTTTAAAGGACAAGAAACAAAATTGTTCGAACAAGTACAACCATCAAATTTAAAAAATGGGCTCCGGCCTAGGCACGAACATACATCATTGCCCACTTCGCTGCATTCAGGGGGCAGCACCCTCTTCATCCATCACGTCTTCACCAGCATCCGGTTCAGGATCAGCTCGAACACCCTTCTCAGCCTCGCCACCAGCCTTAGTTAGCTTCTCAGTCGCCTTGGAAGACCCCTCAACTACGGGTTTAGCAGGATGCTCCATAGGATTACCACCAAGACCTCTTAGCTTTGTCTCCCAGGCGTCGACATTCCAAGAAGGGCATTCAAAGCCCGGGGCCTTGGCTTCATGAGCCATTTTTAGCCTAGCCTGAAGAAGGGAGATGACGACGGAGCTTTTAAGGCCCTCCCGGTAAGAGGCCATATCCTGTTCATGTTGCACTTGGGCGGCGTCGAGATGGGCTTGGGCTTCGTGAGTAACTTTCTTGATGACAGCCTGGTGTTCCTGGGTCATAGCCTTGAACTTGTCCTCATAGTGTTGAGATTTAGCAGCGGCGATCATTCCTTGGTCGGAAATAGTGACCTCGGCTTTCTTCAATTTGGACTCAAGTATCTTGTTAAGCCTGCAGGATTCTTCGTACAAGTAAACTAAACGTTCGAGGCCCTACAACAAAGAACGCAGGTATTGTTGTATATTAACCAGGATATCGATTTAACATATATATGCAGGATACGAGATAAGGATCTATACCTGATTGAGAAAGGAAGTCATGAACCCGCTTGCCACGACAAACCCAAGATTCTCGTAGGGAAATGTTTCGGAAGAGGCAGGCGAATCAGTCTCTTTCCTCTTACGGGAACTAGAGGTCCGGGGCTTAGTAGCTGGTGAAGGCTTGGGAATGGCAGCGGCTTTAGAGCTGGTAGGTTTGGATGAAGTAATAGGTTTGGGACTTGGTTCTTTCTTGACCTGGACAGGGTCGGAGTAGGGATGAGCAAATACCGATCCCGTCCCGATACCGATAATCCCGATCCCGAAATTTCTTGAATACTTGATACCGATACCGAAACACGTCGGTTCGGTATGGTATCGGTATTTTGAGGGTAAAAGTCGGTATTTTACCGATACCGTACCGTACCGATACCGAAAAAACCAAAATGTGGATACCGTTTCCGATACCGAAACATGTCGGGATCGGGATTATTGGTATCGGGATCGGGATCGGGATGGGATCGGTATTTTATACCATTTGCTCATGCCTAGGTCGGAGTAACTGTCCAACTCCTCAAGGTCAAAAACTTCTGGGATTTTAGCTGGTGCTGCATAAAAGGAGAAGTTCTAAATCCTTTCTACTCTTTCATTATATTAAACTAATCAATCATTTGCAGAATAACCCTTACCTGACATGTCAGACGATGAATATTGACTGGAACTTGGGAGGTGTGTGGAAAAGCTCCTATCACCTTCCGGTAACTGGTAAATCGCTTTGATTCTCTTTTCAGATTCTTCAGTAGGAGGGGCTACTTCTTTGAAGTTAACTGCATAAATGCCAAATAAAAAAAAAGGTATTAGCACAGGATATAGGCCCAAGAGGTATTTGGGGATATTTTTAAAACCCTAAACCCTACCGGTGGTTAACCACTCCACCGGGAGGCTAGCACCCTCATAGATGGAATCTCTCTTAACGAAGAAGAATTTACGTTGCCATCCATCCTCATTTTTGGTGGCTTTGAGAATGAGGGGTTTACTGGAAGTGGAAAAGAGTAAAAATCGGCTAGAACCATGTGATCGGAGACGATAGGCGATCGGAATATCCACGATGCAGAGGTCAGGAAAGTGGAGGTTTTTGATTTGGTTAAGTATGATCAGTATGATCAGTACCCTCCAAACCATGGGCATTGTTTGGGCAAAGCAAAGACCGGTGGTTCAAAAAAATTGCATCATAAATTCAGGAAAAGGATACCGAAGGCCTAGCGAGAAGGGATATGTCAGAAAACAGACCCAATCGGCAGACGAAACGTCCGATCGAACTGACCGGTCAAATGGTCTGATAATCGCACTGTCTGGAAAGGCGCCATAGGCTCTCAACGCTGCGATATTTGCATTATCGAAGGCACAGATCTCCTTCTCGGGTTTCTTGAGAAGGTTTTGTTGGACGAAGGTCTCCGTCGATTCACCAGTATGAGAACGGGTTCTAGTGGCCATGGAGTAGAATGAAGAGATTAGCAGGGAAGAATGAATAATTACCTGGAGATTCCGTTGATGATATTTGGTTTTCAAACAGAAAGAGAGAAGATATATGGGCGTAATAGATAGCCATTGAGAGTAAACCGTGTTGGAAGTTGCGCAATGTTATCTCGACCGTCGTTTCAACTTAATAACCTCGATTTACGAGATAAGCTTTAAAATATATCCGTTGGAATTGGTACACCAACAGATATATTTTGGGGAAAATTGTTATGGGTGTTTTTCTGCTCATACATCCTGAATAATATTCTGACTGTGTTTCTTTTGTTGTGATCAGGATACCGGATCAGGATATTGGTAACATCCTGATGCAGTATCCTGGTAGTGACTAATTAATTCACGTGCGGATTAATGGTACAAGTCTATAACGTTCAAGTGGACTTCTTCTCCCAAAGACTCGGGCAAATCTATTAGATTATGGACGTTGAAGCCGGAAGACGTGGACTACAACGTTCACAAAGGGAATATTCGTTATATCCCGGATTTGTAGGCTAGTTAGTTAGTTTTGTTTTACTATAAATAGGAGTGATCAGATCAGATAAGGACACACAATCTCTCGAACTCTCTTGCTCTCTAGCTGCAAACATTCACAACACACTTACACTTGTATTCAAATCGCATTGTAACACTTAGTTGATCCGCATCATATCCTGCACTGTATCCTGAAATTTGAAGTAATAAGAAGAAAAAGGCAGTTGCGATTGTCAGCTCTCGAGGTTTTATGCCGGCGATCTAGATTGATCAAGGGCTTTCCTCGTACATCCCGTGTCACCCTTTACATTTCTGCTCATTGTTTGATTATAGATACAACTCGATATCCTGAGCCGTATCCTGAAAACTGTTTTTGCAAACAACTAAATTAGCATATTTTTTATACACATTCTTAGCACACTACCTCACTTAACTAATTTGATCACTTAATTGCTTCGGTAATTTTTTACCAAAACAGCTCCTCCTGCAAAATCATTGATGATAGTTTAATTTAATGCATATGTTACCAAAATAACTAGTCTCAAATGTTTTACCTTCACTGAATCTACTTGTGGGAATGTAAGGTGTCTACCAACTGCAAGAAAGAAGAGAAATTAAACAAGTAGTTTAGCAAAACCAAATGCATAAATCATTCAAATTACCTCCATTGAGCTTTCTGAGCTTGATACTTGATTCTTGGGATCGTTCCTCTTGTAATCAAAACTCAATTCACCGTAATACTGTTCATCATCAGTTTCGTCATCTGTAAGAAAAACAGAGTCCCAGTCATCATCTTCCAGCCCACTGAAGTGGTAATCAATATGATGCTATTTTTGTTACTAACTGAATGTGTGGCTCGATTGTTTTAAGAGATTTAAGAGCTTTCCTGAAAAACGACATCTGCATTCATTCCCAACATGTAAGTAAAATAACATCGGATAGGTTGGGTTAATGTCATCTTCATTGTTACGTGTTGCAGAGGCTTAGGCCTTGGTGGAATTAAGAGATGAAAAGATGGACGTTGGTGAGAATTGATGAGGGGGATTGGGGTTGATGAAGGTGAAGATGATGGATCTAATATTGTGAATGGGGGATTTATGGATAATGTATGGCAGGGAGAGATAGAGAGAGGTAGAAGAAGTGGGTGTGTGATGGGACCCATAAAAATTATCTATACTTTCTATAAAAGGAGAAATCCCAATGGCATAAGAAAAGCTGATGTGTCAGCAGGAGAGGCTGTCCAACAATGCTTTTCTTATGTAATCAACGATGAGGTGGCAGCCATAGAGGGAGCATGGTGACATCATAATTCAAAGATCTGCCATCAAACCACTGCCCCACTTTCAAATTTCAAAGGTCTGGCCCACATTCAATTATCAAACCACTGATGTTCATTCAAAATTCAAACCACTGATGTTTTGTTAAAATGGGAGGGTAATTTGAAATTTAAAACTTATAGGGATATGTAATTTGCATTTAATGTCATCAGAGCTTCAGTTCTTCTCTCTCTCAAATATAAATTCAAACCCAAATCCAAATCCGATCATAATTTCAAAAACCCATTTCAATCTCTCTGACTACTCTCTCTCAACTCTCTATCTCTAAAACTGTAGATACAGAGAAGAGGATGAAGACGACAGAGGCGTTGCATTTAACATCGATTTGAATGTTATGCAGACCAACGGTAGTTTAAAAATAGATATTTTTTGATTTTTTCTTTTTTGTAATCGTTAATACACTTTGTAATCAGTTCTTCTTCTTCTTCGTTATTTCTTGAGCTTTGTTACATGTTTTACAGATTGAAGTTTCTTCAAATCGTCATCTTCTCCAATGTTTCCATCGATTCTTCTCTCGCTAAATCTGGTAACAATCCGTGACCTAATTTCTTTCATGATTCTATGAAATTTGTTTGATATGTTTGTAGCTTTTGATTTAGTCTTTGATTTGTTATTGTTTATTCAGATGCTTGCATTGATGTACCATGTGATTACGAGTAGATTGATTTTGATATGTTTATAAAAGGAGAAATCCCAATGATATAAGAAAAGCTGGTGATGTCTGTTTATTCATCATGTTTAACATCGATTTGAATATTATGCAGACCAACGTAGTTTAAAAATAGATATTTTTTGATTTTTTGATTTTTATCACAAACTGAAGGTTTGTATGCTAAATGTTCTTCAGGTAGATCTTGTTGGATTTGTTATTTGGTGTGGAAGTCTTGAGTTCGTTGGCCAAACTTCGAAATGTAATCAAGGTTATAAAACGTATCTCAACTTTATTGATGAAGAGGTAATGTCTGTTTGTGTTTAAAAATAGATGTATATGTGATTAAAATAAATCATGATTCTATGAAATTTGTTTGATATGTTTGTAGCTTTTGATTTTGTCTTTGATTTGTTATTGTTTATTCAGATGCTTGCATTGTTGTACCATGTGATTACGAGTAGATTGATTTTCAGTTGGTATATTGGTGGAATGACAGTAAGTCCAGGTTATGCTTCAAGCTGTCTCGATCTCTTCGGAGGCGGATAGGTGGCTTTGGGAGGTCTGAAAAACAGAATTGATAAATTTAGGGAAAATGGGGTTGACAGATGATAACCCAACAGTTGAGGATCTGATTCTACAGCTTCGATAAAGTCAAGGGTATTCTGAAATAATGCTTCCTAGATTTTTGAAGACCGACAAATGTCCAAAGAAGCATCACTGTGGACATTTGTCGGTCTTTGTCGGTCTTCAAAAATCAAGGAAGCATTATTTCAGAATACCATTGAATTTATCGGAGCTGTCGAATGAGATCCTCCACTGTTGGGTTATCATCTTTCAAACCTATTTTCCCTAAATTTATTGATTCTGTTTTTCAACAGGGATGTAATGCAATGATTCCTCTCAATTGAATAGACGGACACTTGCTTCCTCTCAAATGGTTATGGAGTGGTTATAACAGCTGATCATGCTAAGGACTGTTATAACTAACCACTGCTCCTTATAAAGACTGATGAGACCTATCCACTGTTGAAGACAAAGCCCTGTTAAAGACAGGCACTTATGTACCTAAGGCCTGATCAACCGAAGGAAAACCACTGCTCAGTAACAGCAGTAGTTCGCAGCGGATTCAACATTAGTATTTATGTAACAGTGTTTAGTGTATCAGTGTTTAGTTATATACAAAGATCTCGAGACAAACCCTAGAGTTTTTGTATATACAATCTCCCCATGTTGATTCGATTAATGGTATGTTGATTCGATTAATATTATGTTATGTAATTGCTACCGTTTGAATATTATTGTTATTATATTGTCATCTGTTGATCGTGGTCTGTTAAAGCACTGCTGTTAAACATTCTCTGTTGAACTGCATCATCTGTTAGTCCATAGCAGAGGTTCTCTTTGGCAGACCTTTGCTTGAAGGAGATCTGGGTGTTTATCAGCAGATGTTCATCATGATGCGTGTGTAAAGAGATGTTTGAAATCCTCTGTTGAACTGCATCATCTATACTGTGGAATGATCAGCAGATGTTATGTTTGGCAGACCTTTGTCTCAACAGCAGATGTTAGCTTTATGATGCTTTTGTATTCATATTCAGCAGCAGAGGTTGTGTTTATCAGCAGAGGTTATTTGCTATAACAGTCTTTGTGTTTATCAGCAGAGGTTGTTTGGAACAACAGACTTTGCTTGAACAAATTTTCTGTTTGACAAAGCTTTATCTAAATAGAGGTTGAGTGCATAAATTTGTTTGTAGTCAGAGGTTAATTCAAGTGAAGTTAAGATAATGATCACCCAGAAATTTGTTGAAGCCTTTTAAGTGTCGATGACTACCCATAAATTTGTTGAAGCCTTTTAAGAAAAGCGTTTTAAGTGTCGATGACTGTCCATAAATTTGTTGAAGCCTTTTAAGTATCCATGACTGCCCATAAATTTACAGAGTATAATTGAAGTTGTAATGTATCATGAAGAGCCAATTAAAATATATGGAGAATGTACAACAAAGGTTTAAGTTAATATAAATAACAAGATAAGCATACATGATTTTAATTTAAATATTCGTAAGTCGTAAGTTTTCAAAATATAGAAGTTTGATACATCACCATCCCATAATTTATCTCAAATGAGATAATACCAACAACCACAACTATCTGTAGACTTTCTTTAAGATCAGCTTGGCTTTTTCTTCAGAGTAGACAAATTTGCATCTCATGTTTCTGTAGATACCATTGGGCTTCATGAACTTCTTGGTGAATTGACAAGCCGCGTATCTAAATCTCTTGCCATGCTTCTCCCGTCGAAAGTCAATTACAGTGTCAACTCCATTCAGATTTTCAACTGTCATCTTTTTTGTTCTATGAATCCTTGATAAAGACGTTACTTTCACATTCAGACGCTTAAAACTAAATATAAAATATCAATAATTAATAAGAAATACATAATGTATTTAAGTAAAGTAACAAAAAAAACAGCTTAATTGTAACAAACATTTAACATCCAAAGAATGAGGAATAATATATTAACATAATAAACTTACAAAATGTTTGCTGCAGTACCATACGATTTGTAAGTGGTATACATCAGGATCAGCTTCATAATCTGAGACAGCGGCATCAAAATCTGTGTCGTCGATATCATCGTATGATTCATTCGATACGACATAATCACTACCAGAATCTGTGTCATTGGATTCTTCAACATCCGACTGGTGATGCAGATCCTCGGTAATTGGAGCCACTTCTAAATTGGGTGAGGAAGTATCGTCTATCGGACTGTCATTGGATTTGGGTACAACAATCTCACATCCATTCAAATCAAAGGTAGTAAGCAGAAAGATGTAATCCGCTACGTATCTTAAAATAAGTACAATTCCTGTTTGCATACCCATGTAGTGTACAACCTTTTCCCATCCATCGGTTATAAAGTAACAATTCCGAAGAGGATCACGTTGAAGTAGTACATCAAAAGAGTCCCACTGATTCACATAGATCTTAAATATCTCTTTAAGTTTACCAACTCCAATACTGACATTGACTAACTCCTTGGGTATTAGCTGAACAAAAAGATATAAAATTATGAAATCAACAAAGGTACAGTAAAATTAACAACTATATCACTAATTACTATAGTAACATTTAAGTATTGGATTAAAATACCAAAAATTACCAACACGTCCTTACAAACATCAGTAAAACTATGGGAGAATGAATCCATACATCCAAACTTCCTCTCAAATGATATTAATGTGAACATAGAAATCATTGGGAGTTTTGTTGGATAGTGATGAACTTTTTCAAAAGGTGTCAGCAGATATGTATATGGTGCAGTTTTTTTAAATACCAACAGACATCCTTCTTTCAATGAAAGGTCAGAGACAACTGAGGAGCATCCTTCTTTTAGAGCAAAAGTTCCATTGTGTTTTGAGAATCGGTAATCCCATCTCATACCGTTTACACACTCTATAACGCCAATGTTACCATGAACTTCTTTGAGTAAATGATTGTTTGCAAAGTTTTGTGGTATTATCTGTTGAGTTCAAGTATTTAAGTATTGGCAAGTGTTATATGTGAATTAATTGTTAACAATAAAACTGTAGAAAATGGTTTTAATGTAATAATCTTACCAAGATTTTGGAATTAAGAGAATCCAAATATTTATAAAAAGACATCTTCCAAGATATGATGTTTCTGGTTAAAAATCAAACAAAAAATGAGACAATGTATTTTAACAGATACTTCATTATTTATAAAGACTGTGATAACAAATGTGAACCAACAATGTTTAACATATCTATGTCATTCAGATAACGCATTTAATATTTATCGATTTATCTAGAGTATATCAATAAATAAAGATTCCTCTAAAAACTGTAGAATCGAGTACCACTGCCAATAACTTTTTTTTGCAAGTCTATAAATAAAAGATTTGTCATTTAATCATATTCTTTAATATCAAGTAAGAAAAAACAACAAAATATACCTTATCGATTGCTTTCAAGAATCCAAATGTAACACCATATCAAACAATATAGGTCATCGTACTTTGATTTGAAGACTGAAGATGACACCTTCTGATAAAAGAATACCAGTGAAGATTTCTCGAAGACAATTCCCACTTTCACTGTGTTTTGCTATGACAATAAATAAAAGTCAAGGACAATCATTGTAGCGTGTTGGTTTATATCTTCCACGTCCAGTGTTTAGTCATGGCCAGCTCTATGTTGCTGTATCTAGAGTAAAAAGTAGGAAGGGGTTGAAAATTTTGATTTGTGATAAAGCGAAACGAGTCTGTACAACCACTACTAATGTGGTTTACAAAGAAGTTTTACAAAATCTATGATGATACTAAACATCTGTCAACCTGGCAACGTCTGTTGGGTATAATGGAGGAACTGTTGTTAGGAAATGTTTGTTGGAAAGCAATACAACTTTTTGAAAGCATCTGATACTTTTGGTCAATCAGATGTTTGTTTTTCCTTTTGTAATCTCTGTTTTTTGAAACAGATGTTAGGATTTCAAACAGTGGTATGACAAACATATGTTTGAAACCTCTGTTTGGTTATAAACAGAGTCTTAAAGAAACATTGATTTGGCGAAACAGAGGTAATCCTTTACAAACAGTGGTTGACTTTAGTCAAACAGACTTTTAGATACCTCAAACAAATGAGCAGGTTCTTAAGAAGGAATTCCCAAAAGGCGTTGATATCGTTTATGAATCTGTCGGTGGTGATATGTTTGATATTTGCATGGTTTTCTAATAAATGACCCGTGTTTGCACACGGGTCTTACCGCTAGTTATTTTAATAAAAGTTTTAAATAAATGAAAATAAAATGACCATTTTGCCCCTGGGGAAAAAGACAAAATAGCATGATTTAATTTGAGAAATATGATCTGATTTCATTTTAGACCAAAATGGCAATAAAAGTGAAACCACATATACCCAGATACAAAAGATTTCAAATTTAAATTAAAGTGGCAAAAGTAACCAAACCAAAATCACAATCTATACTATATAATAAAAGAAACCACTTTAGGGACACTTGTCATCATATTAAGCCATCTCTTATAGATAATTATTATTTTAGTTTAATATTTTCTAATTAATTATAGATAACCCTTTTACTAAATATTATTTAATTTAATATCTTATATTATAGATAACCCTCCTACTAAATATTATTAGTTTAATATCTTATAGATAATTATTATTTAGTTTAATCTCCATCTCATTTATAATATTATTTATTTGAATTAATTATATTTGAACGTTTTTTTAGTTTGGTATCAAATAGATTTTACGAAAGTTAAAATGAAATTAACTAATATTATTTATCATTTATACATTTACGGAGTTTTAAATAAAGGGTTAAATTTAGTGAGACTTTGTTAACAAATTTTGCAACAACAAAATAATCTATTTTTATCACGAAAACCAAACTTTGTATTAATATATTAAATATTTTTATTTTCACTATACAAAATTACATTTACTCGACCCATGTAATACATGAGGTTTTTTAAAATATAACTTTTTATTATTTGATATATAAAATTAGATTTATTCAATTCGTACAATACACGGGGTTTTTTTAAGGATATATATTTTTTTATTATTTAGTACAGAAAATTACATTTATTCAAATCGTGTAATGCGTATATTTTTAAAGATGTAATTTTTTATTATTTGGTATATAAAATTATATTTATTCAACCCGAGTAATAATTGAGGTTTTTTAAAGATGTATTATTTGATAAACAATATTACATTTATTCAACTCGTGTAATATACGTGGTTTTAAAGATATAACTTTTTATTTGGTATATAAAATTACATTTATTCAACCGTACAATATGGTTCTTATAGATATAACTTTTTATTATTTAATAGATAAAATTATATTTATTCAACCTGTACAATAAATAAGGTTTTTAAAGATACATTATTTAGTATATAAAATTTATTTATACAACCCCGTGTAATACACGGGGTTAGTTTACTCTAAACAAAAAACAGAGATGAAAATCACGTCACTGGGATCAAATCCTGAATTCCCATTGGTCAATCTTCGTGGAACAACCTACAAAAGCCACGTGTCCTCTTCTTAAACGGCTTGGAACCCTCTCGAGCCTCCCTTCTTAATCACGAAGCTATTTAATCTTGATGCAAAACAGTCACTAATTCCAACAACAAATAATATTCATTCGTAGGGGATTTAGCGACCACAATATCTGTCGTTACACACTCGTTCGGATTCGGATTCCGATTATCTTGAAAAACAATGAGCAATCGCATCAAATTGTCAATATTCGTCGTATGTTCTTTGTTGTTTTATGCCTCTGTAACATCAAAATCACTCGATCCTTATAAGGTACATAAAAAAACCCTAATTTACTCTCAATTGTCATGATTTATCATATGTTATTTGCATATTGGAATAGAAAAGTGAATGCAAGTGATGTTTATGGTTTAGGTTCTATGATGAGATGTCAAGTTGGGGTTTATTTGTGAGGCTGTAAATTGATTGTAACATTTAGGGTTTCTTTTGGGATTTTGATCTGGATTTAGTTACTGATCAAAGTTAATTAGATGAACCTTGAAATTTTGGATTGCTTCATTGTGGTTGGAAAGGCAGTATTTTTATGCTTAGTTTTAAAAAAAAGAATGATTTAGGTTAAGATGACAAAATGTCATAATTTCATTTTGTATGCTTGACGTAGAGGAACCAGAGTTTTGTTTTCGGTAGAATTGGATTTGCTATTCAAAGGGGGTTGCGGCGCAACTTGTTGCCTGTTTACCTGCCATTCTTATGTAATTTTCTTTATGTTAATGAAACGCGTAAATTAAACGTGTTACAAATTTTAACTTTTTTTTTTTTGGTTTAGACTAAATTGGTTTGGATTCTAGGAGATACTGGATAATTCCTTTGATGTCTGGAGTTTTAAGGAAAATAATATGCCGAGTTTCATAGCTCATAGGAATTTCGTTGATTTCAGTTTTTAGCTAGTGTTGTTGATCATGTTGAAGTTGGTGATTGATCATGGTTGCTTATTCTGATTTGTTGCCATATTTGCTTATTTCTAGTATTGGATGTTGACAACAATTATGGACCTTTCAAATTGGACAAGTAACTAATTTATGATAGAATAGGTAAAGTAGTTTACGCAGGGGAGGTGGCCTTCTCAAGGTTAAGGTAAGACAAATATGAGTGATTCTGCTCGGATATGTCACATTCTTTGTCCAAACTTGTTGGGTATTTCGTTGGAAACTTCTTAAGTACGCTAAAAATTTAATCAGCGGGGAAGTAGAAAAGGAGATTGAGATGATAGAGTTATTAGCTCTCTTATATAGTCAACATTGAGTTTTTATGTGTCTGATTCTATATGTTTGTTACATCATATCTAATAATGAAGGCTTGAATGTTGAATGTTTTTAACATGCTTCTTTAATGAAATAACCAGATACTAGGAGTCGAAAAGGATGCAACTCAGAGGCAAATTCAGAAAGCTTTCCACAAGTATGTTCTTTTCTTGATTTCAGATAACACTACCCCTGTTGTTATTTAGCTACATTTTAGTGGCCGTTTATTTTTCACAAAATGATACTTTTTCTACATAAATAACGTTGGAGAATGACATGTTCAGAATGCTATATCAATCTCTACCAATTCTAGCAATTTTAACGTTCTCTCGTTATGATTTTGTAGGCTGTCTCTTCAGTATCATCCTGATAAGAACAAAAACAAGGGGGCTCAGGAGAAGTTTGCTGAAATAAATAATGGTATGGTAAATGCTGCCTTCTTTGCACAACAGAGAATGAAAGGAAAAAAAATCTTCTTGCACAAATATATTTTACTGGAAATAATTTGAATACAAGTAAAAGACAAATATAGTTTAATGCCATATATGAGTCTTAACAAAATATTTCCTGATTTTACGTTTTTGCCAGCATACGAAATTCTATCGGATGAAGAAAAAAGAAAGAATTATGATATGTTTGGGGATGCAAGGGGAAGTCCAGGATTCGATAGCGGGGATGGTGGAAGCCGCGGCGGGCATACCTTCTTCAGAAGCAGTGGGCCAGGACAAAGCGGGTTTACATTCTCGCCTGATGATTGGCAAACAATGGGTGGTCAACAGGGTGGTTCAAAATCATATTCATTCTCCTTCGGT
The DNA here is from genome assembly GCA_030545235.1 of Helianthus tuberosus. Classification (NCBI taxonomy): domain Eukaryota; kingdom Viridiplantae; phylum Streptophyta; class Magnoliopsida; order Asterales; family Asteraceae; genus Helianthus; species Helianthus tuberosus. Next base: position 56,188,214 of record CM060445.1, on the reverse strand, counting down.
GGAAATAGTGGCGGGAGTTCATTTGGTTTTGACATAGGTGATGTTTTTTCAAACTTTTTCGGTGGTGGTGGCGGCATGAGTGGTGGTTTTGGTGGTGGTGGTGGTGGAAGTCAGTTTGGTAATTCAGGAGGATCGCGTACAGGTTCTCGGAGTTCTCCAAAGAGCAGCGTAACCTCCGTTAATTCTCAGATTTATAGGAAACAAGTAATTGATAAAGGAGTCACTTGGCTTTTATTATCTTACACTCCGTTAATGAAAGGGATGCAGCACTATGAATCCATCATAGAGGAAGTTGCTAGCTCACTAAAAGGCGCTTTAGACGTTGGAAGTGTAAATTGTCAAGTAGAATCGTCTTTGTGTAAGGAACTTGGTATTCACCCTCGGAATAGACCGCGAGTCTACGTTTATTCATACAAAGCAAGTGAAAGTGGTTCATTGCTTGAGTACACCGGTGATGTAACCGTTAGAGATTTGAAGTCATTTGTTCAAGATCATCTGCCAAGGTTCTCAAAACGTGTCACGTGGGCCCAGTTTGAGGCAGAATTCGGGACTATAGGATCTTTACCTAAAGTCATGCTTCTTTCTACTAAGAAAGATACCCCTGTTATATGGCGTGCACTTAGTGGCTTGTACCGCAAACGTTTTGTCTTCTATGATACACAGGTAATCAACCAACCTGGACCATCAATCTTCTTATCTATTTATTGGATAAATTGATTCAAAAGTTATCTTCTTGTAGGTACAAGATGCTTCTGATCCTGCGGCAAAAAAACTAGGTGTCAATGAAGTTCCAGCGGTAGTTGGTTGGCTATCGAACGGAGAGAAGCAGGTTCTGAAAATAGGGATCCATGTGAAAGATATGAAATCGACAATTAAGGAATTTAGTAACATACTAGATGAGTTTGAGAAAAAGAACAAGAAGATAGCAGCAGCTTCATCTCAGGGCAAGAAACCAAATGCTGACTCAGCAACAGAGAAAGAACCGGTGGTTCCTTTGTTGACAGGCACAAATTTTGATGCAATATGTGGGGAAAAAACACCCGTTTGCATAATTGGCGTCTTCAGATCAACTAAAGGAAGGGAAAAACTTCATACGATACTCTCATCCGTAAGTAAACTTACCGTCCTCTAAACTTCATACAATAATCAGATTTTTTTTTTCAATGTCAACAACTTTGGAGAGGGCATCGGTAGGGGCGCTAAATGGTCGTGTTGGTGAGTCGAACCAGACATGAACCTGAAAAGACACGAATATTCACAGGCTACCACATGTACGACCCATTTAACTGGAAAAAAGTTTCATCTTATTAATTTTTCACATTAATACTCAAAAATCACAAATTTACAACCAAAGAAAAAAATGTGCATAAAATAGCTACATTTAAAAATATAAAACCCATTGCTAATTTCTCTTTAAAAGATAGTTTAAGTTAGAACATAAAGCATATTTTAGAGAAATTTATATTTAAGCAGGTCAAACTAGAGGTGTACAAATCGGTTTTTTTTCAAAAACCGGTTTCGGTTACTAACCGAACCGGTTTTTTTCATCCAAAATGAAAACCGGTTTTTTTTAATAACCGGTTTCGGTTACTAACCGGTTTTTCAAGTCCAAAACAATAACCGGTGTAACCGGTTGGGATCGGTTTTTAACCGGTTTTTGCCAAAAAAAAAACCGGTTTTTTTAAAACCGGTTTCGGTTATTAACCGGTTTTTCATACCAAGAATCCTAACCGGTCTATAACTGGCGGTTCGGTTATAAAAAAACCGGTAAAAAAAAACCGGTTTCGGTTTTTTTCCCGGTTTCGGTTCTAAAACCTGTTTTTTTGTACACCTCTAGGTCAAACCAGCTAACCCACCCGGTTGACCCGAACCCGGAATGCTTAGCTAAACATGTTCGCGGGTTCGATCCAAATCATCCAATGCGTCAACTGTGTCAATGTTATGCCTCTACTTAGTAGTTTCATATCGAAAGTGGCATATAAGTTTGGCAATAAATAATAATAGCATATTTTATACAAACTCCTTAGATGGTCAAATGCATAAATGTTTCTATACATTTCAAAGAATTTTTGGATTACTTAGTCTAATGAATAAAGATATCTTTTTCATGTATATTTGAATACAGGTATCACAGAAGTCGCTAGTAAGGAACCCGAGGGATTCGGTTTCGTATGGTCTTTTGGATGCTTCAAATCAATCGTCATTCCTATACGCGTTCGACAAATCAGGGTTCAAATCATCAGACCGGCTCTTGATCGCTTACAAACCCCGTAAGGCGAAGTTTTCAGCGTTTACAGGAGATATAACATCCGAGGAAGTCGAAAAGTTCATCGGTTCGGTTCTTAATGGTGATGTACAGTTTAGTAAGACAAGGCAAAAACCCACATTTAAGTGAACCTTTTTTTAGTTTTGTTTTGAAATGTGGATGGATGTAGATGACAAGAGTAAAAACCCTTTTGTGACATAGCCAAGAAATACAAATATAATGCTTAAAGTTTGGTCCTGAGCTCACAACTAAAAGAAGACCCGATTTTGATGGGTCGTTTCAAGTGGATCCTAGCTTGGATGTGATTCCAAATAGGTCCAAAATGGATGGCAACATTTTATTTACTAGAAAACTAAGTTAAAAACTTGTATATCATACGGGTTAAACAAAGTATATGTTCAATAGGTAGCAATGAAGATTTTAGGAGTTATAAAACAACGTTGTTTGCAACAAAATATTTGAAATCTCGTTGGATAATATAGTTTTAATAAATGAAGTGAATTCAAGAACTGTTTTAAGTTTAAAAAAAAGGATAGGTGCATGGTATCCTTAGCCGCGGAAGGGATCTTCCTTCCCAGTTCATGACCCGACAACGATCCCTGGCGATAAATACCCTTGTCAACTTGATTGGATTGAAGAGCCTGGAGTAACCAGGATTCGAACCCACGACCTCCACGTAATGGGAGGCCTCAAGAGACACTAAATGGGTGTCGGTGGCCACTGAGCAAGACCCATTTTGGGTGAAAGAAGAAAAACGGGAAAAAGTTTTCACCGTGCTTATTACAAAATATTTTGATATGTGGTTTTTTTTTTTTTTTTTCTATTGCAATAGTAATTTCATTCCACACGAAAAAGGACAATTACAAAGCAATGGCAGGTAGTCGGGCAACAAGTTGCTGTGAGTTGATTATTTATTTGGTAATCAATCACTAAAATAAAACTATATCATAGTAGTATAATAACTAAGTTTTTACATTTATAAACTTGGGCTTATCTATATCGGTACGTTAGTTGTAAAAATTGTATCTTTCATATAATTTTTAATTAAAATAAACTTTCGGAAGCTAATAAATTAACATATAAACAATAAACTTTTAGAAGCTAATTTAACACATAAACAAAACTTTGTGAAACAATGAATCGAAATAAACGCAAAGAATTTATAATAATAATTTTCGCAAATAAAACGTGTTTATTTAAAACTGTCACAAAAATTATCTGAAATTGAAAACCCATATAAGGGCGTCCGGAGTGGGCGCCAAACCCACTCGGCAAAGCGGTAACCTCACGCGGTAACACCGCCGCCTGCGGGTTTTGCCGCTCGGTAAAGATGGAGAATCGGTAAGGGTTTGCTGAAGCAGGGAGAGGGAGGGAAGGAGAGAGAGGGGGTGTGTGTGGTGGGGTCCATGTCATCTCAACCACACTTTTTTCCTTTTTTTTTTTTTTAAATAGTTTACCAATTCATGAAGTGTCTAACCATTGTCAACACTTTTAAACATAGTTTAAACAATTTTTGAAGTTTACCACTTTCAAGTGTCTAACCACTCCCTACACTCTAATGTCTCATTCATTTATTTTAAAAGATAACCATGATTATATGTGGAGTTTCAGTAGGTTTGAAAAAGGGTCCTAATAATAATACATGGAAAAAACTTATTTTCACATGGTGTATACGGGCCGTATAAAGTTATACGCCCCGTAGGGGGGGGGGGGGGGATATTCCACGGTCCTCCCAACCGCCGAGGTGATCCCACCTTGCAGACCGCCACCCAGCAAGCCTGAGTCTGGGGGTAAATCCGCTACCGTAGGGGCATTGGGAACGAGCAAGACTCGAACCCGCCACCTCCGGGTTAGAATGCGGGCTGGTTGCCATTGGGCTGACACCCAATGGTTAAAGTTATACGCCCCGTATAGAATTAAATGAACTAACAAAAGCTGTGCCAGCAAACTTTGTCAGTTTATTTAATTCTATACGGGTCGTATAACTTTATACGGCCCGTATACATCATGTGAAAATAAGTTACCTAGTCGTATACAATGTATACGATTATTGTATACGGGCCGTATAATCTTATACGGCCCGTATTCCTCGAAAATTGGATTTTTCTCAAAGTAAAAAAAATCACCTACATGACGGGAGCTATCAACGTGGGGATGGGTACAGAAAAGGTAAAAGATGAGATTTGTCACGTACATCTTTTCAATCTTCATTGCTTCATTAAAATTAACAATGCGGTCTCGATTGCATATGATTGTTTAAAGAAGCACTTTTATCATGTGTCATATGATTGTCGAAAGAAGCGGTTTGCACATTCAATCTTCATTGATTCATTAAAATTAACAATGCGGTCTCGGTCGATGTGTCGTATGACTGTAATAAAACAGAAGCTATCAACGCGGGGATGGTTAACTCAACAACGGTGGTTATTAACTAACTCATACAAAGTTCGTAGTTCTAAATCCTCAACGTTACTGCGTTTTCGTCAACCGAGACCGCATTGTTAATTTTAATGAAGCAATGAAGATTGAATGTGCAAACGGCAACCGTTTTTTTACTATGATGATTCGAAACATTCCGAATAACTAGCAGAAGAACCCGACAGAAACAAGTTCTCCACAGTTTGTTATTCAGATCTCTATTCAGTCATCTTTCCAAACTACAACACATGATAACTTTAAACTTTAAATAGCGTGATTTGACCTGGAAAGGATTAGAGGTGATTTCTACTTTTAATAAGCTGTCACAGTTGTCAAATTCGTTGCGTGCATTTATATTATTGAGACAACAACAAATAATGAACGGATTGTTGGACTTCTTGTTCCAAATGCAGCTGTAGGATACAAACCGTAATCGTTTGTGACTATGGGAAACACAAGTTTTCTTTTTGAGCTTGATGGATGTCCGTTATCTCAACTGTCGCAACCCCCGACCCCTAATCACTTGGGAACGGGCGGCCGCGAGCTCAGATTCAGTGGTATTGGTGTTTATCAAATTGGCAGCGGAACTTACATCAGTACCGTAGTTAGGAAATATTTTATCAGAGTAAATTACCACATTTTTATAATATTAAACGCATGGGAAATTCCCAAGTTTCTATTACAAACATGTTTATAGGGATAAACCCTATTTTATTAAAATAAAACAGCTTCTTTATTTAGTTAACTTTTATAGCCACTTTTCCAAGCCTGCAGTGCTGTCCAGCTGGCTTCTAATTGCCTTTCACATTTTGTTACCTGAAACACATTTAAAAATATTTTATCAGCAAAAATACTGGCGAGTGAATCCCAGTTTAATCCAAACAGGTTTTATCATTTCACAATATTGAGAGCGATTACAATGTTTATATCTACACAATTACTCATTTAGTACTGTCAATCCTGACTGGTGGGTCATATTACTCATTGGCTATCTCATTGTCCAATGGTAACGTGTTCCACATTTTGTATACAAAACCCCAACATACCGGCAGTAATTGAAGAATTACAAAGACTCAATCACTGCTAATCACATCGTAAAATATTTAAAGTTTTGTAAAAACAGTTTACAAAAAGGTTTCACAAAAAGAGGATTACTCACATTGCTACTTTAGGTATTTCCTTTGTGTTTTCCTGGTTATAATCTATTCATTAAATAATGCACACGTGTTAGTATAATAACCCAATTTATATTAATTATACCCTCCCCGAGACAGAAACTCCAACGACTACGTCGGGCAGAGCCTCGACAGGCGTTACGGAGAACTAGATCAATCGGGCAGCGTATCTAATACGTAACCAGGGGTTATGATACTTACATCGAGGCAGAGCTTCGTTATTTTAGTGGGTATAATACCCGGGTATAATTTTAGCTTTAGAGATTTGAGAGAGAGTTGAGAATTCTGAACGACGAAAATGAAATGCCTGAGGCCCCTATTTATAGTTTTGATCCGCCAGTCTCTCGCGGCCCGTGAAAGAAATACAAAGGACCGTCGCGCCCCGCGATCTAGGCTACCTAGGCTGTAGCCTTGACCAATCATCGACCTAGCTTCGACACGCATGCGACACGTGGCGGCACCAGGATGCGCCACTTGACCCTTCGCTCGCTCCCCGCGACAGACTTAGAGGAGTCTGTCGCGCCCCGCCAGGAACTAATAAATTTTGTTTTTATTTAATTTTTATAAATTTAAAGTACTTGGGGCCTATTTCTTGTATACGGGGTGTATTTTAGGGCGTATAGGGGTGTTATAAATATTTTAGGAGGGTTGTTATATCCTCCCCACCTTGTTTAGAACTCGTCCTCGAGGTCTATTGGAACAGGTGTGGGTATCTCCTCTGCATCTCTGATTCAAACTCCCAAGTGTATTCTGGTCCTCTCTTGGAATTCCATTTTACTTTGACTAGAACCAATCTCTTGTGTTTGAGATTCATGACTTTCCTGTCTTCAATTTGTAGAGGCTTATCTACAAACTTAAGTTTCTCATTTACCTCTATGTCCTTAAGAGGTACTACTAGTGATTCATCGGCTAAACACTTTTTGAGATTACATACATGAAATACATCATGTATTCCTCCCATTTTCTCTGGCAGTTGTAGCTAATAGGCTACAGGTCCTATCTTCTAATAATCTCAAAAGGTCCAACATACCTGGGGCTTAGCTTTCCCCTCTTGATGAATCTTACCACTCATTTCCAAGGAGAAACTTTTAATAATACCTTATCTCCTACTTGAAATTCCAATGGTTTTCGCCTGTTATCAGCATAACTCTTTTGTTGATCACGTGTTGCTTTCAGTCTTTCCTTGACTTGAATAATCTTGTTCGTTGTTTCTTGTACTATTTTGGGTCCAGATAGTTGCTTTTCTCCAATTTTTGCCCAACAGACTGGAGTTCGGCACTTTCGTCCATAAAGTGCTTCGAATGGTGCAGCATTGATGCTGGTATGATAGCAGTTATTATAAATTCTATTAATGGTAAGTGATCATCCCAATTTCCTCCGAAATCAATTACACAAGCTCTAAGCATATCTTCCGTTGTCTGAATTGTCCTTTCGCTTTGTCCATCCGTTTGAGGATGATAAGATGTGCTTAGGTTCAGCTTGGTTCCCATTGCTTTTTGGAAACTTGTCCAAAAATGAGAAGTAAAACGGCTATCTCTATCAGAAACAATTGATAAAGGAATTCCATGTAAGGAAACTATTTCATTTACATATAACTTGGCTAACTGTTTCATACTGAAAGTTTCCTTCATCGGTAAGAAATGAGCAGACTTGGTTAACCTATCTACAATCACCCAGATTGTATCATTACCTTTTCGTGTCTTGGGTAATTTGGTAATAAAGTCCATTGTTTTCAATTCCCATTTCCATATTGGCATTTCTAATTGCTGCAATAAACCTGAGGGTTTCTGATGTTCAGCTTTGACCTGTGAACAAGTTAGACACTTGGCAACATAAGCTGCTATATCTTTTTTCATTCCTATCCACCAGAAATTCTTTCTTAAATCTTGTTCATTTAAATCTATCTGCAGATTTAATTTAAGAGAACGTACTCTTTTTGGCTTTTCGTGATACTTTCGACTTAAAGCATCAGCTACTACATTAGCCTTTCCTGCATGGTACTGGATATTACAATCATAATCACTAAGAATTTCCATCTAGCGTCTCTGTCTCATATGTAATTCCTTTTGCCCGAAAACATATCTTAAACTCTTATGATCGGTGAAAATGGTAAACTTACTACCGTAAAGATAGTGTCTCCAAATTAAATTTTAAGGGCAAAAATTATGGCTTGTAACACCTCGTAAATTCATGTCCAATATTATATTGACACGTGCCATGGACTTTAAACGTGTAACGGATTGATTATGAGGGACAAAAGTTGACAAACGAAGAAACTATATGTATATAAGGATACAAAGTGTCAGCATTTGATAATTTTTCCTTCTTATAACTCTACACGATGCTTATACCCTAAAACGAATGTATCATGAAGCATATGAAACCGTTTGTGGAAGAATGTGAAAGTTTACAAGACGCGAGGGTTAAAAGTGTCAACATGTTTAAGTTATACCTCTGAGTGACCTTTTAGCGAACCCGGAACCTTGTAACGATTAATTATACTCCCAAGAATAAGTGGTAAAAATTTCACAAGGTTTCGATATCGTATGAGAAAGATACGCTATCTTTCGTAATTAAGGGGTTAAAAGCGTCAACGAGGCAAAACTTGAGTTTTCGGTTATCATTTAACGAAACCGGACCTAATGATGATTGGTTATATCTCATGGATCACAAAAATATAAATTTCAAGGGTTAAAGGTGCTTAAAATGGAAGAAATTACGCTTTAGAAAGCCCAGGGGGTGAAAGTGTCATTTTTAAAACTTGTTTGCCGGTCCCCCTACTTGTTTGCATGTTTGCGCCAACACCTGGGCACTTCCCTGTCGCGCGACGCGACGGACTGCCAGCTCAGAAAAGATTTTTTAAACGTGGCAGCTTGCATGTTTGCTCGATTCCGCGAGTTTGCCACCCTCTAGCTCCTTGAAACACGTCCCTTAACACTTGTATTCATCCCTGGAGTTGCCTTAACACCTGTATCCATCTCCTTGAACCTTCCTTGGCTATAAATAAGTCCAATTGTTGCAACTTGTGAACTCACATTTGAGCACTTCACTTGAAAAGCTTCCAAACACTTGTTCTGGAGATTCCTGGAGCTCAAGACCACTTCCTAAGGATCCTTAGTCGTGCATAGGACTTCAGTAAGTGTCCTTAACCTTTCTTAATTCAGTTTTACTTAGTTCATTAGCCTAAAGTCAAACCGTCGTAATTAAGGTTTGACTTCGTGATTAATCACAATTTGTCCAGTCAAATCTCAAATTGAAAGTACCTATGAGTTGGTAATTATGTGGGTAATAAACCCATAAAAGGGCACCCTCTGATTCCCACTCTAACTAGGTCAATTGTTGGGTCAAACTTGATTATAAAAAGTCAACAGAAAGCTAATTTTCGCATAAACACATAATTAACAATGTAGAATCTTTGGAACCTGTTTTATCACTCATATAACTTGGTAATTAATGTAAGAACATGTCTAAGCATGTTCAACCCGACAATTTTCAGTTTAAGCTCGGTTCGGAACCAAAAGTCGCATAAGTGGACTTTTGCTTTGACTTTCAGTTCTGACCCATTAGAGCATATTTTAGAAATGCCTTAGAGCTTTATTAGGACCAGGTTACATGTTAGTATAACCCTCTGTGATTATACAACTTGGTTCATTAGTTATTCGATTCATATGCATGTTTCCGTTATATGCCTAAATGTTGATCATAATGCCCTTTTGACCTTAAAACAAGAATTTTGAAAATGTGAGATGACAATAATCTTTATTACTGATTTATAAACATGTCCCTAAAATTTGACATCATTTTGAGGTCTAGATTAAGAGTTATGCTCAATAGCGTAATTAGAAAGCTTTTTATTAAATAAACGGCGTAATTAGCATAAAGCTTATCTAAACCCAATTTTTGATACCAAACTTTTTACCTACTGATGTAAAATAATATTTTGGGATTTTTGAAGATTTTTATTTATTTTTAGGCTGAGCATAACATAGGGTTATAGCTTTGATTCGGTAATTGTCGGTTTTGCCCTTTTGGCTTATAAAATGAGTTTTACATAATATTTTGATACCAAACCTTTTGCTACTGATTTTATATAATAAATAAAATATTTTGAGTCTTCTGGAACGATAAAAATATCAGCTTTTCTTTAAAAACCCGGAAATCGCTAAAAACCGTCTTTTTACGCGTTTAAAACGCATAGTATGTATTAAAACCATTTTTCCCATAAAAGACTTAATACCTACTGATGTTTTAAGCAAATTTTTATATTTTAACAGTAAGCAAAAGTTTTAAACTCAGATTTCAACTTTTGACCTTTAAAGCTTATGTGAAATTACCAAAATGCCCAAACGGTGCATAGTTTGGTTATAAAAGGTAAATTTCACATATATGCCATACCCTACTGTTATGACTTATAAAATAAGTATTTTTACTGAATATATCAGACCTGAAACTCGGATTTATATTTAAACCCTTTTATAAGCTTTAAAATGACCAAAATACCCCTACGGGGCATAATTTGAGTTTAAATCCATTTTGGGCATATTGGAAGGTATCTTACTGATATCACAACATATTTAAGGCATATTAACTTAGGAAACCTGTTCATGAATCATTTGGTTACCTGTTACGCATTATTCGCGTTCGGTGCGGTTTATGTAACTAGTTTGCATAAATTGACCGAAACGGGTCAAACCTTATCATTTTTGTCTCAAAATCCAGAATGTGTTTAGTTTACCCATATTATACAAGTATACAAGCTTGTCAGGTCTAAACCACATTCTAATCCGGTCTTCGCTTAATCATGCGTTTTGAACCGTATATCTTCCTTTAAAACTAACCGGTCTAAGTTTAGACTTAATTAAGACCCGTTTGGAATCTAATAGGTTATTAAAACCTTTGTTCCAGATTAGGAGCCCCGTAAAATCTACTTGCATTCGCTGTTTGTGATTTATACTTGCGCAGGTAAATACTTTTAACTTATTTTCCCTATACGGGCTTCGGATACGGTATTATAATAATACCGCTTGGTCGGGCGTGTAGTCATTTAAATCGGATTGTGATTAATGTATTTACATAACTCGTTTTAATCTGTATTATTTGGTGTATGGCCTTTGGGGGTTAATGACCATGTCCCGGATATCCTTGGCATCATTCAAAGAAATGGCCACGACCTAAGCACGGGGTGTAGGCATACACCTGACAGTTGCATTATGAAAAAAACTGGTAATCCACTTAAAGGAATCAACCTTGTGGGCATTATACCTGTGGCGTGTCAGTTAATCTTGTCCGGCTCTTCTAACCGGCCCTGACGGACGACAAATAAGTAAAACTGTATACACAATTATTTTTAAATAATTGTCCCAAGTTATAAAAGATATTTTGTGCCGTGTGCATTCAAATTAATTTTATTAAACTCTTTTCAAAATGAGTCAGTTAATTGTATTTACCAGTGTAAACTGACGTATTTTCCAAAAAGGCTAAGTGCAGGTACTAGACGAAATAGGCTGGCTACTCCTGGCATCATTAATCAAGTCTTGCAAGCTTTAGATGTTAAAGTCTGTTGAATAATGATCTTTTATCTTTTGATCCGCCTGTGGATCCTTTACAGTCCGTTTGTAATACTTTGATATTACTATTTATTCGTTTTGTAATGTGATTCATCTTTTGCTTCCGCTGTGCATTTAAATTGTGTTGTTTGACTATGATGATATCAACTACGTCACGATACTCCCCACCGGGCCCACCGGTAATACGTGGAAATATCGGGGTGTGACAGGTTGGTATCAGAGCCAACATTGAGTGAATTAAACACTAGCCTTTTGTGTTTAATCTCAATGACACAGTTTGCACATTCCTCGACTTCTGAGTCTAGACAAAGAACTTAGGACTAATCCAAATTTGCTTTATTTTAATTTTGTCCTTTATATTTCTTTGTTGTCCTTTTGTTTGTTTTGACAGGACATACTACAATGCCGCCAAGATTCCGAGGTAGGGGAAGAGGTAAGGGGTCATTCTTCGCCCCCAATGATCACGAGGCCGGGCCTTCACACCGGCGAACACCATCCGACACTCTAAGCAGAAGTCCTCAAGAAAACTGGAGGACCCATGTAGAACCCGCGAGGCATTCAGTCTCGCTGAGCTCCTCACCTTCTTACCAAAATTCTTACGGGCCTCAATCGGAAAATGAGCCCCACAACTCACACCATTCTTTTATACCCCTACAAAACCCCAACTCACCCTTCAACGACCCAACACCCTATTTCCAGAGCCGGTTCAACCCGGCAACCCTAGTTGAAGGACCAATTGGGTTATAACCCGTTGGGACCGGAGGACCATTTCTCCATGGATATGGACGAAGATCCGGAACCTGCCCAACCACCAACCGGGACGCCTACTCACCCCATCGAGATTTCGGATGGGTCACCTTTTCTTGGATCACCTTATAGTGGTCCCGACATCTACGAGGCAAGATTTGCCCAAATCGACTGGGCGTTTACTCCCAGTTACCACAACTCACCGCAGCAGCAGCAACAGCAGGATCCCTCGGAGGATTCGCGCTTTGTAGCGGTTACTCCGCCACCACCACCAGTGCAACAACAGCCTCCGGAGCCACCAAGGCGTAGAAGGTCAACCGCAAGGATGTCCGTGCGAGGGGGAGTCTGTATCAGCACCCCTCAGCATTCAAGTGGCAGCCATTACCCGCCACTATACGAAGACCCACATATGGGTGGGCCTTCGAACCCTGTTTCTGAGGTGCAGTCTGCGCCAGTCGCACCGCTACCAGTGGGTTTTGATAACCCAATCCCTACATATACCAGTGCAGCGGCATACAACCCAATACCTACATACGCCGGTGCAGCGGCGTATAACCCTTTCGAACAGCCGGCCCATACCAACTACAACTATGCTGAGGCTGACCCATACCTTACGGCAGCAAAGTACAATGCTCTTCATCCCGAGGGGCCCTTTGGAATCTCATATCAAGCTGGATATCCACCCTATGGGTATCAACAACCGCCACCTCCTCAACCTCCGCAGTATCAGCAGCCCCCGCAGCCACCACTGATATCGCCACCGCAGCATCAAGAGATTCTTCAAAGGTTGAGTCAGGTGGAGGAGGAGGTTCGGGAAGAGCGTAGGCAAAACCGAGGAATTTTCAAGGGTCTGGCGAGCTTAATAAAGGGGAAGACGAAAAAGGGTCATTAAATCCTTTATTTGTTTATTTGTATTTCTTTAATGTTTAATCAAGTCCCTGCATGGACATCTGTTTCTGTAATCAGTCCCTGCGAGGACTTGTATTTCCTGTTAGCCCCTGCGTGGGCATGTCTTTTCTGTTTAGCCCCTGCGTGGGCAAGTTATTTCAGTTAAAGTTCCGTTTAGGGCAAAATGTACTCCTTTTAAATTAATGGCATGTTGTAATTTAAATTTCATTTTATCATTATATGCATAAATGTAAAATGTATGAAATAAATAAATAAATCCAAAATATGTTATTCCTTTTACAAGATATGCCTTTAATGTTAAATAAGAATCTTAAAGGGTATAACCTAGCCTGCATGTCATTATAAGACCTAGCCATGATGGTAAAACCTGTTTAAAAAGAGATTCAAATCCTTGTTAACATCTGAAAACATGTTAACTTTCCTGGCTGATGTAATTCCTAAAATCACACGTGTCATTCTTATATTGGATTATTCCAAATTCCTTCTTTATTATTAAACATCCATTTGTGATGTAATGCCTACGGGCCATAATTATTGTCATATAAGACAAAAGACAGTCGTAGCCTACAACTCCTTGTCTAGAAAGGTAATGAACTATGATTCAAACCTTAGCACTTCGATCATATAAGATCTTGACTTATAATTTAAATGTGTCCATGTGACTTGGCCTTTTGTGCCATTATAATATTTAATTACAACTAAGGGTTATTAATGAAAAATCCTGAATAAAATACTTAATAAATTAACCAATATGGTTCTTTAATACCATGGTTGATAAGTTAATAAGATGGCAAATCTATTATAAACCTCTAAGAAGTTATTGTCATCATTTTATGTAGCCAGCAAGCTACATGGCAGAGTCTGAAGAAATAAACAGTCACCCCCGGGAAAATCATGACACTACCAGGATCAATTTGACCGGTGCGGAACTTCAAGCACTAATTGATAATGCTGTTACCAAGACCATAGATAGGCAATTAAATGAGTCAAGTGGTACTCGAAGCAAGGCCTCATCTGTACCCCATTCTAAACCTAAGACTCACCCTGAGGCTCATAGTAAGCCACTATCAAAGAAGGATGATGACCGATGCTCATCAAATCAGCATAGTGTTCCGTCGAAGAAGATTATACGCGATTAAGAGCCACGTATTAGGGGTTGTTCCTATAAGTATTTCGTATCTTGTAAACCCCGAGATTTCACTGGGGAAAAAGGAGCTATCGACTGCATGACGTGGTTAGACGAGATGGACACCGTAGTTGATATCAGCGGTTGCGCTGACAGGGATGTTGTGAAGTATGTATCTCAGTCGTTTAAGGGAGAAGCACTAGCCTGGTGGAGGTCTCTAATCTAGGCTACTGTGAAGATTCCATTTTACAATCTGTCTTGGGATCAGTTTGTTGCACTCATCAAAGAGAATTACTGCCCTCCGCATGAGGTTGAGAAGATTGAGTCCGACTTCTTATCATTGGTGATGAAAAATCTAGATTGTCAAGCTTACCTCACCAGTTTCAATACCCTGTCTCGACTGGTTCTGTATCTGGTAACACCGGAACCCAAGCGAATATCTCGATTCATTGGGGGTTTGGCCCCAGAGATCAAGGCTAGTGTCAAGGCATCACGACCTGCTACTTTTAGGTCAGCAGCTGACCTATCTTTATCCCTTACCTTGGATGTGGTCAGGCTAAGATCGAATAAGAACTCGGAGGAAGGTAAGAGAAAACGTGAGGACGATAACTCACGACGGTCTGAGAAGAAGTTTAAGGGAACCACAGACCACAAGAAGAAGTTTGGGTCTGGCAAGGGTAGTCAGCAAGCAGATGAAAAGCCAAAGTGCAAAACCTGCCAAAAACGTCACTTCAGAAAATGCAGGTTTGAATCTAAGTCCCAGTCAAAACTGTTTGCATGTGGGTTATGCAAATCCAAGGAGCACAAGACGATAGAGTGCAAGAAGATAAAGGATGCAACGTGCTATAAATGTAACGAGAAGGGGCACATCAAGTCCAACTGCCCTAAGTATGCCAAAAAGCCTGAAGAAGTCAAGAAGACCAATGCAAGGGTCTTTCGAATGGATGCACGAGAAGCCGTTCAGGATGATAATGTGATAACAGGTACCTTCCTTATAAATGATGTTTATGCAAGGGTGTTATTTGATTCAGGTGCGGATAAGTCGTTTGTAGATGATAAGTTTTGTAAGTTGTTGAATTT
This sequence comes from Helianthus tuberosus, assembly GCA_030545235.1. NCBI lineage: Eukaryota > Viridiplantae > Streptophyta > Magnoliopsida > Asterales > Asteraceae > Helianthus > Helianthus tuberosus. The sequence continues at coordinate 56,172,926 of CM060445.1, read as the reverse complement.
ACCTGTTAAAACCCTAAGCGTGAAATATGAGGTAGAGTTGGCCGATGGTACCATAGAAACTTCCTCAACTGTGTTAGATGGATGTTTTATATCCATTAGGAACCACTCCTTTCCGTTATCCTTGCTTCCTTTGAAATTAGCTGGTTTCGACATAGTAATAGGCATGGATTGGTTATCTCATAACCAAGCCCAGATTTTGTGTAACAAGAAGCAAGTGGTAATCAAGACTCCGTATGGTGAGCCACTTACCATACAGGGAGACACTCAGTATGGGTTGCCTGAGCAAGTGTCTATGCTCAAGGCATTGAGGTATTTGAAGAAGGGTTGTGTCATTTATATGGCACAGGTAACTATTGATGAACAGAAGCCCAAGGTTGAAGAAATCCCTGTCATTTCTGAATATCCAGAAGTATTCCCTGAAGAACTACCTGGTTTACCACCAGATAGGCAAGTAGAGTTCAGAATTGACATCATTCTGGGAGCAGCACCTGTTGCAAGAGCACCTTACCGGTTAGCCCCAACTGAGATGAAAGAGTTGATAACTCAGTTGGATGATTTGCTGACAAAAGGATTTATTAGACCTAGTTCGTCTCATTGGGGAGCACCAATCCTGTTTGTAAAGAAGAAGGATGGATCAATGCGTCTATGCATCGATTATCGCGAGCTTAACAAAGTCACTATCAAGAATAGATATCCATTGCCCAGGATCGACGATCTGTTCGATCAATTACAAGGGGCAAGTTACTTCTCTAAGATCGATTTAAGGTCAGGCTATCATCAACTGAAGGTTAGAGATGAAGATGTACACAAGACTGCATTTAGGACTCGCTATGGTCACTATGAGTTCTTAGTGATGCCTTTTGGGCTCACTAATGCACCAGCAGCGTTCATGGATCTCATGAACCGCGTCTGCAAGCCCTAATTGGATAAGTTTGTCATCGTCTTCATCAATGATATTCTTATTTACTCGAAGAGTCAAGCTGACCATGAGAAGCACCTTCGTTGTATTATTTCACTGCTTCAACAAGAGAAACTCTATGCCAAGTTTTCGAAATGTGAATTTTGGCTTCGTGAAGTCCAGTTTCTTGGACACGTGGTTAGTGAGCATGGTATCCAGGTGGATCCCGCTAAAGTTGAAGCTGTCATGAATTAGCAAGAGCCGAAGACACCCACAGAGATTCCTAGCTTTTTGGGATTGGCAGGATACTACAGGCGTTTTATTGAGAATTTCTCAAGAATTGCAGCACCCTAACTTCGTTGACTAGATAGAATATTAAGTTTGATTGGGGTCCTAAGCAACAAGAATCGTTTGATATACTTAAGCAGAAACTGAGCAATGCTCCCGTGTTGACATTGCCTGAAGGGATAGAAGAATTTGTAGTATACTGCGATGCGTCACACACTGGTATGGGGTGTGTGCTCATGCAGAAAGGCAAGGTTATTGCCTATGCTTCCCGACAATTAAAAGTGCATGAAAAGAATTACACCACCCACGACTTGGAGTTGGGTGCCGTTGTATTTGCACTAAAGCTATGGAGGCATTATTTATATGGTACCAAGTGTGTGATCTATTCTGATCACAAGAGCCTTCAGCATCTATTTAATCAGAAGGATCTGAATATGAGACAACGTCGATGGATGGAGACGCTGAATGATTATGATTGTGAGATCCGGTACCATCCGGGCAAGGCGAATGTGGTCGCCGACGCATTGAGCAGAAAGGAAAGGGTTAAGCCCATAAGAATCAATGCCAAGAGCATTGAATTAAAGAACAGTTTGAGTGATAGACTGTTAGCCACACAGAAGGAAGCCATGTTAGAAGTTAACTATCCAAATGAAAAACTGGGAGTCACTGCAGAACAGTTATCATATGGTAAGGATGCAATCCTAAGATTAAATGGACGAATATGGGTTCCAATCTATGGAGGACTATAGGATATTATCCTCCAAGAAGCCCACAGTTCTAAGTATTCCGTTCATCCTGGAAGTGACAAGATGTACCAGGATTTGAAGGCAAGTTATTGGTGGATAGGCTTGAAGAAGTCTATAGCTACCTATGTAGCCAAATGTTTGACGTGCGCATAAGTTAAAGCTGAACACCAAAAGCCGTCAGGTTTGCTACAACAGCCTGAACTTCCCACCTGGAAGTGGGAAATGGTGACTATGGATTTTATCACCAAGTTGCTAAAGACTAAACGAGGAAATGATACTATTTGGGTGATAGTGGATAGACTGACTAGGTCAGCCCACTTCTTACCTATTAAGGAAACACACAGCTCAGATAAGTTAGCTCAGCTGTACGTGGATGAGATTGTATCTCTCCACGGAGTGCCAGTGTCTATCATCTCTGATAGAGATACGAGGTATACATCGCATTTCTGGAAAAGCTTTCAGCAATCCCTAGGCACTCGATTAAATTTCAGCACTGCATATCATCCTCAGACAGATGGTCAAAGTGAACGTACTATTCAGACACTTGAAGATATGTTACGAGCTTGTGTTATTGACCTGGGTGGAAGTTGGGATGATCATGTCACGGCCCATGACCCGGTTTGACCCGTTTCAAGAGCCGCGGCAGAAAATACTGCGGTATTTATTTAATTGAGTTTAACAGCGGAAACAGGATCGTTTAAAGCTAAAATTTTTCCCCGATTATTTTATTTCACAATTCGGGATAAAACCCCGATAATTTACAATAGTATGATTTTTCTAGGAAATCGTTATGTTACAAAACTTATTGCTTTATTTTATAATGAGCCACTATCTTAAGCTTGAAATGCTCCCCAGCACTTTTCCTGATTTACAACAGATTACCTGAAACATGTTTGAAAAAGGTTTTGTCAGCGGGAAATACTGAGTGAATCATTCTATTTACTAAAATGACTCATTTGTTATAATATACAGTATTAAGAGCGATTACAATGTTTCTGATATCAATCCAACTACCCACGGTACTTGCCACTCGACCCATTGGCCCATTCGTCCAATGGTGTCTGTGACTATGGTCATATCCCCCATTGGCTGCCCCAATGGTGACGATTATCAAGTAATGTATACAAAACCCCACATACCGGCTGTAACTTGGTGATTACAAAGACTTAATCCCCGTAATTATAACTTTGAAAATAAACATACTTTTGTAAATAGATTTGATAAAAAGAGAGAATGACTCACTTTGCAGATTTATACGGGCAGAGCCTAGCCTACTGATTAGCCTTTATCCTAATTTCAATAACAAGCACACAATTTGGAATTAGTAATCAATCCAGCATTTACGATAACTCACGAGATCAAATTCTCACAATGAATGTCAAAATGCAATACTTTGTCCATCGAATTAACGATGATCCATTGAATTAACAATGAACGACAAGGTATAATACTTTACCCATCGAATTAACGATAATCCGTTGAATTAACAACGAACGATAAAGTATAATACTTTACCTATCGAATTAACGACAATCCGTCAAATTAATGACGAACGATAAAGTATAACCCTAATGTGGGCGGCACTTAAACATTCATTGGATATTTAGATCAATCGGACAATGAATCGTAGCAGCGATTGTGCTAATACCCTGATTGCAGCTTCAATTTAGTGCATGTGTGTGTTAATTGTGAGTATTTGGATGATATCTCCGCGCCTGAAGTGAATTTCTTCGTCGTTCTTCTTCCAGAAATCAAGTCCCACTGTCCTCTATTTATAGCCAAAATTTGACCCTTACGCGGCCCGCTTTATTTTTGGCTTATCCTCACGCGGGCCGCGTGAGACCTATTTTTTTTCTATAGGGTAGCCACGTGTGGGACTAGCTTAGCTGAGTCGACGAATTTCATTAATTCAACTTGGACAGCACGTAATTTAGATAATCGTCAAGTAGGGAATGCCCCCCCTGAGTTTTAGGGGCCCTAATCCTGATTCTGAAAATTATGAAAATTTTAGGGTTTGCACAGAATCACTTGGGTGTCTCAATTAGGGTTTCCTATTGGTCAAATTAATTTAATAATTATGACTTTTGATGAGAGTCGTTGCATTCTTCCCAACTTAATAAAAATCTCGTCCTCGAGATTTACTGGAATAATTGAGAATACTTTCTCTTCCTTTTTGATTCCAGTTCCCACGTATATTAGGATCCTGTCTTGGAATCCTACTTTACTTAAACTAACACTATTGGTTTACCTTTATATCTTGGAAAGGTACTACCAAAGATTCGTCTGATAGACATTTCTGGAGATTGGATATATAAAATATATCATGTATTCCAACTAACTTTCCTGGTAGTTGTAAATTATAAGTAACTGATCCAATATGGGAATTACTGGAAATGATTCTACCTACTTTTGGACTTAGTTTTCCTTTCTTACTCCTTTCCAAGGAGATACTTCCAATTATATTTTGTCTCCAACTCGAACTTCAACGGCTTTTATCTATTATCTGCATAATTCTTATGACTATCTCTTGCCGTTTTCAGCTTTTCCTTTGTGATACTGAATATCACAATTGTAGTTATTTAGGATTTTCATCCATCTTCTTTGCCTTAAATTCTTTTTGGCCCAATTATATATATCTTAACTTCTTATAATCTGTATAGATAGTATCCTTACTTCCATACAGATAATATCTCCAAATCTTAAGGCAAATTTATGACTCTAAATTCTATCTTATGAGTGGTATAATTCTTTCGGACTTTTTCAATTGGCTTGAGGCATACGCAATTACCTTTTTGCGTTACATTAAGAAATATCCAAACCCTAGCTTTGAAGCATTACCGTATACTTCAAAATCTTCTATTCCTTCTGGTAAGACTAGGATTATAGTATTGGTTAACTTAATTAATGGTATTTATTTTGAAAATTCCTTAATAAATTGTCTGTAGTATCGGACTAAACTTCTAATTCCCATTGTGAATTAGGTAATCTTCCATTTGGTAATTACTGCTATCTTAGCAGAATTTATGTGAATATCTTCATGATTCACCATATGACCTAAAAATTGCACTTCTGATAGCCAAAATTCATACTTCGAAAATTTGGCGTAAAGCTTTTCTTTTCTTAACAAAGTTAAGAATACTTGCCAGTGCTGTCAATGTTCTTTCTACTTTTGTAATAAATAAGTATATTATCTATGAAGATAATTACAAATTTATCCAAATAGAGTTTACCGATCCTATTTATCATGTCCATGAATGCTGCAGTTGCATTCTTTAATCTGAAGGGCATGACTATAAACTAGTAATGACAATTACTAGTTCTGAAAACAGTCTTAGGTACATCTTCCTCTGATACTTTTAATTGATAATGTACGGAACATAAGTTGATCTTAGAAAGCTATCTATCTTCCTGAAATTGATCGAATAGATCATTTAATTCTAATTAATGAGTATTGATTTCTTGATTATAACCTTATTCAATTTCCTATAATCAATACACATTCTTATCGAATGTCTTTCTTTTTCTTAACAATCAATAATGTGCTAACCGATAAGGTTCCTTGGCTTATCGGTAAAATTCTTGAAATTGATAAATCCTAAATTCTATCTTCCTATCTGGTGGTAATCCAGGTAAATTTTCTGGAAATATATTTGGGTATTCGGAATTTACAGAAATTTCCTTAAATTCTGTATCTTTAGTATTAATGATTACGGAAATCATATATACTATTCCTTTGCTTTCGTTCATATTTAGCAATTTCTATTACTGATATGAACTTCATAAGTTTATATGGTTTATCTCTTGTGATCATAATTTCTCTGATAGTTGATTGAATTTCTAAGAAATTCTGATCACAGATAATGATCACAACATTGAATTCAACTGATTTCATAAATAATAGGGTTGCAGAAAACTTATAACTTATTTCTATGTTCTGCATAACCTATTTTATTTTAACTGAATTTCCATCTGCCGTTTCTAAATATAGAAATTTATCTAATGCTGGTTATCGGTAAATTAGGAATTTGGCAAAGTAAAGTATTTATAAAACTTTGGTTTGCACCAGAGTCAAATAATACTTTTATATAAACGTTGTAAGCTAAGAACATACCGACTATCACATCTGGAATCATCTCGGCTTCATGAGTAGTCAGCTGAAAGGCTCTCTCATTCCTTTTTGCTCCTTCTGCTGGTTTGGCTTGGTTGTCAAATGATTTATTCAGTTTTGGACAATCTGGCCTAAGATGTCCAGTTTCTCTACAGTTGTAGCAAACTGAAAATTTCTTCCTCCTACAATCTTCTTCTTGATGTCCTGGAATTTTGCAAAAATTGCAATATCCTTTGCATCTTCCAAAATGCTTCTTTTTGCAAAATTTGCAAAATGGACTAGTAAAAGTTTGCCCATTCCCTCTTTTCTTGAAATGGTTATGGTTACCCGAACTGAATTCTTGGGTAATCTTTTGGGCTACTTCCTTCCTTCTATTTTCTTCTCTTATCCGTACTAGCTCGTCAGTTATAGTATTGGCTAATTCCACCGCATCATCAATTGTGCGAGGTTTCGCAGCTTTGACAATATTACGGATCTCAGAAATTAATCCCCAAATATAACGAGAAATAAGTACCGGCTCTGGCGAAGCCAGGATTGGTACCACTCGAGCATATTCGAAGAATGTCGTAGTATAACCTCGACAATCTATATCCACCATCCGGTGAGTTAGAAACTTATTTGCCATTTGATCTTTTTCGTACTCAGGACAGAATTTTCTTTCTACAAGACTCTTAAATTCTTCCCAATTCATAGCATACGCCATCCTTCTTCCTTTTGCTTGTAACATCGTATTCCACCATTCTAGCGCCACTTCTTTGAAAAGATTTGATGCATACATGACCTGATCATCCTGAGCACATTTACTTATGGCAATTACTGCCTCGGTTTTCTCTAACCAACGCAGTACTGCAGTCGCTCCTTCATTGCCTGCAAACTCAGTGGGTTTACAAGCAAGAAATTCTTTGTAAGTGCAACCAGGCGTTGCAACTTTCCTTTTCTTAGGGAGCGGAGCTTGCCGTGGTTCATTATCATGTTTAACATGATTATTACCTCCATTTACGCTATTACTGAAATTATCTTCAGAAATGCGTTTACTAGGAACAACTTGTTGAGGTTCAATTGGATTTTTAACAGCAGCAATGATTGCTGGAATAGCGTTGGCTATCCCTTGAGCAACTATTCCTGGAATAGTGTTGACTATGATATTTTCTATATCTTGCCTAGTCACATATTGGTTCCCCGATTGTTGCTCAGATAGATTACCCTCATTGACTGGTTCATTATTAGCGTTTTCCATCTGATATCTATTTTATAGATATATAATTAGTATAAAGGAAATAATCTAATGTCACAATTTTAGTTGCACATAATCACATAAACGAATATACAAACAAAATTGTAACTTTTCTAATATTTCCTTATATTATGTTTCTTATATACACCTGTTTTATTATTTATTTTACACATACTGATTTTACTGTTACTATTACACAATCACAGTTTCATAATCCCCTATCCTTTGTTAAATAATGTTCTAGTAACGGCGTTTCTTCTCATCGTATTTCCAGGAAATTTGTCCCAAAGTCTCTTGGATCCTATTCCCAGCATCCATGTTGTCAAAATTATGGAGTTCAGTCCTATTCTTGTTACTTATTGGTAAATTTGGTAAAGGTTCTGGATTGTACTTAGGAAAAAGCCTATAGGGATGGTTTTGTAACAGTATTTCATTATCCAACCATTCGTCTATATTCCAGTGATTAGAAGAGTTTGGAATAGATGGTTCTAAGTTCATAAAATTATTTTCATTAACAGGCTCAATAGTATTATCGGTTGCCATTATAAAATCTAATTCTTCTTGAGATGGTAATCCCTCCATTTGCCTAGAGTTATCCCCAATTTCCATTTTCTTAGGCTTAGGTTTTTCGAAAGATAAAGCATTGAATTCTATAGGTTCTTCTATATTTGGTATATACCTATTGAAATCTCTGGAAACTTCTATTCTTACTGGATAGAGATTTAAATTCTGAAGGGCTTCCGACAGATCACTCATGCTGATTAATAAAATACACATAATTTATTAAATCATACTAAAATTTTATATAACAACTTTTTTTTTTTAAATAGTATTTCATATTACCAAAACAACTAAAAATTTAAACATACTAGGTTTTATTTGTAATTTATTTATAAATTTTCTAGACTGTAGATAAAATACTAAATTTTAAATCAGAATATTTAAAGATTTATAGTTACTATTACAGTAGTTAATATATAAAAATCTATATACTAGATAAGTATGATGACTTAGTTTATATATATTAACTAGTCATTATCATGGTGGATATTGGTTAGTGCTGCCTTGTTTAAGCATAGGTGATCAGTCCATGCCTAACTAAGGCTAGGTTATCCAATATCTGCCTTTGATAATAACCATAGTATTTAAAAATAATCTTAATACTACTACTACTATTAATATATTATTATTAATAATACAATTATTAATAATAAATAACTAGCAAAATTTTAAATAAGAGTATATAAAAATATAATTTCTTTACCATAAAATACTATATTAGGTAATTCCATATATTAATCAAATAAAATTATAATATTTTTCGATTAACAATAATAGAGCAACAAATAAAATCTGCCCATATTAAAATTAACAAATAGTCAGTTAATAAAACACATAATTACCTAATAATAATCAGGAAAAATTAAGTATTTCTAAATACTTAATTAGCTTAACCCAGTGGCTCTGATACCACCTTTTTCTGTCACGGCCCATGACCCGGTTTGACCCGTTTCAAGAGCCGCGGCAGAAAATACTGCGGTATTTATTTAATTGAGTTTAACAGCGGAAACAGGATCGTTTAAAGCTAAAATTTTTCCCCGATTATTTTATTTCACAATTCGGGATAAAACCCCGATAATTTACAATAGTATGATTTTTCTAGGAAATCGTTATGTTACAAAACTTATTGCTTTATTTTATAATGAGCCACTATCTTAAGCTTGAAATGCTCCCCAGCACTTTTCCTGATTTACAACAGATTACCTGAAACATGTTTGAAAAAGGTTTTGTCAGCGGGAAATACTGAGTGAATCATTCTATTTACTAAAATGACTCATTTGTTATAATATACAGTATTAAGAGCGATTACAATGTTTCTGATATCAATCCAACTACCCACGGTACTTGCCACTCGACCCATTGGCCCATTCGTCCAATGGTGTCTGTGACTATGGTCATATCCCCCATTGGCTGCCCCAATGGTGACGATTATCAAGTAATGTATACAAAACCCCACATACCGGCTGTAACTTGGTGATTACAAAGACTTAATCCCCGTAATTATAACTTTGAAAATAAACATACTTTTGTAAATAGATTTGATAAAAAGAGAGAATGACTCACTTTGCAGATTTATACGGGCAGAGCCTAGCCTACTGATTAGCCTTTATCCTAATTTCAATAACAAGCACACAATTTGGAATTAGTAATCAATCCAGCATTTACGATAACTCACGAGATCAAATTCTCACAATGAATGTCAAAATGCAATACTTTGTCCATCGAATTAACGATGATCCATTGAATTAACAATGAACGACAAGGTATAATACTTTACCCATCGAATTAACGATAATCCGTTGAATTAACAACGAACGATAAAGTATAATACTTTACCTATCGAATTAACGACAATCCGTCAAATTAATGACGAACGATAAAGTATAACCCTAATGTGGGCGGCACTTAAACATTCATTGGATATTTAGATCAATCGGACAATGAATCGTAGCAGCGATTGTGCTAATACCCTGATTGCAGCTTCAATTTAGTGCATGTGTGTGTTAATTGTGAGTATTTGGATGATATCTCCGCGCCTGAAGTGAATTTCTTCGTCGTTCTTCTTCCAGAAATCAAGTCCCACTGTCCTCTATTTATAGCCAAAATTTGACCCTTACGCGGCCCGCTTTATTTTTGGCTTATCCTCACGCGGGCCGCGTGAGACCTATTTTTTTTCTATAGGGTTGCCACGTGTGGGACTAGCTCAGCTGAGTCGACGAATTTCATTAATTCAACTTGGACAGCACGTAATTTAGATAATCGTCAAGTAGGGAATGCCCCCCCTGAGTTTTAGGGGCCCTAATCCTGATTCTGAAAATTATGAAAATTTTAGGGTTTGCACAGAATCACTTGGGTGTCTCAATTAGGGTTTCCTATTGGTCAAATTAATTTAATAATTATGACTTTTGATGAGAGTCGTTACAGATCATCTCCCACTGATTGAATTTTCATACAATAATAGTTATCATTCCAGTATCCAAGCTGCACCTTTTGAAGCTCTGTATGGAAGAAAGTGCAGAACGCCCGTCTGTTGGGCAGAAGTTGGAGATGTCCAACTAACAAGACCTGATATAGTCCTGGAGATGACAGATAAAATTGTACAGATACAAGATCGTCTCAAAGCTGCCAGGGATAGGCAGAAAAGCTACGCAGATAAAAGGCGTAAACCTCTAAAGTTCGAGGTTGGTGACAAAGTGTTACTGAAAGTATCACCCTGGAAAGGAGTAATGCGATTTGGCAAGAAAGGCAAGTTAAGCCCAAGATATATAGGACCATTCGAGATCATCGAATGTGTCGAAACAGTGGCTTATAAGTTAAATTTTCCTGAAGAGCTCAGTGGTATTCATAATGTATTCCACATCTGCAATCTGAAGAAATGTCTAGCTGATGAATCACTAGTCATACCACATACGGATGTGCACATAGATGAGAGCCTGAAATTTGTTGAGAAACCTTTGTCGATTGAGGATCGACAGGTTAAGAAGCTTCGAAGGAAGCATGTACCGATTGTAAAGGTTAAATGGGATGCCCGCAGAGGTCCTGAGTATACGTGGGAGGTAGAGTCCACAATGAAAGAGAAGTACCCTCATTTATTTCAGTAAATCTCGAGGTCGAGATTTCTTTTAAGGGGGTGAGGATGTAACACCTCGTAAATTAATGTCCAATATTATATTGACACGTGTCATGGACTTTAAACGTGTAACGGATTGATTATGAGGGACCAAAGTTGACAAACAAAGAAAGTATATGTATATAAGGATACAAAGTGTCAACATTTGATAATTTTGCCTTTTTATAACTCTACACGATGCTTATACCCTAAAACGAATGTATCATGAAGCATATGAAACCGTTTGTGGAAGAATGTGAATGTTTACAAGACGCGAGGGTTAAAAGTGTCAACATGTTTAAGTTACACCTCTAAGTGACCTTTTAGTGAACCCGGAACTTTGTAATGATTAATTATACTCCCAAGAATAAGTGGTAAAAATTTCACAAGGTTTCGATATCGTATGAGAAAGATATGCTAACTTTCGTAATTAAGGGGTGAAAAGCGTCAACGAGGCAAAACTTGTGTTTTCGGTTATCATTTAATGAAACTGGACCTAATGATGATTGGTTATATCTCATGGATCACAAAAATATAAATTTCAAGGGTTAAAGGTGCTTAAAATGGAAGAAATTACGCTATAGAAATTCCAGCGGGTGAAAGTGTCATTTTTAAAACTTGTTTGCAGGTCCCCCTACCTGCTGGCGCTGCGCCAACACCTGGGCACTTCTCCGTCGCGCGACGCGACGGGCTGCCAGCTCAGAAAAGATTGTTTAAACATGGCAGCTTTCATGTTTGCTCGATTCCGCGAGTTTGCCACCCTCTAGCTCCTTGAAAAACGTCCCTTAACACTTGTATTCATCCCTGGAGTTGCCTTAAATAAGTCCAATTGTTGCAACTTGTGAACTCACATTTGAGCACTTCACTTGAAAAGCTTCCAAACACTTGTTCTGGAGATTCCTGGAGCTCAAGACCACTTTCTAAGGATCCTTAGTCGTGCATAGGACTTCAGTAAGTGTCCTTAAACTTTCTTAATTCAGTTTTACTTAGTTCATTAGCCTAAAGTCAAACCGTCGTAATTAAGGTTTGACTTCATGATTAATCACAATTTGTCCAGTCAAATCTCAAATTGAAAGTACCTATGAGTTGGTAATTATGTGGGTAATAAACCCTTAAAAGGGCACCCTCTGATTCCCACTCTAACTAGGTCAATTGTCGGGTCAAACTTGATTATAAAAGGTCAACAGAAAGCTAATTTTCGCATAAACACATAATTAACAATGTAGAAGCTTTGGAACCTGTTTTATCACGCATATAACTTGGTAATTAATGTAAGAACATGTCTAAGCATGTTCAACCTGACAATTTTCAGTTTAAGCTCGGTTCGAAACCAAAAGTCACATAATGGACTTTTGCTTTGGCTTTCAGTTCTGACCCATTAGAGCATATTTTAGAAATGCCTTAGAGCTTTATTAGGACCGGGTTACATGTTAGTATAACCCTCTGTGATTATACAACTTGGTTCATTAGTTATTCGATTCATATGCATGTTTCCGTTATATGCCTAAATGTTGACCATAATGCCCTTTTGACTTTAAAACAAGAATTTTGAAAATTCGAGAGGACAATAATCTTTATTACTGATTTATAACATGTCCCTAAAATTTGACATCAGTTTGAGGTCTAGATTAAGAGTTATGCTCAATAGCGTAATTAGAAAGCTTTTTATTAAATAAACGGCGTAATTAGCATAAAGCCTATCTAAACCCAATTTTTGATACCAAACTTTTTACCTACTAATGTAAAATAATATTTTGGGATTTTTTAAGATTTTTATTTATTTTTAGGCTGAGCATAACATAGGGTTATAGCTTTGATTCGGTAATTGTCGGTTTTGCCCTTTTGGCCTATAAAATGAGTTTTACATAATATTTTGATACCAAACCTTTTGCTACTGATTTTATATAATAAATAAAATATTTTGAGTCTTCTGGAATGATAAAAATATGAGCTTTTCTTTAAAAACCCAGAAATCGCTTAAAACCGTCTTTTTACGCGTTTAAAACGCATAGTATGTATTAAAACCATTTTTCCCATATAAGACTTAATACCTACTGATGTTTTAAGAAAATTTTTATATTTTAACAGTAACCAAAAGTTTTAAATTCAGATTTCAAATTTTGACCTTTAAAGCTTATGTGAAATTACCAAAATGCCCCTACGGTGCATAGTTTGGTTATAAAAGGTAAATTTCACATATATGCCATACCCTACTGTTATGACTTATAAAAATAAGTATTTCTATTGAATATATCAGACCTGAAACTCAGATTTATATTTAAACCCTTTTATAAGCTTTAAAATGACCAAAATACCCCTACAGGGCATAATTTGAGTTTAAATCCATTTTGGGCATATTGGAAGGTATCTTACTGATATCACAAAATATTTAAGGCATATTAACTTAGGAAACCTGTTCATGAATCATTTGGTTACCCGTTACGCATTATTCGCGTTCGGTGCGGTTTATGTAACTAGTTTGCATAAATTGACCGAAACGGGTCAAACCTTATCATTTTTGTCTCAAAATCCAGAATGTGTTTAGTTTACCCATATTATACAAGTATACAAGCTTGTCGGGTCTAAACCACATTCTAATCTGGTCTTCGCTTAATCATGCGTTTTGAACCGTATATCTTCCTTTAAAACTAACCGGTCTAAGTTTAGACTTAATTAAGACCCGTTAGGAATCTAATAGGTTATTAAAACCTTCGTTCCAGATTAGGAGCCCGGTAAAAGCTACTTGCATTCGCTGTTTGTGATTTATACTTGCGCAAGTAAATACTTTTAACTTATTTTCCCTATACGGTCTTGGGATATAGTATTATAATAATACCGCTTGGTCGGGTGTGTAGTCATTTAAATCAGATTGTGATTAATGTATTTACATAACTCGTTTTAATCTGTATTATTTGGTGTATGGCCTTTGGGGGTTAATGACCATGTCCCGGATATCCTTGGCATCATTCAAAGAAATGGCCACGACCTAAGCACGGGGTGTAGGCATACACCTAACAGTTGCATTATGAAAAAAACTGGTAATCCACTTAAAGGAATCAACCTTGTGGGCATTATACCTGTGGCGTGTCAGTTAATCTTGTCCGGCTCTTCTAACCGGCCCTGACGGATGACAAATAAGTAAAACTGTGTACAAGATTATTTTTAAATAATTGTCCCAAGTTATAAAAGATATTTTGTGCCGTGTGCATTCAACTTAATTTTCTTAAACTCTTTTCAAAATGAGTCAGTTAATTGTATTTACCAGTGTAAACTGACGTATTTTCCAAAAAGGCTAAGTGCAGGTACTAGACGAAATAGGCTGGCTACTCCTGGCATCATTAATCAAGTCTTGCAAGCTTTAGATGTTAAAGTCTGTTGAACAATGATCTTTTATATTTTGATCCGCCTGTGGATCCTTTACAGTCCGTTTGTAATACTTTGATATTACTATTTATTCGGTTTGTAATGTGATTCATCTTTTGCGTCCGCTGTGCATTTAAATTGTGTTGTTTGACTATGATGATATCAACTATGTCACGATATTCCCCACCGGGCCCACCGGTAATATGTGGAAATATCGGGGTGTGACATGGCTCCTAACTCTAAATCATGGGTTGAATAGTTTTTGTAACGCCCTGCGTTTTCATACTTTCCATATTTAGAAACCATTGCTTGAATTTTTTTTTTTTTTTTTTTTTTTTTTGTGGAAATCTTGTATTCCTTGTAATCGTATTTCGTTGTATCATTGTAAAATCCGAGACTTTGATCGTAATGAAACAAATCTTTTATACATCGTTTATACATGTTTATACAATGATACGTGCACTCGTTTGATACATGGTTCGTAATTCGTATAAACGTAAGCTTAACTCGTAAACAATGATCGTGTATTCGTAATCCTTGAATCTTCATACATTTAAACACTTAGTTATTCGATTATAAGATTAAGTCGTATGTTTTTTTTTTCACTTGATCATACCAAACTATAAACCATACATACTTGTTACATTCATGTGTTATACACACCTATGTTATCACACTTTTTGCTAAATTAAAACATGTCATTTATGCATTTTGAACCTTGTTACAAGTTACATACATACTAGACACCATGTAACACTTTATTAAACATCAAATATATACCTTCTAATGTCAAAAAAATAAAATAAAAATCATAGGGCTGTTAACAACCTTGCATCAGCCCACTTAATTTCTTTGTTTTGAGTCATTTAGCCCACTAAACACTTCCAAAGCCCAACCCAATGAAACCTAATCCATCCCCTATATAACCCAAGCCTCCTCCAAACATTTTTCACTTTCTAAACACTCTCCATTCACTCTCAAACACTCCAAACCGTAGCTGATTGCAGAAGTTCGAGCAGATTTATACCACTTCACTAAAGTGAGCATAACTCACTCAATTCTTATCTGATTCACTCGATTCTTTTTCCTACTACTTTGTATTGACCTTAGCTACGTTTCCATGGGTTTTCCCTGGAAAACCAGAGCCTGGAATGTTGCCAAAAGGGCTCCAAAGTGGACTGATTTTTATGTTCTTGTTTCAAACTTTGATAAACTTGTTTAAACTTGAGGAAACTCATCTCAAACCTATGTCCTTATGCTTATAACCACTTCTATAGTTAGTTAGGCTTAAAAACAAGGTTGAGACATTAAAAATCAGAGGTATAAACCTCACAAACTTTCTGTTTTGTTCAAGGGTTTTAACCCATAAGTGATGCTCAAGTTCAAGACTTGATGATTGTGTAATTTAGGATTAGCTTGGGCTAACCTACTTGAAAATCCACACATTGCTTGATGTTTTCTCATAGATTAGTTGTTCATATTCTATTGTTTCTTGTAAGTTCATGACCCTCCTTGTTGTTCATAACAACAAGTGTAGTGGTGAACAATAGAGGTACCTAAATGGAAGCTTTGTTCTTCCTACCTCATGTATGAATTCCATGATACTTAGAGGTGCCTAAATGAAGACTTTAATCTTCTACCTCATGCTTGACTTATATGATGTAATATACACTACGTAATACTTATGTAACAACCAAATAATCGAACTCTTGGTGATGAACTAATGGACATTCGTCAAGCTAGTAGATTGTATCATCTTAGGCCTTGACAACTTGTCACGATTCTAATGGAACTTTGTTCCATGAAAACATTTAAACTCTTTTAGAGTTTCATAGTGTTAAGAACACGTGTCATAGGTGTTAGATGATTATTTTCATATGTTTATTTTTCATGTTATTTAAACTCCAAATCCCTAGAACCACATGTAAACACCTCTTAAACTCCAAATTGGACACATTCAACTTCCTAGTCTCAACAACTTCGTCACATGGGATAATCGGAAAGCATACACAACTTTGTGAGTTCACTTGACCCATTTTCCTTTTAATACACTTTGGGTGCAACATGTTTTACTTGTTAAAATGCACGATTCACAAACATGCTTTTATTCCTTCAATCCTTATAAATGCTTTGCTATGCTTAGGTTCATGCTAGAATACATACTACTTGTTAACTCGGCTTAACAATTATAGCGCTATAGGAGTAGCACACCACCCGAGGGGGTTTTGTTGAGTCTTTATTCTATAACGGTCTCGTCACTTTTGTGTCGAGGGATGCTAAATACTAGTGGACACTAGAGTTGACATATTGTTATGAATGATAGATTGACCTTGTATACCAATTGCTATGTTGGATTGAAAATACCTTTTTACACATATATGCCACGAGTCTAAAACTAGTGTACTCGCCAATACCTTTGTATTGAACTATGCTTTTAAAACATGTTGCAGGTTTAGCGATGATGTTGATGATGCATGGAATCTAGTAGGATGCTTAGATACACACTTTAAATTTTGTATTTTATTTGTATTGTATTTCATTATTCATGTTGTATTTGTTTCAAATCCTTGTAATTGACTCTTTAGAAATGAAATGAAAATTTATCATTTAAATACTTGTCACAAATAGTGTTATGAAGTCTCTTGCAATCTATTTCGTCTCACTCCAATGTTTCCGCCATCGGTTGGGGTGTGACAGATTGGTATCAGAGCCATAACTATAGGGAATTAGGAAAATTGTCATGCTTTTGACCTAGTCTATAGTTAAGCACAAAAATTCGACCATACTTGCTTCACATGCTACTTTTATGAAATATCTTTACATGTTATTCTTGAAATGTCTCTTACGAGTTATTTTCTTAAATTGCTTTATGTGCTTATACTTATTATTATTTTGAACATACGTCTTTTACTCATTTATACTAAATTCGAAACCACTTGTAATACACAAACGAGACGACTTCACCAAAATAGGCGAGAAACCCACGATTTGGTGAAAGACTTTCAATCCACCTATTCTTTTTACACGAAATTCGCCACCAAGTTAGGAGTGAGATCCTCACCTTGATGGAGAATTTCCGCTTTCAAATTCTAGTGGACCATCATCAAAGTGTTGAAATTAAATTTTGACCCGACGAGTACCAACCACACTTAGGATACGAAATCGTCAAGTTAGGGGTGAAACCCGCACCTTGTCGACTAGTTCCACTCCTTGAATTTTTCATAAATCCCACCAAGTCTCGAAATTTCGATTGATTTGTGATGTGGTCTAAAACATACATATTTTTTATATCAATATTCCTACACTTTTGAGTAACTTCAGTGGTGTTTGCGTTAAATTCTACTCGTATTTGTTTCACATATAAAGTTAATGATTTTAAGTGAAAACGAGTTCAATTGCTTAACTCAATCATAAAGAGGGAACTACAAAGAAAAATATAAAAACTATTTTGAGTGGTTATAAAGAATACTAAAAAAGTGTTAAAAGTCAACTAAGAAATTGGGCTATGGACTTCAACGAGAATTGGAAATTGATCAAATGATATTAATTATTAAAATAACAAATGTTAAGTCCATGATTCCAAGAGAAAAGGAAGGGATTAATCCCTGTTCATAGCGACAGGATTAAAATAAAAGAAAGGATTGGGTCAGTGGACTAGAAATTAACTGCATGAGTTGTTTTCTTTTGGGCCAGTCATGTACGCGAGTGGTCTGGGCTGAGAGATATGATGGAACAATACCTAGTGCCGTATAATATAAAAAGGGATATCATTCTTATACCTGAAAAAGGGAGGACGGCATAGAGACGCACAGAAGATTAGACAAAGGGAGGAAGGTTAAAGGGCCGATTTCAAGAAGGAGAAGCTGGTTCAAGATTCAAAGCCACAGTTCAAGATTCGAGTCTGGGTTCACAAACGAGTTAGCTTTACAGTTTTTAATTAGACTTTGTGTTTTTTTAGACTTGTGAACATGATGTTTTTTTGATATCTCAGACTTGTTTATTGTTTATGACTATGATTCTTGGCTAGTTATTTTTCTACCCAGGTTTGTGATGATTATTCGTGTCAATTGGTAATTTGTCGGCTTTTGGTAATTTTGTGATGGATAAATATTAAAGTAAGAGACCTAATTATATTTGATTAGATGTGTGTGCGTACTTTATTCTAATTTATTATCATTCAATCGTTCCTCATGTGTCTTTGTGAATGTCTTTCATGTATAGATGCATGTTAGGTTACCTACTTTGTGTTTGTAACTAGTTTATGGTTTATGGTGCACGTATTCCATAGGAACGTTGTTTGATAATTTAGAGGAGTTTAGTGTTCTACCTATTCTTGAGACCGGGAGGAGATAGGTAGTTAGGATTGTCTTTGGTGCTAGGTATTTAGGTGCAGTGAGACCGGGAGGAGATCTGTCTAAGTGGCCTAGTATTATTCGTTTTCCTAAGTCTTGTTAAGTGTTTTTAGGTTACCCCGTGCACTCTAGGGTGTATTGTGATTAGTGAGACCGAGAGGGGATCTAGTTTTTGGGTACTTTAGTATTGTTGGAGAGACCGGGAGGTGATCCAACCCATACCAGTGAGCTTTATTTGACCTTAGGACCTTAGGAGAAGTTGATGAGACCGGGAGGAGATTCAACCTGTCTTTAGTCTTAGAGTGTCATATTATTAGACCCTGGTTCCATCATAGTTACCATTGCCGAGAGAAAACCGATAGTCACGAGTATGATTCCAAACCTGGGTAGTACTTTCTCATCCTTGATTTCACCTTATTAGATTTCAGCCTGCGTCTAGGTAGTCTAGTTCGTCTTAGTTAATTCCTTTAGCTTAATTAGTTAAAACCCCAAAATCCTTTTAAATCAAATAAACCAGTTAAGTAATTAGTTGAGTCAGAGTCTAGTGTAGCGTCGCTAGTGTCTCGTGGGTTCGATACTCGGACTTCATTAGGCTTTACTACATACGATAGGTACACTTGCCTGTCAGTGGTCTAGCATTTAGAGAGTCTTAGTTTATAAATTTAAAACTGGGGTGTCTAGATTAGGTTAGTAGTTTTTATAGACCATAATTTGCACATCAAGTTTTTGGCGCCGTTGCCGGGGACACTTAGGCGATTGCGTTATTAGCTTTAACTGATCTTATTTGTTTAATTGGTCTTATTTGTAATTTGAGTCTTAGAGTTTGTGTTTAGTAGTAGTGTGTCGAGTCATTATTTTTGTAAATATTTTTTATTAGTTAGTTTGTTTTTTTTATTTCCTCTCTCTACTTTGTGTTGTTTTTGCTACTTTCTTCATGGCAGGTTATCATAGCGAGTACCCTCCCTATGTTTGGGCGTTCGTGGAATCATGTCAAATATTCGCTCAGATAACGACAACAGCACAGGATCAAGGAGATCCGAGGTTTCCCGAAATGTTCACCATTCTTGAGCGAATGATCGAGACACTGAGTCAAATGATTAAGGAAAGCATGAATCAGCATGTGGATCTAAGGTGTCAACACTGTAGTGGACCGCACTGCTATGAAGATTGTTCGATTTACGCGAATCAAAAGAAAAATCAAAGTACAATACGCTTTACATGGGATGAATACTATGATGATGATATTGGCTTTGAGAGCTATGGGGGAGAAGAAGAAGAAGCGGTAGAGATAAAAGAGGTTGGAGAGGAGCTTCCCAATAATCTAGAGTTGTCTGATATAGGATTGGAGACGACAACGGACGATTCAGTCCCACCTCCGGTTCAACAGGACGTGACGCCTAATTGGTATTCCACGCCATGGTATTATGGTCCTGAACCCATTGAAGATCACTTCTGGAATGTTGATGAGGGGGAAGACGTGGGTGAGCCACTGGACAAGATGGAGGATGAGAAGGAGCATATACCATCTTGGGAGGATGAGTTTGGTGATGAGTTGGTTGGTTTACCAACACTTGTAGATGAAGAATTTGACCCGGTTGGTGATCTCGCCTTTCTAGAGACATTACTTGTAGAGACGCCGACCATGGAGATCAAACAAATACCAAACAAAGAAGAAGAGAAAGTAGCTGACGAGTTTGATAGCTGGCCCGTGAAGGAAGTAGATGTTGGATTCCCACTCACACCAACTAAAACACGGGAGAAGGCTCAAAGAAGCTTGGATCAACATGTTGTAAGGGTGCAAAGATGGAAAAAAAAAAAAGGAACCACTTAAGTTTGCACAACACCATTCTCCTCATTACATGCCACAAATCAAGTTTGGTCCAGGTAAGTTTAAATATTGGTGGGTTGACCCGTTTGAGTTTTCTAGATTGTTTTTCAATTTCACAAAAGATTTCTTATTGAAAACTGGTAATAGGGTGGAATTGAACGGGTTAGACCGAGGTTGGATAAAGGAGAAGCCTCCTGATTGAGTTTAAGTGTGGGGAGGTTTCGTAGAGTTTGTATAGAGTTGTAGTTTTTGTATATTGAGTCTAAGTTAGTAGTTTTTGAGTCGTTTTTTTTTTCGAGTCGGTACTGCTTGGGTTTTTGCTTGTTTTTGTTTGTGCAGGTTTGAATCGTACTGCCCGTACTCAATCTCCATTCGGGTGTTTTTGGAGCTGCTTAGCAAGTTTCAAGGAATTTACCAAGTATACCAGTCAGTGTCAGAGCCGATCGCAAATGGAATGCTATACGATCGAGCTGGATTGGACGAGAGTTATGGAGCATACGCATTATAAAACCAGCTAAGTCCTTTCCAATTTGCCCTTAGTCTTTTATTTCTTATTTATTTTAGTATTTTGAGTCGATTTCCATCCTACATTGAGGGCAATGTAGAGTTTAAGTGTGGGGATGAGAAACTATCGTTTAGTGTCTTAGTTAGTAGAGTCTTGAGTCATGAAATCTGAAAAATACAAAAAAATTAAAAAAAATTAAAAGTTAAAAAAAAAATTGAAAAAAAAATTTGAAAATGTCTCTTGATTAAGATGTTTGCAAAATAAAAACGGAAAATGATAGAAAAATCAGGTTTGTTCGGGTTTCAAATAATAATAATATGAGAATAAAAATTGAGTTTGTGTCTAATTTGGGATATGTGAGTAGGCTTGGTCCGGTTCTAGGTTCCTTTGATATAAATATACCTAATTGTTAGTTTACTAGTGGGTTCTCATCTAGGAAAAGTAGGAAACCGAAACCGCCAAAAATAGCATAAGTGATGCTGTTATAAGCTAAGATCGTTAGAGTTTCTTATCATATCTCGTTGAAAAAAAAGAAAAAAATAATAAAGAAATAAATGAGCTAGAAAATACGAAAAGTAACGCAAGCCTATGTAATCTTGGTTGGGGATAGCGACTCTACAACCGGAATACCTCTAGGATGTGTGAAATCGAAATTGCAAAAAAATTACCGACGCCTATTGTAATCTTGGTTGGGGATAGCGACTCTACAGCCGGAATGCCTCTGGGTTAGGTAAAGCAACGTGTAAGCTCAAAAGAAAGAAAAAAATGAAAAAAAAATGAGAAAAGATTTGATCTTAAACTCTCTTGATCTTGGTATAAAACGGTTAGGAAATAACCCAGTGGTTGTTCCTTTTGTCCTATAAGCTTGAGGGGTAGGGCTGTAAACGAACCGAACGTTCAGCAAACAGTTCGTGAACCGTTTGGCGGGAAGTCCGTTTATGTTCGTTCGATTAGCTTAACGAACGAACACGAACAAAAAATTTCGTTCGGTTAGCTTAGCGAACGAACACGAACACAAGTCTCGTTCGTGCGACTGCGTTCGTGAACGTTCGGTAATATGTTCGGTTACGTTGGCTCGTGTTCGTTTGATTATATTAAAATAATAATAAACAATAAACCTTTTATCTAAGCATATTAAAAACTTGAAACCCTATTTTTTTCTTAGTTAGCTAAAATTTGGACATGCTAAGACATTTATGAGGATAATTATGTCTAAGAGAATTCACAATCAAATCTCTTACTCCATCTTTATAATTGCACTAAAAAACACTACCTTTTTTCTCTTCTTTTCAATTAAATAATATTTTTTTTATACTTTTACCATTACCTTTTCGTTCTCCTCCACTCACAACCACTTTCAAAAATATTAAAAAATTATAGATGTGAACAGTATCTTCTCCAAATTTACTGATGAACACTAACTTTTTCTGCTTTTTCTCTCTCCTCCACTCACAATAATTTACAACCACTCTCACAAATATAGAGGTTACACTCACATACATATAGAGGATCCATTGTGAATGCTCTAAGTTAGTTAAATTTGATTCATCGTTTGGTGGTGTAGTAGACTTCTTGTGTTTTGATTTATCATTTGATGGTTGTATTTAACTACTTATATCCAATGTTTAAGGATACCAATGTTTTTTTTTTCAAGTTAAATGTTCGTTTGCGCTCGTTTTTATTTGCGTGCGTTCGTTTGTGTTCGAGACCAGTGTTCACGAACTGTTCGTGAACAACTGAATTTCCTTAACGAACGAACACGAACATAAACTTATGTTCGATATGCGTTCGTGAACATGTTAATTTCCTTAACGAACGAACACGAACATGGCCTTGTTCGTGTTCGTTCGGTTCGTTTACAGCCCTATTGAGGGGTGATTAGGTGGACCTGCGATTTTTAGTGTGAGACCCTAGGTAAATTGACCGAACTTGAACTTAAATTGCATGATAAGGGCTTGGAAACGGGTTTGGGTTTACGTGGACAAGTATACTTGCAATCGCGGTTAACACAAGTTTCAATTTAAATAAGTAATCTATATTTTTGAACCTGAATATTTCTGATTCTGATTCCGTTTGCATAAGTCTTTTTCGGGGACGAAAAAGGTTTAAGTGTGGGGATATTTGATGTGGTCTAAAACATACATATTTTTTATATCAATATTCCTACACTTTTGAGTAACTTCAGTGGTGTTTGCGTTAAATTCTACTCGTATTTGTTTCACATATAAAGTTAATGATTTTAAGTGAAAACGAGTTCAATTGCTTAACTCAATCATAAAGAGGGAACTACAAAGAAAAAAATAAAAACTATTTTGAGTGGTTATAAAGAATACTAAAAAAGTGTTAAAAGTCAACTGAGAAATTGGGCTATGGACTTCAACGAGATTTGGAAATTGATCAAATGATATTAATTATTAAAATAACATATGTTAAGTCCATGATTCCAAGAGAAAAGGAAGGGATTAATCCCTGTTGATAGCGACAGGATTAAAATAAAAGAAAGGATTGGGTTAGTGGACTAGAAATTAACTGCATGAGTTGTTTTCTTTTGGGCCAGTCATGTACGCGAGTGGTCTGGGCTGAGAGATATGATGGAACAATACATAGTGTCGTATAATATAAAAAGGGATATCATTCTTATACCTGAAAAAGAGAGGACGGCATAGAGACGCACAGAAGATTAGACAAAGGGAGGAAGGTTAAAGGGCCGATTTCAAGAAGGAGAAGCTGGTTCAAGATTCAAAGCCACGGTTCAAGATTCGAGTCTGGGTTCACAAACGAGTTAGCTTTACAGTTTTTAATTAGACTTTGTGTTTTTTTTTAGACTTGTGAACATGATGTTTTTGATATCTCAGACTTGTTTATTGTTTATGACTATGATTCTTGGCTAGTTATTTTTCTACCCAGGTTTGTGATGATTATTCGTGTCAGTTGGTAATTTGTCGGCTTTTGGTAATTTTGTGATGGATAAATATTAAAGTAAGAGACCTAATTATATTTGATTAGATGTGTGTGCGTACTTTATTCTAATTTATTATCATTCAATCGTTCCTCATGTGTCTTTGTGAATGTCTTTCATGTATAGATGCATGTTAGGTTACCTACTTTGTGTTTGTAACTAGTTTATGGTTTATGGTGCACGTATTCCATAGGAACGTTGTTTGATAATTTAGAGGAGTTTAGTGTTCTACCTATTCTTGAGACCGGGAGGAGATAGGTAGTTAGGATTGTCTTTGGTGCTAGGTATTTAGGTGCAGTGAGACCGGGAGGAGATCTGTCTAAGTGGCCTAGTATTATTCGTTTTCCTAAGTCTTGTTAAGTGTTTTTAGGTTACCCCGTGCACTCTAGGGTGTATTGTGATTAGTGAGACCGAGAGGGGATCTAGTTTTTGGGTACTTTAGTATTGTTGGAGAGACCGGGAGGTGATCCAACCCATACCAGTGAGCTTTATTTGACCTTAGGACCTTAGGAGAAGTTGATGAGACCGGGAGGAGATTCAACCTGTCTTTAGTCTTAGAGTGTCATATTATTAGACCCTGGTTCCATCATAGTTACCATTGCCGAGAGAAAACCGATAGTCACGAGTATGATTCCAAACCTGGGTAGTACTTTCTCATCCTTGATTTCACCTTATTAGATTTCAGCCTGCGTCTAGGTAGTCTAGTTCGTCTTAGTTAATTCCTTTAGCTTAATTAGTTAAAACCCCAAAATCCTTTTAAATCAAATAAACCAGTTAAGTAATTAGTTGAGTCAGAGTCTAGTGTAGCGTCGCTAGTGTCTCGTGGGTTCGATACTCGGACTTCATTAGGCTTTACTACATACGATAGGTACACTTGCCTGTCAGTGGTCTAGCATTTAGAGAGTCTTAGTTTATAAATTTAAAACTAGGGTGTCTAGATTAGGTTAGTAGTTTTTATAGACCATAATTTGCACATCAATTTGGGACATGTAGTAACCAGAAGGGTAAATACCGTTAACTGACTTGTCGGCTAGAGTATTCCACCTATTAGGCCAAATCATGCTCCTCAAATTCGAAAGACTTTTCGACCACTTTGGTTAGTCAAAGTTCCGTTTTGGAACCATCCCAAATTTTAATCAAACATGTGTTTCTATTATTTATTTTATACGATGCAATCGTTCAAATTCGAATTTACTTTCGATATTTTCTTCTCTCACACACATCATACTAAATCTTTTTCATACATTTATACCTATGCATGATTTCAAAACGTCACTCAATTTTGTTTACATTCTTTATAACGCCAAAATGGAGGCATATCATTGAGTTAGGAGTGATTTCCTTACCTTGAAGATTAACTCCACTCCTTCTTTTCTTAAAACGACCTCACCAACGAGTTAGGGGTGATTCCCTTACCTAGGTGATTGTTACCAAAACTTTCCTTCAAAATACTTTATCAAGCAAACACAATCATGTTTCATACCTAAATCATTTATCATTTATCGAAATACCCACTTATATCAATTCCAAAATACATTGTTTTATCAAACGTACTTCTTATCCTACAATCTATTTTCACATAACTCACATACACGAAATTCTTAATCATACCTTAAAACGTTTTATTTCCCGAATTTCAAAACCTTAGGAAATGCTACCTATCAATTTAATCGGTCCAATGAATCTCTGGCCCATGAACTTCATATTCAACTTAATAACTAAACACGCACACGTTATATCATCATACTAGAGAGTTCCATTCTTAATCGAAATCAAACCAACCTTTCTCAATTACTTATAAGATCTTATAGATGTTATATGATCGTTTTACCAAATACTCTTTTCACATCAACAAATCGTTTGTTAAAACTTTTAACAATCACTAAGTCCTTTGCTAAATTTCTTTTCTAAGGATTCTCGTTTTCACAAGAACCTCCTAAATTCATAATTTCTTGTTTGATGAAAAGAACTTACTTTTTATCGAAAACCTTTTTCCTACGCCAATTTACAAAACACGTGGGCAAGAAGACTTCATGGGGACCGACCATCTTCGGATTACGTAAACTCTTTTAAAACAAAAGTAGCATTTCCATTCATTACAAAATACATTATGCTTAACCAATGAATACTTTATATCCTCTTACATATACAAACAATATTCTACCCTTCAAATCAAGCTCAATCTAATTTTGATTCGATAAACTCAACGTTTCGTTTAAACAACTATACATGCATATCATCATAAACATTTTAGTCGATATCTCGCGGTAACATCATTCATATCGTTCGTATTTACATACTCAACCTTTTGAATGCTTTTATACGCTTAAATCCGCTATGTCCCAACGTACACTATATACGTAAATTTTATTATTCGTACCTACACTTTTACGCATACGTTTTATGCTTATACTTATACTCATACTACTCGTACGTTTTATGTTTATACTCATACTTACGTGCATATTCATACTTAAACTTATACTTATGCTCATACTTTCATTCATACTCATGATTCATACATTCGTACCCGTACGCGAGCGTAATCCGAGTGATTCGCTTACGTGGGTCTCATACATACTTAGGCATGGACTTGCTTATATACTTTATTCTTATACATACACATTCTTATTTTTAAATTATGTATACCCTGATTCATACACAACTAGTACAAGCTATGCGGATCATGCGACGATCAAAATAATCACGGGTGCACACGGGATTATAGTGATAGGCGTATGAAAACCATAGAGCGTACTACTGTGTATGGTAAGACACGGAACGTAACATGACACCGAATAACGAGACAGACATAACATGGTCAAAACATGGTGGATACGCTGCTGATACTTCCTATATATAAGTGTTTTCACCATGTTACCAAACTTTCGTAAAACGTGCCATGAGAAATTCAGTGTTTTGCAGACCTTTTGACCTAATACAAACTTTAAACAACTCACAAACGCATTATATCCGATTATCCATGACGAGACTTCATCTTTAACACGCTACTTTCGTCTATCTAATACTTATATCATTCATATACTTGCATTCATTTAGAGTCAATTGTTCGCCCCATACTCCTATTATTCTCCATTATCCTTTCTTTCATACGAACCCCGTTCACAATCAAGCTTGTTTAAACATTCAAATCCTAACTTATCTCATTACCTTTAAAATCGTCTTCCTATTCTTTATTCTTGTGTAAATGTACTTAGTATACCTTTAACGCTTTATTCAAAGTACCAAACCTTTTCGTTCCTCTCAATAAACAATTTTTACGAAAGTGTGATTTTTATACTATCCTTAAAACTTCCCCTATAAACTACCCCACTTTCCAACAAAATACAAACCGTTTGTCAAAATCTTCCTTCTTAATACGTCCCATTTTTAATACATCTCTAATTTAAGTTATCCAAACTTGTTTAGACTCACTTTACCTATATACGCACCTACACATTTTCAACTATGTTTGGTACCTCAAATTATTTTAGACAACGAACTCCCTTGCAAATTTACCTTGTCGTTCTCCAAAGTTTCGTACTTTTCAAACCGTTTCAAAATTTCCAAGTCTCGATTTTTGCCAAAACGTTTTCAAGTCTTCCTCTTGAATAAATTTCGGGACGAAATTTCCTAAAGGAGGGGAGACTGTAACGCCATGCGTTTTCATACTTTCCATATTTAAAAACCATTGCTTGAAATTCTTTTTTTTTAAATCTTGTATTCCTTGTAATCGTATTTCGTTGTATCGTTGTAAAATCCGAGACTTTGATCGTAATGAAATGAATCTTTTATACATCGTTTATACATGTTTATACAATGATACGTGCACTCGTTTGATACATGGTTCGTAATTCGTATAAACGTAAGCTTAACTCGTAAACAATGATCGTGTATTCGTAATCCTTGAATCTTCATACATTTAAACACTTAGTTATTCGATTATAAGATTAAGTTGTATGTTTTTTTTCACTTGATCATACCAAACTATAAACCATACATACTTGTTACATTCATGTGTTATACACACCTATGTTATCACACTTTTTGCTAAATTAAAACATGTCATTTATGCATTTTGAACCTTGTTACAAGTTACATACACACTAGACACCATGTAACACTTTATTAAACATCAAATATATACCTTCTAATGTCAAAAAAATAAAATAAAATAAAAATTATAGAGCTGTTAACAGCCTTGCATCAGCCCACTTAATTTCCTTGTTTTGAGTTATTTAGCCCACTAAACACTTCCAAAGCCAAACCCAATGAAACCTAATCTATCCCCTATATAACCCAAGCCTCCTCCAAACATTTTTCACTTTCTAAACACTCTCCATTCACTCTCAAACACTCCAAACCGTAGCTGATTGCAGAAGTTCGAGCAGATTTATACCACTTCACTAAAGTGAGCATAACTCACTCAATTCTTATCCGATTCACTCGATTCTTTTTCCTACTACTTTGTATTGACCTTAGCTACGTTTCCATGGGTTTTCCCTGGAAAACCAGAGCCTGGAATGTTGCCAACAGGGCTCCAAAGTGGACTGATTTTTCTGTTCTTGTTTCAAACTTTGATAAACTTGTTTAAACTTGAGGAAACTCATCTCAAACCTATGTCCTTATGCTTATAACCACTTCTATGGTTAGTTAGGCTTAAAAAAAAAAAGGCTGAGACATTAAAAATCAGAGGTATAAACCTCACAAACTTTCTGTTTTATTCAAGGGTTTTAACCCACAAGTGATGCTCAAGTTCAAGACTTGATGATTGTGTGATTTAGGATTAGTTTGGGCTAACCTACTTGAAAATCCACACATTGCTTGATGTTTTCTCATAGATTAGTTGTTCATATTCTATTGTTTCTTGTAAGTTCATGACCATCCTTGTTGTTCATAACAACAAGTGTAGTGGTGAACAATAGAGTTACCTAAATGGAAGCTTTGTTCTTCCTACCTCATGTATGAATTCCATGATACTTAGAGGTGCCTAAATGAAGACTTTAATATTCTACCTCATGCTTGACTTATATGATGTAATATACACTACGTAATACTTATGTAACAACCAAATAATCGAACTCTTGGTGATGAACTAGTGAACATTCGTCAAGCTAGTAGATTGTATCATCTTAGGCCTTGACAACTTGTCACGATTCTAATGGAACTTTGTTCCATGAAAACATTTAAACTCTTTTAGAGTTTCATAGTGTCAAGAACAAGTGTCATAGGTGTTAGATGATTATTTTCATATGTTTATTTTTCATGTTATTTAAACTCCAAATCCCTAGAACCATATGTAAACACCTCTTAAACTCCAAATTGGACACATTCAACTTCCTAGTCTCAACAACTTCGTCACATGGGATAATCGGAAAGCATACGCAACTTTGTGAGTACACTTGACCCATTTTCCTTTTAATACACTTTGGGTGCAACATGTTTTACTTGTTAAAATGCACGATTCACAAACATGCTTTTATTTGTTCAGTCCTTATACATGTTTTGCTATGCTTAGGTTCATGCTAGAATACATACTACTTGTTAACTCGGCTTAACAATTATAGCACTATAGGAGTAGCACACCACCCGAGGGAGTTTTGTTGAGTCTTTATTCTATAACGGTCTCGTCACTTTTGTGTCGAGGGATGCTAAATACTAGTGGACACTAGAGTTGACATATTGTTATAAATGATAGATTGACCTTGTATACCAATTGCTATGTTGGATTGAAAATACCTTTTTATATATATGCCACGATTCTAAAACTAGTGTACTCGCCAATATCTTTGTATTGAACTATGCTTTTAAAACATGTTGCAGGTTTAGCGATGATGTTGATGATGCCTGGAATCTAGTAGGATGCTTAGATACACACTTTAAATTTTGTATTTTATTTGTATTGTATTTCATTATTCATGTTGTATTTGTTTCAAATCCTTCTAATTGACTCTTTAGAAATGAAATGCAAATTTATCATTTAAATACTTGTCACAAATAGTGCTATGAAGTCTCTTGCAATCTATTTCGTCTCACTCCGATGTTTCCGCCATCGGTTGGGGTGTGACAGTTTTCTTCATGATTCTTAAGTTGTCTAGACGCATAGGCTATAACCTTTTGACGTTGCATCAACACACATCCATATCCTAACTTAGAAGCGTCACAATAGACTACAAAGTCTTCAGTTCCTTCTGGTAACGCTAGTATGGGTGTGTTGATTAATCTTTGCTTAAGATTTCTAAAGGCTTCTTCCTGTTTTGGTCCCCATTCAAACTTAACAGACTTACAGGTAAGTTTTGTTAAGGGAATGGTTATTTTAGAAAAATCTCGGATAAACCTTCTATAATAACCGGCCAGTCCTAGAAAACTTCTAACCTCCGTTGGCGACTGAGGGGTTTTCCACTTTGTAATTGCCTCAATCTTTATGCGATCCACATGAATTCCTTCATGATTAACTAAATGTCCAAGAAATTGCACTTCTTCTAACCAAAATTCGCATTTCGAAAATTTAGCATAAAGCTTTTCTTTTCTCAGCAAATTTAGAAGTGCATGCAGATGCGCTGCATGTTCCTCTTTACTCTTAGAGTAAATGAGAATATCATTTATAAAGACAATTATGAATTTATCCAAATATGGCTTACATATTCGATTCATCATGTCCATAAATGCGGCTGGGACATTGGTTAAACCAAATGGCATGACAGTAAATTCATAATGGCCATACCTTGTCCTAAAAGAGGTCTTAGGAATGTCCTCTTCCTGTATCTTTAATTGATGATATCCTGAGCGTAAATCGATCTTAGAAAAGAATCGAGCTCCTTGTAGTTGATCAAACAGATCATCGATTCTCGGTAATGGGTATCGATTTTTAATCGTGACCTTATTCAATTCTCGGTAATCAATGCACATACGTATTGACCCGTCTTTCTTTTTGACGAATAAGATCAGTGCTCCCTATGGTGATGAACTGGGCTGTATGAATCCTTTCTCCAAAAGTTCGTCCAACTGTTTCTTTAGTTCTTGCATTTCTGTTGGAGCCAAACGGTAGGGTGCTTTTGCAATTGTTGTTGTTCCTGGTAGCAGGTGAATTCTGAATTCGACTTCCCTGTCCGGCGGTAGTCCTGGTAACTCTTCTTAAAACACATATGAGAATTGAGATACTACGGGAATATCTTTCAATTCTTTTTCTTTAGTGTTAATGATTATGGAAATCATATACACTAATGACCATTTTCTTGCATAACTGGTTGTTTTCATCACAAAGATGAATTTTGTGGATCTAGATGGCTTATCCCCTTTAATGGTGATCTTTTCACCTTTTGGTGAATTTACTTGGATTGACTTTTGATCACATAGAATACTGGCTTTATTGGCTACTAACCAATCCAGTCAGCTTCATTGGGTAAATATTAGCAATAAAGTTTTGGTTTAAAATTTCTATTCTTGCTCCCTACAAGATTTCAGTGATCTTAATGGATTCTCCATTTGCTGTCTCTACTAGACATTCTTATTGAAGTTTAGTTAATGGTTGATTGAGAAGTTTGCAAAATGAAGTATTAATAAAACTTTGGTTCGCACCAGAGTCAAATAATACTTTAGCAAAAACATCATTAACTAAAAACGTACCGGCAATCACGTCCGGAATCATTTTGGCTTCTTTGGCTGTCAGAACAAATGCTCTAGCATTTTTAGTAGTCTTGTTGTTCATGGCTGGAGCTAGTTTTGGACAATTTGGCTTAATATGACCTTGTTCTCCACAATTGTAGCATATCTTATTGTTAGGTTTCTTCCTGCAGTCTTCTTCCTTGTGTCCAGATATTTTGCAGAAATTGCAGTATATAGAGCATCTTCCAAAATGCTTTCTTTTGCAATACTTGCAGTAAGGAGTAGAAGTAGAACCTACATTTTTCCCACGATTGGAATTTCCATAGTGAAATTCTTGGGCAAGCTTTTGAGCTAGGTTCTTCCTCTGGTTCTCTTCTTGTGTACGCACTAATTCGTCAGTCAAGGTATTTGCTAGTTCTACAGCTTCTTCTATAGTTTGTGGTCTAGCTACCTTGACTACATGTCTAATCTCACTGATTAATCCCCAGATGTAACGGGAGATTAATACTGGTTCTGGTGATGCAAGGGTTGGCACTATTTTAGCATATTCAAAGAATACATTAGTGTAACCCTTACTGTCTACTTCAGTCATTCTAAGGTTTAAGAACTTATTAGCTATCTGTTCTTTTTCATTGGGAGGACAGAATTTCCTTTCCATCATATTCTTAAACTCAGTCCATTCCATATTATAGGTTCTGTCACTTCCCCTAGACTGGAGGATAGTGTTCCACCATTCTAGAGCTGCATTCTTGAATAAATTGGAGGCAGACATGATTTTGTCCTCTTCTGCGCACTTGCTTATTTTTAAGACTGCTTCAGTCTTTTCTATCCAGCGTAGGGCTGCAATGGCTCCTTCATTGCCTTAGAATTCTTTTGGTTTACAAGACCAGAATTCTTAGTAAGAACAACCATAAGGCATGGTTCTTCTTCTTTTTGGAATAGGCACTTGAAGTAATGGTCCATTGTTTACGCTGTGACTAGGTTCAGTAGGTGGTCGTTTACTTCCGCTATTACTTTTATTATTATCCGCTTCTTTAACCGTTTTGATAATATATGGCATTGCGTCTATAATCCCTTGTGCCACTATGTGTTGGATGACACTATTATCTATCTGGTTTCCGTTATTATCATTATTCGGGTTTTCTTGATTCACTTCGTTGTCCATATGGATTATAAACAGTTACCAAGTATTAATATCACGAAACAATATTTAATGCGAATAATCACACAACAACACATTGATCCAAAATCGTCGTGCATTGCGACCTTTACTCTATTTTATATATATCTATATCTATTACAAACACAACTGGAATTTAAAATACAATACTAGTATGTATCAGTAGCTATCTGATTATCTATTATATATATATAATTTTTTTTCAACTTACACACACACACACACACACACATATATATATATATTATTGATAGGGGTTCATCCAATATTGCATGTTATGCTCGTCGTATTTCCAGACGAGTCTCTCCCCTATTTGTCTTATCTTTTCACTTTCGTCTAACAACTCCTCACCAAACGTGCAGAGTTCCTGCACATTCTCAGTGCTCATGGGAGGTGCGGGTGCTGGTATCGGGTCAGGGTACTGGGGCATCGGTTCTTCGTATGGGTATGGGTTCTCTTGGATTTCCTGTATGTATTGGTCATTATCAAAATATGGGTCTAGAGGGTCAAGGTTTGGATAGGGTGCTACTGGGTTTGGCATGAGTTCCTCTTCTGGATAGAGTTCTGGGTAATCCCTGTGGTCGTCAAACCATGGGTCATAGTCTGGGGGATGGGGTGCTGGGACTCTAAGGATTTCAGTTGGGTCGAAAGCGGGTGCTGGAATCTGGTCTCCTGGGTTGGGTTCAATTTCCATGGGTTGAGTTGGGAATAAGGGTAGTGGCTGGGGTGCTATGATCTGTTCTAAATTTGGGTCTGCGGCTGTGGTAGCTAGTATGTGGAAATTGGCCAGTCTCCTATTGATTATATTCTGGGTTTGAGCATTCATCTCCCTATTCGCATCTGCTAAAGCTCTCTGCTGTTGTAACTTCCTCATCCTTTTCCTACGCTCGTGAGCTCCCCGACTGAACCATCCTCTATTTTTGGTAGGGAATGGTTCTTCGGATTGGGCTTTGAATACGAAAATCCCTTCCTCTGTGTCAGCTGAGTACCCCGAGGGGGTAGGCTGGGAAGAAGTTCCTTCGTCTAAAGGAGAACTAGACAATTGACGGTAAGCGTCTGACGGCCCTTGATCACTCATACTGTAAACTAACAAATTGTCAAATAACACAAAACAATAATATACAGATATGCATGTAATCACGTAGATTATTTCCTAACAAAACGGATAAAATTTTGGTGTCAGCTGAACACTTCTGTGGCTGAAATCAGTGGTTGTAGCTCTGATTCCACCTTCTGTCGCAACCCCCGGCCCCAAATCACTTGGGAACGGGCGGTCGCGAGCTCAGATTCAGTGGTATCGGTGTTTATCAATTTGGCAGCAGAATTTACATCAGGACCGTAGTTAGGAAATATTTTATCAGAGTAAAATACCACATTTTTATAATATTAAACACATGGGAAATTCCCAAGTTTCTATTACAAACATGTTTATTAGGATAAACCCTATTTTATTAAAATAAAACAGCTTCTTTATTTAGGTAACTTTTATAGCCACTTTTCCAAGCCTTTAGTGCTGTTCAGCTGGCTTCTAATTGGCTTTCACATTTTGTTACCTGAAAAGCGTTTAAAAATATTTTATCAGCAAAAATACTGGCGAGTGAATCCCAGTTTAATCAAAACAGGTTTTTTCATTTCACAGTATTGAGAGCGATTACAATGTTTATATTTACACAATTACTCACTCAGTACTGTCAATCCTGACTGGTGGGTCATATTACTCATTGGCTATCTCATTGTCCAATGGTAACGTGTTCCACATTTTGTATACAAAGCCCCAACATACCAGCAGTAATTGAAGAATTACAAAGACTCAATCACTGCTAATCACATTGTAAAATATTTAAAGTTTTGTAAAAACATGTTACAAAAAGGTTTCATAAAAAGAGTATTACTCACATTGCTACTTTAGGTATCTCCTTTGTGTTTTCCTGGTTATAATCTATTCATTAAATAATGCACACGTGTCAGTATAATAACCCAATTTATATTAATTATACCCTCCCCGAGACAGAAACTCCAACGACTACGTCGGGCAGAGCCTCGACAGCCGTTACAGAGCACTAGATCAATCGGGCAACGTATCTAATACGTAACCGGGGGTTATGATACTTACATCGAGGCAGAGCTTTGTTATTTTAGTAGGTATAATACCCGGGTATAATTTTAGCTTTAGAGATTTGTGAGAGTTGAGAATTCTGAACGACGAAAATGAAATGCCTGAGGCCCCTATTTATAGTTTTGATCCGCCAGTCTCTCGAGGCCCGCGAAAGAAATACAAGGGACCGTCGCGCCCCGCGAGCTAGGCTACCTAGGCTGTAGCCTTGACCAATCATCGACCTAGCTTCGACACGCATGCGACACGTGGCGGCACCGGGCTGCGCCACTTGACCCTTCGCTCGCGCCCCACGACAGACTTAGAGGAGTCTGTCGCGCCCCGCCAGGAACCAATAAATTTTGTTTTTATTTAACTTTTATAAATTTAAAGTATTTGGGGCCTATTTCTTGTATACGGGGTGTATTTTAGGGCGTATAGGGTTGTTATAAATATTTTAGGAGGGTTGTTATATCAACGCTTCTCCTTACATTACGGATCTGGAATTGGAGAACCGTTGTTATTTTAGTGCTTCTCAATCAGATATTATTTGTTGAAACATAACTGAAACAGTCGAAAAAAAACTAAACTGAACCAACATAGTTGAAGGTGCATGTCTGCAGAAGGTGCAAGAGAATGGCGAGTAATCATTTGTATTTTTACATATTTGTTTCTTATTGGCCATTATTCGACCGAATTTTTGAAGTATTGTTCTCCGCCTTGTTAATTTTAATGAAGCAATGAAGATTGAATGTGCAAACCGCAACCATTTTTTACTACAGAAACAATGGCTATGGGAAATACAAACTGCAATCGTTTGTGACTATGGGAAACATAAGTTTTCTTTTTTAGCTTGATGGATGTCTGTTATCTCAACGCTTGTCCTTACATTACTGATCTAGAATTGGAGAACCGTTGTGTATTTGCTTACTGATCTGGAATTGGAGAACCGTTGTGTATCTGAATCAGGTTCTCAAACAAACACTACTAAAGATGAGTTGGTATTGGACTGCCGCAGATGAAGTCAAATGTGATCAAACTTGGACATTAGACGTAAATCTTGAAGCAAATATGTGGTTCCCAATTGGTTACAGAAACCACTAGCAGAGGAACCCGACACGTCTTGTATCTAGTCTAATACTTGAAAATGGATATGATCGTGTCAAGATCTTTATCTATCATGTCATCGACCAACTGCTCGAAATCCCTTTCGTTTCTCATGTTGGGGAGAATGTTCTTGAAATTGAAGGAAAAGGAAAAATGGTTGCTGAAGGCGTGTTAACGCAAAATCCAAAACAAATACTTACAATTAACCAACATACATTGATCATGGATTTAACTCGAATGATTATCTTCTAACTAAACCCTTGAATCCCAATGCTTCTCTAAAAATATTTTGTTTCTTTCCTTTTAATGAGGTAAAACCAGTTTCAACATCAATCATTCTTCTAACTAAACCCTTCGTATTTAAATACCAACGTGAACATGTTCGAAACATTCTGAATAACTAGTAGAAGAACCCGACACGTTAACAGCCACATGAATATTGTAACATAACCCGACATTCCTTCAACCATTCTAAACCCTAGCTGGAAACAAACCAACAAAATCCAAATACTGAATAACATCAGCAACCATTTTTCCTTTTCCTTCAATTTCGAGAACATTCTCCCTAACATGATAAAAGCGCTTATTTTGCTAGTGGGTTTTATGAGTCAAAGCTAACTTTCAGATTCAGATTCAGGAAGACATGTCGTGCATTGTTTAAATCTGAATCAGGTTGTCAAACAAACACTACTAAAGATGATCCGAAACATTCCGAATAATTAGCAGAAGAAAACGTGGAATTTGTAATGATGTTTGGGAATTAAACGCATGTACGTGACAAAACAAGGATCGTTCTAATAGATTAAAGAGATTAAACCACGTCCAAGATATAATCGTTTTTTAACACTTTTTAACACGTGGAGAAACTAGCTAGGACTAGACCCCTGAAGTTGTCATTTGATAATCACACGTGACAGTTCATTTGATAAAATACGTAGGAGAAAAGACCAGCATCCTTATCGTTCCGTATTTTCTCCTTTTCTAATTCTCGAAGAATATCGTAACGTATTCTCTGTTTCTCTAAATCGTCTGTAAATTATAAAAAAAACAAACTATGCGGGCTTTCCATCCATATATTTCGTCCAACATATGACACATGATAAAAGCGCTTCTCTAGACAATCTGGGATTATGTTCCGCTTTATTACAGTCGTGAGGTGGTCAAACCTTTCTAAAAGTAGAAAAAAAATAAAACATTAACAAGTAACAAAGATTGAAGAACAAAAGAAGAAAGTGTTCCTCTTTGTTACCAAGCATGTCATCTGAAACAATTAATAGGACATTGTTAACAGGGGAATTCTATTGGAACACCTGATCGAATAGAGATCTGAATAACAAACTGCGGAGAACTTGTTTGTGTCGGGTTCTTCTGCTAGTGGTTCGGAATGTTTCGGATCATCACTTGTTTGAAACAAACAAACAAACAGTGAAAGTTATCAACACATCTGCTTCCTGAATCTGAACCAAAAGTAAACTTACCCCTTTGAAACAATGAACCAACTTTCCTTGTTGACTTAATTGCAAGTTTATTTTTGGTTCAGATTTAGGAAGCAGATGTGTTGAGGATTTAGAACTATGAACTTTGTTTGAGTTAGTTAATAACCACCATTGTTGAGCTTCCTGTTGTTCACAATGAAGGTTATGAAATTGAAGGAAAAGGACTTTGTTATGGTTTGGGGAGAATGTTCTGGAAATTGAAGGAAAAGGAGAACTCGAATATCGATATGGTTGCTGTAAAAGCTCACATTTTACTACATTGACTATGTGTTATACCTGCGAGAAGTAGATGCATTCGGGACAAGCAAGAGAGAATACGTCAATGATTAATCCAAGATTGCACTTGAACCAAGTTCTTTACATAAAGAAACCTTGAAAACAAGTTTTCTTTTTGAACTTGATGGATGTTCATTATCTCAATGCTTACTGATTGTTGAAAAGATTTGTTGAAATCGAAGAAACGAGTAAAAAAGATTAAATGAGGCGTGCATTGTTTAAATCTGAATCAGGTTCTCAAACAAACACTACTAAAGATGATCTGAAACATTCCGAATAACTACACAATGTAAACGTGGAATTTGTAATGATGTTTGGGAATTAAACGCATGTACGTGACAAAACCAGGATCGTTCTATTAGATTAAAAAGATTAAACCACGTCCAAGATATAATCGTTTTTTACCTTTAGACAATCATATCATCTTTTTTACTCTTTTCTTCGATTTCAACAAATCTTTCAAGATCATTCACCTCTTTCAACCTACCAAAACACCTTAAACCCCTTCTTTTCTTCCAAAAACCAATCCGTTGGTATTTAAATACGAAGGGTTTAGTTAGAAGAATGATTGATGCTAAGTGAGAATGTGTGCAGACTGAAACTTCCCAAAACCAACCACGTTTACATAGTGTCGGGTTCTTCTGCTAGTGGTTTCTGTAACCAATTGGGAACCACATATTTGCTTCAAGATTTACGTCTGATGTCCAAGTTTGATCACATTTGACTTCATCTGCGGCAGTCCAAAGACTTCCTTCCCACGTGTCTGCACCGTGATCTTCATATTCTTGGTTCAATACCAACTCATCTTTATTAATCTTCATATTCTTGGTTCAATAATCCGTTCAATTTCGAGAAACGAAAGGGATTTCGAGCAGTTGGTTCAATAATCCGTTCAATATCAGTGTTGTTTATCACCCTGTGTGAGCATTAGAAGCCCGACAAACAGTATTGCAATTGCATCTTCAATCGCGACCGCATTGTTAATTTTAATGAAGCAATGAAGATTGAATGTGCAAACCGCAACCGTTTTTTACTACGGAAACGGTGGCTATGGAAAATACAAACCCAACATGTCTTCTATGATGATTCGAAACATTCCGAATAACTAACAGAATCTATAAATAACCAACACGAAGATCTCTGCGATCACTAAGGTTTCCATCAACGGACTGATCGGTAACGTTACTTTACTTGTGCTCCGATTTAAGCGGCGTGTTCCGATCAACGTTTATCGAAATTGTTAAAGGTGATGAAGAGTTTTGAAACCCTAGAATGATTGTGTTTTTATT
Organism: Helianthus tuberosus; assembly: GCA_030545235.1. Classification (NCBI taxonomy): domain Eukaryota; kingdom Viridiplantae; phylum Streptophyta; class Magnoliopsida; order Asterales; family Asteraceae; genus Helianthus; species Helianthus tuberosus. The sequence continues at coordinate 56,133,930 of CM060445.1, read as the reverse complement.
GGAAAAAAATGGATAATGGAAAAAACAACCTTATATACGGCCCGTATACAGTTATACGGCCCGTATCCATGTGGTAACACCAAAAACTTTGGTAAAACCTCACAAAATAAATCCATTGGGCCGTATACGTTTTACTGATCGTATACAACTGAATACGGGCCGTATACTATTAAATCAAAAAACATTCCCTGCGCATTTTCCTATTAAAAAACATTCTATACGGGCATGGTGCGGTCTTGAGGGCAACCCGGTTTTACCCAGCTGTTACCCCAACGAGTCTCTCGTGTGGGGGCAGTATGGTTTCCGGGCGGAAGTCAGCTTGCGCGGCGGCCGGGGCCCGATCGAACATCGCGTCCGAGAGTGCGGGGCTGACGGGGGATTGTCTTCGACATGAACCCGGTGACCAATAGGTCCAGTACATAGAAAGTCACCTTCCAAAAAAAAAATTAAATGTCTTTTCCTTATTTATCTCTTTGTGAAGCATAAAAATCTACTGAATTGTTTAAAGTGCTCTTCAAGATTCGTTACCACCATCACTACGGCTGTCCAAATAGTTTCGCGTTCAATACGCTCGATCAAAAATATGCTCGTCCAATTTCAACTTGATTCGGTTTGTAAACGAGCTAAGCACGAGCAAATGTACACCCGCTCGTGAACAACCCTTCCATCACCATTGTCACCTATCACCACCGAAGCCTTCCTGAACAAAAAAAATATATATATATAAATACACCATCCACCACTCTCGGTGAAGAAACGCAACCTAACTAACTCATTGATTAAGACGTGCAAATGCAAAGACCACTAAACACATACACAAATATACCCACATCCATCAGTAATCATAAATTATCTTTAACACGGGTTCGTGGACGCGTTCAGACCACAAGCTGGCTGACATCGGCGTTGGAGGTTTTGTCCTGGGTGTTTGGCAATGGCAGCATACGGATTTCCAATGGACACGCGTATGGGTGTTATTGTTGTTTGGACACCCTATTTCAAAGATCAGGACTAGCTGACAAGCAAAAATATCAAACAACAATCCTGTTTCCTTAAAACTATATCAACTTTTTTTATTGTTTTTAAACTTTTACCTCTTTTTCATATATAAACCGCTGATATTCAAACAAAAAGTGACAACCGTTTCAGGTGTGGAACTTGGTGTAGGAGATTCAGGCTTAGCTAAGCATTAGATCAGGTCAACAATCAAGCATTGTCGGACTAGGCTCGAGCGGGTCCTTAGTCCGATTTCAAGCACAGAACCAAATGTGCATATCTAGACTGTAAATACACTTAAAACTACGATGAACATGCATACCAATCTGAAGATAACAATCCCACACCTTACTCCAATATCCCACCAAAAAAAGTGCCATCAGACTTTATAAAAGCCTATAACATACAACTGATTACACTACACATTATCATCTTTGTTTGGCGCATTCTGCAGTAACCGGTCATTTTGCAGCAAATTGGCAGGAAAGGGTGATTTGCAAATGGCGATATGTGATTTGAGCCTAGGAATGTTTGGATGTGCGCTTCTTTGCATCTCAACTCCATTGACATGAATTTCTGATCGTCATTTAGTGTCGGTCTCCCCTCTTCACTGACTTGTTGAATTACGTCTACGGAGTCTCTGAAGAATGGAGAATTGAATGAGTTCCAGTGCTTCTTGTTCTTGAGATGTTTCGAGTCAAAATCCTGGCTTATCACATGAAGGTGTAGTTGTCTCATTGAAGGTGACTGGCAAAAAAGAAAACCACAATTCAGTTTTTATGATCAAACAGTAAAAAAATCATCCATTTTGGCATTTTGCCACCTCTATTGACAGGTAATAGATTTGACCACAAAAGTCAACTTATTTGCAAGTTTTCTTCCCTTTTGCAAATGATGTTGGTTGAGTACAAGCAATAAAGCAACACGTACCGAATGGTATCCAAGGCGGAATACCAATGACTGATTTTCCTTTAAAAAAGTTCGAGCCCACTTGACACCCACGTCGTGCATTGTCCTTAGTATAGGAAGGTGTTTCCGACTTACATCTGCAAGACGATCAAGACCTTCAGCTCTTGCAATCACCAAAATGTGTCTTTGCGCCTGAAACTCAAAAGTATTTCACAATTAAAAAAATATACACACAACCAACACATAGTGTATGTGTGTGTTTGGGGGGGTGTAAAGTGTTAAAAGTGATAACCTTGGGGTAAACATCGTTCAAAACGACAACGTCATCCAAAATCTCAACGACACCATTCCTATGTTTCTCGGGATGCATGGCAATCTTGTAAAGCGCTTGACCCCATGTTCCCCAATCCTTTTTCGAGTTATTAGATTCATTAACTTCAATAAATCCTTTTAATTTCTTGGTTTTCTCATCATCACAGTTTGAAGCCTCACAATCAGATGATTTCTCTTGAGGTCTCACAATAGATGCAAAGTTTTCAAAAAGAGACGAGTAAGCCTCGCGAAGAATTTTGCATCCAGTGGTATAGTCATCGTTGAGGCAATTTGGTCTTTTTGGATTCATGTTCGGGCCAAGCACATGTATGACGTGTGTTACACCTTGTTTAGAAAACAGGGGAGATGTTGAAGGAAGGGGAACTGTAACTGCTTTTCCAGGAGAAAGCGATCCAGCCCGTTTCTTAGTTGCGGTCTCCAAGTCTGGACCCGCGGCATCAAATATAGCAGCATTTACACCTCCACCACCGGGCTTCAGTCTCCTGCACACGTTACATATTGTTTTACTTTTTCAGCAGTAGATCTGCAAATGAGTGGAGCCCGCCTCAATAGCTTGACAAGCCTTCATAATCATAGTTGTCAATAGCGATCGCTACGCTTGCTACAGAGAATAGTCTAGCGTATAGGTCTAGTCTCGCTCCTCTGCAGCGATACATAGTGATGGTAGCGATCTTTATTTCATTTTTTTGTTTTGTTTTTTTAATATAAACAGCAATTAAATATAGCTATAAAATAGCTGGATTTTAGGTTTTTGTTAAATATACATGTAAAATAGCGTATAATCGTATATACCAGGGTATTTTGATATAATATACATATAAATTTTTTTTCTAGTGTATCGCTATTTATAAAATAGCCGCCCGCTATTTATCGTTGTTCGCTATGTAGCATATAGGTTAAAACAGATACGGATGGTCCCTGTGGTTAAAACTAAAAACCTATGTAGCATATAGGTTAAAACTAGCCGCCCGCTAGTTATCGCTATTCGCCATTAACAACCAAAGTTCATAATGCTTTCCAAAAGTAAACGTATGGTCCCTGTGGTTTACCAAGAATTTTCATTTGGTCCCTAGCTTTCCAAAAGTACACGGATGATCCCGGTTGTTTGCACTTTGTAACGCATTTAGTCCCCAACTTTGCCAAAAGTCACATTGTAACGCATTTAGTCCCTAACTTGGACCTGCAAAAACCTTTTAATTTGTTGGTTGGGGATTAAATGCGTTACAAGTTGCAAAACACAGGGACCATATGTGTACTTTTGGAAAGCTAGGGACCGAATCCAAAAATTTTGGTAAACCGCACCGCAGGAACCATCCTTGTACTTTACTCAATTAACTATATATAAGGCCAATTTGGTTTATGGTTTATCCCTAACGGGTCAAATCAAAATACCAACTAGAACGGAAAATATTCAAAAAAAGGTCCACTGAGTCGTCAACCAAACTCGACCCAGCGTGTTTGATACGTACTAAAAACTATACGATGATATGCTACCTAACCCACCTCTAATAAGCAGTAAAACATGAAAATACAACAGAAGTTTGCCTACTTGTATGAATTTAACAAGACGATGCAAAAATTTACCAGTTAGCAGCATTGGCTATCACATTACAGTGCAAGCCGCCGCCTGACCGAAGCTTTGTGATATCCCCCACAAACGTAAAAAATTTAGTCGGGTCAATGTTCTTTACAGCAGCCTTACTCTTCACCAAAGACAATATCTTTGACCCATGAGATATGTCAACTAAAACAAGCCTTCCATTCCCAATCTTGTGTACGAATTCCTCAACTGTCTCAACTATAATATCAGACGCCTTTTCAGTATTAAATTGAAAATCTGCAGTAGATATAGAAGGGAATGCTAAAGTTGGAACACCGTCTAAAGGCTGGGTCCCACTTTGCTCTTGACGTTCATCAACATGATGATTTGATGGCTCAGAGATAGTTTTATCAGATGTTACTTTACTTGGAGCATCGACTCGTTTTAAAAACTTCATAATTCCAAGTTGGACTTTAGTATCCGTCTTTTTCTCTCCAAACACGCCGGATGGAAGGATATCTGAAGAAGAAAGTGCCCCATACGTATTAACGGCTTCCTGAACATCGTTTTCAGTTTGGCAAAACGTTATTCGCGTAAACCCTTCATTTAACTTGGGCAGTTCTTTCTTACGCAGCATTTGATTCACAACAGCAGCTGCTTTTCCACCTTGTAGATTTCCTTCATGCCCGGTTCGTTTTACAGATCGAGATATGCAAAGCTTTGCGGGAAGATCAAGAACTACAGCATGGATGTCTACTTGGTAAGATTCTTTGAGTTTAATGAAATCTGCGCGTTGTTCTATAGTAAGATTGCATCTGTCAATAAATATGCTTTTTCCATCTTTTAATGAGGTGGAAGATAAAGCTAAACATTGTGCTTTTGTTCCGGATTTGCCGTTCCCAATCGTGTCCTGCATAAAACTACGTTCAGTATGGTATTGGAGAACTATAAATCTTGATACATTTCACACGTGCAAAATTATACAATCATCCATTAACTGCAGCTATAACAATGTTAGCTCGATCTAGGTTTTAAAAAGCGTGTGGTGCTCCAATGCGTTTTGATCCCTAAAGCCGAAGCATGGTACGCACACATCACGTATATGAGGCGCTTGTTATTATAAAAATAATTTACCTTGTTAGCTTTTAAACGCTAAAATAAAATATATTCTTATCATCCCTGGTCAGAAATGTTCAATCAAAGGCCAAATTTGTTCAGATACTTAAACTCATTGCTCAATCAATGGTCAGGTTTGCTCAACTAAATTCGGAAAAAAAAAACAAGACCCATTGCAATCGACGGTCTAATTAGTTGAAAAACTTATTAACTACATATGGTGCCACATCATGTGATTGTAAAACCAAGAGCTTGAGTAGCATTATCGTCTATGGAACCAAACCAGTGTACCATTTAATAAGCATTTCATCAAACACTTGGAGTGCACAACTGTTATGGACTAATACCATTGCAAGGTATGGGACTTGTCCCACATCGGTTGTATGGGCAACTGATGTGGGGTTTATATACCAAATGGGCTCTCTCACCCACCAAACTAGTCTTTTGGGTTGTGTTCTCCTGTTTGGTATGTAACAACAACAGAGAAAGCAAAATACCTGACAAACCCGAACCCAGGGTCGGGTAGAAACCCGCATAACGTTATCACAGAAGACTGATTTACCACTGCCAGGAGCACCAATTAGTATAACCACTATGGGTATTCTGTTATCTTCTTCATTCTCTGTAAATACAAAATTCAAAAGTTGAGTAATGAGAATCAAATACAGAATGTTTCCCTATATTTTATAAATAAACATACCTTTAGGTTTGATTATTTCATCATCGACTTCCATTTGTCAATCGCCCAACAGGTTTTCCTTTCCGGTTTGCTGAAATATCAAGAGTTCCTCCTGTTTCTATAAAACTGAGTTAATTGGTTAGGGTTTTGGTTTCTCAGGTTCTTCCGTTTCGATTTCTTTTTTTTTTCAATTTCTTTCTTTTTTTTGGTTCCTGAAAATCTAAAATTCTAAAATGGTTAAAATAAAATCGAACCAAACTGAACCAAAACTGTAATGGAAGTCTCGGCTCTGTTTTGAAAATGATTATTTTAAATAGGTTCGGGTTTTGGGGTTTATTTTCAGTTTTTCTCCCGGTGGTCATTACTATATGGAGCGAATCTAAAATGATAAAAGTCAAACTGAATATTGAATTTGAACTCGGCTCTGTTTCTAACCAAAAAGAACCAAATAAGATGGGTATTCATCGGCGCGGGTTCTTCGGTTTTGTGGTGATTTAAGTTTAGTGTTGATAGGCTAATTGTTAATGGTGTACTTATAGGAAAATTCATAGCTCAATATATGGTTTCATCGCTTTAACCGAACTCGATTTCTTAAAACCGAACCAAATGTTGATATGTACTTTCGTTAGGCTTTAAACGGTCTTGATTCGGTTTAGTTTTTGGTTTAATCGGTTTTGTAACTAAATGTTTAGCAACCCTAAAGTGAATCATGTGACAAGACAATTTAGATTGAATTGTACATTGGATTTTGGATTTTTCCTTAGATTTATCACGCAATATACATTTTTATCTTAGATTGGTTTTGATTAATATTATAACTTTTATTTTAGATTGGTTTCTATTACTTAAAAACCCAAGAAACATACTAAGACAACTGTATACACTCTCCACAAATTCCACAACCTTTATCTGACGACTCCATGATCTCATATCCCCATTCATGTCCTCAAATAACGACTAATTTGTTTATCATATGTCAATTTGGGTCTGCCTTTGCTCTTCATCCTTTCTATTGTGATAGTTTTCACGGTTCTTATTGACTCCATCATCTATATCATCTTTACATGCCCAAACCATATCAATACTATTTGCATTAGGCTACATCATTGTCCATGTCACACCCCAACCGATGGCGGAATCATCGCGGTGCGGCACTGAGCGAAACAGATTGTCCAGGAGAATCCATAACAACTATTAATTATAATATATTAAAGGTTCATGTCCCATACCACAAACATATAAAATAAAACAATTATTACAGACGTTGTTCTCAAAGACAAATATCCATTCCGACAACTCAGATTTTATTTAGTTTGTTTCTAGACTCTCCTAGCTTGATTCCAGAGCAGCTAACAAGCAAAAGCATCCTAAACACATGTCACATACGTTAAAAATAGAGGTCAATACACATAGTGTAAAGGTGAGCATACAAGTTTAATAGCACTAGTCACTTACCCGCGCGATGCGGCGGGAGTGGCGATTTACAATAGGATACTCGTTTACCGTTAGTTTATCCGTCGTCTCGTGATATATCGTATAGTACTTAAGTTAGTTTTCTTATTCGTGATCTTCTACAAGAATAGTACAAAACAAGGAAGTAGATGTAATTAAAAACAAGAAGAGTTCAAAACAGTCAAGTAGCTGGACAAAACAATAAAAACAAAATGCGGGGAGTCTCTTGTATCTCTTCCTGTTTTACCAATACATCCGTTCGCTTATGACTTTCTTGTATCTTCTCCTCTCCTGTACCAGATTTCGACACATAAAAAAATGTTACACGCTTACAGGTGCTTTAAAATAGTAATTAAAAAGTAATTTCTGGAAGCAAATAAGGCACAAAATCTACTAACTTACCTTCGTTTTGATACGGATGCGATTAATTAATCACGCAACACTTCCTGGTAGACAACATTTGATGTGTAAACTCCGCGTTGTTTGAATTCTTTGTTGAGATGTACCAACACCTTCGTACTTTGTCTTGAAATCCCTCTTGATAACGCGACATAAAGTTGTCCATGTGAAAATACAGAATCCGGTAGATAAATACCAACGTTCGGAATTGTTTGACCTTGAGCTTTATTAATCGTCATGGAAAAGCTAAGTCGAATTGGAAATTGTTTTCTTTTCAGCTTGAATGGGAACATGTCATCTTCAGAAAGGGTTAGAGGGATTCTTGGCAAAAAAACTCTTTTTCCGGCATGTTGACCGATTGCAATTTCCGCATCAATAACATTTCGCATGAAACCCTTACATATCAACCGCGTGCCATTACACAGGCCATGTGATGGATCGATATTACGTAACAATATTATTGGGCATCCAATTTTTAAACGAAGCTTACGAGGCGGCAAACCACTAACATTTAGCGAATTTAAGAACTCGACCGGATAGAAGTTGCGCTGATCATCTTCAGCTTCATCAAAACTGTAATAAACTTTTTCCTCCCCTTGAAAAATTTCAATCATTTGATTATTAATCTCGTCAACACTATCATTTTAGTGGACAATATTGCTCTGGAGATTATATAATCTGAAGAATATACATTATCTTCAATTGATGGAAAGATGGCATGGATCAATTCTTTTATAGCGTTTTCTCTGTTGTTGCACTGAATTGTCATGTCATCGGGTATGCGGATATAGTTTCCTTCGATTGGTTCTTCAGTTCCATCGCCGACTCTTAAAAGAAATTTAGAAAACCATGGATCTTTCAGCGCTCTCATATTTATGGTCAACCGCATCTTCTTCGTCAAAGACCAAAGAGGTGACATTCGTACGCTGGAGTCTACAATCTGTGCTCGAGTGCCACGTTTAATAACCGGCAACACCTGTCTGAAGTCACCTCCCATAACCATTATCTTTCCACCAAATGGGAGACTAACACCAATAATGTCTTGGAATGTACGATCGACTGCCTCTATCGCTTGTCGTTTAGCCATCGACGCTTCATCCCATATGATTATTTTGGCAGACCGAATCAGTTTAGCGGCCCCACTCTGTTTTTTGACATTGCACATTGAATTATTTTCAAGATTAAGAGGAATCTTGAATCTCGAGTGAGCCGTTCTACCTCCTGGCATATTATTAGCCGCTGCACCTGATGAAGCTGTTGCGAGAGCAATAAGACCACGTGACCGAATTTCAGCAAGCAAGGCAATGTACAAAAATGTTTTTCCAGTTCCACCTGGACCATCAATAAAGAACACGCCTGGAAGATCATTATCAACATGCATCATGATCTCATCAAACATGTTTTTTTGGTCTGGATTAAGTGAATCTTTGGCACTCAAGTGTTCAGGTTCCAAAACAATCCCATACTCTTCTTGTAACTCACGATAACCTGCATCTTGTAAGTTAACATCGTCTGTTATCTTAGGAAGGTCGAATTCATTGAAATTTTTACCCATGGATTGTACCAAGACACTTATTTCGGTAAGAACCATATTTTGAACTCGTTCTATACTTTGACAGTGTAACCGATGATCTTCAGACAGTGAATCAAAGTGGTCATTCCATAACTTTCGAATATCTCCAGGTTGGCAAAAAATCATTATGGTCGCAAATAACCTTCTAAGAGCATTGGGAAACTGAAACGTAGAGGCTTCTTCGAGACATTGTGATAGATATTCATCGTCTTCTATTAAGCCTAACTCAAGAGCTGCTTTCCGAAATGTCGCACACCGTTGACCATTAACTGTGCAAAGATGTTCAAAAGAAGTAGGCCCTCTGACATTTGACAAAAGTAGGCGTAAGTAGTACCTTTCTCCTTCGGCTGGATTAGCGGAAACGATACGACCTCTTTGTTTTTTACCGAAACGACGACTCCAACGGCGTGTGCTTCCATTCCACGTAAAGTGTTTTGGAAAATCTTTATACAAATGTACCCTTGCTGTTTCATCGTTTCTATTCTGATAAAAAAATGCTGTTAGCATGGTTCTCTTATCCCTTTCCCTATCAACAATATTAGGCATTAAGTCATCATCTCTAAATCTAACCATCTGATTATTTGGGAGATGAAGTTGTAAGGCTAGAACAGCAGGAAAGATTTGAGAAAGAGAGAAGGAAAAAATGCGCCACATAGCCTCTGGGGGCGATATGTAGCGTGCATCTTGAAATCTTTTTATCTCATTAATAACAACCCCTGGCTCACTTTGATCGGCTTGAATAACCTGTTTGTCATGTCCTTTATAAACATATTTGAAAAGATATTTCACAGATTTTATACTTGAGCAAACTTCCACATTCATGTGGCAGTTAAACATCATCAAAAGCCTTGGGTTATATGGGACCACCCATCTATTATCAAGTGTTTGTCCTCGTAGGTCCACTTCTATCCCGGTATCTCTCCTTCGATACAACGGATACGAATCTTCTCCTTGTGTCCTCTGTTCGTTAAATTGTCTAGGATAGTGAAAACGACAAATTTTAGGATCACCCTGCATACAAGGACTGCTTGATCGTAAATTGCCGCAAGGACCGTGAATCATGTGCTTGACAACCATCTCATGCAATCTGGGATGTGTTAGTTTGTTAGGAATTTCAGCACACACAACCTTATCATAATGGTCCGCGTTATTGATCTTGTGTTGCGGGTACATGATTAGGAGAAAATGTGCGTGCGGCAAACCCCGCTTTTGAAATTCAATGACATAGACGTATGCCTTAACTTCCCTGAGGACATGTTTCTTGAAGAGTTGATCCTTAAGATCTTCTAATTTAGCCCGGAACACTCTTGAAACAAGGTCTGGACGATCTTGTGCAGTTTGACCAACATGTAAATTATCACATATCTCACGCCACTTAGGATTACATGTCATTGTAAGGAATCACATATCTTGTGCAGTTTGTAGAGTGTTTGTAGAGTGTTGATACATTTGAAGTATTTATAGAGACTGAAGCAAGCATGCTGTCTTTCAGACAGTGTTTGTAGACTGTTGATACATCTGAAGTATTTATAGAGACTGCAGCAAGCAAGCTGTCTTTCAGACAACAGTAAAATGTTGCTTTTTCAGCTGTAGATTGTAGATGTAAAAGCAATACGGTAAGTAGTAAAAAAAACAAAAAGAACAAAAGTCAAACAATACATTCTGACATGGCACGACCTCTTTCTGAAAAGGTTATATTAAAAGATATTATTATAACTAAAGACTTTGGATTATAACTTGAAGTTGGATTATAACTTATTAAGAATATGAAAAAAGTCTTTTGGATTATAACTTGAAGTTACACAATATGAATTAAAATAAAAAAAGAATGAATTTGAAGTTACACAATTTGAAACAACCTCCACCATAAAAAATAAAGCCTATACAGAGCAAATGAAAGCATATTAAACTTTTATCATGTATTTTCTAGTGAAATTTAAAAATATTTAGTGATAGAGAACCCAACACCGAAAATAATCGGAAATATCTGACATCTATGGAAAAATCCAGGGTTGGCACTAATTACTTAATCAAATAGCCGAACCGATTGAGAATGTGCAAAAGCGGAAGTGGGTTTATACCTTGCAACCAAGTGAACAAAAGCAGAAAGCATCAAGGCTCCGGCCACAGATCTCGTAATGGTTTGTGTCTCCTTTATTGGGGCCAGCCGCAAGTATAAATCCAACTTTCCTATTGCAATGTCGATCCCCTGAACTCCAAGATCGCCAAGACCCATTATTCGGCTTCCATCAGTGACAACAATCATATCAACCTATCAAACAGTAGGGGTGAGCAAATTAACCAACATAACCGATAACCGAACCATAACCGACATAACCGAACCACTAATAACCGATAACCAATATAACCAATGGTTATGGTTATGAAACTTTGTATAACCGCTCAATCGGTTATGGTTATGGTTATGAAGCTTTGGTTAACCGAATATAACCGAAACCGAACCGAAGTTGTGATGTTAACTTTATATAATAGATTTGTGTTTTACAAAACCATATAGAGGGTTTTTACTAAGATAAAAGTATGTTAGTAACAAAATGATCTTGATGTAGATGTCATTTATTTTGATAAAGAACTAAGGTGTTATGGCCATAATTGTTTTTGTTTGAGAATTACCTTATTAAAAAGAACTCTAAATCGGTAGTTTAACCAAAAAGTTTAGTCTTCGTTATCTTTTAAAATAGGCTCAAGCTAAGTTCAAATCGTGCACAACCCTATTTATTTCAAACCTTGCTTGGTTACTTAACCGAAATTAACCAAAACCGAACCAAAACCGACTCCATAACCGATTAACCATAACCGAAGTTTGGTTATGGTTATGGTTACCAAAACTCCATAACCGAACTAGCGGTTATGGTTAATAGTAAAAACCGACCCAAACCGACCCATGCACACCCCTATCAAACAGGATGTATTAATTAGTATGAAATATAAATAATATATAGAAAACGATTAAAGGTTATTATTACATTATTTTAAAACTAACAGACCTGATCAGAAGGCCAGTTATAAACCACTGACATCATTTCTCCACGATCAGCGGCGCTGAAATACATCCCCCTTGGTCTTCATTTGACGGATGCTTTCGAAGTCGATTAACATTCCTTCCTATTGCTTCACCAGCCTCAATATCATTAGTAAAAGGTCAACTAACAATAATAACTCAACAACAGAATCTAATTAAAAAGGATGAACACATGTGATTCATTTAAAACTATACCTGATTTGAATCCTCAAAGTGGGTTTAAAGGCGAACAGAAAACAGAAGCAACTTAAACACAATACCAGCTGATTTTCTTTATCCATGAGCACTTGAAGAGGATGAGGAGCTCCCTGTAAATGCCATTTCATGCACAAAAGGATAAAATCGTAAAATTCTATCATATAAACAGTTATTAAACAGTCATTTTTATTGGGGCCAGCCGCAACGACGTATAAATCCAACTTTCCTATTGCAATGCCGATCCCCTGAACTCCAAGATCGGCAAGACCCATTATTCGGCTTCCATTAGTGACAACAATCATATCAACCTATCAAACAGGATGTATTAATTAGTATGAAATATAAATAATATATAGAAAACGATTAAAGGTTATTATTAAATTATTTAAAACTAACAGACCTGATCAGAAGGCCAGTTATAAACCACTGACATCATTTCTCCACGATCAGCGGCGTTGAAATACAACCCCCTTGGTCTTCATTTGACGGATGCTTTCGAAGTCGATTAACATTCCTTCCTATTGCTTCACGAGCCTCAATATCATTAGTAAAAGGTCAACTAACAATAATAACTCAACAACAGAATCTAATTAAAAAGGATGAACACATGTGATTCATTTAAAGTTATACCTGATTTGAATCCTCAAAGTGGGTTTAAAGGCGAACAGAAAACATAAGCAACTTAAACACAATACCAGCTGATTTTCTTTATCCATGAGCACTTGAAGAGGATGAGGAGCTCCCTGTAAATGCCATTTCATGCACAAAAGGTTAAAATCGTAAAATTCTATCATATAAACAGTTATTAAACAGTCATTTTTATTGGGGCCAGCCGCAACGACGTATAAATCCAACTTTCCTATTGCAATGCCGATCCCCTGAACTCCAAGATCGCCAAGACCCATTATTCGGCTTCCATCAGTGACAACAATCATATCAACCTATCAAACAGGATGTATTAATTAGTATGAAATATAAATAATATATAGAAAACGATTAAAGGTTATTATTAAATTATTTAAAACTAACAGACCTGATCAGAAGGCCAGTTATAAACCACTGACATCATTTATCCACGATCAGCGGCGTTGAAATACAACCCCCTTGGTCTTCATTTGACGGATGCTTTCGAAGTCGATTAACATTCCTTCCTATTGCTTCACGAGCCTCAATATCATTAGTAAAAGGTCAACTAACAATAATAACTCAACAACAGAATCTAATTAAAAAGGATGAACACATGTGATTCATTTAAAACTATACCTGATTTGAATCCTCAAAGTGGGTTTAAAGGCGAACAGAAAACAGAAGCAACTTAAACACAATACCAGCTGATTTTCTTTATCCATGAGCACTTGAAGAGGATGAGGAGCTCCCTGTAAATGCCATTTCATGCACAAAAGGTTAAAATCGTAATATTCTATCATATAAACAGTTATTAAACAGTCATTTGTCATTTACAATCACTTAAGCCTCTAATTCATTCGGTACATCTTGACATCTTAGATTCATTCGGTACAACTTAAACACAATACCAGCTAATTAAAAAGGATGAACACAGGTGATTCATTTAAAATTATACCTGATTTAGAAGCTTTGGTGAATGACTGAGTGCAGGATTTTGAGTCTTGGTTTTGTTCTATCAATGTCTGCACAAGACAACGATCACACAAAGTTAACTCAAAAGAAAATAATTACAACTTATTTTACCATTGTTTAACCCTAAATCAACGAAATAAGCTATACATCAAATTACATCATGTCGGAATTCAAGATTGCTTCTACTAAAGTCCATCCAAGACTGTCATTTAGTGTAAAATCTTTAAATCAGTGAAAGTTCTTAAGAATTCAGAATAGTAATTCAGTGCAAAGGACAACGTAATTAATATGGAAGTAAAACGTCGTCTTAAAGAGCGATTTGCGTGTTTACCTTCATCTGAAACATGATTCCAGAGAGATTCATGGACAGACAGTCACCTGATTCCGGCCATTCTCCAGCAAATCTGTGGATCCCTTGTTCAAATCTGTGGATCCCTTGGTGCCTTCGACATCTGAAAAACATATAGAAACTACCGTCAAACATCATAACTTGCCATATTAGAAAGAAATGATTCTACAGGTATCAGTTCTTACCAAGTTGCCAGATAAAGCTTGTTTAAGCCCTATATTGCTAGAATCTCCACTTACAAAACCCTAGATTGCCTGAAATCTGCTCATGAAACGGATCTTGAGTCACCGAGAGAGAGAGAAAGAGAAGAGAGAGAGAGAAGATCTGATGGGTTTTGTGAGATGTGTGAGGAATGAGAGAGAAAGGAATTTGTTGATCCGTGTGAAGTGAAATGGACGGCTGAGATCGCGATCCGTGTGAAAATTGAGATAAATGGACGGCTGAAGATGAACCAGTAGAAGGGTAATTTAGTTGTGTTTCTTGGTGCCTTAAGACTTGTACATTGTGCATTGAGGGTGTTTTCAACACCTTGCTGAATTACCATTCTGTCCTTCATATATCCTTATTAAAGTAGTATAGATAATAGTAGCGAAAGTGATTTATGCATAACCAGCATGTATCATGTATAATGCGAAGCTAGTAGGTTATTAACAATGAAATATGTACAGACGTGACTGCGAGTTGTAGAGTGCGCAACACATATCACCACTGTGACACGTGAAGAAATACCCTTAGCAACCCCCGTCCACGACAGGTGCTGAGTCCAAACTATAGTATTATCATTGCTAAGGTGTCATGCAACAATCAATGTGTAAACATAACATACAAGCATTCATCGAGTAACACGTATAACATGCGAGAGCGGTTAGCGTATAAAATGTGTATGCGTTGTGTGATCGATGTGATTTGATATAAGTAACGTATGTAACACCCAAAAGTGATTAAAGCAAAAAGGGATCGAGTATACTCACAGAGATGATAGCGACTAAACACAATCTGTGATTGGATTGAAGGGAGCTCTAGAGATTAGCCTGATTACAGAACACTAGCATAAGCGATGAGTGGTGCGTTAAATGATGCGAGTGAGTTAAGTGACGAAGAGTCATCCGATCGGATGATAATCCGAATGGATGGTCATTCGGTCGGATGGCCATTCGGTCGGTTTGTCATTCGCTGGGGATGGATGTGTTTGTGTATGATGGAACTTTGAAGTTTTCGTTGTAGCATATTATAAAACAAGGAGTGTATCTACCAATCAGGCCATCAAGCTGGAGGGTCATCCGGACGGATGGCCATCGTTTGGATGGCGATTCGTTTGAAACTAACTCCTTTTTGGAATTTTGTGAAAAGTCTAAGTGTTGGAAAATATTACAAACATTGAACGTCACAAGTCATCCGACCGGATTGTCGTTCGATCGGATGGCAATCCGATCGGACGGCGGTCCGTTCAGTAACCTGTTCGTTCAAGAACTTGTAAAATTTGCTAAGTTTGGAAAGTTTTACGATTGTACTGAGACGGTATGACAACGTGTCGAACAACGGAAACCCCATCAAGTCCAAATCATCCGATCGGATGGGAATCACCCCGTCTGATTAGTTAACTGTACTTGACGGTTATCCATGTTCAACCCGTTAATCGGTTGTCCCTCTAATAGAAATCCATTCCCGGACTGACACTTTACAAGTGAAGGAGTAGAAGGCCTGAACGAGCTCCGATTCAATCGGTTTTATGCGAAAAGTTGTGTTTGTTGAAGAAAAGTTTGAAACAACTTGATTATGTTTAGTTTTTGGAGAAATCAGCGTTTAAACATTGTAGAAATCACTTAGATCTGAGTTGTTCTTGGTGGAATGAGGCCACACTGTGAAGTTCATGAGAACCCATGATGACATCACCCTAGATCAGCCCAAATCAGCCGATTTCATGGTTAAAAGTGAAGATTTGATGGTGAAAATGAGGAAGAATTGTGTCTAGATGATAGATGTATAAGATTTGGGTTGAAAACTTATAAGAATCGCTAGGAAATCGAGAGAAAATAGGGCTGGAACGAGCTGGTCGGAGGAGGAGCTGTCACATCAATGATTGGTGATGTGACAGGTGCTATTTATAGGCAAAGAGAGGAGAAAGGCGGTGTAGTGTGGTGGTCGAAAGGTGGCTCGATCGGATGGCCATCCGATCGGATGGTCATCCGGACTAATGACCATTCGATCGAATGGTCATTCGATCGGATGGGTTTTGTGATTTGGTTTTCGGCGTTTCGTTTCGTGCATTGAGCGTTGCGATGCGTTGCGAGTAAGCGATGCGATAGTATTACACAATAAACATACTAACATACATTAACAGTCATAAACCTAAACATAACCATTCTGCGTTTTGTGTTGCAATTGAGATTGCGTCGTGATAGAGTTGCGATTGCGTTTTCAAATAATTACCACAAACAAATATAAACATGCGCAAGTAACATATAATAGCACACGCACGTAAAACAATATCCATAACCAGCGATTCAAGTTGCGATGCGATAGCGATGTGTTAGCATTAAGTCGATTAGCGATAAACTGCGATCATTAGCATTTACTCCACATAATACAACTAAGTTAGCATAAACTAGAGTATCGATTACAAGTCAAGAAGTACAATCAATGATTTCAGCAAGGAGTGATAGATGGCATTTATCAATCTTTTCTTCCTTTGACTTTGACTTTGACTTGTACTTTGACTTCAAAAAGCGGGTTACAGCCTCCCCTACTTTAGGAAATTTCGTCCCGAAATTAAGGTGCAGGCGTAACAAACAGTTGTGGATATTTAGCCTTCATATCACTTTCGAGTTCCTAGGTGAACTCAGCGCTGCGTTTGCCTTCCCAGCGAACCTTCACAATGGGAATGTTTGAGCGTCGAAGTTTCTTGGTTTCTCGATCCATGATCTCGACAGGCTTTTCCATGACGTGTAATGTTTCGTCCACTTGTAGATCCTCAAGAGGGACATGTAGGTTCTGGTGGGCTAGACACTCTTTGAGGTTCGAAACGTGGAAAATCGGGTGGACGTTACTAAGTTCCTCCGGTAGTTCGAGTCTGTAGGCCACTTTGCCAATTCTTTCCAGAATCTTAAAGGGTCCAACATATCGAGGTGCGAGCTTTCCTCTCTTGCCGAATCGGATCACCCCCTTCCAAGGTGCAACCTTTAGGAGTACGTGATCGCCAACGTTAAATTCAAGGGGCTTGCGGCGTCTATCAGCGTAACTTTTCTGACGACTCCGAGCTCTTAATAAATTGTCTCGTATTTGGAGGATTTTGTCAGTCGTTTCTTGCAATAACTCCGGACCGGTAATTTGTGCGTCTCCGATCTCGTGCCATACAATATGCGATCGACATTTCCTTCCGTATAGTGCCTCAAATGGTGCCATCTGAATGCTAGAGTGATAACTGTTATTGTACGAGAACTCGACTAAAGGTAAGTGCGCGTCCCAATTACCACCGAAATCTATGACACACCAGCGAAGCATGTCTTTAAGGGTACGAATCGTTCTTTCAGTCTGACCGTCGGTTTGGGGATGGAAAACGGTACTTAGATTAAGAGTAGTACCGAGAGCAGATTGAAACGTTTCCCAAAGACGCGAGGTAAACCGACCATCGCGGTTAGAGATGATGTCACGAGGTGTCCCGTGTCGACATATAATTTCGTCGGTGTAGATCCGTGTTAATCGTTCTACCTTATAGTCTTCTTGTATTGGCAGAAAATGAGCAGATATAGTAAGACGATCAACGATAACCCAGAGGCTATCGTGACCTGATGGCGTGCGTGGAAGTTTCGTTATGAAGTCCATAGCTATACTCTCCCATTTCCAAATAGGGATTTCGGGTTGTACGAGTAAGCCAGAGGGGTGTTGATGCTTGGCCTTGACCTTAGAACAAGTAAGGCACTTCGAAACATAGACAGCGATATCTCTTTTCATGTTCGGCCACCAGTACTGGTAGTGAAGGTCCTGGTATATCTTATCAGCACCGGGATGAATGGAATATCGAGACTTGTGGGCTTCATCTAGCAGAATTTGTCGTAAATTGGTGCGTTTGGGAATCCAAAATCGGTCTAGATAATGGAATATACCATTCGATTTATTCACTAGTTGTTCGCCATCATTCATAATCCTTTCTGTCGCAACTCCCGACCCCTGCCTCGGGAGGCGGGCGGCCGAGGCCTACTCAGAGATGGTGGTATCGGTGTTTATCCTTAATTGGCAGCGGAATTTTCATTAGGACCGTAGTTAGGAAATATTTTATCAGAGTAAAACACCACATTTTTATAATAATAACCATATTGGGACGAAACCCAAGTTTTCATTACAAACATGTTTATAGGGATAAACCCTATTTTATTGAATAAAACATCTTTCTTAATTTAGGTAACTTTTATAGCCACATTTTTCCAAGTCTTCAGTGTTCTCCAGCTGGCTTCTATTTTGGCTTTCACGTTTTGTTACCTGAAACGCGTTTAAAAACATTTTGTCAGTGGGAAATACTGGTGAGTGAATCCCAATTTAATCAAAACAGATTTTATCAGTTTAAAGTATTAAGGGCAATCCAGCAATTACATTTGTTTACCATTCACTTGTGGTCATGTTACTACTCACAGTGTAGTAACAAATTTTGTATACAAAACCCCAACATACCGACGATAATTGTAGAATTACAAATACTCAATCACTGTTAATCATAATGTAAAATAATTGAAGTTTTGTAAAAACAGTTTATGAAAAGCATTTACAAAAAGAGGATAAACTCACATTGTTATCTTTGGTAATTTCATGTGGCTTCCTGGTTATAATATATAAATTTTAAATAATGCACACATGTTAGTATAATAACCCAATATTTTCATTAGTTATACCCTCCCCGAGACAGAACTCCAACAACTACGTCGGGCAGAACCTCGATAGCCGTTACGGAGCACTAGATCAATCGGGCAATGTATCTAATACGTAACCGGGGGTTATAATACTTACAACTAGGCAGAGCTTCGCTAATTAGGGGGGTATTATGCCCGGGAATTACTTCTACACTATAGAAATTGAGAAAGAATTTTGAGATTTGAGCGACGGAAATGAAGGCCGATCGATCCAATTCATAGGATCTGATTATGGCTTTCTCGCGGCCCGCGTAAGAAACAGAAGGGGTCTTCGCGGCCCGCGACGTAGGGTGTTTAGGGCATAGCTTGATCGACTCAAAAGTGTAGGTCTGCCACGATCATGCCACGTGGCGGCCCCAGGGGCGGCCTGGTGGCCTAGCTGTCGTGGCCCGCGACCAAGCTAGCCATGGGCTTCGCGCCCCGCAAGCGAGTAAAGGATTTTGTTTTTATTTTAATTTTATCAAATTAAATGTATTTAGGGCCTTTATACATATATGGGGTGTACATTAAGATGTATAGGGGTATTCTAAATATTCTAGGAGTGTCAGAAATAATTTAGTAGGGTTGTTATATCATCCCCACCTTGTTTTAGAACTCGTCCTCGAGATCTACTGGAACAGGTGTGGGTATTTCCTCTGCATCTCTGATTCAAGCTCCCATGTATACTCTGGTCCTCTCTTGGAATCCCATTTCACTTTGACTAGAACTAGTCTCTTGTGTTTGAGATTCTTGACTTTCCTGACTTCAATTTGTAGAGGCTTTTCTACGAACTTGAGCTTTTCATTTACCTCTATATCTTTAAGGGGTACCACTAGTGATTCATCGGCTAAGCACTTTTTAAGATTGCATACAACTTTCCTCTTTTGATGAATCTTACCACTCATTTCCAAGGAGAAACTTTTAATAAAACCTTATCTCCTACTTGAAACTCTAATGGCTTTCGCCTGTTATCAGCATAACTCTTTTGTCGATCACGTGCTGCTTTCAGTCTTTCCTTGACTTGAATAATTTTGTCCGTAGTTTCTTGTACTATCTCGGGTCCAGATAATTGCTTTTCTCCAATTTATGCCCAACAGACTGGAGTTCGGCACTTTCGTCCATAAAGTGCTTCGAAAGGTGCAGCATTGATACTGGTATGATAGTTGTTATTATAAGAAAATTCTATTAATGGTAGATGATCGTCCCAATTTCCTCCGAAATCAATTACACAAGCCCTAAGCATATCTTCCATCGTTTGAATTATCCTTTCACTTTGTCCATCCGTTTGAGGATGATAAGCGGTGCTTAGATTTAGCTTGGTTCCCATTGCTTTTTGGAAACTTGCCCAAAAATGAGAAGTAAAACGGCTATCTCTATCAGAAATAATTGATAAAGGAATACCATGTAAGTAAACTATTTCATTCACATACAACTTGGCTAGCTGTTCCATAATAAAAGTTTCCTTCATAGGCAAGAAATGAGCAGATTTAGTTAACCTATCAACAATCACCCAGATTGTATCATTACCTTTTCGTGTCTTGGGTAATTTGGTAACAAAGTCCATTGTTATCAATTCCCATTTCCATATAGGCATTTCCAATGGCAGTAATAAACCTGAGGGTTTCTGGTGTTCAGCTTTGACCTGTGAACAGGTTAGACACTTAGCAACATAAGCTACTATGTCTTTTTTCATTCCTATCCACCAGAAATTCTTTCTTAAGTCTTGATACATTTTATCACTTCCAGGATGTATCGTATACTTAGACTTATGGGCTTCCTCTAATATTCGGTGGCGTAGGTTTCCTAATTTGGGTATCCACATTCTTTTCTTATGGAATCTCCAAATTCCATCTGTTCCTTGTTCTAATTCCTTAATCATACTTTTTAATTTTTCAGTATCATCCTTGATTACTGATTCTTGTAGGGCTCTAATTTGCTCATTTAAATCTATCTGCAGATTTAATTTAAGAGAACGTACTCTTTTTGGCTTTTCATGATACTTTCGACTTAAAGCATCGGCTACTACGTTAGCCTTTCCTTCATGATACTGGATATTACAATCGTAATCGCTAAGAAATTCCATCCAGCGTCTTTGTCTCATATTCAGCTCTTTTTGCCCAAAAATGTACCTTAAACTCTTATGATCGGTGAAGGCAACAAATTTATTTCCATATAAATAGTGTCTCTAAATCTTAAGGGCAAAAATTATAGCTCCTAACTCTAAATCATGGGTTGTATAATTTTCTTCATGATTCTTAAGTTGTCTAGATGCATAGGCTATAACCTTTTGACATTGCATCAACACACATCCATATCCTAACTTAGAAGCGTCACAATAGACTACAAAGTCTTCAGTTCCTTCTGGTAACGCTAGTATGAGTGCATTGGTTAATCTTAGCTTAAGAATTCTAAAGGCTTCTTCTTGTTTTGGTCCTCATTCAAACTTAACAGACTTACAGGTTAACTTAGTTAGGGGAATGGCTATTCTAGAAAAATCTCGAATAAATCGTCTATAATAACCGGCCAATCCTAGAAAACTTCTACCCTCTGTTGGTGACTCTGGGACTTTCCATTTAGTAATCGCCTCGATCTTTATGGGATCCACATGAATTCCTTCATGATTAACTAAATGTCCAAGAAATTGCAGTTCTTCTAACCAAAATTCGCATTTTGAAAATTTAGCTTAAAGCTTTTCTTTTCTCAGCAAATGTAGGAGTGCATGCAGATGATCTGCATGTTCCTCTTTACTTTTAGAGTAAATAAGAATATCACCTATAAAGACAATTATGAATTTATCCAAATATGGTTACATATTCGGTTCATCATGTCCATAAATGCGGTTGGGGCATTGGTTAAACCAAATGGCATGACAGTAAATTCATAATGGCCATACCTTGTTCTAAAAGCGGTCTTAGGAATGTCCTCTTCCTGTACCTTTAATTGATGATATCCTGAGCATAAATCGATCTTTGAGAAAAATCGAGCTCCTTGCAATTGATCAAACAGATCATCGATTCTTGGTAATGGGTACCGATTTTTAATCGTGACCTTATTCAATTCACGGTAATCAATGCACTACGCATTGACCCGTCTTTCTTTTTGACAAACAAGATCGGTGCTCCCCATGGCGATGAGCTTGGTTGTATGAATCCTTTTTCCAAAAGTTCGTCTAGATGTTTCTTCAGTTCTTGCATTTCTGCTGGCGCCAAACGGTAAGGTGCTTTGGCAATCGGTGCTGTTCTTAGTAGCAGATGAATTCTGAATTCAACTTCCCTGTCTGGCGGTAGTCCTGGTAGTTCTTCTGGAAATACATCTGAAAATTGGGAGGATATCTTTTAATTCCTTTCCTTTATGTGACATCTGTGCTTGTAATCATTGTATAAACTCTGAACAATTCAATTATCAATAAAACAATGTGTTTTGACCCCAATGTTTGTTTATTTATGTTTGACATTTTGCACGTTTTGATTTTGTTCAATTTCAAACTCTATATCGCTTTATGGAAAGTTATATGCAAACTGATGCATAAACGTAATCAGTTTAATGCGATAAACACTCTGGAACATCAACATATGCTTAACATACCTTAAATAACCTTTACATAACTTAGAAATAAGTTTTAAAGGGTTTGGTATGGCAAAAACAAGTTTAATCGCTTATAGGGACTATTTGCAACAAACTGTGAAAGTATGCCGATTCGTATAGTAACGAACATTCCAGAACATGGTCATAAGTTAAACATACCATAAATATCCTTTACATAGCTTAGAAATAGGCTTTGAGGGGTTCGGTATGCGAAAATAAACTTATTTGATCAGCAGGGACTAAAAGCATCAAAAAGTGCATAAGTTTGCATTTTCGCGCATATCTTACGTTCTGAACATATCTGGACATCCAAAAATTTTGTAATCATTAAAACATTTTTTTTAGTGATTGGAATGCTAAAACACCACTCGTCGCATAATTTGGATCGTTTTTCACGTCCGTTCGTGTTTCGTCGTAATTAACCGAACAACGTGACTGTACGACCAAACGAACTGACATCCAAGATATTTTCAAGCATATTTCATGCCCCCTATACTTTAACTTCATTTTAGAGCCTTGAAACTGGGTTAACGGGGCTTAAACGTGTCAAAAATCAATTTTATAGCATGCAGAGACCTGTTGTGCCAAAAATGAAACTTTTGCAAAAACAGGCTCCCTCATGCCACGCGCCAGACCCAGGTGCTCCTGGTGCATGGCGTGACAGCGCCTTTTTTAGCAACCAGCTTGATTTCCAGGGTCTTCTATGCAATTTTCTCAATACCTTGAGCTGGTTTTTGTGTTCCTCCTGTATTAGAAACCATGTTCCACAAATGTAGGGTCATGATTGATTCTCATAACACTTGGAATGATCTTGTTGATCCTAACTTCCTATAAATAGAAGTGGGTTCTTCACTTCATTCATCACACTTGATTCAAATTCTGCTCTAAGTTGAAGTTTAACACTTCATACCTGAGTATTTTGAATCAATTGTTCCTTGCTTGGACCTTTTGTAAGCTTCTTTCATGCTTTTTATGCATTTTCAAGCATGAAAGTCAAACAGTGTTTGACTTTCTGCTTTGACCAGTTTATGGTCAACACAAAGTTCGTTTGAACTTTGCAACATGAGCGTAATCACAATGGTTATAGTCCCTTGTGACTATGCCTACTGATTACCACGTTGATTAGGCGTAGAGACGAGTCATAGTTTCGGTCAAAGTACGTGTTTATGCGTATTTTGCAATGAAACTATCTTTGGGTATCAAAACACTTTGTTTTGATATCAAACTTGTTTTCTAACTTGGTTAAACATGTTTTAACATGTTTAACTCGTCACTTTTAGTTTAGTGCTTATATAGGGTCGTAAGATAAGCGGTCTAAACAACCGTTTAGACTTTCGAACCCGACCCATTTGGTCGATCATTAGGATCCGACAAAACATATTTTGTGACCATAGTTGTATAGGGAATAACCTTCTGAGGTTATACCTTATGGTCACTTAGTTTACTTAGTTGTATGATATGTAGTTTATATGCCTTAGGAAAATGACCAAAATGCCCTTTTTGCGCATAATTCCATTTTAAGCATATGTAACTTAAATTTTACCATATAAACTGATTATTAAACATGTTAGGACATATAATACTTGTCATAGGACTAGTTAGGCTACTCGTTTGCGCTTTTGCGCAAATGACGCATTAAAGTAGCGTAAGCTACCTAAACGGGTCATAACGGGTCATAAGCACTTAGATTAGGTTCCGATTTAGAATGTAGGCTTTGTTAAACCATATTATATGAGTTCTAATACTCATTTGGTTTACGAAACCTCATTTTATCCGATCTTCTGATTTAGGTCCGGCCTATTAACGTAGTTACCTATATTAGGTGCCGATTGATTCTGTAATCCTTCTAGTGTTATTTGATTGTTATCTCAAGACTACTAAGCAATATCAAGTGAGTACATAGTCCCCTCTTTTACTGTTTTCAGATATTTTGGGGTGAAACACATGTGCCTACTTGTTACTTTCGTGCTTTCATGACATATACTTGCTATGTTCATTAGTACGCATATAGTACATGATTTCCATTATGCTTTGCTATGTATGTTTACTGAGCATGCTAGCACATTGATTTACATTACATTTCTGCTTCGTATGTTTACTTAGCATACTTAGTACATTGTTTTCACATAGCATGCTTACATTTGGTATGACATTTGGTTTGTATAACGAAACTAAAATACGTTCATTAACATTGATCACACCGCTCAGTAGTATGTAATGGTACCATAGTACTTGACAAATCCCATTCCTGGAATCCTAGGTTTGTTTGGACGTAAGGAATGACAGAATCCGAAAACATTTTTTTGATAAAACTTTGATTCGTTTAAAGGTTTATCCTACAGTCTCAAGGCTTGAATTTATGCGTTTAACATTACCACATAAATGTTTGTAACAGTAAAGCATTGATTTTGCAAAACAAAGCTTTTGACTTAAACTATGATTTATATCAAATACATTGTTTTGTACATTTTACAAACGGGGTTGGGTAAATTCTTTTATTCCCCGTACATAGCATTGATTTCTCATAACATTTGGTTACACAATGACATTACACATATGGTTTAAGTAGTTACTTTTTACTTGCCATACATAACAGTTGATTATACAAGACATGATTTACATTTAACAATTGGACATTTAATTCACATAAACATTTTGACATTGGTTTAAACAAGACATTTGATGGTTATTGATAAGTGGTTTACATAACGAGGCGACATGTAATATGATAAAAGCATGGTGGATATGCCGTTGGTACTTCCTATATATAAGTGTTTTTATGATATTACATATCGTAGCGTTATTTAAATCACTACAACAAAGACATGATATATTTTATTCAAACGACATATTTTCACAAGATATTGTTTTACAAACGACATAACTTATACAAACTCATTGTTACTTGGTTATTTATTTAACCACATAGTATTCTTTTATATCATCTGATTTTCTTATCGATTTTCATATGATTTATAAAAGGAAAAAAAATTTATATGGTTCATGACTACTTTTATTAAACAATTCTTTTAACTTATAAGTCATGAATCCTTCATTAACAAAACCTATGTATCTCACATGCATTTTTATGCTGACGTACCTATTTTCACATGTGTTTTCAGGAGCTGATGCATAGGTGTTAGTGCATGCGTCTGTCGACTTCGTCTTGTATCGAGTCTTGTTTGTATTTAGACAGATCAGGGCACGTTTTACGAGGTATATGTCAAAAATAGGGTGAGTGGCATGTTCAAGCGAAATAAGATAGGTGATTTCGCTTGAAAGTGTCATGATCATTTCAAGCGAAATCACATATTCTTATTTCGCTTGAAGCTGATTTCCCCTGAAACATGTTTTCGCTTGAGACTGTTTGGAGCGAAATCAGAGCCCTATAAATAGCTTGTGTCTTGATTTCATTTGTAACGATTCTGGTCAGAGCAACGAAGTGCTGCCGAAGTGTTGTCTTGCTGTAAAACATTATAGAATCAATACTACGACAGTTTAAAGTGTATATCTTGCTGAATTGACCTCAGAATGTCTGTTTCCGCCTTTCATTCTGAGTAAAACTCTTCTGATCGACTCGTTCGGGTCTGAAAACAATCCCACAAGTGGTATCAGAGCTCAAGAGGAAGAGTTCTTATCAATTCAGCTTCAGTTTCTGATTTCTACACCTTCTTTTCAAAAATTAACAATTTTTTTACGGTCAAAATGTCCTGATTTTCACACATTATGTGCGCAATACTGTTTTAACAAAGCCTTGAAAGTTTCAGGTCTAAAATCGATCTAAATCAGGTAAAAATTGAGATTTCGCTTGAAAATCAGCTTGAGATGATGACATCAGCAGCTATTTCGCTTGAAATATTGTGTTGATTTCGCTTGAAATAACACTTTATATCTGATTTCGCTTGAGTATTTGAGTTGATTCCGCTCGAACTGGTAATTCGCTTGAGATATTGGACTGATTCCGCTCGAAGCAGTGTTTCGCTTGAGAATTTGGGTTGATTTCGCTTGATCCAGTATTTCGCTTGAGAATTCTGGTTATTTCGCTTGAGAACAGTTATTTCGCTTGAATAGAACAGTTTTTGTGAACTTTGAAAATCCGAAACATGGACGAGGAATTTTACAATGCATTCGCTACTCCAGTTACCCCGATTACTCTTGCACAGAACACGATGTTGGAAAACGAAACGGGAACGATGCAAAAACCTCCTAAACTCATGAACATTGAGGAATATAAAGGTTGGGAAGGACAGTTTGAGAATTGGGTACAGGCAAATTATTTGGATGCTTGGGAATATGTTGAGACGAAATACGTTAGACCGATGAATGATGACGAAGAGATTGTTCTAATTAAAGATTTAAGTGCAAATGCTAGAAAGAAATACAAAGATGAGAAAATGATGCTGAGTTTATTGCAACAAGCTGTAAAGGAAGATATCTTGGTATTATTGCAACATAATGGAACTTCTTATTCGATTTGGAAAGCATTAAGATCGAAGTTTCATGGAAGCCAAGAGATGGTGAAAAACAAGAAGTCACTTTTGAAAAAAGAGTTTGATCTGTTTCGTGGGTTAAAAAATGAAAGCACAAGGCAAATTATTGAAAGATACTGCAATCTGCTAGCAAACATGAAGAGATTGAGCATTGAGAAAGACAATGAGGAGTTGATTGAAAAGCTAGCTGATGCATTGCCACACGAGACTTGGGGCACATATCTCATGATGTTGAGAAACAAGAAAGGTTTTAGCAGTCTGACATTGAGCAAATTCATTGAAAAGATTGAGGCTCAGGAGATGGAACAGAGAAAGATTTCAAGAATGAAAGATTTCGACGGTGAACAAGATATTGGTCTTTATTACAAAGGTGGCATCAGTGATAAAACCACCAACATGTCACCAAAGATTAGAACAGCATTCAATGCAAAGAATTCATCTGAAAGTTCTTCTAAAGGATCAAACAGCAACACAAGTTATTCATCATATCCATCCTTTGATCCGAACATTTCAGCAAATAAGAATGGCAAGAAGTTACAATGCAACATTGTACTGAATCTGGAGAATGATGAGGGTTATTCTGAAGAAGTTGCAAAAAGCCATATGTTTTTGCTGGGAACTGTGTTGGAATCATATGGTAGTCTGGTTGCAGGGAAGATCGGGAATCCTATGTTGACAAGAGAGGATTACGATCAGATAGATGCTGAGGAGATGGAATTGATGGACATAAAATGGTGTTTGGCTAGTGTGTTGAGACGTGCTGAAAAATTCAAACAGATCACAGGAAGAGATGACTTCCGTGATGCATTTGTTTCTAATTTAGGTTTTGATAAATCTAAAGTCACTTGTTTTCGTTGCAGGGAAAAAGGACACTTCAAGAGAGAGTGCACTAATCGCGAAGCAAGTGGAGCTCAAAATCCGTTCAACAACAATGATTACTATCGGAAATCCATCTATCATCAAGTTGCTCAACAACAATACGAACCACAAGTGGCACATGGAAGAAAAGTGATTGAAGAATCTTCAAAGAGAGCTTGTATGGTGAATCAGGATGACACAGAGCCAACAAATGGATTCAATTGGGATAAATATATTCCAGCTGATAATAAAGCATGTCTGATAAACCAAGATGATGAAAAATTACCAGAAGGGTTTAGCTGGGAAGGTTTCAGTTGGGATGATTATGATCCTAACAAAACTTCAACCCAAAAGGTTTTTGTTGCTCGTATTGAAGAAGATAGTGATGATGATCATGAGTATTGGTCAAGAAAAATGGCAGATCATTTGAAAATGATGGCAGAAAGTGATAGTGATGATGATAAAGCTAAAAAGAAAAAGAAAAAGGTCAAAACACCAGTGAGCAGTGATGATGAAGCTGTTCCAGTGATTAGGAAAAAGGTGAATGTTCCAAAGTTCAAGGTTGATGAAGAAGTTAATGCTAAAAAGATTCCGGCGATTTGTGAGAATTGTGAGATTTTCAAGAAGAAAAACAGTGAACTGATTAACAATATAAATCAGTTGAAGGAATCTTACGATGTTCTGAACAAAGCCATGAATCAGTACAATCAATCAAGTGAAGAACAAGCAACAGCAATGAAGACACTTCAGGGAGCTTTCATGATAAAGCAGAAAGTTGTGAACAACTACATCGAGAAGTTTGCTGTGTTAGAACAGAAACTTGAAACTCAAAGAATTGAAACTGAAAGAGTAAACCGTTTGTTGAAAAGTTACTCATGTACTTCTTATGTCATTGACAGGATTTATCCAACTGTTGAAGGCATGAAGGCTTTTGAAGATGATGAAGTGACTGAAGAACAGAAGGTTTCTGAAGAAAAGACTTCTGAAAAGAAGAAAGATAAGAAGAAGGTTTCAAAAGAAAAGACATTTGGTAAGAAACAAGGTTTCAGTTACAACAAGTGTCCACCCCCGCTTGAAAATGGATATTCTCCGAGAAATCCAAATTCAGAAAGAGTCGAAAAGGCAACAAATTTACAGTGGGAGTCGAAGTCTACAGTTAACTTGCCAGAAAATATTGATGTCACGTTTACATCATCTGAAACTGATCATAAGTCCGAGTTAATTAAGAAAATGGTCGATCAGGTGTTGGATAAAGATGAATCCGAGGAGTCAAAGTTGGAGTCAAACTCAGAGTCAAAGTCAGAGTCAGAGTCAAAGTCTGGTTCTGAAAGTTCGAGTTCGACAGTCAACAGTTCAAAATCTTCGGTTAAAAGGGTTTACAATAAAGAATTTCTGTTATCAAAGTCTAATTTGAATGACGAAACATTTAAAGTTGCATATACTTTGAATGATTCTGACAAATTATATTTTGATGAGGAATTTCCAATAAGAGGTGTTAAACCAGAATTGATCAAAAAGGTTTTCAAACTAACAGAAATTAATATTTCTGAAATAAAAGATGAAAATCTTTCTGAAAAACCTAATCCTTACACCTCAAGAATTAAACAACGTTTAAACAAGACAAAGGGTTACAGTTCTGGTTCAGGTTATCAAAAGAAACCAAATCATAACGGTAACTTCAAAAAGAAAGGTCTGGGTTTTATTCCACCAGAAAATTATAAAAATGAAAAATATGTTCGAGATTTTAAATCAAAAATGATATTTGTTTCAGGGACAAGTGCTGAAGAAGAACAAAAGAGTCCTTTCTGGAAGCAATCAAATAGAGAATTCCTTGCAAAGAAGCAAGAAAAGATGAAGTTTACTGATCGAATGAAAGAAACGAGAACCTGTTTCCAATGCAACACTGTTGGACATATTGCCAAAGATTGTTCAAAGGCAATAAAATCAAAACAGGGAGTTTTTCGTAAACTGAAAGATAAAGAAGTTGTGTTTGAAACACCAATTGATAGAACAAAACTTTTCAAAAATTCAATTTTTGATATTGGTGAATGTTCAAATAGATTTTACAAGAAAAAGGGAAATCTTGACAACCAGAAATGGGTTGTTAAAAAATCGGATGGTAGTTCTAGCAATGATTCTGATTCATCAAAATCAGAGGAGCTATCTTCTGCCGATGAATCTGTTTCCACAAAGTCAGAGGAGCCACAGGTTGAGATTAAAAGTGAAAAATCAGTGCCGATTGTGGATGATGTGAATTTTCCACCACTTCGGGCTGAAAATTTTAAGAAGAAAGTTGGTAAAATTGAAATTTCAAATCAATTTTTCTCAGAAAAGAAAGTGTTTGATATTGAGAAAGCCTTCAATTCCAAAGTTCATCATATTTTTGGAAAAATGGTTGACAGGAAAATAAAAGGAGTCAAGGAGTTTTACGAGAAGAAAACAAAGAAGCAAGATAAAGCTGAACCATCCCTGGTTTGTGACTGGGATGGTACTTACTATGAACAGTAAAATCCTGGACTTGCCGGAGCTCCCAAGTTGGTAATCGTGGAGCATGAATCGGCATCTTTCTTATATTGTTTGTTTAAAAATTGAAAATAGTTCACAAGTGTGACATGCCGGAACTCCCAGGTTGGTAAGTGAGGAGTAGGTATCGGCATTTTGAGAATTCAACCTACATGAGATATTGGTTGGTAAGTCATGTGGTTGAAAAAGGTTTTTACTTGCAAATGGTAAATCAAGGACATTAAGTTGTACTTGCATTTTCCTACAAGTGGTTGAAAGACAAAGTGATGAACCAAACCCCTAATCTACAAGTTTGAATAGTTACAAGTGGTAAAATAAACAAAACTTATTTTCCGGAAAAACCATTTGATTAAAACAAACTTAAGTGTTTTGAAATCACAATGGGAAAATAGTTTGTTGTGAGGGAGAGTTCTGATTGCTTTATGCCAAGTGGATGGCGAATTGAAGTGATTCGATATCAGTTGTCACATTGTTTGTACAATTTGTTTTCAAATTTCCTGAAATGTGTTTGCATTTTAGGGGGAGTAAGAAATTTTCAGAAAATACAAAAACATTTGAAAATTAAAAAAAAATGATAAAATCAAAAATGAGTTTTTGTGTCAAAAAGAGGAAATGATAGAACATCAGTAGACTATCACAACATGCTAAAGAATTGGAAAGTAAAAATGTGATAAACGGTCTCACTGATGATGTGCCAGTAGGTTTTTGCACATTTAGTAGATTGTGACGAGATATAAACCTAAATTTCAAACTTGCTTATATTGTGGGGAACATATCTCGGATATATGGGTAACCCCCGAAATCTTGTTTGAAAGGTCCCTCTTTCTGAGATACTAGGTCTTTATACTCAGTGATATCTGGGGTATTATCCCGGGACTTCTGATAATGCGGAAGCAATGGCCTAGTCCCCGGAGAATACTTTACGCTTGCTTGTATTATAGCGCCGCCCTCAGCATAAAATGATGAGACAATAAAATTGCTAATCAATGCTGTTGTAAAAAGATCCTCTAAAGGGGACACACCAAAAGTCGAAGCCGTCATCTCTCTGCTGAACGGAAGTTCTGACCTGAGCTCTCACGGTTTTCGCAATATAACCCCTTACAGATATCATCTGTGGTATACTCACCTGTAAGACTGAATATTGGGATCTGGATACGGGAGTATATTCTGAGGTGGGACACGCAATTAAGTTTAAGTTCTTAAGACATTAATCTCGTATCTCGAAGCAATTGAACTTTGTGTGAAAATTTAAGTGGATCAGTATACTGACAATCTAAGTGAATCGTTTAGAACTTAAAATGATTAAAGCTTAACGGTGTTGGTGATTTGTCAAAAACTGATATGATCCTCTTACACAAAATCACAAAAAATATTGTATGTATATATTTCTTCTCTGTATTTCATTACATTCAAAAATCCAAAAATATTTATTGTGTTTTAGCATAAATTTTGAAAAAATTCAAAAAGATTTTCGACAACTGGTGTTGAAGAACTGATTTTCAAAATTCCAAGTGCTAAACATGATGACAATTGGGTTGGTAGAGTTTATATGAGAATTTTTTTTTTGTATAATTGTCTACAAGTGGTCATCAAAAGCATAACTATGCTAAATCATTCTGGTTAAATTTGAGGGGGAGTTTGGATATAAATAAATTTGTAAAACTTATTGTTGGGTAGAGTTTTATACAGGAAAAGATAGAGCTAGATTCTAATTCTGATACCTGAGCTGTCTGAGAGCTAGGTTACGATCTTGAAACAAGAACTTAAAGAATCAAGAGATCTGATCAAGAGAATTAGGAAGATTAACATTCGAAGGGGAGATAAGTTGATAAAGAATAGAGAGAGATTGAAGGATACTTTACAGCGTCAGATACTTCAAAGAGTTCGAGAGGACTGATAAAAACTGAAGATGTGAAGACTCGACACTGAAGACTCGTCAACATTCGAGGGGGAGTCTGTTAGTGCATGCGTCTGTCGACTTCGTCTTGTATCGAGTCTTGTTTGTATTTAGACATATCAGGGCACGTTTTACGGGGAATATATCAAAAATAGGGTGAGTGGCATGTTCAAGCGAAATAAGATAGGTGATTTCGCTTGAAAGTGTCATGATCATTTCAAGCGAAATCACATGTTCTTATCTCGCTTGAAGCTGATTTCGCCTGAAACATGTTTTCGCTTGAGACTGTTTGGAGCGAAATCAGAGCCCTATAAATAGCTTGTGTCTTGATTTCATTTGTAACGATTCCGGTCAGAGCAACGAAGTGCTGCCGAAGTGTTGTCTCCCTGTAAAACGTTATAGAATCAATACTACGACAATTTAAAGTGTATATCTTGCTGAATTAACCTCAGAATGTCTGTTTCCGCCTTTCATTCTGAGTAAAACTCTTCTGATCGACTCGTTCGGGTCTGAAAACGATCCCATAATAGGGTTGTTCGTGACACACTTAGGCGGACTCGGGCCTTAGTGACAATAAAAGATGCAAGACTAGTTTAATTATGTTATGTTTCCCTGTTTTTAAGACAATGTAATCTTTTTTTTAGATTCAAATAAAATGAAACTTTAAATACCATGGTTGTGAAACAATAATTCTGTTGCTCCACTCTCCGACATTTCCACCGCGGTTTGTTGTTTTACGCGGTCGGGGTGTGACACTTTAGTGTTAATGATTATGGAAATCATATACACTATTGATCCTTTTCTTGCATAACTTGCTGTTTTCATCACAGAGATGAATTTTGTAGACCTAGATGGCTTATTTCCTTTAATTGTGATCTTTTCACCTTTTGGTGAATTTACTTGTATTGACTTTTGATCACATAGAATACTGGCTTTATTGGCTACTAACCAATCCATTCCTAATACAATGTCAAATCCTGCCAGATTCATCGGGTAAAGATTTGCAATAAACTTATGGTTTGAAATTTCTATTCTTGCTCCCTGCAAGATTTCAGAAATCTTAATGGTTTCTCCATTTGCTGTTTCTGCTAAAAATTCTTGTTGGAGTTTAGTTAATGGTTGATTGAGGATTTTGCAAAATGAAGTATTAATAAAACTTTGGTTCGCACCAGAGTCAAATAATACTTTGGCAACAACATCATTAACTAAAAACGTACCGGCAATCACGTCCGGAATCATTTTGGCTTCTTCTGCAGTCAGAATAAATGCTCTAACATTCTTAGTAGTTTTGTTGTTCGTGGCTGGAGCTAGTTTTGGAAAATTCGGCTTGATATGCCCTTTTTCTCCACAGTTGAACCATACTCCATTACTTGGTTTCCTCCTACAATCTTCTTCTTTGTGTCCTGGTATCTTGCAGTAGTTGCAGTAGGTGGAGCATCTTCCTGAATACTTTTTCTTGCAATCCTTACAATAAGGTGCAGAAGTAGAACCTACATTCTTCCCACGGTTGGAATTACCGTAGCGAAATTCCTGGGTAAGCCTTTGAGCTAGGTTCTTTCTTTGGTTTTCTTCTTGTGTACGTACCAGTTCATCAGTCAAGGTATTTGCTAGTTCTACAGCTTCTTCTATGGTTTGTGGTCTAGCTGCCTTGACTACATGTCTAATTTCACCCATTAATCCCCAGATGTAACGGGAGATTAACACTAGTTCTGGTGATGCTAGGGTTGGCACTATTCTAGCATATTCAAATAATGTAGTAGTGTAACCCTTACTGTCTACTCCAATCATTCTAAGGTTTAAGAATTTATTAACTATCTGCTCCTTTTCATTAGGAGGACATAATTTTCTTTCAACCATATTCTTAAACTCATTCCATTCCATACTATAGACCTTGTCACTTCCAACTAGTCTGGAGGATAGTGTTCCACCATTCCAGGGATGCATTCTTAAATAAATTGGAAGCAAATATGATTTTATCTTCTTCTGCGCACTTGCTTATTTTTAAGAATGCCTTAGTCCTTTCTAACCAACGTAGAGCTGCAACGGCTCCTTCATTGCCCGAGAATTCTATTGGTTTACAAGACCAGAATTCTTTGTAAGAACAACCATAAGACATGGTTCTTCTTCTTTTTGGAATTGGCAATGGAAGTAATGGTCAATTGTTCACGCTGTGACTGGGTTTAGTATGTGTTCGCTTACTTCCACTATCACTTTTATTATTATTTTCTGCTTCCCTAACATTTTGAATGATAGCTGGCATAGCATCCCTAATTTCGGTTACAATGTGTCGAATAGCACTGTTATTTATCTGATTTTCATTATTCTGGTTTTCCCGATTTGCGTCGTTGGCCATCTGGATTTTACAGACAATTACCAAATATTAATATCGTAATTCAATATTAAATGCAAACAATCTCACAACACAAATAGATTGGTCAAAATCGTCGTACATTGCAACCTTTACTCTATTTTATATATTATGCATCTAATACAAACTGTAACACCTGTGCCTCCACGGCCATCAAACAAATACCGAACCAATGAAATATTGTATTTCATACTTAGGATTTGTATAAATATGTGTATCATTTGCACATATCAATTCTTGTTCGATTCCAAACTCTAAATCGCTTTCTGGAAGGTTATACGCGCACCGATGCGTAAATATAACCAGTTTAATGCAACGAACACTCCGGAATAGTGAAATAGGCTTAACATACCTTAAATAACCTTTACATAACTTAGAAATAAGTTTCGAAGGCTTTGGTATGGCAAAATCAAGTTAAATCGCTTACAGGGACTAAAGTTGACAAACTGCGAAAGTATGCCAATTTGAACTGTAACAAACATTTCGGAACATGGCCATAAGTTAAACATACCATAAATATCCTTTACATAGCTTAGAAATAGGCTTTGAGGGGTTCGGTGTGCTAAAATAAACTTTTGGGTCATTCAGGGACTAAAAGCGTTAAAAAGTGCACAAGTTTGCATTTTCGCGCATAACTTACATTCTGAATACATCCGGACATCCAAAAATTTATGTAAGCACTAAAACATTTTATTTTAGTGTTTGGCATGAGAAAAACCATTCGTCGCGCAATTTGGATCGTTTTTCGCGCTTATGCGCATTCCGTCGTAATTAAGCGAACATCGCGTTCGTACGACCAAACGAACTGACATCCGACATATTTTTGAGCATGTTTCATGTCCACAATGTTTAGGCATCATTTTAGGGCCTTAAAGTTGGCTTTACGGGCCTTAGAAGTGTCGGAAATGGCCTTAAACACGTGCAGGGGCTGAAACTGTCACTTTTGAAACTTATTTTCTGATCAGAAGCTCCAGGCGGCCCGCCTGAGCTTTGTCTGATCCTGAAACGGGCTGCATCAGCCCCCTGATAGCAGAAAACATGCAGAAACATCGAATCTGGTCCGTTCCACCCTTGCACATGGTTTTTCTCAATACTATGGGTTGGTTTTTGATGCACATGGTATTACAATACCATGGGTGCAAGTGTATGGCCAAGATCGAATCACGTTTTCCAAGAAACGATCCTAACGGTTCGGGAAACACTATAAATACCCCACCCCACTTCTTGCAAAAACCACTAGAATCTTGATTTGAGAAGCTCTAAGTTGAAACCATTGTTTCATACCTGAGCTACTTGGATCGAGGTTAGCATTCGGGGACCCTTCGTAAGTATTCCTTCGTTCTTTTATTGCTTTTCGAGTCTGAAAGTCAAACTTTGTTTGACTTTCTGCGTTGACCAGTTTATGGTCAATGCGAAGTTCGTTTGAACTTCGCAACGTGAGTGTAATCACGTTGGTTATAGTCCCTTGGGACTATGCCTACTGATTACCACGTTGTCTAGGGTCGTAGGGTAAGCGATCTAATAAATCGCTTATACCTTCGAACCCGACCCATTTGGTCGATCATTAGGATCCGACCAAACACATTAGGTGACCATAGTATATAGGGAATAACCTTCCGAGGTTATACCTTATGGTCACATCGTTTGAGTAGTTGTATGATAGGTAGTTTATATGCCTTAGGTAAATTACCAGAATACCCTTTTCATGTATAATTGGTAATTAAGCATATGTAACCTAAACTTTTGTCACATAACTGATTATGTAACATGTTTAGGCATATAACACTTGTCATAGGACTAGTTAGGCGGTCCGAACGCGTTTCACGCGAACGACGCGTTAAAGTAGCATAAGCTACCTAAACGGGTCGTAATGGGTCGTAAGCACTTAGGTTAAGTTTCATTTAGTATGTAGGCTTTTTGAACCATATTACACGAGTCTCCATACTCGTTTGGTTTACAAACCCTCATGCTACCCGATCTTCCGATTTAGGTCCGGTTTATTAACATAGTTACCTATATTAGGTGTCGTTTGATTCCGTGATCTCTAAGCATTGTTTGGTTGTTACTCAAGGACTACTGAGCAATCTCAAGTGAGTACATAGACCCCTCTTTTACTGTTTTCCAAACATTTTGGGGTGGAACACATGTGCCTACTTGTTACTTTCATGCTTTCCTGCTTTCACATCATATACTTGCTATGTTCATTAGTACATTTATAGTACATGATTTCATTGTTTTACATTACATTTTATGCTATGTGTGCCATTGTGTGCATACTTAGTACATTGTTTTACATTTACATTTTATGCTATGTATGTCCGTTGGTTACATACTTAGTACAGTGTTTTCATCACATGCTTACATGTTGTTATGACATTTGGGTTGTTTACGATGGAACAATACATTCATTAACATTAGCTACGCCGTTCGTTAGTAGGTAGTGGTACCATAGGAATTGACAACTCCCGTTCCTGAAATCCTGGGTTGGTGTGGATTGGAAGGAATGACCGAATTCGATATACATAAGTTAGATAAACCTTTAAATTGTTTAAGGGTTTATCGCCACAGTCTCAAGGCTTGGATGTATGCATTTTCACAACACCGCATAGATGTTCGTATCAGTATAGCATGCATTTCCACAAAACATAGCTTTGATTTAAACCATGTTTTACTTCAATACTTTGTTTTTGTGCATATGGTTTAGTTGATACATTTCACTAGCCATACAGATCATTTTGGTTACACATTACATGATTTACATTTGACACATGAACATTATTGACATTGGTTACACATTACATGATTTACATATTGACATAAACATTTTTGACATATTATTCAATACGTTTGGCAATTGGTTTAAACATAGACATCTTACATTGGTGGTTTGTTTGGGTAAGTGATTTGAGTAACGGTGCGTGTGTAATATGATACAAGCATGGTGGATACGCCGCTGGTACTTCCTATATATAAGTGTTTGTATGGTATTACATATCGTAGCGTTATTTGAATCATTTCAATTTAAGATATATAACATTTTATACACATAACATACTTTTCACAATACATTCTTTTACAAACAACTTATCTTATACAAACTCATTTTACATGGTTATTCATTTAACCATACATTATTCTCTTATTTATACATATCATCTGATCTTATCGTTTTTCAAATGATTTACAAGACAAATCAAATTACAAGGTTCATGACTAAACATTTTCTTAAACAATAAGTCATGAATCCTATTTTCATAAACCTATGTATCTCACAGGAATTTTTATGCTGACGTACCTATTTTCACATGTGTTTCAGGATATGATGCATAGGATTTATCAAGATACACTTAGGCGGACTTGGGCCTTAGCGACAATAAAAAAATGCAAGACTAGTTATTTATGTTATGTTTCTTTGATTGTCAAGACATTGTAACTACTTTAATCAATAAAACAATATTTCAATTTCCATGTGTTATGAAACAATGATTATGTTACAACACTCCCCGACGTTTTCCGCCACGTTTTGTTGTCCTACGTGGTCGGGGTGTGACAGAAAAGTTGGTATCAGAGCTCATGGTTATAGGGAATTAGGTTATTAGTAATACTTTGACCTAGTCTATAACCTTTCTAGGACCCTAACGCGAGTTTACTTGCGTTTAGTCATAAAACAATACTGTCACCTATCCTTAGGCGACAACCACAACAAGAACATAAATTTCAAAACCGCTTTGAAAATTAATCATCTGTTCTAGGATGATTAATTGCTAGGTTTTGAACCCTCTATTGTAAGGTTTTGAACTCTCTGTTATATGGTTTTGAACCCCTTTGAATTTTCAAAATCTCGTCAAGGTTTTGGGTTTTAAATAATGTGAACACG
The DNA here is from genome assembly GCA_030545235.1 of Helianthus tuberosus. Lineage (NCBI taxonomy): Eukaryota > Viridiplantae > Streptophyta > Magnoliopsida > Asterales > Asteraceae > Helianthus > Helianthus tuberosus. The sequence goes on along the minus strand of CM060445.1, from coordinate 56,095,266 downwards.
TGCAAACTGGAAGGGTGAATGCCTGTATTCTGGGTTTTCTGTCTAGGCAAGCACTTCGTATACATCTCATCAGACGCGAGACCAGTTGTGCTTACCTGGGAATTCTTGGGATGAGTGTTCACTTATAGGCGAGCATGTCTTCGCGATACATTATTTTTTTGACCCATTTACTTTGATTGGTCACTGTCTCATTTGTTTGCCTTAGATAACAAACAAATGTTCGCAAATTCTTATGCATTACCATTCTGCATTATTTACCCGATAACCTTTCACTTGTTTCTTCCTATGTCTTTCATTTTCTTCTAGAATGTCTCTTCCTCTCAGCGACGGTCAAATGTCCGAGCAAACAGCTAAATTTGCCCAACAAATAGGCGAAGTGATTCTGAAGTCTGTGGATTTAGGCATTGCCATGTCTCGTCTCAACAATGAAGCCTCTCGTCTCAACAATGAAGCCACTCAAGAGTCACCAAAGGAAGCAGAAGTCAAGCCAGCACCAAAATCAAGGAAGCGTAAGGCTTCAAGGAAACCCGCAGCGGTTACACCTAATCAAGCGGGACCTAGCCATGTGGCAAGGCCACCAGCTAGGAAGCCATACAATGGAACTTCACCCTTGTGCAACCAATGTAGCCTTCATCATCATGCTAATGTGAAGTACCGCAATTGCCAAATTTGTGGACTTATAGGTCATACGGCAAGGGTTTGCCCAACTACAGCAGTACCAAATCAAACAGGACCCATCCGGGTGGCAACACCACCTGCTAAGAAGCAATACAAGGGAACGACACCATTATGCAACAAATGTAAGGGGCATCACCTAGCTCACTTACAGTGTCATCTGTGTGTATCATGTGGACGAGTTGGTCATCTGGCAAGTACTTGTCGATATAACCCGAACCAAGGTGGTCCAAATCAACCCCAAGTCAACCCTACTCAAGCTCGTTTTCCGCCTGGTACTTGCTACAACTATGGCGAGACGAGCCATTACAGGAACAACTGCCCGAAGATTGTCAGTGCAAATCCCACCCGTGGATGAGCAATTGGCTGAATAAAGGATGTTGCTGTCTTATGCCTTTGTTTCTTTTGTTTTCTTGTAATGTGAAACAATCTGTTTTGTTCATAAATAAATTATTGTTCACAAAGTCTGATGTACAAGTGTAGTTACATGTGTGTATGACTTTTCCTATGATACCTACATCAAGGAACTATGTTCCTTACAAACTACTCTTGTGATTCTCCCTTTCAAATGATCGCTCATGATTCCCCCAAAAAATTTAAGTACTCGTTTCATTCTAAGAAACGAAGTACATAAAATAAAGGGAAATTATGAGTAATCGTGCTTTTTACACATCTGTGCCATTAAATCCTTGGTTAGATAACTAAGGGTATTTCCAAATCTCATACCCATTATGTTTTGATTTTTCAACATATACAGTACAAGTATTTTAAAAACAATCTTCATGATCTCAAAACATTTCATATAGTTTGAAAACATTTTTTTTAAAATGCATTGTCTATGATATTTCAAAAACATTGACCATGTTATCAAAACCAACCTTCCTAATTTCAAAATATTTCATATAGTCTGAAGGCAATATTAACACAGTACATTTTCTTATCAAGTGCATGATTTCGAAAAGCATCATTCATGTTTTTCAAAAACCTTATACATAATTTCAAAATTCATCTCGCATGATTTTAAAAAATTTTTATAAATATACTTACCTAGTACACCTACTTTATAATTTCAAATGTATTATATATAAGGTTTCAAAAACATTGAACACATTTTTTTAGAACCTCATGCATAGTTTTCAAAAATATTTTCCTCATACATTTACTTAACCTTCAAATTCTGCTTCATATGTTGCCTTGGCATATCTAGCATCTCAACTTCGTAAAGCATTTTTACTTCATATTTTGACATAAGCACGTCCAGTGCAAGGTTTCAAAACATCTTCAACTCCTAAAATCCATATGGGATCTTTTTATCTTCACATTTAGACCCTTGTGGATGATCATCATTCAAATCAGAGTCCTTAATTGGATTCCTTATGTACCTAAATTCGAACATTTCGGTTCCTTATAATCGAAATCGAATTTCTCTTTTAAAAATCTTTCTATAGATAGATTCTTGTAAATGTTTAAAGTGCCAAATGAAATCCACGAGATGGATTCCTATTGTACTTTAAATGCATGTGCTCTGTCAAACAAAACAAATTAACAAATAAACAATCTTTGTGGTTATACGACTATGTGTTTATTCATCTTATGTTTTCTTTTATGCATTTTGTGTTTTTATACTCTGGATATTCGTTATCCAAATCCTCGCAGGATCTTTCATATCTCCATATGAGGGATTCGTAGCAGGGTAGTCAAAAGGTGCTACCTTAAATCCTTAATGGGCTTCTATGTAAGAGTTAAGACCCTTGGATTATATAGTACCACTCCATGATTCATAAGAGACCCTTTTAGTGGTCTAGTCAAAAAGATTGATTCACAATTTGGTTAAAGAACGACATCTAGTGATGTAGCTGAACAGACTCCCTAATAGTCTATTTAGATCATATATTGATTTAATTAGAAGGACTCTATGGCGGTCTAGTCACACTCATCACAGGATTGTTCATTTGGTTTTACCTTACACATTATAAAATAGACTGTGTGAACTGTGCAAGGAATTGTCTGATTATGGACGCGTACATAATTATGAAATTTAGTGCACAGAAACCCAGTAAGGTTTATTATGTGTAAGAACCGATAGTGACAACAATAACAAAATGAGAACGATGTAATGGAGGCATGGTGGACGCACCAATGACGCTTCATATACTTGTATATAAGTATCCCTCTTACATTGCAAGCATAATGTTATTAAGGTTACTAGAAGTTCAGAACCCTAACCAATGTTGTTCGATCTTTTCAACTTCATGTTTTAAACTCTCACAAGTTTCCTCTAAATAAATTTCGGGATGAAATTTCCTAAAATAGGGGAGACTGTAACACCTGTGCCTCCACGGCCATCAAACAAATACCGAACCAATGAAATATTGTATTTCATACTTAGGATTTGTATAAATATGTGTATCATTTGCACATATCAATTCTTGTTCGATTCCAAACTCTAAATCGCTTTCTGGAAGGTTATACGCGCACCGATGCGTAAATATAACCAGTTTAATGCAACGAACACTCCGGAATAGTGAAATAGGCTTAACATACCTTAAATAATCTTTACATAACTTAGAAATAAGTTTCGAAGGCTTTGGTATGGCAAAATCAAGTTAAATCGCTTACAGGGACTAAAGTTGACAAACTGCGAAAGTATGCCAATTTGAACTGTAACAAACATTCCGGAACATGGACATAAGTTAAACATACCATAAATATCCTTTACATAGCTTAGAAATAGGCTTTGAGGGGTTCGGTGTGCTAAAATAAACTTTTGGGTCATTCAGGGACTAAAAGCGTTAAAAAGTGCACAAGTTTGCATTTTCGCGCATAACTTACGTTCTGAATACATCCGGACATCCAAAAATTTATGTAAGCACTAAAACATTTTATTTTAGTGTTTGGCATGAGAAAAATCCATTCGTCGCGCAATTTGGATCGTTTTTCGCGCTTATGCGCATTCCGTCGTAATTAAGCGAACATCGCGTTCGTACGACCAAACGAACTGACATCCGACATATTTTTGAGCATGTTTCATGTCCACAATATTTAGGCATCATTTTAGGGCCTTAAAGTTGGCTTTACGGGCCTTAGAAGTGTCGGAAATGGCCTTAAACACGTGCAGGGGCTGAAACTGTCACTTTTGAAACTTATTTTCTGATCAGAAGCTCCAGGCGGCCCGCCTGAGCTTTGTCTGATCCTGAAGCGGGCTGCATCAGCCCCCTGACAGCAGAAAACATGCAGAAACATCGAATCTGGTCCGTTCCACCCTTGCACATGGTTTTTCTCAATACTATGGGCTGGTTTTTGATGCACATGGTATTACAATACCATGGGTGCAAGTGTATGGCCAAGATCGAATCACGTTTTCCAAGAAACGATCCTAACGGTTCGGGAAACACTATAAATACCCCACCCCACTTCTTGCAAAAACCACTAGAATCTTGATTTGAGAAGCTCTAAGTTGAAACCATTGTTTCATACCTGAGCTACTTGGATCGAGGTTAGCATTCGGGGACCCTTCGTAAGTATTCCTTCGTTCTTTTATTGCTTTTCGAGTCTGAAAGTCAAACTTTGTTTGACTTTCTGCGTTGACCAGTTTATGGTCAATGCGAAGTTCGTTTGAACTTCGCAACGTGAGTGTAATCACGTTGGTTATAGTCCCTTGGGACTATGCCTACTGATTACCACGTTGTCTAGGGTCGTAGGGTAAGCGATCTAATAAATCGCTTATACCTTCGAACCCGACCCATTTGGTCGATCATTAGGATCCGACCAAACACATTAGGTGACCATAGTATATAGGGAATAACCTTCCGAGGTTATACCTTATGGTCACATCGTTTGAGTAGTTGTATGATAGGTAGTTTATATGCCTTAGGTAAATTACCAGAATACCCTTTTCATGTATAATTGGTAATTAAGCATATGTAACCTAAACTTTTGTCACATAACTGATTATGTAACATGTTTAGGCATATAACACTTGTCATAGGACTAGTTAGGCGGTCCGAACGCGTTTCACGCGAACGACGCGTTAAAGTAGCATAAGCTACCTAAACGGGTCGTAATGGGTCGTAAGCACTTAGGTTAAGTTTCATTTAGTATGTAGGCTTTGTTGAACCATATTACACGAGTCTCCATACTCGTTTGGTTTACAAACCCTCATGCTACCCGATCTTCCGATTTAGGTCCGGTTTATTAACATAGTTACCTATATTAGGTGTCGTTTGATTCCGTGATCTCTAAGCATTGTTTGGTTGTTACTCAAGGACTACTGAGCAATCTCAAGTGAGTACATAGACCCCTCTTTTACTGTTTTCCAAACATTTTGGGGTGGAACACATGTGCCTACTTGTTACTTTCATGCTTTCCTGCTTTCACATCATATACTTGCTATGTTCATTAGTACATTTATAGTACATGATTTCATTGTTTTACATTACATTTTATGCTATGTGTGCCATTGTGTGCATACTTAGTACATTGTTTTACATTTACATTTTATGCTATGTATGTCCGTTGGTTACATACTTAGTACAGTGTTTTCATCACATGCTTACATGTTGTTATGACATTTGGGTTGTTTACGATGGAACAATACATTCATTAACATTAGCTACGCCGTTCGTTAGTAGGTAGTGGTACCATAGGAATTGACAACTCCCGTTCCTGAAATCCTGGGTTGGTGTGGATTGGAAGGAATGACCGAATTCGATATACATAAGTTAGATAAACCTTTAAATTGTTTAAGGGTTTATCGCCACAGTCTCAAGGCTTGGATGTATGCATTTTCACAACACCGCATAGATGTTCGTATCAGTATAGCATGCATTTCCACAAAACATAGCTTTGATTTAAACCATGTTTTACTTCAATACTTTGTTTTTGTGCATATGGTTTAGTTGATACATTTCACTAGCCATACAGATCATTTTGGTTACACATTACATGATTTACATTTGACACATGAACATTATTGACATTGGTTACACATTACATGATTTACATTTGACACATGAACATTATTGACATTGGTTACACATTACATGATTTACATATTGACATAAACATTTTTGACATATTATTCAATACGTTTGGCAATTGGTTTAAACATAGACATCTTACATTGGTGGTTTGTTTGGGTAAGTGATTTGAGTAACGGTGCGTGTGTAATATGATACAAGCATGGTGGATACGCCGCTGGTACTTCCTATATATAAGTGTTTGTATGGTATTACATATCGTAGCGTTATTTGAATCATTTCAATTTAAGATATATAACATTTTATACACATAACATACTTTTCACAATACATTCTTTTACAAACAACTTATCTTATACAAACTCATTTTACATGGTTATTCATTTAACCATACATTATTCTCTTATTTATACATATCATCTGATCTTATCGTTTTTCAAATGATTTACAAGACAAATCAAATTACAAGATTCATGACTAAACATTTTCTTAAACAATAAGTCATGAATCCTATTTTCATAAACCTATGTATCTCACAGGCATTTTTATGCTGACGTACCTATTTTCACATGTGTTTCAGGATATGATGCATAGGATTTATCAAGATACACTTAGGCGGACTTGGGCCTTAGCGACAATAAAAAAATGCATGACTAGTTATTTATGTTATGTTTCTTTGATTGTCAAGACATTGTAACTACTTTAATCAATAAAACAATATTTCAATTTCCATGTGTTATGAAACAATGATTCTGTTACAACACTCCCCGACGTTTTCCGCCACGTTTTGTTGTCCTACGTGGTCGGGGTGTGACACAAACCACAACTGGAAATTTAAAACATAATACTAGTATGCATCAGTAACTATTATATTATCTAATTTAGTTGATTTTTTTTCAAGTCACACACATATATATATATATTTATACTATTATTATTGGTATTACTATTACTACTTAGTGGGGATCCATCCAAAATTGCATATTACGCTCGTCATACTTCCAGACGAGTCTCTCCCCTATTTGTCTCATTCTCTCACTTCCTTCTAGGATTTCCTCACCAAACATTCAGAGTTCCTATATGTTCTCAGTGTTCATGGGGGGTGCGGGTGCTGGTATTGGCTCAGGGTACTGGGGCATCGGTTCTTCCTGAGGGTATGGATTCCCTAGAATTTCCCTGACATATTGGTCATTATCAAAATATGGGTCTAGAGGGTCCAAGTCAGGATAGGGTGCTACTAGGTTCTGCATGGGTTCCTCTATTAGGCAAAGTGGTTGGTAATCCCTGAGGTCGTCAAACCATGGGTCATAGTCTGGGGGATGGGGTGCTGGGACTCTAAGGATTTCAGCTGGGTCAAAAGCAGGCATTGGAGGTTGGTTTTGTTCAATTTCCATGGGTTGTGTGGGAAACAGTGGTAACGGCTAGGGTGCGATGAGTTGTTCTGGATTAGGGTATGGAGCTGTGGTAGCTAATATGTGAAAATTAGCTAATCTCCTATTGAGTATATTCTGGGTTTGAATATTCATTTCTCTATTGGTCGCAGCTAAGGCCCGCTGTTGTTGCAACTTTTTCATCCTTTTTCTACGTTCATGAGCTCCTATGCTGAACCATCCTCTCTTCTTGGGAGGGAATGGCTATTCAGATTGTGCTTTAAACATGAAAATCCCTTCTTCGGTATCAGCCGAATACCCCGAGGGGGTAGGCTGGGAAGAAGTTCCTTCATCCCTAGGAGAGCTGGACAACTGACGGTAAGCGTCCGAAGGTCCTTGGTCACTCATACTGTAAACTAACAAATTGTCAAATAACAAAAAATAATAATCTACATGTATGCACATAGTCCCATTTATTATTTCCTAACAAAATTGACAATTTCAGTGTTAGCAGAACACTTCTTTGGCTGGAATCAGGGGCATAGCTCTAATACCACCTTCTGTTGCAACTCGGGAGGCGGGCGGCCGTGGCCTACCCAGAGATGGTGGTATCGGTGTTTATCATTAATTGGCAGCGAAATTTTCATCAGGACCGTAGTTAGGAAATATTTTATCAGAGTAAAATACCATATTTTTATAATAATAACCATATTGGGACGAAAGCCAAGTTTTCATTACAAACATGTTTATAGGGATAAACCCTATTTTATTGAATAAAACATCTTTCTTAATTTAGGTAACTTTTATAGCCACATTTTTCCAAGTCTTCAGTGCTTTCCAGCTGGCTTCTATTTTGGCTTTCACGTTTTGTTACCTGAAACGCGTTTAAAAACATTTTGTCAGTGGGAAATACTGGTGAATGAATCATAATTTAATAAAAACAGATTTTATCAGTTTACAGTATTGAAGGCAATCCATCAATTACATTTGTTTACCATTCTACCTTAATTACCACCCACGGTACTGTCAACCTGAGTTATGGTCATGTTACTACTCATAGTGTAGTAACAAATTTTGTATACAAAACCCCAACATACCGACGATAATTGTAGAATTACAAATACTCAATCACTGTTAATCATAATGTAAAATAATTGAGGTTTTGTAAAAATAGTTTATGAAAAGCATTTACAAAAAGAGGATAAACTCATATTGTTATCTTAGGTAATTTCCTGTGGCTTCCTGGTTATAATCTATAAATTTTAAATAATGCACATGTGTTAGTATAATAACCCTATATTTTCATTAGTTATACCCTCCCCGAGATAGAACTCCAATGACTACATCGGGCAGAACCTCGACAGCCGTTACGGAGCACTAGATCAATCGGGCAGCGTATCTAATATGTAACCGGGGGTTATAATACTTAGAACAAGGCAGAGCTTCGCTAATTAGGGGGGTATTATGCCCAGGAATTACTTCTAAACTATAGAAATTGAGAGAGAATTTTGATATTTGAACAACGGAACTGAAGGCCGATCGATCCAATTAATAGGATCTAATTCTGGCTTTCTCGCGGCCCGCGTAAGAAACAGAAGGGGTCTTCGCGGCCCGCGATGTAGGGTGTTTAGGGCGTAGCTTGATCGACTCACAAGCATAGGTCTGCCACGATCGTGCCACGTGGCGGCTCCGGGGGCGGCCTGGTGGCCTAGCTGTCGTGGCCCGCGACCAAGCTAGCCATGGGCTTCGCGCCCCGCGAGCGAGTAAAGGATTTTGTTTTTATTTTAATTTCATTAAATGAAATGTATTTAGGGCCGTTATACGTATACGGGGTGTACTTTAAGATGTATAGGGGTATTCTAAATATTCTAGGAGTGTCAGAAATAATTTAGCAGGGTTGTTATACTTTCCTTCTTCAGTGTGCGTTCGGTGAAACAAGCATGTCGAGCGTCGCGGATAAGAACTTCGAGATTATGTTGGGCTTGAGTATTACGAATACTATGTAAGTAGCTTTGTCGGCTGAGAGCATCGGCAACGACATTTGCTTTGCCTGGATGGTAACGAATCTCGCATTCGTAATCGTTGAGAAGTTCAACCCATCGGCGCTGGCGCATATTCAGTTCTTTCTAGCTAAAGATGTGTTGTAGGCTCTTGTGGTCGGTGAAGACCGTACACTTGGTACCGTAAAGGTAGTGTCGCCAAATCTTTAACGCAAAAACAACTGCACCAAGCTTGAGATCGTGAGTTGTGTAGTTCTTCTCGTCGATCTTGAGCTGACGAGAGGCGCATGCTATAACCTTGTCTCGTTGCATGAGAACACAACCGACACCAAGGTTTGAGGCATCGCAATAGAATTTGAAGTCGTTGTTTCCGTCGGGTAATGAGAGCACGGGAGCATTACAGAGCATAAGCTTTAAGGTTTGAAAGGCTTCCTCTTGTTTAGTTCCCCAAACAAAAGGTTTGTCTTTGTGCGTAAGCGAGGTAAGCGGTACAACGATTTTAGAAAATCCTTCGATAAATCGGCGATAATAGCCCGCTATTCCGAGAAAAGATCGGACTTTAGACGGGTTCTTTGGTGTAACCCAGCTCTTAACAGCTTCAATCTTCGCGGGATCGACGTGTATACCTTGACTATTGACAATGTGACTGAGGAATTGAACCTCCTCGAGCCAAAATTCGCACTTGGAGAATTTGGCGTAAAGGCGGTTTCCCTGGAGTAGTTCAAGAACCAAACTGAGATGTCGCGCGTGGTCGGATTTAGACTTGGAATAAATCAGGATATCATCGATAAATACGATGACGAAGCAATTGAGAAAGGGTTTACACACGCGATTCGTCAGATCCATAAAAACCGCGGGTGTGTTGGTTAAACCAAAGGGCATAACAACAAACTCGTAATGACCGTATCGGGTTCGGAAAGCGATTTTGGGTATATCTTCCTCCTAGATTCGTAATTGGTGATAGCCTGAGCGTAGATCGATCTTGGAGAAACATGTAGCACCTTGTAATTGATCAAACAAATCGTCGATCCGAGGTAAGGGATAACGATTCTTGATGGTAAGCTTATTCAATTCCCTATAGTCGATGCACATCCGGAACGATCCATCCTTCTTTTTTGACAAAAAGGACAGGCGCACCCCATGGAGAGGTGCTAGGGCGAATAAATCCTTTATCAAGCAATTCCTGGAGCTGAATCGAGAGTTCGCGCATTTCAGATGGAGCGAGACGATAAGGCTCTCTAGCGACAGGATTTTCTCCAGGAATAAGGTCGATTCGAAATTCGATATCATGAGATGGCGGTAAGCCAGGTAAATCATCAGGAAAGACGTTAGGAAAATCACGAACCACAGGCACCTTTTCCATTGCCTTCTCTTTCTTTTCCTTCTCCGCTACTACGATGTGTGCCAAGTAAGCTTGGAATTCCTTGCGGAGATACTTGCTAGCTTGGACACACGACATGAGTTGTAATTTCTTCGAAGCTACTTCACCAAAGACACATAATTGATCACCATTAGCGAGAGAGAAACGAATCATTTTATCGAAGTAAACGACTTCAGCACGATTCTCATGAAGAAAATCCGTGCCTACTATAATGTCAAAACTACCAAGCTGCATCGGGATAAGATCGATAGGGAAGACATGATTGTTGAGTTCAAGAGTATAATCACGTAGAACAGAACGAACAGTGATGGTTCTTCCAGTGGCAACTTCAACATCGAACGTCACAGGGAGGTAGGTGCGCTTATGATTTAGGAGCTTCTCGAATTCAAACGATGCAAAACAGTTATCGGCTCCAGTTTCAAACAAACACGAAGCATATATACCATTGACAAGGAACATACCATTAACCACAATGTTGTCTGCTTGAGCCTGGCGGGAGTTGATGATGAATGCACATCCACGGGCTGCTGGTGCTGTTGTGTTGGTTGCTGCTGTGGCTCTTGCTTCACCACTTTGTTGGGGCAGACATTTGCAAAGTGGTTAGGATCACCACATGCATAGTAGGCTCTTGCGTGAGCAGCGGGGGCAGGAGCTGCTTGTTGTCCCTAGGGAGCGGGAAGAGGAGCTGGCAGTGCAGGAGCTTGAGCTTGACCTTGAGCTTGGCGAGGACCAGTACGGTAGTTGGCAATAAAATGGTCTTACAGGTTGCGGTGAACACAAAACCGACATGCGATTCCAGCAGGATGATGATAAGTACAGGTAGGGCAGAGCGGGTGTGGACCAGTATATGCACGCTTGGCCGACGGCGCATTGGTCACTGGTGCTGCTACCTGGCGGTTCTGATTTTACTGTTAAGCAGGGGCAGCATTGAGAGGAGCGGCTGCGACTGCACAGTTCTTGCTGTTGTTGTTGTTCTTGCGCTTGCGACGCGTAGCCTTGGAGGTTTGCGGTGCGGTGGTTTCAACAGTGGGAGCAGCGGTGACTTGATGTAGACTCTTGGTGGCTTTATCAAAGTAACCAACCCTGACTCGCTTATCGTTAATCTCGGCAGCGAGCAGAAAGGTCTCTTCGATGGTCGTAGTTTTCGCGGCTTGCACGAAATCAGCAACACAATCCGGTAAAGCATGGATGTATTTCTTGATGGTGATATCTGGTGTAGTGACTTGACCAGGACAAATGATACTCAGCTGCTTAAAGTAAGCGGTTAGACCCGCGTTGTCGCCACCCTCTTGCTTGATGTGCCAAAACTCATCCTCCAGCTTCTGAAGCTCATGGGGAGGGCATAATTCCTTCATCATGATTTCCTTCAACTCATCCCACGTAAGCCCATAGGCTGCATCATTTCCGCGCTTGTTTCTTTCGGCAGTCCACCAGTCCAGAGCCTTGGACTGGAAAACACCAGTGGCGTTAATAGTGTGGAGATTATCAGGACAGCCACTTTGGTGCAGAGTGACTTCAATTGAATCAAACCATTGAAACATGGCAGTAGGCCCGTCTTCTCTGGTAAATTCTTTGGGGCCACTGGCTTTAAACTGCTTGAAGCTAAAAGTAGCTTTAGGAGATTCAGTCCTTGACTCTTCAGATGATTTACTAGCGTTTTCATTAAGCTCACTAACAATCTGCGGTATGACCTTAGCGATTTGACTTGCGACTAGAGAAGCGATTTGCTTGTCAGCGTGATTACGCCTAGCAGCGCGGGAGTGGTGTGTACCAAATGACGACATTGTCTGCAACAGACATCGCCATAGGATTCAAACACTATAAAATTGACTCTCACCTCACACATACTACTACTAAAGCTCAGGAACACATAAGTTCACGTAATCACAAAGGCACATAATCCTCATAAGCACGTATGCACATAAGCACGTAGTCCACGTAAGCACAGAGCACGCCAAAATCACGCCTTAAGCTATATTTTGCACGTATTTACCTATTCATATTGTACATGTTCACCTATCCTTCACAGCTGCATAAAGCGATTGAGAGTTTGCGAGTGCGGGAAACGAGTAGCGATTTCGAGTACATGGCGAGTATTATAGCGTGCGATTTGTTATCGGTGTGTGTTTTGGTGGAGCGAGAAACGTGGAATCAAAACCTTTAGTGCCACAACACTGTTTACCTCAAAACGCTAACAAATACATTTAAATCCACATAAAACACATAGATCACGTAAAATCGAGAAATCAGCGGTTGCGAGTCCAGAATTGAAACACATAAAACCAGCGATAAAACGTAAAAATAAGCGTAATTTAGAATGTCTCAAGCGTGTTAGACTTTGACTATCCAAAGTGGTTCGACTATTCACAAGGACTTCGATTACACATTTTGGCCCAAGGGAATGTGCTCTCTCACCGTCAAGCGGTGAATGGCATACATCCTTTCGGCTTTTGCGTGAATTGAGTCGTTGGAGTCCGTCTAGACTTTGGTGAGAGTTTCATAAAACCAAAAATCGAGAGCGGAACGAGTCACCAAGATTCGGGTTTCACCCCTAACTTAGCAACCGCATTCCTGGTTGTGAGATAGAGTGAGAAAATCTGTGTCGAAGTATGGATTTCACTCCTGATTCAATGCAATTCCCGTGTTTATAGTAGAAAGATGCGTCGGCGAGCGATATCATCGAGAGTTTGCGGCTTTCATACCTAGTATCGACCCAAATCACTTGCTTACGCAAGGAGCTTTGAAAGTTGTGCGAGTTGTCAGCCTTAGGAAAAGTTGACCTTGCGCGAAGCGGTAGTATGCGATGTTCGCGCAAGAGTGTAGTGTTCAGCGAATTCTAGTGAGAATAGCAAGTAAGCTCGTACAAACCCCTACCAGGTTTGCACAAGTCGGTCTGTTGGTGCTTAGACTATAGACTAGGTCAATTCTAAGACATCGACCCGGACTAGGTCGAGTCTTGCCTAATTCCCTATAGTTATGGCTCTGATACCAATCTGTCACAACCCAACCGATAGCGGAATCATCGGGGCGCGGCACTGAGCAAAACAGATTGTCCAGGAGAATCCATAACAACTATTAATTATAATATATTAAAGGTTCATGTCCCATACCACAAACATATAAAATAAAATAGCTATTACAGACGTTGTTCTCAAAGACAAATATCCATTCCGACAACTCAGATTTAATTTAGTTTGTTTCTAGACTCTCCTAGCTTGATTCCATAGCAGCTAACAAGCAAAAGCATCCTAAACACCTGTCACATACGTTAAAAATAGAGGTCAATACACGCAGTGTAAAGGTGAGCATACAAGTTTAATAGCATAATAGTAGCGAAAGTGATTTACGCATAACCAACATGTATCATGTATAATGCGAAGCTAGTAGGTTATCGACAATGAAATATGCACAGACGTGACTGCGAGTTGTAGAGTGCGCAACACATATCACCACTGTGACACGTGATGAAATACCCTTAGCAACCCCCGTCCACGACAGGTGCTGAGTCTAAACTATAGTACTATCGTTGCTAAGGTGTCAGGCAACAATCACTGTGTAAACATAACATACAAGCATTCATCGAGTAACACATATAACATGCGAGAGCGGTTAGCGTATAAAATATGTCTGCGTTGTGTGATCGATATGATTTGATATAAGTAACGTATGTAGCACCCAGAAGTGCTTAAAGCAAAAAGGGATCGAGTATACTCACAGAGATGATAGCGACTAAACACAATCTGTGATTGGATTGAAGGGAGCACTAGAGATTAGCCTGATTACAGAACGATAGCATAAGCGATGAGGGGTGCGTTAAACGATGCGAGTGAGTTGAGTGACGAAGAGTCATCCGATCGGATGACAATCCGAACGGATGGTCATCCGTTCGGATAACCATTCGGTCGGTTTGTCATTCGCTTGGGATGGATGTGTTTGTGTATGATGGAACTTTGAAGTTTTCGTTGTAGCATATTATAAAACAAGGAGTGTATCTACCAATCAGGTCATCCGGCCGGATGGTCATCCGAACGGATGGCCGTCCGTTCGGATGGCGATTCGTTTGAAACTAACTCCTTTTTGGAATTTGTGAAAAGTCTAAGTGTTGGAAAATATTACAAACATTGAACGTCACAAGTCATCCGACCGTATTGTCGTTCGATCGGATGGCAATCCGATCGGATGGCTGTCCGTTCAGTAACCTGTTCATTCAAGAACTTGTAAAATTTGCTAAGTTTGGAAAGTTTTGCGATTGTACTGAGACGGTATGACAACGTGTTGAACAACGGAAACCCCATCAAGTCTAAATCATCCGATCGGATAGGAATCACCCCGTCTGATTAGTTAACTGTTCTTGACGGTTATTCATGTTCAACCCGTTAATCGGTTGTCCCTTTGATAGAAATCCATTCCCGGACCGACACTTCACAAGTGAAGGAGTATAAGGCCTGAACGAGCTCCGATTCTATCGGTTTTATTCGAAAAGTTGTGTTTATTGAAGAAAGGTTTGAAACAACTTGATTATGTTTAGTTTTAGGAGAAATCAGCGTTTAAACATTGTAGAAATCACTTAGATCTGAGTTGTTCTTGGTGGAATGAGGCCACACTTTGAAGTTCATGAGAACCCATGATGACATCACCCTAGATCAGCCCAAATCAGCTGATTTCATGGTTAAAAGTGAAGATTTGATGGTGAAAATGATGAAGAATTGTGTGTAGATGATAGATGTACAAGATTTAGGTTGAAAACTTACAAGAATCGCGAGGAAATCGAGAGAAAATAGGGTTGCAACGAGCTGGTCGGAGGAGGAGCTGTCACATCAATGATTGGTGATGTGACATGTGCTATTTATAGGAAAAGAGAGGAGAAAGGCGGTGTAGTGTGGTGGTCGAAGGGTAGCTCGATCGGATGGCCATCCGATCGGGTGGTCATCCGGACGGATGACCATTCGATTGAATGGTCATTAGATCGGATGGGTTTCGCGATTTGGTTTTCGGCGTTTCGTTTCGTGGGTTGAGCGTTGCGAGTAAGCGATGCGATAGCATTACACAATAAACATACTAACATACATTAACAGTCATAAACCTAAACATAACCATTCTGCATTTTGTGTTGCGATTGAGATTGCGCCGTGATAGAGTTGCGATTGCGTTTTCAAATAATTACCACAAACAAATATAAACATGCGCAAGTAACACATAATAGCACACACACGTAAAACAATATCCATAACCTGCGATTCAAGTTGCGATGCGATAGCGATGTGTTAGCATTAAGTCGATTAGCGATTAACTGCGATCATTAGCAGTTACTCCACATAATACAACGAAGTTAGCATAAACTAGAGTATCGATTACAAGTCAAGAAGTACAATCAATGATTTCAGCAAGGAGTGACAGATCGCATTTTGCAATCTTTTCTTCCTTTGACTTTGACTTCAAAAAGCGGGTTGTTACAGTCCATGTCCTTGTCACTCTGTAGAAACAGTCTAAAACACTTAGAACCTTTATCCACATAACAAGTTGCCCTTCAATGGTGATGAGTACCCTCATCGATAACAACACCAAAATCACAGTAGAGGTACTTGATTTTAAAGCAACTTATTCTTGACCCTTTGCGCTCTAAGGTCACTCACTTCTCCTCTAGCCTCTCATTCAGACTCGATTTGCTCTCCGCAACTAGCATAACTTCATCTTTGAAAAATCATGCACCAAGGGAATGGAGTAAATTGCCAAAATCATCCCTGAGGTTTAGGCCTGTTTGCCAGTTTCATCCAAAATGACTTTTTTGTGCCAAACAGCCCTTCACCTTTGGCAATTTTTGTCATTTTCATCCAAACCACTAACTTAGTTTGCTTTTCTTGTTAAGTTGAAAGATATTTGGATGAAACTGACAAATATAAAACCTCAGGGACCATTTTGGCAATTTACACAAACTATTTTTAATTTCTTTTATTTAATTAATTTTGTCACATATATATAAAACAAAATATACATGCAATTTTATAAAAAAATAATAGCCTTGTCACATAATTTTTATAAATTTTCATCCAAACCGCTAACTCAGTTTATTTTTCTTTTAAGGTGAAGGATGTTTTAAATTTTATAAATTAAGACAGAAATTAATTTCTAGTTTTTTTATATAGATCAGTTTTATATTTTTTAAATATGTTGAACACCTAGGAAATATTTTGACAGAAATAAAATATTTATTTAATTAAGATTATAAGGGTAGCTAACTAATATTTATTCTGAGTGGCTTGGGTAAAGAAACTTTTGGTTCAAGACATTATACTTATTATTTGGTGGGTAAATTTAAGGTTTGATAGCGATACGTTGTTTGATAGGGGGAGTGGCACTAGCATCTTTTTTTCGTTAGGAGCGAATTTAAAAGAGTAGAAGATGAATTACAAATTTGGTACATATAATAAGATTTGTTTATTTGACTTTTTTTTCTATAAGGTCACTAACATTTTAGTTTTATAAAATTTAGAGGCTGAAGTAGATTTTGTTTTTATAAAACTGATTTATATAAAAAATGAAAATTAATTTCTGTCTTAATTTATAAAATTTAAAACATCCTTCCCCTTAATAGAAAAAAATTAATAGAGTTAGTGGTTGGATGACAATTTTTAAAAATTATGTGACAAAGCTATTAGTTTTTTTATAAAAACTGCATGTATATCATGTTTATATATATGTGACAAAATTAATTAAATAAAAGAAATTAAAAAGAGTTTTGAGTAAATTGCCAAAATCATCCCTAAGGTTTTATATTTGTCAGTTTCATCCAAATATCTTTCAACTTAACAGAAAAAAGAAACTAAGTTAGTGGTTTGGATGAAAATAGTAAAAAATATCAAATGTGAAGGGCTATTTGGCACAAAAAGTCATTTTGGATGAAACTGGCAAACAAACCTAAACCTCAGGGATGATTTTGGCAATTTACTCAAGGGAAGGTTTAATAAGTAAGGCAAGTCAGAGTGGGAACCAATGAGGGCTTGGTGAGACCCGACCCCTTCTGGGCACACCACCCCCAATTCCGTGGGTTTTTGTTTAAAAAAATGACGATTAGTCACTGATTTATAAGGAAGAAGGTCAACGCTTGGTGATTGGCCAAAACGCTCATATGATCGTTACACTTAAAAAATCTATATATCTAATTAAGCAAACCATTGGGGGACACATGTCACCCAATGGTTGATGCCAACTAATCAGCCATGTCATCATCCACTTGGCACATCTCATAGTTGAGGATTGGTGAGGATTCTTATGTAGGTTTCTATTACACTGTAACCTTCATTCTAACATTTAACCCTAATTATCATTCTCTCTCTCTCTCAATCTTCACTGACAATCTAAACCCAAACCCTAGATCAAAATTACAGATATTTCTTTCGATCAATCTATCTACGATTATTCAAGCCTAAATCATGGAAGGGATTATTCAACCCCAAATCATAACCGGAGGATCTGGATTAGGTATGTATAGCGCTTCTCTCAATCGTGAAGGGCTTTTGTATAATGACGTTTATCTGTATTCTAATTTATTCATATGATTTTCTTCTCCGATCTGTATTTCGTATTTCCTTATTTTGTTATTTCCGATTTGTATCTATGATCTCCGACAGACCCTACCGCTGTTGATTTATTGTCTATTGATTGATATTGATATTATTGTTTGGATTTCCATCTCAGTTTGTGTGTACTGATTACGTTATTGGTGTTTAGAGGCTACGATAAGTGATGATCAAGAACCCTAATTCTCTGCCCGTCTTCTACAAGTAAGGATTTTTTCTCTATCTTTAATGTTCATCTGAAATCTTAATTCATGTTTGATGTTTTTCTTATAAGTTCATCTATTTAATGTTTAAAATATCGAATCGTGTCTGAATAGCATGTTTAAAAGGTGAATATCAAGCTAAAAATTGATTACGTTATTGGTGTTTAGAGGCTACGATAAGTGATGATCAAGAACCCTAATTCTCTGCCCGTCTTCTACAAGTAAGGATTTTTTCTCTATCTTTAATGTTCATCTGAAATCTTAATTCATGTTTGATGTTTTTCTTATAAGTTCATCTATTTAATGTTTAAAATATCGAATCGTGTCTGAATAGCATGTTTAAAAGGTGAATATCAAGCTAAAAATTGATTACGTTATTGGTGTTTAGAGGCTACGATAAGTGATGATCAAGAACCCTAATTCTCTGCCCGTCTTCTACAAGTAAGGATTTTTTCTCTATCTTTAATGTTCATCTGAAATCTTAATTCATGTTTGATGTTTTTCTTATAAGTTCATCTATTTAATGTTTAAAATATCGAATCGTGTCTGAATAGCATGTTTAAAAGGTGAATATCAAGCTAAAAATTGATTTATTATGTTTACATTGCTGCTATACTTGGTTGTCCAAACAACAAGTTTAGAGGGTTAGTTTGAAGACACAAAAGTTGATTTAATATGTGAGTGTTGGCGCTTTATTTTGTTGTCAAAATTTCATATTACTTTCACTTTTTTCGGTTATAGGGAAGCCCTAAACTACTCTGCAGTTGTACCAAGGTTGCCAACTGATTGTGAAACAAAAATATGTTTAAGCATTTTAGTAAATTATCACATCATAACCTAATATAGCCTTTTGATAGTTAAGGTATTTTAGTAAATAAGCACATATGGACATATAGTATATTCCATTGGTTTTTGTTATCGATTGAAGTTTTAGTCGACCACTTAATCATAGACCGAAGCATTTTAGTGAATCATAGATCATAACCTAATTCAACTTTTTGGATACCTGAAGCATTTCAATGATTTGTATCATTATAAGTACTTATTATTTTTGTTTTTTAGCATTCACTCTGTTGTTTTTGTTTTTTTAGCGTTCACTCTGTTGTTTTTGTTTTCCATGTAGGTATAACTTTGAAATCTCAGTACGTGTGTGCGCGCATTCACATGTGTTTTACAAAACCAAAGTGCATGAGCTCGCTACTGAATTTCCTGTTTTCTTTTTTTCTTCTACATTTCAGGAATGAGCAAGTTGAATTAATTCAGAGAGATATATAACAGATGACTGAACATATATCACAAGAAAGAGTATTATCTAGGTGTGTGTTTTCTTTAGTTTTCTGTATAATATATGCATATTATCCAGGTGTGTGTTTTCTTGTGTATAGTATACATATTAACTTTGTGTAACCCATGAAGATTACACAATTGTGTGTCATTAGTGATTTTTATGAAATAAATTAGAGAGAAAATAATGCATAGAGCAAAGTACCTTTAATGTCTCCATTTCTTCTTTCTCAACTTGATCGATGTCTAAAGCAGAAGCATCCAATGCTCAATGGTGTTCTAAAAAGGAGCCTCAACTTTTGAGTAATATACTACCGTTTTGAATTTACAGGTAATGGGTAATACTGATAGCTGATATATGTTTTAAGCTTCTTTCTGGTGGCAATCATGACATTGATGTTGATCATTTGAGGAGTAATACATGGTACACCAGTGGTTACACTGAAGGAAGTCACAGTAAAGCTCTTACGGGAGGTATACATTCATTCTATACATGGGTTTTTCCATCTTATGAGCTTATTTTTATCGTTTAAAGAGGGTAATTGGCTCTTTATTAGTTTTCTGGTTCATGAAGTATACAGGGGAGCTCCCTTTAGACATGTTGATAGGTTTGCATTTTATTGAACAAATGCTTCGGTTAACTCCCTTTACACTATTCGTTTCTTTTGCATGAGAGGGACCTGAAAATTAGAAAGAGAACCGGAAAGATGAGAGGAAAGGATAAGAAGGAGAGGGAAGCGGCCGCTGCGACAACGACAAGAGGGGCTGCTGGTCACCGCTTTCTTCTATTTCTAAAATTTGTTTTTGTATGTAAGATTTTCTTTTATTGCCTCTATTATTAAAATATATAATTCTATGAATGATCTGTTATTATAGAATTGATTTACTGATGTGTTTTTGTTTGGAAATTTGTTATTGCTATGTGCAATTTATTTGGTGTTTGTACAGGAAGTATTAATAGGAAATTTTTTCAAAATTAAAATAGTTCTAGAACAATGCCGACGCTTTCATATGCTTGATATTTATATTGTCTGGAACCACACATCTTCAAGTTCAATACTCACCAGGTTTTTTTACTTCTTTTGACCTGAACCCATTTTGATATAATTATTTCTTAAATTTTGATTTGATTTTATTCAGGTGGCTTAATATTTAAGGCTCGAGGAAGTAATATGCAACATGTGACTTCATTGTATTTCCTACTTTTGGCATATTCCAACTACCTAAGTCACGCCAATCACACTGTGCCATGTGGCGATAAAACAGCTTCCCATGCTCTCTCAAAAGTTTGGCCAGGTGTCAGGTTAGTTAAACTATGAATTTCATATAAACTTTTCTATGAAATCTCATGAAGTAGTTTAAAAAAATGAAAATGAATGGATTCTTATGATGGAACTATTATGGATTTGATTGAGGCGTCATGGGCGCTTTGGAATTATCCATTAGTATCGAGCCCATGCACATGACCTGGGTTGTTGCTAGATGGATGGCTACAGTTAATTCCAGATAGCCAACTTTGGGGAGATTCCGGCTTATTTATCTAAAAGAATGCTATATGCACTTAAATCATCAAGGCCCTCAAAGTTGTATAGTGTCCAACTCAACTCCTTTATCAATATCAATACTATAGAATATAGAACTTGCAAATTAGTGACAGTATCTAATTTGCAGCACTGAATCTTGTGCTCTATCTTTACACCGAACTGTAAAGGGAATTCGATCTCACGTAGCAGATGTTGCAAGTGCTGATGAATTTGAACATAAAGATCCCGTTGATTGTTCGGTCTCTAAGAATCAGGGAATTCACTTCTACTAGAAGACGGGTCAGGTTTGTTGAGTTTATTAATTTATAGTAAAATTTAAATAGAAAATGCAGGTAAATAGAACTTTTAAATATCTTTTGAGTGTGTAAATGTGTACATGTTATAGGTTTTTTTGTTAGGGACCGGGTCAGAATGTACCACAATTCGTCTATCGAGCAAAACCAAATAGATTCATGGAGAACTAGAAGAGATCTCAAGAAGCACTTGCTCCTCCTTAAATTATATAATTGTTTGATCGTTTTTTTTAATTTCAATTATGTACAAGAGAGAATGAATTTTTGATCAATCCATTTTATAATCATCAAGCATGTCTCTATACTTCAGTTTTCATTTTATTATATTGAAATACCCTAATAACGAATATGCTTTACTTATGAATATATGTTTTAAGTTATGAAAAAGGTGCAGAGGTGTTTTCTCAAATTTTGCAGACACAAATATATGTGATCAGGGGTACTAAAATGCCAAACTTAACTAATGCTAACAAAATTAATGAGGATAAAACATAGAAAATGGCATAAACTAGAGTTGCATGATGCTGGGGTATTAAAATATGATAGAAACTATTAAAATAAAGTACCAATAAACAATGATTAAGAGAAAATAAAATATTCTCGGGTATATAATTCGAGTATATGGTTCGGGTAAACGGGTATGTGATTTCAGGTAATCAGGTCAGGTATCACCTAATCCCATACCCGTAATTTTTTTTAAAAAACTAATCACATACCCGTCAGGCTTAGGGCATACCCGTCCCAAATGTTTCGAGTATACCCGCTGGGCTCAGGTTTTGGATGAAGCCGCGCATCGCGCGGGCATTAACCTAGTAAACTCTATAAATACAACTCAACACTAACTCATTTTTTTCACACAAACTTTTCTATTTTTCTCACTTATTCTCCCCACCAATATTTTTCACACTCATCTCAAAACGAATCAATTTGAAATTCCATCATTTTCATACGATTCGTTAAGCTCTGAAGAAAAAAGATATTGAGACAACGAAATGCAATTTTGATTTTTTACTACCTTGGTCGTCTTGTCTTTAAACAAAGTTCAAAACACCGCTTCATCGTCAAAAACATATTCATTTTTTAAGATTTTAATAAATGTTGTATTCTATTTTATTTTAGCATTTTGTTATTTTTCTAATTTCATTTTTATCAAATAGGTGTAATTTTTAAATTCAATATGACTATTTGGGTGTTATGGAATTTTTAATATTAATTAATTATATTCATAGAGACGACTATGAAGAGTCTCATGAATGTCTGCTTAGACACTGCTTCAACGGACGATGATAATCAAACATTCACCCCTGAGATGTTTCAAAGACAGTTTCAAATGGACTAAGATGTGTGTTTTTCAAATCGTCGATGACGTAGAGAGAAATTATGAGTATTTTACCAAACGACTTTCCGACAGGCTTAAATTATGTGTGACGCCCAATGCTTGATTTTTTATCTCAAAACTTGTCACTTTCCTAACTATTCACTTTTGTAAATAAAAACCTCAATTCGATGTGAGCATTATCGTACCTAGACATCACTTTAATGACATATGTCACACCCCTGGTTTCTTGGTGACGGAAATGTAATTAACTTTCAAATTGAGGTCATCTACACTTTTCAACTTAAAATATATATCACGTACTGCAATTGACGTCATTTACACTTTTCAAATTAAAGTAGATGTCATGTACTCTAACGAAAGTCTAATTTACGTCTTCCATATCAAAATTGCAACCATCAAGCTAAATATTTCTTAATGTTCAAAAACAAAACGTAATGTCAAGCCTCTTCTTGTACTAGTTGTGACCATGAAAACATGGATAAAAACACAAATAATTGGTTTTCTTATTTCTCGTTAAGTAGTTGTTTACTAAAACCAAATGAGAATAATAATTGTTTTAAATAAAAATACATGTTACAAAACAAACGTTAGAGCACTCATGAGCTCCTGGTCAGATTGAATATTTTTCATATACTCAGGCATAAGGCAAAGTTCTACGTCCATGCTACCGCCTCCCTCTCGCCCCGGTTGTACTGTTATCTTACCGTCAAATTTGTTGGTGCACCCGCTTCTAACCGCGACCGCTTTACCCAACCCAAATTCACACCCGTACATGTCAAATCTTGGTGAGCTCCCAACGTGCACCATGTTTGGATCATTCAGCTGACTCATTTTATATATCACTGGGCTTCTTATCCATGACTCAACCTCTTCCTTGATTGCTTTATCATCATGGTTTATAACAGCTTCGTGTAGCTGGAAAGCCGCCCAACCGAGACCATGAGCCAACAAATCCCCCACACTTGCTTTTCCTCCCACAAACTGAATTGGGTTACCAAAATAATCATCAGACAAAGGTGGGTTCAACCTAGGCCGGGTAGAAAGCATCAACGAACAAGTGGTTTCATGGTCGTGTGGTAGACATCGCGCACGGGTGATGCATCTCCATAAAAGCGCGATAACAGCTTGTAAACTTGAAATCTTATGCGTATTGCATTCAGAATTTGCTGTTGCTTTGAGTTTGGAGATGGCCGTTGATGAGAACTTGAAGAATCGCTCTTTAAAGGTTTGGATTTCTAATCGTTCAATAAACTGATCTTGATGGTTGTAGGGGATATTGATAATAGGATCATATCCGTCCAGCACCCATCGCTTGAATACCGGAGGACGAGAAATTGATTTCCCTTCGGATCTGAATATTTCACTCCAGGTAGCCATGAAATGCCATAAAGAGGTCCCGTCGGCCACCATGTGGTTGACGGAGCAACCGATGAATATTCCATCCACAAGTTCGGTCACCTGTATTAGACGCATTGTAATTAGTCATAGTAGAGGGTAGAGTACGTAAATATCTACATTGTATAAATATCAATCATAATTACCAAACATTCCTTTTGTCATTTCTTAGTTACCTGAACTGATAACAACGGCAGCGTCTGACCGTCATAAGAAATGGCTGTATTAAGATCAAACAACGAATGGACAAGTAAAGGTACGTCAGGGTCACTAACGTCGGATACTGTGGCACCCGCCTTGGCATAAATAAATTTGGCGCCAGGGGTGTTTTCTGGATCCAAGTAGATGACGTATGAAGGTGGCTTTTCTTGTTTTCGAGTGGTGAAACGGGCAGCGAGCGGGTAGAAATGTGTGAGGGTGGCGGAGAGAGAGTGTTGGAGGTGATTCAAGAATGTGGTTATTGAGAAATAATCCGGTGAAGGTGGTTTTCTGAAAAGGAGACCTCTTTGGCCGTATTTGACGTTGATCCAGGCCAGCTCAAAAGGTGTGAAATGGATAGGCTGCTTTGCCTCCGATGAGAGGTCGTCCAGTGGTTTGATGAAGCATTCTGAAATGAGTTTCACCGGTGTAGAACTCATAGGAACTGAAAGCTAGATCTTCCTAAAACAAACGGTAACCACAACTTCCTAAGCCACCCAAGAAGATAAGCCAAAAGAGTAAAGACTCATAACCATTTGCTGAACCGAGCCCACCAAAGAAAACTATTTTGCTAAGCAAAACGATCAAAGTTCAGAATCGTGACAAAGGTATATCTACTTTTGTTTTTTCTACTTGTCGTAATTGTGTTTCAAACTTAAATCAAACTAGTAGGCGTAAACCACACGTTGCAGCAGCTCGTTCTTGGATAAGATTTATATAGAAACACATAAAAATCAGCACGTTGCAACGCTATGTTCGATATCCTAATGCCCAGAAGAATAAATGTATGCTTGGGAATGTCCACCTGATCCAATATGCAAGAGATCAATATTCAGAAGTTAGTTTATGATTTGAATTTTCTGTTGCAGATAGTAATCAAACTTTGCAATCAGGGTCTGGTTAATATTACTTTTTAGGGGAATTGGTCTGTAATAATCCCAACCGGAGGTCATTGGACATTGACAGACCCACTTTTAAATATTCCCCCCACCAGTCCCACCTTTCACCTATTTTTCCTACACCAGTCCCCCGTTAAAAAAACTTAACGGAGTTATGTTTTTTTTGCAAATTACAAACAGTTTTTTACGGCTTTTGATCAGAACGACGATACGAGTCCATTGATGTAAAACTTACCTCGAAACGGTGCTCCAAACGATGAAAACATTGCTTCAATTCGGGTGTTTAAATTTCCAATTAACAAAAATCAAGTCATTTGGAGCACCATTTCGAGATAAGTTTTACATCAATTGACTTGTATCGTCGTTCTGATCAAAAGCCCTAAAAAATCTGTTTGTAATTTGGAAAAAAAAAACTTAACTCAGTTAAGTTTTTTAGCGGGGGACCGGTGTAGGAAAAATAGGTGAAAAGTGGGACTGGTGGGGGGAATATTCAAAGGTGGGACTGTCAATGGCCAATGACCTCTAGTTGGGATTATTACAAGTCAATTCCCCTGCTTTTTACATACCCATTTTAATAACCACCTATGCACTTATCTTTTCACATTTTTTATAAAACTAATGTTAGCCTATATAAAAAAAACTGCCAAATTTCATCTTACCATTCAATGTAATTTGAACAAAATGGGAATTTAGTTTTCCGTTTTCATGTCAAATTTGCGCAAAATCGAATTTATAAATCTGAATTTTCACGCACGAATCTGGATACCTTGCAGAATTACAGTTGACAATGTTGGTAGAGTTTTGACCCTTTTCAACTTAGTTTTGCTTATGTGTGGTTTGATTCATCTTTCTTTGTATATTGTTTTCTTGAAATTGTGTCTGATAAATGTATACAAAACAAAGGAGTTGAAAGCTAATTGTTGTAACTACCTACTCAATCAATTTCATTAACCTATGGATTCAAAAATGTTGAAAACAATTTCATTAATCTAACCAACTAATCAGACCCTTTAACAAAAATTACAAACCCAAGAAATAATGGCAAGTTGACTTTTTTTTTTGTTAAACTTATTACCTTCTGTATGACTTTGATACCTTAGTAATCACAAATTTACAAACTGTAATTACATCTACACACCTAAAGTAATAAAATAATATGTTATGTCAAACACCAATTCATCATCACCACTAGAATGAATGGAAGAACATCAACTGTGAGCACTAACCAGCAAAGAAGTAAGAACTTAAACTACAAAGGGAAAAAAAACTAATATTACCTGCACATAATCTGCTACATCCGATCAACTCGTTGAGAAAATCCAAGTGAAGAAAGGAAAAAGGGTGAAGATATCTATGCCTATGGGATATTAAAAAAATAGGGAAAAGCCGTTCTTGGTTTATGATCAGACTGCATCTGTTGATGATTTCTTGGTTTTTTTTAAGGGTGTTAATTAGCATATGGAAAAAACTTATTTTTACATGGTATATGTACGGTATGTATAGAATTAAATAAATTGACAAAATCTGTTGGAATAGCTTTTGCCAGTTTATTTAATTCTATACAGCCGTATAACACCATGTGAAAATAAGTTACCTGGTCGTATACAATGTATACAATTATTGTATACGGGCCGTATAATCTTATACGGCTCGTATTCCTCGAAAATGAGATTTGTTTCAAAGTAAAAAAAAGTCAACTAAATGACGGAAGCTATCAACGCGGGGATGGGTACAGAAAAGGTAAAATATGAGATTTGTTTCAAAGTAAAAAGATTGCTTACTTCGGTATGTCAAAGGGGCAAGTTTACTTTAGATTTAGATTCAGAAAGCAGATGTATTGATAACTTTCACCGATTGTTTGTTTCAAGTTTTGATAATTTGTAATGATGTATTGATATGATTGATTGAATTAAATGCATGTATGGACTCAAGATAAAGCAGTTGGTATGTGTTCATATTAGCGTTGTTTATCATCTTGTGTGAGCATTGGAACCCCGACAAACAGTCTTGCAATTACTTCTTAGGTTAAAAAATGGTAAAAAACGATTATATCTTGGACGTGGTTTAATCTCTTTAATCTATTAGAACGATCCTTGTTCTGTCACGTACATGCGTTTAATTCCCAAATATCATTACAAATTCAACGTTTACATTGTGTAGTTATTCAGAATGTTTCGGATCATCTTTAGTAGTGTTTGTTTGAGAACCTGATCCAGATTTAAACAATGCACGCCTCATTTCATCTTTTTTACTCTTTTCTTCGATTTCAACAAATCTTTTCAATAATCAGTAAGCAAATACACAACGGTTCTCCAATTCTAGATCAGTAATGTAAGGAGAAGCGTTGAGATAAGGACATCCATCAAGCTCAAAAAGTAAACTTGTGTTTCCCATAGTCACAAACGATTGCGGTTTGTATTTCCCATAGCCACTGTTTCTGTAGTAAAAAAGGGTTGCGATTTGCACATTCAATCTTCATTGCTTCATTAAAATTAACAATGTGGTCTCGATTGCATATGATTGTCTAAAGAAGCGCTTTTATCATGTGTCATATGATTGTCTAAAGAAGCGCTTTTATCATGTGTCATTTGAGTGTCATTCCGAATAACTAGCAGAAGAACCCGAAACGTTTTCTATGATGATCCGAAACATTCCGAATAGATTAAAGAGATTAAACAGTCATGTGTCGTATGACCTCTGCTTTTATCATGTATCATATGATTGTCTAAAGAAGTGTTTTTATCATGAGTCATCTGATTGTCATTCCAAATAACTAGCAAAATAACTAGCAGAAGACATGCCGGGTTCTTCTGCCAGTTATTCGGAATGTTTCGAATCATCATAGAAGACGTGTCGGGTTCTTCTACTAGTTATTCGGAATTTTTCGAACACATTGGTATTTAAATACGATGGGTTTAGTTAGAAGAATGATTGATGTTGAAACCGGTTTTACCTCATCAAAAGGAAAGAAACAAATATTTTTAGAGAAGCATTGGGATTCAAGGGTTTAGTTAGAAAATAATCCTAGATTGTCTAAAGAAGCGCTTTTATCCTGTGTCATATGACTGTAATAAAACGGAAGCTATCAACGCGGGGATGGGTACAGAACCCGACATGTCTTCCATATCAACGTTGTTTATCACTCTGTGTTTGCATTGGAAGCCCGACTAACAGTCTTGCAATTACTTCTTAATTAAATTGCTATAACCTTCCTTTTCCTTCAATTTCCAGAACGTTCTCCCTTGATGTTGAAACTTAATTTCTCCACTTAACCCAAAAGATAATAACTTAATTTCACCAAAAAGTTTATAAAAAAAGTTTAACTATTCTAAACCCTAGCTGGAAACAAACCAACAAAATCCGAATACTGAAATTACTTCTTAATTAAATTGCTACAACCTTCATTTTCTTTCAATTTCCAGAACATTCTCCCTAACATGATAAAAACGCTTCTTTTGCTAGTGGGTTTTATGAGTCAAAGTTAACTTTCAGATTCAGGAAGCAGATGATTTGTTATATCAGTATTTCAAATTCTGCGTCTACATCGTTGTCTTTGATCACATATTTGCTTCAATATTTACGTCTGATGTCCAAGTTTGATCACATTTGACTTCATCTGCGGCAGTCCAATGACTTTCTTCACACGTGTCTGCACGTGATCTTCATATTCTTGGTTCAATACCAACTCATCTTTAGTGGTGTTTGTTTGAGAACCTGATTCAGATACACACAGGTTCTCCAATTCCAGATCAGTAAGCAAATACACAACGGTTCTCCAATTCCAGATCAGTAATGAAGATGGTTAGATTAGTCATCATTTATCACGACTATCGAACTATTCCACCTTACGGATTTTATATCAAAATTATCATTCGATCTTATTATAGATCAGATTGACTTTTAAAAACTCAACTGCCTATTTACACATACAACCCACAAATAAGTTCAACAACTCTTTTAGGCATTTCATTAATTACCCGATGGGCACTATTCTTAGGCCACCATTATAACTACGTTCATCAACCTAGTTCATATGATTGTTTACATCACGTTAACATAATTTATATTTATTGTATGCTAGTTTATGATTCATTATATAAGAACATAATGATTGTTTCATCGCCATGAAACAACCCATTGCATCATGTGTATGAAAATTACTCAAACATCAAACTTAAACAAAGATTTTAACCATTCATATACACATGACGATTTCAAGCATCTATAACATGATTATAACATCAATTTCATTATATCATACAAAAATCCATTTCATGGTAAGTATGAATATGCACTCAAACTTATAAATTGTTCAAGTATTTTGCTTTTACTATCATGTTTGATGATTCTAAGCACATGTATATCATCAACTTCATCATATAATCAAAACCCATTTCATAATCTACTTATTAATCACTTATAAGTGATCTTATCTCAATTATTTCACAATTTCATCATGTCTAACGAAATTAAACATACATAAACACTCAATTTCATCTTTGGATCATAATCCAACAATCTATTTGCAAGTAATCTACTTGTCTCAAATCACAACTTTAACCAATCTAGGTTTTAAGACATACCTTTTGATCCCTTAGTCTAGGTGATCGTTAATACGCGTTCATGCATCAATTTGGGTCTTGAATTGATTTTCAATTTTGGTGGTTTGAGCTTGAACAAGGGTTTTCCCCCTTGTTGCTCTCCTGGTGATCGACACACACACACACACACACATTATGTGTGTTGTGTTTTAATTTCATTTATTAAAGCCCATGTTTACTTTTAAATGATTTTGGCCCCTCAAGTTTAAGATGTTAGCTAATATTGGATATCATCCAACATTTATTGTTAACAATATCAATAATCAACTAGGTTAATCATTCCTAGTTATTTTATTTATGGGTTAACTTTTATCACTAATGGTGTTTTACCCGCTCCTTAGTATTAACGGGGTTAAATTACCAATATCCATTTTTGTGGTGTTACATATATGGTATTTATATAATCACCAAACAAATGTGGACACTTAGAATGGCAAGTTCGACTCTTATAAGTTTATAATTCATGCATTGCAAATTCACTGAAAATAAGCTATTTTTGGGGACCCGTATACCATACCTACTGAGTTGTAAAAATTATAATTCTTTTAAGTGATGTGCCTCTCGGTGGGCTCCATCTTGTGTAGAATTTTCAAGGCTTAACTCCTCACCAAAAAAATATGAAAAATGATTTGCTAAGCAGTGGTCAGATTCATCATTTTCTGAATATTGCTTACGGAAAAATTTATTTAAAAATCCTCAGTTAACCGATTGACCCGATTCTAGTCGGATATTCATACCGAAACATAAGGAAATCTATTGTATAAATTTCATAACCTAACTCCAAATATTCACCAAGATACATCCTAAAACATAATACACAAATTCTTCAGAAAATCAAAGCTTAAACCCTCGAAACGGTTTAAATCTTTTGACTGACCAAACGAGGTTGAAAAATTATGAAATCAGCGCGGTTAGTATCTTATTTCAGAGAGGTTCATTTTAGACTCAAGAAAATCTAATTTTCATTACGTTTTTACCCGGTTACAACCAACTAAAGTCGGTTGTAATCATTGGACAGATTCCTGTTTTCAGCTCTCACTATTCTAATTCAAGTTCCATTTATTCCTTTAGCGTATTTAGCGATCATACAACCTCACGACATTATATATTTCAGATTGTACTCAACATTTATCATATTCATTACAACACCCACCCGTATTTGTTATACCATCATCAAGAACACAAACCCTACTACACCTAATCATGCAACTACACTTCATACACATACACGAACCCGCATAATCTTGATCATACAAATTTTCATAACTACAACCTGTCAAGATACTAATCAACATCACTAAACGACAATCATGCAGCCCCTATACATACATATCTACGCAAGTAAGGACATGTGTTACATAAAACCACATCCAAAATTTAACATAACAAGACCCGAAACTTGACCGATTGTTCCCCCTCCTTAGAGCTGATCATGGTTGTCCCCATTCTCCCCACAAAACACACTTGTAACACCAATTATAAACATAAAGAACCAGTAAAAATACCTAGTGGAGACCTTGGTGGTCGCCGACCGGAAGAGTGAAGGAGGAGAGAGAGTCGAGAGCGAGAGAGTGAGAGGCGACGAGGGAGAGAGTAGGAGTGATCTAGGGTTTATACTTGTTTGTGTATGCATGCAACATAACACCCTACGCACACATATATGCAGTTTGGGCTTTGGGAGTGGGCCGAAGACAAGAGGGGGCGGGGTTGGGCTGTTTTGGGTGGGCCGATGAGTAGAACCAAGGGGTAAAGAGTTGGGCCGATTCTTCGTGGAGTGGTGTGAGGTTGTGTAACGGGTTTGGGTTTCGGGTTTCGTTATACTATACATAAACACATTATTATAAAATTATTGGATATAAGTGAAACGAAGGTTCGAGTGTGCTAATTATATTTTATAAATTATAAAATATAAAAGAAATCGAAGCAGGAAAGTATCGGATTTTTTCTGGATGTCACATTATCCCCGAGTTGAAAGAATTTTCGTCCCGAAAATTGAGTAAACACAAGTTGAGTTGCTAAGCTAAAATGAGATTTTCCCAGGTTGTCACATTTTTATAGGGTTTATGTAACAGTGGTGATACCATGGCCAACGTTACTTTTTATGTGACGTGGCAAGTCTCTATTTGTGTGAAGCTAAGTTAAGGTCATATCCTTAAAATCGGGGGGGGGGGGGGGTTGTTCTCATCACAATTGCTATCGTATCCCATTTTTCAGGAAGTGATCTCAAAAATCTGTTACTTATAAATGTTTTTGAAAATTCTTTGTTTACCAACTTAAGTTCACTTATTAGACACGAAAATCTTTCATACTGTTGAGTAAGGGTTTCTCCCTTAAAATGTCTGAAAGTCTCATATTGTTGGTTAAGAATTTCTTGAGTGTTCTTGATCACATCCTATATTCCACCAAATTGTTCCTTCAATGCATCCCATAACTGTTTAGCACTATTACAATGTAACAGTCTAGCGTAGATTTTGTTTGGCAGAACCATGGCTACAATGCTGAAGGCCTTTGCATCTAGCTCAAACTTTTGGAAATCTTGCTCTGAGTAATTTTCCGGTTTCTTTGGTTCCTAAACATTCAGATTTTCGGCACTAGGTGCCATTGGAACGTGTGGCCCGAACATAACAGACTTCGAACATCATGTGTTTTGTTGAGCTAGCACATGTGCCATCCGATGTTGCCATATATTGTTTTTAGATCTGACAAGCATCAGAGGCTTGTTGCTGAAACTGGTGTTATGGGGATCATGATTGTTTTGTGTCATTCCTTTTGATCTTTTTCAAAAACAGAGTATGTATAAAAACTTTTGAATTATATACTTTAAACTCTAATTTCAGATACAATGAACAAATTGGATACCTTTGTGAGCTGATTTTTGTATATTAAACTGATTGTGAAATGAAGTTTAATGTGACCAGGCTCTGATACCAATTGCTAGGATCTGAGTTAAACTTTTATGCTTTAAATGAACAAATATGGAAGTAATGTCAAAGTATAAATGGAAATGCGGAATTATATGAGCATACAAGAGTAGAAAGTTATATCAAAATTGTTTTGCATTAATAGTTAAAGGATTACAAATTACATTAATGAATGTACAAACTCCCCCTCAGCCTAATCACACACTTTACTATTCGTACAAAAGGAATGGCAAGTGAAGAAATAGATCTCTAACACATGAGATCTATTTATACAAGTACGAAAGGTCTGTTTGCAATCACCTGACGTCATTCTGATAGTGACATCTAACATTCCTAACAAAAAAGATTCCTTAGATGTTAGCAAACATCTACGAAAATCTATCATATGTTCTATTACATAAAACATTTGTTCTAAGCTAACACTATTACATTAACTAAACCGTTGTTCTTCAAACTGATGTTGACTTATATCAAACATTTGTTTGGTCATAATAGATGTTTGGTTTTCATGATTAGTGTTTGTCTTAAACAGGGCTTTGGCCATCAAACAAAGGTTTCTTCTTCTTCAAAAGATGTTACATACCTTCAAACAGATCTGTGACGTCTTCAACAGATGTTCTGATTAGTATTCAAGATTCACTATCTTTGAGAGAAAAATATATATCATTATCTATTTATTTCTTGATCAGGAAGTCATGTTTTGTCTTTTAAAATCATCTATTTTTTTAGGTCTGCCAATAATCTTTATTTCCTTCAATGATTATACAATTTCTAGGCTTTGTCGGTTACAAAGCAAGGGAAAAAGGATTAAAACCATTCAGTAACCTTAATTTCAAGTAATACAAAATGAATGTTATCTTGGCTTATTTTAAAAAACAATTCCATGTAGAAAAATAAATGATTGTAATTAATTAAATTTTGTTAGAATTCTTGTATTAGAATATAGGATAGATATAAAAAATAACAATATGTTAAATGTTAAAAAATATTCATATTCGATTTTAAACTATTATCTTTTTTTTGAACGGCAAGGAACGACGTGTCATGATGTGCGCAAAATGCAACATATAAATTATATCAAATGTGGCATAAAACTAACTCTTTTTTAGTACTAATGTTGGAAAAAGTGTGTTTTTGTCTTCCTTTTGTATTTTCAGGATTAAATGAGCTCAAATGAACAAAAGGAGCAAAAAGGCAGCTAAATCTAACATAAATACAAGAAAAGGAGTAAACGTGGTATGCCCGAGCCCTCGACAGCATCTCCCCAAGCAAAAACAAGAGAACAGAAGGCTGAACACACCCCGTGCTCATTGAGCACGGGGGCTTGTGTCACGGCCCCCGACCCGGTTTTACCCATTTCAGAAGTCGCGGGACAAAAAACCCGTGGTAACTACTATGATGGCAGCGGAATTTTAACAGGATCTTTTAAAACTTGAAAATGCCCAATTTATTTTATTTCACAAATTGGGAATAACACCCATAATTTACAATAAAGGTGATTTCACTGGGAATCCCTGTTTTTACAAAACATGTTTATTTATTTTATTGAGCCACTTCTTCAAGCTTGGAGTGCTACACGACACTTTTTCCTGGATCACAGCAGATCACCTGAAACATGTTTTAAAAAGGTTTTATCAGTAGGGAAATACTGGCGAGTCATTCAAGTTGCACAAAAAGACACATTGTTATAATATACAGTATTAAGGGTGATTATATTGTTTCTATCTACCAATTACCCCAAATCGGTATTTGTCACTCGACTGTATCTGTGACTATGGTCAGATCACCCATTGGCTAACCCGTTGTCCAATGGTGACGGGTATTAAGTAATGTATACAAAACCCCACATACCGGTAGTAATTGAAGATTACAAAGACTTAATCCCTGTAATTATAACTGGAAAACATTTAGGGTTTTATAAAGCACTTTGATAAAAAGAGAATGACTCACTTGTAGATTTAGACGGGCAGCGTTTAGCCTACTGATTTTAGCCTGGTTAACCTAAATCAAATAATAACGCACACGAAAACTAGGTTAGTAACTTAATACAACTTTTACGACAACTCACGAGATTAAAACCCTCACGACGAATGACAAAGTATAGCCCAAGTAGGGGCAACACTTAAACATCCATTGGATTGGTTTTTATCGATCGGACATTAAATCGTAGCAGTGATCGAGTTATTACCCTGTTATCGCGGCAGAATTTCGTGTTGTGTGTGTTTTTGAAGTAAACAGACGATATCTCAGTGTAGGAAACGAGTTTTAACGTCGAACCAACGCCAAAATGCAAGTGCCAAAGCCCTATATTTATACTGAAAAATTGGCTCCCTCGCGTGGTGCGAGAGCCTGGCGCGTGGCGCGAGGGCACCCCCTCTAGCATAGGGTTGCCTCGTGTCTAACTAGGTTGGGTGAGTCGAAAGTTTGTTAAATTTCGAATTCGGCAACGAACTGTTTAGATAATATCAATTAGGGAATACCCCCCTGAGTTTTAGGGGCCCTGGTCTGATTTCGAATGTTCTGAAAATTTTAAGGGTCATGCAATATTATTTGGGGGTCTCAATTAGGGTTTCCTATTAGACATAATAGAATAAGAAATAATAAATTTTGATGAGAGTTGTTACATCCTCCCCACCTTATTAAAATCTCGTCCTCGATATTTACTGGAACAAGTAGGGATATTTTCGCTTCATCTCTGATTCCAGTTCCCAAGTGTACTCTGGTCCTTTCTTTGAATCCCACTTGACTTTGACCAGCACTAGTCGTTTGTGCTTGAGAAACTTGACCTTTATGTCTTCTATCTGTAGTGGCTTCTCAATAAATTTTAATTTTTCATTTACCTCTACATCTTGAATAGGTACTACCAGGGATTCATCAGATAGACATTTCTTGAGATTGGATACATGAAATACGTCATGTACCCCGGCTAGCTCTTCTGGTAGTTGTAAACGATAGGCAACTGATCCTATCCGCTGGATTACTGGGAATGGTCCTATGTACCTTGGACTTAACTTTCCCTTCTTCCCGAACCGCACTACTCCTTTCCAAGGAGAAACTTTCAAGAGTACCTTGTCTCCAACTTGAAATTCTAGTGGCTTGCGTCGATTATCTGCATAACTCTTCAGGCGATCTCGAGCCGTCTTTAATCTTTCCTTGATTTGAGTGATCTTGTCGGTGGTTTCTTGCACGATTTCAGGACCTGATAATTGACTTTCTTCTATTTCTGCCCAACAAACTGGAGTTCTGCACTTTCACCCATACAATGCTTCGAATGGGGCAGCTTCAATGCTTGCATGATAACTATTGTTATAGGAGAATTCAATTAAGGGTAGGTGGTCATCCCAGTTCCCACCAAAATCTATTACACATGCCCTGAGCATGTCTTCCAAGGTTTGAATTGTCCTTTCACTTTGTCCGTCTGTTTGGGGATGATAAGCTGTAGTTAAATTTAATTGTGTCCCCATGGCTTCTTGGAAACTTGTCCAGAAATGTGAAGTGAAACGACTATCTCTATCCGATACGATAGAGAGTGGGACTCCATGTAAGGATACTACTTCATCTACATACAATTTTGCCAACCTTTCCATGCTAAAGGTTTCTTTCATGGGTAGGAAATGAGCTGATTTGGTTAATCGATCCACAATTACCCAAATTGCGTCGTTACCTTTTCTGGTTTTGGGCAACTTAGTAACAAAATCCATGGTTATTAGTTCCCATTTCCAAACAGGCATTTCTAATTGTTGGAGTAACCCTGAAGGTTTCTGGTGTTCTGCCTTAACTTGTGAACAAGTTAGACACTTAGATACATATCTAGCTATATCCTTTTTCATTCCTATCCACCAGAAGTTAGTTCTTAAATCTTGGTACATTTTATTATTTCCAGGATGCATGGTATATCTAGATTTATGGGCTTCCTCTAGAATCTTATTTCTTAATTCTCCCTGCTTAGGTACCCAAATTCTTTTCTTATGGAATCTCCAAATTCCATCAGCCCCTTGCTCCAAGTCTTTTATTCTTCCTTTCATTCCTTCAGCATCATCCTTGATTGTTGTTTCTTGAATGTTTTTCAGTTGTTCCATTAAATCTAACTGTAGATTTAATCTAAGAGCACAAACTCACTTTTGCTTTTCATGATACTTACGACTTAAGGCATCTGCAACTACATTTGCTTTTCCTTCGTGATATTGAATATCACAGTCGTAATCACTCAAAATTTCCATCCATCTTCTTTACCTCATGTTCAATTCTTTTTGCCCAAATATATATTTTAAGCTCTTATGATCTGTATAGACTGTAAATTTACTTCCATACAGATAATGTCTCCAAATCTTAAGGGCAAAAATTATGGCTCCTAATTCTAAGTCATGAGTCGTATAATTTTCCTCGTGCTTTTTCAATTGCCTTGAGGCATACGCAATTACCTTTTTGCGTTGCATTAGCACACAACCTAATCCTAGCTTAGAAGCATCACAGTATACTTCAAAGTCTTTTGTCCCTTCGGGTAAGGCAAGAATTGGGGTGTTTGTTAATTTTTGCTTTAAAACCTTAAAAGCCTCTTCTTGCTTAGGTCCCCATTCAAACTTAACTGTTTTACAGGTTAGCTTAGTTAATGGTACAGCTATCTTAGAAAAATCTTTAATAAGCGCCTATAGTATCCAGCTAATCCTAGAAAACTTCTAACTTTCGTAGCTGATTGCGGGACTTTCCATTTGGTGATTGCTTCTATCTTAGCAGGATCTACGTGAATACCTTCGTGATTCACCATGTGACCCAAAAATTGCATCTCCTGTAGCCAAAATTCACACTTCGAGAATTTGGCGTAAAGCTTTTCCTTTCTTAACAAAGTTAAGAGTGCATGCAGGTGCTCACAATGTTCTTCCTGGCTTTTGGAATAAATAAGTATATCGTCGATGAAGACAATTACAAATTTATCCAAGTACGGTTTACAGATCCTATCCATCATGTCCATAAATGCTGCCGGAGCATTTGTTAATCCAAAGGGCATGACTGTAAACTTGTAGTGACCATACCTAGTTCTGAAAGCAGTTTTAGGTATGTCTTCTTCTTGTACCTTCAACTGATGATATCCGGAGCGTAAATCTATCTTAGAAAAATATCTAGCTCCCTGAAGTTGATCAAAGAGATCATCAATCATAGGTAATGGGTATCGATTCTTAATTGTAACCTTATTTAATTCCCTATAATCGATACACATTCGCATCGAACCATCTTTCTTCTTTATGAACAGCACTGGTGCTCCTCAAGGGGATGAACTAGGTTGTATAAATCCTTTATTAAGCAATTCATCTAACTGCTTTTTCAATTCTAGCATTTTGGTGGGTGCTAACTGATAAGGTGCCTTGGCTATTGGTGTAGTTCCTGGAATTAGATGAATTCTAAATTCTACTTCCCTATCTGGTGGTAATCCTGGTAGTTCTTCTGGGAATACATCCGGGTATTCTGATACTACAGGAATTTCCTTAAGTTCTTTACCCTTAGTGCTAATGATTACTGAAATCATATACACTATTCCTTGCTTTCGTTCATAACTAGCAATTTTCATTACTGAAATGAACTTCATTGGTTTACGAGGCTTATCCCTTGTAATCATAATTATGTCTCCTGTGGGTGCACGGATTTCTATGGAGTTCTTATCACAGAGGATTCGAGCATGGTTGGCTACTAACCAATCCATTCCTAACACGACATCGAATCCAACTGAATTTATGGGTAATAGGTTTGCAGAAAATTTATGACCTGAAAGTTCTATGTTTTCTCTTTGTAAAACCGTATCTATATCAACAGAGTTCCCGTCTGCCGTTTCTACTGTATAAATTTGCCTAAGTTTCATTAAGGGTAGCTTAAGAGCTTGGCAAAATGAAGTATTTATAACACTTTGGTTTGCACCAGAGTCGAATAATACTTTCGCATAAACATTGTGAACTAAGAACGTACCAGCTATTACGTCAGGAATCAATTCGGCTTCCTGCGTGGTCAGTTGGAAGGCTCTTGCGTTCTTCTTGTTAATCCCTTCAGCAGTTTTAGCCTTGTTATCTGCTGGTTTGACCAATTTAGGGCATTCTGGTCTGAAATGGCTAGCTTCTCCACAGTTATAGCAGATCTTTGTTTTCTTTCTGCAATCTTCTTCACGATGTCCTATAGCTTTGCAGAAGTTGCAGGTTTCATTGCATTTTACAAAATGTTTCTTCTTACAGTTTCTGCAGAATGGCGGAGTGGAAGATGATCCAGTTCCCTTTCTTTTGAAGTTGCTATTATTACCCAAACGAAGTCCTTGGGTAATCTTTTGGGCCACTTTCTTCTTTCTGTTTTCTTCTCGCGTACGCACCAGTCCGTCAGTCAAAGTGTTGGCTAATTCCACCCCATCATCGATCGTGCGGGGTCTCGCAGCTTTGAAAATATCATGAATCTCGCTAATTAAACCCCAAATGTAGCGAGAAATAAGTACCGGTTCTGGCGAAGCCAGAGTAGGCACAATTCGAGCATATTCGAAAAACTTCGAAGTATACCCTCGGCAATCAACATCCACCATTCGGTGGCTCAGGAATTTGTTCGCCATTTGTTCTTTTTCATATTCTGGGCAGAATTTTCTTTCCACCAGACGTTTAAATTCTTCCCAACTCATGGCATAGGCCATGTCACTTCCATTAGCTTGTAATACCGTATTCCACCATTCTAATGCTTCTTCTTTGAAAAGGTGAGAAGCATACATGACTTTATCCTCCTCGACACATTTACTTATTTTAATTACTGCCTCGGTTTTCTCCAACCAACGCAGTACAGCAGTTTCCCCTTCATTGCCTGCGAACTCGACAGGTTTACAAGCAAGAAATTCCTTGTAAGTGCAACCAGGCGTTGCAGCTTTCATTCTCTTAAGTATCAGGGCTTGAATCAAGTTATCGTTATCGCCACCTCCGTTAACACTATTACTGAATTCATCGTCGCGCGTGCGTTTACTAGGGTGAGCTTGTGAAGGCTCAACAGGACTTTTAACCGCAACGACGATTGCCGGAATAGCATTGGCTATTCCTTGAGCGACGATGTTTTCTATGTCTTGCCTATTAAGAAAATGATCTTCATTGTTTTGCTCAGATTGATTAACCTCATTAACTGGTTCATTACTAGTGTGTTCCATCTGGTAATTAATATATATATATATATATATATATATATATATATATAAGTGATTAGCACAAAATAAATAACCACCAAACACAACAAAACAATTGCACATAATCAGGTCAACACGTATAGCCAAAATTGTCGACTTTGCGACTTTCATATTTTTATATATTTTAGTATGCGTCCATACATTACCAGATATATTACAAAAGTTTTATTTTAGTTATTTTACATGATTATATTTTTATGATTATATTATTATTAAACACACATTCCCACAACCCCATACGATCCTCATCTGCTGGCACTTCAGAAACGACGTTCTCTCTCGTCGTATTTCCATGATATCCTCTCCCCCACATCTCGGATTCTATTTCTTGCATCCACCAGCTCCTCGCCATAGTGGCGGAGTTCAGCCAAATTTTCTGTGCTCATAGGTGGATGTAGTGGAGGCTCAGGGTCAAATTGGGGGAAAAAGGTATTAGGGTTATTCAAAAGGTTCTGAAATTTCCAGTCAGTTGTCCACCATTCTTCTAGCTCTTTTGGTAGAGGTCGGGGGGTGGATAATAGGATCTGGGATAGCAGGTTCCAGATTAACTGGAAGTTGTGCTTCCGCTGGGTAATTAAAAAGGTTTCCATCGGCAGGTCCGATGAAGTCACTAAGTGCCAGTTTATGATCCAACTCCTCCCATGATGGCATTTCCTGGGCTTGTCCTAAACTTTCTCCGATCTCTATTCCTTTGCCTTTATCCTTGGGATCCTTAGTCTTTATCACTTTCTGTACCGCTGGTTTATTCCTACGCACACGCCTCCAGCCTACGAGTATTCTTCTCTTTTTCGGTTTTGGTTTCTCCTGAGGTTGGGCTTGGAATACCATTGGTTCCTCAGTGTCGGCCCAATAACCGGAAAAGCCCTCGGAAACTTCCATGTCAGCAGAATGGATAGTGATATTCTGAAGAGCTTCAGACAACTCATTCATGCTGTTAGCATACGAAGAAACACAAAATTCTAAGTTAAAATTTTGTAAATTGAATTTTCACATAATCACAGAATGACAATTAGAAAAATTAAGTATTTCTAAATACTTAATTGGCTTAAATCAGTGGCTCTGATACCACCTTTTTCTGTCACGGCCCCCGACCCGGTTTTACCCGTTTCAGAAGCCGCGGGACAGAAAACCCGTGGTAACTACTATAATGTCAGTGGAATTTTAACAGGATCTTTTAAAACTTGAAAATGCCCAATTTATTTTATTTCACAAATTGGGAATAACACCCATAATTTACAATAAAGGTGATTTCACTGGGAAATCCCTGTTTTTACAATATATGTTTATTTATTTTATTGAGCCACTTCTTCAAGCTTGGAGTGCTACACGACACTTTTTCCTGGATCACAGTAGATCACCTGAAACATGTTTTAAAAAGGTTTTATCAGCAGGGAAATACTGGCGAGTCATTCAAGTTGCACAAAACGAAACATTGTTATAATATATAGTATTAAGGGTGATTATATTGTTTCTATCTACCAATTACCCCAAATCCGTATTTGTCACTCGACTGTATCTGTGACTATGGTCAGATCACCCATTAGCTAACCCGTTGTCCAATGGTAACGGGTATCAAGTAATGTATACAAAACCCCATATACCGGCAGTAATTGAAGATTACAAAGACTTAATCCCTGTAATTATAACTGGAAAACATTTAGGGTTTTATAAAGCACTTTGATAAAAAGAGAATGACTCACTTGTAGATTTAGACGGACAGCGTTTAGCCTACTGATTTTAGCCTGGTTAACCTAAATCAAATAATAACACACACGAAAACTAGGTCAGTAACTTAATACAACTTTTACGACAACTCACGAGATTAAAACCCTCACGACGAATGACAAAGTATAGCCCATGTACGGGCAACACTTAAACATCCATCGTATTGGTTTTTATCGATCGGACATTAAATCGTAGAAGTGATCGAGTTATTACCAAGTTATCGCGGCAGAATTTTGTGCTGTGTGTGTTTTTGAAGTAAACAGACGATATCTCAGTGTAGGAAACGAGTTTTAACGTCGAACCAACGCCAAAATGCAAGTGCCAAAGCCCTATATTTATACTGAAAAATTGGCTCCCTCGCGTGGCGCGAGAGCCTGGCGCGTGGCGCGAGGGCACCCCCTCTAGCATAGGGTTGCCTCGTGTCTAACTAGCTTGGGTGAGTCGAAAGTTTGTTAAATTTCGAATTCGACAACGAACTGTTTAGATAATATCAATTAGGGAATAACCCCCTGAGTTTTAGGGGCCCTGATCCTGATTTCGATTGTTCTGAAAATTTTAAGGGTTATGCAATATTATTTAGGGGTCTGAATTAGGGTTTCCTATTAGACATAATAGAATAAGAAAGAATAAATTTTGATGAGAGTTGTTACAGTGTGCCCAAGTGTCTGCAGAAAAGACATCGTTGTAGAAGCTTCTATCACCCACCACGGGGGCGTGTCCAATGGACACGGGGC
Organism: Helianthus tuberosus; assembly: GCA_030545235.1. Classification (NCBI taxonomy): domain Eukaryota; kingdom Viridiplantae; phylum Streptophyta; class Magnoliopsida; order Asterales; family Asteraceae; genus Helianthus; species Helianthus tuberosus. Next base: position 56,052,959 of record CM060445.1, on the reverse strand, counting down.
CGTGGTCAACTCTAAGATTCGCAGAATCTAGGAAAATCTTGATAGTACAGATACGCTTCTACACACGGGGTCGTGCCCAGCGGACACGGGGGCGTGGTCAACAAATGCAGACAAACTGCATTTAATGAAGAAAGAGAAGATGGGTGGACACGGGGCCATGCCCAATGGACACGGGGCCATGTCCGGGCTTCTGTGCAGGCTATAAATAGGGGTGCTTGGCTCGTTTGCAAACCATCCCTTGGCAAACCACCTCTCTCACACTTCACCCACCCACCACCACCACCACCACCATCATCCATCATAGAGTGTGTGAGTAGTCTCGGGATCCAAGATTGATCGTAATAGTTCTTGACAATCAAAGGCCATGTTTGCCTAAGTCTCTTACATCACTTGGTGAAGACAAGTGTTTAGTGTAATACTTTTTATTTTTAATCTTTTCGCACTTTTTATTTGGTTATGTATTAATGACTTTAATAACTAGTTTCTTATGTTGAAGGTGAGTCTTCCTTATCGTTTGTCCGTGGTGTCTTGGCATTATTTTACTGTCTATATAAAATAAAAGATTTTCACCATTCATATCTCCACGGTCTATATGGAGATATGTTGGCTACCTGGTCGGGGGTTAAGGGAACAGTTTGGTAAGAGTCTTGCCTTGTTCAGTGTATAGATCCTGCAAGTACCTGGGTCAACTTTAGTAGGACCTCCTTCAATACCCACTGGTATTGGATGGCGGGGGTCCGAACTCCTTGATCCCCTCATATGTAAACTACTATTAAAACTTTAACCCGTCTACTTAGGACTGTATCCCTGCTGACTCAGACTACTTAGCCGAGGGTAACGTCACCTTCAAAAGAGGGGCCTACCACATTATGCATTAATAACTTAATTAATTATCTTTCAATAATCCAACCCTTTAGGATTGTATCCTTGCTGACTCAAACTACTGGGTTGAGGGTAACGTCACCTTCAAAAGAGGGGCCTACTACAATAACTAAGATAATCTCTTAAAAAGTGCAAAAGTGCAGAAATAATCAAAGGTTACACTAAATACGAGTCGGATCCAAGTGATTCATCTTGTCTATCTATTTTTACTTTATTTTTATTTTTCAGCATTTTAGTTAGTTTTATTTTTAAACCTTTTTCTAAAATTTTGATTTGATTAGACGTTAAGGATAAACCGGTATTAAAAGCTCTTGTGTCCTTGGACGACCTCGGTATCTTACCAACACTATACTACGCTCACGATGGGTGCACTTACCCATATGTGTGTTTAGTGTTAGTAAATATCGTGTTTTATAAATTTAAAACTTGGCTAAAAGTGTTAAAAAGGGCTTAAATATACATTAAAAACTATACAACACTCACACGCATCAAGTTTTTGGTGCCGCTGCCGGGGACACAAGAATTTTAAGAAAGCTTAAAATCGACGGCCTAATCAGTTTTTCAAAACCTTTTTAAAAAGCGCGCATTTTTCTGCATTTTAGTTGCATTTACAGTAGCCTGAACACGAGGCCGTGCTCATTGAACACGCCCCGTGCTCAACGAAATCAGTAACTTTAATTCAAATGCCCAGATACAGAATCTGAACACGGGCCGTGTCCGCTGAACACGGGGCCGTGTCCAGCCTCTGTTTCCGTTTTTATTTTTGTTTTCTGGTCTCGAGACTCTGTTGTGGTCTGCTGAGTGATTCTTATGGATCAGTAATCAGGAGGTTACAACTACACCTATGAGGAGGATGATTATAGGGAAGACTATTGCACCATTTGTGGTGACCCGCACTCGGTTCAATATTGTGACTTATTTCAACCATCCACTTCATACACCTACTATGAGGAGCCCAGGTACGAGCCATCAACTTCATACACACCCTATGAAGACCCAAGGTATGAACCTCCTCCCTCATACTCATATTTTGAAGAACCAAGGTAAGAGCCTTCATACTCATATTTTGAGGAACCACAATATGAGCCACCACCTTCATATGCTTATTATGAGGAACCATGGCGTGAACAACCCACCTCATATGAGTATTATGAAGAACAAAATTACGACCCTTATCCACCATATACTTACAATGAAGAACAATGGTGTGAACCATCTACTTCCTATGAGTATTATGAGGAACAAAGGATCGAACAACCAGATTCGAGCTTTGAGGATCCCGATCCTTACTCTATCACCGACATAGCCGATAGGATAATAGAAAAAATTAAAACTATCGAACGATGCATAAAAGAATCTCGCGCAAGGGAAGAGGAGTCCCGCGCAAGAAAAGAATTAACTTGTAATAAAGAAAATATAGTTGAAAATGTAAAAATGGAAGAACAAATAAGTGAAAAACCGACACATGAGTTAAACAACGAAAAAGGTGAGTCCGATAACATTAAAATTCAAGAAGAGTCTAATTTTGAAGAAATTAATCTCTTGTCGCCTTCTTTCGAAAATCATTGTTTAGTTCCCACTCGTGCTAAGTTTTTAAAAGAGTTAAACACTAACACTAAAATTGACGAAACGGTAAGCATTAAGTTAACAAATGATCAAACTGCTCTAATAAAAGAAGATCCATTTGAAATTAACATTACACCGGTTCCATGTTTTTTTCAAAATTTATTTATTAGTAACATCACAATTGATAAAGATCTTTGTGTTAACATAATGCCAAACTACATTTTCGAAAAATTAAGTATTGGTGATTTTTCTCCACTTCAAATACTCATTTTTCTATCGAATCGGAAAGTAATAAAATCAATCGGTGTAGTTGAGGATGTCTTGGTTCAAACAAATTAAATGGTAATCCCAACCGACTTTGTCATCCTTGATGACGCTCCTCTAGTGTTGGGACGACCCTTTGTAAAAACCCACGAAGCTTTGAAAAACTGGAAGCGCAACAATCTATCTATTCAATTAGGGGCATTTAAAAAGAGTGTCGATCTTGAGCGTTCAATGAAATATCCATTCGGCAATAATGACCCCCTAATTAAAGATGAAGATGAACCACCCGATACAAGAGAAGAAATTGACCACTTTGTTGAATAAGAGGTCGCCATAAAACAAACTTTTATAGTTCTTGATCGAAATGAGCAACCAAATAAGGAGTCTCCTAAAGACCCACCTCTTGAGCTCAAAGAACTCCCAAAAGGTTTGGAATATCCTTTTCTAGACAAAGATGATAAATCACATGTAATTATTTCGTCTAAATTAACTAGTGTAGAAAAAGAAAAATTAATTACACTTTTGAAAAAACACAAAATTGCGATTTCTTGGTAGCTTGTAGATATTAAAGGCATAAGTCCTTCCATGCGCACGCACAAAATTTTAATGAACGATGACTACAAATCAGTAATACAACCACAACGTAGAGTAAATCCAAATGTCCAAGAAATGGTTAAAAACGAAGTCATCAAATTGCTTGACGCCGGACTTATTTACCCTATCTCCGATAGTTCGTGGGTAAGTCCCGTCCAAGTAGTTCCAAAGAAAGGAGGTATGACGGTAATAACTAATGAAAAGAATGAATTAATACCAATGAGAACCGTCACAGGATGGAGGGTATATATAGATTATCGTCGATTAAATGAAGCGACAAGGAAAGATCACTTTCCTTTACCTTTTATTGATCAAATGCTAGAAAGATTATCCGGTCATAAATTTTACTGTTTCTTAGATGGTTTTTTAGGTTACTTTCAAATTCCGATAGCACCCGAAGACCAAGAAAAGACAACATTCACATGTCCCTATGGAACTTTTTCTTATCGACGCATGCCCTTTGGTCTATGCAATGCCCCCGCAACCTTTCAACGTTGCATGGTGGCCATCTTCCATGATATGATAGAAAAGACAATGGAAGTCTTCATGGACGACTTTTCTATCTTTGGAGATTCATACGACCAATGCCTCGATAATCTTGAGCGAATGCTATCCCGATGTGAGGAGACTAACCTCGCCCTTAACTGGGAAAAATGCCATCTCATGGTAATGGAGGGAATAGTACTAGGTCACAAGATCTCGAGCGAATGAATGGAGGTAGATCGAGCCAAAATATACACTATTTCTCGATTACCACCCCCATCCTCCATTAGAGCTATCAGAAGTTTCCTAGGACATGCCGGATTTTATAGGCGATTTATCAAAGACTTTTCTAAAATTTCAAGACCTCTAACAAAATTACTTGAAAAAGATGCCCCTTTCATCTTTGACAAGGATTGCAATCAAGCATTTCTAGCACTCAAGGAAATGCTAGTCAATGCACCTATCATGATAGCGCCTGATTGGAAATTACCTTTCGAAATCATGTGTGATGCAAGTGACTTTGCAGTTGGAGCAGTCTTGGAACAAAGAAAAGATCATGCAGCCATTCGATATCTCTTCAAGAAACATGATGCTAAACCACGTTTGATTCGGTGGATCCTACTCCTCCAAGAATTCGATATTGAAATCAAAGACAAAAGAGAAACAGAAAACACCGCAGCAGATCATCTTTCGCGCTTAGAAGACCCAGCTTTGGAGGCAACCAGGAATGAGCAAATCAATGAAAAATTCCCAACGGAGTCCCTGGAAATGGTGGAATACAAAGAAGAACCATGGTACGCCGACTATGCTAACTACCTAGCTAGCGGTATAGTCGCAAAAGGTTGGCCACATCATCAAAGAAAAAAATTATTCGCTGATGTAAAGCATTACTTTTGGGAAGACCCTTATCTTTTCAAAATGTGTGCTGACCAACTCATCCGACGATACGTACATGGGAGCGAAGCAAGAAGAATTCTTCGCCATTGTCATGAAGTTCCATATGGAGGACATCATGGTGCCGCAAGTACCGCCCGAAAGGTATTCGATTCAAGATATTTACAAAGAAGCCCAAAGTCTTGTCAAGACATGTGACGCTTGCCAAAGAACAGGTAATATTTCTTCCAAAAATGAAATGCCACAAAATGGCATTCTTGTTTGTGAATTTTTTGATGTGTGGGGACTCGACTTTATGGGACCTTTCCCACCGTCAAAAGGAAACAGATATATACTTGTGGCGCTAGATTACTTGTCTAAATGGGCCGAGGCCGAGGCACTTCCAACCAACGATGGAAGAGTCGTGGTAAGATTTCTGAAAAGATTATTCTCTCGTTTTGGAACACCAAAGGCTTTAATAAGTGATAAAGGTACCCCTTTTTGTAACCATCAACTCGAAAAAATCTTATCAAGGTATGGGGTCTATCACCGGGTCTCAACGGCATATCACTCTCAAACAAACGGACAAGCCGAAGTGACTAATAGAGGTTTAAAACGAATACTTGAAAAAACCGTAGGGTTAAATAAAAAAGAATGGACCGATAAATTAGATGATGCTTTATGGGCTTTTTCGAACTGCTTATAAAACAACAATAGGTACAACCCCATATAAGCTCGTCTATGGAAAAAGCTGTCATTTGCCAGTAGAAATTGCACACAAAGCCTACTGGGCAATTACAAATGTAAATTTAGATTTAGAATTTGCCGGTAAAAATCGATTTTGTCAATTAAACTAATTAGACGAACTAAGAAATTATGCATACTCTAACTCCGAAATTTATAAGGAAAGAATGAAAAACTTGCATGATAAACACATTAAACCTAATGAATTTCGAGTAGGAGATCAAGTTTTATTGTTTAATTCACGACTTCGGTTATTTCCTGGTAAATTAAAGTCTAGGTGGTCAGGACCTTTTTCCATCACCCATATTTTCCCACACGGTGCAGTAGAAATTAAATCTCGGAATGGAATTCCATTCAAAGTCAATGGCCAACGGCTGAAGCTCTATCAATGATTCATTGAGGATGAGGAGGAAAAAATCTCACTTCAAACGGTCGAAGAATGAAAAGCATCGACATCATACCTGGTAAGTTACGAACAAGTGGGTTGACATCTAAATCGGTAAGTTTTCTAACCAAGTTTGTGGGAAACAGGGCACTCAAACGAGCACTTAAAAAAAATTCAAAACTTGCCCACCCACGGGGCCGTGTCCGCGCAACTGTCGGGATAAAACCCTTTTTCCAAACAGTTTCTTCATTTCCACACGCCCCGTTTCCCTGAAAACTCTCTGGTTCAGGCGATTTTTTTGCAAGATTCCGACGTCTCCTTTACTTCTAAAAACATTAAGGTATGATTCTATCATCATTAGTAGTTAGATTAAGTATTTGCATGTAGTTAAAACACCAAAAATTTGGAGAAAAATCTAGGGTTCTTGAACTTCAACCGGATCGAACATCAAATTTTTGCATAAATCTGCTAGCATTAGTATAGATACATGTTATAGAAAGTAAATCAACTTGTATTGTTCTTAGATTTGCCCGATTTCTCACAAAAACCCCAAACCCTTGTTTTTTAACCGAAAAAGATAAAATTGAAATGGTAAACGGTTTGTTTTGGGAAAAACGGCACTTGGGGTTTCATTTTCGGGGAAAACCGCCCCTACTGGACAAAAAATTTTCAAGTTTTTGGGACCGGGTCGAAAAATTGGATTTTTGGGAAACAGACGTCTGGACACGGGGTCGTGCTCGCTGAGTACGGGGGCGTGTCCAGACAATTTCAGGCCAACTCGGGGCGTGTCCGCTGAACACGGGGCCGTGTTCAGCCGACTGTTTTCAGTTTTCTCTGAAAATTTCACTGTTTCATGCTAATTGTTTGGTGTTTCCTTTTAGATGGCCAAGAAATTCACTCGGTTCAATGCAAATGAGTTGGATGCTAAATCAAGATACGATGTGCTTAGAACCAGGCCGGAGGAGTTCCCACGACAAGTTTGCATGAATCTTCTAGGAGCAATGAACCAGCTTGACCGATTTAACAACCTAGTCACCGGCCCACTGAGAGCCGCCCTGTGCACTTGACTTCGTTCAGTCCATGAATATAACCTGGAATTCTACAGGGCCGATCCATTTGATAATGATGGGGTAGAATTCCGATGTGGAGGGACTGTGTAATTAATCTCGATAGCACAGTTTGGGGCGATAGTTGGGTTGTATGAGGAGGAAGATGCGGGGAATGAAGAAAACACCGGAGGGTTACATGAAATACCAGAAAACCAACGCCAGGCTGCTTGGGCACAAATAGGAGAAGGCATCTACAATCCCAGCAGCACTAAGAGCACTAAGTTGAGGGACCCTCTTTACCGTTACATCCATAAGGTCCTCACTTACTCTCTTAGCCAAAGGCATGATACCAGTGGCGTTGTAGGGTTACGAGATCTGGTGGTCCTTCATTGCATTCATACCAGCACCAACCTTGATGTTCCATACCTCCTGCTCCGAAACATGCATTGGAACCAGCTTTCTACTACCCCGACTCCTATCTTCTTTGGGGGTGGATATACCGTCTCTTAAAGCATTTCGTGAACATGCACAGGTCTTTCCAAAAGAGCCCATGGTCGGGAAGAGTGGACATGGTCATCTGCCGCTCTATGAACCTGATTTATGAAACAGAAGACGGGACAGTCAGCTTCCAAAGAGTCCAGGGGCATGCATGGAACCCGCAAGAAGCACTCGTCCTCCACGCACCACACTTCCAACCTCCTCCTCAATACCATTACCAGCCCCAGGGTGATCCGGGCTAATCCTCCTCACAAGGAGGCGGTTTTCCTAATTTTCAAAGCTTACATGATTTATTGCAGGAAAACCTCATGTGCACCAGGAACACCTACAACATGGCCAGCAACATGTACACCCGGGTTGGAGCAATTGAGAGAAACATCTCCGACATACAGGATGACATTGGGAACATCCGGGAGTACATGGCAGGGCACGTAGGAGGAGATGATGATGAAGACGAGGACATGGACTAAGCGGAAGGAGAGGAGGTAGGATCAGCTGGTTGGAGGTCTCACAGGTTAACCCCTTTTTCTCACGAACAATTTCCGGCATGCGTGCCGTTTGTTGAACAATTTACTTTCTTTAACTCTTTTTACTTTCTGCATTTATTTTTCTTTTTAACTTTGTGACATGGATGCTTGAACAATGGTAATTTAGAATGCTTGTTATGGTTTGGTGTGGTATTTATTAGTTAAACAGGTACATACGAGGCTTAGAGCACTAAACATTAGTGCTACTAAAGCCGGGACAGGAAAACCGAAGCCAGAAACCTGTTTTGCATCTTTGCAGTTTGTCCACACGGGGTCGTGTTCAGCCAACACGCCCCTGTGCCCATTGCCCCAGACCTGCTGTTTGTCTAGAATATGCAGACTTTTGCCAGACATGGGGTCGTGCTCAGCCGACACGCCCCAGTGTCCACCTTCTGTAAGTTCTCGTTACTGGCAATCTGACCACGGGGCCGTGTTCACCCAACACGGGGCCGTGTCCAGACGCCTAGTAACATAAAATTTTGCTATTCCATATCTTTTTACACATTCAATCAACCTAAAAACTTATTTTTGGGACACATTGAGGACAATGTGTAATTTAAGTGTGGGGGATGCTAAAACCTTGAATTTTGCAAGTACTAATTACAAGCCTTACACAAAACTCGATTGGAACCGCTAAACACCCCAAATTTTTTCAAATTTTTTTTTGATTTTTTTTACTTGTCTTGGTTTAATTTGGGAATTACAAGTTCTAAAAAGGTAATATTTTTACAAATTTACAACCGGTAGCGTCGTGATAAAAAGAACCAACATAAGAAAATTATGAAACGGCATGACAAACCTAGTTAAAATTTGATATTATATATTTGATCACATAAAAACCCATTCCCACAAAAAGTGAGTTTTGAGCCCTTATTGAGCATATAAATACACATCTTTAAACTAAATGCTTATTTTTCGTTTCTTGTGTGAATAGCCGATTGGTTCTTACGACTCTAGAACTTGCCACGACAATACATTCCCGGTCCTTACCAACTTAAAACCGACTAAGTAAATGATGGAGGCATTAGGACTAACCCCTTTTTATTTCAACACCATTATTTTTCTTTTTTTTACCACCTACCCAAAATCCCCCTAGTTAACCCCTTTGAGCCTAAACCTTTTCATTTCTTAACACAAAACAAAACACCCTTTTACCCACCAAAACCCTTTTTCATTTTAAACCCTTTATTTTAGTAATAAAGCTCGGTTTTTCTTATGACTTATTTATCAAAAAAAAACATTTTATTGATAATAATGAAGCCAAAAGAAATAAACAAACAAGTTCATCAAAAATAAATTTGTTTAAAGAAATGCTTCATTAGAATAAAAAGTCATAAAAATAAAAGTCTCACGAAAACCGAAGCTTTTTACGCCTTTCGCCCTTTTCTACTAACCACTAACCCAACCACCTAACTTTAACCCAAGCCTAACTCTTCCCCCAAAAGTCCTCTTGATATTTACAAAGGTATATAGTTAAAAAGGAGGAGGATTGATTGTTTGGCAAGCTTATGGTAGAAGTAAGTTCCATGCCGCTCTCGAGTGTTTCACAAAAATACATTTTCGGCCGAGTGTTGAGTGATCCCCCGTGAGGTATGTGAACTAGTATATAAATGGAATTTTAAAAAGGCTTGTTATGCCCTAATAAGTAATTTATCTTATGTAATGTTTTAATAAATCATGACGAATATGATTGTAAATAATTAAAAATAAAACTTAATAAAGAATCTTGGAAATCCCGACACTCTATGACAAGCCCAAAACCTTCTCTTCTACCCATTCCATTTGGGAGTGTAAGCCATATTATAAAGAGTTTTGCTTGAGGACAAGCAAAGATTCAAGTGTGGGGGTATTTGATGTGCGCAAAATGCAACATATAAATTATATCAAATGTGGCATAAAACTAACTATTTTTTAGTACTAATGTTGGAAAAAGTGTGTTTTTGTCTTCCTTTTGTATTTTCAGGATTAAATGAGCTCAAAAGAAGCAAAAAGGCAACTAAATCTAACATAAATACAAAAAAATGAGTAAACGTGGTATGCCCGACTGTAACACCCGTGTCACTGAGACCATCAAACAAATGCCCAACCAATGAAATATTGTATTTCATACTTGGGATTTGCAAAAATATGTGTATCGTTTACACATATCAATTCTTGTTCGATTTCAAGCTCTAAATCGCTTTCTGGAAGGTTATACGCGCACTGATGTGTAGATATAACCAGTTTAATGCAACGAACACTCCGGAATAGTGAAATAGGCTTAACATACCTTAAATAACCTTGACATAACTTAGATATAAGTTTTGGAAGGTTTGGTGTGGTGAAATCAAAGTTTAATCGCTTACAGGGACTAAAGTTGACAAACCGCGAAAGTATGCCAATTTGAACTGTAACAGACATTCCGGAACATGACCATAAGTTAAACACACCTTAAATATCCTTTACATAGCTTAGAAATAGGCTTTGAGGGGTTCGGTGTGCTAAAATAAACTTTTGGGTCATGCAGGGACCAAAAGTGTCAAAAAGTGCACAAGTTTGCATTTTCGCGCATAACTTACGTTCTGAATACATCCGGACATCCAAAAATTTATGTGAGCATGACTATATTATATTTTATTGTTCGCCTTAAGAAAAATCCATTCGTTTCGTCATTTGGATCGTTTTTCGCGCTTATGCGCATTCCGTCGTAATTAAGCGAACATCGCGTTCGTACGGCCAAACGAACCAACCTCCGGCATATTTTTGAGCATGTTTTGAGTTCCCTATACTTTAACTTCATTTTAGAGCCTTGAAATGAGGTTAACGGGGTTCAAACGCATCGAAAATCGCTTAAACGGGCTGCAGGGACCATTTCTGCCAATTTTGAAAGTTTGCTGAAACAAGGGGGCAGTGGCGTAGCGCCACTGCATGTAGCCTTACCAGTCACGCTACGCGACTGCCTATTCTGGGCAGAAAACATGCAGAAACTCAGTTTTTCGCATTCGGGACCAGATTCGATGTATTAGCCGTTGTTTAATTCACAACCACACATTCTAACTTGCTTAGTCAGCGGATAAGGATGGAATTTAGGCACCATAACCTTTCAACAAGTGTACGGATGTGATTAAGGCACGATATTCGACAAACGATCTTAACGGTTCGGGTATTCCTATAAATACCCATCCACCCCCATTGATTTAATCACTAGAATTCTGAATTGAGAACCTCTAAGTTGAAACCATTGTTTCATACCTGAGATTCTTGAATCGGGATTAGCATTCGGGGACCCTTCGTAAGTATTCTTTCGTTCTTTTCCTTATTTTACTGCTTTTCGAGTCAGAAAGTCAAACTTTGTTTGACTTTCAGCGTTGACCAGTAATGGTCAATGCGAAGTTCGTTTGAACTTCGCAACGTGATTGTAATCACGATGGTTATAGTCCCTTGGGACTATGCCTACTGATTACCACGTTGTCTAGGGTCGTAAGGGTAAGCGATCTGATCAATCGCTTATACTTCGAACCCGACCCAGTTTGGTCGATCATTAGGATCCGACCAAATACATTAGGTGACCATAGTAGGTAGGGAATAACCTTCCGAGGTTATACCCTATGGTCACATCGTTTAAGTAGTTGTATGATAGGTAGTTTATATGCCTTAGGTAAATTACCAGAATACCCTTTTCATGTAGAATTGGTAATTAATCATATGTAACCTAAACTTTTGTCACATAACTGATTATGTAACATGTTTAGGCATATAACACTTGTCATAGGGCTAGTTAGGCGGTCCGAACGCGTTTTACGCGAACGACGCGTTAAAGTAGCATAAGCTTCCTAAACGGGTCGTAATGGGTCGAAAACAATTATGTTAGGTTTCATTTAGTATGTAGGCTTTGTTAAACCATATGACACGAGTCTCTATACTCGTTTGGTTTACGAACCCTCATTCTATCCAATCATCCGATTTAGGTCCGGTTATTAACATAGTTACCTATATTAGGTGCCGTTTGATATCCGCGATCTCTAGCCTTGTTTGGTTGTTACTCAAGGACTACTAAGCAATCTCAAGTGAGTACATAGACCCCTCTTTTACCGTTTTCCAAACTGTTTTGGGGTGGAACACATGTGCCTACTTGTTACTTTCATGCTTTCCTGTTTTCACATCATATACATGTTATGTTCGTTAGTACATTATAGTACATGATTTCATTACATTTCATGCTAGGTGTGCCCACTGTGTGCATTACTTAGTACATTGTTTTACATTGCTTTTCTGTTGCATATGCTTATCCAGCATATGAACACATTATACTACATATTGAACCGTTGTAAACATTTGACTATGTGATCCGTTGATATCTGTGAACCGTTTGTATCTGTGAACCATTTGTATCTGTGAACCGTTTGTATCTGTGAACCGTTTGTATCTGTGAACCGTTTGTATCTGTGAACCGTTTGTATCTGTGAACCGTTTGTATCTGTGAACCGTTTGTATCTGTGAACCGTTTGTATCTGTGAACCGTTTGTATCTGTGAACCGTTTGTATCTATGAACCGTGTGAACCGTCTTTGACCATACATAAACATTTCTACAACTGTTAAACATTACTTTGGTGTTTTGGTTTGATTTAAGTGATTAAGTAACGATGCGTGTGTAATATGATACAAGCATGGTGGATACGCCGCTGGTACTTCCTATATATAAGTGTTTGTATGGTATTACATATTGTAGCGTTATTTGAATCATTTCAGTTTGATACATATAACATTTTATACAAATAACATACTTTTCACAAGACATTGTTTTACAAACAACTTATCTTATACAAACTCATTTACATGGTTATTCATTTAACCATACATTATTCTCTTATTATACATATCATCCGAACTTATTGATTTTCAAACGATTTACAAGACAAAGCAAATTACAAGGTTCATGACTAAACATTTTCTCAAACATAAGTCATAAATCTTATTTTCACAAAACCTATGTATCTCATAGGCATTTTTATGCTGACGTACCTATTTTCACATGTGTTTTTTCAGGAGCTGTTGCATAAGATGATCAAGATACACATAGGCAGTTTTGGGCTTTAGTGACAATAAAAGATGCAAGACTAGTTAATTATGTTGTATTTATTTGTTTGTTAAGACATTGTAACACTTTTAATTAATAAAACAAAACTTCAATTTCCATGGTTGTGAAACATTAATTCTGTTACAACACTCCCCGATGTTTCCGCCACGTTTTGTATGTTCTACGTGGTCGGGGTGTGACAGAAAAGATGGTATCAGAGCTAATGGTTATAGGGAATTAGGTTATTAGTAATGCTTTGACCTAGTCTATAACCTTCTTAGGACCCTAACGCGAGTTTACTTGCGTTTAGTCATAAAACAATACCGTCACCTATCCTTAGGCGACGACCACAACAAGAACATAAATTTCAAAACCGCTTTGAAAACTAATCATCTGTTCTAGGATGATTGATTACTAGGTTTTGAACCCTCTATTGTAAGGTTTTGAACCCTCTGTTATATGGTTTTGAACCCCTTTGAATTTTCAAAATCTCGTCAAGGTTTTGGGTTTTTAATAATGTGAACACGTGCAAACTGGAAGGGTGAATGCCTGTATTCTGGGTTTTCTGTCTAGGCAAGCACTTCGTATATATCTCATCAGACGCGAGACCAGTTGTGCTTACCTGGGAATTCTTGGGATGAGTGTTCACTTATAGGCGAGCATGTCTTCGTGATACATTATTTTTAACCCATTTACTTTGATTAGTCAATGTGTGTTGTTTGTTTACCTTGTGGTAACAAACAAATGACCACTATCCTTGCTTTCATCAGATTTGTTTCATCTCATTCTTTTCGTCTATTTCTCTCACTCGTTTCCTTTCATGTTTTCCTCTTTTAGAATGCCTCCTCGACGCGAGAACCAGATAGCGACTGCCGAGCTGGCAGAAATCATTGCGCAGCCAATGGCTGCCCAATTCCCAAACCTCTTTGCTCTATGGAATCAAGCCAACAACAACAACAATGGTGTATGCAATTTCAAGAGTTTTAACTCGGCGAAACCACTCAAGTTTAGTGGTTCTGAGGGAGCGACTGGGCTTCTTCAATGGTTCGAGAGCATTGAGAATACTTTCCGCCACGTGCAGTGTCCTGACAATCGCAAGGTCGAGTTTGCTTCGAGTGTATTCCAGAAGAGAGCCCTTACGTGGTGGAACGGGGTTATGAGAGATCGTGGTGCAGAAGTTGCTCTAGCACAGACATGGGCTGAACTTAGAGCCCTTATGATGAAGGAATTCTGTCCTCGACACGAGATCAGGGCTTTGGAAAGGGAATTCGACAATCTTGAGCAAGACAGCGGTGAGCATCGAGCCTACACGGACCGTTACGAAGAGTTAAGTCTGTTATGCCCAAACATGGTCACGCCTTTGGATAAGGCAATCGAAAAGTACATTGATGGCCTCCCTGACTCAATACAAGACATTTTGACTGGTAGCAACCCTACTACAGTTAGACAGGCCATTGAGCTATCTGCAACCTTGACTGAATCGAAGATCAGGAAAGGTAAACTTTTCCGAAAAGGTGACAAGAAGCCGGTCGAAGAATCGGAACCAATCGAGGAATCAAAGATCATGGATGAACAGACTGGATCCCCTAAGAGGTCAAAGAAGCGAAAGGCTTCTCAGAACTACGCTGTGGTCGCCCACAATGATCAAGCCGTCCTCAACCAACCAGCTCAACCCCCTGCCAGGAAACCCTACAACGGAACTGCACCCTTGTGCAACCAATGTGGCCTACATCATCATGCTGGTGTGAAGTGCCGCACATGCCAAGTTTGCGGACTTATAGGTCATACAGCTAGGGTTTGCCCAACCGCAGCTGCACCAAATCAAGCTGGCAACTATCCTGCTCAAGCTCGTTTTCCACCGGGATCTTGCTACAACTGTGGCGAGATGGGCCATTTTCGTAGGAATTGCCCAAGGCTTGCTAATGCAAATCCAGCGCAGGGATGAGCATATGATCAACCAGAAGACAACATCGTTTAGAAATAATTACGTCTTATGTATTATTTTCTTTTGTTGTCAAGATCCAAGAAACAGTTGTTATCGTTGTTTATAAATAAATCTTTTACATTGCAATGTATTTATGTGATTGTAAGTATAAACAACATATCCCCTACAATACCGACAATCAAGGAACCGCATTCCTTGAAGAACAGACTACTCCCAAATTTCTTCCATTTTATGATCTCTTGCGTTTTTCACGAAAATCCTAAGTACCCGTTTCTTCCAAGAGAAACGATGTACGAGGTGCCAAGTTAATTGCAATCAATAACAAGATAATAACAATTAAACAACTATGTGATTATGTGATTATGAACATTACAAAACAAACTGTGTGGACTATGCAAGGAATTACGTAATTATGGATGCATACATAATTATGGAATTTAGTGCACAGAAACCACAGCGAGCTTTGTCATGTACCTAGAAGTTAACCCTATTCATTTCCAATTCTGATGAAGTATCCGTTGAGGAAAAATGAACTAGCTATTCATTTTTCACTTCTGAAGAATATCCGTTGAGGAAATGAATATCCGTTTATCCTTCATTTCCAATTCTGAAGAATACCCGTTGAGGAAAATGACTCCGTTTGTTCATTTTCGTTCTGAAGAGTATCCGTCGAGGGAAATGAATATCCGTTTATTTAATCCTTCATTTCCGAACCTGAGGAAACAACCGTTGAAAATGACTCCGTTAGTTCATTTTCGTTTCTGAAGATTATCCGTTGAGGGAAATGATTATCCGTTGCTTAATCCTTCATTTCCGAACCTGAGGAAACAACCGTTGAAAATGACTCCGTTTGTTCATTTTCGTTTCTGAAGATTATCCGTTGAGGGAAATGAATATCCGTTTGTCTATCATTTTCATTTCCGTTTCTGAGGAAGCAACCGTTGAAAATGACTCCGTTTGTTCATTTTCGTTTCTGAAGATTTGTCCGCTGAGGAAATGAATATCCGTTTGTCTATCATTTTCATTTCCGTTTCTGAGGAAGCAACCGTTGAAAATGACTCCGTTTGTTCATTTTCGTTTCTGAAGATTGTCCGTTAAGGAAATGAATCCCCGTTTGTTTATTCCTTCATTTCCGCTTCTGCAGAATACTCGTTGAGGAAAATGACTCCGTCTGTTCATTTTCGTTCTGAAGAATGTCCGTTAAGGAAATGACAGGATTATGCCTTACATATCTCTGGTGGTTATCTGACACAAAGTCACAAATAGACTCCTACGAATTAATTTCGGGACGAAATTTCCTAAAGTAGGGGAGACTGTAACACCCGTGTCACTGAGACCATCAAACAAATGCCCAACCAATGAAATATTGTATTTCATACTTGGGATTTGTAAAAATATGTGTATCGTTTACACATATCAATTCTTGTTCGATTTCATGCTCTAAATCGCTTTCTGGAAGGTTATACGCGCACTGATGTGTAGATATAACCAGTTTAATGCAACGAACACTCCGGAATAGTGAAATAGGCTTAACATACCTTAAATAACCTTGACATAACTTAGATATAAGTTTTGGAAGGTTTGGTGTGGTGAAATCAAAGTTTAATCGCTTACAGGGACTAAAGTTGACAAACCGCGAAAGTATGCCAATTTGAACTGTAACAGACATTCCGGAACATGACCATAAGTTAAACACACCTTAAATATCTTTTACATAGCTTAGAAATAGGCTTTGAGGGGTTCGGTGTGCTAAAATAAACTTTTGGGTCATGCAGGGACCAAAAGTGTCAAAAAGTGCACAAGTTTGCATTTTCGCGCATAACTTACGTTCTGAATACATCCGGACATCCAAAAATTTATGTGAGCATGACTATATTATATTTTATTGTTCGCCTTAAGAAAAATCCATTCGTTTCGTCATTTGGATCGTTTTTCGCGCTTATGCGCATTCCGTCGTAATTAAGCGAACATCGCGTTCGTACGGCCAAACGAACCAACCTCCGGCATATTTTTGAGCATGTTTTGAGTTCCCTATACTTTAACTTCATTTTAGAGCCTTGAAATGAGGTTAACGGGGTTCAAACGCATCGAAAATCGCTTAAACGGGCTGCAGGGACCATTTCTGCCAATTTTGAAAGTTTGCTGAAACAAGGGGGCAGTGGCGTAGCGCCACTGCATGTAGCCTTACCAGTCGCGCTACGCGACTGCCTATTCTGGGCAGAAAACATGTAGAAACTCAGTTTTTCGCATTCGGGACCAGATTCGATGTATTAGCCGTTGTTTAATTCACAACCACACATTCTAACTTGCTTAGTCAGCGGATAAGGATGGAATTTAGGCACCATAACCTTTCAACAAGTGTACGGATGTGATTAAGGCACGATATTCGACAAACGATCTTAACGGTTCGGGTATTCCTATAAATACCCATCCACCCCCATTGATTTAATCACTAGAATTCTGAATTGAGAACCTCTAAGTTGAAACCATTGTTTCATACCTGAGATTCTTGAATCGGGATTAGCATTCGGGGACCCTTCGTAAGTATTCTTTCGTTCTTTTCCTTATTTTACTGCTTTTCGAGTCAGAAAGTCAAACTTTGTTTGACTTTCAGCGTTGACCAGTAATGGTCAATGCGAAGTTCGTTTGAACTTCGCAACGTGATTGTAATCACGATGGTTATAGTCCCTTGGGACTATGCCTACTGATTACCACGTTGTCTAGGGTCGTAAGGGTAAGCGATCTGATCAATCGCTTATACTTCGAACCCGACCCAGTTTGGTCGATCATTAGGATCCGACCAAATACATTAGGTGACCATAGTAGGTAGGGAATAACCTTCCGAGGTTATACCCTATGGTCACATCGTTTAAGTAGTTGTATGATAGGTAGTTTATATGCCTTAGGTAAATTACCAGAATACCCTTTTCATGTAGAATTGGTAATTAATCATATGTAACCTAAACTTTTGTCACATAACTGATTATGTAACATGTTTAGGCATATAACACTTGTCATAGGGCTAGTTAGGCGGTCCGAACGCGTTTTACGCGAACGACGCGTTAAAGTAGCATAAGCTTCCTAAACGGGTCGTAATGGGTCGAAAACAATTATGTTAGGTTTCATTTAGTATGTAGGCTTTGTTAAACCATATGACACGAGTCTCTATACTCGTTTGGTTTACGAACCCTCATTCTATCCAATCATCCGATTTAGGTCCGGTTATTAACATAGTTACCTATATTAGGTGCCGTTTGATATCCGCGATCTCTAGCCTTGTTTGGTTGTTACTCAAGGACTACTAAGCAATCTCAAGTGAGTACATAGACCCCTCTTTTACCGTTTTCCAAACTGTTTTGGGGTGGAACACATGTGCCTACTTGTTACTTTCATGCTTTCCTGTTTTCACATCATATACATGTTATGTTCGTTAGTACATTATAGTACATGATTTCATTACATTTCATGCTAGGTGTGCCCACTGTGTGCATTACTTAGTACATTGTTTTACATTGCTTTTCTGTTGCATATGCTTATCCAGCATATGAACACATTATACTACATATTGAACCGTTGTAAACATTTGACTATGTGATCCGTTGATATCTGTGAACCGTTTGTATCTGTGAACCATTTGTATCTGTGAACCGTTTGTATCTGTGAACCGTTTGTATCTGTGAACCGTTTGTATCTGTGAACCGTTTGTATCTGTGAACCGTTTGTATCTGTGAACCGTTTGTATCTATGAACCGTGTGAACCGTCTTTGACCATACATAAACATTTCTACAACTGTTAAACATTACTTTGGTGTTTTGGTTTGATTTAAGTGATTAAGTAACGATGCGTGTGTAATATGATACAAGCATGGTGGATACGCCGCTGGTACTTCCTATATATAAGTGTTTGTATGGTATTACATATTGTAGCGTTATTTGAATCATTTCAGTTTGATACATATAACATTTTATACAAATAACATACTTTTCACAAGACATTGTTTTACAAACAACTTATCTTATACAAACTCATTTACATGGTTATTCATTTAACCATACATTATTCTCTTATTATACATATCATCCGAACTTATTGATTTTCAAACGATTTACAAGACAAAGCAAATTACAAGGTTCATGACTAAACATTTTCTCAAACATAAGTCATGAATCTTATTTTCACAAAACCTATGTATCTCACAGGCATTTTTATGCTGACGTACCTATTTTCACATGTGTTTTTTCAGGAGCTGTTGCATAAGATGATCAAGATACACATAGGCAGTTTTGGGCTTTAGTGACAATAAAAGATGCAAGACTAGTTAATTATGTTGTATTTATTTGTTTGTTAAGACATTGTAACACTTTTAATTAATAAAACAAAACTTCAATTTCCATGGTTGTGAAACATTAATTCTGTTACAACACTCCCCGATGTTTCCGCCACGTTTTGTATGTTCTACGTGGTCGGGGTGTGACAGCCCTCGACAGCATCTCCCCAAGCAAAAACAAGAGAACAGAAGGCTGAACACGCCCCGTGCTCACTGAGCACGGGGGCGTGCCCAAGTGTCTGCAGAAAAGACAAAGTTGTAGAAGCTTCTATCACCCACCACGGGGGCGTGTCCAGCGGACACGGGGCCGTAGTCAACTCTAAGATTCGCAGAATCTAGGAAAATCTTGATAGTACAGATACGCTTCTGCACACGGGGTCGTTCCCAGCGGACACGGGGGCGTGGTCAACTAATGCAGACAAACTGAATTTAATGAAGAAAGAGAAGATGGGTGGACACGGGGCAGTGTCCGGGCTTCTGTGTAGGCTATAAATAGGGGTGCTTGGCTCATTTGCAAACCATCCCTTGGCAAACCACCTCTCTCACACTTCACCCACCCACCACCACCATCACAACCCACATCCACCACCATCATCCATCATCCATCATAGAGTGTGCGAGTAGTCTCGGGATCCAAGATTGATCGTAAGAGTTCTTGACAATCAAAGGCCATGTTTTCCTAAGTCTCTTACATCACTTGGTGAAGACAAGTGTTTAGTGTAATACTTTTTATTTTTAATCTTTTCGCACTTTTTATTTGGTTATGTATTAATGACTTTAATAACTAGTTTCTTATGTTGAAGGTGAGTCTTCCTTATCGTTTGTCCGTGGTGTCTTGGCATTATTTTACTGTCTATATAAAATAAAAGATTTTCACCATTCATATCTCCACGGTCTATATGGAGATATGTTGGCTACCTGGTCGGGGGTTAAGGGAACGGTTTGGTAAGAGTCTTGCCTTGTTCAGTGTATAGATTCTGCAAGTACCTGGGTCAACTTTAGTAGGACCTCCTTCAATACCCACTGGTATTGGATGGCGGGGATCCGAACTCCTTGATCCTCTCATATGTAAACTACTATTAAAACTTTAACCCGACTACTTAGGACTGTATCCCTGCTGACTCAGACTACTTAGCCGAGGGTAACGTCACCTTCAAAAGAGGGGCCTACCACATTATGCATTAATAACTTAATTAATTATCTTTCAATAATCCAACCCTTTAAGATTCTATCCTTGCTGACTCAAACTACTGGGTTGAGGGTAACGTCACCTTCAAAAGAGGGGCCTACTACAATAACTAAGATAATCTCTTAAAAAGTGTAAAAGTGCGGAAATAATCAAAGGTTACACTAAATACGAGTCGGATCCAAGTGATTCATCTTGTCTATCTGTTTTTATTTTATTTTTATTTTTCAGCATTTTAGTTAGTTTTATTTTTAAACCTTTTTCTAAAATTTTGATTTGATTAGACGTTGAGGATAAACCGGTATTAAAAGCTGTTGTGTCCTTGGACGACCTCGGTATCTTACCAACACTATACTATGCTCACGATGGGTGCACTTGCCCATATGTGTGTTTAGTGTTAGTAAATATCGTGTTTTATAAATTTAAAACTTGGCTAAAAGTGTTAAAAAGGGCTTAAATATACATTAAAAACTATACAACACTCACACGCATCATGTCAACTACTGTGACACGGGACACTGTGACCAAGGTCGACTATTCGACCGCCGCTAGCCCTTTGGCTCTTCTAAATGCGCGGAAACCGACCTTCATCCGCCCGAAGGCACGACAGTGGAATAATCGGTAAAATCTCGTCTCCCATCTAAGACGAACTGACGTCACCCGTATTCGTCCTTCACCTGGATGACGCAGAAAATAATGGGAAGAGTGAGAGTCAAACCTGAGTCACAAAAAATACCAAGTTTTTCCCCAACTATCTCGTTGGCTATTATCTTTTAAAAGGGACGCCACATTAACGATTTTATTTAGTTATTCGAAAATATGCGTCTCTATACCATTGGGCCATCTGTAACTAATATATCATTAATTTGTTTCTAAACATGTTTACACAATAATCCACCCACCTTGAAACGTCACCGTTTTGGCTGACTTTGATTGTAAAACGTGAATCTTGTAAAAGAATAAAACAAAACCGCAGGCAAGCATTCCATCCATGGTTTTCCCGAATTATCAATTCTAAACATACTTTGTTCTTTGTAGCCCCTCAATTTCACGATACTAGCAAATCTATCATATTTTAATGAGATTATGAAAACTACCATTATTCAACTATTATTTATCCTTAATTTTATATAATAAGCAATATAGTTTTATCTTTAAAATATCTCGTATATTGCACAAGTTAAAAAATATAATGTAATCGATTAGCACATACGGTCGTCAAGATATGTATATAAATGATAAATTCGATGTACTATTTAATACTTAAAATTTTAATTTGTTTTTTGTTTATTATTATGTTAGAAACATATGTATTACACATGGTAGAACCAATGAGATAATAGATGATTATTAATAAGTGAAAAATATAAGAAATAATAAATAAATAAATAAATATATAAATAAATAAATAAATAAGAGAGATCCATGAAGTTTGTGATTTAATATATTTTTCTTATTTTTGTATCCTATTAAATATTAAATAATAATAGTATTCGAATTTTTTTTAACTAAAATCTAATTTAAATGAGAATAAAAATTTATATATTTCTCTAATTCTACAAAGAAAAGAAAATTGAAAAAAATTAAATATAATATGGAATTGTACTTCGTTCTTCATTTATGCAACAAAAACTAACACATTTTCCATTAAAAGGTTACATTCAAAGTTTGATTAAAAAAATAAATTATTATCTTTATCTAACTTATATTTAGTTAAACTATTCTTTAATAGGAAAAAGAAATTAAAAAAAAATAAGATAAGGAGATTGTTAATTCAAAGTTTAATAAAAAATAGTTATTATCTTTATCTAAATTATATTTAGTTAAAATTATTGTTTAGAAAAAAATTTAAAAAATAAATATAATATGGAATTGTACTTCGTTCTTCATTTATGCAACAAAAACTAACACATTTTCCATTAAAAGGTTACATTCAAAGTTTGATTAAAAAAATAAATTATTATCTTTATCTAACTTATATTTAGTTAAACTATTCTTTAATAGGAAAAAGAAATTAAAAAAAAATAAGATAAGGAGATTGTTAATTCAAAGTTTAATAAAAAATAGTTATTATCTTTATCTAAATTATATTTAGTTAAAATTATTGTTTAGAAAAAAAATTAAAAAATAAGATAAGTATGTACCAAAGATTGACACGTGTAAAAAAAATTTATTTATTAGTATAGAAAGATTATATATGTTTTTATATGTCATTTTACGTATCCAAAGTTTGAGTGACATTGAGTTGATGAAACTTTTTAAAAGAGACTATAATAAAGAAATTTTAGGATCGTCAATGCCCATATTGCCACATTTACGATATGAAGCAACTAGGGAAACAAAGAAGCAAGTAAGGAATGTTAACTCGTGTCGAGTTCTAAATTTAAAGCTTAAGCATGACTCATGAGTAACTTTTTAAACTCGAACTTTTTAAACTCGAGTTTGACTCAGGCTAAACTCGTTTATATTTTTATTTAAAGATTTTATATATATATATAACTACTTTTAAATATTCATAATTATAAATTAATTTATATAACATAATATACAACTACATATAACAATATTTAACATGCAATATACATTTTAAATTAAATTATATATTTATATAAATACGAGGCTTGTTTAGGCTTGTAAGTATAACCAAACTCATTATGTGAAACCCGGATACCAAAGGTCATGTAACCTATCAATACCAAGGCGTAAAAGAAATGTGATCATTCCCATGAGGTTGAGGGTTTAAGTTCTACTATAAACAAAGATGTATAATTAAAAGTACAGGGTGTCTGAGTTAGCCGGTATAAAATACAAAAAACTAAAACTCGAACTTATTTTAAGCTCAAACATGTATGACCTCAAACTTTTAATTAGCTAATCTCAGATAACTCATAAGTAACTCATGTGATTGACATCTCATACCAACTAACTTGTCCAAACTATATGTATATAAAAATAAGAAAAATTAAAGAGGTATAAACGTCCATTGTACATGTTGTAATTGTATTTGTTTTGTCTTGTTCTTTCCCCAATTGAGTTGGGGGCGTGTTTTGTGATGGCCATTCACCCTTTTGGGTTCGGAGGCGTTTGTTTTAACGAAGTTAAATTTAAAAAAAAAAGATTAAAGAGGTAGTGAAATTCAACAAAAATGGAAAATGTAGGGACCTCAATGTAATAAAAGTTAAGTACTTCCGTAACTATCCCTCCCTCGGGCATTGATACAACACCGCCACCCCCCACCCACCGGCGCCGCGGGAAAGCGTAATCAATCGTACTTCCGAAGTTATATTATACAAATGAAATATTTATTATTATTATCATTATTATTTATTATTATTATTATTATTTAATCCTTAGCGTCTTTGACGACGAGCACCACACTCTTTTTCACTTTCATGGCGATTTAACCGAAGCAACTCAGATTCTCTTTCAACTTCTGGGTATACACTCAACTTCACTCCTTTTCTTCATCCGATCTTTGTGTTCCTTTGTGGGTATTTTTGTTATTTATTATTCTAGCTTATTTTGACTTTTAAGCACGTTAAATGATTGGTGAGTGTGTTTATGTTTAGGAAATTTGTGGGTTATTGGTTTAATGTTGTTTGATTTGAAGAATGGTTGGTAGTAATTGGAGGTTAGTTAATTTGATTTTGGTGGGTGTGATCTGTTGGAGATTGATATGAGCTTGTTTGACTTTTGTTGACCTGTTCTTGAATTTGATTTTGTTTAGTTAAGTATTGGATTTGATTTGCATTTGTGATGATTTTGAGGTTAAAACACCGTTGAAATAAATTGTTTTTTTTTTATTAGAAATATGAATGGGTATCATGTAGATTTGGGGATAGATAAGAACACCTTATAGGGGCAAGATAAGGCTCCGGCATGTGTGGGGTCCGGGGTGTCAGGCCAACTTGGGCTTGGTGTATGCATTCTTACCCTGTATTTCTGGAAGAGGTTGTTTTCACGACTCGAACAAGTGACTTTACCCTTGAGGTCCATGGCAGCAACGATAACGTTGCTCCAAGGTTTCTGTCCTGTAGATATCAAAACAAGTTTTTTTTTTTTTTATTTATTTGTTTTTTTTTTATTTTTTTATTTTTTTTGAGAAGTTTAATGTAAGGTGCAGTGTTTCTTTTCATCAAAGTTTCAAGCTTTGCTTACCAATTTGCTCATTGTCGTAAGTATATTTACGCTGTTGATCTTGATCTACAAGATCACAAGACTCTTCATTTGTAGGAGGATTGGGTACCATGTCAAAATAGGTCACGGGTTTGGTAGACCTATAAACATGTTTTGGTTAATATCTTAATACATATTGAAAATGCAATTTGGCCAACTTTCAACCCGTTTTCTTTTTAGCTAAATCTGTTATTTTGACCCATTAGGGGTAAACAACCATAACTCAAATCGATCCATTGGTAAGTAAAGTTTTCAAAATCGCGACCTCTACACTGCGTGTCATATTGAACATTAGGTAATGAATAAAGGTAGTTTCCAACTTCAAAATGGTAGGTTTACAAGTCGTATTGCATTATAATGTTAATGAACTTCTTTTTTTGTTGTGTTATACTTATATACATTGATCTATGAAATCGAACCTTGACATCTATTTAATGTTGTCTCGTTAGATGTCTCATCGTTCTAGTATCAATTGCAGGAACTTCTAAATGATCTAGTCCTATCATCTTGATTAAATACAAAGAAATTTTTTTGGTTCGAATATGTCTATCCTAACAAAGTTGAGATGTATTACTGTGGATGTTACGGGGACTTTAATGGCTTACAAGGGTGAACTTGGTGATTATTATTGCATGGCTGCCAAATCAGCAGGGTTACCTTGCCCCGACTACAAACGGGTGCATGATGGATTTAAAATTGCATACACGGAAATGGCAAAAAAACACCCATGTTTCGGGCATGCTGAGAAAATTCCCAACATCGTTTGGTGGAAAACTTGTGTTCGAAATTCTTTTGTCAAGGTAATATTTGCCACTCTTACATAAATTTAATTGTCAAGTTGCAACCTTTTTTTGGTAACTGTGAAAACATGTTACCGGAAAATTCATGGGACGCCACTAATACCCTGCTAACCAATGGGATTAGGTAAAACGTAGCTAGCGTTGTGAGGTGCGATATGCTTGTGCTATATGAATGCAATATCTTTATACCCACAATCATTTTGTTATGTTTGTTAGGCGGGATATGATTTTGATGAAGAGACGTTTGAGAAAATATTCAGGCGCATATATTCTACGTTTGGTTCATCTGCACCGTACACGGTTTTCGCAGATTCCCAACCATTTCTAAGATGGCTCCGTTCACAAGGTGTGACTGTTGGGATTGTTAGCAATGCGGAGTATAGGTATCGTGATGTAATTCTTCCGGCTTTGGGCTTACATAAGGTTAGTGATTTCTTTTGAAATGTAACACCTGGACATAAAAAAAATAGTTTTCTTTTGATTTTAAAACCTATTAAACCTCTTAAATCATTTTATATTAGATTCTTATTATAAAAATATCATTTTTTCATATTTAATATAATGTATTGTTCAAGAAAAGATAAGACCGAAAACATTATTATGTTCACAACCATTTGCAACATAAGGTGCTTGCTGTACAAGTTTAGTTTTATGTTCAACTACTGTATATACGTTTGTATTTTTGTTGTAAATTTGTAATTTTAGAGATATAATATGGAAAAAGAAAATTTTGGGTTAGAGGGGTGTGTTCATGTCAACTGGTGTCGTGTTTTGGTTCATCTGCCTGACGCTTTGAAAAATCGGGTTCCCATTTGGTATATCTAATACAATCTTAATGATAGTCCATTTGTTGACATTTTGAAACACAGGGATCTGAATGGGACTTTGGTGTTTTCTCCGGCCTCGAAGGTGTGGAGAAGCCCGACCCGAGGATCTACAAGATTGCTTTAGAGAGGGCCGGAAATATAGCACCCGAAGAAGTTCTGCACATCGGTGATAGCATGCGCAAAGATTATGTACCAGCTAAGAGTATCGGGATGCATGCGTTGCTATTGGATAGGTTCAAGACTCCTGATGCTGAGGATTGGAAGAAATCCGGTGCTACAGTGTTGCCGGACCTGGTGGCGGCTCAGGAATGGTTGACTTCAGACCGTCTGGCTGATTGATATGATGTTTACTATTTAGTAGTGCTTTACTAGAGGTGATGGTATTGTATTGGCACCGGCCAGTAGTTGATATATTTTATTAAGTCAGTTTAAATCATTGTCCTTTGTCTCATTTATATTGAATCAGAGGAAGCCTTTTCAGCAAGTCATACTTGCAGTAATCAGTTCACACAACATATGGTTTGTGAACGAGTCGCGCTTTAAGTTATAATGTGACACAAATACATTGGCCGAGCTGGCCATTATAATAGTTTGATGTTTAAGCATCGACAGTTCAAACCAATTTTCGCTGCTACTATAGTTTTAAGATAAAGAAATAGCCGGCTCTGTTTACATGGCTGGTTCTAAAAGTTCCAAACTTTAGATCGTTAAACCACCAAATTGCCAAAACCAAGCCGCGATCCAACCCAAAACATTTAAATCTCAAACTGATCAAACCACCGAAGTATGGTTGAATGGTTGTTTGTTTTAATGGTTTCCAATCTGTAGGCTGTTCAGCCACCACATTGCCAAAACCGAGCCATGGGACGAATCATGTAAATCTCAAGCCTGTCAAAGTAGCCAGGTTACTTCATTTGGGCGGTTTCGACGATTCCTTATTGCCGGTTCGAATCCTTTCATACCTCTTATTTTTCAGAATTGTTAGATTCGCTAAAGTTATTTTAAAGATGGATACAAATCAAATATAATACATATAGTTGCATATTAAACAAAACTAAATAATAATGGTTATCGGATTTACATAGCCGAGCGTTCAGTCTGACCACCAAACCGGCATAACTGACTCTAAACCAAATCATATAAATTTAAACTGGCCGACAGGGCTAATTAGTTAGATCTGTATGGTTTGGTCCATCTTATCGGTTTATACCAAGAATATGCCTTGTAAACAACAAATCGAGAACTTAATCATATGTTTTTGCCACAACATTATAAAAATCAAGATCCAAACATGCAAACTAAACCATTATCCAAAACAAGTTCATAACTAACAAATCATAAACTCGAATCAAACCATATTCTGAATCACTTAGGCTTCTGCAGGTGGCTGGGTCACACCATATTTGACCAGCATCTTGCTCAGATCATCAGGTGTGCAAACCTGATACTTAACCTTCCCAGAAGACGACAAAAAGATTTCAGCCAGTTCAAGCTTTTCAGAAGTAAGACTAGTACTGTCCATTGTCTTGCTAAGAACCTTAAGCGCCAACTGAACCGCCTCTTCTCGACTAATATCATCCTTATAATCCTGTTTCAGCATTGACTGAGCCGCCTGATTGTTAGCACCAACAGCTGCCGCCTTCCAGCCGCCATAGTTTCCACTCGGGTCACTCATGTAAAGCTGGAACCCATAGTTTTTGTCCCAACCCGCGAATAAAAAGGAGACACCGAAAGGGCGGAGCCCACCAAACTGTGTGTATCCTTGTTTGGTGTCGCAAAGGGACTGGACCAGTTGTTCAACCGGCATGGGCTCTTGGTAAGAGAAGGTGTAGCGTTGGGCTTGAACACGGGCTGTGTTGATGAGGATGTTGGCATCTGACATTATGCCGGCTACTGCACAGGCTACGTGATCGTCGATTTTGTACATTTTTTCGGTTGAGGTTGAGGTTTGAAGGAGCTTTGATGTGACTTTTTTCTCACCGACTAAAACGACACCATCTTTTGAGAGGATTCCAATGGCGGACCCTGCGTTTCCGATGGCTTCCATTGCATATTCCACCTGGTAGAGACGACCTTCCGGGGAGAAGATGGTTGTTCGGCTGTCGTACCTTCTCGACATCTGTCATTTGAGATTTTACACAAAAAAAGAATGTGTCAAAAGTCAAAAATTTTAGTAATTAAAAGAAACAATACATAAGCAAAACAAGTGTGATCATTCAGCTATCAAATAATTAAGAAAGATAGAGGCTTGTTCAAAATTTTTGTACGGAGCGGGTTGACCTAAAACACTTTTTGTACAAAAATTTCCGATTTTGTATAAACAACTTGAGTATGTTTGGCAAAATTAGCTACAAAAGTGTTGGGCAAAACTAGTTGCGATTGCAGCTGAAACGTGCAAAATAACTTAAACGGACCGACACATACATGAATACTTATATACAAGAATACTAAGGAAAAGTATTTGGGTATTTTTTGCTCTCAAAAGCTCCAAGCCTATTCCATAATGTTACTTTAAGTAACTTATATTTTCAAAGCTCGTTCTCTAAAAAACAAAGCTAAAGCTTTCTCATCAAAGCACAGTTTTTGTTAAAAGAGTTTGTTTATTAAAGAACATACTATCCAGGGCTCCTAAAAGTTGAAAGCCAGCATATTCTTAATGTGTCCAATATGAATTACAAAGATAATTTATTCCAATAATAATATATAATTTGGATAAAACTATTCAAGAGGATTAGTGCATCAAAAACTTGCTTGAAGTAGCCTGTTTGCCCATTTTCCTTTTAGCTAACTTTTTTATTCTGCAATATCTTAACGAGTATCAGTGAAAAACATATATTGGATTGAGAAAACGATAACAGTTTGATTTATAAACTATATAAAAAATGTCTGAAAATTTTGAACCCAAAATGTCTAGAAAGATATGGGAAACATCAGTCACAAGGAAGCCACACGGCACATAAATCGGTAACCAACCCATGCAGTAAAACTGATCTAGCTCCCAAGTTCCAGTTTATTCACAACTGTCAACAACTAACTGTCCCTGAATCATAAAACTCAATACTAATAATACACTAGATAAAATAACAAAATCCAGCCTTATTTGAAACTAGTTTGAACAAATTCCTTGTTTGGGAGCTCAAACATTCACATTCACCTAATTTTAGACTCACATACAAAAACCCGAATCCTCGCCTCCCGGCTCTCCATTGTTCAATGGAAAACTTCCTGGGTTTTAAAAGGCGCACCTGAGACCCTCAAGGAAACGCATCAGGGGTTTACATAAAGATTTTGGAAAATAAAACCCTTGGAGCACCTCACGCTTTTTTCAACCACGTTTACTTCTACATAATGATTTTCTAAGAACATCTTCACATATATGAACTCGTTTACATTTTCAATCACTTAAGGAAACTCGCCACTCAGTAAACGTGTCTAACATATAAAAATCATCTTATTACATCCTGAATATAACTAGTTAACTAATAGCTCATATTATAACTTTCAAGCAGTGATTTATGCACGACCAAGGTTTAAAAGAACGGAAACGAGTTTCAAGGCGTTTTCCCTTCGCCTCATGAGGCGTAAGGCCGAGGCGGTATTAATAAATAAATATAAAAATTATATATATTATAAAAATAATAATACTACCTAATTTCATCATCAGATTCATCAAAATCATCAAAAACACACTTAAAAAAGACATGAAATGCTTGAAATTGACACAAAAAGTCAAAAACATAAAAAACAGCTATCAAAATCCCCTGAGGCTCAGCTTTCTTAGCGCCTCAGACCCTCTGAGGCGCATATACATTAAAAACACCATGAGGCGCACCTCAGACTCGTTTTTTGGCCGTTTCGCCTTGAGGCGCACGCCTCAAACGTTTTTTAAAACCATGTGCACGACAACATAAAAATCATTTTAGGCGCAACGCAATTAGACCCCGCAAATATCATCCATCTTAACTGAGAAGCTTTTAATGAGTGATGTATTTTTAAGTTCAGAAGTTAACTCATACTTGCAAGAAAGAAATCTTATAGAGGTGGATGAAAATGAAATGGCCCTTGAAGTTTGTGTGACATCTTACCCAAAATCCCCATTATATATATACCAAATCATCTTAAACTAAATAAAATAAACCACATCATAACAATTACAAATCCGGTAATCCGCCAAACAGGTTTAAAATTAGGGTTTTTTTTTTTTTAATTCAAACTTCAGAAACATTCAAAAAAGCATAGAGAGATGGTGAAATCAAAATTAAACTATCGCATTAACCTAATAGCTAATCATGATTCGAGTGAAGTAAATCTTGCAATTTCTTGATCGGCAAACAAATTGTACAGAAAAAATTCAAAAAATCTGCTGAATATATAAATAAATAAAGAAATACAGCGAGATGGAGACAGACCTTGATTGAATTGGAAATACGGGCGAGCTGAATAGGTTATCGAGCGCAGTGGTGGTGATCTTATACTCCGTTCCGACTTTTATTGTGCCCCAAGCTTTCTTCGTTTTTTTTTCTTTTCTTTTGATAGAGTTGCATAAAATACCTTGAAGTTTGATTATATTCGTTTTGACACAAAGTATTCTATTAGATTTAGTTTTGAAATGAAAAGAGTGAATTTCAAATTTTGTTCTTTATCGAATTTCAGACGGTGTAATTTATCTTTTAAATTGACGAGTTTTGTCGTTAATGTTTTAAAATCTTGCACGCTATGTCCTTTAGCCCTAACACATGTAGATTTTCTGTTAAATCTGGTCATGTGACTTGCATATGAGGGTATTATTGTCATTTAACTTTTCAGGGACTAGTTGTGTAAATAAATTAAATACCTAACCATTCAAAAAATTAAAATAAAAAGTTAGATATATCTCTCACCTCTCTCTCTCCCATTTACCACCAACATCCAACATCCACCACCATACACCTCACATCACCTAGTGCCATCACCACCACCACCACCCACCACCCTATGGATGTATTTATGTTTGGACTGTCAGACTTAAACGTGTTAAATGCTAACAGAATACATGTCGATGCCGGTAATGCAAATCTGGAAGAAGCCATGTTATTTCAAAGGGCAGTTGAACGAGCTTGGAAAAGAAAGCGAGAAATGTTGGACATCGTCAACAGAATTGAGAAAAAGAAAGAAATAGTATAGGCAAAGAAACAGGAAGATGCGAAGAAAAAGGAAGAACTGAGGAAAAAGAAGAAATCAGATAAGAAGAAAGACAAGTCCCCTACAAAAACAAAAGATCCCTCATCCACTCCACTTCCAGCAGAACAGCAACCTCCGGCCTCATCCATATATGAGGCCATTAGGGAGGATCTTCCAACAACCAGTGAAGCAATTGTTATTCAAGATACTCCACAAGCAACAACGACTGATGCAGCTCAACCTCCTCAAGAAACGACAACAGTTGAAGTGATCCCACAACAACCAACGACAGAGGGAGCTACAAGCAATCCTGCAGCACCAACAGAAGAATGAAAGATTCGTCAAGTATGCAATGATCTAGGGGGGATATTGTTAGGTCATTTGAGATCGTTGATACTTGTTTTGGATTGTTTTGATTATGTTTTGTAGCTTTTAATAGGTCCAGGAGTCAAATATGTAATATTTTGTAAGATGTAACTCTGACCTGGCGTAATTAAGATGCCAACGTATTTATAAATACGCTGGCAGGTCAGACACTATATATGAATGATATGCAAACCCTAGCTAAGATTTTTGGCTAGTTCTTTGGTGAAACCTTGTGTTGTGCTTCTTGTGATTGTGCTTATCCGAATTTCCAGGTGCTTGTTAGTGTTTATATCTGATTGGAATCAATACAACACTTGTTGTAAATCATCAAACCAAAAGCTTCATCTTCATCTTTTGATTTTTCTTAACTTTTGCAAGTTCAAGCACCTAATCAATAGGTGTTTGGATCAAAACAATCAAACCACTATGATCCGGATTGATTTTGGGATCTACAATGACGAAGGCTCTGCCTCGAGCTTGTTGAGGGTGCTGCTGCTGAGGGTTGTTGTTGTTGGCGCGTCGTGGACAAGAATTTGAGAGATGATTCGGGTCACCGCATTTGTAACACACCCGACCAGTGTTGGCTTGAGGCTGAGCTTGGTTAGGGGCAGGGTTTTGAGCTACAACGGCTTGGTTTTGATTGGTTGGTGGTTTATGACACTGGGTGGCAAATGCCCAAACCGATTGCAATTTGTGCATAAGCGGCATGGTGCGTTGGTTGGGTGGTGTAACACCCCGTGTTTCCAAAGTCAAAGTACAAGTCAAAGTCAAAGGAATAAAGGATTGCTAATTGCGATATGTCACTCCTTGCTTAATTATTGACTGTACTTCCTGACCCGTAATCGAATCTTTAAATTTGTGAACTTTAGTTGTATTATGTGGAGAATCTATTAATAATCGTAGTTTAACTGCATGTTATTCGCTAATATATTTTATCGTTAAACGCATCGCTATCGCATCGCAACTCGAGTTACGTGTTCTGAATATTGTTTTACGTGTGTGTGCTATTTATGTGCTACTTGTGCATGTTTACTTTATGGTTGTGGTGATTAATCGAAAACGCAATCGCAACTCTATCGCAACGCAATCTAATCGCAACCGCTAAACGCAAGTTTATTTATGATTGTATGTTAGATATAGTATTTGTGTGACTATTATTTAATTCTATCGCATCGCTTAATCGACACTCGCTTAAACGCATCGCAATGCTCAACACGCGAAACGAAACATCGAAAACCAGCTCGCGGCAACCTTCGATCGAATGACCATTCGATCGAATGGTCATCCGTACGGATGACCATCCGATCCGACACTTGTGCACCACTTTCCTCTTTTGGAATCCTATAAATACCTCCTATCACATCACAAACAGTGATGTGACAGCTCTCTCGTCCGACCAGCACTTCCCAGCCCTCTTTTCCTTCGATTTCTCGCGATTCTTGTAAGTTTCTTCCTCAAATCTTGTACATCCATCATACACACACTCCTTCATCATTTTCACCTTTGCATCTTCACTTTTAACCATGAAATCTGCCTAATTTGAGGTGTTCTAGGGTGATGTCATCATGGGGTTCTTATGAACTTCAAGATTTGGCTTCATTCCACCAAGAACAACTCAGATCTAAAGGATTTCAACATGATTTAACACTGATTTCATCCAGATCTAAACGTTTTCAAAGACTAAAAGGATTGATAGATGTTTTCATAACTTTCTTTCAACTCTTTTACACTGTATGCACTCAAAACCGATAGAATCGAAACTCATTCGGGCCTTTTGCTCTTCTCTGGTTATGTGTTGGTCTGAGATCTGAATCCTATCAACGAGATAACCGACTTAACAGGTTGAACATGAACAACCGTCACGAACAGTTAACTAATCGGACTGGGGTGATTCCCATCCGATCGGGTAACTCAGACTTGATGGGGTTTCCGTTGTTTAACACGTTGTCATACCGTCTGGGTCAAACCGCAAACTTTTCAAAACTTAGCAAATATTTCAAAATTTCAAACGATCAGAATGTCGAACGGATTGCCGTCCGATCGGATTGCCATCCTATCGAACGACAATCCGATCGGATGACATTTGGGTCTCCAACACTTAAAATTTTCAAATATTCAAACATATCAGTATCAGCGGATTGTCATCCGATCGGAGTGACATCCAATCGAATGACCATCCTGCTGTGAACTTGTTCTCCATGAAATGTCTCGCTGGACGGATCGCCATCCGATCGAACGACCGTTCGATCGAACGACCTGAAAGGTAGAGATACTTCTCTGTTTTTAAAATGCTACAACGAAAACTTCAAAGCCATCATACACAAACCCATCCATCCCAAACGAGTGGCAATCCAACTGAATGGCCATCCGACCGGATGACCATCTGACCGGATTGTCATCCGATCGATTAACCATCCGTTCGGATTGTCAACCGATCGGATGACCATTCGTCACTCAGTCACTCATCACCGTTTAACGCGTCGTTCATCGCTTATGCTATCGTTCTGTAATCAGGCTAATCTCTCAGCGCTCCCTTCAATCCAAGAGAGTGTTTATTTACTAAACACAATCTGTGAGTATACTCGATCCCTTTTTGCTTTACGCACTTTTGGGTGTTACATACGTTACCTATAGTCAAATCACACTCAACATACAACGCAAACACTTTTATACGCTAACCGTACTGCATGTTATACGTGTTACTCGATGGATGCTTGTATGTTATGTTTACACATTGATTGTTTCCTGACACCTTAGCAACGATAGTACTATAGTTTGGACTCAGCACCTGTCGTGGACAGGGGTTGTTAAGGGCTTTACTTCACGTGTCCTGGTGGGGATATGTGTTGCGCATTCTACAACTCGCAGTCACGTCTGTGCATATTTCATTGTCGATAACCTACTAGCTTCACTTTGCTACATGTTACATGCTGATTATGCGTAATCGTTTTCACTATCTATTATACTATTAAACTTGTATGCTCACCTTTACACTATGTGTATTGACCTCTATTTTAACGTATGTGACAGGTGTTTAGGATGTTTGTTCTACATGCTGGAATCAAGCTAGGATGGAGTCTAGAAACAAATCTAAATAAAATCTGAGTTGTCGGAACTTTTTATCTGTCTTTGAGAAAACAATGTCTGTAATAACTACTTTTATTTGATATATTATGGTATGGGACATGATGATTAATATCCGGTAATTTTAGTTGTTATGGATTTCTCTTGGACAATCTGTTTCGCTCAGTGCCGCGCCCCGATGATTCCGCCATCGGTTAGGGTGTGACAGATTGGTATCCGAGCCATAACTATAGGGAATTAGGCAAGACTCGACCTAGTCCAGGGCGATGTCTTAGGAACAACCTAGTCTATAGTCTAAGTACCAACAGACCGACTTGTGCAAACCCTGTAGGGGTTTTGTACGAGCATACTTACTATTTCTCGCTCACACTAACTATACTCTATCACTCTGCCTTTCCTAAGGCAGTCGCACCACACTATTTTTGAAAATGAACGAGTGATTAGATCGAGACTAGGTGTGAAAACCGCAAACTCTCAATTGGATCGCTTGTTCAATGCACATTTTTACTATACACACGAGAATTTGCGTTGAATCAGGAGTGAAATCCATACTTCGACGCAATTTTTCATCTTCATCTCATCAAAACAGGAATAAAGTCGTTAAGTTAGGGGTGAAACCCGAACCTCGACGACTTATTCCGCTCTCTAATGTGGTTTTACAAAACTCTCACCAAAGTCTCGACGGACTCCAACGACCTGAGTCACGCCGTAACTGGAAGGATGCATGCCGTTCGCCCAAAATCGAGGCGAGAGCACAGTCCCGAAAGCCAAAGTGTGCACCCGAAGTCCTTGTGTATAGTCGAATCACTTTGGGTAGTCGACGTCTCGTACCCAGACAATCTAATCTAGATTTTATGTGTTTCGATTCTGGATTTCGCCGCCGCTGACTCTGAAATTTGTCGCTTTTATATGGAATTTTATGTGTTTTTATGTGGTTTTACCTGCTTATGTGTTTTGATTTTTTGGTGAATCTACATGCTTTTCGCTTTGATCAACACACACAACTCGCACTTCACATTTACCTCAACACGCTAACAAATCGCATGCTATGTTACTCGCAATCTCACTATTCGCACTCGCAACTCTTGATCTCTTTACGCAGCTGTGAAGGATAGGTGAATACGTGCAGTATATGTAGGTGAATACGTGCAAAATATAGTGAAAATGTGCTACTTGCTTTTGTGCCTATGTGCTTGTATGGATTATGTGCTTACGTGATTATGTGATTAGATATGTTCCTGAGCTTTATATAAAGTAGCACGAGGAGATACTATAGAATATGGTAGACTTAATTGAAATTGTGTTTGAGTCCTGTGGCGATGTCTGTTGCAGACAATGTCGTCATTTGGATCTCACACTGCTCGCTCCGCCCGTCGCAACCATGAGGACAAACGCATCGCTGCTCTCGTCTCTAAGAAAATGGCAAAAGTTATCTCGCAAATCGTTAGTGAGCTTAATGAAAACGCTAGCAAGTCCTCTGACGAGTCTAGGACTGATTCTCCACGTGCTACTTTTAGCTTCAAGCAGTTTAAAGCCTGCGGACCCAAAGAATTCATCGGAGAAGATGGACCTACTGCCATGTTTCAATGGTTCGATTCTATCGAAGTCACCCTGCGCCAAAGCTTCTATCCTGATAATCTCAGCACAGTTAACGCCACTGGCGTTTTCCAGTCCAGGGCTCTGGACTGGTGGACTGCCGAGAGAAACACGCGTGGAAATGATGCCGCCTATGGGCTGACATGGGATGAGTTGAAGGACATCATGATGAAAGAGTTCTGCCCTCCCCACGAGCTCCAGAAGCTGGAGGACGAGTTCTGGCACATCAAACAAGAGGGTGGCGACAACGCTGGTTTAACTGCCCACTTCAAGCAGCTGAGTATCATTTGTCCGGGCCAAGTTACTACCCTTGAAATCACCATCAAGAAATACATCCGTGCTCTACTGGATTGTGTGGCTGATTTCGTGCAAGCCGCGAAGACGATAACTATTGAAGAAACCTTCCTGCTCACTGCCGAGATCAATGACAAGCGAGTTCAGGCTGCTTACTTTGATAAAGCCTCCAAGAATCTTCACCAAGTTACCGCTGCTCCCACCGCTGAAACCGCCGCCGCTCCGCAAGCTTCAAGGTCCTCCCGCCGCAAGAGAAAGAACAACAATAACAACAGTAGCAAGAATTGTGCTGTTACTGCCGCTCCGCTCCAAGCTGTCTCTGCTCAACCGCAACCCCAGAACCGCCAAGTAGCAGCCCTAGTGACCAATGCACCGCTGGCCAAGCGTGCATATACTGGTCCTCACCTGCTCTGCCCTACCTGTACTTATCATCATCCTACTGGGATTGCTTGCAGATTCTGTGTTCACTGCAACCTGTACGGCCACTTTACTGCTAATTGCCATACCGGTCCTCACCAAGCTCTAGCTCCAGCTCAAGGTCAAGCTCCTGCACCACAAGCTCTCCTTCCTGCTCCCCAGGGCCAACAAGTAGCTCCCGCACCCGCTGCTCACGCAAGAGTCTGCTTTGCATGTGGTGATCCCAACCACTTTGCAAACATGTGCCCCAACAGAGTGGTGAAGCAAGAGCCACATTAGCAGCCTCAACATCAACAGCAGCAGCAGCCAGCAGCCCGCGGACGTGCTTTCAACATCAACGCCTGCCAGGCTCAAGCAGACAACAACGTGGTTAATGGTATGTTCCTTGTGAATGGTTTATATGCTTCGTGTTTATTTGATACTGGAGCAGATAACTGTTTTGTATCGTTTGAATTCGAAAAGCTCTTTAATCGTAAGCGCGCCCATCTCCCCTCGATGTTCGATGTTGAAGTTACCACTGGAAGAACCGTCATTGTCAATTCTGTTCTGCGTGATTGTACACTTGAACTCAACAATCACGTCTTCCCTATCGACCTTATTCCTATGCAGCCCGGTAGTTTTGACATCATAGTAGGCATGGATTTTCTTCATGAGAATCGTGCTGAAGTCATTTGCTTTGATAAGATGATTCGTTTCTCGCTCGCTAATGGTGATCAATTATGTGTTTATGGTGAAGTCGCATCGAAGAAACTCCAACTTATGTCGTGTGTCCAGGCTAGCAAGTATCTCCGCAAGGAATACCAAGCTTTCTTGGCGCACATTGTAGTAGTGGAGAAAAAGGAAGTTAAGGCAATGGATAAGGTGCCTGTGGTTCGTGATTTTCCTAACGTCTTCCCTAATGATTTACCTGGTTTACCTCCGAGTCATGATATCGACTTTCGTATTGATCTCATTCCTGGAGCCAATCCTGTTGCTAAATCTCCTTATCATCTCGCTCCGTCTGAGATGCGCGAACTCTCAAGTCAACTCCAGGAATTGCTTAACAAAGGCTTCATTCGCCCTAGGACCTCCCCGTGGGGCGCACCTGTCCTTTTCGTCAAAAAGAAGGATGAATCATTCCGGATGTGCATCGACTATAGGGAATTGAATAAGCTGACTATCAAGAATCGCTGTCCCTTACCTCGAATCGATGATTTGTTTGATCAATTACAAGGCACAGCGTGTTTCTCGAAGATTGATTTACGCTCAGGCTATCACCAGTTACGAATCCAGGAGGAAGATATACCGAAAACCGCTTTCCGCACCCGATACGGCCATTATGAATTCATCGTAATGCCCTTTGGTTTAACCAACGCACCCGCAGTTTTCATGGATCTGATGAATCGCGTGTGTAAACCCTTTCTCGACCGCTTCGTTATCGTGTTTATCGATGATATCCTGATCTATTCCATATCGAAAGCCGAACACACGCAACATCTACGTTTGGTTCTCGAGCTACTCCAAGGGAATCGACTCTATGCCAAGTTCTCCAAGTGCGAATTCTGGCTAGAGGAGGTTCAATTCCTCGGTCACATTGTCAATAGTCAAGGTATTCATGTCGACCCCGCGAAGATCAAAGCTGTTAAGAGTTGGGTTACACCCAAGAATCCGTCTGAAGTCCGTTCTTTCCTCGGACTTGTGGGCTATTATCGCTGATTTATCTAAAGATTCTCTAAAATCGCTGTGCCGCTTACTTCTCTCACGCATAAAGACAAGCCTTTTGTTTGGGGAACTGAACAAGAGACTGCCTTTCGAACTCTGAAGCATATGCTCTGCAATGCTCCTGTACTCGCTTTACCCGACGAAAACGATGACTTCACAGTCTATTGTGATGCCTCGAACCTTGGTCTTGGTTGCGTTCTTATGCAACGGGACAAGGTTATTGTCTACGCGTCTCGTCAGCTCAAGATCCACAAGAAAAACTATACAACCCACGATCTCGAGCTTGGTGCAGTTGTTTTTGCATTAAAGATTTGGCGACACTACCTTTATGGTACCAAGTGTACGGTCTTCACAGACCATAAGAGCCTGCAACATATCCTGAATCAAAAGGAACTAAATATGCGCCAACGCCGATGGGTTGAACTTCTTAACGATTACGACTGTGAGATTCGTTACCACCCTGGCAAAGCAAATGTCGTTGCAGATGCTCTAAGCCGACGAAGCTATTTGCATAGCGTTCGTAATATTCACGCCCAACACCATCTCAAAGCTCTTATCCGTGACGCTCAACATGCTTGTTTTACCGAACGCACCTTGAAGAAGGAAAGGATTCTCCATAATGGCGAGCAGTTGGTGAATAAATTGAATGGGATATTCCATTATCTAGACCGAATGTGGATCCCCAAGCGCACCAACTTACGACAAATTCTGCTAGACGAAGCCCACAAGTCTCGATATTCTATTCATCCTGGTGCCGATAAGATGTACCAGGACCTTCGCTACAAGTACTGGTGGCCGAGCATGAAGAAAGATATCGCCATCTATGTTTCGAAGTGTCTGACTTGTTCAAAAGTCAAGCCGAGCAACAAAGACCCTCTGGCTTACTCGTCCAACCCGAGATCCCTATGTGGAAATGGGAGAGTATAGCTATGGACTTTATAACGAAGCTTTCGTCCACGGCATCAGGTCACGACAACATCTGGGTTGTCGTTGACCGTTTGACTAAATCTGCTCATTTTCTGCCGATACGAGAAGACTTTAAGGTAGAAAAATTAGCCCGAATCTACACCGACGAGATCATCTATCGACACGGGACACCTCGTGACATCATCTCTGACCGCGATGGTCGGTTTACCTCGCGTATTTGGGAAACGTTTCAACCTGCTCTTGGTACTACTCTTAATCTAATTACTGCTTTCCATCCCCAAACCGACGATCAGACTGAAAGAACGATTCGTACCCTTGAAGACATGCTTCGCTCGTGTGTCATAGATTTCGGTGGTAATTGGGACGCACACTTACCATCAGTCGAATTCTCGAACAGTAACAGTTATCATTCTAGCATCCAAATGGCACCGTTTGAGGCATTATACGGAAGAAAATGTCGATCGCCTATTGTATGGCACGAGATCGGAGATGCGCAAATTACCGGTCCTGAGCTGTTGCAAAAAATGACTGACAAGATCCTCCAAATTCGAGAAAATCTGCTGAAAGCTCGGAGTCATCAGAAAAGTTACACCGATAGACGCCGCAAGCCCCTTGAATTTGACGTTGGCGATCACGCACTCCTAAAGGTGCGATCACAAGTCAAAGTCAAAGGAAGAAAGGATTGCTAATTGCGATTTGTCACTCCTTGCTTAATTATTGACTGTACTTCCTGACCCGTAATCGAATCTTTAAATTTGTGAACTTTAGTTGTATTATGTGGAGTATCTATTAATAATCGCAGTTTAACCGCATGTTATTCGCTAATCTATTTTATCGTTAAACGCATCGCTTCGCATCGCAACTCGAGTTACGTGTTCTGAATATTGTTTTACGTGTGTGTGCTATTTATGTGCTACTTGTGCATGTTTACTTTATGTTTGTGGTGATTAATCGAAAACGCAATCGCAATTCTATCGCAACGCAATCTAATCACAACCGCTAAACACAAGTTTATTTATGATTGTATGTTAGATATAGTATTTGTGTGACTATTATTTAATTCTATCGCATCGCTTAATCGACACTCGCTTAAACGCATCGCAACGCTCAACACGCGAAATGAAACATCGAAAACCAGCTCACGGCAACCTTCGATCGAATGACCATTCCATCGAATGGTCATCCGTACGGATGACCATCCGATCAGATGGCCATCTGATCGGGTTGCCATCCGATCCGACACTTGTGCACCACTTTCCTCTTTTGGAATCCTATAAATACCTCCTATCACATCACAAACGGTGATGTGACAGCTCTCTCGTCCGACTAGCACTTCCAACCCTCTTTTCCTTCGATTTCTCGCGATTCTTGTAAGTTTCTTCCTCAAATTTTGTACATCCATCATCCACACACACTCTTTCATCATTTTCACCTTTGCATCTTCACTTTTAACCATGAAATCTGCCCGATTTGAGGTGTTCTAGGGTGATGTCATCATGGGAATCTTATGAACTTCAAGATTTGGCTTCATTCCACTAAGAACAACTCAGATCTAAAGGATTTCAACATGATTTAACACTGATTTCATCTAGATCTTAACGTTTTCAAAGACTAAAAGGATTGAAAGATGTTTTCATAACTTTCTTTCAACTCTTTTACACTCAATGCACTCAAAACCGATAGAATCGGAACTCATTCGGGCCTTCTGCTCTTCTCTAGTGATGTGTCGGTCTTAGATCTGAATCCTATCAACGAGATAACTGACTTAACGGGTTGAACATGAACAACCGTCATGAACAGTTAACTAATCGGACTGGGGTGATTCCCATCCGATCGGGTAACTCGGACTTGATGGGGTTTCCGTTGTTTAACATGTTGTCATACCGTCTCGTTCAAACCGCAAACTTTTCGAAACATAGAAAATATTTCAAAATTTCAAAAGATCAGAATGTCGAACGGATTGTCGTCCGATCGGATTGCCATCCGATCGAACGACAATCCGATCGGATGACATTTGGGTCTCCAATACTTAAACTTTTCAAATACTCAAACATATCAGTATCAGCGGATTATCATCTGATCAGAGTGACATCCGATCGAATGACCATCCTGCTGTAAACTTGTTCTCCAAGAAATGTCTCGCTGGACGGATCGCCATCCGATCGAACGACCGTTCAATCGAACGACCGTTCGATCGAACGACCTGAAAGGTAGAGATACTTCTCTGTTTTCAAAATGCTACAACGAAAACTTCAAAGCCATCATACACAAACCCATCCATCCCAAACGAGTGGCAATCCGACCGAATGGCCATCCGACCGGATTGTCATCCTATCGAATGACCATCCGTTTGGATTGTCATCCGATCGGATGACCATTCGTCACTCAGTCACTCATCACCGTTTAACGCATCGTTCATCGCTTATGCTATCGTTCTGTAATCAGGCTAATCTCTCAGCGCTCCCTTCAATCCAATAGAGTATTTATTTACTAAACACAATCTGTGAGTATACTCGATCCCCTTTTGCTTTACGCACTTTTGGGTGTTACATACGTTACCTATATTCAAATCACAATCGACACACAACGCAAACACTTTTATACGCTAACCATTACTGCATGTTACAAGCTGGTTATGCGTAATCATTTTCGCTATCTATTATACTATTAAACTCGTATGCTCACCTTTACACTATGTGTATTGACCTCTATTTTAACGTATGTGACAGGTGTTTAGGATGTTTGCTCTAATTGCTGGAATCAAGCTAGGATGGAGTCTAGAAACACATCTAAATAAAATCTGAGTTGTCAAAACTTTTTATATGTCTTTGAGAAAACAATGTCTGTAATAATTGCTCGTATTTGATATATTATCGTATGGGACATGATGATTAATATCCGGTAATTCTAGTTGTTATGGATTTCTCTTGGACAATCTGTTTCGCTCAGTGCTACGCCCCGATGATTCCGCCATCGGTTGGGGTGTGACAGGTGGTGGTAGAAACAAGTGTTACACTTGGGATGAGTCCGTGTGTAGGCCTTTCTTTGTGGTTTGGGGTTGGGAGTAGCAACGACTGATTGTAGTGGTTTAGGGTTTTGCGGATTGACGACAACAC
This sequence comes from Helianthus tuberosus, assembly GCA_030545235.1. Lineage (NCBI taxonomy): Eukaryota > Viridiplantae > Streptophyta > Magnoliopsida > Asterales > Asteraceae > Helianthus > Helianthus tuberosus. The sequence goes on along the minus strand of CM060445.1, from coordinate 56,010,114 downwards.
AATTCTAGCTTGAAGCCTTCCGCTTATTGCCTTTGTTCTTTGAGGATGATGGTTTGGGTGATTTAGTGGTGGTGTTATCAGTAGTAGCTTGGTGAGCGTTCTTTGATGGAACTTTGTCGGAAGTTCCATGAAGAACACAATTATTGTTGAGCCTGGCGACCAAACGAAACGTGTCTTCGAGGGTTTTTGGGGAAGCAGACTCGACTAAGTTCATGATGGTAGGCGGGAGGCATCGAATGTATTTGGCGATAGCTTTGTCGATAGAGTCGACTTGGCCAGGACACAGAGCACTGAGCTGTTTGAATCGTGCTGTTAGACCAGCGTCGTCATTCCTTATTTGCTTCAAATTCCAGAATTCATTTTCCAGTTTTTGAAGTTCATGGGAAGGACAAAAGTCGTCCTTCATTAATTTCTTCAAATCAGCCCAAGGTAAGGCATGGGCGACCTTGTTCCCATGAGCCTTGCGCTCGGATGTCCACCACACGAGGGCTCTCGAATGGAACACACCCGTCGCATTAAGGGTTCGAAGGTTGTCAGGGCAACCGGTGTGCAGGAATGTCAGCTCAATGGCATCGAACCATTGAAGCAAAGCTGTTGCACCTTCTTCGCCAGTGAAGGTGAGGGGTTTGCAACCCATAATCTGCTTGAACAAGAACGTCGTCTTAGGTGTTTCCACCTTGGAATCGATGGAGTCGTTGGGGGTTTCAGTCACAGGTGGGGTTTGAATCTTGCTCACAATATCAAGAATAACTTTGGCCATCTGTTCGGCCATTTGCTCAGCTATCAACCCTACAAGATCCTTCTTTGATATCGTGTCCTCGTTGTTGGAATCCTTCTTTGAACCAGATCGTGACTTCTTGGTCTTCTTGGACAAAATGTGGGAAGACATCTAAGGAATCAAATGAGAAGGAAAGGATGAGACTTGATCATAATTCAAAATAACGTTTTACATGTATGAGCATTTAGGTATCACGTATCATGTATGATTCAAATAATTTGCATGAATTTAACAAGTATTCACAAATATAAACACGTATAAATGCGTAAAAGAGTATAAATTTAGTTTGTTCACGAGAATTATTAATGTTTTTGATTGCGAAGAACGTGCGAATCGTGCATCGGTTTTGAAATGAACGAGGTATCAGGTATTAAAATACATAGAAATTGAGATAACATAAAAGAGAGACTCGATAAAACCTTGGAGTGTTTCGTGTTTAGAAAACTCAACTATTCCAAAGGGAATCGAAAGTCCTTTCGAATTAGGGAAATGTGCTTTGGCCTATAGGTAAAATACTCTCATCGAGAAGTGATTATCGGTATTTTACCCTTCCAGTTACTACACGTCCCGAATCGATTGGAAAAATTGAAACTTTGGCGGGATTGAAAATCGAGGAATGGGACTAGTTGACAAGATGCGGGTTTCACCCCTAACTTGACAACATCGTACCCTAAGTGTGGCTGGTACTCGTCGGGTCAAGAAAGTTAATTCCAACACTTTGACGAGGGTCCACTAGAGTTTGAATTGGAAATTTACCATCAAGATGTGGATTTCACTCCTAACTTGATGGCGTAATTTCGTGCAAAAATTGAATAGCGGATTAAGAGTCATTCACCAAATTATGGGTTTCACGCCTATTTTGGTGAAGTAGTCTCGTTTGTATAATACAAATGTCTTCAAGTCTTCAAACGTGTATTGTGTAAATGTCTAGGAAAGAAATATTGTAAGTATTAAAACAAAAGGAGAGATAGAAGCAAATAGGAAGAAGTAACATATTAAACATGAAGCAAGAATGGTCAAGTATGGTACCTACTATAGACTAGGTCGAACAGGGCAATTCTACCTAATTACCTATAGTTATGGCTTTGATACCAAACTGTCACACCCCAACGGATGGCGGAAACATCGCAGTGAGACGAACAAAATTGCAAAGACTTCATAACACTATTGTGACAATATTTAATTCGAAAGTAGATTTCATTCATAGAAATAATTGTCAATTACAACATGGAAATCAAAGTACAACATTTAAAGATAAAGTATGACAAAATTCAATAACAAGTACAACATCAAAATCTAGCATTTCTAAGTGTGTTTCTAAGTCGTCCCTACTAGATTTCATCATCATCATCATCATCATCAACCTTCAACATGTTAAAAGTATAGTTCAACACACAAGGCATTGGCGAGTACACAAGTTTAATACATAACATAAGTAATAAAGTTTTAAATAAATCCACATGGCAAACTTAGTTATCTAGATTAACGTAAAACTGGCATGTGATTATTCAAGTCAACCCAAAGTTTATGTGAATGTTTAAAGACTAATCATGACCTCACAAACACGGGCGGTGCGTTACTCCTATAGCGCTATACATGTTAAGGGTAGGCTCGTACGGAGTTAGTGACAAGTTTATCACAAAAAGAATAAATCCAGATTAACGAATCAAGTATAACGTATGCATGCATGTATTGGATTGTTTGTGCATTTGAATAAAGTATAAGTGTGATTGTGAATTTACTAGGTTAAACATATTGCACCCAAAAAGTGTAAAACGGAAAAAAGGGTGTTCGAGTGTACTCACGGTTTTGCAAAGCTTTCCTTTGAAATCCCGTGAAGAGGTTTAGAGTTTGAGGATGGAACACCGAGGTCACCCTACATGGGGTAAACGAAGGTGTGTGAGTATTGGATTAAACGAAAGATTCGGATTGGAATTTAAAGTACAAAAAGTATATATGCATAAAAGTATTATCTAGTCTAAGTACTCGTTTTTTACACTAAGTTGTATGTGATTTCATGGGTCCTAGTTTGCCCATTAGAATCATCAACGAGAGACTTAGATTCGTAGATAAGGTAGCCTAAGTTTATGACGAATAACCATGAACCGATTATCATTACAAAGTTGGCCATGTTCATATATATACATATATTTATATAGTTATATAATAATTCTAAAACTAAGTCCATTATAGATCGTCATATAAGTCAAGCATGGAGGTTTAACCTCGTTATATGATCCACCACTACACAAATCATCACAAGGATGATTCGAAGGGTCATGAATAACAAGAAATAAAACTAACAGATACATTCTCAAATAGCCAAGTAAGTCTTATCCCGGGTGAACCACCACAACATGGAAAGAGTTAACTAAGTGTTGGAAGCTAGCCGGGGTTATGTTACTTTGAAACTAGAAAGCTACCTGAGTGTTCATACACAAGGTTCACAAGTGAGGTAGTGGAAATAGGTTGGAAAGCCAAAGCTCCCACGGTTCACACTTTTACCAAAACACAAGTTCATCCATATGAAAGATGGTGAATCTTCGATGGTTTCGACACTTGGGACATGTATGAACTTATTAAAACAGAAAGTTTAGAGGGTGTTTACACCTCTAAACTCATAAGAATCAACCATACACAAGCACTATAACCATGGACTTGATTAGAGGCAAGGTAGGTACAAGATTCTTGTAAGAAAGTATGAGTTTAATAAAGTATAAAGCATAATCTTCCAAAACAGAAAGTTTGGACCTCAAAATGGTGATGTTCCACCTTAGATTACCATGATAATCTTGTGGAAACACTCCTAGACGTGACAACTGTGCTCTGTAAACAATGTACAATGTTAAACAATATCAATTATCAATAAAACAATGTGTTTTGGTGTTATTATGTGTGTATTTGTGTTTGATGATTTTACGATTTGATTCGAGTTCGATTTCAAGCTTTAAATCACTTTCTAGAAGGTTATAAGCAAACTGGTGCGTAAACATAACTAGTTTATCGTGAAAAACACTCCAGAAGAGTGAAATAGGCTTAACATACCTTAAATAACCTTTACATAACTTAGAAATAAGTTTTGGATGGTTTGGTGTGTCGAAAACAAGTTTATTCGATCGCAGGGACTATTTGTGTCAAACTGCAAAACTATGCCGATTTGTACAGTAACGAACATTCCGAAACTTGATCATAAGTTAAACATACCCTAAATATCCTTCACATAGCTTAGAAATAGGATTTGAGGGGTTCGGTATGCGAAAATAAACTTTTTGATCAAACAGGGACTAAAAGTGTCAAAAAGTGCATAAGTTTGCATTTTCGCGCATATCTTACATTCTGAACATGTCCGGACTTCCTAAAATTTTTGTAATCATTAAAATATTTTATTTTAGTGATTGGAATGCAAAAAATTCATTCGTTTCGCAATTTGGATCGTACACGCGTTCGTTACGATTTCCGTCGTAATTAACCGAACAATGCAACTGTACGGCCAAACGAACTGACATCCGAAATATTTTCAAGCATATTTCATGTTCCCTAAGCTTTATCATCCTTTTGGAGCTTGAAAATGGGCTTGACGGGTGTTAGAAGTCCCGAAACGCGACAAAACAAGGTGCAGGGGCTAAACTGTCAATTTTTGAAAGTTGCTGGTCTGCAAGGTCCTTACGGACCATATGCTTAGGACCTTACGGTCCGTAAGCTTACTCGAGCATAGCAGTTTTGCAGAAACATTGAATCTGGCCTTTACCACCTATTCTAATGGTTTTAATCCTTGTTTTTGCACCCTATGGACTGGTATTTGAATTCCCCTTGTATTGTAAGACCATGTCCCCAAGTGTAAGGCCTAGATTAAAGCACGAATTACAAGAAACGATCTTAACGTTTCTCCAAAATCTATAAATACCCACCATTTTCTTTCATTTCAGCTCACACTTTGCTCTAATTTGCTCTAAGTTGAAGCCTTAGCTTCATACCTGAGTATTTTAGATCAAAACTACCTTGCTCGGACCTTTTGTGAGTATTCTTTCATGCTTTTATGCTTTTCAAGCATGAAAGTCAAACAGTGTTTGACTTTCTGCTTTGACCCGTCTTTGGTCAACACAAAGTTCGTTTGAACTTTGCAACGTGAGCGTAATCACGATGGTTATAGTCCCTTGTGACTATACCTACTGATTACCACGTTGATTAGTCGAAGTGACGAGTCAAAGTTTCGGTCAAAATGCCGTTTATGTACATTTTGAGACGAAACTATCCTTGGGTATCAAAACACTTTGTTTTGATATCAAAACCTGTTTTCTAACTTAGTTAAACATGTTTTAACATGTTTAAGTCGTCAGTTTTAGTCTAGTGTTTGTATAGGGTCGTAAGATAAGCGGTCTTATCAACCGCTTAGACTTTCGAACCCGACCCGTTTGGTCGATCATTAGGATCCGACCAAGCATATTTGTGACCATAGTTGTATAGGGAATAACCTTCCCAGGTATAATTAGTTGTTATGATAGGTAGTTTATATGCCTTAGGAAAATGACCAAAATGCCCTTTTCATGCATAATTGGATTTTAAGCATATGAAACTTAACTTTTGTCACTTAAACTAATTATGCGACATATTTAGGCATATAATACTTGTCATAGGACTAGTTAGGCGCCTCGAACGCGCATTTGCGCGAACGACGCGTTAAAGTAGCATAAGCTACCTTAATGGGTCGTAAGCACTTAGGATAGGTTCCGATTTAGAATGTAGGCTTTGTTAAACCATATCATATGAGTTCCAATACTCATTTGGTTTACGAGACCTCATTCTACCCGATCTTCCGATTTAGGTGTCGATTTATTAACTAGCGATCCGATTACTAGGTGCTATCTGATTTGCTTGGTTTACTCGAGCTTTGTTAGTTCACTTTGATCAAGGATACTTTGCACTTCGATATGAGTACATAGTTCCCCTATTTTACTGATTTCAATTGTTTTGGGGTGATTCATATGTGTTAAATGATTTTGATGCTTTTAACGATGATTTCTAAACGAATACTACGGTTTATATTAAACAATAACGATTTCGATAATGTGAACGAACTTGTTGGATGTATTTACATAACAAATGACATTCACTAATTTTGGCCGAACCGACCAGTATTAGGTTATAGTACCATAGGATCTGAAAAATCCCGTTATCGGACTGCACCCATGTTTATGTGTGGGGGCTATGTGGGTAACGACTGAACCTGTTGATTGTTAACTTACCCTTTGGTGGTTTGTTAATACGAGTTAAATGATGGACGAGTTACGAAGGTTTGAATGTTATTAGCGAGACGACCAAAAGTAGTTTTCACAACTAAAATGAGAACGATTTGAACGAGAAACGATATTGAACGATTGAACGATTTTGAACAATTGAACGAGAACGATTTTAAACGATAGAACAATTTGAACGATTTAAACAAGTTAAACGAATTGAACGAATGATGGGCTTTTGGTTTGTGATTAGATAACGAGATGGGTGTAATGTGATAAAAGCATGGTAGATACACCGCTGGTACTTCTTATATATAAGTGCTTTTATCATATTACATTCCGTGGCATTATTTAGTTCACTGGGACGAACGATTTTAAACGATATCACACAAACGATGTTTATTAAACGATATAAACCATACGAGTTATTTTACGAGAACGATTTACGATTTGGGTTACATAAACAAATGTTTTGAGTTAAGATTTATGGCATCAAGGTTTTATAAACTGTAATCAATCTGTTTCACTTGGTTATTCATTTTACAATACAAATGTCTTACAAAACAAGGTTTTCCAATATCGATTAACGAGGTTATACGAGTTACTTAAACATGTAAACGAGCCATGAATCTGACACTCACACAAAACCTATGTGCTTGCCGGCATTTCTTTGCTGACTTTATTTTTACATATGTTTCAAGTGGTGTCGAATGATGTTGGTTACGACTAGGATGCATGGTCAGTTAGGACTGGACGAGGCCTTAGTGACTTAATAATGATGATAGACGTTATGTAATCTTGTTTGTTTGGTTTCAAAGACAATGTTTAATGTTAATATTCTAATAAAACGAAACTTTTAAATCCATGGTTGTGAAACAATAATTCTGCCACTCCACTCCCCGACGTTTCCGCCGCGGTTTTGTTGTTTTAACGTGGTCGGGGTGTGACAGAAGAGTTGGTATCAGAGCCAATGGTTATAGGGAATTAGGTTATTAGTAATGCTTTGACCTAGACTATAACTTTTCTAGGACCCTAACGCGAGTTTTCTTGCGTTTAGAATTCAAAACAATACCGTCACCTATCTTTAGGTGATAACCACAACGAGAACACAATAACGAATCCGATTTGAAAATTTATCATCTATTCTTGGATGATTGATTATAAGGTTTTGAACCCTCAAAGTTTCCCAAAACGATTTTGAAAATAATCACCCACCCTTTGGATGATTCATTTTAGGGTTAATGCCTTCAAAGTTTTCAAAATCTCGTCAAAGTTTGGGTCTTATAGTGTGAACACGTGCAATCTGGAAGGGTGGATGCCTGTATCCTGAGTTTTCTGTCTAAGGCTAGAGTGTTCGTATAAATCCACTTAATCGGACCAGTCACTCTTACCTGGGAACTCTTGGGTTGAGTGTCCACTTATAGGCTAAAGCATGTCTTCGCGATACATTATATTGACCCATTTACTTTGATTAGTCACTGCGTGTCGTTTGTTTGTTCGAGGTAACGAACGAATGATCACCTTCCTTGTGTTTTGTCGATGTTTTCAATACCTCTTTTGTTTATCCAATTATCAATCTCACTCGTTTCTCATGTTTCCTTGTTCTTTTTAGAATATGTCACCTAGACGTGATCCCGAACAGGATGCTGCAATCGCAGCCCTTGTCGCTCAGCAAATCGCAGCTGTGCTTCCGAACCTAGTAACTAAGATCAATCAAGCGAACAACAACAATAATAACAACAATGCTCAGTGCAGTTTTAAAACGTTTAATTCGGCTAAACCATTGAAGTTTTCTCGGTCTCAAGGAGCAACTGTGCTCCTACAATGGTTCGAGAGTTTGGAAAGCACTTTCAGACATGTTCAGTGTACAAATGAGTGTAAGGTTGAGTTTGCGTCAAGTGTGTTCGAGAAACGTGCTCTTACATAGTGGAACGGTGTGATGCGTGACATGGGTGCCGATGTTGCAATGGCACAAACATGGGAAGAGCTACGGGCTCTCATGATGAAAGAGTTCTGTCCCCGTCACGAGATTCGAGCTTTGGAATGAGAATTTGACGATCTAAAACAAGATGGGGGAGAACTCCGTGCGTATACGGATCGTTATGAGGAGCTCAGTTCGTTGTGTCCTACTATGGTTACCCCGTTGGAAAAAGTGATTGAGAGGTATATCGATGGTTTGCATTATACTGTGCAGGATATTGTCACTGGTAGTACTCCTACCACTGTGCGTCAGACGATTGAATTGGCTGCTACTCTGACCGAGTCTCAGGTCAGAAAAGGTAAACTGACCCGCAAGGGTGACAAAAAGCAGTCAGCTGATGCAGCTCAAGACAAGGGTAAAGGTAAGGGTAAGAAAGGCGAGTCTTCTAGGAGGTCGAGGAAGCGCAAGGCTTCCCAGAACTTTGCAGTCACTGCACAGAATGCTCATAACCCACCAGCACAACCTCCTGCAAAGAAACAGTATGCTGGTACTGCACCTCACTGTGCTCGATGCAATGGTCATCATGCTGCCCAACAAGCTTGTAAACAGTGTACTACGTGTGGTAAACTTGGGCATTTGGCCAACATGTGTCGTTTGGGCCAAAATCAAGCTGCTCAGAATCCAGCACAGGTTCAAGGGAATGCTGCTAGATTCCCACCAGGTTCGTGTTACAATTGCGGAGAAATGGGACATTTCCGCAACAATTGTCCGAGGCTTGCAAATCCGAATGCGAATGCGAACACGAATCTTGCTCGTGGACGAGCGAACAACTTGAACGCAAATGAGGTGAGGGCTAACAACCAGGTTGTTAATGGTATGTTCCTTGTTAACCATCAACCTGCATCTGTTCTTTTTGATTCTGGTGCCGATAAGAGTTTTGTTCGTTATCTTTTGAGCCTTTGCTTGCGATACCTAGAACTAAACTGAGGAAACCCTTATCCGTCGAAGTTGCAACTGGTAAACCGATCGTACTCGATTCCGTGATTCACGATTGTCAATTGAACCTCGATAACCATCTTTTTCCTATTGACCTTACACCGATGCAACTTGGAAGTTTCGATATTATAGTAGGGATGGATTGGTTAACCATACATCATGCTGAGGTGGTTTCTTTCGAAAAGATTGTTTATATTCCTCTTTCATCTGGTGAAGTCCTAGAGGTTCGTGGTGAGAAACCATCAGTTGGTTTGAAACTTATGTCGTGTACGAAAGCCCAAAGTTATTTACGAAAAGGATATGTTGCTTTTTTGGCACATGTCACCGAGGAGAAAGACAAGAGCAAGTGTATTTGAGATATTCTGATTGTCCATGATTATCCAGAGGTGTTTCCTGATGAACTGCTTGGTTTACCTCCAGTTCGTCAAGTCGAGTTTCATATTGATCTTGTACCCAATGCCAACCCGATTGCGAAAGCACCTTATCGTCTTGCACCATCTGAGATGCAAGAATTATCTAAACAGCTTCAAGAGTTATCTAATAAAGGATTCATCCGACTGAGTTATTCACCTTGGGGTGCTCCAGTCCTGTTTGTGAAAAAGAAAGATGGGTCTTTTCGAATGTGTATCGATTATCATGAGCTTAATAAGCTTACCATCAAGAATCGATATCCCCTACCACGAATCGATGATCTCTTTGATCAGCTGCAAGGTGCTACATGTTTTTCCAAGATCGATCTGCGTTCTGGGTATCATCAGCTTCGTGTACTCGAAGAAGATATTCCCAAAACTACATTCCATACGAGATATGGGCACTATGAGTTCACTGTCATGCCTTTTGGTTTCACGAATACCCCAGCTATCTTCATAGACTTAATGAATAGGGTTTGTAAACCTTATTTAGACAAGTTCATCATAGTGTTCATTGACGACATTCTTATTTATTCGAAGTCTCGAGCCGATCATGAACAACACCTTCGTTTGACACTGGAACTCCTGAAGAAGGAACAACTTTTTGCCAAGTTCTCCAAGTGTGAATTTTGGCTTAAAGAAGTTCAGTTTTTGGGTCACATTGTCAACAAGCAGGGTATTCATGTAGATCCATCCAAAATAGCTGCTATTAAGGATTGGAATACACCTACGACACCTACAGAAGTTCGATATTTTCTTGGTCTTGCTGGATATTATCGATGATTTATTTCGAACTTCTCAAAGATCACGGTTCCACTCACTGCTTTGACTCAGAAGAATAAGCCTTTTGAGTGGGGACCCAAACAAGAAGAAGCGTTCCAAACGCTGAAACGAAAACTCTGTCATTTTCCTGTTTTGTCTTTGCCCGATGGAAACGATGATTTCGTTGTCTATTGTGACGCGTCGAATCTAGGCCTTGGTTGTGTTCTCATGCAACGAGGAAAAGTTATAGCTTATGCGTCAAGACAATTGAAAATTCACGAGAAAAACTACACGACTCATGATCTTGAGTTAGGTGCTATGGTTTTTGCTCTCAAAATCTGGAGACACTATCTCTATGGCACGAAGTGTGTGGTTTTCACAGACCACAAAGGTCTCCAACATATTCTAAATCAGAAGGAGCTGAACATGAGATAACGACGCTGGGTTGAGTTATTAAACGATTACGATTGTGAAATTCGCTACCATCCTGGTAAGGCGAATGTCATAGCCGATGCGCTAAGCCGAAAGGAACGAGTCAAGCTTAATTCTGTTCAAACTCTATCTGATATTCAAACTCGCATCTCTCAAGCTCAACGTACTTGTGTTACACAAGACTTGATGGGTAAGGAATTACCACATCAACTAGAGCTTAACCTCAAAACAAAGGACGATGGGTTACTCTATTTCAAGAATCGTTTGTGGATTCCGAAACAAGATGATCTTTGCACTTTAGTGATGGATGAATCTCACAAGTCCCGATATTCTATCCATCCTAGTGCTGACAAAATGTACAAGGATCTTCGTACTCAGTACTTGTGGCCTGGTATGAAAAAGGATATTGCTTTGTATGTGTCGAAATGCCTAACTTGTCTCAAAGTCAAGGTTGAACATCAACGACCATCTAGTTTGCTTGTATAACCAGAGATACCGGTATGGAAGTGGGAGAACATTGCAATGGATCTTATCACTAAGTTACCGCGTACATCTAGAGGTCATGATGCTATTTGGATTGTTATCGATCGATTAACGAAGTCAGCTCACTTTATACCGATTCGCGAGGATCTATCTGCTGATAAACTTGCAAAGATTTATGTTGATGAGATTGTATCTCAACATGGTGTTCCTTTAGATATCATTTCCGATCATGATGCTCGATTTTCATCTTACTTTTGGAAAACCATGCAATCTGCTTTGGGAACCCAACTAAATCTAAGCGCTGCTTATCATCCCCAAACAGATGGACAATCTGAGAGGATGATTCAAACATTGGAGGATATGCTTAGAGCATGTGTGATAGACTTTGGTGGTAATTGGGATTCTCATCTACCATTGATTGAATTCTCTTACAACAATAGTTATCATGCTAGCATCAATATGGCACCGTTCGAAGCTCTCTACGGTTGAAAATCTCGTTCACCTGTCTGTTGGAATGAGATCGGTGAATCTCAGCTTACTGGACCTGAGCTCATTTTGGAAACGAAAGATAAAATCAAGAAAATTCGCGATAATCTTCTAACAGCTAGAAGCCGTCAAAAGAGCTATGCGGATATGCGACGCAAGCCCTTGGAATTTCAAGTTGGCGACCATGTCCTACTCAAGGTGTCACCTTGGAGGGGAATGGTGAGATTTGGAAAGAAAGGAAAACTTGAACCACGATATGTTGGACCATTCAAGATTGTTGAAAGAATCGGAAAGGTTGCCTACCGACTAGAGCTACCTCCTGAACTTGGGAATATTCACCCAACATTCCACGTGTCCAATCTACGAAAGTGTTTAGCCGATACTAATATGTGACACCTGTGCCTCTACGACCATCAAACAAATACCAAATCAATTAAATATTGTAATTCATAGTTGGGATTTGTATAAATATGTGTATCATTTGCACATATCAATTCATGTTCGATTTCGAGCTTTAAATCGCTTTCTGGAAGGTTATACGTGAACTGATGCGTAAATATAACCAGTTTAATGCAACAAACACTTCAGAATAGTGACATAGGCTTAACATACCTTAAATAACCTTTACATAACTTAGAAATAAGCTTTGGATGGTTTGGTATGCCGAAATCAAGTTTATTCGCTTACAGGGACTAATTTCGACAAACTGCGAAAGTATGCCGATTCGTACTGTGACGAACATTCCGGAAGTTGATCATAAGTTAAATATGCCCTAAATATCCTTTACATAGCTTAGAAATAGGCTTTGAGGTGTTTGGTGCGCAAAAATAAACTTTTTGATCAATAGGGACTAAAAGCGTCAAAAAGTGCATAAGTTTGCATTTTCGCGCATATCTTACGTTCTGAATATATCCGGACATCCAAAAATTTATTTAATCATTAAAATATTTTATTTTAGTGATTGGCATGATAAAATTCTATTCGTCGCGCAATTTGGATCGTTTTTGCGTTCGTTACGACTTTCGTCGTAATTAACCGAATAACGCAACCGTACGGCCAAACGAACTGACATCCAAGATATTTTTGAGCATATTTTAAGTTCCCTATACTTTAACTTCATTTTAGAGCCTTGAAATGAGGTTAACGGGGCTTAAACGTGTCAAAACGCATCAAAAATCATGTTTGGAGATGCAGGGGCCTGTTCTGCCAACTTTGCAAACTTGCTGCCAGCACCTAGGGTCCTTACGGACCGTATGGGACCTCTTACAGTCCGTAAAGGAGTCCCAGACCAGCAGATTGTAGAAACAATGAACCTGGTCCAATTTAGCTCATTTGATGGTTTTCAATCCCTGATTTTTGATTCTATGGACTGGTATTTGAGTACCCATTGTATTCTAAACCATGGGCCCAAGTGTAAGGCTAAGATTCAAGCTCAGATTTCAAGAAACGATCCTAACGGTTCTAGGAAATCTATAAATACCCACAAGCTTTCATTGTTGCAACACACAAATCTGATTCTTTTGCTCTAATTTGGGGTTTAGTACCTCATACCTGAGCAATTTGGATCAAGATTTCCTTGCTTGGACCCTTTGTGAGTTTTCTTTCGTTCTTTTATGCTTTTCAAGCGTGAAAGTCAAACAGTGTTTGACTTTCAGCTTTGACCAGTCAATGGTCAACACGAAGTTCGTTTGAACTTCGCAACGTGAGCGTAATCACGATGGTTATAGTCCCTTGTGACTATACCTACTGATTACCACGTTGATTAGGTATAGTGGCAAGTCATAGTTTCGGTCAAAATGCGCCTTTAAGCGTATTTTGCAACCAAACTATTCTTGGGTATCAAAACCGTTTGTTTTGATATCAAACTTGTTTTCAAAGCTTGTTAAACATGTTTTAACATGTTTAACTCATCACTTTTAGATTAGTGCTTGTGTAGGGTCGTAAGATAAGCGGTCTAAACAACCGCTTAGACTTTCGAACCCGACCCGTTTGGTCGATCATTAGGATCCGACCAAGCATTTATCATGACCATAGTTGTATAGGGAATAACCTTCCGAGGTTATACCTTATGGTCACTTCGTTTAAGTAGTTGTATGATAGGTAGTTTATATGCCTTAGGAAAATGTCCAAAATGCCCTTTTTACGCATAAATTCATTTAAGCATATGTAACACAAATTTTGGCATCTAAACTGATTAGGCAACATTATTAGATATGTTAAGGCATATAATACTTGTCATAGGACTAGTTAGGCGGTCCAAACGCGTTTTACGCGAACGACGCGTTAACGTGGCGTAAGCCACCTTAACGGGTCGTAAGCACTTAGGATGGGTTCCGTTTTAGTATCTAGGCTTTGTTAAACCATATCACATGAGTTCCAACACTCATTTGGTTTACAAAACCTCATCCTATCCGATCTTTCGAGTTAGGTCCGTTTATTAACATAGTTACCTATATTAGGTGCCGTTTGATTTCCGTGATCCCTCTAGCTTTGCTTATTTGTTGTTCAAGACTTCTAAGCATCCTCAAGTGAGTACATAGTCCCCTCTTTTACTGTTTTCCAAATATTTTAGGGTGAAACACATGTGCCTACTTGTTACTTTCATGTTTTTCATGTTTTTATATCATATGCTTGTTATGTTCATTAGTACATATATAGTACATGATTTCATTATGTTTTGCTATGTATGTTCACTTAACATGCTAGCACATTGATTTTTTGTATATTACATTTTGTTGCATATGTTCACTCAGCATATGGACACATTGTTTTACATTTTGAACCGTTGGAACTGTTTGATTTATGTAAACCGTTAGTAACTGTTTGATTATGTGAACCGTTTGTAACCGTTTAATTTGTGTGAATCGTTTGTAACTGTTTGATTTATGTGAACCGTTTGAATCTGTTTGAACCGTTGGGTTAGGGAAGTGATTAGGTAACGAGGTGGGTATAATGTGCTAAAAGCATGGTGGATACGCCGCTGGTACTTCCTATATATAAGTGCTTTTAACACATTATATATCGTTGCGTTATCTAGATCACTTGGGCAAGGTTATCAAAACAAAGTTATATTACAAGGTTTTTCTAACAATATAAAACATTCGAGTTTTATTTCAAAAACGATTTACAATTTGGGTTTACTTAAACAAATGTTTTGGAGTTAAGATTCATGGTATCGAGGTTTTACAAAACTGTTTTGACTTAGTTATTTCAATTTACATTACAAACATTTTACAAAACTTGGTTTTCTAATTATCAATTTACAAAGGTGTTTAAGTTATATTTTCAAAACATAAACGAGCCATGAATCGGACACTCACATAAAACCTATGTACTTGCCGGCATTTTTATGCTGACGTATTTTAACATGTGTTTCAGGTACCATAGTTGGTGATGTTTGATGATGATATTGATGCATGCTCACATAGGAATGGACGAGGCCATAGTGACTTAATAACAATGAAAGTCTATTTTTTCATGTTTTGTTTCTAATTTCAATGTAATGTAATACAATTAATTCAATAAAACAAAACTTGAATCCATGTGTTATGAAACAATGATTCTGTTACAACACTCCCCGATGTTTCTACCACGATTTGTTGTTTTATCGTGGTCAGGGTGAGACGGAAAAGTTGGTATCAGAGCTCATGGTTATAGGGAATTAGGTTATTAGTAATGCTTTGACCTAGTCTATAACCTTCCTAGGACCCTAACGCGAGTTTACTTGCGTTTAGTCATAAAACAATACCGTCGCCTATCTTTAGGTGACAACCACAATAAGAACACAAATTTTGAATCCGCTTTGAAAACTAATCATCTGTTCTAGGATGATTTATTATAAGGTTTTGAACCTTCAAAGTTTTCAAATTCTCGTCAAAGTTTGAGGCTAAATAATGTGAACACGTGCAAACTGGAAGGGTGGGTGCCTGTACCCTGAGTTTTATGTCGAAGGCTAGAGTGTTCGTACCAATCCACAGTATCAGACCAGTCACTCTTACCTGGGAACTCTTGGGGTGAGTGTCCACTTATAGGCGAGCATGTCTTCGCGATACATTATGAGGACCTAGTTACTTTGATTCAGCCTTTGTGTGTCTTTTGTTTGCTTCATGGTTCAAATAAATGACCATCACCCATGCCTTTTGGTCGTAGATTGTAACATCCTTGCCCAATGCCATTTCATTTGTTTTCTCTCTTGTTTCCCCTTTTAGAATGCTCCCATGACGCGACAATCATGTACCTAATGAGGAACTGGCAGCTATCACTGCACAGCAAATGGCTGCTACAATCCTGAACATCATTGCTCAATGTAACCAAGCTCTCAACAACAATAATGCCCCATGCAACTTCAAGACATTCAACTCTACCAAGCCATCAAAGTTTTCTGGGTCTCAAGGAGCGACTGCACTTCTGCAATGGTTCGAGAGTCTAGAGAGTACCTTCAGACATGTGTCGTTTGTTTGCTTCATGGTTCAAATAAATGACCATCACCCATGCCTTTTGGTCGGAGATTGTAACATCCTTACCCAATGCCATTTCATTTGTTTTCTCTCTTGTTTCCCCTTTTAGAATGCCCCCATGACGCGACAATCAGGTACCTAATGAGGAACTGGCAGCTATCATTGCGCAGCAAATGGCTGCTGCAATCCCGAACATCATTGCTCAATGTAACCAAGCTCTTAACAACAATAATGCCCCATGCAACTTCAAGACATTCAACTCTGCCAAGCCATTAAAGTTTTCTGGGTCTCAAGGAGCGACTGCACTTCTGCAATGGTTTGAGAGTCTAGAGAGCACCTTCAGACATGTTCAGTGTCCAAACGAGCGAAAGGTAGAGTTTGCGTCAAGTGTTTTTGAGAAACGAGCTTTAACATGGTGGAATGGTGTGATGAGGGACAGGGGTGCCAACGTGGCACTGGCTCAAACCTGGGAAGAGCTTCGAGCTCTAATGATGAGGGGATTCTGTCCTCGTCATGAGATCAAGGCCTTGGAGAGGAATTCGAAGATCTTAAGCAAGATAGCGGTGAGCATCGAGCTTACATGGACCGTTATGAGGAATTAAGTCTGTTATGCCTGAACATGGTTACGCCTTAGGATAAGGCAATCGAAAAGTACATTGATGGCCTCCCTGACTCAGTTCAAGATATTGTTACTGGTAGTAATCCCACTATAGTTAGACAGGCCATTGAGCTATCCGCTACCTTGACTGAATCCCAGATCAGGAAAGGTAAACTTTTTCGAAAAGGTGACAAGAAACCGATCGAGGAATCGAAACCAAATGATGAGCAGACTGAATCCTCCAAGAAGTCAAAGAAGCGAAAGGCTTCTCAGAACTTCGCCGTGGTCGCTCACAATGATCAAGCTGTCCCCAACCAACCAGCTCAACCCCCTGCTAGGAAGCCATACAACGGAACTGCACCTTTGTGCAACCAATGTAGTCTTCACCATCATGCCAATATAAAGTGCCGCAAATGCCAGACTTGTGGACTTTTAGGCCATACAACAAGAGTTTGCCCCGCTGCAGCTGCACCAAATCAAGCTGGCAACAATCCTACTCAAGGTCATTTTCTACTGGGTTCTTTCTTCAACTGTGGCGAGATGGGCCATTTCCGAAGAAATTGCCCAAAGCTTGCTAATGCGAATCCAGCGCAAGGATGAGCATCTGACCGATTAGAAGACAACACTGTTTAGAAATAATTAAGCTTTATGTATTATTTTCTTTTGTTGTCAAGGTCTATGAAATAGTTGTTGATGTTGTTTATATATAAATCATTTATTTACATTGCAATGTATTTATGTGGTTGCATGTATAAACAACATATCCCCTACAATACCGACAATCAAGGAATCGTATTCCTTGAAGAACAGACTACCCCCAAAGTTCTTCCATTTTATGATCTCTTGCGTTTTCCACGAAAATCCTAAGTACCCGTTTCTTCCAAGGAAAACGAAGTACAATGTGCAAGTTACAACTCTGGACGAATACCCAATCCTTAATAGGGTACCTAAGGGTATTTCCGTAAGTCCTTAATTGTTGTGTACCTTAATTCAAATGTTATGATCCCTTGTAATCAAAAAATCGAAATTTTTGGAGGATCATCCTATATTTTCAGATAGATTCTTGAGGACGTTGAAGTCCATCAACTAGGTTCCTGGTATACCTTGAATACCCATGTTCAAATCAGCGTCAAGTTAATATAACAAAATAATAACAAATTAATAACCAAGAAAACAATTATGTGCTTATGTGTTAGGTCCGTTTATTAACATAGTTACCTATATTAGGTGCCGTTTGATTTCCGTTATCCCTCTAGCTTTGCTTGGTTGTTGTTCAAGACTTCTAAGTATCCTCAAGTGAGTACATAGTCCCCTCTTTTACTGTTTTTCAAACATTTTGGGGTGAAACACATGTGCCTACTTGTTAGTTTCATGCTTTTCATGTTTTTATATCATATGCTTGTTATGTTCATTAGTACATATATATTACATGATTTCATTATGTTTTGCTATGTATGTTCACTTAACATGCTAGCACATTGATTTTTTGTATATTACATTTTGTTGCATATGTTCACTCAGCATATGGACACATTGTTTTACATTTTGAACCATTGGAACTGTTTGATTTATGTGTACCGTGAGTAACTGTTTGATTATGTGAACTGTTTGTAACCGTTTAATTTATGTGAACCGTTTGTAACTGTTTGATTTATGTGAACCGTTTGAATCTGTTTGAACCGTTGGGTTAGGGAAGTGATTAGGTAACGGGGCGGGTATAATGTGCTAAAAGCATGGTGGATACGCCGCTGGTACTTCCTATATATAAGTGCTTTTAACACATTATATATCGTTGCGTTATCTAGATCACTTGGGCAAGGTTATCAAAATAAAGTTATATTACAAGGTTTTTGTAACAATATAAGACATTCGAGTTTTATTTCAAAAACGATTTACAATTTGGGTTTACTTAAACAAATGTTTTGGAGTTAAGATTCATGGTATCGAGGTTTTACAAAACTGTTTTGACTTAGTTATTTCAATTTACATTACAAACATTTTACAAAACTTGGTTTTCTAATTATCAATTTACAAAGGTGTTTAAGTTATATTTTCTAAACATAAACGAGCCATGAATCGGACACTCACATAAAACCTATGTACTCGCCGGCATTTTTATGATGACGTATTTTCACATGTGTTTTAGGTACCATAGTTGGTGATGTTTGATGATGATATTGATGTATGCTCACATAGGAATGGACGAGGCCTTAGTGACTTAATAACAATGAAAGTCTATTTGTTCATGTTTTGTTTCTAATTTCAATGTAATGTAATACATTTAATTCAATAAAACAAAACTTCAATCCATGTGTTATGAAACAATGATCTATTACAACACTCCCCGACGTTTCCGCCACGATTTGTTGTTTTATCGTGGTCGGGGTGTGACATGATCTTCACATTCCACTCGACGAAATTCAAGTTGATGAAACGATGCACTTTGTCGAGAAACCTGTGGGGATAGTGGACAGTGCAGTCAAACAGTTGAAGAATAAACGAATTCAATTGGTCAAAGTTCACTGGGAGTCCAAACGTGGCCCAGAGTTTACTTGGGAACGTGAGGACCAAATGAAAGCGAAATATCCACATTTGTTTTCACAAGTTTCCTCTAGTTAAAATTTCGGGACGAAATTTCCTAAAGTAGGGGAGACTGTGATAACTGTGCTCTGTAAATAATGTACGATGTAAAACAATATCAATTATCAATAAAACAATGTGTTTTGGTGTTATTATGTGTGTATTTGTGTTTGATGATTTTATGATTTGATTCGAGTTCGATTTCAAGCTTTAAATCGCTTTCTGGAAGGTTACACGCAAAATGGTGCGTAAACGTAACCAGTTTAATGTGAAAAACACTCCGGAATAGTGAAATAATCTTAACATACCTTAAATAACCTTTACATAACTTAGAAATAAGTTTTGGATGGTTTGGTGTGTCGAAAACAAGTTTATTCGATCGCAGCGACTATTTGTGTCAAACTGCAAATCTATGCCAATTTGTACAGTAACGAACATTCCGGAACTTGATCATAAGTTAAACATACCCTAAATATGGTATGCGAAAATAAACTTTTTGATCAAACAGGGACTAAAAGCGTCAAAAAGTGCATAAGTTTGCATTTTCGCGCATATCTTACGTTCTGAACATATCCGGATCTCCAAAAATTTTTGTAATCATTAAAATATTTTATTTTAGTGATTGGAATGCAAAAACTTCATTCGTTTCGCAATTTGGATCGTACACGCGTTCGTTACGATTTCTGTCGTAATTAACCGAACAACGCAACTGTACGGCCAAACGAACCGACATCCGAAATATTTTCAAGAATATTTCATGTTCCCTAAGCTTTATCATCCTTGTGGAGCTTGAAAATGGGCTTGATGGGTGTTAGAAGTGCTTGAAAATGGGCTAAACTGTCAATTTTTGAAAGTTGCTGGTCTGCAAGGTCCTTACGGACCGTATGCTTAGGACCTTACGGTCCGTAAGCTTACTCCAGCACAACAGTTTTGCAGAAACATTGAATCTGGCCTTTACCACCTATTCTAATGGTTTTAATCCTTGTTTTTGCACTATATGGACTGGTATTTGAATTCCCCCTTGTATTGTAAAACCATGTCCCCAAGTGTAAGGCCTAGATTAAAGCACAAATTACGAGAAACGATTTTAACGGTTCTTCAAAATCTATAAATACCCACCATTTTCTTTCATTTTAGCTCACACTTTGCTCTAATTTGCTCTAAGGTGAAGCCTTAGCTTCATACCTGAGTATTTTAGATCAAAACTTCCTTGCTTGGACCTTTTGTGAGTATTCTTTCATGCTTTTATGCTTTTCAAGCATGAAAGTCAAACAGTGTTTGACTTTCTGCTTTGACCAGTCTTTGGTCAACACAAAGTTCGTTTGAACTTTGCAACGTGAGCGTAATCATGATGGTTATAGTCCCTTGTGACTATACCTACTGATTACCACGTTGATTAGTCGAAGTGATGAGTCAAAGTTTCGGTCAAAATGCCGTTTATGTGCATTTTGAGACGAAACTATCCTTGGGTATCAAAACACTTTGTTTTGATATCAAAAACTGTTTTCTAACTTAGTTAAACATGTTTTAACATGTTTAACTCATCACTTTTAGTCTAGTGCTTGTATATGGTCGTAAGATAAGCAGTCTTATCAACCGCTTAGACTTTCGAACCCGACCCGTTTGGTCGATCATTAGGATCCGACCAAGCATATTTGTGACCATAGTTGTATAGGGAATAACCTTCCGAGGTTATACCTTATGGTCACTTAGTTTAATTAGTTGTTATGATAGGTAGTTTATATGCCTTAGGAAAATGACCAAAATGCCCTTTTCATGCATAATTGGATTTTAAGCATATGAAACTTAACTTTTGTCACTTAAACTAATTATGCGACATATTTAGGCATATAATACTTGTCATAGGACTAGCTAGGCGCCTCGAACGTGCATTTGCGCGAACGACGCGTTAAAGTAGCATAAGCTACCTTAATGGGTCGTAACGGGTCGTAAGCACTCAGGATAGGTTCCGATTTAGAATGTAGGCTTTGTTAAACCATATCACATGAGTTCCAATACTCATTTGGTTTACGATACCTCATTCTACCCGATCTTCCGATTTAGGTGTCGATTTATTAACTAGCGATCCGATTACTAGGTGCTATCTGATTTCCTTGGTTTAGTCGAGCTTTGTTAGTTCATTTTGATCAAGGATACTTTGCACTTCGATGTGAGTACATAGTTCCCCTATTTTACTGATTTCAATTGTTTTGGGGTGATTCATATGTGTTAAACGATTTCGATGCTTTTAACGATGATTTCAAAACGAATACTACGGTTTATATTAAACAATAACGATTTCAATAATGTGAACGAACTTGTTGGACGTATTTACATAACGAATGACATTCATTAATTTTGGCCGAACTGACCAGTATTAGGTTATGGTACCATAGGATCTGACAAATCTCGTTATCGGACTGCACCCATGTTTATGTGTGGGGGCTATGTGGGTAACGACTGAACCTGTTGATTGTTAACTTACCCTTTGGTGGTTTGTTAATACGAGTTGAACGATGGACGAGTTACGAAGGTTTGAATGTTATTAGCGAGACGACCAAAAGTAGTTTTCACAATTAAAACGAGAACGATTTGAACGAGAAACGATATTGAACGATTGAACGAGAATGATTTTAAACGATAGAATGATTTGAACGATTTAAACAAGTTAAACGAATTGAACGAACAATGGGCTTTTGGTTTTTGATTAGATAACGAGACGGGTGTAATGTGATAAAAGCATGGTAGATACGCCACTGGTACTTCTTATATATAAGTGCTTTTATAATATTACATTCCGTGGTGTTATTTAGTTCACTGGGACAAACGATTTTAAACGATATCACACAAACGATGTTTATTAAACGATATAAACCATATGAGTTATTTTACGAGAACGATTTACGATTTGGGTTACATAAACAAATGTTTTGAGTTAAGATTCATGGCATCAAGGTTTTATAAACTGTAATCAATCTGTTTGACTTGGTTATTCATTTTACAATACAAATGTTTTACTGTAAAAAAAGTATAAAACAAATCCATATCAATATAATACTTAAAAAGGTAAAACTAGTTCAAAATACAAACTAAACTTACATATAAGTCATCACATAACAAGTCTCAATACTTAAAATTCAAACATTAACAAATAGCTCAAATGTAATCATCATCCCCGTAGTGTTCAATGATTTCGACACCATCAGACTCGTATTCAATCTCCTCATCTACTTCATCCTCTTTCTCCGACTCAAATTCTTCGTCATATTAGGGTAAGGGATAAGGAAAATGGGCTAAAGTTGTAATATTGGGCCTGTTTTGTAAGGATTTCAAATGGGCCGACTAGGGCGACTTGGGCCGACTAGGGCGGCTTTGACCGACTAGCGATTTTTTGACTGATTAGTGAAAAATTACTCAGTAGGAGGCCGACTAGCGACTAGTCGGCGATTAATCGCCGAGTAATCGCGATTTTTGCAACACTAGTTTTACAAAACAAGGTTTTCCAATATCGATTAACGAGGTTATACGAGATACTTAAACATGTAAACGAGCCATGAATCTGACTCTCACACAAAACCTATGTGCTCGCCGGCATTTCTTTGCTGACTTTATTTTTACATATGTTTCAGGTGGTGTCGAATGATGTTGGTTACGACTAGGATGCATGCTCAGTTAGGACTGGACGAGGCCTTAATGACTTAATAATGATGATAGACGATATGTAATCTTGTTTGTTTGGTTTCAAAGACAATGTTTAATGTTAATATTCTAATAAAACGAAACTTTTAAATCCATGGTTGTGAAACAATAATTCTGCCACTCCACTCCCCGACGTTTCCCCCGTGGTTTCGTTGTTTTAATGCGGTCGGGGTGTGAAACTAGAGGTGTTCCAAGCTTTGTAGAAGAATATTTGGTGAAGAAAAGTAGAAGAAAGTGAGTTTTGACTCACTTTTACACTTGAAAGTTTTCTGCCTTGCACTTGCAAATTCCAGAGATTACGAGAGTGTTTTGAGTGATTAGGAGTGTTAGGAAAGTGCAAAAGAATGTTAGAAAGGTTGTATATATAGTGGGTTATTTGGTTTAGGTGTTAATGAAGCTTTAAAGACAATTAAGTGAGAGTTAGAGATGAGAAATGGACCAATCCCGTACAACAAAACAACTTTCTGCAGATAGGGGGTTTAGCGCCCCAGCACGGTAATTGGGTTTAGGCTTGGCGTAGCGCCAAGCCTCAATTAGGCTACCAGTTTTCATTTTTGACATAATTAGCCCCTGAAGTTTGATGAGTTTGGTGTTTTGAGGTATAACTTATACAAAGGACATGTAATTAAGTATGAATGAGGTATTAAAGCATAAACCAAGTATTGTGAGAGTATTATTATGTATACTGCATATATAACGAGTATTAAACACGTATTTACTACTGATTTTATGTAAAACAAGTATATGTTTGCGCGAATGATGAATCTATATCAAGTATGTGAATGAATCGAATAACAAATATGTATGAAGAATCAATGTATAATTCTTATAAAATGATCCATTTTATTACGATCAAAGCCTCAGATACAATGATTCGAAACGAAATACGATTACAAGGGATACAAGTTTCCAAATATAGAAGTACGAAACAAACTTTCTAAATAAGGAAAGTTACAAAAGTATAACAACCCTCTAATTTTTTTTCCGACACCCCTAATATATTTAGAATGTCCCAACACGTCTTAAAATACACCCCGTATACGAAAACCGGGCCCAAAATACCTTATATAATTAAAAACTAAATAAAAACAAAAACCTAAGGTCGCTCGCGGGCCGTGAACGTGTTGACTGAGTTCTACGCGAGCCGCGACAGCTATGAACCAGGGCGACACCCTGAGCTGCCACGTGGCAGGCTCGTGTCAAGAATATATCCGGCGAATCAGTGAACCTAGCCCCTATACCCCTACGTCGCGGGCCACGAAGACCCCTTAAGGATCTTACCCGGGCCGCGAGAAAGTGGTCGATAAGACCTATAAATAAATAGCCTCGGCTGTCAGTTGGAATTCATTCAATTCTCGTGCTTTCTCTCAAATTTCTGAATAGTAGAATTAATATCAGGCGTTATACTCCCTAAATAATGAAGTTCTGCCTCATTGTAAGTATCATAACCCCCGGTTACGTATTAGATACGCTGCCCGATTGATTTAGGATTCCGTAACGGCTGTCGAGGTTCTGCCCGACGTAGTCGTTGGAGTTCTGTCTCGGGGAGGGTATGACTAATGTAAATATTGGGTTATTACACTAATGCGTGTGCATTGTTTAATTAATAGATTATAACCAGGAAAATCACAGGAAAAACCCTAAAGTTGCAATGTGAGTAATCTCCTTTTTGTAAACTTTTTTGTAAACTATTTTTACAAAACCTTAAATATTTTACAATGTGATTAGCAGTGATTGAGTCTTTGTAATTCTTCAATTACTGCCGGTATGTTGGGGTTTTGTATAAAAATGTGGAACACGTTACCATTGGACAACGAGATAGCCAATGTGTAATATGACCAACCAGTCAGGATTGACAGTACTGAATGAGTAATTGTGTAGATATAAACATTGTAATCGCTCTCAATACTGTAAATTAATAAAAATATTCTTGATTAAATTGGGATTCACTCACCAGTATTTCCCACTGACAAAATGTTTTTAAACGCGTTTCAGGTAACAAAATGTGAAAGCCTAATAGAAGCCAGCTGGACAGCACTGAAGGCTTGGAAAAGTGGCTATAAAGTTACCTAATTAAAGAAGATGTTTTATTTCAATAACATAGGGTTTATCCCTATAAATCTGTTTGTAATGAAAACTTGGGTTTATCCCAATATATTTATTAATATAAAATGTGGTGTTTTACTCTGATAAAATATTTCCTAACTACGGTCCTGATGAAATTTCCACTGCCAAATATGTAAGACCCATCTTAAAATAACATAATTAATAATATATTACACGCATTTAATACTAAAATTTCGAAGTTACAAAAAAAACTTTCTTAGTTTTAAGATCATACATGATCAAAATAGTCAAGTCATCATCCTACTAGATAAACTTTCAAACATAATATCAAGTGTTTACATATTACTAAAACAAAATGGATTAACGCGGAAGCTTTGTTTGGTGTGTTCGGTTCTTGAGAGTTGCTTGATCACCATCCGGATTAGGTCCATCTTCACCTATGGTCAAAACCATAAAAGAAATTAGTTTTGACACTTTGAAATCAAGTAAAAACATGTTCTATGGTTAAACATTGAAAAACAAACAAAATTTGCACGAATTGGGGCGGTCGCGCCCTGCGACCGTGTTCGAATCATCCGTCGCGGCCCGCCACGGCCGTTGTGTCGCGCGACGGTGACCTTTCTTCGTCGTGGCATGGCGTGAAGCCATGTTTTGGACAGAAAGTTTGTTAACTGGTGCTGTATATCAGCCCAGCATCACATTTTCACATATAGAACTTTAAACTATCATAACTTTTGACTCGGGCGTCCGTTTTAGCCGATTCTTTTTCCTACGCGACCGTAATTTAATTACGGACGCGTTTATCAACACAATTCACATAAAATTTCAGTTTAAGAACAATTGGCCTATAATTCGGCTCCTTGTTTATTCGACCTGTTTGTTTTACAAGTTCAACAACTTGTTTTATTGTCATCTCATGTCTACGACCAATTTACCCAATCCCGGGTTTCTGACTATGACGTTTCGCTTCCCTCCCGAGGGTTGCTTACGCAATAATCGTCATGCTTGTCTCAAGGATTTAAACATGCTTTTTATCACTATTTGACAAGCATAAATTCCGAACTTTAATTCCCATATCAAGGGCTCATTTTTTTACAACGAGTTTAGCGTGTCCGCTACACGGCTTACGCTTTGTTTATAACCAATCAACATGTGATGGTCATTGGCTTCGACATCTACAATTCAACATGTTTTGACCCGTTTGGATGCCGAATGAAGACCACCATTTCAAAACATTCCAAACTCTATTTCTAACACATGATTTGGCCCGTTTTATTTGTCTATGGCACTTCGTCACTTCCGTGACTTAACGGGTTTCCTTTTTTTTTTTTGCCAAATTTCAATATAACAAGCTAAAACTAACAATTAAACATAATGTAACGAAACCATAAGTCGCGTACCTTTAGAGCACACCCTTCAAACATGTATCGCCTCTGGCTTGTCCGCTTGACGATCCAGATTCTTTACCTAAAGAGTTCCATTCAAAACCAATTTAGAACCCTTTTTACAATCAATAACGGATAATTTATTATGATATTCAAATCTGCGTTTTTATCCGATCTTTAACGTTTTATTCCTCACTTAGGCATTTTAACAAACACCTAGCGGGTCAGATTTTTACATAATCAATACTAGGTTCATGACATGTTATTTCCATCTACATTCATTTCAATTAGGCAATTTACACAAAATTTCAACATCAATAATTCTGAATTTACCACATAAATTCAGTTTTCACTAGAATAAAAATCAAAATCCTAGTGTTCATCTAGTTTCTACAATTCCATTAATCACCTACAATGGTGATTACAACTCCACAAGATTCATACAAGGTTTTAACAAGAGATCATCTAGGGTTTGTCCCTAGACATCATATTACCTCTAATTTGATCTATCCAACACATATTCAAGCTAAATTTTCGTTTTTCACAATCAATCAAAAATTCTAGATGCATCAAAATACCAGAATTTTGTATACCTTATGATCCCTTCGACGAGGTGATCACTAATTCGTGTTTGAAACTTGATTTAAAGCTGATTATGGGCTTCAATTTGTGAGTTTTGTGAGGATTAGGGTTTGAAGAGGAGCTCCCTGATCGCCCCCTTGTTTCTGTTCGACCAGACACACACGCATGTGTGTGTTTGGTGTGTTATTTGTTATTTTAATCACTTAGGTTTCAATCTTTACAAGTTTGGTCCTCCAGCTTTTGTTTAACTTGTAGTTTAGGTATTTTAATCTTATTATTTGCCACTTCTAGACTCATAACTAACTGGGTTATAATTTCCTAGTTAGCTTGTTCTTGTTTGCTTAATACTTTATTATTCTGATTTCAAGTTTTATAAATTTCGGGGTGTTACAAGTCCACCCGCCTTAAAAAGGGTTTCGTCCCCGAAACCGAATTACATACCAAATAATGTAGGGTAGAGTCGTTGCATCTCCTCTTCAGATTCCCATGTGGTATCCGAACCCTTTTTGTGTTCCCATTTGACCTTTACTTGATTGATCTCTTTGTTCCTTAAGATTTTCACCTTACGATCCAAAATCACAATCGGCTTCACCACATAGTTAAGGCTATCATCCATCTCGTGGTTATTATTTGCCACTTCTAGACTCATAACTAACTGGGTTATAATTTCCTAGTTAGCTTGTTCTTGTTTGCTTAATACTTTATTATTCTGATTTCAAGTTTTATAAATTTCGGGGTGTTACAAGTCCACCCGCCTTAAAAAGGGTTTCGTCCCCGAAACCGAATTACATACCAAATAATGTAGGGTAGAGTCGTTGCATCTCCTCTTCAGATTCCCATGTGGTATCCGAACCCTTTTTGTGTTCCCATTTGACCTTTACTTGATTGATCTCTTTGTTCCTTAAGATTTTCACCTTACGATCCAAAATCACAATCGGCTTCACCACATAGTTAAGGCTATCATCCACCTCGTTGTCATCGTAGTGGATATAAGCTGTTTCATCCGCTAGACATTTCCAAAGATGTGACACATGAAATGTGCTATGAATTCCGCTTAATTCCTCCGGTAGTTCAAGCCGGTATGCTACTTTTCCTACTCGTTTGACAATTGTAAACGGCCCAATAAATCTCGGGCTTAATTTTCCTCTCTTTCTAAACCGGATAACCCCCTTCCATGGGGATACCTTAAGCATGACCTTGTCGCCAACCTGAAACTCGATCGGTCTCCTTCTTTTGTCCGCATACGACTTTTGTCTATCTTGAGCCGCTTTCAAGTGTGCCCGAACCACATCAATCTTTTCATTAGTGGCTCGAACTATGTCTTTATGGGCGAGTTCACGTGGACCCACCTCACCCCAACACACTGGGGTCCGGCATTTCCTACCGTAAAGCATTTCGTACGGTGCCATCCCGATACTAGCATGGTAGCTGTTATTATATGAAAACTCGACCAATGGTAGATAAACATCCCAACTACCTCCAAAGTCGATTATACATGCCTGTAGCATGTCTTCCAATGTTTGTATTGTTCTTTCGCTCTGTCCATCTGTCTGAGGATGGTACGCAGTGCTAATGAACAATTTTGTTCCCATTTGCTCTTGGAAATCTCGCCAAAATTTTGAAGTGAATTGGGTATCCCTATCGGACACGATGGATACCGGTACTCCGTGGCGTGCCACTATCTCATTAGTGTAAACCTCTGACATCTTTTCTGACATATAAGTCTCACGTATCGGGATAAAGTGAGCACTCTTTGTCAGTCTATCAACAACTACCCATATTGCATCAAAACCGCGGTTCATCTTTGGTAGTTTTGGTTAATAGGTCCATTGTAATATGTTCCCATTTCCAAACCGGAATTTCCAATGGTTGGAGTTTACCGTATGGTTTTTGGTGCTCCGCCTTGACTTGTAGACATGTCAAGCATTTCTCCACATATTTTACTACATCTCTTTTCATTCCGGGCCATCAATAGTCTTGTTTCAAGTCGTTATACATCTTGGTCGCTCCCGGATGAATGGAATAACGGGATTTGTGAGCTTCATCAAGTAGAAGCTTTTTAACTCCACACGAGTTACGAACCCAGATTCTACCAAAACATGTTTTCAAACCATTGTTGCCATCTACAAGATCCTTAAATTGGCCGACTATTCTTTCCTTCTTCCAGTTTTCCATCTTTACTGCTTCAACTTGTGCTTCTCAGATTCGTTCTAGTAAGCCCGAGGTCACAATAAGCTGCATTGATTGTACCCGTATCGGGGCATAATCTGCCTTTCGGCTCAACGCATCAGCCGCTACATTGGCTTTCCCGGGGTGGTAGTGTATTTCGCAATCGTTGTGACACCTGGGTCACTGCAACCATCAAACAAATACCAAACCAATGAAATATTGTGTTTCATACTTGGGATTTGTACAAATATGTGTATCATTTGCACATATCAATTCTTGTTCGATTTCAGGCTCTAAATCGCTTTCTGGAAGGTTATACGCGCACCGATGTGTAAATATAACCAGTTTAATGCAACAAACACTCCGGAATAGTGAAATAGGCTTCACATACCTTAGATAACCTTTACATAACTTAGAAATAAGTTTTGAAGGCTTTGGTATGACAAAATCAAGTTTAATCGCTTACAGGGACTAAAGTTGACAAACTGCGAAAGTATGCCAATTTGAACTGTAACAGACATTCCAGAACATGACCATAAGTTAAACATACCATAAATATCCTTTAAATAGCTTAGAAATAGGCTTTGACGGGTTAGGTATGCTAAAATAAACTTTATGGTCATTCAGGGACTAAAAGCGTCAAAAAGTGCACAAGTTTGCACTTTCGCGCATATCTTACGTTCTGAATACATCCGGACATCCAAAAATTTATCTAAGCATTATAATATTATGCTTTAGTGTTTGGCATAAGCAAAATCCATTCGTCACGCAATTTGGATCGTTTTTCGCGCTTATGCGCATTCCGTCGTAATTAACCGAACATCGCAACCGTACGGCCAAACGAACCGACATCCGAGATGTTTTCAAGTATATTTCATGTTCCCTATGTCTTAACATCATTGTGGAGCTTGAAATTGGGTTTGACGGGTGTAAGAAGTGCCGTTACGCAGCGAAACAAGGTGCAGGGACTGAAACAGACAATTCTGCATAGTTGTTGGCTTACGGACCGTAAGCCATGACCCTTACGGTCCGTAAGGGGTCCCCAGAACAGCAGATCAGTTTAAACAGCTATTGCCTCTTCAGGATAATGAGGGGCCAATTTGCACTTGCCTCGTTAGGAAAATGAGGGGGCCAATTTGGTGTTCCATGGGTATTTCAACAAGTGTATGGATGAGATCAAAGCACGTTATTCGATAAACGATCCTAACGGTTCTACCACATCTATAAATACCCACTAACATCACTTGCAAAACCCACAAAAATCTGATCTAAAAGCTCTAAGTTGAAGCCATTGCTTCATACCTGAGCTACTTGGATCAAGATTAGCTTTCGGGGACCCTTTGTAAGTGTTCCTTCGTTCTTTTTATTCTTTTAGCGTTAAAAGTCAAACTTTGTTTGACTTTCTGCGTTGACCAGTTTATGGTCAATGCGAAGTTCGTTTGAACTTCATAACGTGAGCGTAATCACGATGGTTATAGTCCTTAGTGACTATACCTACTGATTACCACGTTATCTAGGCTCAGTGACGAGTCGTAGTTTCGGCCAAAATACGTATTCTTGCGTATTTTGTAACCAAACTACTTATAGGTATCAAAACTGTTTGTTTTGATACCAAACCTGTTTTCTAAACTTAGTTAAGCATGTTTTAACATGCTTAGCTCATCACTTTTAGTTTAGTGCTTATATAGGGTCGTAAGGTAAGCGATCTAAACAATCGCTTATACTTTCGAACCCGACCCGTTTGGTCGATCATTAGGATCCGACCAAACACATTAGGTGACCATAGTATATAGGGAATAACCTTCCGAGGTTATACCTTATGGTCGCTTCGTTTAAGTAGTTGTATGATAAGTAGTTTATATGCCTTAGGTAAATTA
This sequence comes from Helianthus tuberosus, assembly GCA_030545235.1. NCBI lineage: Eukaryota > Viridiplantae > Streptophyta > Magnoliopsida > Asterales > Asteraceae > Helianthus > Helianthus tuberosus. The sequence goes on along the minus strand of CM060445.1, from coordinate 55,979,198 downwards.
CCAAAATGCCCTTTTGACGCCAAAATTCATTTTAAGCATATGTAACATAACTTTTGGTATCTAAACTGATTTGGTAACAATATTAGACATGTTAAGGCATATTTTACTTATCATAGGACTAGTTACGCATTCCAAACGCGTTTCACGCGAACGACGCGTTAAAGTAGCATAAGCTACCTAAACGGGTCGTAATGGGTCGTAAGCACTTAGGTTAGGTTTCATTGTAGTATGTAGGCTTAGTTAAACCATGTTACATGAGTTCCCATACTCATTTGGTTTACGAGCCCTTATTCTATCCGATCCTCCGATTTAGGTCCGGTTTATTAATGTAGTTACCTATATTAGGTGCCGTTTGATATTCGTGATCTCTAGCATTGTTTGGTTGTTACTCAAGGACTACTAAGCAATCTCAAGTGAGTACATAGACCCCTCTTTTACTGTTTTCCAAACATTTTGGGGTGAAACACATGTGCCTACTTGTTACTTTCATGCTTTCCTGTTTTTCACATCATATACTTGCTATGTTCAATAGTACACTTATAGTACATGATTTCATTATGTTTTTGCTATGTATGTCCTTTGTTGCATACTTAGTACATCGTTTTACATTACATTTTATGCTATGTATGTCCATTGTGTGCATACTTAGTACATTGTTTTACATTACATTTTATGCTATGTATGCCCATTGTGTGCGTACTTAGTACATTGTTTTACATTACATTTTATGCTATGTATGCCCATTGTGTGCATACTTAGTACATTGTTTTACATTACATTTTATGCTATGTATGTCCTTTGTTGCATACTTAGTACATTTGTTATTCATCACATGCTTACATTTTGGTATGACATTTGGTTTGTTCAAATGAGACAATGTACATTCATTAACATTAGCTATGCCGCTCGTTAGTAGGTAATGGTACCATAGGACTTGACAACTCCCATTCCTGAACCCTAGGTTTGTTTGGGTGGAAGGAATGACCGAATTCGATAAACATAACAACAAGATAGACCTTTAAATTCGTTTAGGGGTTTATCGCCACAGTCACAAGGCTTGGATGTATGCATTTTCACAATACCGCATAGATGTTTGTATCAGTATAGCATGCATTTGTTCCACAAAACATAACTTTGATTTAAACCATGTTTTACTTCAATACCTTGTTTTTGTGCATTTTACATATGGTTTAGTTGATATATTTCACTTATCATACATGATATTTTGGATACACATTACATGATTTGTATTAGACATAAACATTTTGACATTGATATACATAATTCATGATTTACATTAGACACAGACATTTGACATGGTTTTCACACAAACATTTTGACATTTGATTATACATAAACATTCTACTTTGATGGTTTGGTTTGAGTAAGTGATTTAAGTAACGAGGCGTGTGTAATATGATACAAGCATGGTGGATACGCCGCTGGTACTTTCTATATATAAGTGCTTGTATGGTATTACATATCGTAGTGTTATTTGAATCATTTCAATTTAGACATATAACATTTTATACAAATAACATACTTTTCACAATACATTGTTTTACAAACAACTTATCTAATACAAACTCATTTTACTTGGTTATTTACTTAACCATGTATTATTCTTTTATAGATATATATCATTTGGTTTATTTATCACTTTTCAAATGATTTACAAGACAAAGCAAATTACAAGGTTCATGACTAAACATTTTCTTAAACATAAGTCATGAATCTTATTTTCACAAAACCTATGTATCTCACAGGCATTTTTATGCTGACGTACCTATTTTCACATGTGTTTCAGGATATGATGCATAGGATTTATCAAGATACACTTAGGCGAACTTGGGCCTTAGTGACAATAAAAGATGCAAGACTAGTTATTTATGTTATATTTCTTTGATTGTCAAGACATTGTAACTCTTTTAATCAATAAAACAATATTTCAATTTCCATGTGTTATGAAACAATGATTCTGTTACAACACTCCCCGACATTTCTGCCACGTTTTGTTGTTTTACGTGGTCGGGGTGTGACAATCGTAGTCCTTGATCGTTTCCAACCATCGCCTCTGCCTCATGTTTAATTCCTTCTGATCGAAGAAATATTTCAAACTTTTATGGTCGGTAAAGATAGTATATTTTACCACATACAAGTAATGCCTCCATATTTTCAAGGCAAATACCACTGCTGCCAGCTCCAGATCATGAGTTGGGTACTTCTTTTTATGGATCTTCAGTTGCCTCGAGGCATAGGCTATGACCTTGCCTCGTTGCATTAAAACACATCCGAGCCCCGAATGCGACGCATCCGAATAAACCACCATGTCGTCAACTCCTTCCGGTAGCGTTAACACCGAAGCGTGAGTTAACTTTTCTTTGAGTGTTTGGAAGGCTTCCTCTTGTTCGATGCCCCATACAAATCTTTCCTCCTTGCGAGTCAATTTGGTTAACGGTAAGGCAATTTTGGAGAAATCTTGTATGAATCTCCGATAATATCCTGCGAGCCCTAAAAAGCTTCGGATTTCTGAGGGATTCTTTGGAGTGTTCCATTTTGACACGGCTTCTACTTTTGACGGATCCACTAGTACCCCGTCGGCACTAATGATATGCCCGAGAAACTGCACATCTCGTAACCAGAAATCGCACTTTGAGAATTTTGCATACAGCTTTTCTCGTCTGAGTGTCTCTAACACTTCTTGCAAATGATACATATGCTTAGCTTCATTCTTCGAATACACTAAAATGTCATCGATAAATACGATTACCGACTTATCCAGCATAGGTTTGCAAACCCGGTTCATGAGGTCCATGGAAGCCGCGGGTGCATTGGTCAACCCAAAGGGCATTACGAGGAACTCATAATGCCCGTATCGCATACGAAAGGCCGTCTTCGGTACGTCTTCCTCCTTGACTTTCAACTGGTGATAACCCGATCTGAGATCAATCTTTGAGAACCAACTCGCTCCTTGTAGCTGGTCAAACAAGTCATCAATTCTTGTAAGTGGGTATCAATTTTTCACCGTGAGTTTGCTTAACTCTCGGTAGTCGATACACATGCGCATACTGCCTTCCTTCTTTTTCACGAATAGTACTGGTGCACCCCACGGGGATACACTCGGTCGGATAAACCCTTTGTCGAGAAGTTCTTGGATTTGAGACATCAATTCTTGTAGCTCCGACGGTGCGAGCCGATACGGCGCCTTGGCCACAGGTTTTGCGCCCGGAATCAACTCGATCCCGAACTCTACCTCCCGTTCTGGTGGTATTCCTAGTAAATCTTCCGGGAACACATCTCCAAAATCACGTACCACAGGTACGTCTCTGATTTTTGGGGACTCTTTCTCCGACTCACTTGCATATACAATATATGCTTTGCATCCATGTTTTATAAGTCGGTGAGCCTCTAGCATTGTACATACCACAGGGTTACCCCCTTTTTCACCGTATATGGTAACATGCTTTCCGCTAGGAGATGTCAATTTTATCTCCTCGCGGAAACATGCCACCTTTGCGTGATATCGGGACAGCCAATCCATACCCACGATCACTTGAAATTCTCCCATTGACATTGGGATCAGGTCTATTGAGTACTCTTCGTCATCGATGCTCAATTTGCAATTTTGACATACATCACAAACGATAAAACTCTTGTTATTACCTATCTCTACTTCTAAGGGCATAGGTAACTTAGTTAGAACAAATGAAGGATGTCGAATAAACCTATATGAAATAAAGGATTTATTCGCACCCGTATCAAATAACACACGTGCAGGAATCGAGTTTACAACAAATATACCTGAAACCACTTCGGGTTCTACTTTTGCTTCTACGGCAGTTAGGTGAAAAGATCTAGCCTTTGCTTTTGGGGCTTCACCCTTCGTGTCTTGCCCCTCTTTCTTTCCCATAAGCTCCGGGCATTCTGACTTCTTATGGCCCGGTCGGTAGCAATTGTTACAAACTGTCACTTTATCCAGGCATGATGAAGCCATATGCCCCGTTTTCCGACATATGGGGCAAGGTTTATCTTTGAAGCGACACTCGCCTTTATGGCCCTTTCCGCAGATTTTGCAATTTGGCGACCCGCCTTTTGCGTCCGATTTCTTCGTTGTTTCATTTGTCCGTGCTTTCATAGTAGGGCTTGGATTAACATCATGTGCCTTTCGTTCGCCCCGTTCGACTTGCTTTTTCAATTCAATTTCCCATTCCCGAGCAACATTTATGATCTCGGTAAGGGTCTCATACTTTGATGGAGTCATAAACTCCCTATACTCGGCGCTCAACATAGTAGGGCTTGGATTCTCTCATCCACTACCGATAGTACCGTGTTTTGGATCTTATCGATAAAACCGGACAAAATATTTTCGATTGCCTTTCCAACTTCCTCGGCAATCACTTCTCTCATTTGCTAGGTAATTCTTGGCACCGCATCGTCGTTAACTCCATCCGTCATCTTTAATACTGAAATGTTTACATTAACCGTTAAACATTTCATTTATAACATATGATTTACTTGCTTCGGTTTAATCAAGTCCGTAACTTGCTTTAACCGTTCTTGTTTAATGCACATCCCGTGTTTGAGTGTGTTAACACACTCTTTCCGTGCATGTCAATTCATGTTTCCTTTCTATATTTACTAAGTCTACTTAAAACAATTAATTCTTACCGGATGCTTGATCAAGCTTGAACCGAACACACTTTATTAACAACCTGGCGCTCTGATTACCAACTTGTAAGACCCATCTTAAAATAACAAAATTAATAATATATTACACGCATTTAATACTAAAATTTCGAAGTTACAAATAAAACTTTCTTAGTTTTAAGATTATACATGATCAAAATAGTCAAGTCATCATCCTACTAGATAAACTTTCAAACATAATATCAAGTGTTTACATATTACTAAAACAAAATGGATTAACGCGGAAGCTTTGTTTGGTGTGTTTGGTTCTTGAGAGTTGCTTGATTGCCATCCGGATTAGGTCCATCTTCACCTATGGTCAAAACCATAAAAGAAATTAGTTTTGACACTTTGAAATCAAGTAAAAACATGTTCTATGGTTAAACATTGAAAATCAAACAAAATTTGCACGAATTGGGGCGGTCGCGCCCCACGACCGTGTTCGTATCATCCGTCGCGGCCCGCCACGGCCATCGCGTCGCGCGACGGTGACCTTGCTTCGTCGTGGCATTGCGCGAAGCCATGTTTTGGATAGAAAGTTTGTTAACTGGTGCTGTATATCAGCCCAGCATCACATTTTCACATATAGAACTTTAAACTATCATAACTTTTGACTCGAGCGTCCGTTTTAGCCGATTCTTTTTCCTACGCGACCGTAATTTAATTACGGACGCGTTTATCGACACAATTCACATAAAATTTCAGTTTAAGAACAATTAGCCTATAATTCGGCTCCTTGTTTATTCGACCCGTTTGTCTTACAAGTTCAACAACTTGTTTTATTGTCATCTCATGTCTACGACCAATTTACCCAATCCCGGGTTTTCCGACTATGACGTTTCGCTTCCCTCCCGAGGGTTGCTTACGCAATAATCGTCATGCTTGTTTCAAGGATTTAAACATGCTTTTTAACACTATTTGACAAACATGAATTCCGAACTTTAATTCCCATATCAAGGGCTCATTTTTTTACAACGAGTTTAGCGTGTCCGCTACACGGCTTACGCTTTGTTTATAACCAATCAACATGTGATGGTCATTGGCTTCGACATTTACAAATCAACATGTTTTGACCCGTTTGGATGCCGAATGAAGACCACCATTTCAAAACATTCCAAACTCTATTTCTAACACATGATTTGGCCCGTTTTATTAGTCTATGGCACTTCGTCACTTCCGTGACTTAACGGGTTTCCTCTTTTTGCCAAATTTCGATATAACAAGCTAAAACTAACAATTTAACATAATATAACGAAACCATAAGTCGCGTACCTTTAGAACATACCCTTCAAACGTGTATCGCCTCCGGCTTGTCCGCTTGACGATCCAGATTCTTTACCTAAAGAGTTCCATTCACAACCAATTTAGAACCCTTTTTACAATCAATAACGGACAATTTATTATGATATTCAAATCTGCGTTTTTGTCCAATCTTTAACGTTTTAATCCTCACTTAGGCATTTTAACAAACACCTAGCGGGTCAGATTTTTACATAATCAATACTAGGTTCATGACATGTTATTTCCATCTACATTCACTTCAATTAGGCAATTTACACAAAATTTCAACATCAATAATTCTGAATTTACCTCATAAATTCAGTTTTCACTAGAATAAAAATCAAAATCCTAGTGTTCATCTAGTTTCTACAATTCCATTAATCACCTACAATGGTGATTACAACTCCACAAGATTCATGCAAGGTTTTAACAAGAGATCATCTAGGGTTTGTCCCTAGACATCATATTACCTCTAATTTGATCTATCCAACACATATTCAAGCTAAATTTTCGTTTTTCACAATCAATCTAAAATTCAAGATGCATCAAAATACCAGAATTTTGCATACCTTATGATCCCTTCGACGAGGTGATCACTAATTCGTGTTTGAAACTTGATTTAAAGCTGATTATGAGCTTCAATTTGTGAGTTTTGTGAGGATTAGGGTTTGAAGAGGAGCACCCTGATCTCCCCTTGTTTCTGTTCGACCAGACACACACGCATGTGTGTGTTTGGTGTGTTATTTGTTATTTTAATCACTTAGGTTTCAATCTTTACAAGTTTGGTCCTCCAGCTTTTGTTTAACTTGTAGTTTAGGTATTTTAATCTTATTGTTTGCCACTTATAGACTCATAACTAACTGGGTTATAATTTCCTAGTTTGCTCGTTCTTGTTTGCTTAATACTTTATTATTCTGATTTCAAGTTTTATAAATTTCGGGGTGTTACAAAATAATGATAAACACCGATACCACCGAATCTGATCTCGCGGTTGCCCGTTCCCGGGTGATTAGGGGATGGGGGTTGCGACAGAAGGTGGTATCAGAGCTACAGCCATTGATTCAGCCACAGAAGTGTTCTACTGACACCAAAATTTTATCCATTATGTTAGGAAATAATCTATGTGATTATGTGCATATCTGTATATTACTGTTTTGTGTTATTTGACAATTTGTTAGTTTATAGTATGAGTGACCAAGGACCTTCGGACGCTTACCGTCAGTTGTCCAACTCACCTAGGGACGAAGGCACCTCTTCACAGCCAACCCCCTCGGGGTATTCGGCTGATACCGAAGATGGGATTTTCGTGTTCAAAGCCCAACCTGAAGAGCCATTCCCTCCTAAGAAGAGAGGATGGTTCAGCAGAGGAGCTCACAAGTGTAGAAAAAGGATGAAAAAGTTACAGCAGCAGAGAGCCTTAGCAGCTGCGAATAGAGAAATGAACTCTCAGGATATGATCAATAGAAGACTAGCAAACTTCCACATACTAGCAACCACAGCGGCCGACCCGAATCTAGAACAAATCATAGCACCCCAGCCGTTACCACTATTTCCCACACAACCCATAGACATCGAAGCTAACCCAGAAAACCAAATCCCAGCACCTGCTCTTGACCCAGCTGAAATCCCTAGAGTACCAGCACCCCATCCCCCAGACTATGACCCATGGTTTGACGACCATAGGGATTATGTGCAACGCTACCCAATACCAGACGAACCCATGCAAAACCTAGTAGGACCCTACCCAGACCCGGACCCTCTAGACCCCTATTATGATAATGACCAATATATCAGGGAGATCCTAGAGAACCCGTACCCTTATGAAGAACCCATGCCCCAGTTCCCAGACCCGATACCAGCACCCGCACCACCCATGAGAACTGAGAATGTGCAAGAGCTCCGCACCTTTGGTGAGGAGATTTTAGAAGAAAGTGAGAGGATGTGACAGATATGGGAGCGACTCGTCTGGAAATATGATGAGCGCAATATGCAATTCTGGATGAACCCCTATCAGTAGTAGTAATAATAATAATAATAATAATAATAATAATAATAATAATAATAATTTATAAGTGTGTATGTTTGGAAAAAAATAATAATATATTTTATAATCAACCAAAATAGATAACCCTATAGTTAATGATGCATACTAGTATTGTAACTTCAAGTCTAGTTGTATTTGTAATAGATATAGATGCATAATATAAAATAGCGTAAAGGTCGCAATGACGACGATTTTGGATCAATATGCTTGTGGTGTGATTATTTGTATTGGATATTGTCTTGTGATATTAATACATGGTAAATGTTTAAAATTCAGATGGACAACGAAGTGAATCAAGAAAACCAGAATAACGATAATAACGGAAACCAGATAGATAATAGTGCCATCCAACACATAGTGGCACAAGGGATTATAGACGCAATGCCATATATTATCAAAACGGTTAAGGAAGCTGATAATAATAAAAGTAATAATGGCAGTAAACGACCACCTACTGAACCAGAAAACAGCGTAAACAATGGACCCATACTTCAAGTGCCCATTCCAAAAAGAAGAAGAACCATGTCTTCTGGTTGTTTTTATAAAGAATTATGGTCCTGTAAACCAATGGAATTCTCGGGCAATGAAGGAGCCATTGCAGCTCTACGCTGGATAGAAAAGACTGAGGCAGTCTTGAAAATAAGCAAGTGCGCAGAAGAGGATAAGATAATGTTTGCTTCCAATCTATTTAAGAACTCAGCATTAGAATGGTGGAACACTATCCTCCAGTCTAGAGGAAGTGACAGAACCTACAATATGGAATGGGATGAGTTTAAGAATATGGTGGAAAGAAAATTCTGTCCACCCAATGAAAAGGAACAGATAGCAAATAAATTCTTAAACCTTAGGATGACTGGAGTGGATAGTAAGGATTACACTACATTATTCTTCGAATATGCTAGAATAGTGCCGACCCTTGCTTCACCAGAACCAGTATTAATCTCCCGTTACATCTGGGGATTAATCAGTAAGATTAGGCATGTAGTCAAGGCAGCTAGACCACAAACCATAGAAGAAGCTGTAGAACTAGCAAATATCTTGACTGATGAATTAGTGCGTATGCAAGAAGAGAACCAGAGGAGAAACCTAGCTCAGAAACTTACCCAAGAATTTCGTTATGGAAATTCCAATCGTGGGAAAAATGTAGGTTCTACTTCTGTACCTTACTGCAAATATTGCAAAAGAAAACATTCTGGAAGATGCTCTATATACTGCAATTTTTGCAAAATATCGGGACACAAGGAAGAAGACTGCAGGAAGAAACCCAACAATAGGATATGCTACAACTGTGGAGAACAAGGTCATATCAAGCCAAACCGTCCAAAGCTAGCTCCGGCCACAAACAACAAGACTACGAAAAATGCTAGAGCATTTGTTCTGACTGGAGAAGAAGCCAAGATGATCCCGGATGTGATTGCCGGTACGTTTTTAGTTAATGATGTTTTTACTAAAGTATTATTTGACTCTGGTGCGAACCAAAGTTTTATTAATACTTCATTTTGCAAACTTCTCAATCAACCATTAACTAAACTCCAACAAGCATGTTTAGTAGAAACAGCAAATGGGGAAACCATTAAGATTACCAAAATCTTGCAGGGAGCAAGAATAGAATTTTTAAATCAAAAGTTTATTGCAAACCTTTATCCAATGAATCTGGTAGGATTTGATGTTGTTTTAGGAATGGATTGGTTAGTAGCAAATAAAGCCAGTATTCTATGTGATCAAAAGTTAATACAAGTAAATTCACCGAAAGGTGAAAAGATCACAATTAAAGGAGATAAGCCATCTAGATCCACAAAATTCATCTCTGTGATGAAAACGGCCAGTTATGCAAGAAAAGGATCATTAGTGTATTTGATTTCTATAATCATTAACACTAAAGGAAAAGAACTGAAAGATATTCCCGTAGTATCCCAGTTTCCAGATGTATTCCCAGAAGAATTACCAGGACTACCGCCGGATAGAGAAGTTGAATTCAGAATTCACCTGTTACCTGGAACAGTACCAATTTCCAAAGCTCCTTACCGTTTGGCACCAGCAGAGATGTAAGAACTGAAGAAACAGTTAGACGAACTATTAGAAAATGGATTCATACAGCCAAGTTCATCGCCATGGGGAGCACCGATCTTATTTGTCAAAAAGAAAGACGGGTCAATGCGTATGTGCATTGATTACCGCGAATTGAACAAGGTCACGATTAAAAATCGGTACCCACTACGGAGAATCGATGATCTATTTGATCAATTGCAAGGAGCTCTATTTTTCTCTAAAATCGATTTACGCTCAGGATATCATCAATTAAAGGTACAGGAAGAGGAAAATCCTAAGACCGCATTCAGAACAAGGTATGGCCATTATGAATTTACTACAATGCCATTTGGTTTAACCAATGCCCCAGCCGCATTTATGGACATGATGAACCAAATATGTAATCCATATTTGGATAAATTCATAATTGTCTTTATAGATGATATTCTCATTTACTCTAAGAGTAAAGAGGAACAGGCAGCGCATCTGCATGCACTTCTAAATTTGCTGAGGAAAGAAAAGCTTTATGCTAAATTTTCAAAATGCGAATTTTGGTTAGAAGAGATACAGTTCCTTGGACATCTAGTTAACCATGAAGGAATTCATGTGGACCCCACAAAGATTGAGACAATTACTAAATGGAAAACCCCTGAGTCACCAACCGAGGTTAGAAGTTTTCTAGGATTGGTAGGTTATTATAGAAGATTTATTAGAGATTTCTCCAAAATAGCCATTCCTTTAACCAAGTTAACCTGTAAGTCCGTTAAGTTTGAATGGGGACCAAAACAAGAAGAAGCCTTTAGAATCCTTAAGCAAAGATTAACCAACGCACCCATACTAGCGTTACCAGAAGGAACTGAAGACTTTGTAGTCTATTGTGACGCTTCTAAGTTAGGTTATGGATGTGTGTTGATGCAACGTCTAAAGGTTATAGCTTACGCATCTAGACAACTTAAGAATCATGAAGAAAATTATACAACCCATGATTTAGAATTAGGAGCCATAATTTTTGCCCTGAAAATTTGGAGACATTACCTTTACGGTAGTAAGTTTACCGTTTTTACCGATCATAAGAGTTTAAGATATGTTTTCGGGCAAAAGGAGTTAAACATGAGACAAAGACGCTGGATGGAGATACTTAGTGATTATGATCGTAATATCCAGTATCATGCAGGAAAGGCTAATGTAGTAGCCAATGCGTTAAGTCAAAAGTACCATGTAAAGCCAAAAAGAGTACGCTTTCTTAAATTAAATCTACAAGTAGATTTAAACGAACAGATTAGGAAAGCCCAAGAATCAGTAACCAAGGATGATATTGAGAAATTGAAAGGAATGATTAAAGAATTAGAACAAGGAACAGATGGAATATGGAGATTCCATAAGAAAAGGATGTGGATACCCAAACTAGGAAACCTACGCCACCGTATATTAGAAGAAGCCCATAAGTCTAAGTATACGATGCATCCTGGAAGTGACAAAATGTGTCGAGACTTAAGAAGGAATTTTTGATGGATAAGAATGAAAAAAGGATATAGCAGCTTATGTTTCTAAGTGTCTAACCTGTTCACAGGTTAAAGCTGAACATCAGAAGCCCTCAGGTTTATTGCAGTAGTTAGAAATGCCAGTTTGGAAATGGGAATAGATACAATGGATTTTGTTACCAAATTACCCAAAACAAGAAAAGATAACGATACAATCTGGGTGATTGTAGACAGACTAACTAAATCAGCTCATTTCCTACCGATGAAGGAAACTTTCAGTATGGAACAATTAGCTAAGCTGTATGTAAATGAAATAGTTTCATTACATGGAATTCCTTTATCAATTGTTTCTGATAGAGATAGCCGTTTTACTTCTCATTTTTGGACAAGTTTCCAAAAAGCAATGGGAACCAAGCTAAATCTAAGCACAGGTTATCATCCTCAAACGGATGGACAAAGCGAAAGGAAAATTCAGACAATGGAAGATATGCTTAGAGCTTGTGTAATTGATTTCGAAGGAAATTGGGATGATCACTTACCATTGATAGATTTTTCCTACAACAACAGCTATCATACCAGTATCAATGCTGCACCATTCGAAGCACTTTATGGATGAAAGTGCCGAACTCCAGTCTGTTGGGCAGAGATTGGAGAAAAGCAATTATCTGGACCAGAAATAGTACAAGAAACAACAGACAAGATCATTCAAGTCAAGGAACGACTAAAAGCAGCACGCGATCGACAGAAAAGTTATGCTGATAACAGGCGAAAGCCGTTGGAATTTCAGGTAGGTGACAAGGTGTTATTGAAAGTCTCTCATTGGAAAGGAGTGGTAAGATACATCAAAAGAGGAAAGCTAAGCCCCAGGTATGTTGGACCTTTTGAGATTATTAGAAAAATAGGACTTGTAGCCTATCAACTACAACTGCCAGAGGAAATGGTAGGAATACATGATGTATTTCATGTATGTAATCTCAAAAAGTGCTTAGCCGATGAATCACTAGTAGTGCCTCTTAAGGATATAGAGGTAAATGAGAAGTTAAAGTTTGTAGAGAAGCCTCTACAAATTAAAGACAGGAAAGTCAAGAACCTCAAACACAAGAGATTAGTTCTGGTCAAAGTAAAATGGGATTCCAAAAGGGGACCAGAATACACATGGGAGCTTGAATCAGAAATACAAAGGAAATACCCACACCTATTCCAGTAGACCTCGAGGACGAGTTCTAAAACAAGGTGGGGAGGATATAACAACCCTCCAAATTTTTTTCGAACACCCCTAATATATATAGAATGTCCCAACACGTCTTAAAATACACCCCGTATACGAAAACCGGGCCCAAAATACCTTATATAATTAAAAATTAAATAAAAACAAAAACCTAAGGTCGCTCGCGGGCCGCGAACGTGTTGACTGAGTTCTACGCGGTCCGCGACAGCTATGAACCAGGGCGACACCCTGAGCTGCCACGTGGCAGGCTCGTGTCAAGTCTATATCCGGCGAATCAGTGAACCTAGACCCTACACCCCTACGTCGCGGGCCGACCCCTTAAGAATCTTACGCGGGCCGCGAGAAACTGGTCAATCAGACCTATAAATAGATGGCCTCGGCTGTCAGTTGGGATTCGTTCAATTCTCGTGCTTTTTCTCAAATTTATGAATAGTAGAATTAATATAAGGTGTTATACCCCCTAAATAACGAAGTACTGCTTCGTTGTAAGTATCATAACCCCCGGTTACGTATTAGATACGCTGCCCGATTGATTTAGGATTTCGTAACGGCTGTCGAGATTCTGCCCGACGTAGTCGTTGGAGTTTTGTCTCGGGGAGGGTATAACTAATGTAAATATTAGGTTATTATACTAACGCGTGTGCATTGTTTAATTAATAGATTATAACAAGGAAAATCACAGGAAAAACCCTAAAGTTGCAATGTGAGTAATCTCCTTTTTGTAAACCTTTTTGTAAACTATTTTTACAAAACCTTAAATATTTTACAATGTGATTAGCAGTGATTGAGTCTTTTTAATTCTTAAATTACTGCTGGTATGTTGGGGTTTTGTATACAAAATGTGGAACACGTTACCATTGGACAACGACATAGCCAATGTGTAATATGACCCACCAGTCAGGATTGACAGTACTGAATGAGTAATTGTGTAGATATAAACATTGTAATCGCTCTCAATACTGTAAATTAATAAAACTCTTCTTGATTAAATTGGGATTCACTCACCAATATTTCCCACTGACAAAATGTTTTTAAACGCGTTTCATGTAACAAAATGTGAAAGCCAAATAGAAGCCAGCTGGACAGCACTGAATGCTTGGAAAAGTGGCTATAAAGTTACCTAATTAAAGAAGATATTTTATTTCAATAAAATAGGGTTTATCCCTATAAATCAGTTTGTAATGAAAACTTGAGTTTATCCCAATATATTTATTAATATAAAATGTGGTGTTTTACTCTGATAAAATATTTCCTAACTACGGTCCTGATGAAATTTCCACTACCAAATAATGATAAACACCAATAACACTGAATCTGATCTCGCGGCCGCCCGTTCCCGGGTGATTAGGGGACGGGGGTTGTGAAAAAAGCAAGGCGTTACAGTCTCCCCTCCTTTAGGAAATTTCGTCACGAAATTTAGGAAGATGCAACTAATAGATGTGGATACTTAGTCTTCATTTCACTTTCGAGTTCCCAAGTAAACTCAGCGCTACGTTTTCATTCACATCGAACCTTAACGATAGTGAAGGGGTAAGGTCCCAAAAACCTTACTTCAGGTACTTGAGACCATACCACAACCTCGTTTTTAAGCCTTCTTAATAGACCTTGCGCGGCCGCGCACTGGTCCTACAAAAGATCTTAGAACGAGGAACAATACTCAATATTTACGCGCCAAAAGGAAACTAGCTAATCCTTGCGCCAATCTCCATAACAGCTAGGATAAAAATCCTAGCAAACACTTCCGCATAATTATTATCCAAACTTGGATAAAAATAACTTCTCTGATACCATACAATAAAGAGCCACACAGGATTACAACTATATTCTTCTAGAAGGCTCCATCGTGCACCACCAGTCGGTTATAACCGAATGGCCACATGGCATCATCCCAGGCTCCCTTGAAGTCACGATGATGGCACGGAATTGAAGAGAGATCTTCACTTGTCCACTTTCCACGTGGCAATACCCTAACCGTGGATCAAGATCACGATCCGTGTGCTCCCACACTCGTTAGTGATTAACGGAAAGAAAGAATAACTGCTTACGGAAAAGCATCTTCCGTCAAGTTTTCACCAACAGGTTTTCCCGCCCAAACTTCGGCTATAAATAGAAGGATAATTCAGGTATAATTCTCAAGTTACATTCACTTCACTTTCACTTCTTCTTCTTCTTCATCAAACCCTGTACTTATTCTCACGCCGGAGGGTGGTCACGGAGAGAACCTCCATTCTCCCCGTGGCGAGTCTAATGGTGGTTGTTTTGCAGTTATTGTGAGAGGAAGAAGATCATTCACCCACGAATCAGACGAGAAGATTTAACCCCTTTTATGCAGATTCAAACCCCCTGGTTCAGTTGATTCCGGTCAATTAAACCAATGTTTCTTCATTGGCGCCCACCGATTTCTCAGTTTATTCATTTCTTCTCGTTTCAATTCATTTTCTCTCCATTCTCTGGTTTCATATAGCAGAGAAATCAACAATTCACCCATTAAGTCCTCGATCTGGAATCAAGGGCACGAAAACCCAAGATATCCAGATCGACGGAATCATGGGCAACGAAGACAGCAACAAAAGTCATCTGGAAGGGAATGGCCCCGTGGTACAAATGGGAGTTCATAATCATCCAGATCTACTCCTGGAGGAAACTCCAGAGTACTGGTTCACCAGGTTCTAGATCGCCATGAACCAAATTTTTGCACAAAATGTCAGATCTGAGTCATTAAACAACAGATCTGATATTCAAAAAGTAAGTAAGGGAAAACCTGACACTACAACATTGGACCCACAGCCGGCTTGTTAGTGGGACATCCAATTCAGTAGTCAAGGAGATATGGTACGAAAATCAGAGGATACCAATCACCAGGAAGTCAAACCAAGGCATATAAATATGGTACAAGGAGGTCCCTCATGAAGGTCGAACAAACGAAGCCATAATCAGCATTGGCGAGAGCAACAAGTTGTATTCCCTGTCGTCCCCGGAGGTCCTCAAGAAGAACGTCCAGTAATTATCACCGGTATCTTCAGCCATTACCGAACTGATTATATGTTCATAGATCCAGGAAGTTCAATGGATATAATCTATGAACAATGTTTTAAACAACTTGATCCAGAAGATAAGGCACACTTAAAACCAGTTGATTTCCCTCTCATCGGTTTCTGCAACGAAGCTGTCTTTCCGCTAGGGCAAATCGCTTTTCCTGTGACTCTCTCAGGTGGCGAACACTCGCGCACTGTCACAGTAAATTTCATGGTTATGCCAGCAACGTCACTTCATGATGTACTACTGGGGAGACGCTCTCAGAGAGAATTCAGCATGATTACCTCTATACCACATGCCGCTTGCGGTTTTTCGACAGAAACTGGGGTGGCAATTTTGTATCCAACAAGGAAGTTATGTATGTGGATGATGAACCACCAGGGAAGGTTGCCAAACCTTCAACATCAAACGAACCAGAAAAATGGGTTCTTAACGAAGAGCATCTGGAACAAACCATCTTGTTAGGGCACGCCATCTCCTCGGCAATCCGAATAAAACTGAAGGAACTACTCTCCAACAACATGGACATCTTCACTTAGTCCCCGGGGGACATGACTGGAGTACCACGAGACATCGCGCAACACTGTTTAAACTTCCGGCCTTCAGCGGAACCCGTCGCATAAGGAAGGCGCAGTCTCAGCGAAGAAAAAGCAGAAGCGATGAACGAGCAAGTAACAGAATTGCTTAATGCGGGGATCCTGCGCGAGGTACATTACCAAACCTGGGTAGCCAACCCAGTAATGGTACAAAAAAAATGGCGGGTGGCGCATGTGTGTCGACTTCAAAGACCTCAACAAAGCGTGCCCGAAAGACTGCTATTCACTCCCGGAAATAGACAAGATAGTCGACTCTCTAACATCCTTCCACTGGAAGTGTTTTCTAGACTGTTATAAAGGCTACCATCAAGTATAGATGAAAGAGGAAGATGAAGACAAAACAGCCTTCCGTAAAGATAAAGGTATCTTTTGTTATACGAAAATGCCCTTTGGTCTCCGCAACGCAGGGGCTACTTACCAGCGCTTGATGGATAAAGTCTTCGGGGAAGACATTGGAAAAACAGTGGAAGTTTATATGGATGACCTCGTCATCATGAGCCAAGATGAAGAGACCATGCTCGCTAACATTTAGCGCACGTTTGATTCTTTGCGCAGCATCAATTTAAAACTAAACCCAATGAAGCGCTCATTCGGAATGGAGGAGGGCAAATTTCTAGGGTTCATAGTGACCAGAGACGGTTTCAAGGTCAACCCGGAGAAAGTAGAGGCCATCCAACTAATGCCATGACCAGCAACAGTTAAATAAATGCAACGACTCATGGGTCGATTAGCAGCACTAAACAGATTCTTGGCAAATCATGCTGCGAAATCTTATCCGTTCATTAGCACGTTGCGCAATTGCACCAAGAAGAGCCATTTTCAATGGACACCAGAAGCGGAGAAAGCCTTCAAACAAATGAAGGAATGTCTGATCCAGTTACCAACTTTAACAGCGCCACGAGAGGAAGAACCGCTAATCTTATATCTGTCCGCAGCGGAAGTAGCGGTTGGCGCGGTGTTAATGGTAGAAAGAGATGGCGTTCAAACTCCAATATACTACATTAGTAAGATGTTAACTGGCCTAGAGACACGCTACTCTATGATAGAAAAACTCGTCCTCGCACTGGTACACGCGTCACGAAGACTACGCCGGTATTTCTCTGGCCATGTTATTACAGTACTCACTAATTATCATCTAGGTCAAATTCTGTCTAAACCCAATGTCGTGGGGCATTTGGCCAAATGGGCCATCGAGCTAGGAGGATACAATATCCTATACAAACCTCGACTGGCAGTCAAAGGACAAGTATTAGCGGACTTCGCCACCGAAGTTCCCGTTGACAAAATACAAGAATGCGAGGCAATCCAAAACCCTACTCCAGTCTTTGACGATAGGGTTTGGACGTTGCACACAAACGGGGCTTCTAACGATGACGGTGTAGGCGCAGGCCTTCGACTGGTTAGCCTAGACAATCACGAGCTCACATACGTAATACGCCTAGATTTCCAAAGCACAAATAATAAGGCAGAGTACGAAGCATTTCTTGCGGGCCTCCGTTTGGCACTTAAAATAGGAGCAAAAAACCTCAAAGCACACGTTGATTCCAAGCTAGTGGCGGAACAAGTCAATGGTCATTACGACGCTAAAGGCGAAGCTATGGCTTTATATTTGGAGCAAGCACGAATGCTTATCAGCCAGTTCCAAACGTTCAAGATAGTCCATATAAATAGAAGTGAAAATAAACATGCGGACACACTGAGCAAATTGGCCACCACCAGTTTCAAACATCTAGCAAAAGAAGTCCGCATTGAGGTATTATCTAACCCATCCGTTCCTCTGAGGCAAGTGAACATCATCGAGGTCGGCAATCCATCGTGGATGTCCCCGATCATTACGTACTTACAGCATGGCAAACTTCCAGAAGGAAAATCGGAAGCTAGGAAAATCCAAAACAAAGCACTAAACTACGAAATGGTAGACGGTATCTTATACCGGAAATCATTCATGGGTCCACTCCTACGCTGTGTCGATAAAACGGATGCGCAATATTTAGTCAGAGAAATTCACGAAGGATTATGTGGGATCCACACTGGACCACGCATGGTAGTGGCGAAGATAATGAATGCAAGCTATTATTGGCCAGGAATGCATGTAGACGCAGTGGAACTATTGCACAAATGCGCAGCATGTCAGTGCCACGCGCCAAAAACCCTCCGTCCAAAAAATCCTCTAGTCCCAGTCACCTCGGCATGGCCCTTTCAACAATGGGGTATCGACCTCGTCGGTCCATTCCCTAACGTGCCAGGTGCAGTTAAATTCATCGTAGTGGCAGTTGAGTACTTCACTAAGTGGGTGGAAGCTAAGGCATTTGCATCAACCACAACAATGGTAATCCGCAAGTTCATATGGGAACATATTATCTGTTGATTCGGGTTGCCATTACGCATCATTTCCGATAATGGCACAAACTTTGCCTTGGAAGACCTCCAGAAGTGGTTTAAAGAAATGAAATTAGAGCACAGCTTTGCCTCTGTGGCGCACCCACAAGCAAATGGGCAGGTTAAAAGCGTGAATAAACAAATAGTCGATAGCATCAAGGCAAGATTGGGGATTGCGCATAGGGGATGGGTAGATGAGCTCCCTAGCATCTTATGGGCCCATCGCACCATGCCAAAAACTAGTACAGGGGAAACCCCATTTAGCCTTGTATATGGTTCGGAGGCAGTAATACCAGCAGAAATCGGCCTCCCATCACCGCGCATGATCGCCATGGAAAAACAAGATAATAAAAAAGAACGAAGGATGGATCTGGACCTTCTCGAGGAAAGGCGTGAGAATGCAGCCATCGCAGAAGCAAGGTATACATCCAAATTAGAAAAAAATACTACAACGCGCGCGTACGCGTGTGCACCTTCGTTCCAGGAGATTTCGTCTTGCATGACAATGAAGCGTCCAAAGCGGAAAATCCAGGCAAACTAGCACCTAAATGGGAAGGGCCGCACATCATCCATGAAGTCCTGGGTAAAGGGGTATACACCTTAAAGAGGCTCGACGGAACAGACGTGCCCCGCACCTGGAACACGCAGCAGCTGCGCAGGTGCTACATGTGACCAAGCCAAGCCATCCGGCACAGAAGGCCAGACACTTATGCAGGCAATGTATTTATTCTAATTATTCACTTTGTATCCATCGGCCCCGCGCCTTACTAATACAAAGATTATCCTTATATATTTTATTGTTTATTACAAATTGCATGTAATTCCTTTTGGTACATGCGAAAACAATATGGTGAAACATTATAAGCCTCATGAACGGTCTAACGGGCACAAGTCCCACGCACAGTCCAGACCTACGTTCACACATGAGCTCAATACCATTCTTATTCGCTTTACCTAAACGAAGTAATTATACACATGCAACATATTGTAATTCAAACACAACTTATATCACTAGCGCACCACGCGCAATAACAAAAAAACATATATGCATAACAGTGCATCAAAAATTTACTTGTGCAACAAAGCACATTAACAAAGTTTACAAAACACAACAGTGTATCAAAACATTAGATGCAAAATAAACAAACTACACACCAGGGAACATATCCAAAACACCCAACGGGGTGTGCAGTACTTCACCATAGCATCTAATAGGGTGAGGATCAACAATCCAAGGGTTCACACCCTCCTCAACACTCGCAGCAGGAGCAACCACATGCTCACCGGTCGGAATCTCGGCCAGAGGAGCTAAACAGGAACCACGGCGACCCCGTTGGTACACAATCGAGCAACGGCCTCTCCAATCAGCCGAAAACGCCCAAGTTATGGCATATACCGATAGTCTGGTAACCCCCTCGTTGTTACCATCTGCAGAATGAGAGAGGACATGATTCCTTGAGGACTCCGGGCAAACAACTTCACGAACACCTTCGTCTCCAGCAACAGTTCCAGTCGACAGGCCGGAAAGGAGAAGCAGGCCGTCAGCAGCATCAAAAACCTTGAGGATTTTGGAAATCCTCCGACGTCGACATTGTCGCCTAACCCTCATTTTTTCCAAAATTGGGGAAAATATCCACACACTAAAAATGAATATATAAGCCAGAAAGTTAACGCCAGTTTTTAAAGAGGGACTTGTGATGATTAAGTATCAAATCACTCCCCTTAGAAACGGCGCTGGCACTGCAATCGTCATATCACATTAAATGATCTATGACAGGCCCGCACATATTCCCAAGGCTACAGTTCAGTTAGAAGACGAAGAGGCAATACAAAATACATTTTTTCGATGACATAAGCAGCAGTCAGCTCATGATTACAAAAGCTCCTCGCTCAAGTGAACAGTCCAGAATAAAGAAAAATACAAATATCTTCTCCACAAAGATTTCCATTTTTCAAAGTCAAGATTTTCAAAATAAAAATCATGAGCAAGAGTATCTTCTCCAAAGGTTCTCTCCTTTCACGCCAAAAAAAAAAAAACTCTACAGCAAAAAGCACCTATCTCTCACAGTCCAGTGCTCCACTTATTTGCATAAGAGCAACACTAGACTGGGGGGACTTGAAGGGGTAAGGTCCCAAAAACCTTACTTCAGGTACTTGAGACCATACCACAACCTCGTTTTTAAGCCTTCTTAATAGACCTTGCGCGGCCGCGCACTGGTCCTACAAAATATCTTAGAACGAGGAACAATACTCAGCATCTGCGCGCCAAAATGAAACTAGCTAATCCTTGCGCCAATCTCCATAACAGCTAGGATAAAAATCCTAGCAAACACTTCCGCATAATTATTATCCAGACTTGGATAAAAATAACTTCTCTGATACTGTTAGGGATGGATTTTCTAAACCTAAGGATCACGGATCCTCAAGTGCAGCCAGGATCACGGATCCTCAGTTCGGTTCGAATTAAGGATCCTCAGAAGACGTTGTAGGTTTAAGGATCCAGGATCCTCATTATTATCCTTATACTAACGGTTGTTTCCATTATATTTGAACTTGTTTTACAGGGGTATTCGCATGGGACTTGGTCTTGCCGAGATTCTAGGGGAACATGCTCCATTATTCTGCACGTGTATGGCTTGTATGACCGTTATGGAAGTCGTGGGAAGCTTGCATGAATTGCGGATTGTTAGTTAGCTAGATTATTTCCATTTTTATAAGGGGATAACAAGCTTGATTAGGAAGAACAATTAGCAAACACACACTACTCGAGAACTCTCTGCAACTTATTGGCGATTTCATACTTTTTGCACACTAGTGATCCTTGTAACAAGCTTGTTATCATCCTGATTTATAACCTTTACTTGTTTAATATAGTTGGTGGTCGGTAGTTTCCATCACCTGAGGTTTTTTGTGTCGGAGATCATATCTTGATCAAGGGCTTTTTCCTCGTATAAATCCTTGTGTCCAACATTCATTTCATTCATACATTTGTTCATTAATTCAAGCATCACACCTCACAAAATCGGATTTGGTTGTATTATCCTTGTGTGATTTTTGACCAAAACAGTTTGGCGCCCACCGTGGGGCAATTGGTGCTTCATTTCTGAGAAATTTTGTTCATTTCGATCATTTTGTTTCATTACCTTCAACCATATGGCTTCTCAAGCGAAGAACACTTCAAGCTCCATGCCGGCGGTTACCTTTTCACAGGGAATTCCACCTTTGCCTCCAGTACCTTTTGGATCCCAGAAGAATGCTGAGAATGCTGCGAAGAAACAAACCCCCGTTTTTCCAAAACCAACTTCTGCTGTTACTTCTGGCCCTACTAACAATGATCTTTATTCTTTGATTTTGCAGATGAGGGATTACATGCAGCAGCAGGACAAAACTAATGACAGGATCATTCAAGAAATTGATGAAATCAAGAAATTGAAGAGATCAGCGGAGGATCACTCTCCATTGGTGCCCAGATCACTGAATTTTGATTCACCAGCCATAACAGCCCAGCACTCCACAGCATCAGGCTCTCAGTACCAAGGTGGATTGTTGAGTATACGCTATGGATCGTTGGCAATGACTCAGGCTCAAGGATCCTACTTTCAGCCTTCTGGATCCTCTCAGCATCAAGGATCCTTCTTCAGTTCTGGAGGATATGTGGGAGCACAAACAGTTCAAGGATCCTCATTTCAGGGTCAAGGATCCACCTCTCAGGTTCAAGGATCCTCCTCTCAGGTTCAGGGATCCTCTCAGGTTCAAGGATCCTCCTCTCAGGTTCAGGGATCCTCATCTCAGGTTTACGGATCCATGGATTATCCTCCAAGACCCCCAGTCATAGCATACCAAGGATCCAACATCTTTCAGGATCAAGGATTCTTAAGGAGTGTACAACCCGGAAGTTCAGATGTTCATTTAGGAAACTTCATCCCTATGCAGACTATTGCTTCATCTGGACCCTCAATTATACCAGAATCTCGCCAATATGGATTCACATCTGGGATTCCAAACTTGAATCCTTCAGGAGGTAACACTTTGAATAATTCTTATAATGCTAACCATGGCTTTGTGCAGGATACAAGTATCAACCAAGCTACGGCTAGGGAATTACAGAAACTGAAGGATATGATATCCAGCGTTCCAGGAGTGGTTAAGCCCATTCCTAAAATCCCAGATGGAAGCCACAAGATATCTCGTTTTGCACCACCTATTTGTGATGCAGAAATTCCAAAGAGGTTTCAAATACCAACCATGAAGCTATATGATGGCTCAACGGATCCAGAAGAACATGTAGCTCAATACAGAGAAAGGATGGAGATCAATCCCATCCCGGAGAGGTTAAAAGAAGCATGTTTCTGCAAGGGTTTTGGATCCACACTGATAGGATCAGCTCTTAAATGGCTGCTAAGTCTTCCCCCTTACTCTATTGCTTCATTTGCTAATCTAGTTAACTTGTTTAATAACCAATTCTCATGCAGTAGAAAATTTGAACGTTTAACTAGTGATCTATATAGGGTAACACAAGGTCAAAATGAATCACTTAGAGATTATATCACTAAATTCAGTAAAGAATCCTTAGATATTCCTAATTTGGATATTGCTACGTCTGTAGAAGCCTTCAAAATGGGTTTACTTAGGGATTCATTGTTCTATGATGATCTTGTGATGACCCCTTGCAGGAATCTTGATGAAGTGAGAACTAGGGCCCTTAGATTCATCCGATTAGAGGATGATAAAATGATCCAAGAAAGACTGGCAGGATCCTCGAAGCAGGAAAAGCAAGGATCCTACTTTAGGAACAACAAGTCTAAATCTTACAACAAGTCTGATAATCAGAACGTGCATGCAGTAGAACAGGAAGAGGATGATGAGGATTATCCCCCCATTTCTGAATATTGTTTTTCTGTTGATAACAATGAACTAATCCTTGCAATGCAGAACCTAGGTGAAAAAGCAAGATGGCCCAGAAAAAGTGATAAGCCAGCTGCAACGAAAGACAAATCCAAATGGTGTGCATATCACGAAGATTTCAGACATCTCACTGAGGAATGTATTGCACTCAGAAAAGAGATTGGTTACTTGTTAAGCAAAGGGCATTTGAAGGAGCTATTGGGAAGAAAAAAGTCAGGGATCCAGGATCCTGAAAAGGTTCTAGAAAAAGCTCATGCTCCTCCTGCTGATGCACAAATCATCAACTTCATATCTGGTGGATCAGACATATGTGGCACTTCCTTTTCAGCAGCCAAGAGGCATGCCAAAGAAACCAAGATGGATAATGGGGATAGACCCATTCGAACCTCAACCCTTACACAGGAGAAAGTTATAACTTTTGATGAGGATGATCGTGTGGATATTCAGGATCCTCATCATGATGGTCTCGTTATTACTTTGTTTATATCTAATCATTTTGTTCGTAGGATCTTGATAGATGGAGGAAGCTCAGTGAACATCATTCAACTTGATGT
This sequence comes from Helianthus tuberosus, assembly GCA_030545235.1. Taxonomy (NCBI): domain Eukaryota; kingdom Viridiplantae; phylum Streptophyta; class Magnoliopsida; order Asterales; family Asteraceae; genus Helianthus; species Helianthus tuberosus. Next base: position 55,954,980 of record CM060445.1, on the reverse strand, counting down.
CCTCAAAAAGATGAATATCCCTGAATCAGAAATCATCCCAAGATCATCAGTTCTCGTGGGATTCAGTGGAGAAACTAAGAACACATTAGGGGACATTAAGCTTCCCATTTACATAGAGGGGCTTAGTTCTTTTTAGAAATTTTGTGTTATAGATTGCTTATCCTGTTGCAATGTTATCCTTGGCAGGACATGGATACATGACATGAAAGCAGTTCCATCTACATATCACCAATGTGTCAAGCTTCCTAGTCCATGGGGTGTAGTGAAGATTGAGAGTGACCAACAAGAAGCCAAGAATTGCTATACCTCATCGATGAAGCCAGCTTCAAGACCCAGGGAGCAATAGCAATTAAAGCATCCTCCAAGAAATATCCTGGAGGCTAGAGAACAAGATGTCAAGGATATCCTGATGGATCCTCAGGATCCTGAATCCAAAGTTTTCATAGGATCCGGGATCCTCAACAATATTGAAGATGATCTAGTATCCTTCCTAAAGAAGTGAAAAACTACCTTTGCCTGGAAGCACGAAGACATGACAGGTATCTCTAAAGATATTATTACTCATAAGCTTGGTATTGACAGGTCATTCAAACCCATACATCAAAAGAGGAGAAAGTTTGCACCTGAGAGGAATGCCATTATCCAGGAGGAGGTAGACAAGCTGCTCAGAGCAGGTATGATTAGAGAGGTTAAGTATCCAAGGTGGTTAGCCAATGTGGTTGTTGTTCAAAAGAAAAATGGAAAGTGGAGGGTATGTGTCGATTTTACTGATTTAAACAAGGCATGTCCCAAGGATCCTTTCCCGTTACCCCACATTGACTCCATGGTGGATGCTACCGCGGGTCATGAGTTGTTAACTTTCATGGATGCCTCATTTGGATTTCAACAAATTCAGATGGAACCATCAGATCAAGAGGATACAGCCTTTATGACCCCAACTGGTATCTATTGTTATATTGCTATGCCATTTGGACTAAGAAATGCAGGTGCTACATACCAAAGGCTAGTCAATATGATGTTTAAAGAACAAATTGGACACACTATGGAAGTCTATATAGATGACATGGTGGTTAAGTCCAAGAGAGCTGAGGATCATCTAAGAGATTTGGAGGAAGCATTTGATATCCTTGATAAATTCAATATGAAATTAAATCCTTCCAAGTGTCATTTTGGTGTCAAAGCAGGCAAATTCCTAGGTTACATGGTGACTAAAAGAGGCATAGAGGCAAGTCCAGAGAAAATCAAGGCGATTGTGAATATTAAATCTCCTGCCAATGCCAAGGATGTGCAAAGGTTGACAGGAAGGATCGCAGCCTTGAACAGGTTCATCTCAAAGTCATCGGAGAAATGCAAGGAATTCTATGACATCCTGAGAAAGAACAAGAAATTTGAGTGGAATGAAAAGCATGAGAATGCTCTCAAAGCCCTTAACGGTGTGTTCCCGAGTTAAAAATCCCTCCCCCTCCCTCCCCTCCCCTCCATGTCTTTCCAAATTGGAAAGACTATTTTCAGGTAAAAAAAACCCCATTTTCCCTCCCCTCCCCTCCCCTCCCCCTGTTAAGTGGATCTCTGGAACACAGCCTAAGGATTACCTATCCTCAGCTCCAGCCTTGATGCAACCAGAAAAAGGGGATATATTATCCTTATATTTGGCAGTCTCTTCTAAGGCAGTAAGTGCAGTCCTTGTTAAGGATCACGAAGGTACACAACATCCTGTATATTATGTAAGTAAAAGTTTGCTTGATGCTGAATCCAGGTACTCACATTTAGAAAAACTTATCCTTGCTTTGATTATGGCATCAACTAAATTGCGTCATTATTTTGAAACACATGCTATTATTGTTAGAACTAATTTTCCAATTAAGAATGTTCTCAGGAAGGATGGCTAAATGGGCAGTGAAGCTTTGTGCTTATGATATAAGATATGAGCCAAGAACTGCCATTAAATCCCAAGCCTTAGCTGACTTTGTGGCAGATTTCAGTAGTGATCTACAAGGGGAAGCTGAGTTAGAAGTTCAACAGCTTGAAGAAACCAAGGATCCTTGGATACTCTTCACAGATGGAGCCTCTAACATCAAGGGAACTGGACTAGGAATACTACTAAAATCACCACAGGGGGACATAATACCCCACTCAATAGCTTGTGAGTTTCAAACTACTAATAATGAGGATGAATATGAGGCCTTAATAGCTGGTTTGCAAATTGCCAAGCACATGAGGATCAGGTATCTTGAGGTACATGTAGATTCATTGTTAATTACTAATCACTTTAATGGATCCTATGCTGTTAAAGGTGAAAGACTAATCAAATATTTAGAGATAGTCAAGAAATTGGCAGACTCTTTTGCTTCTTTTAGTTTGACACAGGTACCCAGGGAAGAGAATGCAGAAGCTGATGCATTGGCTAATCTTAGATCACCATTGAAGATTTCAGAGGATATTAAAATTCCCATCATCCACATTTTGGCTCCTGCTATTGAGGATCACACAGCTATGGAAATAGTAGAGGATGCTGCAATCATACCTAGTGATGATGCACAATCTCGTTCAGGATCCTGGATCCTCCCAATCATGAGATATATACAACATGGAAAGTGTGACACTTCGGGTTTTCCCGAGCAACCTCATTGTTTAGCTTTATGTGTACATACACTACTAAATGAAGATTTGCGAATTGTCTTGAAGTATTATGTGATGCTTGTATTAAACTATGTGTATGTAATATATATATATTGTCACACCCTGGCTTTGCGGAAGCGTGGTCAATTTTGGTGTGACTTCTTAATACCATAGCTTAATCATAACAAAGCTATATGAAATAAAATCATGCAAGATCATCCGTTTGAATTAAGTTTTAAAACCAGAATAACATACCATTGTCTTAAAGACTTACAACATTATAACATAAAACATTGTCTTGAACAACATAAACATCAACATGAGATAAACGCAGTTTAAGAGTTGTGACTTGTCCAGGAAAGAGTCACATTTCCTAAACTGGGATGACCTTGGAACCCTTATGCAGCGGGAAAACATAACATACCGTGCCAGATCCTGTTAATTTCCTGAAATACATGTAAGTTGAAAAATCAACAATAATGTTGAGCGAGTTCATGTGCAAGTGAGTATGTAAAACACTTGTAAGTATAAAAGTTCCCTGGTATGTAGCAGTGTAAGGAAAAGAGATCACCAATGGTTTGCAAGGCCATTAGCATGTGTGAAATGCAAGTAGGAAGACTCAACCTAGCAGATTTTTGCGTTGGGTACAAAGTCACTCAAGGTCCGTTCTGTTGGTCCTCTTAGAGGTCCGTTCTGTTGGGCCTAGAGTTGGGCTCGCTACACCCAGATAGATCTACCGCTTACGTCCCTCGGTGTTCTGCCTACCCATTCACATGATCTAAGTAGTAAACCTCCTTACGTTAACATACCGTGTATAATAGTACTTGTAAACAAAGTAACATGTATTTCACCCCCGCAGTTAAGAAAACTGAAAACAGTTAGAGAAAAGGGGGACATGAACTCACAGTCGGTGCGTCTCTACCAAGTACTCTAAATCAGAAAGCTGTGCGACGACCTACAAGTGCTAATTCTATTAGACGGACGGCCGTGCCTTAGCTTTATAGTTTAAGTCTTTGGGAAATAGTTAGACAACTATTTCGTGTTTACGTTCTGTATATACTTGGTAGTTAGTCTCCTTCCCAAGGATGGGGGATTCAATACATGTGCGTTCAGATTAAATCATTAAGTCTCACTTAATATATATACCTTTCCAATTCCAAAATATAAGTATTTTTCTCAAAAATATTATATTTTCATTTCACATAGTTTTTCTCCAATAATACGTTGTTAAAATACGCGTTCATAAATATTTCTGTAAGTGCGTAAGTTACGTTTTAACAATCGAGTGGTAATATAATTACCGGTGTAACTTATATATATTTATGGTGAAAGCGTTCGTATTATTTTGGATTCGTTAACGTTCGTAAATATTATTTTTACTCTAAAAATAATATTTATGTATTTCACAAAATAATCATAAACAGTGTGTGAAAAATATATACATTCATCACGTTAAATTTTGTGAAAATCCCACCTCCGAATATTTAGTAAATAAAGTCATGGCGAAATTTATGTTTCGAAAACATGTCGAAAATAATTCTAACACTTGTAGTGTAAATAGTTCTAAGTGTTAGGTTTTTAGAAAAATTTCGCCAGAGTTTCCTCTGTAACTGGAGGTGGCCACGCTTTCAAGCGTATCATTTTCTTTAACAAACCAAGTCAACCAATGTTCTCAACATTATCAAACAACTTTTCAACATTTTAACTAGTCGAAGATAGACATAATCGCAAAAATATACGAACTTGTGGTTTGTCTAAAAATATGTAGTAAATCTCTTTACTTTTAATGGATCTTTTGTGTAAATAATCCGATTTTGTAAAAACCTCGTTTTTAGAGAAAATCCATCTTTACAACTTCTAGTAACACTTGACAAAACTAGTTCTTTTGTCGGATCTTTTCATTTCACAAGTGTTTACACACTTGTGGTTTATAAAAATCATGCTTGTTAGTGTAAGATCCATCTCTTTAAAATACATGATTTCTTTGATACGTGGTTCTTTGAAAATACCACTTGCAGATGCGTAGATCCGCTAGTTTTAAACAATATTGTACAAGTTAAAACACTTTTACACAAGTGAAACATTTTTACACAAGTTCATGTTTCACATGTGGTAGAGTTTCACCTTTTAACCCTTGTTACTTCTAAAATAGCTTTGTGTCATGATTCAAGAACATGACTATACCGGGTTAAACGATGATCCGAGCTACCACAACATAGATCGGGTCTAAATAATCACACATTTCAAATACTACAACTTTTACACATCATATAAGCTATTAACCACCATTTTAAGTGTTTTTTTAGTAGACTTTTGTGCATCATTTTGCATTTTAACGAGATTTAACCGATACAAATCCTTTTAACCACTTTAGATTAGTTCAAATATGAGTTTTAAGCATTATACCTCTAGCTCAAGGCTAGGGAAGAATCTATGCGCAAATGAGGTGGATAAAAGCCAAAGAAAGAGGTCCTTCGCGTTCCGCTTGCTCCAAGCTTCCTAATACGTGACCCTTGATGTTTGTAGATGCTTGGAATGATGATGATCAAACTCGAAAATGGGTGTATGTGGGAGAGGGGGTTCGGCCGAGAGTGGTAGAGCAAGAGAGAGAGAGGTGTGTTGTTGGTTTGTTGTGATAATGATCTTAGGTGTTAAGTGTTAAACTTATAGGCAAAGTTTAGTGTCATTAACCAATGGTTAATGTGTCTTATAGATATTAAACATTGAAGATTAAGTAAATCTTGCAAGTACCAATCATGTCCCCTAGGGGACGGTTTCGGTTGGGGGGGGGTCCCTTGGTTCGATTTCAACTAGGCACAAGTATTTAGTTAGATAAACCAAGTTAGTTAAGGGTTTAACTTAGTTAGTGATGTTTAATGCTTTAAAGCGGGTGTTAGGGTATACGGGGACCCTAACTGGCTCAGAAAAAGATAAATAATGAAAATAACAATATTTTCATGTTTCGGGTAACGCCCGGTTGTTCGGTTGGATAGTAATCCGTTAAAGTGTTAACAAAGCTTTAAAGTGTCGTTATTACTCTCTTTAGTGACACAGCTTATTCCTGACACTTTGGAAAGTGTCTAGTATTATTTTCTCATGTTTTGGCACTTTATTAGTTAGCTAGAAGCTGAATTATTTTTGTAAAGTGCTGAGTTTTGTACTTTAAGTACGTTTTAGGCACATCCAGTCATTGTGACTTATTCCTAGAGACGCAGTTCCACAACCCTTGTATCCCTACACTCACTACTAGTGTAGCAAAATATCTCAGGCTCTTATAGGCCTTGGAGGCAGTGTTTGCCTGATGCTGGCTTTATCAGCATGTTCAATAGGTTATCCGTTATTGTGCTACTGTGCTTTTTGTGCATCATGGTTGTCACTAAGGTTCAGTATGTAAATAATGTAGTGACGATAAGCAAAGTATGATGCAAGTAAGTACATGTATCAGATATCAAGTAGCAGTTCATCAGCTAGTTCAAACAAGCACAGTAATTAAGCAGTAATTAATCAATAATTAAGTTGTACGGATACCTGGTTTGGTGAGGGTTGTCACATTCTCCCCCCGTTAAATAAATTTCGTCCCGAAATTTAAGTTCTGCTACTAGATGCAGGGTTCTTAGGAAAAAGATGGGGGTATTTCTCTTTCATCCGGTCCTCACGCTCCCAGGTGAACTCAGGACCATGTCTGGTATTCCAACGAACTTTCACGAGTTTGACACTGCTCCGGCGGGTCTTGTTAACTTTCCAATCCGTGACCTCGACAGGTTCTTCAACGAAGTGGAGCGTGTCGTCAACATGAATCTCGTCGGTGGGAATGGCAACGTCAACTTGAGTTGGACTTTTCTTTAGGTTGGATACATGAAATGTATCGTGAACACCATTCAGTTCAGCAGGTAGGTCCAACTTGTATGCTACTAGTCCTATTCTTTCCAGAATTCTGAAGGGACCAATGTAGCGCGGATTTAACTTCCCACGCTTCGTGCCACCCCCTTCCAGGGTGATACTTTCAATAACACCATTTCTCCAACTTGGAAATCCACATGTTTCCGGTTTGGATCCGCATAGGCCTTTTGTCTGTGGCGAGCTGCTTCGATGCGTTTAAGAATCTGTGCAATCTTGTCTGTCGTCTCTTGGACGATTTCGGGACCAGCAAGCTGTCTATCACCTGCGTCAGCCCAGCATAAGGGTGATCGACACTTGCGTCCGTAAAGGGCTTCAAATGGCGCGACACCAATACTGGTGTGGTAGCTGTTGTTGTGCGAAAATTCGACCAAAGGCAAATGCTTATCCCAGCTACCGCCCAAATCCATAACACACACTCTCAGCATGTCTTCCAAAGTTTGTATCGTTCGCTCGCTCTGGCCGTCAGTTTGCGGATGAAACGCAGTGCTCAGATTCAATTGTGAGCCAAAGGCTTCTTGAAAGGATTGCCATATCCTTGACACAAACCTTCCGTCTCTATCAGAGATGATCGAGAGAGGCACTCCATGGCGTGCAACGATTTCTCTCATGTAAATTTCAGCCAATTTGCTAGTGCTATCTTTCTCTTTGATTGGCAAGAAGTGCGCGGATTTTGTTGGACGGTCAACTATAACCCAAATCATATCATGGCCTCTTGGCGTTCTTGGCAATTTCGTAATAAAATCCATTGAGATTTGTTCCCATTTCCACTTGGGAATCTCAGGTTGTTGCAGAAGTCCTGAAGGCTTCTGGTATTCCGCTTTAACCTTAGCGCATGTTAAACATTTGCTCACATAAACAGCAACATCGCCTTTCATCCTAGGCCACCAATAATAATCTTTGAGATCCTGGTACGTCTTATCCGCTCCTGGATGGATAGAGTACCGCGACTTGTGAGCTTCGTCGAAAATAACTTTCCTTAAATCACCAAACAGAGGAACCCAAATCCTTTTCTCAAAACATAATGTTCCTTCCTCGTTTGGTACCAAAAGCTTCTCCATCCCACGGAGATATTCTTCTTCAAGATTCCTTTCCTTGAGAGCTTCCTTTTGTGCGGCACGAATGCGTAAGGAAAGATCAGTTCGTATAATCATTTCTAGAGCTCTAACCCTTATGGGCTTGATTTTCTCTTTATGACTTAGGGCATCGGCGACTACATTCGCCTTCCCTGGATGATACTTTATCTCGCAGTCGTAGTCGTTCAACAATTCAATCCATCGTCTTTGCCTCATATTCAACTCCTTCTGGTTGAATATGTGCTGTAGGCTCTTGTGATCTGTGAAGATTGTACACTTCGTACCATAAAGGTAGTGTCTCCAGATCTTTAGTGCAAATACCACTGCGCCAAGTTCCAAATCATGTGTGGTATAGTTCTTTTCGTGCACTTTCAGTTGACGCGATGCATAAGCAATAACCTTTTGGCGTTGCATCAACACACAACCTAATCCTTGACGCGATGCGTCGCAGTATACCACAAAATCATCAGTACCTTCCGGTAGTGCTAAGATTGGCGCATTGCAGAGCTTATCCTTCAGTATTTGGAACGCTTCATCCTGTTTGATTCCCCAATCAAACTTCTTATCCTTCTGCGTGAGGAGCGTCAATGGTTGAGCGATCTTTAAAAAATTCTCAATGAATCTTCGGTAATAGCCAGCCAAACCCAAGAATTGCCGAATCTCAGTTGGCGTTTTTGGCGTTTCCCAATCCTTGATCGCCTCGATCTTTGTGGGGTCAACATGGATTCCATTTCCATTAACCACATGTCCAAGAAATTGCACCTCTCGTAGCCAAAACTCGCACTTAGAGAATTTGGCGTACAACTGTTCCTTCTTCAGTAGCTCTAAAATGGCTCTAAGATGCTGCTCGTGTTCAGCCTTCGTCTTTGAATAAATCAAGATGTCGTCGATAAACACAATCACGAACTTATCCAAGTACGGCTTGCAAACTCTATTCATCAAGTCCATAAAGACTGCAGGTGCGTTTGTTAAACCAAACGGCATAACAAGGAACTCGTAGTGTCCATAACGAGTTCTGAAGGCTGTCTTCGGGATACTTTCCTCCTGTATCCTTAACTGATGGTATCCAGATCGAAGATCGATCTTTGAATAAAAGCTTGAACCTTGCAGTTGGTCGAACAGATCATCAATTCTTGGCAGAGGATATCTATTCTTGATCGTCAGCTTGTTCAGCTCCCGGTAGTCGATGCACATACGAAAACTACCGTCCTTCTTTTTGACAAACAGGACCGGAGTTCCCCAAGGCGAGAAGCTTGGTCGGATAAAACCCTTGTCCAACAACTCTTGAAGTTGTGTCGACAGTTCCTGCATCTCAGATGGAGCAAGTCTATAGGGTGCCTTAGCCACAGGCGCGGCGCCTGGAACTAAGTCGATGTGGAACTCTACTTGCCTCTGAGGTGGCAGTCCAGGCAAGTCTTCTGGGAAGACTTCTGGATACTCCCTTACGACGGGGATGTCTTCGATTCTCGGCTCAGCAGCCTTCTTATCCACAATGTGTGCCAGGAAGGCAACACATCCTTTCTGCAAACACTTCCTTGCTTTCAAGCAGCTGATAATCCTCAACGGCGTCTCACGCTTCTCTCCATGAACAACAATGGTCTCACCATCATCGGTTGGGATACGAACAACCTTTTCATGACAAACTATCTCTGCCTTGTTGCCTGATAGCCAGTCCATTCCTACTACCACGTCGAAGCTTCCCAACTGGACTGGTAGTAGATCTAAAGCAAACTCACGCTCTCCCAATTCGATCACACAACCTCTGATAACTTCATTAGCTTCTACTAACTTCCCATTAGCTAATTCGATCGAGTAGGGAATATCTAACTTATTAGCGGCTAACCCAAGCATATTCTTAAATTCTAACGACACGAAGCTATAATCGGCACCAGTATCAAATAAAACGGATGCATAGCGTTGATTCACAGGGAACGTACCAGTAACGACATTGGGATCCTGGCGCGCTTCCCTTGCTTCGAGTTGGAACACTCTTCCACGGGCTTGGTTTAGGTCTGGGCAGTTCTTCTTAAAATGCCCGATATCACCGCAATTAAAGCATCCAAGTCTTTGCCCGTTTCCACCAGCTTGATCATTCCTCTGATTACGATTCGCAGCGCCCGCTTGGTTAGCATTGTTGCCTCGATTTTCGTTACTTCCATAGTTTCCTGGTGGGCAATTTCCATTCCCACCCCGGTTGTAATTTCTGTTTCCGAATCCTCCCTGACCTCCCTGACCAGCAGGTGCCCAACAAGTGTCCTTCGAGTGGCCACGTTTCCCACATGCTTCGCATACTTTTAGCCCGCACTGACCAGAATGGTGGCGCTGGCAGGTGTTGCATTTGGGCTGGGCGCCCATGTATCCTTTCCCTTTCTTTCCTCTACCAGCTGTAACCTGAGCTGGCGTGTCTGATCCTCCTTTCTTAACCGCCACACTGGCGCCCTGCTTGAAGTTCGAGAACTTCCGTTTGTTACCTCCTGATGACTCGACATGAGTCTCTGCCTTCTTGGTCTTGATCTCATCAAACTTGTTCAAACGAATAGCCTCCTCAGTGAGAGCTACGCTCAAATCAATCGCCTCAGTAATGGTCGCAGGCTTGGATGAGGTTACCATGCTTATGATTTGAGGAGCTAGTCCCCAAATGAAACGTTCAATTCTTTTGAACTCAGGAGTGACCATGTAGGGTACCACATGCGATAAGTCATGGAACCTTTGAACGTACTCTGCTATCTTTGGACCGTCCATTTTCAAGTGCCAGAACTCGGTCTCCAATCACTGGATTTCTGCGCGGGAACAGTACTTTTTGCGCATAAGTTCTTTCAGTTCGGTCCAGGTCAGCGCGTAGGCAGCAGCTTCGCCAAGTGTCTGTACTTGCAGATTCCACCAAGAGAGGGCTCCATCAAGAAACAGCCCTGAGATATAGGTGACTTGCTGATCCAGTGCGCACTTGCTCATGCGAAGAACAGATTCGGTTTTCTCAGCCCAACGAACAAAGGCGACAGCACCTCCAGTGCCATCGAAGTTGACCGGTTTGCAGTCTAGAAACTGCTTGTAGGTGCACCCTGCACATACGTTATAACATATGAATGGCATTAGCATCTTTGCTAGAGATATCCAATTAGGCCACGGTATGTCTCAATGACTAGGTATTACCGTGAGGTGGATTGTTATTGCCTTGGTTAATACTTCCGCTCGTTCCTGGCTGAGAAGCTGCAAACTGTGCTATGGCAGCAGCAATGACTTGTTGTAGCTCTGCCTCATTAGTAGGCATGCGTGTCTCACGTCTTGGCGGCATCTTCTAAAAGATGGTTTAAGTTGGTCAGGCCATAGTAAAGCTCCCATGTTATAATACGTAGGTCAGGTCATAATGTAGCGTACGTATATAACGATAATAATAGTAAAAACACATAACATCTCATGTTATCAATACATCACAAATACCAATCACACAACATCCCATGTCATAAAAATACAAATAAGCAATCAAGCGAATCAAATATGATGAGAATACTGCGATTGCCATATATCGAGACCACATAGTAAGTGTATCAGTACATCCCTGTGTCATACAATCATCAATCCACTAGGGGCTACATCACCCCTGTCCAAAAACTATATCATGTCAGGGTCGAATACAACATCAAATACATGTCAACAAAAGTCAGAATCAAATGTAGTCTCCAAAAAGGCTGTGCAGTCCAACAATCGCCGTCTTCTCATCCTCGTCTACCCAAACAGCACTGATGAGCTCTATACAGATGGTGGTGGAGGAGGGGGGAAAGTGGGTGTAAAACAAACGACGTAACTGGAGCCAGTCCTCCTCCTGGGCTCGCTGAGTACGGATGATGGAAGCAACCTGCTGCTCTAGTGTAAAGAGACGGGCAGCATAATCTGGAGGTAAGGGTCGAAATGGCTGCAGAGGAGAGTGTGTCTGACCATGGCACGGACACGGTGGCAGCTGAGCTCTCTCGAGCTCCTGGATGCGCTGCGTGTGTGACTCGTGCTGGGCGACAAAAGACATCAAGACGTCCTCGATAGTGTACCCCCTGTGAAAAGAATGGTAGGGGTCAGTAGGTGGCATACCAGAGTCTGGTGCCCAAAGGAACGGCTCACTGGTGGGGTCAAAAGGTGCCACATGAAATGGAGCAACAGAGGGTGGAACATATGACATCTGGGGCATGAAGGGGATAGACATCGGTACATGCCCAAAAGGATGGGCTGAAGAACCCTCTCCAGGCCTCGTTGGAGGTACAAACTGAGGAACCTGAAAAGAAAAATCAACACGTCATGTATCAGGGATCTGAGGGGGAAAAGGTGGAACATCCTCATCAGCAGGTATCCAACCGTGCTGTGCATGCTCATCTGGTGGATCCATGCATGCCGCGAACAGTGCATGCTCGGGCTCTAGTGGTATGGGATCAGGTGCAACAAATGGGTGAATAGGTGCAATGTGCTCAACAGGATGGTCAACAGGTATATCAACAACAGGTAGAGGGACGACATGATCGCCCTCTAACAAAGGAACATCCACGGGGAGATCATCAACAGGTGGGTCTGCTATAACAGGCTCAATAGGGATGTCAGCATGTACGAGGTCATGCTCAAGTATGGGGTCTAGAGCGGCTGCCTGCTCAGGAGCGATGGCAGGCTCGGGATCATCAAAAGCCATCTCGAAGTTAAACTCGGGGTCGATAGGGTCTACTGGGTCAGCTGGATCCTCCATGGGCTGATCCATAGGTATAAACTCGATATCATGATCTGGGTCGTATCCCGGGGGAAAGATAGGGTCAGAATCCTCTATGTCATCATGGTCAAACTCAAAGCTGGGTATAGGTGCAACAGAGGATGCCTGGTCAGGATCAGAATCGTGCGCCAAGTGCTGTGCGCTCAACGTGTGAGAAGGTGCGGATGCCACAGACTCGAAGGAGTCTGGGACAGGAGAATGTGCTGGCGAATCCTCAGCGGGAACGTCAGCGATCATCAGAAGATCGTCCGCAGGAAGAAGGGCCTCGCCCTGGATCTCATCCTCAATAGGCTCATCCTCAAACAGGTCAACATCGCCATCAGCCTCGGCGTCATGAGGAAAATCATATGCTGGATAAACGGCTAAGGGCATAGGAGCCGGAATCTCTACTAGAGGTAGGTACTCAGCGGGAGGGTCATCTGCAGGCTCATCAGCACCATCGGGTAGTGCGAAGGGCTGGAAATCATCCTCGTCAGTACTGGTATAGTCAGATGTGTACACCTCATGCTCGGAGGATGTGAGGTCATCAGATACGACAGGTATGGGTCCAGTAGTGTCCGAATCGCCAGTACCGGCGGAATCCATGAGTCTGTAACATAAACACAAATATGCTCAAATAATCAGTCATATAATCAGATAATCACATAAGTCACCAAGTAAGATATCACATAATTCTATTAGACGGACGGCCGTGCCTTAGCTTTATAGTTTAAGTCTTTGGGAAATAGTTAGACAACTATTTCGTGTTTACGTTCTGTATATACTTGGTAGTTAGTCTCCTTCCCAAGGATGGGGGATTCAATACATGTGCGTTCAGATTAAATCATTAAGTCTCACTTAATATATATACCTTTCCAATTCCAAAATATAAGTATTTTTCTCAAAAATATTATATTTTCATTTCACATAGTTTTTCTCCAATAATACGTTGTTAAAATACGCGTTCATAAATATTTCTGTAAGTGCGTAAGTTACGTTTTAACAATCGAGTGGTAATATAATTACCGGTGTAACTTATATATATTTATGGTGAAAGCGTTCGTATTATTTTGGATTCGTTAACGTTCGTAAATATTATTTTTACTCTAAAAATAATATTTATGTATTTCACAAAATAATCATAAACAGTGTGTGAAAAATATATACATTCATCACGTTAAATTTTGTGAAAATCCCACCTCCGAATATTTAGTAAATAAAGTCATGGCGAAATTTATGTTTCGAAAACATGTCGAAAATAATTCTAACACTTGTAGTGTAAATAGTTCTAAGTGTTAGGTTTTTAGAAAAATTTCGCCAGAGTTTCCTCTGTAACTGGAGGTGGCCACGCTTTCAAGCGTATCATTTTCTTTAACAAACCAAGTCAACCAATGTTCTCAACATTATCAAACAACTTTTCAACATTTTAACTAGTCGAAGATAGACATAATCGCAAAAATATACGAACTTGTGGTTTGTCTAAAAATATGTAGTAAATCTCTTTACTTTTAATGGATCTTTTGTGTAAATAATCCGATTTTGTAAAAACCTCGTTTTTAGAGAAAATCCATCTTTACAACTTCTAGTAACACTTGACAAAACTAGTTCTTTTGTCGGATCTTTTCATTTCACAAGTGTTTACACACTTGTGGTTTATAAAAATCATGCTTGTTAGTGTAAGATCCATCTCTTTAAAATACATGATTTCTTTGATACGTGGTTCTTTGAAAATACCACTTGCAGATGCGTAGATCCGCTAGTTTTAAACAATATTGTACAAGTTAAAACACTTTTACACAAGTGAAACATTTTTACACAAGTTCATGTTTCACATGTGGTAGAGTTTCACCTTTTAACCCTTGTTACTTCTAAAATAGCTTTGTGTCATGATTCAAGAACATGACTATACCGGGTTAAACGATGATCCGAGCTACCACAACATAGATCGGGTCTAAATAATCACACATTTCAAATACTACAACTTTTACACATCATATAAGCTATTAACCACCATTTTAAGTGTTTTTTTAGTAGACTTTTGTGCATCATTTTGCATTTTAACGAGATTTAACCGATACAAATCCTTTTAACCACTTTAGATTAGTTCAAATACGAGTTTTAAGCATTATACCTCTAGCTCAAGGCTAGGGAAGAATCTATGCGCAAATGAGGTGGATAAAAGCCAAAGAAAGAGGTCCTTCGCGTTCCGCTTGCTCCAAGCTTCCTAATACGTGACCCTTGATGTTTGTAGATGCTTGGAATGATGATGATCAAACTCGAAAATGGGTGTATGTGGGAGAGGGGGTTCGGCCGAGAGTGGTAGAGCAAGAGAGAGAGAGGTGTGTTGTTGGTTTGTTGTGATAATGATCTTAGGTGTTAAGTGTTAAACTTATAGGCAAAGTTTAGTGTCATTAACCAATGGTTAATGTGTCTTATAGATATTAAACATTGAAGATTAAGTAAATCTTGCAAGTACCAATCATGTCCCCTAGGGGACGGTTTCGGTTGGGGGGGGGGTCCCTTGGTTCGATTTCAACTAGGCACAAGTATTTAGTTAGATAAACCAAGTTAGTTAAGGGTTTAACTTAGTTAGTGATGTTTAATGCTTTAAAGCGGGTGTTAGGGTATACGGGGACCCTAACTGGCTCAGAAAAAGATAAATAATGAAAATAACAATATTTTCATGTTTCGGGTAACGCCCGGTTGTTCGGTTGGATAGTAATCCGTTAAAGTGTTAACAAAGCTTTAAAGTGTCGTTATTACTCTCTTTAGTGACACAGCTTATTCCTGACACTTTGGAAAGTGTCTAGTATTATTTTCTCATGTTTTGGCACTTTATTAGTTAGCTAGAAGCTGAATTATTTTTGTAAAGTGCTGAGTTTTGTACTTTAAGTACGTTTTAGGCACATCCAGTCATTGTGACTTATTCCTAGAGACGCAGTTCCACAACCCTTGTATCCCTACACTCACTACTAGTGTAGCAAAATATCTCAGGCTCTTATAGGCCTTGGAGGCAGTGTTTGCCTGATGCTGGCTTTATCAGCATGTTCAATAGGTTATCCGTTATTGTGCTACTGTGCTTTTTGTGCATCATGGTTGTCACTAAGGTTCAGTATGTAAATAATATAGTGACGATAAGCAAAGTATGATGCAAGTAAGTACATGTATCAGATATCAAGTAGCAGTTCATCAGCTAGTTCAAACAAGCACAGTAATTAAGCAGTAATTAATCAATAATTAAGTTGTACGGATACCTGGTTTGGTGAGGGTTGTCACATATATATATGTACGTATAAGTGAACCGAGACCATGAACCCGACTCGAGACCACCCGGTCTCGAGTGAACGACTGGGCCGGTTGGGCCGTGCACCCCTAAAGCCCACTCGAACCCATTAGGGTGCACTAACTTGGATTGAGTATAAAACCTCATTAACCACCAATTGCACCAAACTTTCCCTCACACTCACTCCCACACTCTCCTACTCTTTCCCCCTCCCCCTCACTAAAACCCTAACAACACAACCTCTCCTCTCCTTCTCTCTCGGATCAAACCGGCGACAACCAAAGGGCTCTCGGATTAGCTCAAGATCATCACTCGGAACTTGGTTCATCAATCCTTCATACCCTTTCATCTAGCCGGTTAGTTCCTTGCAGTTGTTTGATCAAAAATGATGATTTATGAATGCATAACCACTGTTTTGATAGTTGGATGTTTGAATGAGTATGTTGCTTATTAGATAATAGATTTGTTATCAATGTTGAAATAACTTGCGTGAAACAAAGTGCTTCTTATAAACCGAATGAATGATTGAAATAATGAGTAATAGATGGATGAGCTTAGTGTGTTCGAATAATGGATTCATGCTAGAAAATATTATTTCCATAGTGTTTTTGCAAGATTGCCTTGATAGCTAGATTATAAACCTTGAAATGAATAATGTGTGTTTTAGTGTTGAAGCATGTTATTATGCTTTCAAGATCATATTTTGATGAGCCAAATAAGCATGATGATGGATGATGAAAACCCTAAAAAGATGAACAAGTTTGAATGTGAATATGAATATTTGAATATGCCATGAACATTAAAAGATGCCATGTTTAATCTGAATTGTTTGGAAATTAGACAACAAAACATGTTTATGAAATCCTATTGGTTAGTACACAATTACATGAAATCACAATTCTATTGGATAGTACGAGTTGGACAGGTTCTAGAAGAACTTCATGTGCACGTATCCGGGGTTGTGAGTCGAGACCCCCGGTTACGACTCGAGACCAATACGTGACAACTCGAGACCACAACAGTTGCGACTCGAGACCTTGACCAAACAACTCAATCAAGGCAGACTTCAAGGACTCGGGATCGGCAAGGTCTCGACTCGAGACTTCAGGATCTCGACTCGAGACTGGACTCGAGACCTCCGAGGTTGCGACTCATGCCGGCATCACTCAAGATCTCATGGTTGCGACTCGAGACCGCACGTTCTCGAGTCGAGACCACCTTGTCTCGAGTGGGCTACTTGTTTTCGTTATTGGGCCGCATCTAATGTTTGGGCTGCATTATCTTTCTGTTACTGTTTATCTGAATTAAGTGTTACTGATTAACTGCCCAAGTATTAGGGCAGGCCCAATACCCTTGTATGTTTTGTATGCTATGTGTTAGATACACGTGATTACTTGTGTCCGAGCCTGACCTATACTGGTAACCATATTAGGACGTCGTGACCAGCATACTTAACCAAGTAAACTAAACTACCGAGCAACCCAAGGTGAGTTCACACACTAAAAGCATGCGTCCCAGGGAGGGACACGAACAAACTAAAGAATGTTTTCAAACTGATATTTCCGGGGGATATGCGAATGGGTACTCTTGAATTACTACATCCGGGGGATATACGTTTGGGTATTATTTATAAATCACAACTAGCCACACTAAACGAATCTCTATCATGTAAAGTCCCTGCTTATAGTACCGATTAATCGCCAGGGGCGAACGGGTTATTAGTTGATAGCGCTATTATGTTTGACAACCTCACACCGTGACCGGGGGAGATCGGGCGTGAACTAGTAGACCTTGCATCTCGGTCAATGACGATAGACATTGACCTGGGGCACAAAATCTTCTCGTCAACAGTTTCGGTAACACCAGTTTAGTAGCTTTCTTATGGGGTAGCTCCCCATGACGTGATTATAAATGTTTTACCTAAACAACCTACGTTTTCGAAAAGTTAAAACTGGACACCTCGTGAACTCGCCAACATTTTTGTTGACACCCTACTGCATGCTTTGCAGGTACCCAGTAACTCAGGAGCTTGCGGCTTGGGGAAGTGTAGTGGTCGTCTAAACCCGTGTGTTGGGTTCTAAATAATCTTGAACTATGAACTTTGTTTTAAAAGCTGTTTGGTTTATGCTTCCGCTGCTTACTTAAACTATTATTCGAACTTAAACTTTTAAAACTTTAAACTATGATGTTTGCTAACTATTGTGGTTGGTGAATATTTTTACTATTAATCAATGCTCAGTATAATTGGTGGCTGGATCCTGGTCAGTCACGCCTCCAAGCGGTGGTACTCCGCATGTGGATTTTGGGGGTGTGACAGATTGGTATCAGAGCCATTGGTTATAGTGAACTCGGTTTTAAAAAGAAAGTCTTTTTGAGAAAAACCAGACTATAACCCGTGACTCGTGACGACACTACACTCCAAGGGCAAGACTCAACTTATTAGACCTCATAGCTCAGACTTGTGTTTACTTGCTTGTTTACTTTATGTTGTTGTTCTACTATACGTACTAGTGTGCCTAATCAGATAGATACACATCTCTCTTCTATCTCATTCTCGCTATGTTACGACATCACACTCATACTGTGTTTTCTGGTTATGAAGACAATGAGTGGATGCGGGAGAGGAAACGTTAACATGACACAGGCACAGTTCACTAACTTGCTCAACACGGTGGCTGCAGCTTTCGCAGCTCACCCTGGAGGTAAACTCGTTACTTTAGGATGTTTAGATCCTACCCCCACATCGTCTTTTCACTTCTAAGCCTATTCGCTTCGCTTCTCACAACAGGTCAGCCTGCGCCTGCACAGCCACGTGTTTGTACTTTCAAAACCTTCATGGATGGCAAGCCTCTCCCTTTCAACGGCACTGAGGGTGCCATAGGCCTTCTGCACTGGATTGAAAAGGCTGAAGCTGTCTTTGCTGTCTGCGAGTGTCCCCCTGCTAACTGGGTAAAGTTCGCGACTGGTACGCTTGAAGGAAACACGCTTTCATGGTGGAAAGCACAGATTCAGATGCTTGGTCTGGAAACTGCTAATGCTACTGCGTGGGAAGATTTCAAGGACATGATCAAAGAGGAGTACTGTCACAGGGATGACATCCACAAACTCGAAAACGAATACTATGAGCTCAAGATGGTTGGATCAAAGATTGAGACCTACACCAAGCAGTCCAACGACTATGCTACACTTTGCCCAAACATGTCCCGACCTATGTATCGAAGGATCGAATTGTACATCAAAGGGTTGGTCCCAGAAATCCGGAGCCATGTAACCTCAGCCAACCTCAATACCATACAGCCCGTGGTCCGTCTTACTCACAAACTCACCAATCAGGCTGTGGAGGAGGGAAAGCTGCCCAAAAGGGTCAGTGCTACTGCTGGAACTTCTAGTGACAACAAACGAAAGTGGGATGGAAATCAGGGTAAGGATGCTAACTCTACTCAGGCCCCAGCCCAGCAAAGGAAAACTGAAGGCAACAAGGGCCCTCAGCAGTAGGGCGGCTACCAGGGCCATCTCCCCAAATGTAACAAGTGTAATCGACATCACAATGGGCCCTGTGCGAGGAACAAGTGTCAGCGATGCAACAAGATGGGGCATGAGGCCAAGGACTGTAGGAGCCCTCATCCCGCAAGGCAGAACCAACCACAGCAGCAGCAGCATCATGGGAACATCAAGGGCTGTTTCCAGTGCGGAGCCGAGGGGCACATTAAGAAGAATTGTCCCCAGTTAAACCAGAACAACCACAACCAGGGTGCGGGAAATAACAACAACAACACCAACAATGCTGGGAATAGTGCAAGAGGAAGGGCTTTTGTGATTGGAGCTGGAGAAGCAAGGAATGACCCCAACGTTGTAGCGGGTAAGTTCCTACTTAATGATCGTTATGTTTCCGTATTGTTTGATTCTGGAGCAGATGCTAGTTATGTATCCCTACGTATTAGTAAGAAGCTTAAGCCCACTCTTACGCCGTTAAGCTCTAAGCACATCGTTGAATTAGCTAATGGTAGAAACCTCGAGGCCTCACACGTTATTCGTAACTGCAAACTAGAATTGTCTGGTCAGACCTTCCGTATCGATCTCTTCCCCATCATTCTCGGAAGCTTCGACGTCGTCATTGGTATGGATTGGTTATCCAAGCATCGAGCTGAAATCCTCTGCCAAGAGAAAGCTGTTCGTATTCCCCGTCCTCCTGGCAAACCCCTTATCATCCAAGGCGACAAAAGCGGAGAAGTCACAAGCATCATTTCATTCTTAAAAGCCCAGAAGTGCTTACGAAAGGGGAACACCGCTATCCTAGCACTTGTTGCCGACACGCAGAAAAAGGAAAACAGGATTGAAGATTATCCAGTTATACGCGACTATCCTGAGGTATTTCCCGAAGAACTACCTGGACTCCCTCCTCACCGTCAGGTCGAATTTCAAATCGAACTAGCCCCCGGAGCAGCACCTATAGCTCGTGCACCTTATCGACTAGCTCCCGCAGAACTCAAGGAACTTTCTACTCAACTACAAGAACTACTGGACAAAGGTTTTATCCGTCCTAGCTCATCACCCTGGGGAGCCCCAGTGCTTTTCGTCAAAAAGAAGGATGGCACATTCCGAATGTGCATTGATTACCGCGAACTGAACAAGGTTACCATCAAGAATCGTTATCCACTTCCCCATATCGATGATCTGTTCGACCAGCTGCAAGGGTCGAGCTATTATTCTAAGATCGATCTGCGATCGGGTTATCACCAGCTGAGAGTCCGCGATGAGGACGTCTCTAAGACGGCTTTCAGAACCCGCTATGGTCACTACGAATTCCTTGTTATGCCTTTCGGAATGACCAACGCACCTGCGATCTTCATGGATCTCATGTACCGAGTGTGCAAACCCTACCTCGATAAGTTTGTAATTGTGTTTATTGACGACATCCTTATCTACTCGAAGAGTCAAGAGGAGCATGAACAACACCTGCGTCTTATTCTCGAACTCCTTCGCAATGAGCAACTGTACGCCAAATTCTCAAAATGTGATTTCTGGCTTAGAGAAGTCCATTTCCTTAGGCACATCATCAATCAGGATGGGATTCATGTCGACCCCGCTAAGATCGAATCCATTAAGAATTGGCCTATACCTAAGACTCCGACCGAAGTTCGCCAATTCTTGGGATTGGCAGGATACTATCGAAGATTTATCAAGGGATTTTCTAAGATCGCTCAACCACTTACGACCCTCACTCAGAAGGGTGTTGCTTACAAATGGAGTGAGGCTCAGGAATCTGCCTTTCAGGAACTAAAGAAGAACCTCTGTAGTGCTCCTCTTCTTTCCTTACCTGAAGGTACCGACGACTTTGTTGTTTACTGTGACGCTTCTATTCAAGGGCTTGGTTGCGTGTTGATGCAACGCGAGAAGGTTATTGCTTACGCTTCGCGACAACTCAAGATCCACGAAAGGAACTACACGACACACGACTTAGAATTTGGAGCTATGGTTTTTGCGCTCAAGATTTGGAGACATTATTTATACGGTACCAAGTGCACGATTTACACTGATCACAAGTGTCTCCAACACATAATGGAACAAAAGGAGTTGAATATGCGGCAACGCCGATGGGTCGAACTCCTAAATGACTACGAGTGTGCAATTAGGTATCATCCAGGCAAGGCTAATGTGGTGGCAGATGCTTTCAGCAGGAAGGAAACCAAACCTAAGCGTGTTCGTGCCTTACAGCTCACCATCCACTCGAACCTCCCTAAGCAAATCCGAGACGCTCAGGTCGAAGCACTGAAAGCCGAGAACGTCAGGGCTGAGTCCCTGCGAGGATCAAGGAAACGGCTAGAACAAAAAAAAAGATGGTGCTTACTACGTAAACGGGCGTATATGGGTCCCACTTTATGGGAATTTCCGCGAGCTCGTAATGGATGAAGCCCATAAGTCCCGTTACTCAGTACATCCTGGTTCGGATAAGATGTACCACAATTTAAAAACTACATACTGGTGGCCTAGCATGAAAGCCCACATAGCAACCTATGTCAGAAAATGCTTGACTTGTGCAAGAGTCAAGGCTGAGTATCAGAAACCATCGGGCCTACTCCAACAGCCAGAAATCCCGCAATGGAAATGGGAGCAAATTTCCATGGATTTTGTTACTGGCCTGCCTAGGTCTCAACGCGGAAATGACACCATTTGGGTGATAGTGGATCGATTAACTGCACACTTTTTGGCTATTAAAGAAACAGACAAGTTCTCTACCTTAGCAGAGGTATACTTAAAGGAGGTGGTTTCGAAGCACGGGGTGCCGACCTCTATTATTTCCGATCGAGACGCGCGTTTTACTTCTGAGTTGTGGCAAGCTATGCACAAATCCTTTGGCTCACGTTTAGATATGAGCACCGCTTATCATCCACAAACGGATGGGCAGTCTGAACGCACCATCCAAACACTTGAAGACTTGAAGACATGCTTAGAGCATGTGTGATTGATTTTGGCAAGGGTTGGGAAAAGCACCTACCGTTAGTGGAATTCTCCTACAATAACAGCTACCACACCAGCATTCAGGCAGCACCCTTTGAGGCATTGTACGGTCGTAAATGTCGATCGCCTCTCTGCTGGGCGAAAGTTGGTGACAGCCAGATCACAGGACCAGAACTTGTGGTAGACACTACGGAAAGGATTGCCCAGATCAGACAACGCATGGCGGCAGCTCGTGACCGTCAGAAGAGTTACACTGACAAGGATAGGAAACCGCTAGAGTTCCAGGTTGGTGATCGGGCTCTACTTAAAGTCTCACCCTGGAAGGGTGAGGTTCGTTTTGGAAAACGGGGCAAGCTTAACCCGAGATACGTCGGACCCTTCGAAGTTACCGAAAAGATCGGTAAGGTTGCTTACAGATTCAATCTGCCTGAAGAACTGAGTGCTGTGCACAACGTCTTTCATGTGTCTAATCTGAAGAAGTGTCTGTCAGATGAAACACTCATCATTCCTTTCAAGGAACTTACTATTGACGAACAGCTACACTTTACTGAGGAACCGATTGAGATCACGGATCGAGAGATCAAAACCCTCAAACATAGCCAGATACCTCTCGTGCGAGTCCGTTGGAACTCGCGACGTGGCCCAGAGTTTACCTGGGAGCGGGAAGACCAGATGAAAGCAAGTATCCCCAGTTGTTCCCTAATGAAACTCCCAGCACTGAAGCTACAACCGAATTTCGGGACGAAATTCCAAACTAACGGGGGGATGATATGACACCCCGTTGAAATGTTCTCACTTCCACTAGCTTGACAGTGACTGCCTTAACTTTCGGGACGAAAGTTCTTAAAACTTGGGGATAATGTGACACTTCGGGTTTTCCCGATCAACCTCATTGTTTAGCTTTATGTGTACATACACTACTAAATGAAGATTTGCGAATTGTCTTAAAGTATTATGTGATGCTTGTATTAAACTATGTGTATGTAATATATATATATATGTACGTATAAGTGAACCGAGACCATGAACCCGACTCGAGACCACCCGGTCTCGAGTGAACGACTGGGCCGGTTGGGCCGTGCACCCCTAAAGCCCACTCGAACCCATTAGGGTACACTAACTTGGATTGAGTATAAAACCTCATTAACCACCAATTGCACCAAACTTTCCCTCACACTCACTCCCACACTCTCCTACTCTTTCCCCCTCCCCCTCACTAAAACCCTAACAACACAACCTCTCCTCTCCTTCTCTCTCGGATCAAACCGGCGACAACCAAAGGGCTCTCGGATTAGCTCGAGATCATCACTCGGAACTTGGTTCATCAATCCTTCATACCTTTTCATCTAGCCGGTTAGTTCCTTGCAGTTGTTTGATCAAAAATGATGATTTATGAATGCATAACCACTGTTTTGATAGTTGGATGTTTGAATGAGTATGTTGCTTATTAGATAATAGATTTGTTATCAATGTTGAAATAACTTGCGTGAAACAAAGTGCTTCTTATAAACCGAATGAATGATTGAAATAATGAGTAATAGATGGATGAGCTTAGTGTGTTCGAATAATGGATTCATGCTAGAAAATATTATTTCCATAGTGTTTTTGCAAGATTGCCTTGATAGCTAGATTATAAACCTTGAAATGAATAATGTGTGTTTTAGTGTTGAAGCATGTTATTATGCTTTCAAGATCATATTTTGATGAGCCAAATAAGCATGATGATGGATGATGAAAACCCTAAAAAGATGAACAAGTTTGAATGTGAATATGAATATTTGAATATGCCATGAACATTAAAAGATGCCATGTTTAATCTGAATTGTTTGGAAATTAGACAACAAAACATGTTTATGAAATCCTATTGGTTAGTACACAATTACATGAAATCACAATTCTATTGGATAGTACGAGTTGGACAGGTTCTAGAAGAACTTCATGTGCACGTATCCGGGGTTGTGAGTCGAGACCCCCGGTTACGACTCGAGACCAATACGTGACAACTCGAGACCACAGCAGTTGCGACTCGAGACCTTGACCAAACAACTCAATCAAGGCAGACTTCAAGGACTCGGGATCGGCAAGGTCTCGACTCGAGACTTCAGGATCTCGACTCGAGACTGGACTCGAGACCTCCGAGGTTGCGACTCATGCCGGCATCACTCGAGATCTCATGGTTGCGACTCGAGACCGCACGTTCTCGAGTCGAGACCACCTTGTCTCGAGTGGGCTACTTGTTTTCGTTATTGGCCCGCATCTAATGTTTGGGCTGCATTATCTTTCTGTTACTGTTTATCTGGATTAAGTGTTACTGATTAACTGCCCAAGTATTAGGGCAGGCCCAATACCCTTGTATGTTTTGTATGCTATGTGTTAGATACACGTGATTACTTGTGTCCGAGCCTGACCTATACTGGTAACCATATTAGGACGTGGTGACCAGCATACTTAACCAAGTAAACGAAACTGCCGAGCAACCCAAGGTGAGTTCACACACTAAAAGCATGCGTCCCAGGGAGGGACACGAACAAACTAAAGAATGTTTTCAAACTGATATTTCCGGGGGATATGCGAATGGGTACTCTTGAATTACTACATCCGGGGGAAATACGTTTGGGTATTATTTATAAATCACAACTAGCCACACTAAACGAATCTCTATCATGTAAAGTCCCTGCTTATAGTACCGATTAATCGCCGGGAGCGAACGGGTTATTAGTTGATAGCGCTATTAGGTTTGACAACCTCACACCGTGACCGGGGGAGATCGGGCGTGAACTAGTAGACCTTGCATCTCGGTCAATGACGATAGACCTTGACCTGGGGCACAAAATCTTATCGTCAACAGTTTCGGTAACACCAGTTTAGTAGCTTTCTTATGGGGTAGCTCCCCATGACGTGATTATAAATGTTTTACCTAAACAACCTACGTTTTCGAAAAGTTAAAACTGGACATCTCGTGAACTCGCTAACATTTTTGTTGACACCCTACTGCATGCTTTGCTGGTACCCAGTAACTCAGGAGCTTGCGGCTTGGGGAAGTGTAGTGGTCGTCTAAACCCGTGTGTTGGGTTCTAAATAATCTTGAACTATGAACTTTGTTTTAAAAGCTGTTTGGTTTATGCTTCCGCTGCTTACTTAAACTATTATTCGAACTTAAACTTTTAAAACTTTAAACTATGATGTTTGCTAACTATTGTGGTTGGTGAATATTTTTACTATTAATCAATGCTCAGTATAATTGGTGGCTGGATCCTGGTCAGTCACGCCTCCAAGCGGTGGTACTCCGCATGTGGATTTTGGGGGTGTGACAGAGAGATTCCTACAGGAGAAAACCCTAGAGCTTTCAAAGTCAAGGTATCTCAATTTACAATATTAAATAAGATGTTATATAAATGATCTCTTGCAGGTCCATATCTAAGGTGCATCGAGGATCCTGAAATTCAAGAAGTCTTGAAGGATTTTCATGAGGGAGATTGTGGAAACCACACTGGGGGCAGAGCACTGTTCTCAAGGATCCTTAGGACAGGATACTATTGGCCTACTATGAAGAAGGATGATGTGGATTATGCCAAGAAATGTGATGCTTGTCAGAGACATAGCAATATCCTTCATCAACCAGGAGAGCTCCTGCATCCTATATCCTCTTCTTGGCCATTTATGAGATGGGGAATGGATATAGTTGGCAAACTTCCCAAAGCACCAGGAGGAAAAGTGTTCATGCTTGCTATGACTGATTACTTCTCCAAGTGGATAGAAGCTGAAGCCTTTGCTCAAGTCAGAGAAAAAGAAGTGATATCCTTTATTAAAAGAAACATTATTACCACTTTGGTATTCCTTCTGAAATTGTTTGTGATAATGGTTCCCAATTTATTGGGAGTAGAACTACTAACTTTTGTGATAGCTGGGGGATTAAGATGATAACATCAACACCAGTCCACCCACAAGCTAATGGTCAAGCAGAATCATCCAACAAGATCAACATCAACAACTTGAAGAAGAAGCTTGGATCCAAGAAAGGAAAATGGGCAGAAGAGCTACCTTATATGTTATGGGCTGACAGGACAACTCCTAAAAATGCTACTGGCCAGACTCTATTTTCTTTAGTGTTTGGAGCAGAATCAGTGATCCCTACGGAGATGGTAGTCCCTACTGCGAGAACAAGCATCCGTGATCCTGAAGGAAATACTGAAAACTTGGTTCAAGACTTGGATACCATAGAAGAACTCAGGGATTTGGCAAGGATAATGGCCAGTTATCAACAAAGGATGGCTGGAGCTTATAACAAGAATGTCAGGATCAGAAAGTTTCAAGTTGGTGATATGGTGTTGAGGAAAGCATTTCAAAATACCACAAATCCTGCTGATGGCAAGTTAGCACCAAAGTGGGAATGCCCCTATCTTATTGAAGCTGAAGCAGGAAAGGGGCATATCGATTATTAACAATGGAAGGTGATTTGCTACCAAGAGCTTGGAATGCTGTCCATTAGGATCCTTGGCTGTCTTTATATCTGATATCCATGAAGGATCCTCAGAGGATAGATGATCCTCATTCTGGTAATGATCTGATTCTAATTTGTCTAGTTCTTTAACTTATTTTATTACAAGGAGAAGGATCCTGGATCCTTTATCCTTTTTTCACTAAGTTCTGAGTTTTGCAGAAGATTGATGTATCCTTGACAAAGGATCAAGTATCCACAGAAGTCTCCTAAGTTTTATGGGCTTGTCCCCAGTTTTTTGGGCTTGTCCCCAGTTTAAGGTATCTACTACCTTCGCCAGTAGTGCACGATGATCCTGGTTCAGTTAAAGGCAATGGGACCAGTACCCGCTTTAGGGGCTGACAATTTCATTGTACTGGTTGTATTCAGGATCCTACGTATAATGGTAGACGTACATACATCCGTTCCTAAGGTTTCTAACATTTTCACGTTAGCTAAGGTTTTGGCATTTTCATGTCACTAAGTTTGGATGGTCGCCAGTGAGGGCCATACTCCAGTTTACACAAGATCCTTTGGGCTTGTCCCCAGTTTTTTGGGCTTGTCCCCAGTTTATTGGGCTTGTCCCCAGATTGTTGGGCTTGTCCCCAGTTACTAACTCTTCTTTTATATTGGCTTAGTCCCAAGTTATGTTCTATTTCAGGTTTCCAAAGCTAAACAGTTACGGATCCTGGATCCTAACCTTTTACTAGGGTTTGTCTTTTGGTTATCTTGATTGTAAGTATTAAAGATTTAGGATCCTAACTTGGATTCTCAGGTATGATCCTTATTTACCTTCACTTTATTCTTGATTTATTTAAGTTACCCTTATTCTTTGACAACAGGATATATGATCCTAAAATTATACCACTTTTTGAACTTTTCGATTATAGGATATTTGATCCTTGATCATATCCTAAACTTTTTGACATAATCTAATATACTTTTGTTCTTAACTTGTAAATTCAAAGAAATTGTATCATAACAGTTGGAAGGTAAATATACACAGAATTAACAACACAGAATAGCCAAAAGATTAAAGTTTTATTTATTTATCAAAAGGTTAACCCTTCAAAGGTTGTCAAAATTACCTACCCCAAGCATCTACCAGCAATACGTGGCCCGTCCGCTGGGGTAGGTAAAGGGTGTCCATGTTAATAAGTTCTAAGTGGTGCAGGAATAGAAAGATGGCAGGATAACAATGGCTTCATCCCCCAAACAGAGGATGCCTCCACCAATTGTCATCCTACCTATTGTTCGAAGGATCAGTGATCCTTAAACCTAAAGCTATTGTTCAGAGCAGTGTTGTAAAAGTCGGATTACTCGGCCGAGTACTCGGCGAGTACTCGGTCCTCGGACCCCCTCCGAGGTGACTTCCTCCTAGGCGGTCTCAATTAGTCGGCCTCGGGATTACTCGGGAGTACTCGGTGCCTAGTCGGCCTAGTCGGCGCCTAGTCGGACGTAGTCAGCCTAGTCGGTCTAGGCGGTCAACGTGGTTTGTTGACTTTTAATCGGTCAAACTCGGTCAAAATCGGCCTACTCGGCCTTGTACTCGGACTACTCGGCCTTGTACACAGACTAGTCGGACTTGTATTCAGAATATTTGAACATTAAACATGTTTCATTTTAAATTATACTTAGTTGACATGAATTATGCTTATTTTAACACATAAATAATATATAACAATTAATTTTCTTTATATTTACCATGTCCGCGTACTCCCCGCGTACTCTCCAAGTACTCCGATTACTCCCAACTCCCCAGTCGGCCGAATAGGGACCGCCTAGCGACTTTTACAACACTGGTTCAGAGTACATACCAACCATTGTTCAAAAACATCAACAACCAAAAAACTTTAAACCATAAAAAATGGGCTCCGGCCACATCTAGAAATTTCCATCGTCGCCCATTGTTGCAGCCTACACCTTCGCTGCATCATCACCACCAGCTGCTCCTTCCGCTTGATCCTTTAACCCACTGCCACCAGCCTCGATTGCCAAGACCTCCTCAGCATCCTCTTCGTCATCCAGCTCCGCCAGCTTCCGTTTCCAGGCTTCTTGGTCCCAGGCAGACTTATCGAAAGAAGGATCCTCAGCCTCCTTTGCCATTTGAAGCTTGATTTTAAGCATGGCAATTGTGGCAGAGAGTTTGGCTCCTTCCATCACTTCCTCCTTCTCCTGCTGAGTTGTGGCTTAGGTCAGGACTAGCTCCCTCTTCACCAGGTTGATCGTATTCTCGAGAGAGGAGATTTTTTGGTCCTTTGCCAGGAACATTTTCTGGAAGTCCAGGTGCTTTTGCTTAGCCTCTTCAGCATGTGAATCCAGGAGCATCTGGATCTCAGCAAATTTCTGCAAGAAAGAAGCATATGTCAGGATCCGTTAACCTCAGTATGGGAAGATAAGACTTAAGGATCCGGGATCCTTACCTCAGAGACGTACTCCTCGAATTGGTGTTGGATCAGAGGGAGGCCTTCAAGGGGTTCAGAGGCTTTTCTTTTCTTGGCACCTTTGCCCCGTGTGCTCATGCTTTTGGGGTTTGGGACGCTGGGACTGGCAGGGAGTTGTTTCTTGATGGACTTGGAAGAAGCAAATGCGTCAAGGTCATTGACGCTGAACCTGGAGGCTGATTTTGAGGATTTTCCAACGCCTACAAATGCAAAACACAGATAAGTATTCTAGTTTTATTTTCATTTAAATTAATCATACACAAATTTGAATACTTACTTGACATGGTGAAGGAACCGGAGGATACTTCCTGTGAATCCTTTGCTTTAACTTGAAATGTCCTGACAGCAGGATCAAGGCTCCAGAAATCAGCAACCCTTTCCTTTGTTGCAGGTGTTTCTTGGATGTGAGAGAGTGAGATAGCTGCAAAAACAGAAATAAGGATCAGTTATCCATAACAGAAAAAGAATCCTACTATGATCCTTGTCTAAGGATCCCCTATCCTACCATGGGTGATCCACTTTTTGGGAAGGTTTTTCCCATCTGGGATAGAGTCCCTCCTCACGAAGAAGTGGCTCTTCCAGTGGGTGTCATTTTTGGTGGTTTTGAGGATTGGATGAGGTTCACCAGGCTTATGCTTGAACAAGAAACGGTGTGAACCATGGCTAACAAGGTTATATAACTGACTCAACTCGGACATCCCTATTTCTATACCCTCCTGCTCGATGATGTTCTCTATGGTATAAAGAACTCTCCACATCATTGGCATGGACTGTATGTGGCACATGCCTGTGAGTGCAAAGAAAGATTGTGTGAAGGCAGGAAAAGGATAAGAAAATCCTATCATGAAGGGGGTGGCCGGAAAAGCGACCCAAGTGTCGGAGATACAGTCACTCTTCATTGAAGAGTCAAAGGATCGGAAAACGGTTTCAGCTGGAAAGCAATGGCGAATCCGGTCAATTTCTGGATCAGTGAAGCGGCAGAGTTCCAATGAAGGGTTTTTGGTAACGCCTTGGCTTTTCAAAGGACTATCCTTTTTAGGATCCTTAGCAGGTGAGGATTGGAGAACCATATTTGTCATGGATGCTCGAGAACAGAGGATCAGAATAAGAGAATTTAGAGAGAAGGAAGAAGAGAGATACCTGTTCGATCTCTGGATGACGATTTAAAGGGGTGGAATGCTCGAATTTAAATGACTCTTGATCCTTATCTCTAACTCTGAATTTATAATGATGAATTTGCAGGTAGTCATGTCGCTGACGTCAGGTTTGCAACAGCGAGTTCGGATATAACGGCTATATTTACGATAGTTAGTTCATTATAGATAAGGCAGAAAATATGACTCATCAAGTTGTATTTTATTCCTCATATTTTGGGGGCAATTGTTAGGGATGGATTTTCTAAACCTAAGGATCACAGATCCTCAAGTGCAGCCAGGATCACGGATCCTCAGTTATGTTTGAATTAAGGATCCTCAGAAGACGTTGCAGGTTTAAGGATCCAGGATCCTCATTATTATCCTTATACTAACGGTTGTTTCCATTATATTTGAACTTGTTTTACAGGGGTATTCGCATGGGACTTGGTCTTGCCGAGATTCTAGGGGAATACGCTCCATTATTCTGCACGTGTATGGCTTGTATGACCGTTATGGAAGTCGTGGGAAGCTTGCATGAATTGCGGATTGTTAGTTAGCTAGATTATTTCCATTTTTATAAAGGGATAACAAGCTTGATTAGGAAGAACAATTAGCAAACACACACTACTCGAGAACTCTCTGCAACTTATTGGCTATTTCATGCTTTTTGCACACTAGTGATCCTTGTAACAAGCTTGTTATCATCCCGACTTGTAACCTTTACTTGTTTAATATAGTTGGTGATCGGTAGTTTCCATCACCTGAGGTTTTTTGTGCCGGAGATCATATCTTGATCAAGGGCTTTTTCCTCGTATAAATCCTTGTGTCCCACATTCATTTCATTCATACATTTGTTCATTAATTCAAGCATCACACCTCATAAAATCAGATTTGGTTATATTATCCTTGTGTGATTTTTGACCAAAACAGATACCATACAATAAAGAGGCACACAGGATTACAACTACATTCTTCTAGAAGGCTCCATCGTGCACCACCAGTCGGTTATAACCGAATGGCCACGTGGCATCATCCCAGACTCCCTTGAAGTCACGATGATGGCATGGAATTGAAGAGAGATCTTCACTTGTCCACTTTCCATGTGGCAATACCCTAACCGTGGATCAAGATCACGATCCGTGTGCTCCAACACTCGTTAGTGATTAATGGAAAGAAAGGATAACTGCTTACGGAAAAGCATCTTCCGTCAAGTTTTCAGCTACAGGTTTTCCCGCCCAAACTTCGGCTATAAATAGAAGGATAATTCAGGTATAATTCTCAAGTTACATTCACTTCACTTTCACTTCTTCTTCATCAAACCCTGTACTTATTCTCACGCCGGAGGGTGGTCACGGAGAGAACCTCCATTCTCCCCGTGGCGAGTCTAACGGTGGTTGTTTTGCAGTTATTGTGAGAGGAAGAAGATCATTCACCCACGAATCGGACGAGAAGATTTAACCCCTTTTATGCAGATTCAAACCCCCTGGTTCAGTTGATTCCGGTTAATTAAACCAGTGTTTCTTCAGATAGGTATTCGACTGCGCCTTAATTGTTTGACACCTCGATCCATGATCTCGACAGGTTTCTCCATGAAGTGCGATGTGACACCCCAGGAAAACCAGGAAAACCATACAACTTAACTAGCTTCCTCAGTGAGTGCCTACCAAATTTCAGGACGAAATTTCTTTCAACTTGGGGATGATGTGACAACTCGAAATTTAGAACCTTTCGTTGTACGTTGAACACTAAATGACTAACTAATTTGATGATTTAATGAATGATAAGTGAACCTTTATATGATTTTGTGTTATGTTACATGTATGCTTGTGTGTATGTATTCGAGTATGTATATGAGCCGAAAGCCATGAACCCGACTCGAGACCATGTGGTCTCGAGTGAACTAGTGTGACATATGGGCCGGTTGGGCCGTGCACCTCATCCGAGTCCATTAGGGTGCACTACTTAGGACTAGTATATAATCCTCATGTTAGCCATACTTGTCATTTTTGGGCAACAACACTCATACTCTCCTCTACACACATACTCTCCACTCTCACTAAAACCCTAGACACCAAGCATCACACTCTCCTCCTTCTTCTCGGATCCAACCAACCGACCACAAAAGGATTCTCGGATTTTGCTTGTTCACACCAAACAAAGCTCCATCCTTCACCACTATTCCTCTAACCGGTTAGTGATTCCCATTGTGTGTTTAGATTTCGGTTGTTGTTGATGATGATGATGTGATATTTTGTTAATGATGATATATCTTGTGTGACTTGGTAATATGTTGGTTTGTTAGATTTATACATGATGATGTTAATAAACTATCATACTTAGATTCCGGATTGATTGCATGATGAGTTAATGATGTTTGTGATTTAAACCATAAATGGTTGGTGTTCATGAAATCGGTGTGTATAATGCTCATATTATTCGGATTTGTTGTTGGAATGCTCGATTGTTATTCATGTTATGAAATCGGATTGCATGCTCTTAGGTTACAAATCAAAATGCTTGTTAAATGGCTGCACTTATGTGGTAATCGGATTAGTTGTTTGAATATTTCGGATTGTTGTTTCAAGTTATGATATGATGAACTACTTGGATATTGATGAACATGATGAATGTGTGAAGAACAACTTGAATATCATATGAGCATGCTTGAATATTTGAAATCTGATATGTTTGATCCATTTAGGGTAAAAGTTAGACAAACAAACATGTTTAAGTGGATAGTACAAACCATTTTCTGAAATCAAATTCTCATTGGATAGTACACTGTTCCGGATCAGCAGTTGTCCAACCGAAACCATCAGTTGCGACTCGAAACCACTGCTTAATGAGTCGAAATCCCCGGTTGCGACATCAGTTGCGAGTCGCAAACACCTAGTTGCGACTCGAAACCACACATGATCAGCACACCAACCTTGTGACTCGAAACCACGGTTGCGAGTCCAGTTGCGACTCGTAACCAAACCAACACGAACCGAAACCATGATTGCGACTCAGGTTGCGAGTCGCAAATGCCTAGTTGCGACTCGAGACTCTACACAGATACACGCTGTTTGGGCTTGCAATTCACTTTCGGACTTAATTGTTTGGGCCGGACTCTTGGGCCTAATGTGCAGACCTTATATGTTACCGTTGGATGTGAATGTTGATGAACTGCCATGATTAAACATGTAACCCATACGTGCACTACTTGAATACGAACCTGATTGTATGATACAACTATGATAGGACGTGAGTAGCCACAACATTGCTTGTTTGACTTTTCTGTGTTTCTACCGAGCAAACCAAGGTGAGTTCACACCCTCTACAAAGCATGGGATTCCCTGGGTCGGGAATTGGGGTTAAGGAACATGGGTTCCTCGTCCTCCTTGGGTAGGACAGCAATGGTTCAGGAATGTAATTCCTCGTCCTCACGGACAGATAACTCGTACTAGACCAAAACTCTATCACGAAGTCCCTCATCTTTGTATCGACTTAATCGCCGAGGCCAATGGCGAGCGGGTCATTAGTTAGATAGCGCTATTTAGGTTTGACAAACCTCACACCGTGCCGCAGAGGACGGGCGTGAACTAATGGACTACTGGCACGTCAATGATGATAGACATTGACAGTTCAGGGCACATAAACATGACTACAGTCAGCAGTCGATATGGTAACGAGTCTAGTATATACATGGGGTAGCCCCCACGGCCGAAATGCCAGATAACTAACACGGGGTAGCCCCCACGGCTGGATTGCCAGAATAATTGGGAATAAACAAGTCACGTTTTTTAACTATGGGGTAACCCCCACGGCAGGATGCCAGATAAAGGAAATTGTTTTCGAAACAACGTAAAACGAACACCCAACCGTGAACTCACTCAACTTGTTGTTGACTCGTTACTACATGCTTTGCAGGTCCTTAGATTCTTAGCTGGAGCTTGCATGGAGGAGGATCGTTGTGGGACATGGACGACTGTGTGCCATGTTAAACTTTGAAACAATTAAACTCATGTTATGATTTAAGACTTATGCTTCCGCTTGCAACTTAACTATGTTTTGTTTGAACACCAATTGTATTGGTTGGATTTTATAACTACTTATATGCTTGTTCAATATGATTGGTGGCTGGATCCTGGTCAGTCACGCCTCCAAGCGGTGGAACTCCGCAGGTGGATTTTGGGGGTGTGACAGATTGGTATCAGAGCCATTGGTTATAGAGAACTTGGTTTTAATAAAGGGAAAAACGTTTTTGTTAAAACCAGACTATAACCTGTACAGTGCTCAACGGTCCACAACGATGCTTCACTCCACATGCAAGGCTCGACATTCTAGGTGATATGATCTGTGTATATATTACCTACTTGTTAGATACATAGTACATTGTTCATGGTATGCTTGGTTAGTATAACTACTGTTGCTTGAACACGTGCGTGCTTACTCTATTTTATCGTCGTACTTTCGCAAACCCCTCTCACTCACGTTCTTCTTGATATGAAGATCATGTCTGGACGCGTTAACCTGACACAAGCCCAGTTGACGGCTCTGATTAACGAACGAGTTGCCGCAGCACTTGCAGCTGCACACGCAGGAGGTATATCCTGCAGTCCGAACTCACTCTAGGATCTTTAGGATCCCACTCTCGTGAACCAACCTTTGTGTTAAACTCTGTCTTTTCTTTCACCCACGATAGGTCAACACGTTCAGCCACCCGTGTGCACTTTCAAAACCTTTATGGACTGTCGACCTAGTACCTTTAATGGCACCGAGGGAGCGATAGGTCTCCTACACTGGATTCGCAGGATCGAATCGGCATTCGAAGAAAGTGAAAGCCCTACCAGTAAGCGAGTAGAGTACGCTGCTGGTACCTTGCAAGGGAAAGCGTATTCTTGGTGGAACACACAAGTTCAGATGCTCGGGTTAGCAGATGCGAATGCCACCCCCTGGAGCGACTTCAAGGATTTGATCAAGGAAGAATTTTGTCATCCGGACGACATCCTCAAACTTGAAATAGAGTACTTTGGCTTGAAAATGGAAGGATCAGAGATCGAAGCGTACACGAAAAGGTCCAACGATTTGGCTGCCTTATGTCCTAACTTGTCACAACCCATTTCTAGACGAATCGAGCTATACCTCAGAGGCTTAGCCCCAGAAATCCGAGGGTCCGTTATTGCGGCCAACTTTTCCACAATCCAACAAGTCGTTCGTTTGGCGCACCAGCTCACTGATCAGGCAGTGGAAGAGGGCAAGTTACCCAAGCGCAACCCCTCCAATGCAAATGCTCTTATTAACACCAAGCATATTTGGGGTGATCACCAGAGTGAAGGTCGTGGCCCTATACAACAGGACCCGCACGGGAAACTCGTACAGCAGGGGCTGAACTACCAAAATCAAGGGGGATACCTTGGGAATAAGCCGAAATGCCGCAAATGCCATCAACACCACACCGGGTCATGTATGGAATCGTGCTGCCATCGGTGCAAGAAGACGGGACATGTGGCTAGAGATTGCAAGAGCCCATACCCTGCACACCGAAACCAGCAGCAGCAGGGTAGCAAAAAGGGGTGTTTCCGTTGTGGGGCTGAAGGCCATCTTAAGAGGAACTGTCCGCAGATGAGGCAGAAACGCGACAACAGCAACAATGGAGCCCGGGGGCGGGCGTTCGTGATCGGCCAAGGTGAAGCAAGGAATGACCCCAATGTTGTGGCGGGTAAGTTCCTTCTCGACGACTTTTATGTTTCAGTTTTATTTGATTCGGGTGCCGATACTAGCTACATGTCACTAGAAGTTAGTCGAATGCTTAAGCGTATTCCAACACCCTTGAACAACAAGCACATTGTAGAGCTAGCAAATGGTAAGAGTTTAGAGGCCACACACGTAGTCAAGGGTTGTAAACTTATTCTCGCTGACCAGACCTTCTCTATCGACCTCATTCCTATTGTCTTGGGTAGTTTCGACGTTGTCATTGGGATGGGTTGGTTATCCCAACACCGAGCAGAGATTCTTTGCAACGAGAAGGTTGTCCGTGTTCCAGGTCCCGATGGTGAACCTCTCATGATTCATGGCGACAAGAGGAGTGCTGTTGAGAACGTCATTTCTCTCCTTAAGGCCCAAAAGTACTTGCGAAAGGGCCACACTGCCATTTTGGCTCTCATTACTGACACCACGGAGAAAGAGAAGAAGATAGAAGATTTTCCAGTTGTACGCGATTATCCAGAGGTATTTCCTGAGGAATTACCTGGTCTTCCGCCTCATCGCCAAGTCGAGTTTCAGATCGAACTAGCTCCTGGAGCTGCGCCTATAGCTCGTGCACCTTATCGCTTAGCTCCATCAGAGTGTGCATCGACTATCGGGGACTCAACAAGGTAATGGTGAAGAATCGTTATCCTCTACCGCGTATTGACGACATGTTCGACCAGCTACAAAGGTCGAGTTACTATTCAAAGATTGATTTGAGATCAGGATATCACCAGCTGAGAGTCCGGGAGGAGGACGTCTCCAGAACAGCTTTTAGAACTCGCTATGGGCATTACGAGTTTTTGGTCATGCCTTTTGGGCTGACAAACGCACCTGCGATCTTCATGGACTTGATGAATCGAGTGTGCAAGCCTTACCTGAACAAGTTCGTTATAGTCTTCATCGACGACATCCTGATCTATCCCAAGAGTCAGAAGGAACACGAGCAGCATCTACGACTTATTTTGGAACTCCTTCGAACAGAACAGCTTTATGCAAAGTTCTCGAAATGCGACTTCTGGCTTCGAGAAGTCCATTTCCTAGGCCACGTGGTAAACGAGGATGGGATTCATGTTGATCCATCCAAGATAGACTCGATTAAGAACTAGCCTGCACCTCGTACACCAAAGGAAATTCGCCAATTCTTGGGTTTGGCAGGATACTACCGGAGATTCATAAAGGATTTTTCTAAGATTGCACAGCCTCTCACCTCACTAACGCAGAAGGGCGTTGTTTATCGCTGGGGAAACGCACAGGAGTTGGCATTTCAGCACCTAAAGGATAGACTTTGTAGCGCACCTATCCTTTCCTTGCCAGAAGGCACAGACGACTTTGTGGTCTACTGCGACGCATCCATTCAGGGTCTTGGTTGTGTATTGATGCAACGAGATAAGGTTATAGCCTACGCCTCACGCCAACTTAAGGTTCATGAAAAGAACTACACGACGCACGACTTGGAGCTGGGAGCTGTTGTTTTTGCACTTAAGTTATGGCGGCATTACCTGTACGGTACCAAGTGCGCCATCTACACTGACCACAGGAGCCTCGAGCATATCTTCAAACAGAAAGAACTAAATATGCGACAACGACGATGGGTCGAGCTACTGAATGACTACGAGTGCTCAATCAGGTATCACCCGGGCAAAGCCAATGTTGTGGCTGACGCCCTCAGTCGGAAGGACACTGCGCCTAAGCGCGTGCGAGCTTTACAACTCACGATCCACTCTAGTCTCCCTTCCCAAATACGAGCTGCTCAGATAGAAGCACTGAAACCAGAAAATGTCAGGGCTGAAGCCCTACGCGGATCGAGGCAACGCTTAGAACAGAAGGAAGACGGTGCTTACTACGTAACGGGACGCGTTTGGGTCCCACTCTATGGCAACCTACGAGAGCTTGTGATGGACGAAGCACACAAGTCTCGCTACTCGGTACATCCTGGATCGGACAAAATGTACCACGACATTAAAACTACGTACTGGTGGCCTAGCATGAAGGCCCACATAGCGACCTACGTCAGTAAATGTTTGACTTGTGCGAGAGTCAAGTCGGAATACCAGAAACCCTCAGGCCTACTCCAACAACCAGAGATACCTCAATGGAAATGGGAGCAAATTTCCATGGATTTTGTCACTGGCCTACCTAGATCCCAGCGCGGGAACGATACTATTTGGGTGATCGTGGATCGACTCACAAAATCTGCACACTTCTTGGCTATCAAGGAGACGGATAAGTTCTCCACTCTTGCAGAAATATACATCAAGGAAATTGTTTCGAGGCACGGGGTGCCCACCTCCATCATCTCGGATCGAGATGCACGATTTACTTCAGAGCTGTGGCAAGCAATGCACAAATCCTTCGGCTCACGACTAGACATGAGCACAGCGTATCATCCTCAGACGGACGGGCAGTCCGAGCGCACTATTCAAACCTTAGAGGACATGCTTCATGCATGTGTAATCGACTTTGGCAACCGCTGGGAAAAGCATCTACCACTTGTGGAATTCTCGTACAATAACAGCTACCACACCAGCATTAAAGTTGCTCCATTT
This sequence comes from Helianthus tuberosus, assembly GCA_030545235.1. Taxonomy (NCBI): domain Eukaryota; kingdom Viridiplantae; phylum Streptophyta; class Magnoliopsida; order Asterales; family Asteraceae; genus Helianthus; species Helianthus tuberosus. The sequence continues at coordinate 55,916,590 of CM060445.1, read as the reverse complement.
GAGGCATTGTACGGACGTAAATGCCGGTCACCTCTTTGCTGGGCAGAGGTGGGAGATAGTCAGATCACTGGTCCAGAATATGTGGTAGACACAACCGAACAAATCGCTCAGATACGAAAACGCATGACGGCCGCTCGCGAACGTCAGAAAGTTTACGCCGATAAGGGCAGGAAACCACTTAAGCTCCAGGTTGGGGAGTGGGTATTACTCAAAGTTTCACCCTGGAAGGGTGTGGTTCGTTTTGGTAAACAAGGCAAACTTAACCCACAATACGTCGGACCTTTGAAATCATTGAGAAAATAGGCAGGGTGGCCTACAGACTGAACTTACCAGCAGAACTCAGTGCAGTTCACAACGTTTTCCATGTGTCGAATCTGAAGAAATGTCTGTCAGATGAGACCCTCGTAGTTCCTTTGAAGGAGCTCACCATCAACGAGCAGTTACGATTCGTCGAGGAACCAGTCGAGATCACGGACCGGGATGTTAAGGTCCTCAAGAGCACTAGAATACCTCTCGTTCGAGTTCGTTGGAACTCACGTCGCGGCCCAGAGTTCACCTGGGAGCGCGAAGATCAGATGAAACAAAAGTATCCCCAACTGTTCGCAAACAGTACACCCACTACTGAGGCCGAAGCTACGGAATTTCGGGACGAAATTCCAGATCAACGGGGGGTGGATGTGACACCCCAGGAAAACCAGGAAAACCATACAACTTAACTAGCTTCCTCAGTGAGTGCCTACCAAATTTCGGGACGAAATTTCTTTCAACTTGGGGATGATGTGACAACTCGAAATTTAGAACCTTTCGTTGTACGTTGAACACTAAATGACTAACTAATTTGATGATTTAATGAATGATAAGTGAACCTTTATATGATTTTGTGTTATGTTACATGTATGCTTGTGTGTATGTATTCGAGTATGTATATGAGCCGAAAGCCATGAACCCGACTCGAGACCATGTGGTCTCGAGTGAACTAGTGTGACATATGGGCCGGTTGGGCCGTGCACCTCATCCGAGTCCATTAGGGTGCACTACTTAGGACTAGTATATAATCCTCATGTTAGCCATACTTGTCATTTTTGGGCAACAACACTCATACTCTCCTCTACACACATACTCTCCACTCTCACTAAAACCCTAGACACCAAGCATCACACTCTCCTCCTTCTTCTCGGATCCAACCAACCGACCACAAAAGGATTCTCGGATTTTGCTTGTTCACACCAAACAAAGCTCCATCCTTCACCACTATTCCTCTAACCGGTTAGTGATTCCCATTGTGTGTTTAGATTTCGGTTGTTGTTGATGATGATGATGTGATATTTTGTTAATGATGATATATCTTGTGTGACTTGGTAATATGTTGGTTTGTTAGATTTATACATGATGATGTTAATAAACTATCATACTTAGATTCCGGATTGATTGCATGATGAGTTAATGATGTTTGTGATTTAATGTGATTTAAACCATAAATGGTTGGTGTTCATGAAATCGGTGTGTATAATGCTCATATTATTCGGATTTGTTGTTGGAATGCTCGATTGTTATTCATGTTATGAAATCGGATTGCATGCTCTTAGGTTACAAATCAAAATGCTTGTTAAATGGCTGCACTTATGTGGTAATCGGATTAGTTGTTTGAATATTTCGGATTGTTGTTTCAAGTTATGATATGATGAACTACTTGGATATTGATGAACATGATGAATGTGTGAAGAACAACTTGAATATCATATGAGCATGCTTGAATATTTGAAATCTGATATGTTTGATCCATTTAGGGTAAAAGTTAGACAAACAAACATGTTTAAGTGGATAGTACAATCCATTTTCTGAAATCAAATTCTCATTGGATAGTACACTGTTCCGGATCAGCAGTTGTCCAACCGAAACCATCAGTTGCGACTCGAAACCACTGCTTAATGAGTCGAAATCCCCGGTTGCGACATCAGTTGCGAGTCGCAAACACCTAGTTGCGACTCGAAACCACACATGATCAGCACACCAACCTTGTGACTCGAAACCACGGTTGCGAGTCCAGTTGCGACTCGTAACCAAACCAACACGAACCGAAACCATGATTGCGACTCAGGTTGCGAGTCGCAAACGCCTAGTTGCGACTCGAGACTCTACACAGATAAACGCTGTTTGGGCTTGCAATTCACTTTCGGACTTAATTGTTTGGGCCGGACTCTTGGGCCTAATGTGCAGACCTTATATGTTACCGTTGGATGTGAATGTTGATGAACTGCCATGATTAAACATGTAACCCATACGTGCACTACTTGAATACGAACCTGATTGTATGATACAACTATGATAGGACGTGAGTAGCCACAACATTGCTTGTTTGACTTTTCTGTGTTTCTACCGAGCAAACCAAGGTGAGTTCACACCCTCTACAAAGCATGGGATTCCCTGGGTCGGGAATTGGGGTTAAGGAACATGGGTTCCTCGTCCTCCATGGGTAGGACAGCAATGGTTCAAGAATGTAATTCCTCGTCCTCACGGACAGATAACTCGTACTAGACCAAAACTCTATCACGAAGTCCCTCATCTTTGTATCGACTTAATCGCCGAGGCCAATGGCGAGCGGGTCATTAGTTAGATAGCGCTATTTAGGTTTGACAAACCTCACACCGTGCCGCAGAGGACGGGCGTGAACTAATGGACTACTGGCACGTCAATGATGATAGACATTGACAGTTCAGGGCACATAAACATGACTACAGTCAGCAGTCGATATGGTAACGAGTCTAGTATATACATGGGGTAGCCCCCACGGCCGAAATGCCAGATAACTAACACGGGGTAGCCCCCACGGCTGGATTGCCAGAATAATTGGGAATAAACAAGTCACGTTTTTTAACTATGGGGTAACCCCCACGGCAGGATGCCAGATAAAGGAAATTGTTTTCGAAACAACGTAAAACGAACACCCAACCGTGAACTCACTCAACTTGTTGTTGACTCGTTACTACATGCTTTGCAGGTCCTTAGATTCTTAGCTGGAGCTTGCATGGAGGAGGATCGTTGTGGGACATGGACGACTGTGTGCCATGTTAAACTTTGAAACAATTAAACTCATGTTATGATTTAAGACTTATGCTTCCGCTTGCAACTTAACTATGTTTTGTTTGAACACCAATTGTATTGGTTGGATTTTATAACTACTTATATGCTTGTTCAATATGATTGGTGGCTGGATCCTGGTCAGTCACGCCTCCAAGCGGTGGAACTCCGCAGGTGGATTTTGGGGGTGTGACATGCGAGGTTTCATTGATTTGAAGATCTTTGAGTAGAACTTGAATCTTTCTTCAGCTAAACATTTCTTTAGGTTGGAGACGTGAAAGGTAGGATGAACATTGTTGAGTTCTTAAGGTAGGTCCAGTCGATACGCTACCTTGCCAATCCTTTCGAGAATCTTGAAAGGACCTACATAGCGAGGAGCGAGTTTTCCTTTCTTACCAAATCGAACTACACCCTTCCAAGGGGATACCTTGAGAAGTACAAAGTCACCAACGTTGAATTCCAAAGGTTTGCGACGCTTATCAGCGTAACTCTTTTGTCGGCTTCTGGCTTTAAGCAGGTTGTCTTAAATCTGTAAAATCTTGTCCGTCGTCTCTTGTATAAGCTCGTGACCGGTGATTTGAGCTTCTCCGATTTCGTGCCAACAAATAGGCGAACGGCACTTATGACCATACAATTCCCTGAACGGTGCCATTTGAATACTCGTGTGGTAGCTGTTATTGTAGGAGAATTCGATCAAAGGCAAGTGCATATCCCGGTTGGCACCAAAATCGATTACGCAAGAACATATGCCCAATCCAAGTGAGTACACAGTCCCATCTTTTACGTTTTCTAAATGTTTTGGGGTGGATCATATGTGCCTACTATCACTTTTCCAAGTTTACCAAAATAGTAATATATATATATATATATATATGGTTTATATATATAACAATATACATGAGACAACATGCTTATATTGTACAATTCTTGTTGATGCACTATATATGATACAAGAACATACATTAACAATGACGAGTCGATCGGTAGTACATTATAGCGCTATAGGTGTAACAACCCGATCCCGCTTCCAATTTATTTTAGGAAGAACTCACTGAGGGATGAGCGCTATAGGTTTATCAACCCATTCCCTCTTCCGATATTATTTTAGGAAGAACCCACTGGGGAATGATAGAACCCGTGAAATTATGGACAAACCCTTTGGTGGTTTGACCGAATGACTAAACATGACAATTGGTTTTCTATACATGACGATTGGTTTACACATACATGACAATTGGTTTACTATACATGACGATTGGTTTACACATACATGATAATTGGTTACTAATACTATTTACGAGAAAACATTTTGATTACTTAACGCTTTCATAAACAAACATTTTTGTTAAGTTTCATGGCAACAAGGTTTTCTTTTAAATATACCATTTTTTATAGTTGGTAAAACATGTTGCAATACCAAACATTTAATACAAAGTTTAATTTCAAGATTTTCACTCATCGACTCTTGTAATCAGACAAGGTATTGCAATACAAACTCAAAGCCATGAACTTGATCACAAAACCTATGTTACTCAATAGCATTCATTTGTTGACGATATTTTTCACATATGTTTCAGGTATTGATATTCAAGCATGCTACACATAGGAACACATTCGGGCCTTAGATTGCTTCTAAATCTGAAAACATTTACTTGTATTCTTTGTGTTGAAAAACGATGTCATTAATATAATGAAACTTTTAGTACCATGTGTTGTGAACAATTTGTAACGTGACTCCCCGACGATTCCACCACGAGTTGTTTTATACGCGGTCGAGGTGTTACAGATTGGTATCAGAGCCATGGTTATAGAGAATTAGGTTATTAGTTATGCTTTTGACCTAGACTATAACCTTCCTAGGACCCAAACGTGATGTGACTCTAGTCTAGATTCTTAGGGCAACAAATATACAAAACCGTCACCTATCCTTAGGTGATTACCCAAAAAACTCAAAATTATAATCCGCTTATAGATATCAAATCTCTAATATTTTACAATAAATCATCAACTATCCTTAGTTGATTTATTTTCAAGCCTTTAAGCCTTGAATTTTTTCTAAATCTCGTCAAAAGTTTGGGTTTTTAATAATGTGAACACGTGCAATCCGGTGCCTGTACCTTGAGTTTTCTTTCTAAGCTTAGAGTGTTCGTACCATTCCGCATAATCGGACCAGTCACTCTTACTTAGGAACTCTTAGGGTGAGTGTCCACTTATAGGCTAAAGCTTGTCTTCGTGATACCTTATAAAGACCCTTTTACTTTGATTAGTCGCTGTGTCGTTTATTCATTTTTGAGAAATGAGTAAATGATTACACTCCTTATGCTTTGTCGATATTTTAACGATTCTTTTTAAATCCCATATCGATCTCACTTATCTTCTCTCATGATTACTTTCTCTTTTAGAAGGCCTCCTCGTCGCAACACTATCCAAGATGCTGAAATGGCGGCTCTAATCGTCCAACAAATGGCAATGATACTTCCAAACCTTGTGACCCAATTCAATCAGGCCTACAATAACAATAACAACAACAATGTTCCCACGCCTTGTAACTACAAACAGTTCAACTCGGCTAAACCAAACAAGTTCTGTGGGTCTGAGGGAGCAACTGGGCTCCTACAATGGTTTCAGAGCATCGAGAGCACTTTCTGCCATGTTAAGTGTCCTAATGAGCACAAGGTAGAGTTTGCTTCGAGTGTTTTCCAAAAGAGAGCACTCACGTGGTGGAATAGAGTTATGAGAGACAGAGGTGCAGACGTAGCAATGGCAAAGACGTGGGGAGAAATTAGAACTCTAATGATGAAAGAGTTCTGCCCACGCACTGAACAAAGGGCACTTGAGAATGAATTCCATGATCTTAAACAAGATAGTGGAAAACATCGTGCGTATACAGATCGATACAAGGAATTGAGCCTGCTATGTCCCACCATAGTCACACCTTTGGATAAGGCTATTGAGAAATACATTGATGGTTTACCCAATCCAGTTCAAGACATAGTCACTGGTAGTAAACCCGCTACAATTAGGGAGGCTATCGAACTAGCCACAACTCTAACTGATTCTCAAGTCAAGAAAGGGAAACTCTTTTGAAAAGGTGATAAGAAGCAAGCTAATAAGACTACTCAGGAGAAACCAAAGGAAACAAAATCCGGACCCTCTAATAAATCAAAGAAGCGTAAGGCTTCAAGAAACTTAGCTGTTGTTGCTCAAACCAATCAGGTTACTCCCAACCAACTAGCTCAACCTCCTGCTAGGAAACCATATAATGGAAGCGCACCTCTATGCAACCAATGTAACCTTCAACATCATGCCAGTGTCCGTTGTAAAAAATGCTCAAATTGTAGACATTTTGGTCATACGGCTAACGTTTGTCGATCTATTGCTACACAAAACCAAGTTGTTAACAACCCTGTTCATGGGCGTGCTCTTAACATTGGAGTTAACGAGGCTCGTGCCAACAACGATGCAGTTATAAACAACTAGAACTTTATAGTTTGCTTTCTTTTGTCATCCAAGACTTGTATACACTTTTCAGTCATTTTGTAATGATATTTATCATTTACAAACTGATATGATTATGCATATATGTGTAATATGCATCTATATTGAGAGTGCGTGTTAGGATCGATTCCGATGCACGTGAATGCTTCGTTGATTGCGTATATCTCGTATCTTGTGCGAAATCCAAGTACGAGAGTGGATTGAACAAGAATAAGTAATTATAAACTGATTTCTGTTGATTGATGAACAATACAAAGCCACGAAATCAAACGAATAGAGTTTCCCCACTCAAGTCCACAAACTTCTAAATGAAACAAAACACAAGTGACCTATATATAGTAACAGCTGATCCGCATGTAATACTTCCCACGGATGCGCATTCATGAACCAACATTTGGCGTGGATCTAGTCCCTGCGCACGGATCTACACATATGAAAACCCTAATACCTCGCAATCCATTCGTGCGGATCTGCAGGCTTCATCCGTGCGGACCAGGTTGCGTGGGTTCGTGCGGATTGGCTCTTGATCATGTTTAAACAATTCAATACCAAGTCTTGTCTCATCTGATAGCTACGATACGTGATTGACAGAAGCGATAGACATATGTACTCACAGACTCCCCCTTGGATATTGCTGCAGTCAATCTCGTAGCTAGTCTTTATCAATCTCTCTGAGTCTTTAAAAAGCTTTTACAGTTCAACACCACAGACTCCCCTTTGCATCCTGATTCCTCAGCTCCCCCTTTCGATAGACTCTCTCTCCAGGCTCCCCCTTGCTTTAAGCTTTCAGGATCTACACCTGGCTCAATATCTAATCATATGACAATTCAAAACATTTATAAGAATATTTGGCAATTTCAGGATCAAACACCTGGCTCTTACTAAACTTTATTTGACAATTAAGACTTATTTGAAATTTCCAGGATTGTAAACTAGCTCTAAGCACAACTATTTGACATTAAGATCAAAGAAATTGTAAAACCAGAATCAAACCACCTGGCTTAGCTCCCCCTATCAACTAACTATATATATATATATATATATATATATATATATATTTGACATTCAAAGTATCCAACTTCACAAACCCTCTCAGATAATCAAGTTCAATTTAATGACCTTGATTCATCTGATTATCTACCAAGTCAAAATTAATGACCTTGGAGACTTCACAAACTGTTTTTGATTTTACATTTAAAAACCTCAAGTTTCAAATCTGAGACATGATCAACATACTTAGATTTTGAAACTCATTTTTCCAATCATCGATTGTCGAAACATAAAGTGAAACAAAATCTTTTTGTATTTTACAAAGTTTATGCTAAAACACACATAAAATCTTTTTGTGTTTTTGTTTGCAATGAAATGCAATAAAGAAATATTTACAAACATATTTTTGCTGAGTTTGTATCAGAGGATCATATCAGTTTATGACACATCACTAGCACCTTTGATCTAATATAAACTTTAAGTTTTTAAACGATTCACCTAGATTGTCAGCATACCGATCCACTTAAATTCTCACACAAACTTCAATTGATTCAAGATACGAGATTAGTGTTTTAAGAACTTAACTTATTCGCGTGTCCCATCTCAGAATATACTCCCGCATCAAGATTTCCTAGATTCAGTCTTACAGGTGAATATACCTAAATGATATATTTCTCTAGGTTAGTGCGAGACCTTGAGAGCTCAGGTTAGAACTTCCGTTCAGTCAAAGAGATGAAGGCTCGAGTTGAGGTGTGTTCCACTTAGGAATCTTCTTTACAACTACACTTCATATATATATCTTTCCATATTTTCTCAATTTTTATGCAGAGGGAAAGTTTTAAGCGCAAAAGCATTATACGAGGTCTAGGCCATTGCTGACGTAAAATCAGAAGACCAAGTATGATACCCCAGATATCACTAAGTATAAAGACCTAATATCTCAGAATCAGGCAACCTCTCAAACGAAATTTCGGAGTACTAAGTCCATATATCCGAAAGATATTCCCCACAAGATAAGAAAGTTATTGATTTTATGTTTATATCTCGAAATCAATATATTAAGTGTATAAAAACCTACCGACATATCATCAGTGAGACCGTTTATCACTATTTGACTTTCCATTTCTTTAGCATGTTGTGATTGTCTACTATCATTTCCTCTTTTTACACTAACTCTTTTGATTTTTTTCATGTTTTTGTACTTTTTCAAATTTTCAAATGTTTTTGTATTTTCAAAATTTTTACTCCACCTAAAATCCAAAACATTTTCAAGAAAATTTGACAAACCGATGTAGACAGTTTCATCTCGCCATCCATTTCTGCTTCACATTCTCTATTTAGTATAAAGCACCCCCATAATTTACAACACATTGATATTTTAACATTTTGAACCAATGTTTTCAATTTGTTTTATCATGTTTATTCAGTCGTGAGGGTTTCAGCGTATTCCTTAAACATTTTTTTCAAATTTTTTTATTTTAACAGTTTAAAAACAAACAATTTTTCATTTTTTCTGTTTTTCTATTTTTTTCTATTTTTATGTTTATTTTTTATTTATTATTATTAACAAAACAAACTTCCAGTTTTTTATTCACATGAATCCTCTTCCCGTGCCAGGTTGCTCCGCTGTCCATGTTGACTTTCAGCTGACTTTTCTTGAACACCTGCACATTCAAACAACTCAATTACTTGAATAACGCAACCCAGGCCTGTTTGACCTTAGGTATTTTGACACAATACGAAATGTTCAATTTCGGAAAATCTTTGTCATTTTTCACAAAAACCTTTTCATTCTTATTTTCAAGCTTCTTGGTTGAACCGATTTTCCTTTTCTCATCAACAGAAGTATTTTGTTTGTTGACAACCCAAATTTGTCCTTTTGAAACATTCCATTTATAAAATCTCGAATCACTTTGAATGTTTTGTTTTGACAAATCAATCTTTGGTTTCTACATATGTTTTGATTTTGACATTTGAATTTTTTGTTTCCAAATCTGTTTTGGTTCAAATTCGGGTGTCACATCCCCAAAATACCACAAGCGGAAACCCCCGCGAGGCGTGTGACGTACCAGGATCTAGCCACCAATCACATTGAACTCATAGGTATATTTAAATAAAACTTTCACTTATTAACAATAAGTGTTACACGTTACAAATAATTCACAGTATACAGCGGAAGCAAAATTCATTCGTTGCGAGTTTATAAACCACTTGTAAAAACCATTAGCCTTGTGTTGCGATTCCATGTATCTCGACCCATGACCACTCCAGCCTCCTAGACAGCAAGTTCCAACGATATGCACCTAAAGGCCTGCAAGGCATGTAACAACGAATCAACAACAAAGTTGAGCAAGTTCACAGTTGGTTATCCAATTTATAGTTGTTTCAAACACCACGAGTTCATTCAAAAACCATGAGTTATCCAATTCATTGTTTCCCAAACTATAATCAGTGGGGGCTACCCCATGTAACCACTAGACCGTTACCATATCGACAACTGACTGAGAAAGTTGTGCCCTACGTCAATGTCTATCATCATTGACTAAATGCCCAGATCCATTAGTTCACGCCCGTCCTCCCGGCACGGTGTGAGGCTTGTCAACCCTAATAGCGTTATTAACTAATGACCCGCTCGCCATTGGCCCGACGATTAAGTCGATATAAAAATGAGGGACTTCATGATAGAGTTTTGTCTAGTAAGTTATATGTTGTCGTCCTTCCCAACCGAGGACGGTGGCACGTACTCTACCCAACCAAGAATACGCAGGTTAAATGTAGTCCTCCTTCCCAACCGAGGACGGAGGTACATGTTCTGTTAGAGGTGAATATGTAGGTTTCGTTTTAGCTTCTTAACCCATTCCCAACCCACCGGGAATCCCATGCCTTATAAAAGTGTGAACTCACCTTGGTTTGCTCGGTTTGACTAGTTACTCGTTTGTCAATTGATCAAGCACGTCCTAACATGGTTTATCGATAACAATCAGTTTTTATGTTCACATTGCACCACGTATTTTGTCACGAAATGCACAAGTTGCACTTATGAAATACACATAACTATACATGTTATAACAGTTAGCTATGCCATGCATTACCCAAGTTAACACCGTTTATCCACACAACAGATTTTTGTATCACATACAATTTTACTTCACATGTCCTAACCCCAATTACACTTACAATATATATATATATATATATATATATATATATATATCGTATGCATCGTAAAGGTGTGCGGCCCAATGTAACTATTCCGATATAAGTGTGTGTGTGACTGATTGGCCCAAGTAACAACTAAATACACACCAAGTTTGGACTCAGCTGGTGACCCGAAGTCACGCAGCCCAACTTCTTACATATAGATTAAACGACCCAACAAGTTGCATGACCCAATTCGCCCCCAAAGCCCAAGACAGATTGCATGTCATCATCTAACTTTCGCCATATAACCTACTCATTGTAATCAATTTTTGTCTAACCCGAATACCTAATCAATAACAAGTCACCTTGAAATCATATATTAATTCTCGTTACACATCCTCCTCCAATCGCATAATAACAGTTTCCTCAAATCATCTATTATTACTAGAATCCTAGTGTTCCAACATCTAAAGTTGTTTATGATTATGAAATCATAAAAAAAAAAAAATCCATTCAATCATGTTCACAAAATCATTATCACCGAGTTATGTTTATCAAAGGGAACTAACCAAGATAATTGTTATTCAACATCACTATCACTCATTCACAATGCTTGCTTGAAATCACATGGGTTTTGACAATTGAGAATCAAACAAAACATAAGTGGCCGACAATTGTTATATGCACACAAAAATCATTGGCCGATGAAGTTAGTGGCTGCCATTCCATTTATTAACACATGCAATTCTAATACACAATTCACAAATCACGAATATAATTGGGACGCACAATTGAAATAGGCTGACACTAATCACATCCATTCACGTGATCTGCTGGGTACCAATGACTTTGTGCAAAATGAAGGTTTGAATATTGCCAAGAAACGAAGGAGATTGATTAACATGCAACCCTAATTCATTCTACAAAACATATAAACACAACTAACAATCAGTTAACACATGTATGTATACTTAGACACTCCTCGAATCAATGATCATAACATCACCTAGCATCGTTCTAATCATACCAGGACACAACATCAACATACATGCACAATTTGTTAAGTCAAGATTACGTATAAACAAGATCATTAAATAGAGATTATCATAGGCATCAATCATTCACTATCACACATAAACAATATCACACAAATATGAAAGTCAACAAGTCAGAACCACTAACTAGAAACTTGACTGGTCAAGATGCTATCTCGAACAGGGGGGGGGGGGGTCTACCACTGCCATGTGCAATTAGAGGAGTCTAGGGTTTGGGGTATAATTGTGTTATCATGATACGTAGCCTATATATGTATATATGCTAAGCCAAAAGCCGTCCCCCTAATGCGAGACTCACTTGGGCTCCTCCAGGCCCAAACGCAACTACTCATGGTTTCGGGTGTGTGTATATCGGCCCAATCATGTATGTGTTTGTTAAACAGACTTGTGGTGTAAGTAGCTCAATTATATTTGGCCTAAATACAATGTGAACAAATCTCATATTAACAAGTTTGGAATGAATAACAAGAGATTTGGATCACAAGATTAAACGAGACTGACCTCGAAGGTTCGGGTTGTCACATCGGGTGTCTTTGGTTTCCAAGTTTGTTTTTGCTCAAACTTGGGTGACTTCTGTTTCACAACATCAACTTTCTTTTTCTCTTTTTCAACATCAATAGGCTTCAGATTTGGACATTTGCGACCAACATGTCCAATTTGTTGACATAAAGCATGTTTTCTTCGAAACATCTTTAGCCTTTTGTTGTTGTTTCTTTTGAGCATAGAATTCCTCATTAGTCTGTCAACTAAATCGGATTTCTTTCTCTTCTTCTGAACTAGTTCCATGAACAAAAGTTCATCTTTTTTCTGAAATTTTGACTTTTCAGTCCTTTTCTTTTAATTTTGTTTCTTTTTATAACCCAACCCAGCCTTTATGTTTTTTTTTTTGTAACTAGGTTTGTTATAAAAAGTTTTCTTGCTCATTTTTCCGGCAAATTTGTCAATTTCAGACTTTTCAATTTCTAGCAGTTTAAAAACTTTGTCAATCTTATCCGCAATCATATTTTGAGTCGGAACTTCAATATCTGAGAATATTTTGTCCGATCCAACCATATAATATGCCAAAATTATTGGATCATCATTCGCATTTGTCTCAGATTTTGAATCTTTCAAATAATTTTTATGAAAACTTTCTTCATCTTCAACCTGTGATTCGGACTTTTCATTTTTGTTAGTATCTTCTTCATTCAAAACGCTTTCAACTACCTTACTTACCATCTCTGAATCACCAACATCATTAGATGTGGAGTAAGTTACGTCAGTGTTTTCAGGCAATTGATCAACCATGTCGAAAGTCTTTGCCACCTTTTCGTCATCATAGAATGTATAATTTTTCTCAAACGGTGGTGGAACCTGATGATATTCTGAACCTATTCCCTTTTTTTTCTTTTCAGAATCATTATCATCCGGTTTAATGTTGAAAATATGTTCAAGAATATATGAAGAAGCATGATAACTATGTAATTTATTATTGTCTTTTTCTACTTCAGACATTTTACGTTTAAGCTCAGCAACTTCATTAATATATTGATTTAAAACCAATTGTTTCCTTTATATTTGGCTTCAAGAAGTCTTGTCGTTTCAGAATATTATGTAAGTCTAGCTTGAATACGTTTCATTTGACTTTTCAAAGTTTCATATGCTTCTTTTGCTGTATGATATGAAATTTTCATTACATCATATTCTTTTTTCATTTCTTCAACAACATTTTCTTTTTGTAAACATCTTTCATTATCTGCTGAACACTTTTGTTTCAAAATCTCATTTTCTTTTTCAAGAACCTTACATTTTCGTGTCAGCTCTTCTTCTTTTTGTTTCAAAATATTTTCATTTTCAAGCATTTCTTTACGTTTATCTTTGAAAACTTTTTCAATTTTAGTAAATTCAACATTTCTGGATCTTAAGTTTTCATCCTTCTCAATGCAAGCACTGCATATTCCATGCATTTCCTACACTGCACATCATTTTTATTATCAGATTGTTCATTAAATTTATCATTATTATCCACTGATTTAGTCTTATTTGACGACTCATAAGATTCAGTTTGAGTTTTTACCTCGGTTTGATCTGACATCACAGCTTCTTCTGTTGTCTTCTTCTGATCCTCATCAATCTTTTTGTTGCTTTCATCAATGGCTTCTTCTGCCGTCTTCTTCAACTTCTCAACCATCTTTTCAACATTTTCTTCTATGGCTTCTTCTTCAATCTTCTTCAAACTTGCAAGCATCACGTCTTTTATTCGCTTCTCCATCTGAGCAACATAATTTTTATCTTCTTTCTTCTTCGAGTAGAGTTCTCCAGCAGTAGGAATGACATCAAGCGGTGCCTTAAAATCTACACTCTTTGAATCCACTACCGGATTTTGACGGGTAGTCCGTAGGACAACCCTTAAAGGTATAATTTTACACACATTCCACGCTTTATACGGTTAATTGTTTGAACATGATAACTACGAGATATTTGGTCTTGCAGGTGATAAAGATCATAAGGAGTGGTTGTTACGACACTTGGATGGGAGATTGGAACTTGCGGACAAGATTGGAGCATGAAAGATACTAAAAGAAAACAAAGGAAAACACTTCAGTCGCCACCGTAGCCTACGGCTCTTGCCGTAGGTTACGGCCCTGATCTTTGTTCTGTTCTCTCACCGTAGCCCAGTTTCCTCATGGCGTAAAGACAAAATGGGCACCGTAGCCTACGGCTGGCGCCAGAGGCTACGGCGCCAGATTGATCTCCGTTGACCACTGACCGCCGTAAGCTACGACCACTGGCGTAGCTTACGGCGCCGACTGAAGCAATTGTGTAACTTACGCATTTATTGACATTTGATGAGGTTTTTATGTGTCCTATCATGCATTTTCGGTTACTTATCACTTAGAGACGAACTGGGGAGCTTCTTGGGTGCTTGAAGACATTGTTTTATCATTGTTTTGATGTTTGAATTTGCTATTAACACTAGAACTTCGATGATGATGTTTGTTTGGGCCATGTGTGGCTAAACTCGTTATGACTATCTTTGGTTGAAGGTTTGTGTAAGACTTTATGCTTGATTTCATATTTCTAGAATAATGAACTTTGTCTTTATGATTTGTTTGTTATGGTGTGTGGTTGCTTGTGTGTAAATTGTTAGTTCTTATGTTAATCTAATTTGAAACCATACGTTCTTGGTGCCGTTGGCAATTGAGATATCATGGGTAGAATTAGGATTGGGTATTGATTAATTGGTCATCTGGTAACAACCTCACATTCTAGAAATCTGAGTACTTAGTTCCCTTTTATCACAACAAGTAATCACACATGAACTATGTCTATGTAGTTCTTTCTAGTGGAATGTTAGCATAAATGTCAAAGCAAACCGGAAACTAAAGATGGTAATTTGTCTCTAAATTGTTTACAAACCAAATTCTCATTTTGCAATTAGATTAGCAATCTTAGTTTTAAAATCAAACAATCAATACAACTCTTGAATTTATTTTTATTGCAATTAGTTTAATCTTAGTTAACTTAGATACACTTTTAAATAACACATATTCCACAAACTCCATGTGTTCGATACCCACTTACCGCTAGCTATTTAGTAGTAATTGGTTTAAATTTGATTGAGACTTCAACCTCACGTCAAATTTTGGCGCCGTTGCCGGGGAGTAGTGCGCAACGTGTGTTATTTTTTATCTTTTTTAAGTTTGTTATTTTTCTGGTTTACGCTGGGTGTGTTAGCGTGCAGGTATTTACAGGTGCACGCGTACTAGGAGCTCTCACAAACTATCACCATTAGCATTTGATCTAGAAATTGAACGGACTTTGAAAAGAAACAGAATTTTGCTACGAGAAAACAAAATCATTGGTTCACCCACTTCACCTATTACACCTAGAAACATCATGGATGAATCACAAATACCACCCACTACGGGTCAACCTACATCATCCTTCATACCTTCGTCAACACAACCTTCACCAAATACCACCATTCCAAATTCCACTACCAATCCTACTCCACCACATGACGTTACACCAACCAACACCACATCACCTATTACTACCCAAGTCGAACCTACCCTCACCTATAGCCCTTCCTCAACGATTCCACCACTTTCACATTTCTTTCCAGCTTCTGGTCAATCATCCTGTACCTACCCAATACCACCAAGTTCAACTGTCATTCATACTACTTCTACATATTGACCACCGAACCAACCGGGTTTCCATTATTCATCTTTTCCGTTTGTGCAATCTTCGGGCATAGGAGGAGATGGATATGATGATGGATATGAAGAAGAATTTAGAGGATACGACGAAGATGGAGAGTTCAAAACCAAACCAACAATGTAATAAGTCTATGTTTAAACCAATAGTCAAAAGTCCTTGTAAGCATGCTTGTATCATATTACACACGCATCGTTACTTAATCAACAATGTAATAAGTCTATGTTTAAACCAATAGTCAAAAGTCCTTGTAAACCAAACCAACAATGTAATAAGTCTATGTTTAAACCAACAATGTAATAAGTCTATGTTTAAACCAATAGTCAAAAGTCCTTGTATAAACCATGTCAAATGTTTATAATCCAAAAGTAGTCAAGTAATGTATAACCAAAATGATATGTATGGCAAGTAAAATTTAGACTACTTAAACCATAAGTAAAAATGTACAAAACAAAGTATTGAAGTAAAACTTGGTTTAAATCAAAGTTATGTTTTGTAAGATATATGCATGCTATACTGAATATGAACATTTATGCGGTGTTGTGAAAATTCATACATCCAAGCCTTGAGACAGACGGATAACTATGTAAAAGTGAGTTATCAAGAGAATATGTATTCGGATTCGGTCATTCCTTTCATCCCCTTTCCCTGGGATGTCCGGAACGGGATTTGTCAAGTCCTATGGTACCACTACCTACTACCGAGCGGCATGATCGGTGTTAATGAATGTATAGTATAGTTTAAACAAACCAAATGTCATACCAAAATGTAAGCATGTTTTATGAAGATAATGTACCTAGTATGCTAGAGTAAACATACAAGGTAGAGCTGTAAAACAATGTGTCCATATGTTACTGGAACATATGCAACAGAGATGCAATGTAAAATGATGTACTAAGTATGCTAAGTTAATATACAAAGTAGAAAAGTCATGTAAATCAATGTGCTAGCATGCTATCAGTCAACATACCTAGCAGAAATGTAATGTAAATCATGTACTAATAGTGTACTAATGAACATAACAAGTATATGATGTGAAAACAGGAAAGCACGAAAGTAACAAGTAGGCACATGTGTTTCACCCCAAAACAGTTTGGAAAACAGTAAAAGAGGGGTCTATGTACTCACTTGAGAATGCTCAGTAGTCCTTGAGTGACAACCAAACAATGCTAGAGATCACGGAAATCAAACGGCACCTAATATAGGTAACTACATTAATAAACCGGACCTAAATCGGAAGATCGGATAGAATGAGGTTTCGTAAACCAAACGGGTATAGAGACTCGTGTCATATGGTTTATCAAAGCCTACATGCTAAATGAAACCCAACCTAATAGCTTACGACCCATTACGACCTGTTTAGGTAGCTTATGCTACTTTAACGCGTCGTTCGCGTGAAACGCGTTCGGACCGCCTAACTAGTTCTACGACAAGTGTTATATGCCTAAACATGTTACATAATCAGTTATGTGACAAAAGTTTAGGTTACATATGCTTAATTACCAATTATACATGAAAAGGGTATTCTGGTAATTTACCTAAGGCATATAAACTACCTATCATACAACTACTTAAACGATGTGACCATAGGGTATAACCTCGGAAGGTTATTCCCTACCTACTATGGTCACCTAATGTATTTGGTCGGATCCTAATGATCGACCAAACTGGGTCGGGTTCGAGGGTATAGGCGATTTATTAGATTGCCTACCCTACGACCCTAGACAACGTGGTAATCAGTGGGCATAGTCCCAAGGGACTATGACCAACGTGATTACACTCACGTTGCGAAGTTCAAACGAACTTCGCATTGACCATTACTGGTCAACGCTGAAAGTCAAACAAAGTTTGACTTTCTGACTCGAAAAGCAATAAAATAAGGAAAAGAACGAAAGAATACTTACGAAGGGTCCCTGAATGCTAACCTCGATTCAAAAATCTCAGGTATGAAACAATAGTTTCAACTTAGAGTTTCTCAAATCAAAGTTCTTGTAAGGTTTGCATTGGGGTGATGGGGTATTTATAGTTTTCGGGTAACCGTTAGGATCGTTTCATGGAAAACGTGCCTTAATCCCATCCGTACATGTGTTGAAAGGTTATGGAAGCTAAATATGATCCTTATCATCTGACTAGGCAATGGAGAACATGTGGTTGTGGATTAATCAGCTGCAAACAGGCTGTTAAGTACTCTGCATCTGGTCTGAGCAAGGCTAGCGCACCGTTACATGATAAGAGTAGCGGTGCGCTACTCATAAGTTTGGCAGATTGACAGTTTTGGTCCCTGTCATGCATTCAGCCCATTTTCGACACGTTTAAGGCCCGTTAACCCCATTTCAAAGCTCTAAAATGAAGTTAAAGTATAGGGAACTTAAAATGTGTTCAAAAATATCTCGGATGTCGGTTCGTTTAACCGTACGGTTGCGATGTTCGGTTAATTACGACGGAATGCGCATAAGCGCGAAAAACGATCCAAATGACGTGACGAATGGATTTTTGGCAAGCCAAACACTAAAGAATAATATAGTCATGCTTACATAAATTTTTGGATGTCCAGATGTATTCAGAACGTAAGTTATGCGCGAAAATGCAAACTTGTGCACTTTTTGACACTTTTAGTCCCTGAATGACCCAAAAGTTTATTTTAGCACACCTAACCCTTCAAAGCCTATTTCTAAGCTATGTAAAGGATATTTATGGTATGTTTAACTTATGGTCATGTTCCGGAATGTCTGTTACAGTTCAAATTGGCATACTTTCGCAGTTTGTCAACTTTAGTCCCTGTAAGCGATTTAACTTGATTTTGCCATACCAAAGCCTTCAAAACTTATTTCTAAGTTATGTAAAGGTTATTTAAGGTATGTTAAGCCTATGTCACTATTCCGGAGTGTTTGTTGCATTAAACTGGTTATATTTACGCATCGGTGCGCGTATAACCTTCCAGAAAGCGATTTAGAGTTTGAAATTGAACAAGAATTGATATGTGCAAATGATACACATATTTTTACAAATCTCAAGTATGAAATATGATATTTCATTGGTTCGGTATTTGTTTGATGGCCGTGGAGGCACAGGTGTTACAGTCTCCCCTACTTTAGGAAATTTCGTCCCGAAATTTAATCAGAGGAAACTTGTGAGAGTTTGAAAACATGAAGTTGAAAAGATCGAACAATATTGATTAGGGTTCTGAACTTCTAGTAACCTTTAATAACATCATGATTGCAATGTAAGAGGGATACTTATATACAAGTATATGAAGCGTCATTGGTGCGTCCACCGTACCTCCATTACATCGTTCTCATTTCGTTATTGTTGTCACTATCGGCTCTTACACATAATAAATCTTACTGGGTTTCTGTGCACTAAATTTCATAATTATGTACGCGTCCATAATCAGACAATTCCTTGCACAGTTCACACAGTCTATTTTATAGTGTGTAGGGGAAAACCAAATGAACAAACCGGTGATGAGCGTAACTAGACCACCATAGGGTCCTTTTGACTAAATCAATAAATGATCTAAATAGACTTATCAAGGAGTCTGTCCAGCTACATCACTAGATGTCGTCCTTTAACCAAATTGTGAATCAATCTTT
Organism: Helianthus tuberosus; assembly: GCA_030545235.1. Lineage (NCBI taxonomy): Eukaryota > Viridiplantae > Streptophyta > Magnoliopsida > Asterales > Asteraceae > Helianthus > Helianthus tuberosus. The sequence goes on along the minus strand of CM060445.1, from coordinate 55,897,032 downwards.
TAAACTAGACCACTAAAAGGATCTCTTATGAAACATGGAGCGGTACTTATATAATCCAAGGGTCTTAACTATTACATAGAAGCCCATTAAGGATTGAAGGTAGTACCTTTTGAATATCCTGCTATGAATCCCTCATATGGAGATATGAAAGATCCTGCGAGGATTTGGATAACGAATATCCAGAGTATTAAAAACACAAAAATGCATTAAAAGAAAACATAAGATGAATAAACACATAGTCACATAACCACAAAATTGTTTAACCAGAAGTTTGTTCTGCTAACAGAGTACATGTATTTAAAGTACAATAGGAATCCATCTCGTGGATTTCATTTGGCACTTTAAACATTTACAAGAATCTATCTATAAAGATAGAAAGATTTTTAAAAGAGAATTTCAATTTCGATTATAAGGAACCGAAATGTTCGAATTCAGGTGCATAAGGAATCCAATTAAGGACTCTGATTTGAATGATGATCATCCACAAGGGTCTAAATGTGAAGATAAAAAGATCCCATATGGATTTTAGAAGTTGGAGATGTTTTGAAACCTTGCACTGTACGTGCTTATGTCAAAACATGAAGTAAAAATGCTTATGAAGTTGAGATGCTAGATATGTCAAGGCGACATATGAAGCAGAATTTGAAAGTTAAGTCAATGTATGAGGAAAATATTTTTGAAAAAAAATGTGCATGGGGTTCTTTTAAGAAAAATGTGTTTAATGTTTTTGAAACCTTATATATAATACTTTTGAAATCATAAAGTAGGTGTATTAGATAGATATATTTATAAAAATGTTTTAAAATCATGCGGAATGAATTTTTGAAATTATGTATAAGGTTTTTGGAAAACATGAATGATGCTTTTCGAAATCATGCACTTGATGAGAAAATGTACTGTGTTAATATTGTCTTCAGACTATATGAAATATTTTGAAATTAGAAAGGTTGGTTTTGATAACATGGCCAATGTTTTTGAAATAACATAGACAATGTATCTAGAAAAATTGTTTTCAAACTATATGAAATGTTTTGAGATCATGAAGATTGTTTTGAAATACTTGTACTGTGTATGTTGAAAAATCAAAACGTAATGGGTATGAGATTTGGAAATACCCTTAGTTATCTAACCAAGGATTCAAAGGCACAGATGTGCAGAAGCATGATCACTCATAATGTCACTTTATTTTCTGTACTTTGTTTCTTAGAATGAAACGAGTACTTAAAATGTTCGAGGGAATCATGAGCTATCATTTGAAAGAGAGAATCACAAGAGTAGTTTGTAAGGAACATAGTTCCTTAATGCAGGTATCATAGGAAAAGTCATACACACATGTAATTATACTTGTATATCAGAATTGTGAACAACAACTTTTATTTATGAACAAGACATATTGTTTCACAATACACGAAAACAAAAGAAACAAAGGCATAAGACAGCAACATCCTTTGTTCAGCCGAATGCTCATCCAAGGGTTGGATTTGCATTAGCAAGCTTTGAGCAATCCCTTTGGAAATGGCCCATCTCGCCACAGTTGTAGCAAGGCCCTCGTGAGAAACGAGCTTGAGTAGGGTTGACTTGGAGTTTGGTAGCAGCAAGATTTGCAACAGCTTTGTTCTGGATAGCAAAGCGGCATGTGATAATCAAATGTCCCAACCGTCCACAGTAGGTGCATTTGGAGCAGGGTATGAGGTTTGAATGATGACCGTTACATCGCTCGCACCTAGGAGCAGTTCCTAAGTACGGCCTCCTAGCTGGTGGCCTTGACACATGGCTAGGTCCCGCTTGATTAGGTGTAACCGCTGCGGGTTTCCTTGAAGCCTTACGCTTCCTTGACTTTGGTGCAGTCTTGACTTCTGCTTCCTTCAGTGGCTCTTGAGTGGCTTCATTGTCGAGACGAGAGGCTTGATTGTTGAGATGAGCCATGGCAATGCCTAAATCCACAGTCCTCTGAATCACTTCGCCAATTTGCTGAACAAATTTGGCCGTTCGCTCGGGCATTTGACCAGTGCTGAGAGGAATAGACATTCTAAAAGGAAATGAAAGACAGAGGAAGAAGCAAGTGAAAGGTTATTGGAAAATCAATACCGAATGGTAACGAGTGAAAATTGTGATCATTTGTTTGTTACCTAAGGCAAACAAATGAGACGGTGACTAATCAAAGTAAATGGGTCAAAAATAATGTATCGCGAAGACATGCTCGCCTATAAGTGAACACTCATCCCAAGAATTCCCAGGTAAGCACAACTGGTCTCGCGTCTGATGAGATGTATACGAAGTGCTTGCCTAGACAGAAAACCCAGAATACAGGCATTCACCCTTCCAGTTTGCACGTGTTCACATTATTTAAAACCCAAAACCTTGACGAAGTTTTGAAAACTCAAAGGGGTTCAAAGCCATATAATAGAGAGTTCAAAACCTTACAATAGAGGGTTCAAAACCTAGTAATTAATCATCCTAGAACAGATGATTAGTTTTCAAAGCGGTTTTGAAATTTATGTTCTTGTTGTGGTCGTCGCCTAAGGATAGGTGACGGTATTGTTTTATGACTAAACACAAGTAAACTTGCGTTAAGGTCCTAAGAAGGTTATAGACTAGGTCAAAGCATTACTAATAACCTAATTCCCTATAACCATTGGCTCTGATACCATCTTTTCTGTCACACCCCGACCACGTAGAACATACAAAACGTGGCGGAAACATCGGGGAGTGTTGTAACAGAATTAATTGTTTCAAATCCATGGCAATTGAAGTTTCGTTTTATTGATTAAAAGTGTTACAATGTCTTAACAAACAAGGAAATACAACATAATTAACTAGTCTTGCATCTTTTATTGTCACTAAAGCCCAAGTCTGCCTATGTGTATCTTGATCATCTTATGCAACAGCTCCTGAAAAACACATGTGAAAATAGGTACGTCAGCATAAAAATGCCTGTGAGATACATAGGTTTTGTGAAAATAGGTTTCATGACTTATGTTTGAGAAAATGTTTAGTCATGAACCTTTTAATTTGCTTTGTTTTGTAAATCATTTGAAAAACAATAAGTTCAGATGATAAGTATAAATAATAGAATAATGCATGGTTAAATGAGTAACCATGTAAAATGAGTTTGTATTAGTTAAGTTGTTTGTAAAACAATGTATTGTAAAAAGTATGTTATTTGTATAAAATGTTATATGTATCAAACTGAAATGATTCAAATAACGCTACGATATGTAATACCATACAATCACTTATATATAGGAAGTACCAGCGGCGTATCCACCATGCTTGTATCATATTACACACGCATCGTTACTTAATCACTTAATCAAACCAAACCAACAATGTAATAAGTCTATGTTTAAACCAATAGTCAAAAGTCCTTGTATAAACCATGTCAAATGTTTATAATCCAAAAGTAGTCAAGTAATGTATAACCAAAATGATATGTATGGCAAGTAAAATTTAGACTACTTAAACCATAAGTAAAAATGTACAAAACAAAGTATTGAAGTAAAACTTGGTTTAAATCAAAGTTATGTTGTGTAAGATATATGCATGCTATACTGAATATGAACATTTATGCGGTGTTGTGAAAATTCATACATCCAAGCCTTGAGACAGACGGATAACTATGTAAAAGTGAGTTATCAAGAGAATATGTATTCGGATTCGGTCATTCCTTTCATCCCCTTTCCCTGGGATGTCCGGAACGGGATTTGTCAAGTCCTATGGTACCACTACCTACTACCGAGCGGCATGATCGGTGTTAATGAATGTATAGTATAGTTTAAACAAACCAAATGTCATACCAAAATGTAAGCATGTTTTATGAAGATAATGTACCTAGTATGCTAGAGTAAACATACAAGGTAGAGCTGTAAAACAATGTGTCCATATGTTACTGGAACATATGCAACAGAGATGCAATGTAAAATGATGTACTAAGTATGCTAAGTTAATATACAAAGTAGAAAAGTCATGTAAATCAATGTGCTAGCATGCTATCAGTCAACATACCTAGCAGAAATGTAATGTAAATCATGTACTAATAGTGTACTAATGAACATAACAAGTATATGATGTGAAAACAGGAAAGCACGAAAGTAACAAGTAGGCACATGTGTTTCACCCCAAAACAGTTTGGAAAACAGTAAAAGAGGGGTCTATGTACTCACTTGAGAATGCTCAGTAGTCCTTGAGTGACAACCAAACAATGCTAGAGATCACGGAAATCAAACGACACCTAATATAGGTAACTACATTAATAAACCGGACCTAAATCGGAAGATCGGATAGAATGAGGTTTCGTAAACCAAACGGGTATAGAGACTCGTGTCATATGGTTTATCAAAGCCTACATGCTAAATGAAACCCAACCTAATAGCTTACGACCCATTACGACCTGTTTAGGTAGCTTATGCTACTTTAACGCGTCGTTCGCGTGAAACGCGTTCGGACCGCCTAACTAGTTCTACGACAAGTGTTATATGCCTAAACATGTTACATAATCAGTTATGTGACAAAAGTTTAGGTTACATATGCTTAATTACCAATTATACATGAAAAGGGTATTCTGGTAATTTACCTAAGGCATATAAACTACCTATCATACAACTACTTAAACGATGTGACCATAGGGTATAACCTCGGAAGGTTATTCCCTACCTACTATGGTCACCTAATGTATTTGGTCGGATCCTAATGATCAACCAAACTCGGTCGGGTTCGAGGGTATAGGCGATTTATTAGATTGCCTACCCTACGACCCTAGACAACGTGGTAATCAGTGGGCATAGTCCCAAGGGACTATGACCAACGTGATTACACTCACGTTGCGAAGTTCAAACGAACTTCGCATTGACCATTACTGGTCAACGCTGAAAGTCAAACAAAGTTTGACTTTCTGACTCGAAAAGCAATAAAATAAGGAAAAGAACGAAAGAATACTTACGAAGGGTCCCCGAATGCTAACCTCGATTAAAAAATCTCAGGTATGAAACAATAGTTTCAACTTAGAGTTTCTCAAATCAAAGTTCTTGTAAGGTTTGCATTGGGGTGATGGGGTATTTATAGTTTTCGGGTAACCGTTAGGATCGTTTCATGGAAAACGTGCCTTAATCCCATCCGTACATGTGTTGAAAGGTTATGGAAGCTAAATATGATCCTTATCATCTGACTAGGCAATGGAGAACATGTGGTTGTGGATTAATCAGTTGCAAACAGGCTGTTAAGTACTCTGCATCTGGTCTGAGCAAGGCTAGCGCACCGTTACATGATAAGAGTAGCGGTGCGCTACTCATAAGTTTGGCAGATTGACAGTTTTGGTCCCTGTCATGCATTCAGCCCATTTTCGACACGTTTAAGGCCCGTTAACCCCATTTCAAAGCTCTAAAATGAAGTTAAAGTATAGGGAACTTAAAATGTGTTCAAAAATATCTCGGATGTCGGTTCGTTTAACCGTACGGTTGCGATGTTCGGTTAATTACGACGGAATGCGCATAAGCGCGAAAAACGATCCAAATGACGTGACGAATGGATTTTTGGCAAGCCAAACACTAAAGAATAATATAGTCATGCTTACATAAATTTTTGGATGTCCAGATGTATTCAGAACGTAAGTTATGCGCGAAAATGCAAACTTGTGCACTTTTTGACACTTTTAGTCCCTGAATGACTCAAAAGTTTATTTTAGCACACCTAACCCTTCAAAGCCTATTTCTAAGCTATGTAAAGGATATTTATGGTATGTTTAACTTATGGTCATGTTCCGGAATGTCTGTTACAGTTCAAATTGGCATACTTTCGCAGTTTGTCAACTTTAGTCCCTGTAAGCGATTTAACTTGATTTTGCCATACCAAAGCCTTCAAAACTTATTTCTAAGTTATGTAAAGGTTATTTAAGGTATGTTAAGCCTATGTCACTATTCCGGAGTGTTTGTTGCATTAAACTGGTTATATTTACGCATCGGTGCGCGTATAACCTTCCAGAAAGCGATTTAGAGTTTGAAATTGAACAAGAATTGATATGTGCAAATGATACACATATTTTTACAAATCCCAAGTATGAAATATGATATTTCATTGGTTCGGTATTTGTTTGATGGCCGTGGAGGCACAGGTGTTACAGTCTCCCCTACTTTAGGAAATTTCGTCCCGAAATTTAATCAGAGGAAACTTGTGAGAGTTTGAAAACATGAAGTTGAAAAGATCGAACAATATTGATTAGGGTTCTGAACTTCTAGTAACCTTTAATAACATCATGATTGCAATGTAAGAGGGATACTTATATACAAGTATATGAAGCGTCATTGGTGCGTCCACCGTACCTCCATTACATCGTTCTCATTTCGTTATTGTTGTCACTATCGGCTCTTACACGTAATAAATCTTACTGGGTTTCTGTGCACTAAATTTCATAATTATGTACGCGTCCATAATCAGACAATTCCTTGCACAGTTTACACAGTCTATTTTATAGTGTGTAGGGGAAAACCAAATGAACAAACCGGTGATGAGCGTGACTAGACCACCATAGGGTCCTTTTGACTAAATCAATAAATGATCTAAATAGACTTATCAAGGAGTCTGTCCAGCTACATCACTAGATGTCGTCCTTTAACCAAATTGTGAATCAATCTTTTAGACTAGACCACTAAAAGGATCTCTTATGAAACATGGAGCGGTACTTATATAATCCAAGGGTCTTAACTATTACATAGAAGCCCATTAAGGATTGAAGGTAGTACCTTTTGAATATCCTGCTATGAATCCCTCATATGGAGATATGAAAGATCCTGCGAGGATTTGGATAACGAATATCCAGAGTATTAAAAACACAAAAATGCATTAAAAGAAAACATAAGATGAATAAACACATAGTCACATAACCACAAAATTGTTTAACCAAAAGTTTGTTCTGCTAACAGAGTACATGTATTTAAAGTACAATAGGAATCCATCTCGTGGATTTCATTTGGCACTTTAAACATTTACAAGAATCTATCTATAAAGATAGAAAGATTTTTAAAAGAGAATTTCAATTTCGATTATAAGGAACCGAAATGTTCGAATTCAGGTGCATAAGGAATCCAATTAAGGACTCTGATTTGAATGATGATCATCCACAAGGGTCTAAATGTGAAGATAAAAAGATCCCATATGGATTTTAGAAGTTGGAGATGTTTTGAAACCTTGCACTGTACGTGCTTATGTCAAAACATGAAGTAAAAATGCTTATGAAGTTGAGATGCTAGATATGTCAAGGCGACATATGAAGCAGAATTTGAAAGTTAAGTCAATGTATGAGGAAAATATTTTTGAAAAAAAATGTGCATGGGATTCTTTTAAGAAAAATGTGTTTAATGTTTTTGAAACCTTATATATAATACTTTTGAAATCATAAAGTAGGTGTATTAGATAGATATATTTATAAAAATGTTTTAAAATCATGCGGAATGAATTTTTGAAATTATGTAAAAGGTTTTTGGAAAACATGAATGATGTTTTTCGAAATCATGCACTTGATGAGAAAATGTACTGTGTTAATATTGTCTTCAGACTATATGAAATATTTTGAAATTAGAAAGGTTGGTTTTGATAACATGGCCAATGTTTTTGAAATAACATAGACAATGTATCTAGAAAAATTGTTTTCAAACTATATGAAATGTTTTGAGATCATGAAGATTGTTTTGAAATACTTGTACTGTGTATGTTGAAAAATCAAAACGTAATGGGTATGAGATTTGGAAATACCCTTAGTTATCTAACCAAGGATTCAAAGGCACAGATGTGCAGAAGCATGATCACTCATAATGTCACTTTATTTTCTGTACTTTGTTTCTTAGAATGAAACGAGTACTTAAAATGTTCGAGGGAATCATGAGCTATCATTTGAAAGAGAGAATCACAAGAGTAGTTTGTAAGGAACATAGTTCCTTAATGCAGGTATCATAGGAAAAGTCATACACACATGTAATTATACTTGTATATCAGAATTGTGAACAACAACTTTTATTTATGAACAAGACATATTGTTTCACAATACACGAAAACAAAAGAAACAAAGGCATAAGACAGCAACATCCTTTGTTCAGCCGAATGCTCATCCAAGGGTTGGATTTGCATTAGCAAGCTTTGAGCAATCCCTTTGGAAATGGCCCATCTCGCCACAGTTGTAGCAAGGCCCTCGTGAGAAACGAGCTTGAGTAGGGTTGACTTGGAGTTTGGTAGCAGCAAGATTTGCAACAGCTTTGTTCTGGATAGCAAAGCGGCATGTGATAATCAAATGTCCCAACCGTCCACAGTAGGTGCATTTGGAGCAGGGTATGAGGTTTGAATGATGACCGTTACATCGCCCGCACCTAGGAGCAGTTCCTAAGTACGGCCTCCTAGCTGGTGGCCTTGCCACATGGCTAGGTCCCGCTTGATTAGGTGTAACCGCTGCGGGTTTCCTTGAAGCCTTACGCTTCCTTGACTTTGGTGCAGTCTTGACTTCTGCTTCCTTCAGTGGCTCTTGAGTGGCTTCATTGTCGAGACGAGAGGCTTGATTGTTGAGATGAGCCATGGCAATGCCTAAATCCACAGTCCTCTGAATCACTTCGCCAATTTGCTGAACAAATTTGGCCGTTCGCTCGGGCATTTGACCAGTGCTGAGAGGAATAGACATTCTAAAAGGAAATGAAAGACAGAGGAAGAAGCAAGTGAAAGGTTATTGGAAAATCAATACCGAATGGTAACGAGTGAAAATTGTGATCATTTGTTTGTTACCTAAGGCAAACAAATGAGACGGTGACTAATCAAAGTAAATGGGTCAAAAATAATGTATCGCGAAGACATGCTCGCCTATAAGTGAACACTCATCCCAAGAATTCCCAGGTAAGCACAACTGGTCTCGCGTCTGATGAGATGTATACGAAGTGCTTGCCTAGACAGAAAACCCAGAATACAGGCATTCACCCTTCCAGTTTGCACGTGTTCACATTATTTAAAACCCAAAACCTTGACGAAGTTTTGAAAACTCAAAGGGGTTCAAAGCCATATAATAGAGAGTTCAAAACCTTACAATAGAGGGTTCAAAACCTAGTAATTAATCATCCTAGAACAGATGATTAGTTTTCAAAGCGGTTTTGAAATTTATGTTCTTGTTGTGGTCGTCGCCTAAGGATAGGTGACGGTATTGTTTTATGACTAAACACAAGTAAACTTGCGTTAAGGTCCTAAGAAGGTTATAGACTAGGTCAAAGCATTACTAATAACCTAATTCCCTATAACCATTGGCTCTGATACCATCTTTTCTGTCACACCCCGACCACGTAGAACATACAAAACGTGGCGGAAACATCGGGGAGTGTTGTAACAGAATTAATTGTTTCAAATCCATGGCAATTGAAGTTTCGTTTTATTGATTAAAAGTGTTACAATGTCTTAACAAACAAGGAAATACAACATAATTAACTAGTCTTGCATCTTTTATTGTCACTAAAGCCCAAGTCTGCCTATGTGTATCTTGATCATCTTATGCAACAGCTCCTGAAAAACACATGTGAAAATAGGTACGTCAGCATAAAAATGCCTGTGAGATACATAGGTTTTGTGAAAATAGGTTTCATGACTTATGTTTGAGAAAATGTTTAGTCATGAACCTTTTAATTTGCTTTGTTTTGTAAATCATTTGAAAAACAATAAGTTCAGATGATAAGTATAAATAATAGAATAATGCATGGTTAAATGAGTAACCATGTAAAATGAGTTTGTATTAGTTAAGTTGTTTGTAAAACAATGTATTGTAAAAAGTATGTTATTTGTATAAAATGTTATATGTATCAAACTGAAATGATTCAAATAACGCTACGATATGTAATACCATACAATCACTTATATATAGGAAGTACCAGCGGCGTATCCACCATGCTTGTATCATATTACACACGCATCGTTATTTAATCACTTAATCAAACCAAACCAACAATGTAATAAGTCTATGTTTAAACCAATAGTCAAAAGTCCTTGTATAAACCATGTCAAATGTTTATAATCCAAAAGTAGTCAAGTAATGTATAACCAAAATGATATGTATGGCAAGTAAAATTTAGACTACGTAAACCATAAGTAAAAATGTACAAAACAAAGTATTGAAGTAAAACTTGGTTTAAATCAAAGTTATGTTTTGTAAGATATATGCATGCTATACTGAATATGAACATTTATGCGGTGTTGTGAAAATTCATACATCCAAGCCTTGAGACAGACGGATAACTATGTAAAAGTGAGTTATCAAGAGAATATGTATTCGGATTCGGTCATTCCTTTCATCCCCTTTCCCTGGGATGTCCGGAACGGGATTTGTCAAGTCCTATGGTACCACTACCTACTACCGAGCGGCATGATCGGTGTTAATGAATGTATAGTATAGTTTAAACAAACCAAATGTCATACCAAAATGTAAGCATGTTTTATGAAGATAATGTACCTAGTATGCTAGAGTAAACATACAAGGTAGAGCTGTAAAACAATGTGTCCATATGTTACTGGAACATATGCAACAGAGATGCAATGTAAAATGATGTACTAAGTATGCTAAGTTAATATACAAAGTAGAAAAGTCATGTAAATCAATGTGCTAGCATGCTATCAGTCAACATACCTAGCAGAAATGTAATGTAAATCATGTACTAATAGTGTACTAATGAACATAACAAGTATATGATGTGAAAACAGGAAAGCACGAAAGTAACAAGTAGGCACATGTGTTTCACCCCAAAACAGTTTGGAAAACAGTAAAAGAGGGGTCTATGTACTCACTTGAGAATGCTCAGTAGTCCTTGAGTGACAACCAAACAATGCTAGAGATCACGGAAATCAAACGACACCTAATATAGGTAACTACATTAATAAACCGGACCTAAATCGGAAGATCGGATAGAATGAGGTTTCGTAAACCAAACGGGTATAGAGACTCGTGTCATATGGTTTATCAAAGCCTACATGCTAAATGAAACCCAACCTAATAGCTTACGACCCATTACGACCTGTTTAGGTAGCTTATGCTACTTTAACGCGTCGTTCGCGTGAAACGCGTTCGGACCGCCTAACTAGTTCTACGACAAGTGTTATATGCCTAAACATGTTACATAATCAGTTATGTGACAAAAGTTTAGGTTACATATGCTTAATTACCAATTATACATGAAAAGGGTATTCTGGTAATTTACCTAAGGCATATAAACTACCTATCATACAACTACTTAAACGATGTGACCATAGGGTATAACCTCGGAAGGTTATTCCCTACCTACTATGGTCACCTAATGTATTTGGTCGGATCCTAATGATCGACCAAACTGGGTCGGGTTCGAGGGTATAGGCGATTTATTAGATTGCCTACCCTACGACCCTAGACAACGTGGTAATCAGTGGGCATAGTCCCAAGGGACTATGACCAACGTGATTACACTCACGTTGCGAAGTTCAAACGAACTTCGCATTGACCATTACTGGTCAACGCTGAAAGTCAAACAAAGTTTGACTTTCTGACTCGAAAAGCAATAAAATAAGGAAAAGAACGAAAGAATACTTACGAAGGGTCCCCGAATGCTAACCTCGATTCAAAAATCTCAGGTATGAAACAATAGTTTCAACTTAGAGTTTCTCAAATCAAAGTTCTTGTAAGGTTTGCATTGGGGTGATGGGGTATTTATAGTTTTCGGGTAACCGTTAGGATCGTTTCATGGAAAACGTGCCTTAATCCCATCCGTACATGTGTTGAAAGGTTATGGAAGCTAAATATGATCCTTATCATCTGACTAGGCAATGGAGAACATGTGGTTGTGGATTAATCAGCTGCAAACAGGCTGTTAAGTACTCTGCATCTGGTCTGAGCAAGGCTAGCGCACCGTTACATGATAAGAGTAGCGGTGCGCTACTCATAAGTTTGGCAGATTGACAGTTTTGGTCCCTGTCATGCATTCAGCCCATTTTCGACACGTTTAAGGCCCGTTAACCCCATTTCAAAGCTCTAAAATGAAGTTAAAGTATAGGGAACTTAAAATGTGTTCAAAAATATCTCGGATGTCAGTTCGTTTAACCGTACGGTTGCGATGTTCGGTTAATTACGACGGAATGCGCATAAGCGCGAAAAACGATCCAAATGACGTGACGAATGGATTTTTGGCAAGCCAAACACTAAAGCATAATATAGTCATGCTTACATAAATTTTTGGATGTCCAGATGTATTCAGAACGTAAGTTATGCGCGAAAATGCAAACTTGTGCACTTTTTGACACTTTTAGTCCCTGAATGACCCAAAAGTTTATTTTAGCACACCTAACCCCTCAAAGCCTATTTCTAAGCTATGTAAAGGATATTTATGGTATGTTTAACTTATGGTCATGTTCCGGAATGTCTGTTACAGTTCAAATTGGCATACTTTCGCAGTTTGTCAACTTTAGTCCCTGTAAGCGATTTAACTTGATTTTGCCATACCAAAGCCTTCAAAACTTATTTCTAAGTTATGTAAAGGTTATTTAAGGTATGTTAAGCCTATGTCACTATTCCGGAGTGTTTGTTGCATTAAACTGGTTATATTTACGCATCGGTGCGCGTATAACCTTCCAGAAAGCGATTTAGAGTTTGAAATTGAACAAGAATTGATATGTGCAAATGATACACATATTTTTACAAATCCCAAGTATGAAATATGATATTTCATTGGTTCGGTATTTGTTTGATGGCCGTGGAGGCACAGGTGTTACACATAGTGTTGAGGACAACACGGGTTTTTAAAGGGGGGTAGGGTATAATTTAGAAAAAAACTATAAAAAACCATAAAAATTATTATAAATTTAGAACAACTGAAAAAAAAAACTTAAAACAATTTTTGCAAGTAAAAATAACGAGCTCAAAATGCCCAGATGTTGCCGTAACCTACGGTCATTACCATAGGCTACGGCGGTTAATGAGTTCCAAAAAAATCTTACAGCACAAATAAACTGCCTTACGGCAGAATTTCAACATCAGAACCACCGTAACCTACGGCGCCAGCCGTAGGCAACGGCGCACAGTGGCATTCCAAGGGTTTTTGTCGGCAGGTTATATAAAAAAATAAAATACGAATTTAATAATAATAAGTCATTAACTCAACTTGTAACTTCCCTATCCACACATTCTTTCCATCGTTCCCTATCCACACACCCCTTCTTACCTTCTTCTTCTTCACATAAACCCTAAACCACCATAACCTTCAAGCTTTCATAACTTCCTCAAATCTTGGCCAAATCCAGTGATTTTTGAGTCAATCTTGGCTAAAATTTCACAAGGAATTCAGATTTGTACTTACATTTTGAAGATTCCTTTGTTTTGGTGGTCGAATTTGAGCATTAAGGGTCCGAAATTTGGGGGTTTTTAGTGGGTTTTTGCTTCAAGTGAAGTTCTTGTTATTCTCAACCTTCTTCAAGCCAAGGTATGCAATTTATTTTCATTATTTGAAGTACATTGTAGATTTGTAAGTTTTCATACTTGGCTTTGCTTACACACTCGCTTGTAGTGGTTAGATAATAGGGCTTTGTTGAGTTTGTTGAACATATGGTTGTAGATGTAAATGATGTCTTAGTTGAAAACTTTTGGGAAAACTCTAAATTGTGGAGACATCATGCCAAATTTTTGTTTGAAAGGATAAATTTTTGGTGTTCCTACATCTACAACCATAGTGTCAAGCAAGTGTGGGGTGGTGTTGAATATGAACTTATATGGTTTTTGTGTGTGGTTTATGATGTGTGTAGGATATGGTGAAGACTAAAGGCAAAGCGAGAGCAAGTTTCTCGGGTCAATAAGCAGAAGAACAACAAAAGACGAGGAGATTGACTCGGGTGGGAGACCCGGATTCGGAAGAAGATGCTCCTCCGAGGGGTTCGAAACCGGATTAGACATCCGGTTCCTTGCTTGAGCAACCCGAAGAGTGGCAAACCGATTTATTTCACGACCAAATGAACAAGTTACAACAACGAAAGGAGGCCTTCATTTGCGAAAAAGAAATTAGAGAAGTGGATTTTGGGCTTTTCGGGATAACGGATAAGTTCGAAGCTTTGGGTTGGGAGGCGGCTCTAAAATGTTATGACAACGAGGTGAAGATTATGTATGATCAACAGATTTAAGAATGGATGGCCACTCTTGAATGTCCTCTGTTCAAGGCTTCGCAAAAGATGAAACTTATTGGGACGGTTAATGGGGTGAAAGTTGAGATGTCATACGATTCTTTAAGCCGCATTGCAAGATTTGATAGCAAGCCATCTAATCAATACATTTTTCCAAGCCTAGAGAATCTTTATCACAACCGTGTCAAAGGCGGAAGCGCGTAGTGTGACTTAATCGGTTTCCATAGCATACGATGTAAGTAAACAAACTATATGATATAAAATATACACGATGTTCATCCATTCCATAATGTAAAGATACAAGTCATAAGTTTTTTTGTAGCAAAAGACGACATAAGTTTATAAGTTTTACAAACAAGACTTGTTCAAAATAAAGTTTTTGAAATTACGAGGTTTTGCATCCTATCTCCCGTTCGAAGACGGGATATATGGATCAAACCCTCCAAAATACGGATGACATCGTCTTCATAATAACTTGAAACTTCTTAATTCGTTGCACCAAGATCCACTTAGTTACCTGAAATACATGTAAGTTTGAAAACATCAACAAAAGTTGAGCAAGTTCATGTGTTTTAAGTTCGTAAGCATCAAATGAATCTGTAAAACATTTGAATGTTTAATTATCGAAATCCGGTATGTAAAGCGTCAATGAACATGTTGATCATTAATGTGTAGCTAGGACATTAATATGTGTGCCGACATAGGAAGCCACCAACCCGTAAGCGATTTAGTACCGGTCCACCCGGTGAGGGTAACAAAGGAAACTCCATGTGGCCACACAAGGACCCATGAGTGGGGCTCGCCCTGTACCCGATAGATCTACCCCCTTTGTTCCGTGGTCTTAAACAAGATTAATGGTGCTTTAAGTATCAGCATATTCGCACGTGATCTACTAATTCATTCCGTAGCTTAACCATACCAAAGTAACATGTATTTCCCCCCGAGAGTTATAAAACAGAAAACGTTTAAAAGAAAAGGGGGACATGAACTCACAGTATTGCGTCCAGCAATAAGTTCTAGCAACTGTGTTACGTAAGCATGAGTTAACCTACAAGGGTTCTAACTCGTTAGACACGTCAATCTCTTCTAGACCTTGTACTCGTTGTTCATCTTGAACGTTATTGTATACGTTTTGTTTTTGGAACACTTGTGTATTTTAGATACTTTGGCATTTGTTTCGTATGTTTGTTTAGTGTGTATATATATATACTTCTTGAGTTCATAATGTTCTAGAACGGGCATCGCCTTTTGTAAGTATCCGTGCTTCGCACGAGTATATGTGGGTATAACCCGTATAAGTCCTTGTGTCGTACAAGTATAAGTGGACCGAGTCCAATAGCGTCTTTGTGCAGCACACGACACATGTTTGTTGTATGAAACATATATTCCTCAAAAATATATATTTTTATGTTCGGTGAACGTCGTTCACATGTATACGTATGATCGGTTTGTTTTGTGTATATATTTGTTTCACAAATATATATGTATATGTATATCCTCTCAAGATATAATTGTTAAAAAAATTATTTTTAACATTATATATATGTTAATGTACGTATACGGTATCCCTTGTGAGTGTACGTTTCAACAAGTGTGCATGAGTACATCGCTATGTATTTGCGTATTTTATATGTATACGTATATCGTATTTATACGTGTAGGTATACCGTATTTATACGTGTGGTATACCGTATTTACACGTGTGGTATACCGTATTTTTAATGTATTTTTACAATATATTTTTATAAAAAACATACATGTATTTTTCATTGGGCCTTAGCCCATCATTTGTGTTATCGGGCTTAGTTCTTGCATTTTGTCATTGAGCCTAGCCCATGACTTTAAGTTATTGGGCTTAGCTCATTTTATAATTGTATTTGGGCCTAGCCCATGTTATTTATCATAAGTGGGCTTATTTAGTGTTATGGAATGGGCCTTTGCCCATGTATTTAGGATATTGGGCCTAGCCCAATATTTATGTCATTTTAAGCCCAGTGTTTTATTCTTTAGCCCAATATCTTATAAATTGGCCCAATATTTATATTCATGCATTCTTAGTAATCTTTTACTAATTATGCTAGTAACTTATATAATTACACTTAGTGTCATTTCCGCATTAAACTTTCCAGCTTTTCGTTGTCGGTATTAAATGTTAAGTGCCTAAAATATTTTATTTTAGACTTGTCATAATGTTTGGTTTATATAACTTTTGTGTCGAAATTGTTCGTCCCGTCGATAAAGCATAAGGTGTCGTCCGATGTCCGTCGTTCGAGATTCGTTGTCCGACGTTCGCACCATGAGTTTTTGTATCACACAAGTGTATATTTTTAGTAAGCGTGAAGGTTCGCGACCGTTGTTATATTCGCGAATATTCGTGAGGTTTTCATCGTGGTGTATGTGTATATTTTGCAAGTATTGTATGTATTATTTTTTGTATGTATTCCTCCTACTACTAATACATACACACATTATACAAGTAATATACACCAATAGAGTATTTAGCATATGTATATATAGTTTTCCAAAAATTATATTTATTGTTTTATTTATAAACGTTACCCACTTTTATGTTATAAAAGTATCTTTTTGAATTTATATAAACTCTTGGATGGTTAAGAATTAACCATCGTCATTAGGGTTTGTATAATCATGATGAGGGTCGTTAATCACAATTAAGTTTACTAATCGCGATTAACCATGTTAATCACCCCGTTAATCTCTTTTTAATCGCGATTAACATTTTAGAAAAATTTCGCCATAGTTTCCCCTAAACTATGGCGTTTTCCCACGTTTTCAAAACGCGTTTAAAACCATTTTTCAATTTACCATCATCATCTTCCTACTAATCTCATCAATCTACAACTTTCAAGTAATCAAATACCACCATATATTTTCTTAATTCATGAGCTTTTACATATTAAATTTCCTAAAAAAATTCAAGACTTTTATGTCTTAAAAGTTAAGACTTTTTAAGTATAGTTTTTATAACCATTTATTTAATCACTTGTTTTATTCAAAAATCACACTTATTAGTTCTTAATCATCAAGTTTAGTTCCATTAAATCCTTAATCTTTCAAGTATGGAAACTTATATGTAATGCTCATGAATATAAGGGTGATGATCCTTCTTGATTTAAACCTCTTAGTTGTTTAAATCACATTTTTAAGACTATTCTAACAAGATCATCACTAATCTAGATTACTACACTAAACATACAACATGATTATCTTAAATCCTAAGTTAAACAACTTACTTTAACCAAAATCAACAAGATCATACAACTTATTCAACCATAATACACATAATACATCATGTTTATTAAGTTGTTAAGTTGTTATTAGGGCTTTTAAGTTTGGTTTTCTTTATGTTCAAGATGATCAACATGTTGGTTCAGTTCTGTTTAATCATAATGGAAAACATAAAAAACATACCTGTTACAGCAGACAGTGCAGTGGGGAATCCAGTAATGGAGTTCGACATGCTTGTCATCGTGATCTGGTTCCTCCTTAGGGTGCTGACTGATGATGGTGACTAAGAAATCGAGTAGGGGATTCGATTATGGGAGAGGAGGTCGAATGTGATGTTATGACTAATGGGGTGTCTAATTGTGTAACTGAGTAACCCCTTAACCTCCACATAATTCTCATTATATAAGCACCCAGAAGGAAACCTAATTAGTTAATAAGGGTAATATGGTCCATCAACAATTACCAACTAATTATATTAATAGGTGGTTATATATTTTGATCTATATTATGTAAATGATTATAATGGCTATAGATTAAATACTAATACATAACATATTTAATCTTACACAACATGTATTATATATATTTACATAACACTAGTCCTCTACCCGCGCGATGCGGCGGGGTGACGATTTACAATAGGATACTTGATTACCGTTAGTTTATTAGTCGTCTCCCGAACACAATACCGTTAGTTTATTAGCCGTTTACCCGCGCAATGCGGCGGGAAACATATCACTTAGCTTGGTGAGTTTAGGGCTATGTACCCCGACCGCGTAAAACAACAAACCGTGACGGAAACGTGTTTTCACAAAATTTCGTAAAACGCTTTTAACGACGAAAATTTCAAGCTGCTAAGGGGTTTTTCAGTACATCTCGCACGCCTAGTGCTTTGGGCGCCTTTTCAAAACTAAAAAAACTACAAACATAACATGTGTTTATCCTTTAAATTTATATATAAAAAACCATTTGTTTGTTACATACATGGGAAAAAACTAAACTATGTATTATTGTTGATAACGGATTTATAAATAAATCCACTTTATATATTATGTTATCGGCTTAAGGTTTTCAAAGTAAATAGTATTTTTTTTTTACTTAATAGGTTTAATGGCGTGGTTTTTATAAGCTCCACTGATTGTTTTGTTTTATAAAATTTCCTCTTTTATTTGTTGCCCTTTGAGGCGCGGTTAGGTTTACGTAAAGATTTATATACTATTTTATAAAATTTCAAGAAGGTTTAGCATACTACAACGCGCGGAGAGCTATTTCTAGTTATTTAAATTTAATATTTTAGTGTTATCAAATCAACTCAATATGAAAATTCACATTCTTTCAAATCGAACCGCTTAGACCCGAACCGTTTCAACCCGTACCGTTTCGACCCGAACTGGTGGTTGTGGGTGCCGGGGTGATGGATTCCAATTCATTTGACAACCAAACATAACAAAAATGCAATTGAGATTCCAATTCCAACAATTTCCAATTCCAATTAAAATGTTTAAATTCCAAATCCTATTTCCTCAAATATTAATTTCTATACAAATTTCAATTTTAATTCCAAATCATTCCGTGAACCAAACGCCCCCTAAATCTACCACACATACAAACACTACCAAGTATTTTCAAAATCCCACTATTTCATTTACTTTTCCCTTTGAGTTCGAGATAACCAAATAAATTATGTTTTGGCTTCGTTCTATAAAGTATTTTCACTAAGTAGGACTTCTATGCCTTTAATAATGTAAAAAGTGTACGCCACTAACATTAGGGGGATGAGAAATGTAATATACAACATTGATTATCAGTATTGTATAGAATCAAGTCAGTAAACATATGAACTTGGTCTACCGCTTGAAAACCTCCTTTTATCCGTTCTTTCTAATAACATCACCCAGCCCCCAAAATCATGGTTTGCAAGATGATCATCACGTTTATCAAACTCTATTGTTGGGATGATATGAACTGTGAAAAAAATGAAAATACATAAAAAAAACGCAATCATTAATTTTTGGAAGCTTTGAACACGTTGATGTCTTAAAAAAAGTAAAAGATTATAATCACTTCATAATATGGATGAGCACCCATTTGGTACCGGTACCGAATTTCTCATACCGAATTATTTTCGGTACCGATTCGGTAACCACTTTTTGGTTTTTTTTTTTTTGTACGGTACCGATACTTTACCGAATTTTACCTTTAGAATTTTACCTTCAAATAACGGTACCGTACCGTACCGAGCATTTTCGGTACCGGTACCTCTGTTATACCTGCAACAAATCAAATGGGTCAAACGAATAAAACAAAAATAAGATAAAATTGGTCAATGGGTCAAAAGTCGCTCAGCAAAAAAAGGTTTGGTAATCATCTAATCACTATAAGTTTTTGAATAGTGGACACCTGTTCAGATCACCCAAACCAAAACATTTAAAAAATGATCCATTATACTTACAATCTCATAAAATATAAAGTTCTAATAAAGTGAACATATTGACAAGATAACTTACAGCTCATTTGCATCATACAATTGGGCTTCATATTTTGGCATGATGTATTACTAAAAAACAATGCATTTTAAGTCGCTAATAAAGTAAAATCACCAAAGAAAATATTAGAGAAATTCAGATTGCTTGTAAAATAGATAGAATAAAGAATTCAATTGAAACTTTAATAAAGAGCCTTGCTGCAAATATACCTGGAACTGTCCATGGAACAATTAGCAATGACTAAACACTTGCAGAAGGTAGTATCGTATTAACAATGACTATGCTCGTTTTGCGCGCCTTCCAACTTCAAGCGCCAAGTTGGTATTGATTTTCAGGGATATGTCAAGTGCTTTCACCAAGTGTGACAGTGCCCCGCTGCATACAACAAACCGCACACTATAAATCAGAATGCCTTTTCATAGAGTCACATAATTTTGTTTATAATAATTAATCTTGTACTTGGTATATAAAGTGTAACCAAACCATGCAAGTCCAATAGAAAATCTGATGCAGCCAGCTCTTGGCGACCAGAAACATGCAGTTTGAAACTTGACCACGATCCAGCAGCATCACAGAATCATACATGGACTTGACATAAATTTTCTGCACCATCTCAGATAACAGATTTCTCGTCTTGTGCATAGGGAGCTCGAAACACAAAATCTGCAGGGACCGAACAGAATCTTCTACCCGGAAACACTGCAGGAGACACTTTTGCCTCCAATAGAACCTGTCCCAACCCTGGATGAACTTTACTGGCCTGCTAGACTTCCTGAGACTGGAACTCGGGCAGAGAGGGGTATAAAGGTCATTATGAATGTGCAGCTTATGTAGGTGATGTGGCCAGCTCTTGGTACTTCTTAAAACTGCAACGAAGCATAAATCTCCGTTAAAACCCAGAAGCACACATATCTCATGTGTAACATGAAATCAAAAGAGAGCATGCCAGAGTCACCCGGATACATTCATAATACGGTAACGACTCACTTATAAGACATCAAAATTATGTGGAGCCTGAAGGGTCAGCAGGACTTACTTTTAACCATACTGAGCCATTATATCCAGTTTGTGGGAAGGATTTCCAGCCAACCATCTAAACGCATCCCCTAATAAAACAACACTTGCATCACTTGTAATTATAAATCAAACATTGGCATCTAGAAACCACAGTAAACTTTTAAATAAAGGTTAAAAACCGCATCTCAAACATAATCTACCTTATCTGGTGCAGACTTCAACTTGCTTTAAGTACGGTCAGAGAAGTCATCTTCACTTTTACCCTCCAAATACGGAGATCGGGTAAACATGGATTTGATTCTTTCAACAAAAAAAAAAACATAAATAAATCAACTGAAATTCATAATATATTTACAATAATCATCAAATAATCAAATATCGAGTAAACCTGGACTTGTTTAAGGAACCTGCTGCCTTTTATTTAATCCAAAATGACCCACTTAGTAAAATTCCAAGAATAATATTAATAATGGTTATAAACTGTTTTTAAGTATCTATATATATTTGAAAATAATCTATCAATTATTTGAAATGACCAAAAAGGACATTCTTGTGAAAACAGGAGTTATGTCTTGTGAGATTGAAAGTAAAAAGTCAGGTTGGGTATTCATGTAATTTTAAGAAAAATAACTTGTTTTGCAGCTAGCATGAAAGCAATTATCCAAAACTGATAGTTTGACCGCTTAATAATCGATTGTCAAACTCGTAGTCAATATATCCAAATATTAAAGCTGGTGAAAAATATATCTCAATTCAAGCTATAACCTGTAAAGTAAATCTAGGGCTATCTGCAGATCAAGGGCTTTTGAGTCACCTCTGGCCCGGGTTCCAGCCATTGCATCGCTATAAATATCGAATCTGTTTCGATGAAATAACTGCTCTGGCTATCATGAAGGATCAAGCAAGTGATTAAGGGAACACGGAAAATTCGAAATATCAATTTCATCAACTACTTATTTGGATTGTGAAAATATATTTTATGCAATGTAGCTGCACTTACAGTGTTCCCTATAAAGGAAGGTTGTGCATTAGGAGGCTCAAGACAGAACTGATAAGCATTTTCACTCTCAATCTACAACACACCCTATAATAAGTAACTATATGGATTAAAAAAATAAAGAAAAAATTAGAATATGAACTTTTATCCACTGGTATTCTTGTTTAACTTCCCACTTATCAGCTCTGCACTTGATCTCAGTGGGTTGATCACAAAATCCTATTGCCAGATAAACAAATTTAAGGTCACTGAAATCATTGTAAATATATATTGCCGTTTTATGCGTTCAAAAAAATATAAAAATTGTGGATCATGTCAAGATGGATCTTTTACCTTGTTAACGTCATTAATAACTTGAACTTTCATCAGCTGGTTGATTGAATTGCTGCAAACAGAACAAAATCATACTTGAACTTTCATCTCTGCAGAAACATATTCTAACAGTAAATTAACAAATCTCCAGTATCCAATTTCCCAATCAGTATCTAACATCAGGATCTAGCGACTCAAATCACCAATCTCAATACACGTATCATCAAAACACGCAATACATAACAACCCCATATAATAACTTGCAAAAGTGTGATCAAGTTAATAGAAATAACATATAAAAGTAATCTATATTATCATAATAATAAAGATGAAATTATTGACAGGGAAGAAGCACCAACAATATCCATAAATTGTATTAAAGACAAAAAAAACAATCAAGTTTATCATAAATATCCGATTATCTGTACATAAATTAATCACAGAATCAACAAAAACTTACAGTGAGAGAACGTGGAGAGTTGAACTCCATGCTTCCACATAACATAATCTCCAATTCAGCTTCATCTACATAAACAAAAAAAAAATTGATTACAAAGTAGCATGATTTCAAACCCTAAATTAGAAAAAATGAATCATTACAAACAGCGATGAAAGATAGAAGAAATGGATGAAATCGAACGAAATCATCCATGAAAGACAGAAGAAATCATACCAAAATAAGAATAGATACATTCACTTACCAGATGTTAATGAAATCGTAAGAGATAGTGGTGGATTTTCTTGATCAGCGGCGACAGAGATTAGGGTTTGTGGATTTTCTTGATCGATGAGAGAAGATTACAGTGAAGGTGTCTCGAACAGCCATGGAGTAGTGGCTTATGGTGAACGCAAGGCAAAGACAAAGCAGATCCAGATCCAAAATCGGAGAGAGAATGAAAAGGGAAGGGAGCTGTGGATTTGAATTTTGAAATGAAATTTGGGGATTGTATGACAACTTTCAAAAGGTATGCACGGATCATGATCCGTGTGGAGTTAATGGAGGGTAGGATATGAATATGATAGTGATGGACGGTAGGATCATTACCTTTGTGTTTTTGTTTGAGTTAATAAGGGTATAAGTGGAAAGTGATGTTTTATGGTGCTTAAAAGACTTGTACATTATGCTTTAGGGGTGTTTTAAGGAATTTTTTTTGGACTTTAAGAAGTCCTTCCTATATGCTTTATAAAGTAGTATAGATAAAGAGCTAAAAAAATGGTAGAAGTTGATCTTACAATATTGCAAGTGATTAGTGATCCGTAAGATGATCTTATAATAAGAGCTCTAAGAGTTCCCTAAAGCCCCTCCATGCTTGCAAGTTGCAATGTTAGTTTTAGATTTGAAAGTGGGTGTTGTGTGTGTAGTGTAGTTGGCCGAACCCAAGAGAAAACAAAGCTTGCCACACTAGAACAAAGCTTGCCACACTAGAACACCATAAGAACTTGATCTTGTGTGTTGGTTTTTGTAGATAAAAAAATGGCAAGAATGTGTGGAAGAAAAGTGGGTTTGGTTTGGGTAATTGGAGCCGAGAGAGACAGAGAGTTTGAGGGTGAGAGTATTTTATGTATGTTGTAATGGATAAGAGGAATGGATATAAGTTGGGTAGAACAGGTTTAGGTGTAAGCATGCAAGTTTCTATGATGGTCTTTGTACCACATGAGTTTTATAATATTTTTACCATGTATGTAGGAGCATGGGGGTTGTAATAAAAATTTATACACCCATGCTAGATTATGTGTAATGTTGGATATGATGATTGAAAGTGAAAGTGAAATTGAATCTCTTTTGAATTTATTAGTGTCAGACGTTGGATTCTAAGAAAATGACAACAAATGGTTGAGATTTTAACCAACTATTATTTATTTGTTAATAATAATAATAGAGTTAAATGCCATTTTAGTCCCTGTGATTTGGGTCATTTTGCCAGTTTAGTCCAAAGGTTTCATTTTTAACCTGTGGGTCCAAAAAGGTTTCACAGTTGCCATTTTAGTCCACTTGGTTAACTTCATCTATTTTTTCTGTTAACGAGAAGGCCAATTTGGTCATTTTGTATGTAATTCTGTTAACTAAAAGGGCAATTCAGCCATATAAAATGACCGAATTGGCCTTCTCGTTAACAGAAAAAATGGATGAAGTTAACCCAGTTGACTAAAATGGCAACTGTGAAACCTTTTTGGACCCACAGGTTAAAAATGAAACCTTTGGACTAAACTAGCAAAATGGCCCAAACCACAGGGATTAAAATGACATTTAACTCATAATAATAATAATGAGATTTCCCATTATAATAATAATAATAATCCGAACCCCTAGCCCAGTTGGTCCCATGTAGTGGGGTTGGGCCGGTTTCCTCCTTGGAGGTCACCGGTTCGATCCACGGCTGCGGCGTTATGGGGGGAGGACGTCCCAATGATGGATCGTTTCCTACCGAGGCATGGTTCGATCCGGAGGGCAACCCGGTTTTACCCAGCTGTTACCCCAGCGAGTCTCTCGTGTAGGGGCAGTATGGTTTCCGGGCGAAGGTCAGTCAGAGCGGCAGCTGGGGCCCGATCGAACATCGCGTCTGCGAATGCTAGGCTCCATGTAGATTTGAAAGTCACCCTTAAAAAAAAACATGTGTTTTAGACAATGTGGAAGCAAAAATTTGTGGTACATGGGCTCTCCTTAGGGACGTAGGTATAGGGCATGGGTGAAAAGTTTGGGTTGTTGCAAGCTGTTTACTAAGGGTATGTGTAGTGGGGCGGTATGCCCACTTATAGCGCCGGTATAGCGCTATGAACACCAAAACAAGCGGCGCCATTTTGGCAATTTTTCGAACCGGCGCGATGTGTATAACGGCGCTATCAAATTGAATTTTGTATTTTTGACCGTTGGTAAACGGTCAATTCCTTAAAAAAAAAAAAAAAAAAATTCAACTTTTTTCCAAAACTTTCTTAATAAATACCTCCTTTCCTAATTTTTTACCATACACACTCAACCCAACCCTTTATCTCTTCCACTTTTTTTTAGAAAACCTTATATTTTATACAATGCATCCATTCAATCGTGGCTTCATTCCTCCCCGATCAAGTGCGGACCCAAACGAAAGTGGTAATCCTACTCGCCCCGTGTCGCCGGTTCCCACTCGACCCAACCCTTTCGGCTCCGGTTTTCTCGACTACAATCAACAAAATCCCGGGTTCATGAATCTTTTGAACCAACCGCTATCATGGGACCCGAATCTCTACGGGTGGAACCCGAATCAAAACACCAACGGAATGGGGTCGTCTCAAGCGTTCGGGTCGGCTCAAGCTTTCGGCTCCCCACAACACGAACCCGATGTTGTTCCGGAAACACAACCCGAAGTAGCGGAGACGCAAAAAGGAAAAGGAAAAGCAAAAGCAAAATGGCCACATAAAAAAAAAGCGGAAACCACCACCCGAGCGAAAAAAAATGTGATACCGTGGGAGCCCGATGAGGAGTATGCGTTAACCCGCGCTTTCAGCGATGTGTCGGAGGACCCGGTTATAGGTATATTTTTTAAATTTTTTCTGTTTTTCCGTTTATTTTTTATTTTTTTATTTTTCTGTTTTTTTGCAGTTTTTTTATTTATTTTCTGTTTTTTTTTTCTGTTTTTTGCAGTTTTTTATTTATTTTCTGTTTTATTTTTCTGTTTTTTGCAGTTTTTTTATTTATTTTCTGTTTTTATTTTTCTGTTTTTTTTGTAGTTTTTTTAGACTAATAAATTATATCTTTTTTTTGTAGCAAACTATCAAGATAAATCAGTTTTTTGGCGCCGAATACGAGCACTTTTTTTCGAGCTAATTGGTGAAGATGAGGAATACCGCCCACCGGACTCTATATCGGGCAAGTGGACCGATATAAACAAAAAATGCACGAACTTTCAAACCGTGTACCAACGCAATTTTGCCGGATGGAAAAGTGGAAGCAAGGACGAGGACATCACGCAAGCGGCGTTGGTCGAGTATACGAATGCTAATGGCCATTTCCCGTACATGAGGTGTTGGCAAATCCTTCGCCATAGCCCCAAATGGGCCACCATATCTACTCCGAGTGGTCGTTCGGGAAATAAACGGCCGTCAAAGAGGTCCAAAACAAACGAGTCGGGTGAACCCGAAACGCCAACCTCCGACGCTCGAAACACCGACTTGAACGAGGATATTCCGGATGACGAGCCGGCGGAGGAGTTACCAAGACCGCCCGGAAGAAAAAGCCGGGCGAAAAAACCCGAGTCGTCGTCGATGTCTATGGGAACGGATATGAGTAACGCATTTTCGGAGATAAACATGCGACTTCATGATTTACACGAACTCGGTAATAAACGTTTGGAGGAGAACCACGAAGTTACGGAGATTATGCGGGATAGACAATGGGAACGGGACTTTGAGTTCTACTCGAAACCGCACGACCACCTTACCGGAAAAGCTTTGAAGATGGCGTTGGCCCAAAAGGAAAGGATCGAAAAAAAATATAATCTTTGAAGTGTTGTTTTTTTATTTTTTTAGTCAAACTTTTTTTTTTTAGTGGAACCGTTTTTTTTTTTTTTTTTTTTTTTTAAGTGTAATGTTTTTGTTTTTATTTTTATTTTTATTTTAGTGTAATGTTTTTTAATTTAATGAAATGAATTTTAATTTTATAAAGTTAGAAAATAATTATAAAAAATTAGAAATTAATAATTGAGTAATGATTAGACAGGGGCTTTATGACTACGGGCTTAAAATGCATAAGGCCCCATAACGCCCCACGCTGACGTGGCGCGCCACGTGTCGCATAACGCCCACAAAGGGGCGTTATGACTACACATGGCCTAAAGGACTCTTGTATAATAGGTAGGATAGATATTTAGGCACTTAGATTTAATTAGGATATCAAGGGTCCTAATTATATATATATATATATATATATATATATATATATATATATATATATATATATATTGGTTAATGATATTTTTGAGTTTTAAATAAAGTCTGACTACTTTATTAGTTTAGTAGGTATTGATTTTGGATGGCAAAAATATCACTAGTTTGCTCACCGGTTCGATATCGGGTGATATACGAAAGTTGTAGTGTAGTACCGGGAGCTATGGTTTTAATTTACCATCGATTTTGCGGCATCTATTCAAGGCATTTACGACACCAAAATATCGCTAACTAGTTCGCTAGCATTTTGGTTTAGGAGATTGAATGGTAGGAATATAATTTATTCGCCTATCGGCTCAAACTTGGACAATGTGTGAAAGTTGCGGCGTCGCACCGGGAGTTTATATTTCGGATATCCCATTGATATCCTCAAGCTTATTTAAGATGTAATATATTATTTACGAGTCCTACGGACATTAAAATGCTGAATTTTTTTCTTTTGTGTCGTAGACATTTTATTTTGTTATAGTTTGGCGCAGAACGAACACCTTATAAATATACATTTTTTTTTGAAAGTTTATATGCTTTATCATTTGGTGCCCCTAGTTAGGGGTCTTTATTCATATTCCAACTATAATATTCTTTCATGCCATTCGTTGCTCGTTCGGACAGTTTTCAAAACTAGCTGGCATGAATAGTTTGTTCGGGTGAATAGTGTTTTCAGCATTTTGCCAACATATTAGGACATAGTTTGCAGTTTTCTCGCGACGTAGCGATTGTGTTAGTATTGTTTGACAATTGTGACCATGTCCTACGATTGCTAGAATTTATACGATCTAATCATGCAATAATTAAATCGTAATTAACGTAATTAAACATTAAATCAAGTGTTTAAGTTGTACAGAATTACCAGTATTTTTGCCAGTTGTCACAAACACCCCCAATGGCAAAACATGCTTGATTACCTATTTGTCCCGAGTACCACACACGGAAAGTTTTTGAGAAAAAAATTGAGAATTGAGGCGAAATTGATGTTGGTGTTGTGTACTCACAATGTTATCCCGAGGCGGGGTGATAAAGTGGAGGTTAGATTCGCGGAGGTACCAGTTCTCTATATGTTGATGCGTGTATGCCCACCAGGAGGAGATGAACAACCGCTATTTGGATGATCGCCAGAGACAGATGCATGACTCGTGGCATGCGGGCCAGCCGGTTGTAGCAGACCAACCGATTGTGGACTATTCCACATTACCTCCATATGATGGTAGTGTGACGTGTCCCATCCCACCATTGCACCATTCACAATGGGTGGATCCACACACCATGGGTACTCAACAAGCAAGTCAGGAAGGCGATCAGGGAGGAAGCAGCAGCGGTGCTTTTGGATTTGGAGGATTTGCAGAGATGATGACATCCATCTTTGGGCCTCCGCAGCCGAAGTATTATTGACCAGGTCGTATCTCACTCCATCTTGTACATTTGTGTATATTTTGATGTTTTATGTTTTTGGTCAGGAGGTTGGGTGGTGTTTATGTTTTTGATGTGTTTTAGGGGATGTGCTAGTTGGGGGGTTTTTAGTTAAGAATATAAAAAAAAAAAAAAAGTTGGGATTTGAGAAAATAAGCTTAAGTTGATGTTTTTTAAAGCGATCTTCCCTTCAAAACCATACATTGGGGACAATGTATCCCAAGTGTGGGGATGAGTGGAAAATTTTGAGAATTTTGAAAGATTGTTAAACCTAGCAAAAATTTGTTGAAATTTGAAAACTTGATATTGTTCCGCATGACACACCGACACCCTTTCTAGTCATTTCTTGGTGAGTTCTTGGGCCACACAGATGATTATTAGAGATTGTTTCTTTGGTTTGAGTGGCGGTGTGTGATTTGTGTTAATAGAACTTGTGTACGAATGCTTGTTGAAGCCTAGGATCAGCATGGTGGAAATGATAAGGGCTTTTAGGTAGCTTCGTCTGGATGTGTGAGAGTGTGAGATTGGGGGGCTGGACCTCATACGATATATATATGAGCTTGGTATTGTGAGGGGTGGGGGTTTGGTCTTTAGTAAACCATGTTTGAGCCTTATGCCATTCGGTTGTGACCCAAGCCTATTTCTTACAAAACTTTACCTATTGAGGCGTTAGTATGTAGATGTTGATGTTCATGTGTATACATTGTTGAGCTTCTATGCTTCTATCTTATGAAAAAAAAGAGAAAAATATGAGAAAAATACAAAAAGAAAGAAATAGTTGCGATAGAAGTTGAAAAGGAAAGAAAAAGTTGATGATGTTGTGTATATAGTTTATGGTTGTTTTGTTTAGTAGTAGTAATAAAAACCGGGTCGAATCAATGAGCTACTTTCATATTTATCCCACTATTTCCTACCATTACACATAGCCTCGTTACAACCCGTAAGTCCTTTTGATTCATAAGCATGTTAAGTATCTTATAGGAGGAGACTTGATTTTTATACAAGCTTATTGTCGCACAAACACACACTTGCATTGAGTGTTTTAGCAAAATGTTGCTAATATTCTTTGTCACCGAGAGTTATTGCGAGGAGTGTGTCTTGTGGTGTGATAAAAGTTTAGTAAAAGGAAAATATATTTTAGCTTGGTTTGCATTTAGATCGCTTGTAATTTTGAAATGGTTTTTGAATGGGTTGCTTGGGACAAGCAACGGGTAAGTGTGGGGATGTGACGGGTGATCCGTAGGACAACCCTTAAAAGGTATAATTTTACACACATTCCACGCTTTATACGGTTAATTGTTTGAACATGATAACTACGAGATATTTGGTCTTGCAGGTAATAAAGATCATAAGGAGTGGTTGTTACGACACTTGGATGGGAGATTGGAACTTGCGGACAAGATTGGAGCATGAAAGATACTAAAAGAAAACAAAGGAAAACACTTCAGTCGCTGCCGTAGCCTACGGATCTTGCCGTAGGTTATGGCCCTGATCTTTGTTCTGTTCTCTCACCGTAGCCCAGTTTCCTCGTGGCGTAAAGACAAAATGGGCACCATAAGCTATGGCGCCAGCCGTAGGCTACGGCGCCAGATTGATCTCCGTTGACCCACTGACCGCCGTAAGCTACGGCCACTGGCATAGCTTACGGCGCCGATTGAAGCAATTGTGTAACTTATGCATTTATTGACATTTTGATGAGGTTTTTATGTGTCCTATCATGCATTTTCGGTTACTTATCACTTAGAGACGAACTGGGGAGCTTCTTGGGTGCTTGAAGACATTGTTTTATCATTGTTTTGATGTTTGAATTTGCTATTAACACTAGAACTTCGATGATGATGTTTGTTCGGGCCATGTGTGGCTAAACTCGTTATGACTATCTTTGGTTGAAGGTTTGTGTAAGACTTTATGCTTGATTTCATATTTCTAGAAGAATGAACTTTGTCTTTATGATTTGTTTGTTATGGTGTGTGGTTGCTTGTGTGTAAATTGTTAATTCTTATGTTAATCTAATTTGAAACCATACGTTCTTGGTGCTGTTGGCAATTGAGATATCATGGGTAGAATTAGGATTGGGTATTGATTAATTGGTCATCGGGTAACAACCTCACATTCTAGGAATCTGAGTATTTAGTTCGCTTTTATCACAACAAGTAATCACACATGAACTATGTCTATGTTGTAACACCCCGTGTTTCGAAAGTCAAAGTCAAAGTCAAGATTGAATTCAAAGGAAGACAAGATTGCTAATTGCGATCTGTCACTCCTTGCTCAACTCCTGTTTTAACTTCTTTGACTTGTAGATAATCTATTTATGTTATCGCGTTAGTTGTATTATGTGGAGTACTTGTTAATAATCGAGGTTTAATCGCATATTAATCGCATGTTTAATCGATTTATCGCTTATCGCTTATCGCAATCGCATTCGCTACTCGAATTATGCGTTCTAGATATTCTTTTATGTGTGCGTGCCTTTTATGTGCTACTTGTGCATGTTTATTTATGGTTATGTTGTGGTGATCAATCGAAACGCAATCCCAATTCTATCGCATCGCAATCAAATAGAAATTGCTAAACGCAAGTTAATTATAGTGATTGTATGTTAGATATAGTAGTTGGGATTAAAAGTAATTTAATGGGTAATTCTATCGTATCGCTCGCTCGAATCGCATCGCAAAGCTTTACACTCGAATCGAAACGATAAAACTCATCGCGCCGGACTCGTGGATCGAGTGGCCAACCGACCGAGTGGCTATCCGATCGGATTGCCATCCGATCGGGTTGCCATCCGATCGAGTTGCCACCCCGATCGGACTGCCACCTGATCGACCAGCCTCCTTCCCACTTTCCTTTTTGGGAAACCCTATAAATATGTCACTCCCCCAAAATCCACACGCGGAGTACCACCGCTTGGAGGCGTGACTGACCAGGATCAAGCCACCAATCATATTGAACATAAGTAAATAGTAAAAGTCATTCATCAATACGATAGGTGTTTTCAAACCAAACATAAAACAAGTATGTAGCGGAAGCAATAATGTAAGACCCAACATAAGTTTAAGTACAAAATGTCATAATGTTTAACAACACATTCACGATCCATGTCCACAACGACCGTGCCTCCCGTGCAAGCTCCAAAAGTACCTAAGGTCCTGCAAGGCATGTAACAGAGAGTCAACAACTAGTTGAGCGAGTTCACAGTTGGTTATTTAGTTATAATGTTCGTATCGTAAATCGTATGTTCGTTTAGTAATCATGTATCGTATGTAATGGTATCGCGGCCCTCTAGGCATGTTTGCGAAGTTTAGTGGGGGTTTCCCATATGTTCTCTAGACTAGGTATATTTGTATCGCGGCCCTCCAGGCATGTTTGCGAAGATTAAAGTATAGTTCGCGGCCATTCCAGGCATGTTTGCGAAGATTGTTCTAGTATCGCGGCCGATCCCGGCATGTATGCGAAGAGAAGTATATGTATCACTAGTCTAGTAGTATCTACCATTGACCTTCCTCTCCCGAGGCCTATGGTATGTAATTCCGATAACTCTTAAGCATAAAAAAAATCAATCAACCCATTCCCAACCCCGGGAATCCCATGCCTTTGTAGAAGTGTGAACTCACCTTGTTTTGCTCGGTATGCTAAGTTAAGTGCTCACAATAAATCAGTCAAGTCCTATAGTGCACGTATATTCAATCAGTTCACTTTCGTAATATTTCACATGGAACTAGTGTCACAGTAATATCATGGAGTGTTTGACAGTTTATATCATGCAACATAAGCAGTTAATTGCATCCATACATTTAACAGAGTTGGCATCTAGCAAATTAACTAAGTAAATAAAGTTAACAGATTTCATGGAATAACAGAATTTATCCACTTCATTGAAATAATAAACAAACAGAGTAAGTTAGTTAACCCAGTTAACAACTTAACAGAATTGTCATCTAACAGAGTTACTCAAACAATGAAGTTATCAAAATACATATTTAACAAAGTTAAATAAACTAACTGAGTTATTCAAGTGATTAGTTAAGTTAAATAACATAACTAATAACATTAATAATAACAGTTAACATGTTGCCAAAAACACATAAGTGCCGAAAACACCCTATGGCCGAAAACCCCTTTAGAGCCGAAAACACTTATGTTCGAAATCCCCTTATGTTGCCGAAATCCCATTGTTGCCGAAATCCCATTGTTGCCGAAATCACTTAAGTGGGCCGAAAACACATCTGGGCCGAATTCATTATATGGGCCGAAATCACATAAGTGATTTCGTCCAGTTTAAAATGGTGGGGGGTGTTTTCGTTACTATTCATCATCATCAACAACACTTACTGTAACACATGAAAAAAACCCAGAAACTCTATAATCTCACCATGGTTACATGATTAATCATCTACAAAGTCATTTAATCAATCATTGATATAAAACAAATACTCTACCAAAACTTTGTGAGATCAAGAACATACTTGAATCAGTTTATCTTTCATTAACATACACCCACTGTTGATCAAAACTTCAAATATACACACAGTTCATGGATAATAATTATCTAACAAGCACACAATGATCAATCACATAATCACATATATAAATATATACATACATCATGATTAAACATCCAATAATCATACGATATGTAATTAAAACAACTGAATCATGAAATCACTAACCAAGAATTAAACAGAGGTTTTGGCTTCAAATGAGGAATTCTCTTTGTTGGGTTTCAGAGGTAGAGAGAGAAACAAAGTGATAAGGTTGCCAAGTGAGAAACTTCTCCGTGAAGATTGTTTATAAAATAATTATATAAATATCTCAAGACTGGGCCAAGGCCCATCTCTGTTTTCATCAACCACATGGACGAAAACACCATTTTCATCAGGGGGGTGTTTTCATATGAGCAGGGGTGTTAGGCCAAACTTCCACAATAAACTATACAATCCCAATAGCACAAATTACACTATCATCATATACTCAAATATAACATGCACCCCAATTATAAAATATCAATCGCAATACTATTTAACGTTTTACGAATGTAAGCGTTGTGAAACAAACAAGTCGTATTAACAAACAACATAAAAAAAAAAATTAACGTGCACTAAATGCGAAGATGGAATCTTGGAAACTCGAGTTGTCACATTATCCCCAACTTGAAAGAAATTTCGTCCCGAAATTTAGCATGCGGTTACTGAGGAAGCTAGGTAAGTTATCGTTTACTGGTTTTCCTGGGGTGTCACATCATCCCCCCGTTGATTTGGGATTTCATCCCGAACTTCTGTAGTAGCTTCAGCCTCAGTAGTAGTTGCATTGTTTTCGAACAACTGGGGATATTTGAGTTCCATTTGATCTTCGCGTTCCCAGGTATATTCTGGGCCACGACGGGAGTTCCAACGAACTCGAACAAGAGGTATTCTGGTGTTCTTGAGGACCTTAACATCCCGGTCCGTGATTTCAACTGGTTCTTCGACGAAATGCAACCGTTCGTCGATAGTGAGCTCCTTCAAAGGAACTATGGGGGTCTCATCTGACAGACACTTCTTCAGATTCGACACATGAAAGACGTTGTGAACTGCACTGAGTTCAGCTGGTAAGTTCAGTCTGTAGGCCACTTTGCCTATCTTCTCTATGACTTCAAATGGTCCAACGTATCGTGGATTGAGTTTGCCCCTTTTGCCAAAACGAACAACACCCTTCCAGGGTGAAACTTTGAGTAGTGCTCGATCCCCAACCTGGAACTCGAGTAGTTTCCTGTCTTTATCGGCGTATGCTTTCTGACGGTCACGAGCTGCCGCCATGCGTTGTCGTATTTGAGCAATCTTTTCAGTAGTATCAACTACCATTTCTGGACCTGTGATCTGACTGTCACCCACCTCTGCCCAACAAAGAGGTGATCGGCATTTACGCCCGTACAATGCCTCAAACGGAGCAGCTTTAATGCTGGTGTGGTAACTGTTGTTGTACGAAAATTCCACAAGTGGCAGATGTTTTTCCCAGCCCTTGCCAAAGTCAATTACGCACGCCCGAAGCATGTCTTCTAAAGTTTGAATAGTGCGCTCAGACTGCCCATCTGTCTGAGGATGATAAGCTGTGCTCATGTCTAAACGAGAGCCAAAAGATTTGTGCATTGCTTGCCACAGTTCTGAAGTAAAACGTGCGTCACGATCAGAGATAATAGAGGTGGGCACCCCGCGCCTCGAGACAACTTCCTTAAGGTATACGTCTGCTAGAGTGGAGAACTTATCCGTTTCCTTGATAGCCAAGAAGTGAGCAGACTTTGTGAGTCGATCCACGATCACCCAAATAGTATCATTTCCGCGCTGAGATCTAGGTAGACCAGTAACAAAATCCATGGAAATTTGTTCCCATTTCCATTGTGGTATCTCAGGTTGTTGGAGTGGGCCTGATGGTTTCTGATATTCCGCTTTGACTCTCGCACAAGTCAAACACTTGCTAACGTAAGTTGCTATGTGGGCCTTCATGCTAGGCCACCAATATGTAGTTCTGAGGTCGTGGTACATCTTATCCGAACCAGGATGTACTGAGTAGCGAGACTTATGAGCTTCATCCATTACAAGCTCGCGCAGGTTGCCATAGTGTGGGACCCAAATGCGTCCTGTTACATAGTAGGCGCCGTCTGCCTTTTGTTCTAACCTTTGCCTTGAGCCGCGTAGAGCTTCAGCCCTGACGTTTTCCGGTTTCAATGCTTCTACCTGAGCATCTCGTATCTGTGAAGGAAGACTGGACTGAATAGTGAGTTGCAACGCTCGTACACGCCTAGGTGTAGTATCCTTTCGACTGAGGGCGTCGGCCACCACATTGGCTTTGCCCGGATGGTACTTTATAGCACATTCGTAATCGTTCAGTAACTCGACCCATCGACGTTGTCGCATGTTCAATTCTTTCTGCTTGAAGATATGCTCAAGACTCCTGTGATCGGTGTAGATGGTGCACTTGGTGCCATACAGATAATGTCGCCATATCTTGAGCGCAAAAACAACGGCTCCCAGCTCTAAATCGTGCGTAGTGTAATTCTGTTCGTGAATCTTAAGTTGGCACGAAGCATAAGCAATAACTTTATCCCGTTGCATCAACACACATCCAAGACCTTGGATGGATGCGTCACAGTAGACTACAAAATCGTCCGTGCCTTCAGGCAATGAGAGGATAGGTGCGCTACAAAGTCTATCCTTTAAGTGCTGAAACGCTGCTTCCTGTGTATCACTCCAACGGTAAGCAACACCTTTCTGTGTCAGTAATGTGAGCGGCTGTGCAATCTTTGAGAAGTCTTTGATGAACCGTCTATAATAACCTGCCAAACCCAAGAATTGGCGTATTTCGGTTGGTGTGCGAGGTGCAGGCCAGTTCTTGATCGAATCTACCTTGGATGGATCGACATGAATCCCATCCTTGTTTATCACGTGGCCTAGAAAGTTGACTTCACGAAGCCAGAAGTCGCATTTCGAGAACTTGGCGTACAGCTGTTCTATTCGAAGGAGTTCCAGAATAAGTCGTAAATGCTGCTCATGTTCCTCCCAGTTCTTCGAATAAATTAGGATGTCGTCGATGAAAACAATAACAAACTTGTCAAGATAAGGTTTGCACACCCTGTTCATAAGATCCATGAAGACCGCAGGCGCGTTCGTTAGCCCGAATGGCATGACCAAAAACTCGTAATGGCCGTAGCGAGTTCTGAATGCTGTTTTGGAGACGTCCTCATCCCGGACTCTCAATTGATGATAGCCTGACCTCAGGTCAACCTTCGAGTAATAGCTCGACCCTTGCAACTGGTCGAATAAGTCGTCGATGCGTGGAAGAGGATAGCGATTCTTCACGGTCACCTTGTTTAGTTCGCGGTAATCTATGCACATACGAAAGGTACCGTCTTTCTTCTTCACAAATAATACTGGAGCTCCCCAGGGCGAAGAGCTAGGACGTATGAAACCCTTTTCCAAGAGTTCTTGCAATTGCTTAGACAGTTCTTCCAGTTCAGTTGGAGCTAAGCGATAAGGCGCTCGAGCTATAGGTGCTGCTCTTGGAGCTAGCTCGATCTGAAATTCGACCTGGCGATGGGGCGGTAACCCAGGTAACTCTTCAGGAAACACTTGAGGAAAGTCGCGTACAACAGGAATATCCTCTAACTTCTTCTCTTTCGTCGATGTATCAGTAACAAGTGCTAAAATAGCTGTGTGGCCCTTTCGCAAACACTTCTGTGCCTTCAAGAAAGAGATGATGCCACTCACGACACCACTTTTGTCGCCTTGAACTTCGAGAGGTTCTTTTCCAGTACGGGGAATACGAATGATCTCGTCCTTGCATAAGATCTCTGCTTGCTGTTGGGATAACCAATCCATACCAATGACAATGTCGAAACTACTCAGAGTTATAGGAATGAGATCGATAGAGAAAGTCTGACCAGCGAGGATAAGATTACAACCCTGAACTATGTGTGTGGCTTCTAGACTTTTACCGTTAGCTAACTCTACGACATGTTTGGTGTTCAACAGTGTTGGTGCACGTTTAAGCATTTGACTAACTTTCAGAGACATATAAGTGGTATCCGCACCCGAATCAAATAATACAGTAACATAAAAGTCGTCGAGAAGAAACTTACCCATAACCACATGAGGATCGTTCCTTGCGTCACTCTGACCAATCACAAATGCACGACCCTTAGCACCATTGTTGTTGTTGTTTCCCCCATTGTTGTTCCCATTGCCCTGATTATTGTTGTTGTTGTTCTGATTTTGATTTAACTGGGGACAGTTCCGCTTGAAGTGACCCTCAGCCCCACACTGAAAGCATGCCTTATTTCCTTGCTGTGGCTGGTTTCGTGGAGCTAGTGGTTGTTGTTGCTGGTTCTGATTCGCAGGCCTTGAGCTCCTGCAATCTTTAGCTTCATGACCTACCCTTAGACATCTCTGACAGCGGCCTTTACGACACTGACCACTGTGGTGTTTGTTGCACCTGTTACACAGTGGATGAATTCCCCGATATCCACTCTGCCCCTGACCACCAGACGATTGCTGACTCGGACTCTGGTAATCACTAGTCTTGCGCTGCTGAGCTTGAGACTGTACAGTAGCTGAACCCCTGCTGGAATCCCCTTCCCATTTCCGCTTGTTATCACTGGGAGTAGCAGGAGTAGCTGAAGTGGTAGCGGTAGTAGTAGCGCTGATACGTTTAGGCAGCCTGTTCTGTTCGACTGCCTGATCGGTGAGGCGATGAGCTAACTTGACGATCTGTTGAATGGTGCCCAGATTTGCTGAGGTTACGTGACTTTGAATCTCCGGCACCAGTCCATTGAGATACAGTTCGATACGCTTAATGGGAGGGTCTACCATAGTAGGGCACATAATAGCCAACTCATTCGATCTTCTGGTGTACGCTTCAATTTCTGACCCCGACATTTTCAAGTGGTAAAACTCTACCTCCAGCTTATGAATATCATCCCGGCTACAGTATTCCTCTTTGATCAACTCCTTGAAACCGTTCCAGGGTGTGGCGTTAGCAACAGCCAACCCTAACATCTGGACTTGCGCATTCCACCAAGTCAGCGCAATGCCTTCTAGAGTACCAGTGGCGTACTTCACCCTGCGCGCCTCAGGGCATTCACACATTTCAAATACGGACTCGAGTTTTTCAAACCAATGGAGGAGTCCAACCGCTCCTTCCGTGCCACTAAAAGTAGTAGGACGACAGTCCATGAAAGTTTTGAAGGTGCAAACAGGTGGCTGAGCGTGCTGACCTCCTTCTTGTGTGGCTGCAAGTGCCGCAGCAACTCGTTCGTTAATGAGAGCCGTCAACTGGGCTTGTGTCATGTTAATGCATCCAGCCATGATCTTCATAGCAAATATGACATAAGTGAGAGAGGTTCGCGAGTAGTGCGATAACAAAAGAGAGTAAGCACACAAGTGTTCTCATGCAATAGTGTTACGTTAATCTAAGCATACCCTGAGCAAAGTTCTATGCAATTCTAGCAAGTAGGCAATAAGACATGTACCATATTACCTAGAGTGATGAGTCTTGCACGTGGAGCGAGGCGTCGTTGTGGATCGTTGAGCACTGTTTCGGTTATAGTCTGGTTTTAATAAAAACGTTTTCCCCTTATTAAAACCGAGTTCTCTATAACCAATGGCTCTGATACCAATCTGTCACACCCCCAAAATCCACACGCGGAGTACCACCGCTTGGAGGCGTGACTGACCAGGATCAAGCCACCAATCATATTGAACATAAGTAAATAGTAAAAGTCATTCATCAATACGATAGGTGTTTTCAAACCAAACATAAAACAAGTATGTAGCGGAAGCAATAATGTAAGACCCAACATAAGTTTAAGTACAAAATGTCATAATGTTTAACAACACATTCACGATCCATGTCCACAACGACCGTGCCTCCCGTGCAAGCTCCAAAAGTACCTAAGGTCCTGCAAGGCATGTAACAGAGAGTCAACAACTAGTTGAGCGAGTTCACAGTTGGTTATTTAGTTATAATGTTCGTATCGTAAATCGTATGTTCGTTTAGTAATCATGTATCGTATGTAATGGTATCGCGACCCTCTAGGCATGTTTGCGAAGTTTAGTGGGGGTTTCCCATATGTTCTCTAGACTAGGTATATTTGTATCGCGGCCCTCCAGGTATGTTTGCGAAGATTAAAGTATAGTTCGCGGCCATTCCAGGCATGTTTGCGAAGATTGTTCTAGTATCGCGGCCGATCCCGGCATGTATGCGAAGAGAAGTATATGTATCACTAGTCTAGTAGTATCTACCATTGACCTTCCTCTCCCGAGGCCTATGGTATGTAATTCCGATAACTCTTAAGCATAAAAAAAAATCAATCAACCCATTCCCAACCCCGGGAATCCCATGCCTTTGTAGAAGTGTGAACTCACCTTGTTTTGCTCGGTATGCTAAGTTAAGTGCTCACAATAAATCAGTCAAGTCCTATAGTGCACGTATATTCAATCAGTTCACTTTCGTAATATTTCACATGGAACTAGTGTCACAGTAATATCATGGAGTGTTTGACAGTTCATATCATGCAACATAAGCAGTTAATTGCATCCATACATTTAACAGAGTTGGCATCTAGCAAATTAACTAAGTAAATAAAGTTAACAGATTTCATGGAATAACAGAATTTATCCACTTCATTGAAATAATAAACAAACAGAGTAAGTTAGTTAACCCAGTTAACAACTTAACAGAATTGTCATCTAACAGAGTTACTCAAACAATGAAGTTATCAAAATACATATTTAACAAAGTTAAATAAACTAACTGAGTTATTCAAGTGATTAGTTACGTTAAATAACATAATTAATAACATTAATAATAACAGTTAACATGTTGCCAAAAACACATAAGTGCCGAAAACACCCTATGGCCGAAAACCCCTTTAGAGCCGAAAACACTTATGTTCGAAATCCCCTTATGTTGCCGAAATCCCATTGTTGCCGAAATCCCATTGTTGCCGAAATCACTTAAGTGGGCCGAAAACACATCTGGGCCGAATTCATTATATGGGCCGAAATCACATAAGTGATTTCGTCCAGTTTAAAATGGTGGGGGGTGTTTTCGTTACTATTCATCATCATCAACAACACTTACTGTAACACATGAAAAAAACCCAGAAACTCTATAATCTCACCATGGTTACATGATTAATCATCTACAAAGTCATTTAATCAATCATTGATATAAAACAAATACTCTACCAAAACTTTGTGAGATCAAGAACATACTTGAATCAGTTTATCTTTCATTAACATACACCCACTGTTGATCAAAACTTCAAATATACACACAGTTCATGGATAATAATTATCTAACAAGCACACAATGATCAATCACATAATCACATATATAAATATATACATACATCATG
This sequence comes from Helianthus tuberosus, assembly GCA_030545235.1. Taxonomy (NCBI): domain Eukaryota; kingdom Viridiplantae; phylum Streptophyta; class Magnoliopsida; order Asterales; family Asteraceae; genus Helianthus; species Helianthus tuberosus. The sequence continues at coordinate 55,856,612 of CM060445.1, read as the reverse complement.
ATTAAACATCCAATAATCATACGCTATGTAATTAAAACAACTGAATCATGAAATCACTAACCAAGAATTAAACAGAGGTTTTGGCTTCAAATGAGGAATTCTCTTTGTTGGGTTTCAGAGGTAGAGAGAGAAACAAAGTGATAAGGTTGCCAAGTGAGAAACTTCTCCGTGAAGATTGTTTATAAAATAATTATATAAATATCTCAAGACTGGGCCAAGGCCCATCTCTGTTTTCGTCAACCACATGGACGAAAACACCATTTTCATCAGGGGGGTGTTTTCATATGAGCAGGGGTGTTAGGCCAAACTTCCACAATAAACTATACAATCCCAATAGCACAAATTACACTATCATCATATACTCAAATATAACATGCACCCCAATTATAAAATATCAATCGCAATACTATTTAACGTTTTACGAATGTAAGCGTTGTGAAACAAACAAGTCGTATTAACAAACAACATAAAAAAAAAATTTAACGTGCACTAAATGCGAAGATGGAATCTTGGAAACTCGAGTTGTCACAAAATACCCCTCAGATGTCACATCAGTTGATGTGACAACTCTCACTCGACCCAGCTCACTCCAGCCTTCATTTCTCTCGATTTCTTCCGATTCTTGTAAGTTTTCAACCTAAATCTTGTACTTTCTTGATCTACACGCACTCCTACACCTTTCTATCTTTCGAATCTTAACTTTTAACTGTGAAATCAGTGGATTTTAGGTGTTCTAGGATGATGTCATCATGATGTTCTTATGAACTTCATGTTTTGGCTTCAATCCACCAAGAACAACTTAGATCCGGACGATTTCCACGTAAATAAACGAAGATCTTGCATAGATCTGAACATATTCATGGTAAAAAGGATTGAAAGATGGTTTTCCAACTTTCTTTCAACTCTTTTACACTCAATGCACTCAAACCTGATGGAACCGGAACTCGTTCTGATCTTCTACCCATTCTTGGTGATGTATTAGTTCCAGATCCGAATTCTATCCAAGAGATATTGACTTCAGGTTTGAACATGAATTATCGACTCGAACCGTGAACCGGTCGGAATAGGGTGATTCCTGTTCGGTCGGGTCACTTGGGCCGAGATAGGTTTTTGTTATTTAAGCATGTTATCAAAATGTCTCGTTCAAACACTACAAAACTTCAAACGAATCAAGTGACAAGACGAACAGATCGTCGGGACGGATTGTCGTCCGATCGAGTTGCCACCCGATCGGATTACCACCCGATCGACCGGCCATCCGATCGAGTTGCACTTGGTTCCATACTTAAACTATTTTCAAACTATTTAAGGATCTGAATGTTGAAACGGATTACCACCCGATCGGATTGCCATCCGATCGAGTGACCATCCGATCGTGTGATGTTTGGGACTTAGATACTTAAACAATTTTCAACATGTTCAGTACATACGGATTGCCACCCGATCGGATAGCCATCCGATCGAGTGACCATCCTGCTGTGAACTTGTTCTCTAACTGAGAAGTCTCGTCAATCGGATTGCTGCCCGATCGAAAACTTCAAAAGGCAAACCATCATACACAAACACATCCTCACCAAACGAGGTGACAATCCAATCGAATGGCCATCCGATCGGATTGCCATCCGATCCTTGGTACACTTGCATCGTTTTACACGCCGCTTATCGTTGTGCTATCATTCTGATCAGGCTAATTCCGCTCTAGCGCTCCCTTCAATCCATCATCGCTGTGAGTATACTCGAACCCTTTTTTGCTTTATGCACTTTTGGATGTTATATACGTTACTGATTCTAAATCACATCGAACACACTACGCAATACTTTTAACGCTAACCGCTATGACTCAATGATTGCTTGTTTGTTATGTTTACACATGGATTGCTGTCTACCTGCCTTAGCAACGATAGTACTATAGTTTGGACTCAGCACCTGTTCACTCAGGGGTTGTTAAGGACAATTAATCACATGATTCACAGTGGTGAATATGTATTACGAACTGCCTTGCGCAGTCAACCCGCAGTCATTGGTATTGATAGGATCATGTCGATAACTTACGTGCTTCATTTCACACGTTGTACGTGCTGGTTATGCGTAAACAATTTTGAACTCTATTATATCTATTAAACTTGTATGCTCACCTTTACACTATGTGTATTGACTTTTACTTTAACGTATGTGGCAGGTGCTTAAGATGTTAGAATGCTTGGCTTGCTGTGAAATTGAGGCTAGGAAAGAGTCTTGAAACAAAGACAATTTATTTTATTTGAAAATCTGAGTTGTCGGAACACGTTTTATTTGTTTGAAGAATATCTCTATATGTAATAACTAGATTATCTTATGGGTTATGGTATGGGACATAATATTTAAACTATTTGGTAATTTAGTCGTTATGGAATTTCTTTGAACAATCTGTTTCACTCAGTGCCGCGCCCCGATGATTCCGCCATCGGTTGAGGTGTGACATATGTAGTTCTTTCTAGTGGAATGTTAGCATAAATGTCAAAGCAAACCGGAAACTAAAGATGGTCATTTGTCTCTACATTGTTTACAAACCAAATACTCATTTTGCAATTAAATTAGCAGTCTTAGTTTTAAAATCAAACAATCAATCCAACTCTTGAATTTATTTTTATTGCAATTAGTTTAATCTTAGTTAACTTAGATACACTTTTAAATAATACATATTCCACAAACTCCCTGTGTTCGATACCCACTTACCGCTAGCTATTTAGTAGTAATTGGTTTAAATTTGATTAAGACTTCGACCTCACGTCAGATTTCCTTTAGGATCTGTGTAACATTTTCTCTTTTCATCCCATCTTCCTGCTTGTTTAGCCTCTTTGAAAGCTGAAGACATGTCTTGCAAGCTGTTACTCGCAATGCTTCTTTCTCTAATAGTTTTCACTCTAACTTGATCAGATTTCACTTCCGCAACCAGTGCATGTTTTTCTTTTGGAATGTATTTATTCCAATTAAAGCCCTCGTCTTCTTAAGTTACCACCAAAGCTTGTTTTCGCTCTTTTGACGAACCTTCACTGATCTATGATCGATTAAGCTTTGGCGGCTGTTCATTGGTGCGATGGTAGATTGCCTTTTGTAATCATCATGGATTGGATTGACATTGTCATTCACCTCCCGGTTTGAGCACTCTCTCTTGAAGTGTCCTTTCTGCTTGCACTTGAAACAAGTGACCTTGGATTTGTCAAATCCCAATTTTGTTGAAGGATTTCCAAGGCATGATCTACCGGTAATCTCCATGAATCTCTGAGCCCTCCTGATAACACTAGCCATGCACCATCTGATATCAATAAGCTCCATCTCTTCTGGATTAATCTGGTCATAGTCTTCCTTGGTCATGTTTAGGTTGCCAATTTTACCCACCACCAGAGTTTCGTATGATTCCAGAATAAATGCTAAGAATACCATCTGTTGTTTGGCAGCATCAGCATTCATGCTTTGAGAGTTTTTCAACTTCAGGGCGATGTTGCATTGAACCACATCTGGTTTTGAATTGTTTGATGCTGAAGATGCATGATAACTAGAATCATAATTCGGAGACCTGCTTTTTGATGATTCATCAGAGTTATCTGTGCTAAAAGTTGTACCAATCTTTGACGTTTGATTATTCATCAGCATGCTACCATGCTAGTATAGATTTACATTTTGCTGAATTCGAATTGGTCATTTTTTTTTTTTGCTTTTTAAGTTCCAGCTCATGTCCTTCAAGTTTTTCAATCAAACTGTCTAAAGTGATCTTGTCAAACTTTGAATCGTTTTTCAGAATCATGACAAAGGTTTGCCAATCATCTACATGAGGTAATGCCTCAATCAATTTGTCGATGATCTCTTCTCTGTCCTTTTTTATCCCAAGTCTTTCTAACTCAATTTTCAAATGACAGAAACATTCTATCATTTGTCGGACAATCTCTCCTTTCATACAACTGAACAGATCAAACACTTTCTTTAACAAAGATATTTTGTTTTTCTTGATCTCTTTTCCACCTTCAGCCGTCACTTTCTGCGCCTCCCACATCGATTTTGACGTTTCATCATGTTGAAGCAAAAAATAATATATTCTCTAACTGATTGTTGTATCAATGCAATCATTCTTTGTTCATCAGAGAAAACCTTTTTATCGTCATCTGTTAAGTGTTCAAGTGGAATTTCTTCTTGTTTATCATTTTTAGGTTTTTTATATCCGAATTCTAATAAGAACCAACATTCATGAGCACACGCTTTCACCAAATTTTCAAATATGTTTTTCCACTAGTTATAATCTTCTATATTCATTAGTTTAGGTGGTCTTTGATGATTTCCGTACACACTATCATATTTCAAACTTTCCGAAATAGCACCTGAAATGTTTTTTTGGTGTGGGTGTTGTTTCGGATGTGAACGCGTTGTAGAATTCGTTGAAAAAACCCTCTTCCATGATTTTGAAATTCTCGAGAATCACCTGCAAACAACCAACAAACACTTAAACAATTTTGAAAACCAAACAATATCAAGCACTTGATTCGCCCGGATGTAGGTATCTTGATCCGTTCGAATGGACCAAGTGTTGATCCGTGCAAGTTCAAATCAGAAATTGTGAAACTTGTTTATAGTTGATTCGTGCTGATAAAGATATATCTTGATCCGTGCGGATGTATAACCAAAATCTAGATCCGTGCGAACTTCACAACGTAATAACTAGCCTTTTCTTTCAAGGTTTTTCAAAACATTTTTTATAATTTTATTTGAATTTAGGTCTGAAACTTTCAAGGATTGTTTAAACACCGATTCTGCTCAGCATGTTCAAAAATCATCCATTTTTAACCATGAATTCGACGTGAATCTGAGTTTTAAACTTGAAAATAAGTGTAGAAGAAGAATAAGTAGAAGATTATGAAATTCAGCTCTGAGGTGGATGAATTCAGCTTGAATCTTCTTGTTTCTTGAATCTTTAGTCCTTGGAATCAATCTCCCGTTCTGATACCACTTGAGAGTGCGTGTTAGGATCGATTCCGATGCACTTGAATGCATCGTTGATTGCGTATATCTCGTATCTTGTGCGGAGTCCAAGTACGAGAGTGGATTGAACAAGAACAAGTAACTATAAACTAATTTCTATTGATTGATGAATAATACAAAACCACGAAATCAAATGGACAGAGTTTCCCCACTCAAGTCCACAAAGTTATAAATGAAACAAAACACAAGTGACCTATATATAGTAACAGCTGATCCACATGTAATACTTCCCACGGATGCGCATTCACGAACCAACATTTGGTGCGGATCTAGTCCCTGCGCACGGATTTACACATATGAAAACCCTAATACCTCCCAGTCCATTCGTGCGGATCTGCAGGCTTCATCCGTGCGGACCAGGTTGCGTAGGTTCATGCGGATTGGCTCTTGATCATGTTTAAACAATTCAATACCAAGTCTTGTCTCATCTGATATACGTGATTGACGGAAGCGATAGACATATGCAGTCACATATATATTGAAATACATAGTTCTCGTTCTTTACAAAATAGAACTACTCTCGTAATTTATCCTATTTGTGATCGCACTTAGTGCGGCCACACATTCTCTACCAAACCTATGAAACCGTCTATTAGTGAAACACGTACTATCTTTATGGCTAGTATGAAACACATGAGACGCACATTACTCCAATGGTTGAAACATATTCGATTAAGCAATATTCATTGACCCTGTTTATTCTCCCCCACTTGGCAAGATGAGCTATAAGGACTATGTGATGAATTAAGTACATAATTATGAAATTCGATGCATGGAAATCATAGTAAGTCCTGTTGATGACATAAAATCTAGAGTGATTAGATAACGAGACGATTGTAATACAATAAGAACATGGTGGATACGCCGCTGGTACTTCCTATATATAACTGTTCTTATTGTATTATCTGTCATAACGTTATTCAAATCACTTGAAGGTTTTATGTTATCTTAGACCCATATGTGTTATCTACTTTTTAACCAAGAATCCAAAACCATCCATATTCATTTCCACTTATAAAGAAGTATCCACTGAGGAAATGAATAATCCATTTATTTCCACTTCTGAAGAAATATCCACTAGGAAATGAATAATCTATTCATCAATCCATATTCATTTCCACTTCTAAAGAAGAATCCACTGACGAAATAAATAATCCATTTATTTCCACTTCTGAAGAAATATCCACTGGGAAATGAATAATCTATTCATCAATCCTTCATTTCCACTTCTGAAGAAATACACACTGGGAAATGAACAATCTATTCATCAATCCTTCATTTCCACTTCTAAAGAAGTATCGACTGAGAAAATGAATAATCCATTTATTTCCACTTCTAAAGAAATATCCACTGGGAAATGAATAATCTATTCATCAATCCTTCATTCCACCTCTGAAGGAGTATCCACTGGGGAAATGAATAATCCATTCATTTCCACTTCTGAAGAAACATCCATTGGGAAATGAATAATCTATTTATCTATGTGTAGAGTTGTGTCAGTGATTTAGATAACGAAACGAGTGTAAACAATAAGAACATGGTGGATACGTCACTGGTACTTCCTATATATAAGTGTTCTTATTGTATTACCCTTCGTAGCATTATCCAAATCACTTTTGGGTTTAGGTTTTGATGAAACAATGCAACACTTATTAGTGTATTAACCCAATTCAAACTTTAACGATAATCACGAGATCAAAACCTCAATGTAGATGACAAAGTATAGCCTTATTCAGGCAGCACTTTAATGTCACACCCTGACTTTTGCGGAAGCGTATCATGTGTGACTTGCTCAATATCATTGCATTCAATTATAATAAACAACTATATGATTAAAACATGATGTTCATCCATTCATAAGTTTGAAATGTTACAAATACAAATCATTTAAGTTCCAACCAAAATCCTCAAGTTATGTTACAAAACAAAAGTGGATGACATCTAAACTTGATATTTACGTCTTGAAAACAACACCAGCGCCCAAGATCCATCTCGTTTCCTGAAATACATGTAATTTTGAAAACATCAACAAAAGTTGAGCGAGTTCATGTGTTTCTGTATGAGTTCGAATAATCTTGTAAACAATTGTATGTATGCCTTTGTAATCCGGTATGAAAGTGTATATGAACAGATCAATTAATGATTTACAAGGTCATTAATATGTGTGCAATGGTGTAGGAAGGCTCAAACCTAGCGGATTTTGTACCGGGCCTCCAGCTGGAAGACATAGTCACCACCTTCAGCCATTTCCGGCCCAGGGGTGGGGCTCGCAACACCCAAATAGATCTATCACTCATGCCCCGCTGTCCTTATACAAGGATTAATGGTCTTAAGTGTGCGCCTACCCATTCACATGATCTAACAGTTCATTCCTTAGCTAACCATACCATTTGTAACATGTTTTTCACCCCCGAAGTTGTAAAACTGAAAACAGTTAAAAGAAAAGGGGAACATGAACCCACGGATTTGCGTCCTGCTGTCTGGTGTAAACTCAAAGACCTTGTCCTGGTGTTGTGCAACTACCTACACACATGTTATGTTTTATTAGACGGCTAGATCGTGTAACGACTCTTAGTCTTAGGCCTTATGTCTTGCTTTGGAATTGGTAATCTTTGAGTTATATGTTGAGTGCATATTATATAATTATTAGTTAAAATAAAATAATTATTTTAACTTAATCTATTTTATTTATCCAATTATTTGGAATATTATTAAAATAACATATTTTAACTTAGTTTATTATGTATTTCCATATGTGTATTTTCCTCAAGTATGGGAGTACTTGTACATGTGTACTCTTATACTTGTGTATTTGTGTAATTTGCCAAGTATCGGTGGTGTATTCCGGTGTGTATTTGTACGTATGAGAATACGTACTTTCTTGTATTTGTTAGGTATTTTATGCTTAATCTTGTATTTAATTTTCCGGAATATTATTTTTAATCAACTAAAAATCACCAACTTATATTCTTAAAATATATGTATTTTAAGAAAACTTTTATAGAAAATTATCTATAAACTTTACTTGGCAAAAATAATTATACTTTCATATAAACCTAAAAAATAATCTATATTTTTAAGATTAACTTTAGAAAATATACATTTCCATTTTTCACCCAAAATAATATATTTTTAATTTGTTTAAAAAATATATATTTTAAAATAATATATTTTCTATTTGACAAAATATGATACATTTTGTAATACTTGTAAAAATCATATTTTCCGTTTCTTTGGTTTCCAAAATACCGTTTAACCCATTTGTCGAAATATGAATTTAATTCCGGAATATATATATATATATATAGGGCCAGGATCATTTCAGAACCATAAATATTTACAGAACTCGCAGAACTCCTAATAAACAATCTTTTTATTTATACATTTTTATGTTTAGGATAATTTTATCATTTATTATGTGTATTTTTACGATTACATACATATTAAGAGTCATTTTAACATTTTTTATATGTAAATTTATAATTACACATATGTAAACTAGGTTTTTTACATATATGTAATTAGTTATGACACATATATATAATTTGGCAATTAAACATATGTAAACTACTTTTAACATGTATGTAATCAAAGAAATACAGATAATAGATGATAAAAAGATCCTAAATACAAAAACTTATATATAAAATGATTGTTTATTAGGAGTTCTGTAAGTTCTGCAATTATTCATAGTCCATAGTCCTTGTCAGGTTTGTCCAATATTCGGGTATAGTTTATATATTTGTTTTCTTGTAATTTTTGGTAATATTTTGTATTACAAGTTTGGTATTTTAGTTTGTTATATTATTTTCAAGTTCCTAAAATAATATAACTAATACACATAATATACAAGTAGCACACAATTGTGACATCTAAATATATATTTTCCTAAATATATAATTAGTCACTTTTATTTATCAAAAATCAACCTCCAATATTTGTAATTTTTGTAATAAAAATTATGGCAAATTTTTATATGAAAACCATGATCAAAACTTATTTGTAAACATTTGTTTAAAAATATTTTTCTAAGTGTTTAATTTCTAAAATTTTTTGCCTTAGTTTCCTCTTAAAAATGGAGGTTTCCATGCTTTAAAGCATATCATTTTCTTTTTAAAATCATCATCAATCATCAACAACATAAACAAGACTTACCATAATCCAAAAATATGAAATTTACACTATGTCATGAACTTGAAATTTTGTAAAAGTTTATAGTAACTTCATATGTCATTTAGTAGGTTTAGTTTAGTTACCCCTAAAAACATGGTTTATATTTTATAAAACCCATTCTTGAAGATTTTAGTTCTTCACAACTTGTATGAAGATTTTCTAAAAATATTTCTTCTTGTATTTTTCTTGTTACCAATACTTTTCTAACCTTGATTTAACACTAAAAACATGTTTAACTTCTTTAAAAATCATGATCATGTAAATCTTGTAAATAACTTTGGTTTCTTGAAAAGATCATTTCTGAAATCATCCATTCTCAAGACTTATATCATGCACCCATAATCATCATACACAAAAACAACTTCATTTTCAAGTTAATGATTCTCATAAAGGATGATCATTATGATTTTCTCAAGATTCATCCTTATACTTGCTAGATCATGTGTTTAATCATCATCTAGCAAGGTTCTCATGATGATCAACATCATAAACACAAGAAATCAACAATCAAGTATCATATATACACTATAACAACTTAGATTTTTATGTTATTAAGCTTTATGTGAATGATCATCTTCTTATTTCTTTGAGATTCTTATGATTAACAAGTTACATAATCTTTTATCCACTAAAATGAGAAGTAAAATTAGGTTGTGAGGAGCTTACTACTAGCACAATGGCTAGGGAAGAAACTATGATGAAGAAGATGATGTAGAGGGTGGATAAAAGCTCTTGGTGGTGGTCCTTCAATCTCCAATGCTTCTAGGCTTCTTAACTAATTTCCTTGCACCTCTAGATCTCCTTGGATTTCTTGATAATGATTGAAAAATAGAGGTTGATGTGTGGTGTGTGTTGGCCGTAAACAAGAAGAAGGAGAAGGGAAATATGAAGCTTTGTTTCAAGTGTTAGAATGAATGAGGGTGGTCTTGTGGTTATTTAAAAACAACTTTCCAACATACAAATAACCAAGAGTTCTTATGTTTCTAAAGTCACAAACAAATCAAATAAACAATTGAAATAAAATCATGGGGTGGGTCCCCATGTGGTGACCGTCAAATGGGGGGGGGGGGGGTATGTGGTTGGGATTCAATGGTAAGTTAGTAAGCTAGTTAGATTCTTAAGGTAATTAGTTAGGATTTTATGGGTTATGTGTTTATAGGATGTATTTTGATGTTCGGTGACCATAACTAGCTTCGTAACACTAAAACAATGCTTCTAGTGAAAATTTGGTGTTTCGGGTAGTGTCCGGTTGTTCGGTTGGTTACCGGTTCGTTAATGTCACATCCCAACTGTCACACCCCGACCGCGTTAAAACAACCAAAACGTGGCGGAAACGTCGGGGAGTGTCATGGCAGAATCATTGTTTCACAACCATGGATTCAAAAAGTTTCGTTTTATTAAATATTAAACATTTACATTGTCTTGAAATTTAAACAAACAAGTTAAACATAGTCTATCATTGTTATTAAGTCACTAAGGCCTCGTCCAGTCCTAAGTGAGGATGCATCCTAGCAATCAACATCATTCAACAACACCTGAAACATATGTAAAAACAAAGTCAGCAAAGAAATGCTGGCGAGCACATAGGTTTTATGAGAGTGTCGGATTCATGGCTAGTTTACTTGTTGCAATACCTAATTAAAAACCTTGTTTTGAAAAAGAGTATAGTATTGCAACATAATTAACCAACTCAAATCAAGTGGGTTATAGTTTATAAAATCTCGTAGCCATGATTCTTAACCCCAAAACATTTGTTTTAATTAAATCAAATTGTAAAACATCTCGTAAAAACTTGTTAATAAAACTCGTATGGTTTATATTATTTAGAAAACATCGTTGCGTGACATCATTTCAAAATCGTTTACCCAAGTGAACTAAATAACGCCACGGTATGTAATATGATGAAAACACTTATATATAAGAAGTACCAACGGCGTATCTACCATGTTTTGATCACATTACACCCGTCCCGTTATCTAAACACTAACCAAAAACCAATCGTTTACCCAAATCGTTTAACTCGTTAAAATCGTTTTAGTCGTTTAAATCACTCTCGTTTTAATTGTGAAAACTACTTTTGGTCGCCTCGCTAATAACATCCAAACCTTCACAACTCGACTATCTCGAAACTTGCATTAATAAACCACCAAAGGGTAAATTAATAAGCACAGATTCAGTCGTTACCCACCTAACCCACACATAACCATGGGTGCAGTCTGATAATGGGATTTGTCAGATCCTATGGTACCATAACCTAATACTGGTCGGTTCGGCCAAAACTAATGAATGTTATTTGTTATGTAATTACAACCAACAAGTTTGTTCACATTATTGAAATTGTTATTAATTTAATATAAACCATCTTAATCATTTTTGAAACCATCGTTAAAAACATCGAAATCATTTAACACATATGAATCACCCCAAAACAATCGAAAACAGTAAAATAGGGGAACTATGTACTCACTTGAGAATGCTTAGACGTCTTGAATAACAACCAAGCAAAGCTAGAGGGATCACGGAAATCAATCGGCACCTAATATAAGTAACTTTGTAAATAAACCGGACCTAAATCGGAAGATCGGATGAGGTTTCGTAAACCAAATGAGTATTGGAACTCATATGACATGGTTTAACAAAGCCTACATACTAAATCGAAACCTGACCTAAGTGCTTACGACCCATCACGACTCGTTTAGGTAGCTTATGCTACTTTAACGCGTCGTTCGCGTAAAATGTGCTTGGACCGCCTAACTAGTCCTATGACAAGTATTATATGCCTTATCATGTCTAATAATGTTACCTAATTAGTTTAGATATGAAAATTTAGGTTACATATGCTTAAAATGAATTTATGCGTAAAAAGGGCATTTTGGTCATTTTCCTAAGGCATATAAATCACCTATCATACAACTAACTAAACGAAGTGACCATAAGGTATAACCTCGGAAGGTTATTCCCTATACAACTATGGTCACAAAACATGTTTGGTCGGATCCTAGTGATCGACCAAACGGGAACTATGGTCTCAAAAATGAAGTTTAAGCATAGGGAACATGAAATATGCTCAAAAACATCTCGGATGTCGGTTCGTTTGGTCGTACGGTTGCGTTGTTCGGTTAATTATGACGAAAACTCGAACGGACGCAAAAACGATCCAAATTACACGACGAATGGAATTTTTGCATTCCAATCACTAAAATAGAATATTTTAATGATTACATAAATTTTTGGATGTCCGGATATATTCAGAATGTAAGATATGCGCGAAAATGCAAACTTATGCACTTTTTGACGCTTTTAGTCCCTGTTGATAAAATAAGCTATGTAAAGGATATTTAGGGCATGTTTAACTTATGATCAAGTTCCAGAATGTTCGTTACAGTACGAATTGGCATACTTTCGTAGTTTATCAAAATTAGTCCCTGTAAGCGAATAAACTTGATTTCGACACACCAAACCTTCCAAAACTTATTTCTAAGTTATGTAAAGGTTATTTAAGGTATCTTAAGCCTATGTCACTATCCCGAAGTGTTTGTCACATTAAACTGATTACGTTTACGCATCAGTTTGCGTATAACTTTCCAGAAAGCGATTTAGAGCTCGAAATCGAACGAGAATTGATATGTGCAAATGATACACATATTTATACAAATCCCAAGTATGAAACACAATATTTCATTAATTTGGTATTTGTTTGATGGCCGTGGAGGAACAGATGTCACAGTCTCCCCTGCTTCAGGAAATTTCGTCCCGAAATTTATTTAGAGGAAATTTGTGAGAGCTCGAAACATGAAGTCGAAAAGATAAAACAACACTGGTTAGGGTTCTGAACTTCTAGTAACTTTAAATAACATTATGCTTGCAATGTAAGAGGGACACTTATATACAAGTATATGAAGCGCCATTGGTGCATCCACCGTACCTCCATTACATTGTTCATGTTTCGTTATTGTTGCCATTATAGGTTCTTACATATGATAAATCTTACTGGGGTTCCTGTGCACTGAATTTCATAATTATGTATGCGTCCATAATTACGTAATTCCTTGCATAGTCCGCACAGTGTATTTTTAAAATGTGTAGGGAAAAACCAAATGAACAAACCTGTGATGAGTGTGACTAGACCACCTGTTAGTGCAGTATGTCTATCACCTCCGTCATCTCAAGATCGTAGCTGAAACAGTTTATTTCTAGTGCTTATATTGTAATAGTTAGAAATATCTAAAAAAAGGCAAGGTGGCATTTATGTAAATAATGAGATCTCTCATTATATCCCTTGGCCTATAAATAGGAGCCTTAGGGTTTCATTTAGGAACTTTTGCTCGTTTGGCATTTAGGAGCTTTGGAGAGCTAGGTTCTAGAGAGAGAAAGCTTAGAGAGAGAAAGTTCCTTGTACGTGATTCAGGTGCTGTACGTTATCATATTCATCAATAGAATCACAGTTATAATTACTGTTCGTGTGTTCGGTCACGTTCGTGCACGGATTCCGCATGTCGCACGAGTCGGTTCGCAATCGAAACGGATCTAAACCGGGACCTAACAAGTGGTATCAGAGCAGGAGCTCGATTGCACGGATCAAACACACAATTTCGCTCGAGAAATCATCAGATTCAGATCAAAAATTGCATCAGATTCGCTCAATTTCTTCATCTTTTCATCTCTTAACGTTCTTAATTGAAAAACACCAAATTAAACCAGATTTTATGGTCGAAAATTGCTAAAATTTGGATATGTTGTGCGAAAATACATGATCTATAAGCCTATAAAATTTCATATCTTAATTCATAGTCATTTGTGAGAAAATTAAATTTTTGTGGTTCGAAAAAGTTGAAAAAAATGTTGAATGTTGCTGCTGATGTTCACCGCACGGATGGCAATCCGTGCGGATAACAATCCGCTTTGACTATTGTTGACTAGCTATTCGCACGGAAAACCATTCATCTCAAGATTCCTTATTTGCAATTCATTTAAAAGATGTTTGACTTTGTTGACTGATTCAAGTTTCTACCCGTACGGAAAGCATCATCATCATCCGGATCATTCATTCGCACGGATAACTCACTCGGGCGGATCATTCACTCGCACGGATAACAAATCCGTGTTGACCTTAGTTGACTGGTTACTCGCACGGATAGTATCCTCGTGCGGATAGTTTATCCGGGTTGACTTAAGTTGACCTATCGGAGCAAATTTTTACTCGCACGGATAAATCACTCGCACGGATAACTTGTCCGCGCGGATAACATCATTCACCACTCGTGCGGATAAACAATCCGGGTTGACTTAAGTTGACCTCTCGGAGCGAATTATTACTCTTGCGGATAAACAATCCGGGTTGACCTTAGTTGACTATCCGGACGGATAACTTTCTCGTGCGGACAACTTGTCCGCACGGATACTCTACTCGCGCGGATAACATTACACGTCACAACAATCCGTATCTTAGCCTTACACATGTTCACTTACTCAACATCTTTGCACTTCATGTGAAACATTAAATACAATCGGTGCAATTAATAAGTATTTCACGTGAATCTGTTTAAAAAATCTGATAACCCATGTGCAAGTGCAAGTGAAATCAATTAATGTCTGTCCACTAATAAACTTGAGGTCCAATAGAATTGATATTGTTGTTTCGATATATTCAGGTGTGTATCAGTTTGCATGCGAGACATTAAAGGATTTGTCGGCCACTTTTATTAATTGAAATCAGATTCTCACGTGAATTTTTTTTGTCAGGTTGCAAGTGAGTTTGTCGTTCATTAATTGTGGTCAAAAGGTCAACAAGTAATCCGGATGAATCACCTTCATCCGCACGGATCCCCACCCGTACGGATTACCTTCAACAACACACCATCCAGACGGATCACTTTCATCCGCACGGATTACTTTCATCCGGACGGATCACCACAATCCGCACGGATCCTCACTCGTCCGGATCACCTTCAGCATACGGATCCCCACTCGTGCGGATAACTCACTCGCACGAATCACCATCCGGATCACCATCCGGACGAATCACCATCCGGATCCCCATTCATTCGAGGACACCCATCCGAGTGGGCTGATCTCATCCGATTGGGCCAACATCATCCGATTAACTATTGATCCATCCGAACGGACAACGTTGTCACGAGATTTTCTTCACTGTTGACGTGATAATTTTTAGAACTGATCATTGTCGTTTGCGTGATTCAGGTAATTCAGGTGATCAAAGTGATTCAAGGTGATTAAAGATTTACAAGGGGCGAATATCAAGAAGAATATTTAAAATGTCAGGAGAAACTGATTCTGATAGATGGTGGAAAAATGATTACGCAAGATGGGAAATTGATAAATATAGAGAACCATTCAAAGAAGCCCAGAGAGCAAAAAGATGGAATGACGAATTGGAATGTTACATGGATCCACGGGGTAATCCAGTTGTTGACCCATCAAAAGTGGATTTCAAAGCTGTAACAAATTTGCTTCCAAGGCAGGCTACTTTCAATACACGAAGGTTATCTGATAAAGCATGTCTGCCTGATTTGGAGAAGAAGATAAGAGAGGTTTGTGAAGCAAGTCTACCGAAGGTGGTAGAGATGAAAAAGAGAAAAGAAGAAGAATTGAAGAAGATGATTGAGGAAGTAAAAACTGTCGCGAAGCTTGCTGTTGAAGAAGAACAGAAGATAGAAGATGAACAGAAAGAAGAAAAAGAGGAGAACAAAGATGAAGATCAGAAAAAGACAGAAGAAGGAGGTATGATAACAGAAAAAATTCAAACTGAATCTTCTGAATTGTTTGACAAAGACAAAAGCATTGAACAGTCTGATGATAAAAATGAAAACAAGTGCAGGAATTGCATAGAAATGTGCAAAGCCTGTACCGAAAAAGATGAAATGATAAAAACAAAAAATATTGAAACAAATAAACTTGAAAATGTTTTCAAAATGAAATGCAAGGAAATGATTGAAACAGAAGAAATTTTGAAATTAAAAGTTGAAAAACTGACACAGAAATGTCAAGATCTTGAAAAAGATAATGAGGTTTATCGAAAACTATGTACAGCAAAATGTGTCGATTGTGTTGAAAAAGAATCTAAATTTCAAGATTTACAAAAACAGTATGATTCTTTAAAGTGGTCGAGTCAGAGAGTACAAGAAGCTTATGATACTTTGAAGAGCCAAGTCAAAAGTTTTGATCAAAGACTGTTTGAAACTTTAACAACCAAAGAAATGTATGAAAGAAAGTTTAAAGAAAAGCAAATTGAATTAAACAAACGTGTTGATGAAATTGCTAATCTTAAACAAGTCTTGGCTGAAAAAGAAAAGGTTGTTACCAAACTTCAAAGTTATCATAACTCTTCGTACATTCTCGAACGCATTTTCAACATCACACCATATGACAAAGATACTGACAAGAACAAAAAGGGTATTGGTTCAGAATTTCATCAGGTACCACCACCATTGAGAAACAATTATACTTTTTATGATGAGGAAAAGGTGGCAAAGGGTTTGAACATAGCTGACCAGTTACCTGAAAGTATCGATGTGACTTACTCCAAATCTGATGATGCTAATGATTCAGAGGTGGTAAGTAAGGTTGTTGAAAGCGTTTTGAAAGATGAGTCTACAAAAGGTAAGTCTGAATCACAGGATGAAGATGAAGGAAATTTTCATGATGGTTATCTGAAAAACGCAAAATCCGAAAAATTTTGAATGATGATTCAAAGGGATTGGTTTATACCATGATTGGATCGGACAAACTATTTTTAGATGTTGTATTCCCGATTCAGAATGTGATTTCAGAGAAGGTCGATAAAGTTTTCAAAATGGTTGAGAATGAGAAATCTGAAATTTCAAAATTTGCTGGTAAAGGTCGTAAAACTTTTTATAACAAACCTGTTTTTAAAAAGAAAAACATGAAGGCTGGGTTGGGTTATAAGAAGAAACAAAGTTGGAAAAGAAATGAAACTTCAAATTCACAGGCAAAGATGAGTTTTGTTCAAGGAAAAAGTTTGAAAGAAGAGGAAAAACTCAAATTTGGACAGCAGTCTAATGAGGAGTTTGAGACTATGAAAAAGAAACAACAACAGGCCAAGGATGTTTCAAAGAAAGTGTGTTTTAAATGTGATCAGATTGGACATGTTGCACGAAAGTGTCCAAATCCAAAGCCTGTTGATGTTGAAAAACAGAAATCTGAGGATGAGAAACAAAGGTCAGCCAGATTTGATTCAAAACAAACTTGGAGGTATAACACAAACAAGTTTGCTTCGAATCAAACTTGGAAACCAAAACAGACTAGGTCTGATTCAAGACAAACCCAGAATTCTCACACACCCAGAGTCAGAACAACACAAAGTTGGCAAACATCAGTTGATATGACAAAGCCAAATCAATTTTGGAAACCAAAAGTTGTTGTTCAAAGCAAAAATAATCAAAGCGAGTCACAATTTTACAAAAGAAGTGCCTCAAAAGGACAAAACTGGGTGGTTAAGAAACAAGTGACTTCTGTAAATGTTGAAAAAGTCGAAGACAAAGATGAAAAAGTTTTTGTGAAAAATGACAAAGATTTTCCATCATTAAATGAAACTTATTGTGTTGAAATGCCTAAGGTCCAACAGACCTGGGCTAAATTGTTCAAGTAATCAAATACTTTGAATGTGCAGGTGCTCAAGACAACTGAAGATTGTGAGAATGGAAGTTGGAGCAGCCTGGCACAAGAGGAGAAGGCTGCTGAACCCTGGTTTGGTTGAACAGGGAGTTTAACATTTTCTGTAAATAAATAAACTATATTTCAAAAACCCTAAAAATTGAAAAATTTTGAAAAACCAAAAATATGTTTTTGTTTTGTCAAAAATTTGAAAAATTCAAAAATATGTTGATTGAATACGCCGAAACCCTCACGGCTTAACAAACTTGATTACTTTCACAAGATTGAAAAACGGTTTTCAAACTGTCGAAAATCAATGGGTTGTAAATCATGGGGGTACGTTATATTTTTCTGCAAATTAGTGCATGAGAAGCAGAAAATAGATGGCGAGACAAAGCTATCAGTGTCGGTTTGTCAAATTTTCTTTAAATGGTTTTGCATTTTAGGGGGAGTAAGATATTGTCAGAAAATCCAAAAACATTAGAAAATTTGAAAATGACAAAAACATGATAAAAACCTATTGGCAAAAAGACAAAAACATTAAAAAATGAAAATGAGTTTTTGTGTAAAAAGAGGAAATGATAGTACATCAGTAGACAGTTACAGTACGCTAAAGAATTGGAAAGTCAAAATGTGTTAAACGATCTCACCGTGGATGTGTCGGTAGATTTTTATACATTTAGTAAACTTTTTCGGGATATAAACCTAAATTCAAACTTGCTTATTTTGTGGGGAACACTACTTGGATATATAGGTAACCCCTGAAATCTCGTTTGAAGGACCCCTCTTTCTGAGATACTAGGTCTTTATGCTTAGTGATATCTGGGGTATTATCCCGGGACTTCTGATTTTGTGGAAGCAATGGCCTAGTCCCCGGAGAATACTTTCCGCATTGCTTGAAACATAGCACAGCCCTCAGCTAAAAATGATGAAACATTGAAAAATGCTATTCATGGCTGTTGTAACAAAAGATCCTCTAAAGGGGACACACCAAAAAGTCGAGCCGTCATCTCTCTGCTGAACGGAAGTTCTGACCTGAGCTCTCACGGTTTCGTACTATAATTTATTCCCCTTACAGATATCATCTAGGTATACTCACCTGTAAGACTGAATATTGGGATCTGGATACGGGAGTATATTCAAGAGGTGGGACACATGAATGAGTTTAAGTTCTTAAAACACCTAATTCGTATCCTGAATCAGTTGAAGTTTGTATGAAAATTTAAGTGGATCAGTATATCGACAATCTAAGTGAATTATTTAATTCTTAATGTGAAAATAAGCTCAACGGTACTTGTGACTTGTCATTAACTGATATGATCCTCTAACGCAAACTCAAACAAAAATATTATCTGTAAATATGTTTGTACATAT
This sequence comes from Helianthus tuberosus, assembly GCA_030545235.1. Classification (NCBI taxonomy): domain Eukaryota; kingdom Viridiplantae; phylum Streptophyta; class Magnoliopsida; order Asterales; family Asteraceae; genus Helianthus; species Helianthus tuberosus. Next base: position 55,837,421 of record CM060445.1, on the reverse strand, counting down.
TTCTTTACTACTTTACATTTCAGAAAAAGTACAAAAAGATTTTGATTTCTGCTTTATTTTCGACAACCGATGTCTGGGAAGCTGAGTTTCAAAATCTAAGTATGCTGATTGTGTTTCTGAAAATAAAACAAGTTCATTAATTTGAAACTTGAAGTTTTTAAAATCAAAAATCAAAAACAGTTTGTGATATCTCCAAGGTCATTAAGTTGGACTTGGTTGATTAACTGTGAGGGATTTGGATGCTCATATTGTTAAAATCTGTAAAAGAGCTAGTTTCCGATCCGGTTAGTTGAAACTGCCAAATCTTTTAAGATTGTTGATAGGGGGAGAGTATCAAGTAATTCTGGATATATTTTATATTATTATATCTTAGTCCCATGATCTTGATTTAGAAAGTTTAATAGTGCCAGGTCACGATTCCTGGAAAAATGGAAATGCTTTCATTGTTGAAATGTTTTAGCTTATGCTGAGAGAGCCAGGGTTTTCAATCCTGGAAGTTCAAAACATTTTCACTTATAAAAGTTTGAGAATTGTAGATGTTATTCCAGATTACGATCCCGACAGCCGAGTCTAAGGGGGAGTCTGAAGACGAGCTCAACGCGAGAGGAAGCGTGGATTCAAGAAATCAGGAAACTATCCTGAAGGAGCTTGTATACGGAAAGCCAGGTGTCGATCCCAAAGCACGGAAGCTTGACGAAAGGGGGAGCCTGAAGAGTTTACCGAAAGGGGAAGCTGAAGCTGAAGACAGATCCACGGGGATTCTGTTCAAGCTAGAGAGAGAAAGACCAGATGCTACGAGTTTAACTAAATGTTTGAGATTGACTGCGGCAATATCCAAGGGGGAGTCTGTTAGTGCAGTATGTCTATCGCCTCCGTCATCTCAAGATCGTAGCTGAAACAGTTTATTTCTAGTGCTTATATTGTAATAGTTAGAAATATCTAGAAAAAGGCAAGGTGGCATTTATGTAAATAATGAGATCTCTCATTATATCCATTGGCCTATAAATAGGAGCCTTAGGGTTTCATTTAGGAACTTTTGCTCATTTGGCATTTAGGAGCTTTGGAGAGCTAGGTTCTAGAGAGAGAAAGCTTAGAGAGAGAAAGTTCCTTGTACGTGATTCAGGTGTTGTACGTTATCATATTCATCAATAGAATCACAGTTATAATTACTGTTCGTGTGTTCGGTCACGTTCGTGCACGGATTCCGCACGTCGCACGAGTCGGTTCACAATCGAAACGGATCTAAACCGGGACCTAACACCACCCTAGGGTCCCTTTAATTAAATCAATAAATGATTTCTTTAAATAGACCACCAATGAGTCCTTTAAGTTATATCATCACATGTCATTCTTAACCAGATTCTGAATCAATCTTTTTTTAACTAGACCACCCAAAGGGTCTTTTCGAATTATGGAATGGTACTATATAATCCAAGGGTCTTAACTATCACGTAGAAGCCCATTAAGGATTTAAGGTAGTACCTTTGGATATCCTACTATGAATCCCTTATATGAAGATATGGAAGATTCTACGAGGATTTGGATAACGAAAATTCGGATCACACAAAAAAACATAAAAGAAACACATAATCACATAATCACATAATCGTTTAACTTGACCTTTAATTTGTTATCTTTGGACATGGGTATTTAAAGCACACCAGGAATCCAATCCGTGGATTTCATTTGGCACTTTAAACATCTTCAAGAATCTAACTATGAAAAATAGGAAGATCTTAATAAGAATTCGGCTTTGTCCTTATTGAATCGTAATGTACGTATTAAAGCGTACAAGGAATCCAATCAAGGGCTCCGATTTGAGCGATAATCATCCACAAGGATCTAATTGTGAAGATAAGAAGATCCTATATGGATTTCAGAATTTGAAAAGCGGGAGACGCTTCAAAACCTTGCACTAGACGTGCTTAAGTCGATACACGAGGTAGAATGCCCATGAAGTTGAGGTGCTAGATATGCCAAGGCGACATATGAAGCAGAATTTGAAGGTTGGGTAATACGAGTAGAATGCTTTTCGAAAGCTATGCATGGGGTTCATTAGAAATATGTTTAATGTTTTTGAAATCTTACATAATACTTTTGAAATCGTAAGGTAGGTGCATTAGGTAAGTATATTTATAAAATGTTTTAAAATCATGCGAGATGAATTTTGTAATCATGTATAAGGTTTTTTTTAAAACATGAATAATGCTTTTTGAAATCATGCACTTGATATATTAAGTAAATATACGGTGTAAAAATTGTTTTCAAACTATATGAAATATTTTGAAATCATGAAGGTTGTGTTTTGAAAAAAAAAATATACTATGTATGTTGTTATAAAAACTAGAATGCTATGATATGGGTATGAGATCGAAGAACACCCTTAGTTATCAAACCAAGGATTTAAAGTGATTACTCAAAATGTCACTTATTTTCTGTACTTCGTTTCTTAGAATGAAACGAGCACTTAGATTTTTCGAGGAAATCATGAGCGATCACATGAACGAGAGAACTACAAATATGGTTCTTTGGTGTAGGTATCGTAGGGGTATGCCATACACACATGCAACTACATTTGTACATCAGAATTGCGAACAACGATTTTATTTATAAACAAAACCGATTGTTTCGGAGTTCAAGAAAAACAAAAGAAACATAAACATAAGATTCAGATTATTCAAAGCAGCAGCATCTTCTAATCAGCCAAATGCTCATCCGTGGTTCAGATTTGCATTGACAATCTTTGGGTATTTGTCCTTGACATAACCCGTCTCGCCATAGGTGTAGCAAGCACCAGAAGGAAAACGAGCTTGTGTTGGATCTGCTTGAATTTGAACAGGGTTCTGAAAAGCTTGGTTTAGTACAGAGACTGAACGACAAACTCTTGCCGTATGGCCAATAAGTCCACAATTGAAACATCTTCGGCATTTGACACTGGCATGGTGGTGGAGGTTACATTGATTGCATAAAGGAGCAGTTCCCAAGTATGGCTTCTTGGCTAGTGGTGCTGCCACCTGGCTAGGTTCTGCTTGATTTGGTGCAACGGCTACGGGATCCTTTGAAGCTTTACGCTTCTTTGACCTTTTCAAAGGCTCGGCTTCTGCTTCCTTGAATGTTTCTTAGGTGGCTTCATCATTGAGATGAGACATGGTGACGGCTAATTCAGCAGTCTTCAGGATTAATTCGCCTATTCCCTGGGCAAATTTGGTAGTCTGCTCGGACATTTGAGTGTCGCTGTGATGAAGAGACATTCTGGAGGAAATGAAAGACATAGGAAGAAACAAGTGAAATGTTATCGGATAATTAAAACATAATGACAACGCATAGAAATTGCGATCATTTGTTTGTTACCTAAGGCAAACAAATGAGACGGTGACTAATCGAAGTAAGCGGGTCATATTAATGTATCGCGAAGATATGCTTTAGCCTATAAGTGGACACTCACCCCAAGAGTTCCCAGGTAAGAGTGACTGGTCCGATTATATGGATTTGTACGAACATTCTAGCCTTAGATAGAAAACTCAGAGTACAGGCATCCACTCTTCCAGATTGCACATGTTCACATTATAAGACCTAACTTTGATGGGATTTTGAAAACTTTGAAGGTTCAAAACCTTATAATAAATCATCCTAGAACAGATGATTGGTTTTCAAAGCGGATTTGAAATTTGTGTTCTTGTTGTGGTTATCACCTAAGGATAAGTGACGGTATTGTTTTAAGATCTAAACACAAGAATCTTGTGTTAGGGTCCTAGGAAGGTTATAGACTAGGTCAAAGCATTACTAATAACCTAATTCCCTAAAACCATGAGCTCTGATACCAACTTTTCTGTCACACCCCGACCGCGTTAAAACAAACAATATGCGGCGGAAACGTCAGGGAGTGTCATGGCAGAATCATTGTTTCACAACCATGGATTCAAAAAGTTTCGTTTTATTAAATATTAAACATTTACATTGTCTTGAAATTTAAACAAACAAGTTAAACATAGTCTATCATTGTTATTAAGTCACTAAGGCCTCGTCCAGTCCTAAGTGAGCATGCATCCTAGCAATCAACATCATTCAACAACACCTGAAACATATGTAAAAACAAAGTCAGCAAAGAAATGCTGGCGAGCACATAGGTTTTATGAGATTGTCGGATTCATGGCTAGTTTACTTGTTGCAATACCTAATTAAAAACCTTGTTTTGAAAAAGAGTATAGTATTGCAACATAATTAACCAACTCAAATCAAGTGGGTTATAGTTTATAAAATCTCGTAGCCATGATTCTTAACCCCAAAACATTTGTTTTAATTAAATCAAATTGTAAAACATCTCGTAAAAACTTGTTAATAAAACTCGTATGGTTTATATTATTTAGAAAACATCGTTGTGTGACGTCGTTTCAAAATCGTTTACCCAAGTGAACTAAATAACGCCAAGGTATGTAATATGATGAAAACACTTATATATAAGAAGTACCAGCGGCGTATCTACCATGTTTTCATCACATTTCACCCGTCCCGTTATCTAAACACTAACCAAAAACCAATCGTTTACCCAAATCGTTTAACTCGTTAAAATCGCTTTAGTCGTTTAAATCATTCTCGTTTTAATTGTGAAAACTACTTTTGGTCGCCTCGCTAATAACATCCAAACCTTCGCAACTCGACTATCTCGAAACTTGCATTAATAAACCACCAAAGGGTAAATTAACAATCACAGGTTCAGTCGTTACCCACCTAACCCACACATAACCATGGGTGCAGTCTGATAACGGGATTTGTTAGATCCTATGGTACCATAACCTAATATTGGTCGGTTCGGCCAAAACTAATGAATGTTATTTGTTATGTAATTACAACCAGTAAGTTTGTTCACATTATCGAAATCGTTATTAATTTAATATAAACCATCTTAATCATTTTTGAAACCATCGTTAGAAACATCAAAATCATTTAACACATATGAATCACCCCAAAACAATCGAAAACAGTAAAATAGGGGAACTATGTACTCACTTGAGAATGCTTAGACGTCTTGAATAACAACCAAGCAAAGCTAGAGGGATCACGGAAATCAATCGGCACCTAATATAAGTAACTATGTAAATAAACCGGACCTAAATCGGAAGATCAGATACGATGAGGTTTCGTAAACCAAATGAGTATTGGAACTCATATGACATGGTTTAACAAAGCCTACATACTAAATCGAAACCTAACCTAAGTGCTTACGACCCATCACGACTCGTTTAGGTAGCTTATGCTACTTTAACGTGTCGTTCGCGTAAAACGCGCTTGGACCGCCTAACTAGTCCTATGACAAGTATTATATGCCTTATCATGTCTAATAATGTTACCTAATTAGTTTAGATGTGAAAATTTAGGTTACATATGCTTAAAATGAATTTATGCGTAAAAAGGACATTTTGGTCATTTTCCTAAGGCATATAAATCACCTATCATACAACTAACTAAATGAAGTAACCATAAGGTATAACCTCAGAAGGTTATTCCCTATACAACTATGGTCACAAAACATGTTTGGTCGGATCCTAATGATCGACCAAACGGGTCGGGTTCGAAAGTCTAAGCGGTTGTTTAGACCGCTTATCTTACGACCCTATATAAGCACTAAACTAAAAGTGACGAGTTAAACATGTTAAAACATGTTTAACGAAGTTAGAAAACAAGTTTGATATCAAAACAAACGGTTTTGATACCCAAGAATAGTTTGGTTGCAAAATACGCTTGAATACGCATTTTGACCGAAACTATGACTCGTCACTATACCTAATCAACGTGGTAATTAGTAGGTATAGTCACAACGTACTATAACCATCGTGATTACGCTCACGTTGCGAAGTTTAAACGAACTTCGTGTTGACCAAAGACTGGTCAAAGCAGAAAGTCAAACACGGTTTAACTTTCGTGCTTAAAAACGCATAAATGACGAAAGAATACTTACAAAAGGTCCAAGCCTTGAAGATTTGAACTCAAATTACTTAGGTATGAAGCTTGAGAGCTTTAACTTAGAGCAAAATGAGAACAAATGTGTGAATGAAGGTGGTGAAGGTGGTGAAGATGGTGGGTATTTATAGATTTCTCAAAACCGTTATGATCGTTCCTCAATAATTGAGCTTCGATCTAGACCTTACACATAAGGCATATGGTTTTGGAATACTAGGGGTGTCCCAAAACCATCAAACGGTATTGTAAATGTTACAAAAAGGGCCCTGAACTTCAAGTCGTTTGCTGAAAATTGCTGAAAGTTGCTGAAAATGGATTTTTCTGCCCAGATGAGGCCGTGGCGTCGTGCCACGGAAAAACCATATAGTGGTGGCATGACGCCACCATATGCCAGATCCATAAACTTTCAAAAATTGTCAGTTTTGGTCCCTGCAACTCATTTAGGCCATTTTTGACGCGTTTAAACCCCGTTAACCCGGTTTCAAAGCTCAAAAATGAAGTTTAAGCATAGGGAACATGAAATATGCTCAAAAACATCTCGGATGTTGGTTCGTTTGGTCGTACGGTTGCGTTGTTCGGTTAATTACGACGAAAACTCGAACGGACGCAAAAACGATCCAAATTACACGACGAATGGAATTTTTGCATTCCAATCACTAAAATATAATATTTTAATGATTAAATAAAATTTTGGATGTCCGGATATATTCAGAACATAAGATATGCGCGAAAATGCAAACTTATGCACTTTTTGACGCTTTTAGTCCCTGTTGATCAAATAAGTTTATTTTTGCGCACCAAACACCTGAAAGCCTATTTATAAGCTATGTAAAGGATATTTAGGGCATGTTTAACTTATGATCAAGTTCCAGAATGTTCGTTACAGTACGAATCGGCATACTTTCGCAGTTTGTCAAAATTAGTCCCTGTAAGCGAATAAACTTGATTTCGACATACCAAACCTTCCAAAACTTATTTCTAAGTTATGTAAAGGATATTTAAGGTATGTTAAGCCTATATCACTATCCCGGAGTGTTTTTCGCTTTAAACTGATTACGTTTATGCATCAGTTTGCGTATAACTTTCCAGAAAGCGATTTAGAGCTCGAAATCGAACGAGAATTGATATGTGCAAATGATACACATATTTATACAAATCCCAAGTATGAAACACAATATTTCATTAATTTGGTATTTGTTTGATGGCCGTGGAGGCATAGATGTCACACCAACCGATGGCAGAATCATCGGGATGAGACGAAATAAAATGCAAGAGACTTCATAACACTATTTGTGACAGTATTTAAATAAACCATTTTCATTTCATAATAAAATTGTCAACACATTACAAGAAATTCAAATAACAACACTTTTCATAACATAAACATAACAAAATTTGATACAACAATTTAAACTTAAGACTTCTAAATGTGTATCTAGGCATCATCGCTACTTCGTTTCATAGCATCATCATCCTCAACCTGTAAGATGTTTAAAATAATTTCAATGCAAAAGCAAAGGCGAGTACACAAGGTTTGAATAAGTATAGCATAAGTCTAAAAGCATTATCTTGAATCCACATGGCAATTTGTAAACAAGGTAAATAGCATGCATAGCAATACGTCAAACCCAAGTGTCCACTAGTATTTAGCATCCCTTGCCACAAAAGTGACGAGACCGTTTTAGAATAAAGACTTAACAAGACCCTGACGGGTGGTGTGCTACTCCTATAGCGCTATATATGTTAAGTTGAGGGCTTAGCAAAGTTAATGACATATAGCATGTATAATCTAGCATGCACCTAAGTAAACAAGTAGCGTGTATAACGGATTGAGAGTATAAAGAAAGGTTAAGTGTGTGAGTGTGTATTTTGTATATTAACATGTTACAACCCAAAGTGTCTTTAAAAGTAAATGGGTCAAGTGTACTCACGGTTTTGCAAGTCTTAAACTTGAGAGTCCGCGAGTGAGTTGTTTGTTGATTAGGAGGTTGGAACACCAAGTCCTTCTACACGAAGAAGCAAAGTGTATGAGTATTGGGAATAATACAATGGAATGAAGTTCGGAGTTTTAAAACACAAAAGTATAACATATGAAAGTAACCATCTTTTAACACATAACACTTGTTTAACACTATGAAACCTCAAAGGTTTAAATGTTTTCATGAGTAGGACACCCATTAGAATCATAACAAGGTCTAGGTCTTAGATGATATTTGTCTAGTACTTTAACAAATGAACACAAGTTCATCATCAAAGGTTCGAATGTTGAATAGTACATATAATTATTATTTAGGTTATATATTAGTACGTCCAATAGTCAAGCATGAGGTAGAAGATTAAGTCTCCATTTAGGTACCTCTAGGTTTCATGGAAATCATGTAGGAAGTAGGAAGAGAAGTCTTCCATTTAGGTACCTCTAAGTGTTCACCACTACACTTGATGTAAAAACATTCAAGGAGGGTCATGAACTATAAGTAATACAAGAATATTAAACACTAATCTATAAGAAATCATCAAGCAATGTGTGGATTTTATGTAGGACAACCCTAGTTAATCCTTAATCTCACATTCATCAAGCTTTGAACTCGAACATCACTTGTGGGTTAAACCCTTTGAAAAAAACAGAAAGTTTGTGAGGATTAATCCTCTGATTTTGAATGTCTCAACCTTGTTTTTAAGCCTAACTAACCATAGGAGTGGTTATAATCATAAGGACATAGGTTTGGGATGAGTTAGACTCAAGTTTGAACAAGTTTAGTAAAGATTTAATCAAAAAAGAAACGAACAGTGAACCTTGGAGCCTTTTTGGTGACGTTCCAGGGACTGATTTACTATGAAAAACCAATGGAATCAAAGCTAAGGTCAATCCAAGTACATAGAAATCAGAATGGAGTAAATCGGACAAGAAACGAGTGAGCTATGCTCACTTTAGTGAAGTATGATGAATCTGCTCGAACACTGATTTACAGCTGCGTTTTTGAGAGTTTTAGAGTGATTTTGATGAGTTTGTAAAGTGCTTAGAGCTTGGATTACCTTGGTATTTAAAGGGGAAGGTTTGGGTAGGTTGTTGTTGAGGTTTAAATGCAAGAAACACAAGTTAAACCAACCAAAACTCACCAAAATCGCGACCAATCAGCGGCTGTAAAGAGCTGGCTCCAGATCAGACATCCTCGTGGGGCACGAAGACATAGGGCCTGGCCCTTCGTGGCCTGTGACAAGGGTGCTAGAGGAGGCCAAGTTTTGATTAATTATAATTTGGCCCCTAGAGTTTCTAAATTAGGGTTTTAAGGTGTTTTAGGGGTTGTTTTCGACATTTAAGCAAAGTTTAAGGACAAATAAAGTATGGAGATCCTAAATTAAGTATAATTAAGCGTATGAATGTCATGTTTAAGTATCGTATAGGATCAAAACACGTTTTATGCATAAGTTTCACGTATTTGCAAGTTTAGCACATAGTTTCCAAGAATTTCGAATAAGTATCAATTGTTTCACGAAATTGAATGTATGAGCATGTATAAAGTATGTACAACATGAATTTAACAAAATATGAGTTTTATTTATGATCCAAGTCTCGGATTTTTACAACGATTACAAGGAAAGAACGATTACAAGAACACAAGGCTTCCAAAAATAGAAATACAAGCAAGACTTGCTAATTATGGAAAATACGAAGAAGCAGGGCGTTACAGTCTCCCCTCCTTTAGGGAATTTCATCCCGAAATTTAGGAAGAAGTAGCGAACAGTTGTGGATACTTCGTCTTCATTTCACTCTTGAGTTCCCAAGTAAATTCAGCGCCACGTTTTCCTTCCCATCGAACCTTGACGATAGGAATTTTACTATGCCATAATAACTTGACTCCTTGATCCATGATTTTGACGGGTCTTTCCACAAAATGCAAGGTCTCGTTGACTTAGAGGTCCTCGAGTGGGACTTGAAATCCTTCGTCAGCTAGACACTTCTTTAAGTTTGACACGTGGAAGACAGGATGTACATTGTTGAGTTCTTCAGGTAGGTCCAGTCTATACGCAACCTTGCCAATCCTTTTGAGAATCTTGAAAGGACCAACGTAGCGAGGTGCGAGTTTCCCTTTCTTACCAAATCGAACCACACCCTTCCAAGGGGATACCTTGAGAAGTATGTAGTCACCTGTCTCGAATTCCAAGGGTTTGCGACGCTTGTCGGCGTAACTCTTTTGTCGGCTCCTGGCTTTCAGTAAATTATCTCGAACCTGTAAAAACTTACCCGTTGCTTCTTGTATAAGCTCAGGACCAGTGAATTGAGATTCACCAATCTTATTCCAACAAATAGGCGAATGACATTTGCATGATAACTGTTGTTGTACGAGAATTCGTTCAAAGGCAAGTGTGAATCCCAGTTACCACCAAAATCTATTACGTAGGAACGAAGCATATCCTCTAATGCTTGGATAGTGCGCTCGGTTTGACCGTCAGACTGAGGATGAAAAGCGGTGCTAAGGTTAAGAACAGTACCCATAGCAGATTGAAAAGTTTGCCAGAGACGAGACGTAAAATGAGCATCACGATCGAAAATGATGTCAATGGGGATACCATGACGACAGATGATCTCATCAGTGTAGATTCTAGCCAATTTCTCAACTTTGAAATCTTCACGAATGGGAAGAAAATGAGCTGATTTGGTTAATCGATCAACGATCACAACGATCATCCATGGCAATGCTCTCCCATTTCTAGACAGGAATTTCTGGTTATTCGAGTAAGCCAGAGGGACGTTGATGTTCGGCTTTTACCTTTGAACAGGTGAGACATTTTGCAATGTAGGAGGCAATATCCCTCTTCATCCCAGGCCACCAGTACGCCATACGCATATCCTGGTACATCTTGTCAGCGCCAGGATGAACGGAATACTTCGATTTGTGTGCCTCCTTCATCAGAAAGTCTCGAAGGTTTTCGCGATTAGGAATCTAGATACGATTGCAATAATACAAAATACCATCGGGTTTTGACACAAGATCTTGTTCAACAGCGCCTCGTATCTCAACAGAGAGACTACCTTCATTAATAGAGGCATATTGGGCTTCATGAATACGGTTTTGAAGATCATTAACGAGTTGGAGACAACGAATACTCTTCACATGAGTTTTACGACTAAGAGCGTCTGCTACTACATTCGCCTTACCAGCATGGTAGAGAATTTCGCAGTCGTAGTCGTTTAATAATTCCACCCAACGACGTTGATGCATGTTCAGTTCTTTTTGGTTGAAGATATGTTGAAGGCTCTTATGGTCGGTGAAGACCACACACTTAGTACCATAAAGATAGTGTCGCCAAATTTTCAACGCAAAAACAACTGCGCCAAGTTCAAGGTCGTGAGTAGTGTAGTTTTTCTCATGTATCTTGAGTTGTCTCGACGCGTAAGCGATAACCTTGTCGCATTGCATAAGGACACAACCAAGACCAAGGTTTGAAGCATCGCAATACACGATAAAGTCATCGTTACCATTAGGAATTGTGAGGATCGGAGCATTGCATTGCATGTCCTTGAGCATTTGAAAAGATTCCTCTTGTTCGGGACCCCAAACAAAAGGTTTCTCTTTTTGAGTCAAAGAGGTCAAAGGAACAGCGATCTTCGAGAAGTTAGAGATAAAACGACGATAATAACCTGCTAGACCAAGAAACGATTGAATTTCAGAGGGAGATTTAGGTGCGAGCCAGTTCTTCATAGCTCGCGGGGTCAACGTGAATACCAAGTTCATTGACAGAATGGCCAAGGAATTGGACCTCTTTTAACCAAAATTCGCACTTGGAGAATTTGGCGTATAGACATTCAGTACGAAGAAGTTGAAGGATAAGACGCAAGTGTCGCTCATGCTCTTCTTGTGTCTTGGAATAGATAAGAATATCGTCGATGAAGATGATCACGAAACGGTCCAAGTACGCTTTGCACACACGGTTCATTAAATCCATGAAAACAACAGGTGCGTTGGTCAAACCAAAGGGCATGACCACGAACTCATAATGACCATAACTCGTACGAAAGGAGGTTTTAGGTACATCTTCTTCGAGGACTCGAAGTTGATGGTACCCAGCACGAAGATCGATCTTGGAAAAACAGGTCGCGCCTTGTAATTGATCGAAGAGGTCATCGATGCGAGGAAGAGGGTATCGGTTCTTGACAGTGAGTTTGTTGAGCTCACGATAGTCAATACACATACGGAATGACCCATCTTTCTTTTTGACGAACAAAACGGGAGTGCCCCAAGGAGAAGTACTAGGGCGTATAAATCCTTTATCAAGAAGGTCTTGAAGTTGACTCGAGAGTTCTTGCATCTCAGAGGGTGCTAAACGGTAGGGAGACTTAATGACGGGCGTAGCGCCAGGCACTAAATCGATGCGAAAGTTGACACAACGAGCAGGAGGCGGACCAGGAAGATCGTTAGGAAACACATCGGGAAAATCACGTACGACGGGAACGTCGCTTATGCTTGGGCTTTTGTCCTTCTTTTCCATAATGTGGGCGAGAAAGGCGAAGGTACCCTTGCGTAAGCATTTGTTCACTTGGATACACGACATAAGCTTGAGACATTAAGAAGGTTTCTCGCCATACACGTGTAGAGAATCACCGTTTGGAAGAGGAAGGCGGATGAACTTTTCAGAACAAACGACTTCAACATGAACTCGCCTAAGCCAGTCCATGCCTACTATGATGTCAAAGCTACCCATTTGCATAGGTATAAGATTGAATGAGAATGTATGATCATTAAGAACCAAGGAACAATTGGAAAGAACGGAATCGACAGCGACGGATTTACCATTAGCGACTTCGACAGCGAAAGATCTTGGCAACTAGAGCGTTTACACTTAAGCAATTGTTCGAATTCTAATGACACAAAACTTTTATCGGCGCCAGTATCAAACAGACAAGAAGCATAAACATGGTTCACAAGAAACGTACCAGTAATGACGTCGTTCGCATTTTGAGCTTGAGCAGTAGTGAGGAGAAAAGCTCGGCCCCTAGCTGGTTGTTGAGCATGTTGCTGCTGCTACTGAGGTTGATTACGCTGAGGACACAAGTTGGCTAAATGATTGAGATCACCACACTTGAAGCATGCTCGCACAGGAGCAGCTTGAGGTTGAGCCTGATTAGGAACAGGGTTTGCAACGATAGCCTGATCTTGGGCAGGCTTTGGGTTGTAGCGACAACGATCGGCGAAATGCTCCAGCCTATGACAGGTGGCGCATTTGCGACATGGGGTGCCAGTAGGGTGATGGTAAGAACATTGGTTACACTTGGGCCATGTCCCAGTGTAGCTTCTTCTTGGTGGTTCTAGGGTTGTGACAGCTACTGATTGGATGGGTTGAGGGTTTGGTGGAGTGACGACCACACAATTCTGGCTTGAAGCCTTCCGCTTCTTGCCACGGTTTTTCTTTGGTTGAGAGGATGAAGGTTCAACAGCGGTGGTAGTATCGGTGGTATCTGTAACGGCTTGCTGCGCACTCTTCGTCGAAACCTTGTCATAGGTTCCATGAAGGACGCAATTGTTGTTGAGTTTGGTGGCTATACTAAAGGCTTCCTCTATGGTTTTAGGGCAAGCAGAGGCAACATGGTTAACCAAGGAAGGTGCAACACAACGAATGAACTTGGCTATGGTTTTGGGGACAGAGTCGACTTGTCCAGGACAGAGGACACTTAGTTGTTTAAAGCGCGTAATCAGACCATCCATGTCGCTTCCTTTTTGCGTTAAGTTCCAAAATTCGTTCTCTAATTTTTTGAGCTCGTGAGGAGGACAAAAGTGATCTTTCATGAGCTGCTTGAGCTCAGGCATGGCATGTGCAACATCGTTTCCCCTCTTGTTGTGTTTGGTGGTCCACCACTCGAGTGCCCTCAAGCGGAAAACTCCAGTCGCATTCAAGGTTCTTAGCTCATCAGGACAACCACTTTGCAAGAAAGTAAGCTCAATCGTGTCAAACCAATTCATCATTGCGGTAGCGCCATCTTTGCCAGAAAACTCTAGAGGTTTACAAGCCATTACTTGTCACACCCCGACCACGTAAAACAACAAATCACGACAGAAACGTCGGGGAGTGGAGCGACAGAATTATTGTTTCACAACACATGGGTTAAAAAGTTTCGTTTTATTTAAATATTAACCATTTACATTGTCTTGAAGTTAACGATAAAACACAACCACATTGTCTATCATCGTTATTAAGTCACTAAGGCCTCGTCAGGTCCCAAGTGAGCATGCATCCTAGTCACAATCAACATCATTCAACACCACCTAAAACATATGCGAAAAAAAAGTCAGCAAAGAAATGCCGGCGAGCACATAGGTTTTGTGAGAGTGTCAGATTCATGGCTTGTATACATGTTACAATACCTCGTTAGACTACAAAAGTTGATACTTGAAACCTTTGTTTTGAAAAGTGTTTAGTATTGCAATATGATTAACCAACTCAAAACAAGTCGGTTATAGTTTATAAAGCCTCGATGCCATGAATCTTAACCCAACCCATTTGTTTATGTAAACCAAATTGTAAATCGTTCTCGTAATAAAACTCGTATGGTTTATATCGTATAGTAAACATCGTTGTTTAACATCTTTTAAATCGTTCGTCCAAGTGAACTAAATAACGCCACGGTATGTAATATGATAAAAGCACTTATATATAAGAAGTACCAGTGGCGTATCTACCATGCTTTTATCACATTACACCCGTCCCGTTATCTAATCACATACCAAAAACCCAATCGTTTAAATCGTTCAACTCATTCGTGTTATAGACCATCGTTCATTTGTTTAAATCATTCCAAATCATTTAAGTCATTCAAATCGTTACAATCGTTCAAATCATTCATAATCGTTCATGTTTTAATTGCGAAAACTACTTTTGGTCGTCTCGCTGAATACATTCAAACCTTCATAACTCATCCATCGTTTAACTCGTATTAACAAACCACCAAAGGGTAGGTTAACAATCATCAGGTTTTGTCGTTACCCACATATCCCCACACATAACCATGGCGATAGTTTGATAACGGGATTTGTCAGTTCCTATGGTACCATAACATGCTACTGGTCGGCTTGGCCAAAGCTAATGAATGTCATTCATTATGTAATTACGTCCCAACAAGTTCGTTCACATTATTGAAATCGTTGTGTTTAATATAAACCATAGTATTCGTTTTTGAAATCATCATTGAAAGCATCGAAATCGTTTAACACATATGAATCACCCCAAAACAATTGAAAACGGTAAAATAGGGGAACTATGTACTCACATTGTAGTGCAAAGTATCCTTGATTAAAGTGAACTAACAAAGCTTGGGCAAACCAAGGAAATCAAATAGCACCTAGTAATCGGATCACTATGTTAATAAATCGACACCTAAATCGGAAGATCGGGTAGAATGAGGTTTCGTAAATCAAATGAGTATTGGAACTCATGTGATATGGTTTAACAAAACCTACATTCTAAATCGGAACCTATCCTACAAAGCCTACATTCTAAATCGGAACCTATCCTAAGTGCTTACGACCCGTTATGACCCGTTAAGTTAGCTTACGCTACTTTAACGCGTCGTTCACGCGAATGCGCGTTCGAGATGCCTAACTAGTCCTATGACAAGTATTATATGCCCTAACATGTTTAAATATGTTGCATAATCATTTTAAGTGACAAAAGTTAGGTTACATATGCTTAAATTCAAATTATGCATGAAAAGGGCATTTTGGTCATTTTCCTAAGGCATATAAACTACCTATCGTACAACTAATTAAACTAAGTGACCATAAGGTATAACCTCGGAAGGTTATTCCCGATACAACTATGGTCACAAAATATGCTTGTGTCACAACCCCAAAATAACACAAGCGGAGTATCACCGCAGGGAGCGTGACATACCAGGATCTAGCCACCAATCACATTGAACTCATAGGAATATTTAAATAAAACTTTCATTTATTAACATTAAGTGTTACAACGTTACAAGTAACACACAATATACAGCGGAAGCATAATTCATTCGTTAAGTGTTTATAAACCACATGAAAAAAAACCATTAGTCTTGTTGTGCGATTCCATGTATCTCGACCCATGACCACTCCAGCCTCCCAGACAGCAAGTTCCAACAGTATGCACCTAAAGGCCTGCAAGGCATGTAACAACGAATCAACAACAAAGTTGAGCGAGTTCACAGTTGGTTGTTTAGTTTTACAAGTTTGTTTTGAAAACCATAAGTTGTTTCGTAAACCACGAGTTAACCAGTATCTTTGTTTCCCAAACCATATCCATAATCAGTGGGGGCTTCCCCATGTGAACCACAAGACCGTTACTGTGACAACCCGCACTAAACCAGGTATCCGTACGACTTAATTAGTAATTAATTACTGCTGAATTACTGTGCTTACTTGAACTTGTGAATAAACTGCTACTTGAATACTGATACATGTACTTACTTGCATCATACTTGCTTGCTGTCACTACATTATTTACATACTGAACCTTAGTGACAAACATGATGCACAAAAAGCACAGTAGCACTATAACGGATAACCTATTGAACATGCTGATAAAGCCAGCATCAGGCAAACACTGCCTCTAAAGGCCTGTAAGAGCCTGAGATATTTTGCTACACTAGTGGTGAGTGTAGGGATACAAGGGTTGTAGAACTGCGTCTCTAGGAATAAGTCACTATGACTGGATGTGCCTAAAACGTACTCTAAGTACAAAACTCAGCACTTTACATAACAATTCAGCTTTTAGCTAACTAATAAAGTGCCAAAACACGAGAAAAATATTACTAGACACTTTCCAAAGTGTCAGGAATAAGCTGTGTCACTAAAGAGAGTAATAACGACACTTTAAAGCTTTGTTAACGCTTTAACGGATTACTATCCAACCGAACAACCGGACTATACCCGAAACATGAAAATATTGTTATTTTCATTATTTTTTTTTTTTCTGAGCCAGTTAGGGTCCCTGAATACCCTAACACCCATTGTAACACACTACACATTAGTAACCGAGTTAAACACTTAACTAACTTACTTAACCTAACTAATGTGCCTAACTAACTAGTTGAAAATGGACTAGACCCCCCCCCCCCCTCTCCAACCGTCCCTAACTAGAAGGGGACACCCTTGTACTTGGTTTGATTATTATAATTCTCTTGCATAATATCTAGAAGACATAGCAACCATTGGGTAATTAACTTGTGATTTGTCTATAAGTTAGAAGCTTAACACACCATTCATTTCATCACAACACTTGAACACAAGAACTCTCTCTTTCTCTCTATAAGCTTACGGCCAAGCACCACCCACCCTCCATCCATCATTTTCGGTTCTAATCTTCACATTCCAAGGGTACACAAGTGATAAGGATCGCATATTAGGAAGCTTGGTGCAATCGGAAGGCGAATGACCTCTCTACTTTGCTTTTATCCACGCGTTTTTCGCATAGATTCTTCCCTAGCCTTGAGCTAGTGGTATGTTGCTTAAAACACCTTCTTGAACTAATCTAAAGTGGTTAATATGAATTGTAACGGTTAAAACTCGAAATCTTACAAGATGATACTTTAAAGTCTACTAAAAATGCTATAAGTATTGGATAAAAACTCACGTGTTGTGTAAATGTTGTAGTAATTGAAAGTTGTGATTATTTGGACCCGATCTATGTTGTGGTAGCTCGAATCATCGTTTAACCCGGCGTAGTCATGTTCTTGGATCATGACATAAGACTATTTTAGAAGTAACAAGGGTTAAAAGGTGAAACTCTACCACACGCGAATCATGAACTTGTGTAAAAGAGTTTTACTTGTGGAATAGTGTTTAAAACTAGCAGATCTACGTATCTGCAAGTGGTATTTTCAAAGGACCAAGCGTTAAAGAAATCATGCTTTCTAAAAATGGATCTTACTCTAACAAGAATGATTTTTATAAACCACAAGTGTGTAAACACTTGTGAAATGAAAAGATCCGACAAAATAACAGTTTTTGTAAAAGATGACTGGAAGTTGTAAAGATGGATTTTCTCTAAAAACGAGGTTTTTACAAGATCAAATTACCTTATATGAAGATCTACTAAATTTAAGGGGATTTACACCACAGTTTTGGGAAAAACTGCAAGTTCATGTAATTTTTGGCAATTTACACATATGTTGATTAGTTGTTGTGATGAAAGTTGTTCTGATCAAATAAAGAAAATTGTTGAGTTGATTTGTTAAAGAAAATGATACGCTTGAAAGCGTGGCCACCTCCAGTTACAGAGGAGACTCTGGCGAAATTTTTCTAAAAACCTAACACTTAGAATTATTTACACTACAAGTGTTAGAATTATTTTTGACATGTTTTCGAAATATAAATTTCGCCATGACTTTATTTACTAAATATTCGGAGGTGGGATTTTCACAAAATTTAACGTGATAAATATATATTTTCACACACTGTTTATGATTATTTTGTGAAAATACATAGATATTATTTTTAGAGTAAAAATAATATTTACGAACGTTAACGATTCCAAAATAATACGAACGCTTTCACCATAAATATATAAGTTACATCGGTAAGTATATTACCACTCGACTGTTAAAACGTAACTTACGCACTTACGGAAATATTTATGAACGCGTATTTTAACAACGTATTATTGGAGAAAAATCATGTGAAATGAAAATATAATATTTTTGAGAAAAATACTTATATTTTGGAATTGGAAATATATATATATATTAAGTGAGACTTAATGGTATAATTTGGACGCACATGTATCGAATCCCCCATCCTTGGGAAGGAAAATAACTACCAAGTATACAAAATGTAAACACGAAATAGTTGACTAACTATTTCCCAAAAACTTAAACCATAAAGCTAAGGCACGGCCGTCCGTCTAATAGAGTTAGCACGTGTAGGTCGCCATACAGCTGATTGATTTGGAGGCTTACTTGGTAGAGACGCACCACAGTGAGTTCATGTCCCCCTTTTCTCTAACTGTTTTCAGTTTTCTTAACTGCGGGGGTGAAATACATGTTACTATGATTACGAATGTTTCTTACATGGTATGGTCAGCTAAGGAAGGAACTGTTAGGTTATGTGATTGGGTAGGTGAAACCTTAAGAACATTAGTCCTCGTAGTACGATCGAGGGATACGAGTGATAGGCCTATTTGAGCATAACAAACACCACCCATGCGCCCGCAGGTTGGATCATGTGGTGACCTTGTCTTAACACCACCCATGCGCCCGCAGGTTGGACCATGTGGTGACCCCGTCTTAACACCACCCATGCGCCCGCAGGTTGGACCATGTGGTGACCTTGTCGTAACACCACCCATGCGCCCGCAGGTTGGACCATGTGGTGACTTTGTCCTATCCCCTCCCATGCGCCCGCAGGTTGGACCATGTGGATACACAATAACTGATATGTTTCCTTATTTGCTTTCATACCAGAGTTTACAAAACATTCATACTTGCAATGATTACAAAGGTTTATTCGCGCGCACATACTAAACACATGAACTCGCTCAACATTATTGTTGATTTTTCAACTTACATGTATTTCAGGGAATTAAAGGATCTGGCGCGGTATGACACGTTTTCCGCTGCACTAGTACGAGGTCATCCGGGTTTGGGGAATGTGACTCTTTCCTGGACAAGTCACAGTCCTTAAACTGTGTTTATGTCATGTTGATGTTCGTGTTTGTTAAAACAATGTCGTTGTATTTGGTTTCTAAAACTTAATTAAATGGATGATCTTGCATGATTTTATTTCATATAGCTTTGTTATGGTTAAGCTATGGTATTAAGAAGTCACACCAAAATTTACCACGCTTCCGCAAAGCCAGGGTGTGACAGCTTGGTATCGGAGCTCTGATCATAGCGAACTAGGATTCTTTCTCGAGTCTAGACTATGATCACTAGGGCTCTCACGAAAACATTTTACTGCATACCACTTAAGTCCAGATCCAAAACTTTTTACAAACAAATGTTGAGCACGTTGATTTATTATAGGCTCAGCCTGGAGGGCTGAGGCTCGGTCTGGAGGATCGAGGCTCGGTCTAGGTGATCGAGGTAGTTGGCTAGTGAGGCTAGGAAGAGTAGACTCAGTCATGAAGGCTGAGGCTCGGTCAAGGGGACCGAGGCTCGATCTAAGAGGTCGAGGTAGATGATAGAGCAGTATTAGAGACTGGGAAGAATTTGGCTAGTGGGACTAGGAAAATTATTTGATTGACTAACATGTTTATATGATTATATGATTGATTATTATACGTATATGTGTTTGTGTTACAAACGTCATGCTTTCATCAAGTACTAGAAAGATGGACACTACGGATCCCATGGCCATAGTATCAGACGACATAGTTTCATCGAAGCACGAGGTGTACATTTCCGATACTACCGGCACAGACAACGACGACTTTCAGCCCTTTTGCGCTGCCTGAAGTCGTAGCAGAGCCTACTGATGGCCATCTTGTTGGGAATTTGCCCCCTTGCCGCTTATCCTGTTGATGATATGCCCCCCCTTCCGACGTGGCCTCTGACGACGATAACGATCTACTGGAGGAGGACCCATTCGAGGGCAGGGCCCTATTGCTGCTGGTATTATACTACTGCATGCGGACGCTTCTGTAGAGGAAACTCATGTCCATTCCCCTATCCCAGACTCATTTGAGTTTCTGACATCCGCATCTTCGCACATACAGGGAATGCAGCACCACTCACACGACGCCGACCCTGATGTGGCATCATCAGCTGCACCGGATCCCGCCCACAGCTCTGAGTTTGATCACGATATTGAGGTTGATCCTGCTTTTCCACCTGGTTTTGATCCAGACCATGACCTTGAGTTCATACACTTAGACCAGCCCTTGGAGGATCCTGTAACCCCCTGTGTTTGTTGAACCAGCTGATCTTGAGTTGGAGTTTTTGATCCGGAGCCAGCCGTGGCCCCTAAGCCAGGCGCTGCTCCTGACCCCACATTGGAGCATGACCCTGTTCATGCCAATGCACCTACTGTTGCTCCTTGATTGATCATCTGCTTGGACGAGAGAAAATTTGGGGTAACTGTGCAAGACAATTTATTATTACGGGGGCCCACGTAATAACGATTTGTAGTGCACTGGAATCCTGGTGGACTCTGCGGGCCAAGCTAATGATAACCAATGCAGCAGGAAATAACTTAAACACGAATGACCAAGGCGATGTAGCCTCGAGTTCATTCTATTACGAGCAACAAGCCAAATTGGCAAGCCTATGTGAAGGCTCAGAAATTTACTTCCCCACTCGTACAGTGAGTATATTTGCGTGTGAAATTGGGTGATTACATGATGGCTTATGTTGCTATATACACCACATAGACAATTGAAACGTTGTCTAACCCGCTTCACACCACTTCAACAAAAGGGAATGTCACCCAGATGTGACACAAACACCAGTACGTTGCCAAGGACAGAAGCCGAGCTGCAAGAACGCATCTCACGGATAAATGCACGACATGAAGCCCTCCGCTCTAAGTACAACGATGGCATTACTGGAAATAACCCTCCAACTGGCTGCACCTATAAACAGTTCCTGGACTGCAAGCCTTTGAACTTTGACGGAACAGGAGGCGCCGTTGCATTTGTTCGTTGGTCCGAAAAGACCGACTCCATTCCAAGAATGAGTAACTGTTCGTCCCAACAGAGTGTTACCTGCATCCCGGGGTTATTTCTAGATAACTCACTCTCATGGTGGAACCTTCAGTTTCGGACCCTTGGCACAGACGCTGCTTATGCACTGAGCTGGGACGAACTCAAGGAAACGATTGAGAAGAAATGTTGTTTTAGGACTGGAATTTAGAAGCTTGAGGTGGAATTCAGGAATTTGAAAATGGCCGAACCAGAAATTCCTGAACTTGTCCAGCGATCGCACGACTTATCTAGGGTCGCCCCCCTACTTAGTCAAACCGGAGTTCAAAAGGATTGAACGATTCATTTGGGGACTTGCACCCCAGATCAGGGGCATGGTTACTACCTCGAAGCCCTCAACCATTGCAGAGGCTATCAATATGGGTGATTGATTTATAACATGAGATGTTATGTGATTAATTTGTTTATAACATGAGATGTTATGTGTTGATATTATTGTATACTTACGTACACTTTACCTACTATGACCTGACCCATACAATCATCATTTAGTAGATGCCTCCAAGACGGGATGTACGCATACCCACCAACGAGGCGGAACTTCAGGGAATCATTGCTGCAGTCATCGCACAATACGAGGCCCATCACTCCGAGCGCAACGGAGGTACCTCAGGAAATAACCCACCCAACGGCTGCACTTACAAGCAGTTCTTAGGCTGCCAGCCCCTACATTTTGACGGCACTGGGGGTGCCGTAACCTTCGTACGCTGGATTGAGAAGACGGACACTGTTTTGCGTGCGAGCAAATGCGCCCCAAGAGATCAGGTCACGTACATTTCCGGGCTGTTCCGAGATGGGGCTCTGTCATGGTGGAAACTTCAGGTTCAGACAATGGGTGAGGCTGCTGCGTATGCTCTATCATGGGACGAGCTGAAAGAGCTAATGCATAAAAAGTACTGTTCGAGAACAGAAAGCTAGAAGGTAGAAACTGAGTTCTGGAACTTGAAGATGGAAGGTCCAAAAATAGCTGAGTATGTGGAGAAGTTCCAAGTTCTATCGCGTATCGTTCCTTACATGGTAGATCCGGAGTTTAAGAGGATTGAGCGTTTCATTTGGGGATTGGCACCCCAAATCATGAGCATGGTAACGACATCAAAGCCTGCAACAATCACTGAGGCCATCAATCTAAGTGTAGCCCTGACGGAAGAGGCAGTCAGGATGAACAAATTTTCAACCTCTGAGGAGAAGAAGGAGACTCATGTAGAGTCATCTGGGGACAACAAGAGGAAGTTGGCAAATTTCAAACAGGGTACCCAGTCGAGTAGCAACGACAAGGCCAAAAAGAGAAAAGAGTACACGGGTATCCTACCAAAGTGCGACAACTGTCGACGACCCCATAACGGGCGGTGTAGATATGGAAAATGTGGTAACTGTGGCAAGGTGGGACATGTCAAGGAAACATGTCGGCAAGGTACTAAACATGGAAATAGAGGTCAAGATGGTAACGGAAATCGCGGAGGAAATAACGACGACAACAACTATCAAGGCAGGGAAGCTGACGATCAAGACTGTGGCCAAGCATGTTTTAATTGCGGTGATGTGGGGCATTTCAGGAAGTATTGCCCTAAGAACACTCAGGCACGTGGATGAAAGCTCAACAGCGGGGATAGAATCCAAGCGTGGATATCGGTACGTCTCATAATAGTCAATGTTATGCTCTATTTGACAGTATTGTCAAATTTTAGCTTCAGAAAATATAGTTGTTTTAGTAGTAAGTAACCTAGATACCCAGTTCTCGATAGAACAAGCCTAACGAAAGCTTCAATGTGATAATTGGGATAGACTGGTTGTCGAACAACCCGGCGGAGATTGTCATCCGCGCCCCGACGACGAACGGAGAAATGATTGTGATTCATGGAGCAGGATACGCTCCTACGGATTATCAGACAAAGAAGACACGAAAATTTTCGCACACAGGATGTGTTGCATTCTTGGCTCATGTCGTGGAAAAAGAAGCCGAAGAACCGAAACTCGAAGATACCCCTGTGATTGGAAGATACCCCGAAGTCTTCTTCGAAGACTTGCCGGAATCGTCTCCTCAACGATTAGTCGAATCCCGCGTCGATCTAATTCCAGGCACTGCACCCGTAGTCGTTGCATCGTAGCGACTTACATTTTCGGAGATGCAAGGATTGGCAGAGAAGTTTTAGAAATGGGTAGAGGAGGAAGATAACAGACCAAAATTCCCTTTTGGGGTAACCCCATTTCTACTCGTCAAAAGAAGGATGATGATTTTCAAATAAACATCAACTACCGGGAGCTGAACAAGCTGACGATCAAGAATAGATATCCTCTGCCAAGGATTGATGATCTATTCGACCAACTGCAAGGTTCAAGCTTTTATTCAAAGATCGACCTTCGATCTGGATACCATCAGTTAAGGATACAAGGGGAGAGTATCCCAAAGACAGCCTTCAGAACTCGATATGGACACTACGAGTTCCTTGTTATGCCGTTTGGTTTGACAAACGCACCTGCTGTCTTTATGGATTTGATGAATAGAGTTTGCAAGCCGTACTTGGACAAGTTCGTGATTGTGTTTATCGACGACATCTTGATTTATTCAAAGACGAAGGCTGAGCATGAGCAACACCTAAGAGCTATTTAGGAGCTGCTGAAGAAGGAACAGTTGTATGCCAAGTTCTCTAAGTGCGAGTTTTGGCTACGTGAAGTCCAATTTCTTGGACATGTGGTTAATGGAAATGGAATCCATGTTGATCCCACAAAGATCGAAGCAATCAAGAGTTGGGAAACGCCAAAGACGCCAACCGAGATTCGACAATTCTTGGGTTTGGCTGGCTACTATCAAAGATTCATTGAGAATTTTTCAAAGATCGCTCAACCATTGACGCTCCTCACGCAGAAGGATAAGAAGTTTGATTGGGGAATCAAACAGGATGAAGCATTTCAGATATTGAAGGATAAGCTTTGTAACGCGCCAATCTTAGCTCTACCAGAGGGTACTGATGATTTTGTGGTATACTGCGACGCATCGCGTCAAGGATTGGGTTGTGTGTTGATGCAACGCCAAAAGGTTATTGCTTACGCATCGCGTCAGTTGAAAGTGCATGAAAAGAACTATACCACACGCGATTTGGAGCTCGGCGCAGTGGTTTTTGCTTTAAAGATCTGGAGACACTACCTTTATGGTACGAAGTGTACAATCTTTACAGATCACAAGAGCCTACAGCACATATACAACCAGAAGGAGTTGAATATGAGACAGAGATGATGGGTTGAGTTGCTGAACGATTATGACTGCGAGATAAAGTATCATCCAGGGAAGGCGAATGTAGTCGCCGATGCCCTAAGTCGAAAGGAGAGGATCAAGTCCATAAGGGTTAGGGCTTTAGAAATGCTTACTTGAACCGATCTTTCCTTGCGCATTCGTGCCGCGCAGAAAGAAGCTCTCAAGGAAGGAAACCTTGAAAAAAAAGAATACCTCCGTGGGATGGAGAAGCTACTGGTACCAAACGAGGAAGGAACGTTATGTTTTGAGAAAAGGATTTGGGTTCCTCTGTTTGGTAGTTTAAGGAAGGTTATTTTCGATGAAGCTCACAAATCACGGTACTCTATCCAACCAGGAGCGGATAAGATGTACCAAGACCTCAAGGATTACTATTGGTGGCCTAGGATGAAAGGCGATGTTGCTGTATATGTGAGCAAATGTTTAACATGCGCTAAGGTTAAAGCGGAATACCAGAAGCCTTCAGGACTTCTGCAACAACCTGAGATTCCCAAATGGAAACGGGAACAAATCTCCATGGATTTTATTACAAAGTTAAAAAAAAAGAACGCTGAGAGGCCATGACACTATTTGGGTAATAGTGGATCGATTAACAAAGTCAGCACACTTCTTACCTATCAGAGAAAAGGATAATACGAGCAAGCTTGCCGAAATTTACATGAGAGAGATCGTTACGCGCCATGGAGTACCTCTCTCAATCATCTCTGATAGAGACGGAAGGTTTGTGTCAAGGATATGGCAATCCTTCCAAGAAGCCTTTGGCTCACAATTGAATCTGAGCACTGCGTTTCATCCGCAAACTGACGGTCAGAGCAAGCGAACGATACAGACTTTGGAAGACATGCTGAGAGCGTGTGTTATGGATTTGGGCGGTAGCTGGGACAAACATTTGCCTTTGGTCGAATTTTCATACAACAACAGCTACCACACCGGTATTGGTGTCGCGCCATTTGAAGCCCTTTACGGACGCAAGTGCCGATCACCCTTATGTTGGGCTGACGCAGGTGATAGGCAGCTTGCTGGTCCCGAAATCGTCCAAGAGACGACAGACAAGATCGCGCAGATTCTTAAACGCATCGAAGCAGCTCGCCACAGACAGAAGGCCTATGCGGATCCAAATCGAAAACATGTGGATTTCCAAGTTGGAGAAATGGTGTTATTGAAGGTCTCACCCTGGAAGGGTGTGGCACGCTTCGGAAAGCGTGGGAAGTTAAATCCGTGCTACATTGGTCCCTTCAGAATTCTGGAAAGAATAGGACTAGTAGCATACAAGTTGGACCTACCTGCTGAACTGAACGGTGTTCACGACACCTTTCATGTATCCAATCTAAAGAAAAGTCCAACTCAAGTCACCGTTGCCATTCCCACCGACGAGATTCATATTGACGACACGCTCCACTTCGTTGAAGAACCTGGTGAGGTCACGGATTGGAAAGTTAACAAGACCCGCCGGAGCAGTGTCAAGCTCGTCAAAGTTCGTTGGAATGCCAGACATGGTCCTGAATACACCTGGGAACGTGAGGACCGGATGAAAGAGAAATACCCCCACCTTTTTCCTAAGAACCCTGCATCTACAAGCAGAACTTAAATTTCAGGACGAAATTTATTTAACGGGGGGAGAATGTGACAACCCGCACTAAACCAGGTATCCGTACGACTTAATTAGTAATTAATTACTGCTGAATTACTGTGCTTACTTGAACTTGTGAGTAAACTGCTACTTGAATACTGATACATGTACTTACTTGCATCATACTTGCTTGCTGTCACTACATTATTTACATACTGAACCTTAGTGACAAACATGATGCACATAAAGCACAGTAGCACTATAACGGATAACCTATTGAACATGCTGATAAAGCCAGCATCAGGCAAACACTGCCTCTAAAGGCCTGTAAGAGCCTGAGATATTTTGCTACACTAGTGGTGAGTGTAGGGATACAAGGGTTGTAGAACTGCGTCTCTAGGAATAAGTCACTATGACTGGATGTGCCTAAAACGTACTCTAAGTACAAAACTCAGCACTTTACATAACAATTCAGCTTTTAGCTAACTAATAAAGTGCCAAAACACGAGAAAAATATTACTAGACACTTTCCAAAGTGTCAGGAATAAGCTGTGTCACTAAAGAGAGTAATAACGACACTTTAAAGCTTTGTTAACGCTTTAACGGATTACTATCCAACCGAACAACCGGACTATACCCGAAACATGAAAATATTGTTATTTTCATTATTTTTTTTTTCTGAGCCAGTTAGGGTCCCTGAATACCCTAACACCCATTGTAACACACTACACATTAGTAACCGAGTTAAACACTTAACTAACTTACTTAACCTAACTAATGTGCCTAACTAACTAGTTGAAAATGGACTAGACCCCCCCCCCCCTCTCCAACCGTCCCTAACTAGAAGGGGACACCCTTGTACTTGGTTTGATTATTATAATTCTCTTGCATAATCTCTAGAAGACATTGCAACCATTGGGTAATTAACTTGTGATTTGTCTATAAGTTAGAAGCTTAACACACCATTCATTTCATCACAACACTTGAACACAAGAACTCTCTCTTTCTCTCTATAAGCTTACGGCCAAGCACCACCCACCCTCCATCCATCATTTTCGGTTCTAATCTTCACATTCCAAGGGTACACAAGTGATAAGGATCGCATATTAGGAAGCTTGGTGCAATCGGAAGGCGAAGGACCTCTCTACTTTGCTTTTATCCACGCGTTTTTCGCATAGATTCTTCCCTAGCCTTGAGCTAGTGGTATGTTGCTTAAAACACCTTCTTGAACTAATCTAAAGTGGTTAATATGAATTGTAACGGTTAAAACTCGAAATCTTACAAGATGATACTTTAAAGTCTACTAAAAATGCTATAAGTATTGGATAAAAACTCACATGTTGTGTAAATGTTGTAGTAATTGAAAGTTGTGATTATTTGGACCCGATCTATGTTGTGGTAGCTCGAATCATCGTTTAACCCGGCGTAGTCATGTTCTTGGATCATGACATAAGACTATTTTAGAAGTAACAAGGGTTAAAAGGTGAAACTCTACCACACGCGAATCATGAACTTGTGTAAAAGAGTTTTACTTGTGGAATAGTGTTTAAAACTAGCAGATCTACGTATCTGCAAGTGGTATTTTCAAAGGACCAAGCGTTAAAGAAATCATGCTTTCTAAAAATGGATCTTCCTCTAACAAGAATGATTTTTATAAACCACAAGTGTGTAAACACTTGTGAAATGAAAAGATCCGACAAAATAACAGTTTTTGTAAAAGATGACTGGAAGTTGTAAAGATGGATTTTCTCTAAAAACGAGGTTTTTACAAGATCAAATTACCTTATATGAAGATCTACTAAATTTAAGGGGATTTACACCACAGTTTTGGGAAAAACTGCAAGTTCATGTAATTTTTGGCAATTTACACATATGTTGATTAGTTGTTGTGATGAAAGTTGTTCTGATCAAATAAAGAAAATTGTTGAGTTGATTTGTTAAAGAAAATGATACGCTTGAAAGCGTGGCCACCTCCAGTTACAGAGGAGACTCTGGCGAAATTTTTCTAAAAACCTAACACTTAGAATTATTTACACTACAAGTGTTAGAATTATTTTTGACATGTTTTCGAAATATAAATTTCGCCATGACTTTATTTACTAAATATTCGGAGGTGGGATTTTCACAAAATTTAACGTGATAAATATATATTTTCACACACTGTTTATGATTATTTTGTGAAAATACATAGATATTATTTTTAGAGTAAAAATAATATTTACGAACGTTAACGATTCCAAAATAATACGAACGCTTTCACCATAAATATATAAGTTACATCGGTAAGTATATTACCACTCGACTGTTAAAACGTAACTTACGCACTTACGGAAATATTTATGAACGCGTATTTTAACAACGTATTATTGGAGAAAAATCATGTGAAATCAAAATATAATATTTTTGAGAAAAATACTTATATTTTGGAATTGGAAATATATATATATATATTAAGTGAGACTTAATGGTATAATTTGGACGCACATGTATCGAATCCCCCATCCTTGGGAAGGAAAATAACTACCAAGTATACAAAATGTAAACACGAAATAGTTGACTAACTATTTCCCAAAAACTTAAACCATAAAGCTAAGGCACGGCCGTCCGTCTAATAGAGTTAGCGCGTGTAGGTCGCCATACAGCTGATTGATTTGGAGGCTTACTTGGTAGAGACGCACCACAGTGAGTTCATATCCCCCTTTTCTCTAACTGTTTTCAGTTTTCTTAACTGCGGGGGTGAAATACATGTTACTATGATTACGAATGTTTCTTACATGGTATGGTCAGCTAAGGAAGGAACTGTTAGGTTATGTGATTGGGTAGGTGAAACCTTAAGAACATTAGTCCTCGTAGTACGATCGAGGGATACGAGTGATAGGCCTATTTGAGCATAACAAACACCACCCATGCGCCCGCAGGTTGGACCATGTGGTGACCCCGTCTTAACACCACCCACGCGCCCGCAGGTTGGACCATGTGGTGACCTTGTCGTAACACCACCCATGCGCCCGCAGGTTGGACCATGTGGTGACTTTGTCCTATCCCCTCCTATGCGCCCGCAGGTTGGACCATGTGGATACACAATAACTGATATGTTTCCTTATTTGCTTTCATACCAGAGTTTACAAAACATTCATACTTGCAATGATTACAAAGGTTTATTCGCGCGCACATACTAAACACATGAACTCGCTCAACATTATTGTTGATTTTTCAACTTACATGTATTTCAGGGAATTAAAGGATCTGGCGCGGTATGACACGTTTTCCGCTGCACTAGTACGAGGTCATCCGGGTTTGGGGAATGTGACTCTTTCCTGGACAAGTCACAGTCCTTAAACTGTGTTTATGTCATGTTGATGTTCGTGTTTGTTAAAACAATGTCGTTGTATTTGGTTTCTAAAACTTAATTAAATGGATGATCTTGCATGATTTTATTTCATATAGCTTTGTTATGGTTAAGCTATGGTATTAAGAAGTCACACCAAAATTTACCACGCTTCCGCAAAGCCAGGGTGTGACAGTTACCATATCGACAACTGACGAAAATAAGTTGTGCCCTACGTCAATGTCTATCATCATTGACTAAGTGCCCAGATCCATTAGTACATGCCCGTCCTACCGGCACGGTGTGAGTCTTGTCAACCCTAATAGCGCTATTAACTAATGACCCGCTCGCCATTGGCCCGGCGATTAAGTCGTTATTAAAATGAGGGACTTAATGATAGAGTTTTGTCTAGTAAGTTTAAGGTTGTTGTCCTATCCAAGGAGGACGAACGTACGTATTCTACCCAAGGAGAATACGCATGATTAACATTGGCATCCTACCCATGGAGGATGGAGGTACATATCCTACCCAAGGAGAATATGTAGGTTCCGTTTTAATTCTTTAACCCATTCCCAACCACCGGGAATCCCATGCCTTAGAAAGTGTGTGAACTCACCTCGGTTTGCTCGACAGATATACAAAGAGGTCAATCAAGCTGCTAGTGGTCAACCACGTCCTAACATGGTTACCATACAAGTCAGGTCTAGGTTTAAGTAGTGCACGTAGATTTACACATAAGCTAACAAGCTACAACACATAACGATTATAGCATACACATAGATCACATTAACAGTAACAATCAAGTACATATAAAACCCAAACTTGTGCGATTTAGATGATTCTACAAATAAAACCCAATCGATGTCCGGCCCAACCTGTTGTGTGATCGGCACAGCCTTGTGCGATCCACAACCGATTGTGCGACTCATCTCAACCCAGCCCAATAAAGCATGCAGTCCATACTTGTGTGGCCCAATCATTTAACAGTTAACTAATCTTGTGCGGTCCATTTAACTTGTGCAATTAAGAATGACTTGTGCGATTGGGTTTTGGGCTGTACGACCCAACAACGTAACAAGGTTTAATATATATAGTGCGGCCCAATATATTGTGCGATCGACACCATCTTGTGCGATCCACAATATATTGTGCGGTTATGCAAGACTAGGTTGTACTATGTGCTTCACTCAGTTGTACCTAGCTTGTGTGGTTGCCCTTGTGCGATCCAAGAGCTTGTACGTTCAGCTCTTGTGCGACCAAGGGACTTGTGCGATCAGATCAGATCTTATGTGATCTGATCTTGTGCGACCGAACAAGCTTGTGCGATTAGTTATGCATTTTCCTTAATTCATGCAAGTCAGTTACACATTCCATAATTATCCAATTTACAGCAATTAAGTTCTCTATCATATTTGTAGTAACTTGTAACATAAATCAAGATCTAGCAATTTATTCAAACAGATCAAACAGTGTATACCCTCTTGATTTCATATAAACCCTAGCTAACATGAAGAATTCATCATCACCAAAACCGGATCATAAAGCATTATTAACACTTAAATCCTATTTCATCATGCAACTATCAATACAAACATTATGCGATTTAGATCAAGCATACTTGTATATCATCGTTCCCTTCTTTATACCAATCAACTAATCACATCACATTCAAACGAGATCAACATAAACCATCATGCAAGTCTACTAACAGAACGGTTCTATCATATTCATAAATTGAAACCCTATTTCCAAATCAACCATCAAGACTTCTATCGATATTACGACTAGCATTTAACCCTAGTTTTCTTATGAGATCATAGAAACCACAACATGATTATCCTACAATCAAACAATGATGAAATACTAACCGATGGAAAGGTAGGGCAGGATTGTTTCGAACAAGAAGACCTTCGAGAGGGGGGGCTGCCGTCAGGTTCCAAAAGAATGAGAAAAGAATGAGAAGAGCTTAGGGTTGATAAACTTTGGATGCTAGATAGTTATGGAGTTTATATATTGACATCCCTTGGTGCCATACGAAAACAATAGGGGCCGGCCCATCTGTTAGTGCATACGTCTGTCGACTTCGTCTTGTATCGAGTCTTGTATTACAATTGTTAGATCAGGGCATGTTGTACGAGAAATAGGGTAGGATTTATGTGTGTTTATGCTAATTTGGCTTGAAAGTGTCATGTGACATTTCAAACGAAATTAACATAGTTAATTTCGTTTGAAGAGGTACATGACACCTTCAAACTAAATTACCCTCACTATAAATACTCCTCATGCGAAATCATTTGTAACCTTCTTGTTTCCGACGCCGAAGTGCTGTCGAAGTGTCTACGTGCTGTAATTTGCTCAGAGATCAATAAACGAGACAATTAATAGTGAATACAAGCTAAATAAAGACAGAATCAATGAATTCCGCCTCTGATTCTGTCTGAGACCTCTTCTGATCAACTCGTTAGGTCGTTTCGCGATCCTACAAGTGGTATCAGAGCTTAGGAGGAAGAGTTCTTACCGTTTAGCTCGTTTTCGCTGGAAAATTCTGTTTTCTACACCTTCTTTTCAAAAGCAATCAAGTTTTCACGGTTAAAAACGGCGGATTTTCACATATCATGAGCATAATGTTGTTTTAACAAACCCTAAAAAGTTTCAGAACTAAAATCGGATTAAAACTTGATCAATTGGACAAAATCTGGATCGAAATGATGATGTCATGGTAATTTCGTTTGAGTTAACCTACTGATTTCGTTTGAAATCACACATTCATCCTGATTTCGTTTGAACAAGCTTGCTGATTTCGTTTGAGAGTGCACATTGAGACTGATTTCGTTTGAAGTTACTGGGTGATTTTGTTTGAATTCGGAATTCCGTTTGAGAGAGTTGAATAATCTCATTTGAAACAGTAATTTCGTTTGAAGATTTCGTTTGAAAACAGCAATCTCGTTTGAAATCGTAATTTCGTTTGAAAGGTCATACATATTCAGCAATTTCGTTTGAGAGATTAGGTGTTTCAAACGAAATTAGGTATATTATTTGAAGGTTGTGATTTCGTTTGAGAAAGGTATTCCGTTTGAAAGGAGATCTAGTTTGAACGTGGTATTTCGTTTGAACAGGTTGTTTTTGAAATATGACGAAAATGTTTGATGAACAAGAAAATGATTATCTTGAAAGGTTAAACAATTGGCATCGAGGATTTATAGATGATAGTTATAGAAATGTGAAGAAGATTGGATGGGAGAAAAGGTTTAAATACTTTTTGTGTCTAAAAAATGAAAAATTGGATGATCTAGCAAACCGATATACAGTCTTAATTGAACATTTGAAAGAACATGAGATAAGACTATCAGATACTGAAAAAGTATCAAAGTTTGCAGATGCTTTACCTGCTGAATGGGATAATATACTTAAAAGTATAAAACTTGATTCTGGTTTTTCAAAATTACATCTAAAAGGTTTCATCAGCAAACTTAAAACTCATGAGTATGAAATTTATGAGAAAAAGAGTGAATTGATGAATAAAATAAGAGGAAAGCTTGATAAAATGAGTTTGGATGTGATTGATGAAATGAACAAAAGAGTTGATGTATGTCTTAGTGCAAAAAATGTTTTGACATATGATAACAAGAGGGGTTGTTATATTGATGAGAATGCGAATCCTCTTGATTTCGTTAAAATTTTTTGTGAAGGAACATACAAGATAGAGAAAAAAGAAATCTCAAAGAATGAAGAATCAGAAAAGCTTGGATCTTCAAATTCTGAATCTTTGTGTTCTAAATGTGTTCAATTTGAAGCTGATAATGTCAAACTCTTGAAGGATGTAGAGAGTTTGACATTGGAGATAAAAAATTTGAAGGATGAAAAGAAATCTGATGATAAACAGATTCTTGAGATGCGTGTAAATTGTGAAAATCTGAAATCTGAAAATGTCAAACTCTTGAGAGATTTAGAGAGTTTGACATTAGAAAACAAAAATTTTTAAAAATCAGAAAAAGATTTTGAAAACAAAATAAAAATGTTTGAAAATGAAAAAGTAAAAATTGAAAAATATTTTCAAAGCCAAATAAAGATTCTGGAAGATGAGAAAGCTATTTTTGGTAAAAATAATATTGATAAGCAAATTGAAATAAATTCTCATCTTCAGAAAATCATTCAGCTTGAAAATGAAGCTGAAAGTGCTCGGAATAAAATTGATGATCTTGAGAATAAATTGAAAGGTTTTGTGAATTCTACATCACATGTCTGTCCAAAACCGATCAATTCTGTTCCAATAAGTGACAATGTCACAAATTTTGACAAAGTCAAAATTGAAGATTGTGATGAGAAAACTGATGATGAAGTTGAGAAAAGAAAAATATTTTTTAAATTAAATGAAATGTTTCAAGAAACTGTTTTACATTCTACTGAGAAAGGTGAATGCTCAACGCAAAAACCTGTAAAGAAGAATGTGGAACAAAAACAAAAGGATAAAAAGCCGAAAAATCTTCAAAAAGAAAATAAAAGCTCATCAGTTCAATCATCCAATCGAGATAAAAAACCACAAAAATTGGAAAATCAAAACTCAAAAACTGTTGGTAATAAGTGGTGCAGGTTTGACCACAGTGCTTCAAAGTCAAATCCAGCTTTCAGGAAGAGTGATGATTACCACAAAGCCAGACAATGCTATGATCTGAATGTTTGGTGTGAAAGTGGTGATTGGTATGATAACAGAGTGTGTTACACTTATGGTGTTCGAGGACACATTGCTGTTAACTGCCAAAATCAGTGGTTTGAGTCGAGGAGATGCTATAATTGCCATATCAAAGGACACATTGCCAGAGACTGCCCAATGAGATCAAAGGGAAGATCGAGGGTTGAATCTCAGAAAATGGCAAAGAAACCAGTCAATGTCAAGCCCAAAGAACAAAAAGTTCAAGAACCTAAAGTTCAAGAACAGAAAGTTCATGAACAGAAAGTGAAGCTTTCACAAGGGCAGAAAGACAGACTGAGGAAGAAGAGGAAGAAAGCGAGAGAGTATCTTGAAAGAATTTTGTCCTCGGATACAACTGGTAAAACAGATAAAAGTTCTGATAAATCATCTTGCTCGCCAAAGAATGACAAATCAAGCAAAACGAATTCATCAGATACAAATCTGAGGACAGAGGAGAGAGTAAAGAAAGAGAAAGTTGGTGGTGATGAATTTGTTTCTTTGGAAACAAAGGAGCCACGTGTGGGCAATGAATCTGATTCATCAAAGTCAGACAAGCCAAGTTTAGGCAATGAATCTGGTGTGGTAAAGCCAGAAAAGCCGTGTGTTGAGGTAAAAGTTGAGAATTCTGGTCTAACAATGGATGATGCAAATTTTCCACCATTGTTGAACAAGAATTCAAAATCACCCAAGGACAGTCAGGCTTGGGTGAATCTGTTTAAATGAAAAACCTGACTTACCGGAGCTCCCAGGTTGGTAAGTGTGGAGCAGGAATCGGCATCTTTCTTGAGAAATTCACGAAAGTCATATTTCGACTTACAAGTGGTAAATCAGGGACATTAAGTTGTACTTGATTTTCTACATGTGTTTGTGTTAAGAAAATCGGGAAATGTAAAATCAGACAAGTGGTTGAAGAAAACAAGGTGATGAATGATCCCCATGTTTGAAAAATGACTTACAAAACTAATTTTCCGGAAAAACCATTTTGATTAAAACAAACTTAAGTGTTTTGAAATCACTATGGGAAAATGTTTTGTTGTCAGGGGGAGTTCTGATTGTTTAAGCTAAGTGAATGGAGAATTGAAGTAATTCTCATCATGTTGTCACCTTTCCTTGTACAGTTCATTTTCAAATTTTCCCAGAAAATCAAAATTGAGACATATTTTGATTTTAGGGGGAGTAAAAATTTTAAAAAAAATTAGAAAATTTGAAAAATTCCAAAAACATTGAAAAATTGCAAATATGAGTTTTGTTGTAAAAAGAGGAAATGATAGTAGATCAGTTAGACTATCACAGCATGCTAAAGAAATGTAAACTCTAAATGTGATAAACGGTCTCACTAAAGATGTGACGGTAGGCTCAGCTAGACTAGTAGATTTGCGAGAACGATACAAACTTAAATGAAAAAGCCTAGTTCTAGTGGGAAACATGGTCAAAAGCATAGTACTTAGTTTTGTCCTTCTTGATTGTCTGCCTACTCAGTAATCGCTGATTGTCGAAAGACATAAAACTGGTTAAGTTTGTGAACTTTCACAACTTTGCTGAAAAGTCACTGTGATTGTGCATTTTATTTTGCAAAGATTTAAACTTGTTTTATTTCTTTATTTTGTTTAAGCATTGGACATCCTCTGCGTATACGTGAGTATCGAACTGGATGTTAGTGCCTAAACGTTCTGCTTTATATTCTTTGGTGTTTCGTTTAAGCTTTGGATCACCTCTGCGTATACGGGAGTATCGACCTGGTGGTTAAAGCCTAAACAACTTCAACTTGGTTTTATTTCTTATTTTGTTTAA
Source organism: Helianthus tuberosus (assembly GCA_030545235.1). NCBI lineage: Eukaryota > Viridiplantae > Streptophyta > Magnoliopsida > Asterales > Asteraceae > Helianthus > Helianthus tuberosus. The sequence goes on along the minus strand of CM060445.1, from coordinate 55,801,168 downwards.
ACATTGGACTTTCTCTGCGTATCGAAAGATCGACCTGATTGTTAATGTTTAAACATTCTGCGTTGTTTTTGCACAAATCACCGTTGATAAAAGTTTAAAGGCATTACTTTAGTTAGTGTATTGCATGATGAGGGGATATGCTGAGATCGTGGGGTCCATAAGAATTTAGTGCAAAATTTATATATCTTAACGTATCAGTAAGCATTTCAAAAGTTTTTAGATTGAGTTTAAGTGGACAACAATATCGTCGATCTATGTGAATCGTTTAGAACTGAAAATGTTTAAAGCTTAACGGTGCTAGTGATTTGTCTCAAAAACTGATATGATCCTCTTACACAAACTCACAAAAATATTGTTTGTAAATATTTCTTCTCTGCATTTCATTACATTTAAAATTTCAAAAAGATTTCAGAGTGTTTTAGCATAAACTTTTGAAAAATACAAAAAGATTTTCGACAACTGATGTTGAAGAGCTGATTTTCAAAATTTCAAGTGCTAAACATGATGGACAGGTTTAGGAGTGTGCGTTTAAAAGAAGAAATTTGTTTGTTGAAAGAAAGTTTGATTAGTTAATCAAGGTCATTAAATTGAACTTGATGCAACTATTGTAAAAACTTATTTGTTTGTAAGAATATGTGTGCAGGAAATGATAAAAAGCGAAGTTTCAATTCCTGATGATCAAATTCCAGGTTTTGATACTTTGTTACTGATAAAGAATTCCAGAATGCGATCCCAACTAAGTGAGAGGGGGAGTCTGAAGACAAGAAACAGGTTACAGATCCTGATGCTATGGATTGCTAGGAGAAGTTATGGAAGCCCAGAGACTGATAAAGACTGAAGATGCGAAGACTCGATACTTCAGACTCGTCAACATCCGAGGGGGAGTCTGTTAGTGCATACGTCTGTCGACTTCGTCTTGTATCAAGTCTTGTATTACAATTGTTAGATCAGGGCACGTTGTACGAGAAATAGGGTAGGATTTATGTGTGTTTATGCTAATTTCGCTTGAAAGTGTCATGTGACATTTCAAACGAAATTAACATAGTTAATTTCGTTTGAAGAGGTACATGACACCTTCAAACTAAATTACCCTCACTATAAATACTCCTCATGCGAAATCATTTATAACCTTCTTGTTTCCGACGCCGAAGTGTTGTCGAAGTGTCCACGTGCTGTAATTTGCTCAGAGATCAATAAACGAGACAATTAATAGTGAATACAAGCTAAACAAAGACAGAATCAATGAATTCCGTCTCTGATTCTGTCTGAGACCTCTTCTGATTGACTCGTTAGGTCGTTTCACGATCCTACACCATCATGGGCTGCCCTTTGGGTCTTGGATTCGGATCATAAGTTGGACCGAGTATGTTGTGCGATTAAGATTCGTTATACACTTATATTTATAATACAACCAAACATAACACGTAACATTCCACCTATAATCATTCCATTAAAAACAACATATCAAATAACCACACAAGGTTCACACATGCCACATCAAGTGCAAATATAAAATCAAGCGTAGCGAAAGGTTCCAAATTACGAGTTGTCACATCATCCCCAAGTTGAAAGAAATTTCGTCCCAAAATTTAGCACGTACTCACTGAGGAAGCCAGTTAGGTTGCATGGTTTTCCTGGGGTGTCACATCCTTCCCCCGTTGGTTTGGAATTTTGTCCCGAAATTCCACAGTAGCTTCAGGCTCAGTAGTGGTTTCACTGTTTCCGAACAACTGGGGATACTTGTGTTTCATCTGGTCTTCTCGTTCCCAGGTAAACTCTGGGCCACGACGAGAGTTTCAACGAATTCGAACAAGAGGTATTCTGGTGCGCTTGAGAATCTTAACGTCTCGTTCTGTGATTTCTACTGGTTCCTCAACGAATCACAACTGATCGTCCATTGTGAGCTCCTTCAAAGGAACTATGAGGGTCTCATCTGACAGACACTTCTTCAGATTTGACACGTGGAACACGTTGTGAACTCTACAGAGTTCTTCAGGTAGATTCAACTTGTAAGCGACTTTGCCAATTTTCTCAATGATTTTGAACGGTCCGACATAACGCGGATTGAGTTTGCCTCGTTTACCAAAATGACCTACACCTTTCCAAGGTGAAACTTTGAGTAGCACTCGATCCCCAACCTGGAACTCAAGTGGTTTCCTGCGCTTATCAGCGTAGCTTTTCTGACGGTCACGAGCTGCCGCCATCCGTTTTCGTATATGAGCAATCTTCTCAGTTGTGTCTACCACAAGTTCTGGGCCTGTGATTTGGCTGTCACCAACTTCTGCCCAGCAAAGAGGTGATCGGTATTTACATCCGTACAATGCCTCAAACGGAGCGGTCTGGATACTGGTGTGGTAGCTGTTATTATATGAAAACTCCACTAAAGGGAAGATGTCTTTCCCAATCGTTGCCAAAGTCGATTACACATGCCTGAAGCATGTCTTCAAGAGTTTGGATGGTGCGTTCAGTCTGCCCCTCAGTCTGTGGATGATATGATGTGCTCATGTCTAGACGTGAGCCAAAGGATTTGTGCATCGCTTGCCACAAATCAGATGCAAATCGTGGGTCGCGATCAGAGATAATGGAGGTTGGCACCCCGTACTCATTTCAGGTAGATGACTGCAAGTGTAGAAAACTTATCCGTTTCCTTGATGGCTAGAAAGTGGGCTGGTTACGTGAGACAATCAACGATCATCCAGGTGATATTGTTTCCGTTTCGAGTTGTAAATAGGCTAGCGACCAAATCCATGGCAGTTTGTTTTTGCTTTCCATATAGGTGTTTCTGGTTGCTAATACTTCACCTTGACTTTCCCACAAGTCAAACATCATTCCCATACCTAGCTAGGTGGGCCTTCATGTGACAACTGGCACCAAACCGGTAATTCCCGTACACTTTAATTGTTATTTAATGACTGCAATTATGTGCTTAATTGTCAGCAATGGCTGAACACATACTAAACAAGTGAATTCATGCACGTTGTATACTACAAAATATTGCTTTATGCATAAACGAGAGCGTTGCGTCAGAAATACTAGTAAACTCACCGGTAAGACACACTGTGTCAACAAAACTGCAGAAAGCAGTCAGACATTAGAATTGAGGCCTAGGTGTAGGTCCAATGACAAGAATACATTAAAACCCAAGAATACATACAAGGGTTTAATATACATACTCTCCAGAAGCAAAAATAAGCATTAAAAAGCACCCGAAACGCACTTTAAGTGCAGAATTTTATATAATTCAGCTATAATCAACATTATGGCACTGAAATATTATGCAGAAATTACGTTTTATTATCTAGAATACTTCCCCAAGTGTTGGGAATTGAAAAGGATACACAAAGGTACTTAATAGACACTAAACGGTGCAAATTAGCACTTTAACGAACCGGTGTCTAACCAAACAACCGGATATTACCCGGAGCACCAAAATAATGCTAGAAGCATTGTTTTTATTTTTCCTAAGCTAGTTAGGTTCCCCGAACACCCTAACACACTATATATTACTTAACATACTTAAACACTAAATCTAATACTTAACATGTAACTAGATATTGTAACTAACATTTAAGATGGAACTAGATCCCCCCCCCCCCCTAAACCGTATGGACAAGGGCCCCATAAGGGGGATTTCTTTCTAATATTTTAGGGGAATATGTTGGGTGAGCCATGGACATATTACACCTTGGGTTATAATATGTTGGAGAAACATTCTATTTAACCACAAGTCCTAGATCATTATCATTCCCCAACATCTCCAAAACACCCTCCACCCACATCTTCATTTCAAGCTTCAATCCATCCATTCCAAGGTGATATTAAGGTGTAAGAAGGTCACCAACGAAGCTCGGTGCAAGTGGATCTTGAAGGACCTTCACCATTTGCTTTTATCCACCTCATTTGCACTCTTGAACTTCCCTAGCCTTGTGCTAGTAGTAAGTGCTTCAAATCTTCATCTTGTTCATGTTTTTGGTGGTTAATAGGTGATTTATTGGTTAAAAATTTAGAACACTAAAGAACATAACCTAAAGTCTTGAACATAAGATGAATAAGGTGGATAAAGGAAAGATGTGTGTGTAAATCATGTAGATCTTGTGTTGTTATAATTATTTGATGATGTTTGATGGTAGAAGTAGGATGGATCATCATCTAGACATACTAGTTCATGTTTAAGAACATGAACTAGTAAGATGTAATTGTTAGAGTTTTAAAGGATGATGAAACCATCCATACATGAACTTGAACTTGAATAAACATGAGTTTTCTTGTAAAATGAAGTTGTAAACTTGTAGATCTAAAGATCTACAAGTGGTTTTTTGGAAGAACCAAGTGGAAAATACTAGATTGTTAAAAACCCGGATCTTGTATAAACTTAAAGCATTTTTAGAAAGTAAACAAGTGTATAAACACTTGTGTAGAAAGAAAATTTCCACAAAGAAATATTTTGAAATTCATGACTAGAAGTTGTGAAAATACATATCCTTTAAAAATAAAGTTTTTAAGAAACTAAATTTATTTTTAAAGGTAACAAGACTTACTAAGTGTGCTAGTAAGTTACTACACATTTTTGTAAATTCTCAAGTTCATGAAATAGAGAAATTAGTATATATTGTAGTTGATTGTTGTTGAAAAATTGGTTGTTGATGATTTAAAAGAAAATAAACACATGTTTTGAAAACATGGGAAACCTCCATTTTTAGGGGAAACTCTGTCAAAATTTTTATAAAATTTTGACACTTAGAAAAATATAAGTTTTTGAGAAACTTATTGCCTAAAAATGTATTTAAAAATATTACCAAGGTTTCCCTAATTTTTGGTGATAAGAAATGAGGACTTCTTCAAGAATAAAAATGGATATTAAGTATGTATATATTTTTGAGAAAAATATATATTATTTGATCACCAACTTTTGTGCTAAGTGTATATAGTATGTGTTATACGTGCTAGTGTATTAATACTTAAAAATACACTAAATACTCATGAGAAGTATAAACACAAAAATACACATGCAACATACAAGATACATAATTCGGGTGCAAAGTGCAAAACACGAGATACTTATATTAATTTTTGAGAAAATAATATAAGTAAGACACTTAGTTAAAAATATAAAATATTTTTAAAACAACAATACAAATACAAAAGAGAGTTACTGTACTTGTGCGACGCAAGTCTAGTGACTAACGTTAAGAAAACGCATATAGGTCACGACGTTAATTAAGCAAATCCGGTGAAGTTTACGACGCAAGGAACACAAAGTTGTGAGTTCATGCTCCCCCTTTTCTTTTAATTGTTTTCAGTTTTATAACTTCGGGGGTGAAATACATGTACAATATTTACAAATGGTATGACAACAAGAAGCACACTTGGTGAGAACGAGTACCTAGTGTGATGAGATATAAGAATACAAGAAGTGCACTTGGTGAGAACGAGTACCAAGTATGATGCGTTATGAGATATGATACGAGAAATCGTGTCACGAATAGGGTGCATAAGCACCATTAATCAACAATATACCTAGACCGCAGAACAAAAGGTTAGATCTAATGGGTGCCGGGCAGCCACACTCTCGGTGAGGGCGAGTATCGAGTAGTGCTTTGTGTCTCAGAATATGCCAACTAGAAAATGCCTAAGGTTTGGTGACTTCCTATGTCGTGTCACATGTTAATGGCTTTGTAACCCATTAACAATCCTGATACTTACAGGAATACTTTATTTACTTAAAAATTCATACCATATTAAAACTTGATTTATACTTGAGTACGTGGGGTACACAAGTAAACTTGAATTAAACTTGAGTACGTGGGGTACTCAAGTAAACTTGAATTATACATGAGTACGTGGGGTACACATGAAAACTTGATTTATATATGAAAACTTGATTTATACATGACACAAACTATGTTTTCATACAAAGTATACAAACGTGAAATATAACAACTGCATGAATTCACACCAACATTATGTTGACGTTTTTCCAAAACTCACATGTATTTCAGGTAACTAGGATGGATGTGCGCGCGGTCTTACCCATGCTCATGGATGTCGCTTATCTTTATCTTTAAATAAAGTTGTAAACTTCTTAAGACAATGTTTTATGCTATCTCGCGATGTAAACGCTATCTTATGTTTTCAAATTATGGTATTTGAAGTTATTTTCATGAGCATGTAGCATGTTTACCTTTCGTATGCAATGAGAACCTTTCATGATCACACCTCGTGCTTCCACCGTAGAAAGGGGTGTGACACTTCATGCCCGATTACCAGTACGAGGTTTATAGATCCTAGTATCTCTCATCAAAACCCAGATGACTAGAATATCAATGTCGATGTGCTTTGCTCAACACGAGTTCCCTACAGTAGTCGTATAGTGAGGTCCACATTCATTCCATGAGATAACGAGTGTCATCCGGCCTGACATAGGTTGCTTCTCCATGCCCCGCATGGGTTCAACTTGAAAATCCTCTTCTTTCAAACAGAGCGAGTCTGATCAGGTAAGTTAATAGTGGGCTGCAAGGCTTGTGCATGTTCAAGCTTCATAGCTGCAATCATCCTAAAGTTCCCTCCAGCCATGCCTTTAACTGATTTAGTTCTGTCGAAGCCAAAGTACACGGGAGGCCCTTGCGATCGGTCTAAATAACGTATTTGGTACCGTCCAAGTAATGCCTCCATCTAAAATCCCAAGGCCACGCTTTTCACCGTCAGTCGTGTGTCATGCAGTTTCCCCCTTGTAACTCCATCACGTAATTCATCACTTTCTCGTGTTGCATCTGTGTGTGACCGAGATTCTGATTCGGGCCATCGTGGTACACCACTAAATCACCCGCACCCTCGGGTAAAGACGATGCTCAGTGCATTGCAGAGTTGGAACTCAAAAGCTGAAAAGACGTCCTCCTGTTTCGTCTTTCACGAACACAGTACCCTACTGTGCTAAAGGGATTTAAGCTGTGTGACCTTCGAAAATCTTGTGGGTAAGTTGCGTTAGTATATAGTGAAACCAAGAAATTGCTGCATCCCCGAAGGAATCTTTGGTGTCGATCAGTTTCTAACAAGGTGCATCTCAGCGAGATCCACGAGTATTCCCACTCCGTTGGTTACCTGATCAAAATGCATGACTTCGCACGTAATGGCTCCTCCCACAGAAGCGCTGAAATAGAATACATATTCCACCCATGGTGTTCCTTTCTCCTGGTCATGATTCAGAACGTCATCAGTGAATACAGTCGATTCGTGTGATCCCTGAGGCTGCTTTGGTGTTGATCGCCTCAATGATCATGGTGTACTAAGTTAAAATGGCCGCATTACGTTTGATATGCCATTCTAAGAGCATTCTCCCCTTGGACTTACATCTGATGGTAGTTCGTTCGTTAGTAAACCCTCAAACGGAAGCTTGTTCCTTGCAACTGGTCGACAGGTTTTCAATACATGGTCGAGGCAAGCGGTTGTTACCTTGTTAGGTTCTCAATAATCAGTACACATATCCATCGATACAACCTATCTTCCTGGATAAAACTGGGGCTCCCCAAAGCAAAAACTAGGTCCGACAAAGCTCCTGTCCAACAGGCCCTGTTGTTGATTTGACAACTCTCGCAACCCTCCTGGTGCAAGACGGTAAGAAATACGAAGAATCAGGACTGCCTCTGGTGTGAGATCAAACTGAGGGTCTGTCTAATTGTTGTGGAAGTAAACCTGATAGTTCCTCCCGTAGCATGCTGGGTGGAATCACGAACAATTGGTGGATCCTCGATCCTCTCTTCTTAGCCCAAACATTAGTAACGGTTGCCAACATAGCGGGGTAGTCCCTCCGTAGACGCTTTCTGGCCTTCATTGCTGATATGATGCTAGCCCTTACACCACTCTGACACTTCAAAGTATAAGTGACGCAAAATTTTCCTTCCACTCAAGACCATCAAGGATAGCAAAAAGGAGGGTCGATGTCGAACACTTGTCCCGCAAGGTCAAGTTTGCATCCCAATGATCATGCAAGACTTCCATTGGCTTGCCATCAGCCAGTTCCATAACAGGTTTGGTTTCGAGAAGCACCAGGGTTAAACAGGGCAGAGACGAAGCGATTAGCTACCCATATAAGCTTCTAAGTTGCCACCATCCTGGCGTCGCCCACGTCAACCCTAAATGCCCTTCCATGAGCATCATCTCCAGTGTTTCTGTTTTCATTGCAAAGATTTCAAGTACTGTTGTTGTTCCTTTGGTCGTTGTCTACATTACTTAATCATGGCCAATCCAAGTTGTAGGCACCTTTATTCCCATACTGTGGGCTAGGCTTATGAATACCTTGTTGTTGCTGTGACTGCTGCTCCCAATGTCGTCGCTCGAAACGAAGTCCTTTGATTCTTCACCATCAAGGTCCATCTTCTCACATTTTGAGCCACGTCCTAAAGTGCTACTCACTGCTGGCAGCTACACATTCCACGTTATTGTCGATTGTCATTGCTTATGTCCTGATTGATTCGTATGAGTTGACTCCCATGAGTCGCTGACAGGGGTTAAGGACTCGATTGAAGCCAATTCGCTGGTGTTCATTTCCGGTAATCAGGGTCGTCAAAGTACTGATGTCGGTAAAGTACTACGCTCATCCTCCTGTCCATCGATGTTGCAAGTTGCTTGAGTAATACACGGTCTGTTATGAGGGTATTGCAAAAGTGATCACACTTCGGGATCTAAGATGTCAATACATAAGTTCCATCAAACGAAGAGGAGTAAGAAAGGTATCGATCAATCATTCGACGCTGCGACATCCAACTCAGGGACGTTCGTATAAGCACCTAACATTCTACACGGTTCGCTAGGTGTTCAGATGGGTGTTCAGGTAATACTCGATAGCATCGAGATTCGAAAGGATCCAGTGAGGAATGAAAAGTTCACGTTCGAGTAGGGGACAATCACTGCTATGACCCCTATAGGTTTGTTATGTTTCACATCAATCAAATAATGGAACGGAATCCCCTTTTTCACATGTTAAGCCTCACTAGGACTCGCATGCACCCCACATTATTATTATTTGTGCACCCACAATAATATTGTGATTTGCATGCTCATCTCAGCTCCTCTTAACTCATGTCAAATGGTTCCTCAAACTCGAGTAGCAAACAAAGAGCATCACGAAGCGTAACTCATGAATGCTTAGAGAAATACCACCCTATCAGTCACATAACACATGCAAGTAATATATGAATTCCTACTGTTGTGCTAAACGTGCAATCACATGCAATTTCATATGTAAGTGTTCACTAGTTATGCAGTACAATGAGTATACGAGGGACGAACCTTGCAATCTGGAGCTGAGTGTCATGGTCGTATTCACGTTTTCAGAACTGTTCGGTTATAGTCTGGTTTTAAAAAAAACGTTTTCCCCTTTTTAAAACCAAGTTCACTATAACCAATGGCTCTGATACCAATCTATCACAACCCCAAAATACCACAAGCGAAGTATCACCGTAGGGAGCGTGACATACCAGGATCTAGCCACCAATCACATTGAACTCATAGGAATATTTAAATAAAACTTTCATTTATTAACATTAAGTGTTACAACGTTACAAGTAACACACAGTATACAGCGGAAGCATAATTCATTCGTTAAGTGTTTATAAACCACATGAAAAAAAAACCATTAGTCTTGTGGTGCGATTCCATGTATCTCGACCCATGACCATTCCAGCCTCCCAGACAGCAAGTTCCAACAGTATGCACCTAAAGGCCTGCAAGGCATGTAACAACGAATCAACAACAAAGTTGAGCGAGTTCACAGTTGGTTGTTTAGTTTTACAAGTTTGTTTTGAAAACCATAAGTTGTTTCGTAAACCACGAGCTAACCAGTATCTTTGTTTCCCAAACCATATCCATAATCAGTGGGGGCTTCCCCATGTGAACCACTAGACCGTTACCATATCGACAACTGACGAAAATAAGTTGTGCCCTACGTCAATGTCTATCATCATTGACTAAGTGCCCAGATCCATTAGTACACGCCCGTCCTACCGGCATGGTGTGAGGCTTGTCAACCCTAATAGCGCTATTAACTAATGACCCGCTCGCCATTGGCCCAGCGATTAAGTCAATATAAAAATGAGGGACATAATGATAGAGTTTTGTCTAGTAAGTTTAAGGTTGTTGTCCTACCCAAGGAGGACGAACGTACGTATTCTACCCAAGGAGAATACGCATGATTAAAATTGGCATCCTACCCATGGAGGATGGAGGTACATATCCTACCCAAGGAGAATATGTAGGTTCCGTTTTAATTCTTTAACCCATTCCCAACCACCGGGAATCCCATGCCTTAGAAAGTGTGTGAACTCACCTCGGTTTGCTCGTCAGATATACAAAGAGGTCAATCAAGCTGCTAGTGGTCAACCACGTCCTAACATGGTTACCATACAAGTTAGGTCTAGGTTCAAGTAGTGCACGTAGATTTACACATAAGCTAACAAGCTACAACACATAACGATTATAGCATACACATAGATCACATTAACAGTAACAATCAAGTACATATAAAACCCAAACTTATGCGATTTAGATGATTCTACAAATAAAACCCAATCGATGTCCGGCCCAACCTGTTGTGTGATCGGCACAGCCTTGTGCGATCCACAACCGATTGTGCGACTCATCTCAACCCAGCCCAATAAAGCATGCAGTCCATACTTGTGCGGCCCAATCATTTAACAGTTAATTAATCTTGTGCGGTCCATTTAACTTGTGCGATTAAGAATGACTTGTGCGATTGGGTTTTGGGCTGCACGGCCCAACAACGTAACAAGGTTTAATATATATAGTGTGGCCCAATATATTGTGCGATCGGCACCATCTTGTGCGATCCACAATATATTGTGCGGTTATGCAAGACTAGGTTGTACTATGTGCTTCACTCAGTTGTACCTAGCTTGTGTGGTTGCCCTTGTGCGATCCAAGAGCTTGTACGTTCAGCTCTTGTGCGACCAAGGGACTTGTGCGATCAGATCAGATCTTATGTGATCTGATCTTATGCGACCGAACAAGCTTGTGCGATTAGTTATGCATTGTCCTTAATTCATGCAAGTCAGTTACACATTCCATAATTATCCAATTTACAGCTATTAAGTTCTCTATCATATTTGTAGTAACTTGTAACATAAATCAAGATCTAGCAATTTATTCAGACAGATCAAACAGTGTATACCCTCTTGATTTCATATAAACCCTAGCTAACATGAAGAATTCATAATCACCAAAACCGGATCATAAAGCATTATTAACACTTAAATCCTATTTCATCATGCAACTATCAATACAAACATTATGCGATTTAGATCAAGAATACTTGTATATCATCGTTCTCTTCTTTATACCAATCAACTAATCACGGCACATTCAAACGAGATCAACATAAACCATCATGCAAATCTACTAACAGAACGGTTCTATCATATTCATAAATTGAAACCCTATTTCCAAATCAACCATCAAGACTTCTATCGATATTATGACTAGCATTTAACCCTAGTTTTCTTATGAGATCATAGCAACCACAACATGATTATCCTACAATCAAACAATGATGAAATACTAACCGATGGAAGGGTAGGGCAGGATTGTTTCGAACAAGAAGACCTTTGAGAGGGGGGGCTGCCGTCGGGTTCCAAAAGAATGAGAAAAGAATGAGAAGAGCTTAGGGTTGATAAACTTTGGATGCTAGATAGTTATGGAGTTTATATATTGACATCCCTTGGTGCCATACGAAAATAATAGGGGCCGGCCCATCATGGGCTGCCCTTTGGGTCTTGGATTCGGATCATAAGTTGGACCTAGAAGAAAGAATGTGCGATCGAGGTATGTGGCCCAAAAAGGAATTGTACGATCGAGCATATGTTGTGCGATTAAGATTCGTTATACACTTATATTTATAATACAACCAAACATAACACGTAACATTCCACCTATAATCATTCCATTAAAAACGACATATCAAATAACCACACAAGGTTCACACATGCCACATTAAGCGCAAATATAAAATCAAGCGTAGCGAAAGGTTCCAAATTACGAGTTGTCCCAGCTTGGTTGGATCCTAACGATCGACCAAATGGGTCTGGTTCGAAAGTCTAAGCGGTTGTCAAGACCGCTTGACTTACGACCCTATACAAGCACTAGACTAAAAGTGACGAGTTAAACATGTTAAAACATGTTTAACTAAGTTAGAAAACATGTTTGATATCAAAACAAAGTGTTTTGATACCCGAAAATAGTTTCGTCGCAAAATGCGCATAATCGGCATTTTGACCGAAACTTTGACTCATCACTTCGACTAATCAATGTGGTAATCAGTAGGTATAGTCGTCACAAGGGACTTTAACCATCGTGATTACGCTCATGTTGCAAAGTTCGATTGAACTTTGACTTGACCAATTCGTGGTCAAAACCGAAAGTCAAACGATAGTCAAACTGTTTGACTCTCAGCTTCTAATTGCTGAAAATAAAGAATTAGCCATGAAAGAGGACTTACAAAGCTCTAATGGCTGAAAGAAATGAACTAGAACTCAGGTAGAAGGTATCCAAAGATGGTATCCTTCACTTAGAGTCCAAAAAGATGGAATGAGCAATGAAATGGGCAGAAATTGAGGGTATTTATAGTGTTTTTGAAGCCTCAAGATCATGCCATGTGTATGATGTGATGCCCAAGCAAGCACAAGATCATAACAAGTGTTTGGATAGGATTAAAACCACCCAAAATCCATAGAAAAAATACCCACAAGATAAAAAACAAGGTTCAAAAACAAGTCCAGGTTGCTGAATTGAGAATTCTGTCTCTGGGTTGCCCTCGCATCACGCCACCACACAGGGGGCACCCTGTCACGCGACGCCACCACTCACCTGAGCCAGAACTTTCACAAATTGGCAAGAATGGTCCCTGCAGCATGTTTAAGCCATTTTCGACGCGTTTAAACCCGGTTATCCCATTTTCAAGGCTCTACAAGGATGTTAAAGCATAGGGGACTTAAAATATGCTTGAAAATATCTCGGATGTCGGTTTGTTTGGTCGTACGTTCACGTTATTCAGTTAATTATGACGAAAACTCGAACGGACGCGAAAACGATCCAAATTACGCGACGAATGGTATTTTTGCATTCCAATCACTAAAATAAAATATTTTAATGATTACAAAAATTTTTGGATGTTCGGATATGTTCAGATCGAAAGATATGCGCGTAAATACAAACTTATGCACTTTTTGACGCTTTTAGTCCCTATTGATCAAATAAGTTTATTTTCGCATACCGAACCCCTCAAAGCCTATTTCTAAGCTATGTAAAGGAGATTTAAGGTATGTTTAGCTTATGATCATGTTCTAGAATGTTTGTTACTATACGAATCGGCATACTTTCGCAGTTTGTAGCAAATAGTCCCTGCGATCGAATAAACTTGTTTTCGACACACCAAACCCTCCAAAACTTATCTCTAAGTTATGTAAAGGTTATTTAAGGTATGTTAAGCCTATGTCACTATTCCAGAGTGTTTGTCGCGTTAAACTGATTATGTTTACGCATCAGTTTGCGTATAACTTTCCAGAAAGCGATTTAAAGCTTGAAATCGAACTAGAATCAAAACATAAAATCGTCAAACACAAATACACAAATATTGACACCAAAACAAATTGTTTTATTGATAATTGATATTGTTTTACATTATACATCGTTTACAGGGCACAATTGTCACATTCTCCCGTACTTTAGGAAATTTCGTCCCGAAATTTTAACTAAAGGAAACTTGTGAAAACAAATGCGGATATTTCGCTTTCATTTGGTCCTCACGCTCCCAAGTAAACTCTGGGCCATGTTTGGACTCCCAGTAAACCTTGACTAATCGTATTCGCTTGTTCTTCAATCGCTTGATTTCACGGTCCTTTATCTCCGCAAGTTTCTCGACAAAGTGCATCGTGTCATCAAATTGAATTTCGTCGAGTGGAATGTGAAGATCAATATCGGCTAAACACTTTTGTAAATTGGACACGTGGAATGTTGGGTGAATATTCCCACGTTAAGGAGGTAGCTCTAGTCTGTAGGCAACCTTTCTGATTCTTTCAACAATCTTAAATGGTCCAATATATCGTGGTGCAAGTTTTCGTTTCTTTCCAAATCTCACTACTCCCTTCCAAGGGGACACCTTGAGTAGGACATGATCTCCGACTTGAAATTCCAAGGGCTTGCGTCGCATATCCACATAACTCTTTTGACGGCTTCTAGCTGTCAGAAGATTATCACGAATTTTCTTGATTTTATCTGTCGTTTCTAGAATGAGCTCAGGTCCAGTAAGCTGAGCTTCACCGATCTCATTCCAACAGACAGGTGAACGACATTTTCGACCGTACAAAGCTTCGAATGGTGCCATATTGATGCTAGCATGATAACTATTGTTGTAAGACAACTTGATCAACGGAAGATGAGAATCCCAATTACCACCAAAGTCTATCACACATGCTCTAAGCATATCCTCCAATGTTTGTATAGTCCTCTCAGATTGTCCATCTGTTTGGGGATGATAAGCAGTGCTTAGATTTAGTTGAGTTCCCAAAGTAGATTGCATGGTCTTCCAAAAGTGAGACGAGAATCGAGCATCACGGTCAGAAATGATATCCAAAGGAACACCATGTCGAGACACAATCTCATCAACATAAATCTTAGCAAGTTTATCAGCAGATAGATCCTCACGAATCGGTATAAAGTGAGTTGACTTCGTAAGACGATCAATGACTATCCAGATGGCATCATGACCTCTAGATGTGCGCGGTAACTTAGTGATAAGATCCATCGCAATGTTCTCCCACTTCCAAACCAGAATCTCTGGTTGTACAAGCAAACCAGATGGTCGTTGATGTTCAGCCTTGACTTTGAGACAAGTTAGGCATTTCGATACATATAAAGCAATATCCTTCTTCATATCAGGCCACCAGTACTGAGTACGAAGATCTTTGTACATTTTGTCAGCACCAGGATGAATAGAATAACGAGACTTATCAGATTCATCCATCACTAAAGTGCGAAGATCGTCTTGTTTCAGAAACCACAAACGATTCTTAAAATAGAGTAACCCATCGTCCTTCGTTTCGAGTTTAAGCTCTAGTTGACGTGGTAATTCCTTACCCATCAAATCTTGTGAAACACAAGTATGTTGAGCTTGAGAGACACGTGATTGGATATCGGATAGAGTGCGAACAAAATGAAGCTTGACTCATTCCTTTCGACTTAGCGCATCAGCTACAACATTCGCCTTACCAGGATGGTAGCGAATCTCGCAATCGTAATCATTCAATAGCTCAATCCAGCGTCGGTGTCTCATGTTCAGCTCCTTCTGATTGAAAATGTGTTGGAGACTTTTGTGGTATGTGAAAACCACACATTCCGTGCCATAAAGATAGTGTCTCCAGATTTTGAGAGCAAAAACCACAGCTCCCAACTCAAGATCATGAGTCGTGTAGTTCTTCTCGTGGATCTTCAATTGTCTTGACACATAAGCTATAACTTTGCCTCGTTGCATGAGAACACAACCAAGGCCTAGATTCGATGCGTCACAATAGACAACAAAATCATCGTTTCCTTCGAGCAAAGATAAGACAGGAGCATCATAGAGTTTTTGTTTTAGCGTTTGAAAAGCTTCCTCTTGTTTAGGTCCCCACTCAAAAGGCTTATTCTTCTGAGTCAAAGCAGTGAGAGGAACCACGATCTTTGAGAAGTTCAAAATGAATCGACGATAGTAACCAGCAAGACCAAGAAAAGAGCGAACTTTTGTGGGTGTCGTAGGTGTGTTCCAATCCTTAATAGCAGCAATTTTGGAAGGATCCACATGAATACCCTGCTTGTTGACAATATGGCCCAAAAACTGAACTTCCTTAAGCCAAAATTCACACTTGGAGAATTTAGCAAAAAGTTGTTCCTTCTTTAGGAGTTCCATCGTCAGACGAAGGTGTTGTTCGTGATCCGCTTGAGACTTCGAATAAATAAGAATGTCATCAATGAACACAATGATGAACTTATCTAAATAAGGTTTACAAACCCTATTCATTAAATCCATGAAAATAGCTGGGGCATTCGTCAAACCGAAAGGCATGACAGTGAACTCGTAGTGACCATATCTCATGCGGAAAGCAGTTTTGGGAATATCTTCTTCGAGTACACGAAGCTGATGATACCCAGAACACAGATCGATCTTGGAAAAACATGTAGCACCTTGCAGCTGATCAAAAAGATCATCAATTCATGGTGGGGGATATCGATTCTTGATGGTAAGATTATTAAGCTCACGATAATCGATACACATTCTGAAAGATCCATCTTTCTTTTTCATAAACAGGACTGGAGCGCCACAAGGTGAATAACTCGGATGGATGAATCCATTGTCAGATAACTCTTGAAGCTGTTTAAATAACTTTTGCATCTCAGATGGTGCAAGACGATAAGGTGCTTTAGCAATCGGTTTAGCATTAGGTACAAGGTTAATATGAAACTCGACTTGACGAACTGGAGGCAAACCAGGCAGTTCATCAGGAAATAC